>JAWHQI010000272.1:0-2400000 GCA_033032865.1 Dactylorhiza incarnata
TAAAAAAACAGAATAATTGAATGTTTTTTTAAGAATCTTTTGTTTTTGAGATACAAAGTTTGTTTTCCAAAAATTATTGCAGAACATATTATCTGTTAATATACTGTTCACAATTCACTGCTAAAAAGTTTGTTTTACAAATCTTTGATTTGTTGTTCAGGTTTGGTATATTTCTTTTTTGATATCTTTGCATTCAGACCTTTCATAAAATAATTGGCAGGTATGAGCCTTATCTCTGGGAGAATGAAAAGCAGTCATACAAACGATGTTCTGTTCTCTTTGGGTTTTTTATTCAGCTTAATCGTCTCTATATGGACACAGTTCAAAAGTTACCCACAAAATCAAATACCGAGTCAAATATATTGAGATGCTCAATAGTGCCAAGATTCAAGTACCTTCCAATCAGGTATTTTCAAGTTTCTATAACGATTGCTTAATTTTCCAAGATTTTCAAGATGAATACTGATGCGTTCCCAGTGGTGGTGAGGGAACTCGGCGTCGATTAGAGAGGGGGAGGGTAGGCGGCGGTAGAGAGTGAGATAGAGAGAACGGGAGAGAGAAGGAGAGGGGGAAGTAGGGGTTAAGAAAAGAGGAGAGCAAAAACCTTCATTCCATGTTGAAAATAAAGAGTACAAACGTCCCCCTTATAGGAGTGGGGTTCGCCCAACATAGAAATAAAAAGTTGCTGAAAATAAAAGTGTTCCTAAAAATAAAAATTGCTGAAAATAAAAATTGCTGAATTTAAAACTTGCTGGAATTAAAACAATGCTATAATTAACGCAGCGGCAGCGGCTAGATCGCCGTACGCTCCGCGGTCTGAGTGGGCTCATCCGGTATACGCGCCCGACGCGTGTAAACTCGCCATGGTGGTTCCGCGTCGTGCAGTTCCGTAACAATGCCGCCGTCTGGAAAATGTGCCTTGTCCTCAAGGCAGTAGTCGCCGAACTGGAGGCGGAAGTCATCACGGGGCAGCCATGTTGCGTCCGAGTCGGGTCGCCCGGTCCAGGCTACCAGGACGTTCTCTGATGTATGGTCCCCTGCGGTGCGACGTCTTCGGTCTAGGATCGCGGCGGGGTAGAAGGGGACCTCTCCCGCCAGATCGAGGTCGGCTGGAATGTGATCAGAGGTGGTGTGTTCTCCCACCACATGCCGAAGCTGCGAGACATGGAAGACCGGGTGGATGCGGCTTCCCTCCTGAAGGCGATGGCGGTTGGAGACCGCCCCTATGCGGGCGGTGATCTCGAAGGGTCCGAAGAATCGTGGTGCCAGTTTCGGACAAGGCCGGCGGGCTACCGAGAGTTGACGGTAGGGGTGGAGTTTGATGAAGACCTTCTCCCCCACCTTGAAGGTGAGGTCCCGTCGTTTCCTGTTGGCGAAGGAAATCATCTTCTGTTGGGACCGCTGTAAGTGATGCTTTAATTGATCCAAAATGGTGTCCCTGTCACGGAGAGCGGTGGCCAAAGTTTCCACCTGACATTCTGCTGGAAGGTGGCGGACAATGACGGAGGCGGGCGACCATAAATGACCTCGAATGGGGTAGTGCCGGCTGCTTGGTGGTAGGCGGTATTGTAAGAGTACTCAGCCCACCCTAGCCATTTGGCTCAGCCGCGAGGTTGCTCTCCTACGAAGCAGCGGAGATAAGTCTCCAGACACCGGTTGAGGACTTCCGACTGACCGTCGGTCTGCGGATGGTATGCCGTGCTCATGCGGAGACGGGTGCCCTGAAGTCGGAACAGTGTAGTCCAAAAGGCACTCAAAAAAAGTGGGTCGCGGTCGCTTACGATCGACCGGGGAAACCCGTGGAGACGCACAACCCCCTGGATGAAGCTGTCGACGACGGTGGCTGCCGTGTATGGTTGGCGAAGAGGAACGAAATGGGCATACTTCGAGAGTCGATCCACCACGACTAAGATGCAGTCGTATCCCTGAGAGCGGGGCAGCCTCGTGATGAAATCCATGGCGATGTTGTCCCAAATGCGGTCGGGAATCAAGAGGGGCTGCAGGAGGCTGCCCGGAAACATGGCCTCATATTTGGCCTTCTGGCAGACGAGGCAGGCGACGACGAAATCCTTGACCTGTCTAAACATGTGAGGCCCGTAGAGGGAGGCGATGATCCGTCGATACGTTCGATAGGCTCCGACGTGTCCCCCTGTCGGAATTGCGTGTAACTCAGCCAATAGTCGTGGAATGCTAGGAGAGGAAGGGGCGAGTACGAAGCGGCCCTTGAAAAAGAGGCGGCCGTTGACCAGGGAGTAAGGCGGGCGGCCTGTGGTGTCCGTGATGAGTGTTGTTCGAATCTCGTTGAGTACCGGGTCTGCTTCAACTTCTCGTTGGAGGGTATCCGCATCCCCCCAGATCGGGCGAGAGATGGATACAAGTATGAGATTTCGGGAGAGGGCGTTTGCCGCCCGATTGGCCTTCCCTGGCCGGAACTCGTTGCTGAAGTCGTACCCTAATAGCTTGGCCACCCATACCTGTTGAGCGGGTGTAGCAATCTTCTGCTGTAGCAGGTAGCGGAGGCTGTGGTGGTCGGTGCCAACCACGAACCGTCAGCCCAGGAGGTAAGGTCGCCAGTGCTGGACTGCGAGGACGAGACCCATTAGCTCGTTCTCATAAGTGGAGCGACTACAGATGGTGTCAGGAAATGCACGACTGAAATAGGACAGAGGGCGACCAACCTGCATAAGTATGGCTCCCACGCCGACGCCCGACGCATTGCACTCGACAAGGAACGGCTGAGAGAAATCTGGCATAGCCAATACCGGGGCGCGGACCAGGGCTTGCTGTAGCGCGATAAATGCGGTGGAAGCCGCCGCCGACCACTCAAATGGACCTTCAGCCGTCTTCTTCAGAGGCTGGGTTAGGGGTCGGGCCAACGTGCCACATACATTATACTTGAAGATCATCCTTGACGTTAGAGTGTTCACACTTTATTGACTTTATTTGGTGATCACACTTTTAGTATTACATATACACATTCACCCAAGTGGACCCCCCGCATTGGGATCACCGACACACGCTTATGAAAGCCACCACGAATAATTAGAACACGCTCATGGAAGCCGCCGCGAATATTTGGAGCATGCGCATGGAAGACACCATGATTATTCCTTTTGTAATTAAGTGTGTTAATTATTTAATTAATATTAATTAAATAGTTGTTAATTAATATTAATTAGCTATTATTATTATATGTAATGCCTTATTTTGTGTGCCCTCCCCCATCTATATAAGGGGGAAGGGTAGGAGTTTTGGGATTATGCTTGGATGAATGAATTTTTTGGGTTGCTCCCTAAGTGTTTCTTCTCAACCTTTGCCTCATCTCTCCCTCGCCTCCACCGTCCCTCTCTTGCCGGATTCCTCTATGGATAATTGTAACAATTGGTCCGACCTGCCGTGCCCCCCACTGACGTCACCGACATCATCTCCAGTCTACATCCTCATCACAATGGTCGCCGCCCAATCGGCCGCTTCCTGGCCGCTGTTCTTGCCGTCGCCGGACACCAGTCCCCGACTAAATTTCTCTGCCCTAGCTGCACAAATCCAGACCACATGCGCCTCTCTCCACGCCAAAGTCGATTGTTTTTTCGCGTTCGAGGAACGGGCTTCCACATCCCCCCACGAGGTTCCCTGCCCTAAGTCGTCTCCACCACGGCTGCCTCCTGCACCATGCGAGAGTTTCCCTGCCATGCCGCCCCAACATTCCAAAACGACACCAACCCGCCCCTTCGCCCAGCAGTCGATCCTCCCGTCGAACTTGCACCGGCCCTGCCGATCCTCTGCCGTTGTCTCGTCGACCAGGCCCTTACCGGGACGGAGAGGATGACGCCCCGACTCTCATCCACGCCAGGCTCGTCAAAACTTCCCTGCCGTCAGGCTTGCAACCATCCCTATCCCCGACTGTGTTTTCGTATCCCGCCAATGCTGCCGTTCACTCAATCGGAACCTCACACTTTTTTTCACCCCCTTGGGTCCTACAACACCTCTCCCATCTCTCCCTACAGCTGAATTTTTCCTTTTCCTCTTGTTTTTTCCTGCAGCCTCATCACCTCCTCCATCAGCTATTCTTTCTCTTCCTTGAGCCACACACTAGCTGCCTCTATTTTCCCACCATATACCCTCACCTTATTCTATCCACACCCCACTTCACCCCCTTCACCCCAAGGCACACCACAAATTTACTAATACCTAGACCTACACTTGCTACAACCATCTTTTCACCACCCAACACATCACCATCCATCATACCGGACCCACCTTTTTTCCAAATTTTTCTCCATAACCAGATAGCCACTTCTCTCATCCTCGTGCATCTCATTACACTCTTCCTCGCCGCCGCCATTATTCTCATTCCCAAGCACCATTGGTGGCTCGAACTTGAGGGCACGGTGGCCTCCACTCTGTTTTCTCGGGCACCGCACGCCATCAAAATTCTTAAAGATCCCGGCAAAGGTGGGGGCTTCGACCTTGGAGACATGGTCAATTTTCAAGGGCGATATAGTATTAAGTATACACATTCACCCAAGTGGACCCCCTGCATTGGGATCACCAACGCACTCTTATGGAAGTCGCCACGAATAATTAGAGCACGCTTATGGAAGCCTCCGCGAATATTTGGAGCGCACGCATTGAAGTCGCCATTATTACTCCTTTTGTAATTAAGTGTTAATTATTTAGTTAATATTAATTAAATAGTATTTAATTAATATTAATTAGTTATTATTATTATTATTAAATGTAATGCCTTATTTTGTGTGCCCTCCCCCATCTATATAAGAGGGGAGGGGTAGGAGTTTTGGGATTATGCTTGGATGAATGAATTTTTAGGGCTGCTCCCTAAGTGTTTCTTCTCATCCTTTGCCTCATCTCTCCCTCGCCTCCACCGACCCTCTCTTGCTGGATTCCTCTCTGGATAATCGTAACACAAAGACTTGATCTCCATGTCCTGACTCTCCTAGTCCACTGCAGCCGCAAACCCATGATGTCGCAGACATTATACTTGAAGGTCACCCATCCTTGACGTTAGAGTGTTCACACTTTATAGACTTTGTATTTGGTGATCACACTTTTAGTTCCTTTCATTATCCTAAGATTATTGGAGAGCACGATGCGTTCCGTTGTCAGATTATCAATCTATTCTCGCCTAGTCGTATTAGGGTTGAAACGATCCCTAAAATTTTCACGCCTCATAGAGACACGCGATTTAAGGGATTTCTCTGGATGATTTTAAATAATAAATTTAGGATCAAATTTAAATTTTATTGTGCTAGTCAGACTCTAACGGATAATATTTTTGGGATAATTAATCTGGGTTTAGTTGACGCTCATAAGTGTTTAGCGGATGAGTGTTAATGCGATATGATTTACAGATTTCACATGTCGATCCCACTTTCTCCCTACCTTGCTTCTTACATTACTTTTTCAATCCACCGTCTTTCCCACTTTGTGTTACTCTTCTATTTGATGCTCTGAATTTTATTAGTCATTTTAATATTTTGCCAATGCTCTGGGTGCTGAATGAAGGAAGCATGGTTATGTGCACATAAATCAAAATGGATTCTTGGGTCTGCCCTCTCTGATGTCTTTGGCTTTGATTTGAAGGCATGATTCCACAGCAAACGCGACGGTATAGGGGGCCACTATTTCAGTGGTACTCTGTGAGCAGCCACTTTGTGCATTTATTGTCAAAGGTTAGGTCTTTCTTCTCCGAGAGAAGCCACTTTGTGCATAGTGCCAAATGTTAAGTTTGTTTCCAATCTTCCCCCGCCCATACCCCCAATGATTGGGGACTATATGGGTTTTGTTGTTGCTGTTTAATATTTTGCATAAAATTATGACTAACAGTTTGCGTGTATCTTCGGAAAACTATAGTTTCATAGTTGATTTTCTCACCGGGGATTATATTTTTTCAAAGGAGATTGGTTTCCTGCATCTTTCAGAAAGAGGGTTGTACCTACAGGTCATGTGTTGCAGCTACGGGCCCTTCCTTTGACCCACTTTCTACTACACCAGGGCAGTGACACAACATTTCCCAGGTTGACATTTGGACATTCTACTTCCAGGTCACATCACAGTCTCATCGGGGTCGAACTCTTTCAACCCTGGGAGAATTGATGCAACCTGAGTCACATCCTTATATTTTTTTTGCATTTTTATTTGCATTTGTATTGCACATATATTCACACACGTTTCTTTTATTTTCGTGCATGTTTCTTTTAATTTCACGCATGCCATTAACGCGCTTATGTCATGTATGGCGCTCGTGCACCCTAGTTCGGCTTATTGGTGTGACCGAACAATAAGATCATGAAAAGGTTCGTCAAATCAAGCTAAGTGATAATTAGGGCAAACTTATGAAAATATATTACAACATATAAAATTAAGTATTTTATATTATTATTTAAAAATTCTGAAATTAAATATTTTATAGATTGAAAATATTTAATTTAATTTCAGTATTTTAAATTTTTGGGAATTCCTAGAGTTTTAATTAAAGACTGATTCATGAGTTGAATTTCCAACAACCACATATTAAATGCCCCTTTGAACTCCCTTTTTTTAATTATCAATTAAAGTCATCTTTTAAAAACAAGCATTTAAAAATCCTACCTATCCTCTATTACAGCCGGTCCAAATCCTCTTTTTTTTAATTCCAAAATTATTGAACCAACATTAAAATCACTTTGTGAAACCAGCGCCACTCATTCTATTAAAAGGCGTTTTCTCCATTGTGAGAGAGTTTGGCAATCGAAAAAACACAGAATTTTTTTTTTCTGGAAGACAACCGACTCCCTCCTACTCCAGACGCGACACCCCTTATCCCACTCCCATCCTGCCTCGCCGGAGCTCGCAACCGCTGCCTGACGATCGTTGGTCTTCCGACGATCCACCCTCAACCAACTCCCGACGATCCACGAGTCCTTCGACGGGTCGAACTCTTCCAGCGACTCAGCTGTCGCATGTGCTCCACGTTGTCACGAGCGACCATCCAACAGCCCAAGAGGCCTTCTCTCACCTGCGCTCGAACAGATCTACCTTCCCCAACCCTTCACCCAGTCTTGCCGAGCTTTCAGTTATTACTTTCTTGAGAACCATTGATCTGGCACTTTCTCTATGACTTGGGTATATCTCATACTCCTCTCTCTGCTTAATTCTTTGTTAGTAAGAGATTATGCTTTTATTTCAGAGCTTGCCTAATTTTTACTTTCACCTGTTTGTCGTTAATTTCGAATACTTTTTGAGTTTATTTTCTTCTCTAAAATGCCTGTGGATGAAATTATCATATTGTTGAATCGAACGAACTTTAGACATCTATGCGAGTTTGCGAACCCTCGGTTGATTATTGCATGATAATTGCTCGTGAAATTCTCACTTGCGTCGTAAATTTTAAAATGATCTCTAGTTTTATCAGTTAAATTTAATTCGTGGATTTTAGTATACATCACTTCTCCCCATCCATCTTCTCGTACATTACCCATTCCTTCTCTCACTCATTATGTTCCTCTATCTGCTTCCATACTGATGTAGACTAAATTTGAAAAATATGTTGGAAATTAGAAACTCAGCTAATTAATCTATCCTGTTATGACCCCGAGAGACTGTGTTCCGAATTGGCGAATCTCGTTCTTAATTGTTTACATAAATATTTGACGAGAGAGCATGTTAATCAACCGTTGACATTTCACAGATGAATAACCATGATTTTAGCAATGAGTATGAGTAATAACGTCAACGGAAGAAAGATGGACGCATGTAGTAGTTTGTGATCACTTAATTGCATAAAATTATTTAGGCAGAGTGAGTGTTGAGATTATACTTGCCGCAAGTTATCAGGATGAACTGAGAATGTAGACCACGGGTGAAAGGAGAAAACAATGAGGGCTAATGGGTTGGGTGAAGATGTTGGCTCGATTGGGGAATGATGGCGGCACGACTTAGGGAGGGTGACAAAAAACTGGGTTCGGGTATGGCTTTGGTGGCTCGAAAAAGGAACGAGGGTTCGTGGGAGAAAAGACGACAAAATCATGAGAGTTTATGGGTAGGGAAAACATAGCTACATGGAGATAGTCGAAGGAGGATGACGGGTTGAGACAGAGAGGATCATGTCGGCTGTCTTGAGTACCAAACGAACACCTGAAGTCGGCAGAGAAAGGTAGGGTTGGAGTTGTCGGAGTTCAACCGACCCCTAGACGGACGTGTCGGAGGTGGGCAAGACGGTTGCGGGTCAGAGCAAAGGGAAATAGGATCCCGTGTTCAATGGAACGCTACGTCGTCGTCGGAGGAGCCAGATGAGGTCGTCGGAGTCGGCCGGCCCTCAGGGAGGAACAGCTGAGTTCGACAGCGACACTGAGACAGAGTAGCGCTTGCCTCGTCTGGAAAAAAAACACAGAGCGTGAGCTGGGTGGTAGCGTGAGCATGGATGTTTGCTGGCATTACCGAGAAATAGAAATTTCTATTTCTCGATTCTATTTAGGATGGTTTTTACTTGGGAGAGGAGGGTGATTAAATATTGTTAAATGGCCAAATGGAAGAGACGGGTCACATTTGATTTAAGTGCACGCGAAAAATTTGTAGGGTTTTAGGATACGAGAAAGGTGGCTCAGAGGGCTGTGGGGCCAGTGCATTTTTTGTTTGGCGATGGAGGGAGGGGGATCAATTGTTGTCGTCGAGCTCTTGTAGGTAGGTCAACGGGTTCTGACAAAATATTCACCGAATCCGACAGAACGAAAGGGAAGAGGACGTCGATGCTCGTGGAGGTGGTCGCCAGTGGCGTTGGGTTGTGGAGGTGGAACGTTGGGTTGTGGAGGTGAAACAGAGAGATTTCTCTGTTTCGATTTGTCCAAGCTCCTTCTTTGGGGGGGGGGGGGGTGAGGGCCGGTCTTTTTAACATGGGAAAAGATATTTATGAAAGAGATTCTTTTAAGGGGAAAATCATAATGGTTTCTTTTGTTTTGGGTCGGAAATTTCTAATGATCAAAATATGAGGGATTTCTAAGTATTTACTTCCTTAATATTTCACACCATAAATCAAAGAGATTTCTTTTGTTTTGGGGAGGATATTTCTAATGATCAAAATGAGAGGGATTTCAGAGAATTTACTTTCTTAATATATCACACCATAAATAATTTCCAAAATTAGAACTTAGATTTTCTTCAATATTAATTTTGATTATGCTTCATTTTAATTATTCTTTTTTTGGGTTTGCTTGCCTTAATTAACGTATTGCCTAATTTGGCGGATCATTTTATTCAGGGTCTTATTGAGCGATCACTCTAATAAGTCGTAACAACGAGCGCGAAATAAAATAAAGGTGCACGGAAAGCATGCACAATATATATGTGAATTACATAAAATTAAAATGCGACGCAAGTTACATCAAAGAGTCTCCTGATCAAAAGACTCTGTCCTGGTGATAGGTAGTGCATTCCTTTTGTGGTAGATGAGAGGAGTATCCAAGTTTGGGAACTCCTATAAATTTGTGTATTTGTGACTAAATAAGTCACAAATTGATTATTTATGACTCACAAAATGGATAAAATGATTAGAAAGGATTGCAAATGCGTACCAGGAGAAAGTTTGACAACACAACATAGGTTAGTGGTGTTGGACGTGCAAATTAAATATAATAAATTTAAGATAAAATAAAAGAGTTGTCAAAAATTCGGTGGTGGAACTTGAAGATGGAAAATAGGTTGCTCTTAAGACAACAATTATGGAATAACTAGTTGATACCCTTATGTTGATCCTATTGTCTCATGGGAAGTTATGTCTTCACATTTATGGATAAGTGGAAAGAACGTACTTGGAGAATCAAAAGGTCGTGCGCCCCCAAATAATGAATCTTGGTGGTGGAAAGAGGAAGTGCAAGACAAAGTGAGGGCAAAGAGAGTCGGCTCTAAAATAATCTACGCTTGTAGGAATGATGAAAACTTGGCAAAGTATAAAGTCGCCAAAAAAGAAGTTAAAGATGTAGTAAGTAAAGCAAAAAGTTAAGCTTATGAAGAATTTTATAAGCGGCTAGATACCAAAAATAGAGAACGTGACATATATAAAATTGCTCAAGCTAGAGAGAGGAAGACAAGAGATTTAAGCCGAGTTAAATGCATAAAGGATGAAACAGATATTGACGGATGATGTAGTTGAAAGTTAAGAGGAAAAACACTCCATTGATTCTATTCATCCATATAGGGCATAATATATAGAAAATACATTGACACTTACAACTTGACTCACGATGTGGGACAAAACCCACGCACATACAAATAGACTAATAATAATACTAAACTAATAATCTCAACTCTCCCCCTCAAGCTGGAGGGGAAACCACCAGCTTGACAACATCAAAGGAAGGGTAAATGTGGTAGGCAAAGGTGGGACAAGACGGGTGACCGAGGATACTCCCACACACGATACACCCACAGAAAAGAAACCACACACACGAATCAACGAGACCACGGGGATAACACCACACATGCACAGATCTACGGGACCGCGGGGATAACACCACACACACGAATCTACGAGACCGCAGGGATAACACCACACTCATGAATCTACGAGATCGCGGGGATAACACCACACTCACGAATCTACGAGACTGCGGGGATAACACCACACTCACGAATCTACGAGACCGCGATGATAAGAGAGAAAGGGGAAAAACAACCACCAAAGACCATACCACCTACCAATCACCAAGGAAAAACTTGGGGAGACATAAACAACACACAACATAAGCCTAGAGGCCGTGTGGTACTGAGACGAACAACGGGAAAGATCCTACGGGTCGCCCACATCCCAAACACTCCCCCTCACGTGGAACACACGTGCATATAGGCAAAACTAGACCAAATAAAGTAAATACGAACAACAAATAATGAAAGACACAAAGACTGACTGAAACTACTACAAAGATGCAACATCGACGAGATATCAGCATCCCAGAAGGGATGACAGCAGCGGAGACAACTAGAAATCCGTGAAGCAGTGGTTGGAAGCGTCGAAATACACTAGGAGAAGCTGCAGGTGACGACATGAACCACAGACGACGGCTGGAGTAGCAGCGGGACAGACGGCGGGATCAATAACAGCAGCCAGAAACCATCCTCGATGGCAGCAACGTCGAAGCAGAAGCAGGAAGCATTGAGGGAGAGCTAAGTTTCGATCTGCAGCCGCCGTAAGCAGCAGGGCAGACTTAGCCGAGCATGACGAAGAAGGGATCACAGTCGGACGACTGGAGAAGCTCCAGTGACGCAGGCGACGACGGGATCGAGCGCCGACAAGAGCATAGGGCTCGACGGGAGAGGCTTCCAGCGGCATCAGCAGCGGACGACGAAATGGAAGCAACAACAGCAGATCTAGAAGCAGACGACCGAACTGGACGCAGCAGACGGCGGAAACGGAAGCAGCGGCGGCAGAACTGGAAGCTGCAGCGGGCACAGTCGACGGCAGAAGAATCAAGCGTCAGAGTCGATCCAAGAGGAGGGGGCAAGATCCGCTCCCGTCGATGGAATCCGACGTCGATTTCGTCGACGAGAGCGAGAGCGAAAGTGGGAGACGGAACCGAAGTGGGAGAGGAAGATGCGGCGGGGAGCAGAAGCAGCTAGCGAGCCAGAGTCGGAACCGGGATAGAGCGAACCCTAATCCTCTGATACCAAGTTGAAAGTTAAGAGGAAAAACACTCTATTGATTTTATTTATCCATATAGGGCATAATATATAGAAAATACATTGACACTTACAACTTGACTCACGATGTGTGACAAAACCCACGCACATACAAATAGACTAATAATAATACTAAACTAATAATCTCAACTGATGTGACTATTAAAGAGCGATGAAAATGATACTTTTACCAACTTTATAATGAAACAAAAGACAATGAACTCAACTTGGAAGAGTTAAGTAAATCAGAGGAGTATAAGAACATAACGTTTTATTGTAAAATTCAAGTATCATAGGTAAATGATGCTCTAAAGAGATGAAAAATGGAAAAGTGGTTGTGCCAGACATTATACCCATCAAAGTATGGAAATGTCTAGGGAAAGAAGGAATTTTGTGGCTTACATGTTTCTTCAATAAAATACTGAAGTCAAAGACGATGCCGGACCAATGGAGAGAAAGTATTTTGGTACATTTGTATAAGAACAAAGGAGATGTACGAAATTGTGTTAATTACAGAGGAATTAAATTAATGAGTCATACCACGAAACTATGAGACGAGTAATAGAAAGAAGAGTAAGACGGGTGACTAGCATCTTTGAGAATCAATTTGGATTCATGCCAGGGCGGTCGACCATGGAAGCTATACATCTCTTGAGGAGACTCATTGACAACTATCGAGAAAGAAAACAAGATTTGCATATGCTGTTTATCGATCTTAAGAAGGCTTATGATAGGGTTCCAAGAGAGATCTTATGGAGAGTCTTAGAAAAGAAAGGTGTAAATGTATCATACAATGACATAATCAAAGACATGTGTACAAATTCAGTGACGTGGGTGAGGACATCTGGAGGATTAACACAGGAATTCCCTATCACTGTTGGCTCGCATCAAGGTTCATCTTTAAGCCCTTATCTCTTTACCCTTATATTAGATGAGCTCACCGGACATATCCAACAAACAATACATTGGTCTTATTGTTTGCGGATGATATCATTTTGATCGATGAGACGCACGAGGGTGTAAACGCGAAACTTGAATCTTGGCGAGACACTTTAGAAAAGAAGGGTTTTAGGTTGAGCCGGGCAAAGACAGAGTATATGGAGCTTAAATTTAGCAGTGCAAAAAGGACAGATGATTTCGTTATTAAGTTGGGTGATCAAGATATTTCCCGCAGCGAGTGCTTTAAATATCTTGGATCGATAGTTCAAAAACATGGAGGTGTTGATAAAGATGTGATACGTTGAATCCAAGCAGGTTGGTTGAAGTGGAGAGGCTCGTCAGGGATCTTATGCGATCATAAAGTACCATTAAAACATAAAGGCAAGTTTTATTGTACTGCAATTAGACCAGCGATGCTCTATGGTTCTGAGTGTTGGGCAGTGAATTGTGTACATGAGCAAAAAATGGGAGTTGCGGAGATGAGAATGCTTAGGTGGATGTGTGCACACACGAGACTGGATAAAATTAGGAATGAGTGTATCAGGGATAAGACAGGAGTGACACCAATTGAAGAAAAGATGTGCGAGGCTCGACTAAGATGGTTTGGACACGTACATAGGAGACCATTAGAGGCACCTGTTAGGCGTTGTGAGAGTTCAGTCACTAGGAATGTTAAACGGGGGAGGGGTAAACCAATAAAGACTTGGAATGAGACTATAAGGAAATACATGATGTACTTAGACATTAGTGAGATTATGATTAAAGATAGGGCATTTATTTTACTGCATTAATCTTTGATTCGAATTTTGATTAGAATTGCTGAAATATTTTAATACTCGTTACACTCCCTCTAGAGTAATTTGTGTTAATATTTTCTTATTATTCTGCACTTTCATAATCTATCACCTGATGATCCTTGGTGGAGTTCTCTATTATAAAAGAGGATGATGAAGTTGATCTCCTTGGAATGGAAGTTTAATTTTTAAACAATTTATATTTTTGTATGCTAATGTATTGATACATTATTTTATTGATGCAGTATTTTGGTACTTAAAGTTTTTTCGACATTTCTTATAATGTAATATGACTTATGAATGATATAGAAGTTTGAAGTTCTAGTTTTTTTTATATTTATTATTTATGTCGTAGAATTTTCTTCTTTTTTTAATTCAACATGTATACTCTTTGTTAGTTGTTATATGTGTTGATTGGGCAATCTGAAATTCGAACTCGGATCTCACACAAGCTAGCATCATATCATTTAGACCAAATATTCTTCTTATACTTATCAGGTAGCACTTGTCTTATTTCATATTAATTGATAACCTATATTCAAATAATCTAAAGTTTTAAAAAGTGTATCTTATATCCTTGTTTGTAAGATCATGTTTCTCGTATCAGTTTCATATCGTATCCTGTATCTCATCCTTTTCCCGTGCAACATAATAGATATATATTATGCCTCATTATAGTTTTTCCACTCAAAACAAACTTATCAACACTTGGCTTGAATTTCATCTCAATTAATTTAAGTTGATTTGGTTTGATGAAAAATCTAGTAATTTCTATATTAATTGTTGTTGATGATTTTACATTATGTGATAAATTGCCTAATTGGGCAACTCAACAAAACTCCTTATAAATCTGAGCTAGCAGCACGAGCTTTGGAGGGCCCAAATTAATGGGCTTTGGAAACTGTTAAATTAGTATATAACTGAAATTGACTTTAGTTTCATATTAGTTTAATTATTTGCTTTATGATACCAGTTGTAGCTTGTGGTTTTTCTTAAATGTTAAAACTTCTTTTCAGTGCACCTGCCCTGTCATCAAGAGGATCACACAAATCAGTACTTCAAACATCTATAGATGATGCATCTTCAGAAGGCCCATGGAACACATATTCCAATGGAGAACGGTCTCCAAAGCCGAATTTTGATGATTCAATGGGCTTTGGAGTATCGACACCATTGCTAAAGTCCTTAATGACGCAGGTACCAACGTTTCCTGGCAGGAATTTTTAGCAGTATTTGGATTTGTTTAGATTTATATCTTAAATTAGGAATACAACTCGATATTATCCTAAATGAGAACTCTCGGGAGTGCTCTGCTTCGAAATGGAATAATTTATTATGGATTTGCCTTGGCTTTCAAGTGATTATGCCTACCATAGTACAATCCCAGCCCAATGTTCCTTCTTAAACATGTTTTCAAGTGAATATACCTTTCATATCAATCCAATAGTCCTTGAACATAGTTTAACTAATTTTTAATTTAAACTGGTTCTGCTAATAAATGTTCCAAGTAATCACTACATTATGTAAAAGTTCCAAGTTATCACTAGATTATCTCAGTAATTTATTTTACATTAAATAAAGCTAATTTGTAAAGTACTCTAAGGGGTTTTTTCTTTTAGAAATTTGTAGTCCGATGTCTTTCAGTATTGTTAGAATGGAAAGATAGCATTTTCTTTATTTGGGATCCTTAGTGTGTAGCAAGTATATAATGGAGAATATTCTAAGTACAGAATATAGCAAAGTTTCTCTATTTCAAAAGCTTATATCGAATATAGCAAAGTTTCTTTATTTCAAAAGCTTATATCGAATATAGCTAAATTACTTGAATTTTATTTAATGCCCTTTGGGGCCATCAATAAAATCCTCCTTCACGCTTTACTCTTAAACTCATTTTAACATTGTTCCAGAACAAGGCTAATCCCAAGCTTAGTGCTCTCTCTCCAGACCCACTCTCCTCTCCCTCTCTCTCCTTCTCTCCCTCCCCCTCCCGTTCCCTTCCCTTCCTCCTCCTCTCTCTCTCTCCCCCATTGTCACTCGAACTTGTTGCTCCTCAATATCGTCAATCGTTGTCCCTAAACCCCTCATACTTCCGCTTGTTGCTCAACTTGATGTTGTTTGCTACTCTTCTCTCAATTGTTACTCCAACTTCTCCACCCCATAGTCGCATGAACCCCAGTCACTCCACCTGAACTACCATCATGTTGTCACTTCTTCTCTTTGCAGCCACATGCAGCTCTCCAAGCATCATAAGCAGCACGCGCAATCTCTTCTCCATCAGCCCTCTTATTCAAAGTTCTATGCATTAGTGATCGACTAATAAATTTCCAATCTTTCATCGTCCTAGTTAAAAATCATCATCCTCTTTCACATATATAATTCAAATATGATCACTCGATTGCCACATCGACAATGACCTCTATTCCTTTTCATTGCAAATCAAATTAGATAGTTATTGAATAACCATTGAGAATTTCAACAGTTCTGATAGCTCCATGCACTGATCATTGGTTGTTGAATGATTTTTCTTTGATGAAATGCATGTTGAAGAATACTACTTGTGCCCATTCTTCCTTTACTGACCTAATTTATGGCACATGGATCTGTGATGAATCTGTCATCACAAACATGATGACTACAACAACAACACTCAAGCCTTTATCCCACCATAGTGGGGTCGGCTATATGGATCCTTTGTCTCCATTGCGCCCTATCTTTAGTCATAGTCTCACGAATGCCTAAGTAAATCATCTCTTTCCTTATAGTTTCATTCCAAATCTTTTTTGGTCTACCCCTCCCCCCTCCCCCGTTTAACATGCCTTGTAGCTAAACTCTCGCAACGCCTAACAAGTGCCTCTAATGGTCTGTTAGTTCCATCATGTGTGATCTCTGATCTGTTAAAGAGATTTAGGATACTCTATAGAACTCGGTATTCCTTCATCAATTTTCAAGAGATTCATGATGTTAGAGCAAGGTGATTATATTCATGCTTTCATTTCTTATTTTACTTTATTCCTTAGGAATAGATGATCTATAGTCCATACACATTGGATCACATTCTTCAGGATTCCCAATAACATGCTGATGGGGTGCGGCCCGCCCGACCCGTTCGGGTCTACTCACGCCGACCTCAGGCACAGTGACGATCGGGACCGCTCATCATGAGCGGATCACCGATCTTAGCATTAGTTGTTCTTTATGTTTTTTATTATGAATTATATTTTGTTTATTTTGGGGATCACAACGATATGCAAATCATGGTCGTTCGTTGCCCCCTAGTGTCTATATATTGAGGGTGAGGGCTCTCATTTGGGGGTATTGAAGATTTGAGTGTTGAAGCCTTTTCTTTGATCATTTCGGTGACGAGCCTCGGGCGCGAAGCCTTGAACTCCTCCTATCCCTCATTGCCGTGAGCTTCCACTTCCTCCTCCCCATCCCTCTCCCGACCACCCACATCCCATTCCATCCCCTCCCATAGCAGCTGGCCTCCACGTCCTCCTCCCTATCCCTCTGCCGACCACCCACATCCCATTCCAACCCCTCCCCATAGTATCCGGCCTCCACTTCCTCCTCCCCATTCCACTGCCGTCCACCCACCTCCCCCTCCTTGTCGTTGATCCACTTCTCCAACAGCCCTAACACTAAATCCCCAAAACAGCCCCAATCACCTCCTCAAATCCCCTTGAATCATCTCCAGTGATCACCAGAATAACTCTCCGGTCACCTCCGGTGATTCCCCTCCATCCCCTTTTCAAATTCCTCCATTTTCAGTTTTCCGGCGATCGCCGTAAAATGCCTCCGGACACCACCACTACCTCCGGTGACCCTCGCCGGAAACCTCCTCCGGCATCCACCACCCCCACTACCTCAGAACCTCCCCATAACTACCTCCCAACTTCCTCCACTTCCCCACTCCCCTAAAATTTAGGATCCGTTTATAAAATCTAGCCCCCATCTTCCCTCCACTCCCTCCATTACAGCCGGCTACTCATCCCCCCCCCCCCCCCCCCACACAACCGACTTTGACCGTTCCGCCGAAGTGAGCGTCGTCCGTTCCGCGGAAGTGAGCGAGCGTTGTCCGTTCGCCTCCGACGAACGCACTTGACTCCAGCATACACGCTCTCCCAACGTGCAGCGAGACCCCTGAACATGGCAAAGCTCGGAGCGTCAGCGAAGCAGTCATCATCCAAAAGCACAATTCTACAACCGAAGGGTCCAACACTTAGAATATTTTCCCGAGTCACTCAGCATCGTGAGAGGTGGCCTGTCACCCTCCGAGCATCTCTCTCACTCAAAATTGTAAAGAGGCGCGGCCTGTCGCCCTCTCCTTCTCCGAAAGCTGTAACCTCCCGGGAAGATAGTGAAGTTCGGTCGGCACCGTCCCGACAACGTGGTTTTTCACCCTGCCTTGGGGTTTTCCACGGTAAAAAGTCTCCTTGTCCATTGCCGTCTACATTACTGTTTGCGCGCACCGGCTCGACTCCCGAGCTAAGACGGTCGATTTAGACCGGACCGCGGAATAGCCGTGTGCGACCCGCAACAGTTTGGCGCCGTCTGTGGGAACTCGTTCCCAAAAGCTCTAGAATTCAGAAGACAGTATCCCAGCACAGTGATATACTCGTGACTGACGGCAATGACAAGAGCAAACACCAGGCTCGCGTAAGGAGAATTAAGGCGCGAGATGGGGGAAGAGCAGAGACTCGGGGGGCATCATGATGAAGACGTGCACCACCCTATTCACGACACATCCCCGCTAGCGGAAGCGGTCCTTGAAAATCCAGTTCCGTCCGAGTTCAGTCTTCCAAGCCTCGGCACATACAATGGGCCGAGGGCGGTTGGGGAAAAAGTCGAAACAATCACAGGACCTCCCATCCTGGCAGATCATGTTCTTACCATAGTAAAATCAAGCAGGGGACGCAAGGATAAGAAACCGCGACAGGACACCAGTATCAGCTTCGGGAGCGAGGACTTCGAAGGACTAACGCTCCCCCATCAAGATCCCTTGGTCATCACCGCAATAATGGGAACCCCATGCTACAGCATCAAGAGAATTCTGGTAGATATCGGAAGTTCGGTCGATGTACTGTACATGAAGACCCTGCAAAGCATGAAGCTCACTAGAGAGCACCTCAGCCCCGCGGCAGGACCCGTTTATGGCTTCGACAACCGCCAGGTAGAAGTACAAGGGACAATAACGCTTCAGGTGACAATGGTTAGTTTCCCCAAGCAAGCCACTCACAACATCCTGTTCGTGGTCGTGGATGCTGACTCCGCCTAAAATGCCTGGCAGACGCGGGCCCCGAGTACGCATTAAAAGAAGTACACGAAGGAGTATGTGGGGAGCACCTAGGAGGCAGGGCCCTAGCGCGAAAAATCTTGCGCCAAGGATTCTACTGGCCCACAATGAAAATAGATGCGATCAGTTTTGTCCAGAAATGCCGAAGCTGCCAATTCCACGCCAGTATCCTTCATCAACCGCCTGTGAATCTCACCGCGCTACAAGGGGCATGGCCTTTCGCGCAATGGGGGATCGACCTGCTTGGTCCCCTCCCGGTGGCGTCTGGGCAGAGAAAGTTCATCATCCTAGCAATTGATTATTTCACTAAGTGGGTTGAAGCTGAGCCACTTGACAAAATCACAGAAGAAAATGCAAAACGATTCGTCTGGAAGAACATCATTTGCAGGTTTGGGATACCAGCGATAATCGCGGCCGATAACGGAACGCAGTTCACAGGGCGATCCTTCACTCAGATGTGTGAGGACCTGAAAATTAGTCTGCGTCATACAGCCGTAGCACACCCCCAGACCAACGACCAGGTTGAGGTCACGAATCGTACAATACTAAAGGGGTTGAAAACACGCCTACAAAACATGGGAGGGCAATGGGCGGAAGAGCTCCTTAACGTACTATGGGCGTACCGAACAACAGAAAGGACCCCAACCGGAGAAACGCCTTTCAACCTATGCTATGGGACGGAAGCCATAATCCCGGTAGACATCGGAGTACCCGGTGCCAGAGTACAAGCCTTCAATCCGGCGGAAAATGATCAACTGCTACGAGAAAACCTGGACTTAGTTCAGGAGTGCCGGGACGAAGCAGCACAGCGCGCGGCTGTCTACCAAAGACGCATAGCCCGACTCTACGACAGAAGGGTAAAACCCCGACCCATCAATGTCGGAGACCTGGTCCTCCGAACAGTAGAGTCAGCCGGGAAAGGACCCCAAAAGGACAAACTCTCACCTGCTTGGGAAAGCCCTTACGTCGTCACCGCAACGGTAAAACCTGGGACGTACAAGCTACGATCACCAGAGGGCAAGACACTTCCTCGGACGTGGATCGCAAGCAACTTGCGCCGTTTCTATCAGTAGGCAAAACTCGAGCCAGCTATCTCTCGAATTTACATTGATAGTGCGGGACAATGTAATCTCCAGCTAAACAACTATTGCATATAATGCAATTCTCCTTCCCTCCCACTTCCTCCAAAGTAAAGTAGGCGAGTCGGAACACAGGCAAGGTCTGTCAAAGGATCGCACCTACACCTATCGAAGACGGACGACCGGACCCTCGGTCCTCGTCTAAGACAAGCGACAGGACCCTCGGTCCTTCCTTGGGGGCAAGGTCGATCAAAGGATCACACCTACACCTATCAAAGACGGACGACCGGACCCTCGGTCCTCGTCTAAGACAAGCGACAGGACCCTCGGTCCTTCCTTGGGGGCAAGGTCGATCAAAGGATCGCACCTACACCTATCAAAGACGGACGACCGGACCCTCGGTCCTCGTCTAAGACAAGCGACAGGACCCTCGGTCCTTCCTTGGGGGCAAGGTCGATCAAAGGATCGCACCTACACCTATCAAAGACGGACGACCGGACCCTCGGTCCTCGTCTAAGACAAGCGACAGGACCCTCGGTCCTTCCTTGGGGGCAAGGTCGATCAAAGGATCGCACCTACACCTATCAAAGACGGACGACCGAACCCTCGGTCCTCGTCTAAGACAAGCGACAGGACCCTCGGTCCTTCCTTGGGGGCAAGGTCGGTCAAAGGATCGCACCTAAACCTATCGAAGACGGACGACCGGACCCTCGGTCCTCGTCTAAGACAAGCGACAGGACCCTCGGTCCTTCCTTGGGGGCAAGGTCGGTCAAAGGATCGCACCTACACCTATAAAAAACGGACGACCGGACCCGCGGTCCTCGTCCGAGTCACGTGACAGGACCTCGCTCCTTCCTTGAAGGCAAGGTCGGTCAAAGGACCGTACCTACACCTATCATAACGGACGACCGGACCCGCAGTCCTCGTCTAAGACAAGCGACAGGACCCTCGGTCCTTCCTTGGGGGCAAGGTCGGTCAAAGGATCGCACCCACACCTATCAAAAACGGACGACCGGACCCGCGGTCCTCGTCCGAGTCACGTGACAGGACCTCGCTCCTTCCTTGAAGGCAAGGTCGGTCAAAGGACCGTACCTACACCTATCATAATGGACGACCGGACCCGCAGTCCTCGTCTAAGACAAGCGACATGACTCTCGGTCCTTCCTTGGGGGCAAGGTCGGTCAAAGGATCGTACCTACGTCTATCATAACGGACGACCGGACCAGCAGTCCTCGTCTAAGACAAGCGACAGGACTCTCGGTCCTTCCTTGGGGGCAAGGTCGGTCAAAGGATCGTACCTACGTCTATCATAACGGACGACCGGACCCGCGGTCCTCGTCTAAGACAAACGACAGGACACTCGTTCCTTCCTTAAAGGCAAGATCGGTCAAAGGACCGCTTCTACACCAAACGCAAATATACGAACAAGGGTCTTTGACAGCAAGCCCGCATCCGCGAAGCTTAGCACTGGGGTAAACTCATGCATTCTTCCGGAAATTTGGCGACTGCATCCGGGAAGCCACTAGCGCAGTTTTTCAAAACACGAAAACACGTGCACATCTCGGACACCCGCGCCAAACAAGCCGACATAAATCCCCCACGCGCCCCGCGAGGGGTCACACACGACGAACGGCGCGCACGCGAGCACCAAAGGAATCCACCCCAAGCACGGGCTTGGGGCGCGCACGCCCGTGCGCGCACGGGCGCACGAGCATGCGCTCGGGCGCGCCTGTCCTGCGCGCACGCTCGCGCGCGGGTGCGCGCCCAAGCGCGCTCACCCAACGCGCACGCCCATGCGTGGGCGCGCACCCAGGCGCGCGCGCTCACAGGCACGCGCCCGTGCGCGCGCGGGCGCACGAGTACGCTCCCGTGCGCTCGCACCTGGCGCGCGCGTGCGCACCTTGGGGAAGCCCTCCAGGACATGCGCGCATCCGACCTCTCGCACCAGCTGCCCCGTACGCGCCCCGTTTTCCTTACACCTCGTTCGGGGCAATCTCCAACTCCCGTCCGGGAAATCCGCCTCCCTCTCCACGCTCCCACCATGAGGAAACCAAGTGGCCGTAGATGGAAGACCTTCTCCTCCTTAGCCGAGCGACCTTCCCGTCAAAGGTCTTGGGGGGCAATTGATACGTCCGCATATTTTGGACCGGACCGGCAGTTAGTGGACGGTTTCCCAAAATTCCACTTGATACGTCCGCATATTTTGGACCGGACCGACAGTTAGTGGACGGTTTCCCAAAATTCCACTAACCCCACTCCCTCCATGACCGGACAAATTTCTCTTTCCTACGTGGCAGGCAAACGGCGTAACCGCCCACTAGGCGTAACCGCCACTCGGCGTAACCGCCCACTCCGCATAACCGCCACTCGGCGTAACCGCCCACTCGGCGTAACCGCCACTCGGCGTAACCGCCCACTCCGCATAACCGCCACTCGACGTAACCGCCACTCGGCGTAACCGCCCACTCGGCGTATCCGCCACTCGGCGTAACCGCCCACTCGGCGTAACCGCCACTCGGCGTAACCGTCCACTCCGCATAACCGCCACTCGGCGTAACCGCCCACGACGGACAAACCGCCAAGCCCAATCCGGGCTAACCGCCGCCCCCTCTCTCTCGAGAGGGAGGCCGGCCGCCGGCCGCCGGCCACCGGGCGCCGCCCCTCCCTCAAGGGGACCGGCCGGCCTTGGCCAACCCCTCCTTGGAGGGGGTCGGCCATGGCCGCCCCTCCTTCGAGGGGGCCGGCCGCCCCCTCTTTGAGGGGGCCGGCCTCGGCCGTCCCCTTGGAGGGGGCCGGCCGCCCCCTCCCTCGAGGGGACCAGCCGCCCCCTCCATGGAGGGGGTCGGCCCGGCCGGCCGCCCTCAACTTGAGGGGGCCGGCCTTGGCCGCCCCCTCCCTTGAGGGGGGCCGGCCGCTCCCTCCATGAGGGGGCCGGCTCCGGCCGCCCCTTTCCTTGGAGGGGGCTGGCCTCCCCTTTCCTTGGAAGGGGCCGGCCGCCCCTTCCTTGGGAAGGGCCGTCCGCCCCTTTCCTTGGAAGGGGCCGACCGCCCCTTTCCTTGGAAGGGGCCGGCCGCCCCTTCCTTGGGAAGGGCCGGCCGCCCCTCCCTCTTCGAGGGAGGAGTCCGGCCTCACCTCCCTCCTTGAGGGAGGGCGGCGGCCGGCCCTTCTTCCCCGCGAGGAAGAAGGCCGCCGCCACCGCCGCCACCTTCCGCCCATTTTTGGGATTCCGGCGGTGGCCAGCGTCGCCGCTCCGGCGAGATCGCCGCCCGGCGGTTACCAAACCGCCCGATCATGGAAGGATCGCGTATGGGCCGTCCGATCATCCTCTTTTTCTATTTATTTAATTACTTATTTATTTAAAAATGCTAACCGCACACCATAACTACCGTAACCACCTCCGAATCCTATAAATAGGACCCCAGGGGTCTTCATTAGGGGGATCGGATTTCTCTCTCTCTGAAGGAACTCTGCCTTCGGAAAATCCTCCAACGGACTCTGACCGTTCCGCCGAAGTGAGCGTCGTCCGTTCCGCGGAAGTGAGCGCCGTCCGTTCCGCTAAAGCGAGTGTTGTCCGTTCGCCTCCGACGAACGCACTTGACTCCAGCATACACGCTCACCCAACGTGCAGCGAGACCCCTGAACAAGGCAAAGCTCGGAGCCGGTCATCATCCAAAAGCACAATTCTACAACCGAAGGGTCCAACACTTAGAATATTTTCCCGAGTCACTCAACATCGTGAGAGGTGGTCTGTCACCCTCCGAGCATCTCTCTCACTCAAAATTGTAAAGAGGCGCGGCCTGTCGCCCTCTCCTTCTCCGAAAGCTGTAACCTCCCGGGAAGATAGTGAAGTTCGGTCGGCACCGTCCCGACAACGTGGTTTTTCACCCCGCCTTGGGGTTTTCCACTGTAAAAAGTCTCCTTGTCCATTGCCGTCTATATTGACTGTTTGCGCGCACCGGCTCGACTCCCGAGCTAAGACGGTCGATTTAGACCGGACCGCGGAAGAGCCATGTGCGACCCGCAACAATAGTATATATATGTGTGTGTGTGTGTGTGTGTGCACATGTATATACATGTTCCTATGTCTCTCTCTCTCTCTCTATATATATATATATGCACACGACCTTTTATTTTTAAAACGTGAATATAAAACATAGAAGAATTCTTGTTGAACAAGTAGAAAAACTATCAATTTGAACACATAATTCAGTCCCAAACTTTTAATTTTGAACAAATTAGTCTCCAACCTTTAATAGCTTTTCATTTCAGTCATCTATTAACACTTTTTCATTAAAACTAACAGAAATGTTGGCTGAGCATTAAAACTATGAATTCTGAAGTAATACAAAACATGAATTTAAACAATACAGAACAAATACATAACGAGAACATATACTATGAATTTAAACTTCGATCCCTAAACCAATACGGTCACAGGAGGGAGTTCTCTTACTGCACTTACAGTTCTAAGCCGTATCATATTTGGATCTATCTCTTAGCTAACTAAACCATCGAATGGAGATTTTCATTGCAGAAATTAAGGTTTTTTCATCCCTAAATCACTGGAGCCAACACATAACACTAAATCGAAGGCGCCCAGGAATGAAGACTAGAAATAATTCAAGGGAAATCAAATTAAACCCACGCGGAACCCTAACAAATCACATTATGTAGTTTCAAAATCCGCCCGGAGTAGTCTACGTGGAGGACTCGCCGTGGAGAGTCGCTGTGGAGTACTGACATGGAGTCATCTCCGGAGCAGTCGCCGTGGAGGACTTGCCGTGGAGGACTCGCCGTGGAGGACTCGTCGGGGAGTAGCCGTGCGCAGTGGTAGCCATGTGGAAGGAGGAAAAGGGTCGCGTGGGATGAGGAAAAAGGGGCGTTTTCTGAATGAACGAGTGGCTTGACGGAAAAGTAAAATCTGTTAACTTTAGGATTGAAACTTAAAAGGGAGTAAAAGTTGGGGACTGATATAAGCAAAAAAATGTTTGGGAGTGAAAACTTAAAGGGAGCAAAGGTTGAGGACTGAAATAGGTATTTTTCCTTAAATATATAATTAAAAAACAAAATTTTAAATCAAATTATTTATAACCACAACAACACTTAAGCCTTTATCCCACGATAGTGGGGTCGGCTATATGGATCCTTTGTCTCCATTGCGCCCTATCTTTAATCATAGCATCACTAATGCCTAAGTACATCATATCTTTCCTTATAGTTTCGTTCCAAATTTTTTTTGGCCTACCCTTCCCCCGTTTAACATGTCTAATGACTAAACTCTCACAACGCCTAACAGGTGCCTCTAATGGTCTTCTTTGTACATGTCCGATCCATCTTAATCGAGCTTCTCGCATCTTCTCTACAATTGGTGTCACTCTTGTCTTATCCCTGATATTCATTCATAATTTTATCCAGTCTCGTGTGACCACACATCCACCTTAGCATTCTCATCTCCACAACTCTCATTTTTTGCTCATGTACACCATTCACTGCCTAACACTCAGAACTGTAGAGCATTGCTGGCCTAATTGCAGTACAGTAAAACTTGTCTTTAAGTTTTAATGGTACTTTACGATCACATAAGATCCCACACGTGCCTCTCCACATTAACCAACATGCTTGGATTCTATGTATCACATCTTTATCTACACCTCCATCTTTTTGAATTATCGATCCCAGATATTTAAAGCACTCACTGCGGGAAATATCTTGGCCACCCAATTTAATGACGGAGTCATCCGACCTTCTTGCACTAATAAATTTAAGCTCTATATACTCTGTCATTGTCCTGCTCAACCTAAAACCCTTCTTTTCTAAAGTGTCTCGCCAAGATTCAAGAACAATATCATCTGCAAATAATAAACACCAAGGTATTACTTGTTGGTTATGTTCGGTGAGCTCATCTGAGATAAGGGTAAAGAGATAAGGGCTTAAAGCTGACCCTTGATTTAAGCCAACAACGATTGAGAATTCCTGTGTTAATCCTCCAGATGTCCTCACCCTGGTCACTGAATTTGTATACATATCTTTGATTACATCAATGTATGATACATTTATAGCTCTCTTTTCTAAGACTCTCCACAAGACCTCTCTTGGAACCCTATCATAAGCCTTCTCCAAATCGATAAACAACATATGCAAATCTTTGTCTTTCCCGATAGTTGTCAATGAGTCTCCTCAAGAGATGTATAGCTTCCATGGCTGACCTCCCTGGGATGAATCCAAATTAATTCTCTGAGATGCTAGTCTTTCGTCTAACTCTTCTCTCTATTACTCGTTCTCATAGTTTCATAATATGACTCATTAATTTAATTCTCATATAATTGACACAATTTTGTATCTATTTTGTTCTTATACAAAGGTACCAAAATACTTCTCTCCATTAGTCTGACATCCTTTTTGTCTTCAGTTAATCTTATTGAAGAAACTTGCAAGCCATAAAATTCCTTCCCTCCCTAAGCATTTTCATACTTCAATGAGTATATCGTCTGGTCCAACTGTCTTTCCATTTTTCATCTTCTTCAGAGCGTCATCTATCTCTGATGCTTAAATTTTACGATAAAAAGTTATGTTTTTATACTACTCCGATTTACTTAACTTCTCCAAGTTCAGTTCATTGTCTTTTCCTTTATTGTATAGTTGGTAAAAATATCTTTTCTATCGCTCCTTAATAACCACATCATCCTTTAAAACCGTATCTGATTCATCTTTTATGCATTTAACTTGGCTTAAATCTCTTGTCTTCCTCTCTCTAACTCGAGCAATTTTATATATATTACGCTCTCCATCTTTGGTATCTAGTCATTTGTAAAATTCTTCATCAAAATTATTAATAGTTTTAACAAAATAAATGTACTTAAATCTGAAGCACATTTTGTTACTATAATAAACAAACACTGTTACTTGCATTTATGAGTCACAATTTTATCTTTAAAAGACACGTAAGTCTTTTGTTTACTTTAAATACGTACACCTATCACAATTTGCAGAACGATCTGCTAAGTCCAAGTGTATCTACAGACTAGAGTAACAGGTGTATCTGCCGAGTATTGGGTACGTAACGGTACCAGATACGTAACGGTACCAGATACGTATCTGATACTGATACGTATCCGATATAGATATGTGGTTCTCAAGGATGTATCGGTGCTTCATAGAGCACCATTATGTAAAACTAAAACATCACTAGGTTTAACAAAAGAAGGGCCTTCCCACTTTGATCTCTTATATTTAATATATGCATATGCACCAAAATCCAGACTTTCTATCTTTGTGCTCAAAAGATTTTATTAGCAAAAATATGAAGGTTCTTTCTTTGTAGGCTTCCACATCCAATGATCTTTTCCCTTGGGGATTCAGGCTTTCATGCTCCAACCTTCCTATTTTCAAAATCTCCAAAACATTGTTCTTATTTTCCTAATGTTATGGAACAATGGCAGAAGAGACATTCTCTTCACATGGAGCTGTATCAACAACTAATGGAGATGGCGGTGCAATGAAATCTTCTTCTAGAGAGCCCAAGACACTAAGCACTTCCCTTAGGTAGGGAGAAATTATCTTTGGTGTCTTTGTGCCTTGGGCTCTCTTTGGAGATAGGAGTGCTTTGGATGGCGCAGCCTCCAGGTACTTAGGCGGGTGCTCGTCTCCCGAGTTTGAATCTTTAATTTCATACAATGCAAGTTTATTGTTTGCTTGTTTGTTCTTGATACAACGTAGCTATATCGTATCAGTTCGCCCGACCTACCGCCCTCCGCCGCCACTTTCGGTCGCCGAGAACTAATGATCTCCCTGTTTCCTCCATCCCGGCTCCCACTGCCGCTTCGTTCCAAGCTCGCTACGATCGGCTCGACAAGGCCATGGATAACATCCTCGTCGTCATGCATGAGCTTCGTTGCCGACTCCTTCCACAGGCGCACACTTAGCTATTATGCCTTAGCCCGACCAACTGCCCTTCCTCGCACTGCCAACTGGATTTCAGATCCAACCCCCTTCATGCCACCCGATCTCCGCTTACCCTTTCTTCCGCCCTATCCACCGCGATATCCTCCCCGAGTGTCCTTGAGCGTTACTTCCGCCACAGCTCCAGCTCCCTCTCCCTAGAGCATCATCCCGAGGCCGACCATGCAAGGATATCGATGTTATCCAAGAGACATTGGATCAACAACTCCTTTTCTTCCTTTTCCAGTTCTGCATTTATGGATAAGGTTCTATCTCCATCTCCCCCGGGGATCGGGATCTGCTCCGCCTCCTGGGTGGCCCCGAGATGAGTTCCATCTGTTACGCTTCTAACTGCACGTGGGTATTCATAGCCTCTTCACGGGTACCCGCTCCGAGAGAGGGGGCGCTCGCACGTACCCGCTCGCCCTAAGGAGCTCCTGGTTGGCGCGGGCTCTGCTGCCTCATCTCACACATTGGGCGGTTTCACCGATTGCCTGATCTGAAGGCTGCGTGTCCGAACTGTTGATGCCGAAATCGTCACCAACCTCCACATTCAGTGACAGGTCAAGCGGATAGTGAAGGAATCAGGAACTGCAAACAATATGTTACTAGCCTTGAGGATCGAGCAAACAGAACACAGAAAAGAGGTTGCCGCTAGCAGCGACGGACACCATATTTACCTGAGCGGCGAATACCACTTACTCCGGGCAGTATATTTCACAAAGAGACTATTACAAGGCGCAAGACAAAACGGCGCAGAAAACTAGAGTCACTCGATGACTCAGAACTTGTAACTGCACCCACAATATGGCAGATTCTGGCTCAAGTTCTGTGTTCTCTCTAAGCACCCATGACCCCCTATTTATACCGGGAGCAGGCTGCCCAGACGGTTGAGATCAATTAATGTTGTAGTTAATGTCAAAGGGTCTGTGCGATTACAACAGCCTGTAACCGCACAAGCCATATCTAATCTAAAGAGAGAGGAGGGTCTGTGCGGTTACAACAGGATGTAACCGCACGAGCCATCACTAGCCAAGGAGAACTCAGGCGGGCTCCCAGTGTGCTCGCCAGAGCTCCTCTAGACTAGATGTTGAGGGCTGACTGGAGGGACGTGCGGCTACCCAGCTCGTTACCGCCTGCTCGCTTGAGGCCGAGGTGGCGACCACCAGAAGAGTAGTCGCCCATGCTGCCGGATGCTGAGACTTGCCATGGCCCTGAACTGTTCTGGATCTGACTGTGGTCGCAGGATTTCGGGTTAACAGTACAAGTTTTTGTACACTTATATGGGAAGAGAGGAATGAGTTATAATCTTATTCTAAGATGTGGGACTAAATCCTAAGGAGGTAATGAGCTCCATCTGGGCCTTTTATATATTCTATTCAACACTCTCCCGCAAGCTGGAGCATACAGATCGTAAGCTCCAAGCTGGACAAGAATTGATAATATAGCGGTCGTGGTAAGGCTTTTAGTGAGAATGTTAGCAACTTGCCCAACAACAGGAACATGTTTTAATTCCAGTTTCTTCAGTTGAACCTTCTCCCGAACAAAGTGACAATCGACTTCGATGTGTTTGGTGCGTTCATGAAATACAGTATTACTAAAGCCTGGTCAAGCACCTCCATCTCCTCCTCTTTCTCCAGTCCCAGAAAATATCACTTCAGATGAGGTCCCTGTACAAAATATCATCCCAGATGATATCATTCCATCTAATATAACTCCAGATACTACATCTCAGTTTCCTCTCCAACCATAATAACAACCATCCATCATCATTTCTACTGAAAATACTCCAGACATCCAGTCTGCTCCCTTACCACAATCTCTCATCACTCCAGAAGATAATCAATCACAATCCCCTATCCACCAAAATTTCCCAGAGTTCAATGAGGATTTCACATCAGTTCGTCTAGTTATCCTGCCAACACCTCTTCTTAACACACTTCTTGCTTCTACCACACATTCTACTCCTTCCTTTGATATTCAACAAATAATTTCAAAAGCAGTAGTACTTATAGATGGAAAGTGAATTGCAGGAATCAAAAGAGTCTCTCATGGCTCTCAAAATGTTTGTCCTCCATTGTGACTAAAGAATTCTTAACCTCCCTGGTCAGTAAGGTTCAGAAGGGGGGAGAATTCACGTGAGGAGGAAATGCTTGGTCAAGAAAAAGAGGGTGGCCAGGAGAAGGATAAGATTGCTGAAGTTTCTGACCCTAACAATCCTAATAACCTTACTGTATTTCAAACAACAATTCCAGATGTTCTCTTAGAGGATGCACATATCCAGGGGGATCTTGCACTAAATCAGGGGGAGCTCCTTTTAAACTCAGGGGGAGATGCTTTTTTAGAGGATGAGCCAATCCAGAGGGAGCCCCTAGAAGATGATCAACTATTGAATGAAGTTTCACAAATTGCAAAGGAGGCTGCCCAGCTAGCTCAAAAGGAAACACAAACTCAGGGGGGGCCTCTCAATGAAGATGACACTCAGCAAAAAGCAAACATGACAGATGAAGAGGAGGATGGCCTTTTGGTGTTTGCCTCAAGAACGGTGATACCACTGGTTTTCTCCAGAAAGAGGAAAACTCCACAAGAATAGAAACAATACAGGTATTCTGATGAAGAACAATCTCTATTATATCATCTCAGTAAAATACTTTGAGATATAGCTATGAAAGACAATCTTATCAAATGTAAATTTGTCATGTTCTATGCATCTGTGCAATGATGCCATTTTATGTCAATTGTATATGTGTTTGTATTGTGTTTTTATTCAATTGTATGTTTAAAATCACTTATATTATGTGTAAAATTTGTTAAGATAAATAGGGGGAGATTGTTGGGAAAAACCTGTGATTTATCTAACAAATTATTTTAAAGTGATTTCATCATCTATGATGTATTACCCATACTGTATAGAGAGGGTAATCTGGTCATTAGATGTCCTAGGATATCACATTCACTTAGAGTATCAAGATCAGGTCTAAGATAAGCACAAATTCAGTTGAGTTAAACCTACGTCGAATAGAAGTCGATGCAACTTCGACTAGAAGTCGACCCAACTCTGACTGATTGTCGAAGTAACATAGACTGATTGTCGAAGTTTCAAGTGAAGTCGACACAACGTCGAAATGAAGTCGACGCAGAAGGAAGAGCCTGTCGAAGCCCTCTTAGAAGGCGACGTAACTTCGACTTCAATTTGACGCAGAAGATGAAGTTCAAGTCCAAATCTTCAACTCGACGGATACGTCGATAAGTACTCGACGCAACGTCGACATCTGAGTTCAGCCAGAGTTAAGAAGGAATTCGAAGTTGCTTCTATAAGAACTAAGAGGTGCGTCGATATGAAAAATAATAAAGTCGACGCATCGTCGAATATAGACATAAATAGTATGTTTTCTGTTGTCCTTTCTGATCCTTCTCCAAAGTCTTCCGAAGATGAAATTTGAATTACAACGACTCCTTTATTGCCAAGAATGGAATGAAGTATTTTAGGGAACAACAAAGACATTCTTGGAGGTTATTCAAATCAGATGGACGGGTCGGGAAACATAAATAGAAGGAAATACACAAGGTCCAATGCATATTCCTTCTAAGGACAGAACAGAAAAGGAATGAAATTGAAACATTATTCGACAAAAGAATAAGTATTCAGAAGAAAGAAGTAAAATATAACCAATTCATTATTCGGTCTTCTTCCTCTTCCTCAAGCTCTCTCAGACTGAAAGAGAAGAACTTCTCTGTACAGATACACAAGGCTGTTGCTTCTTCTTCTTCATCATCATACAGCAGCAAGCAAACAAGAGTACAAAGATCAAAAGGATCAAAAGCTCATAACCCTTGCATTCATCACTATCATAAGCAAGACTTCATCTTATACAGATCCTGAAGAATATCAAAAGCTCACAACTGCTGAAGGATTTACACAACATAATCATATTCTTCTTCTTTCCTCTGTTCTTATTTTGTAACTAACAAAGAGTCCTAAGAATCCCTCTTCAAAGGATTCAGTTGGTTTTAAGAGTCTCCTTATCAAAAGACTCAGTGGTTCTAAGAGTCTCCTTATCAAAAGACTCAGTGGTTCTAAGAGTCTCCTTATCAAAAGACTCAGTGGTTCTAAGAGTCTCCTTGTCAAAAGACTCAGTGTTGGTTCTGAGAGTCTCCTTATCAAAAGACTCAGACACATATATTGCAATCCTACCAAGGTGGTAGAAGAGTGGACTACCCACATTTTGGGGAACCACTATAAATTTTTTATGTCTTATGTGTTTAATTTTCTGTGCTGTCCCCTTATTACTGTTTTCTGTTTTTCTGTGCTTATATTATTCTGAGTTGGTATAGCTGAATGCATTGTTGTTAGAGTTGTTTTATTGTGTGTGCATATTTAGGGTAAACGTTTCAAAACTCTATTCACCCCCCTCTAGAGAATACTCAGAGGCACACTGTGCACTTTCAGATACCTTCATTGGAGATCGACGCAACAGAGCCAAATGAATGACTGATCATCCCCTGAAAATGTTGGAGCTGGGTGCGCAAGGTATCAATGTCTGTACGGGTGGTGGAAGGAGTATCGACCGCAATGGATGCATGTTGTTGTGGGGGCATACCATGCTTACGATAGCATGTTGCCTCAAGATGACCATCCCGACCACAATGAGTACACTTAGGACAAGTCGTTCCGTTGCGTCCCCTACCCCGAGAAGTGGTGCGACCTCTACGAGTCGAAGGAGGAGCTGGGTGAGATGTAAAAGACTGCTGGAGGAGGGACAGAGAGAGACCCCCTAGAGCCTCGAGGGGCGGTGTGGCCTTTAATAGCATGGAGCACACATCCGAAAGAGAGGTGATGGAGGAAGAAAGGATCTGAGTCCGGATGTTGTGAAGATGAGGCGGAACACGGGTCATCATCATGGCGATGACAACCGCTTCTTTCTGGGCACGTCGGGCAGCTAGGTCCACTCTTGGAGGCTGATGTTGAATCCAGTCCTCGACAAGAGTTTTGGATCGCGCAACAAAGGAGGTTAAGTCTCCAGGCACTCCAGATTCGAGAGATTGAAGGTCTGTGATGATATCAACCAGGTGTTACAGGCTGTCCTTGCTAGAATAGAGGGATTGGAGTTCCTCCACACATGGCCTTGATCCTCTCATGATACATGGCCTTACGATATAGTTCATTGTCCATAGAGTTTAGGATCCATGATTGGACACGACCGTCATCACGGAGCCATTCCTCGATGGGCTTAGTAGGAGTAGCTTTTGTCAGATGATGAAGGCCTTTGGTCTGCAGAACACGACAAACAGAGTGCACCTACTCATCAAAGTTCTTCCCACTAAGTGAGATAGTGGTGATCCGAAGCGCATCGCGAATTTCAGCTAGTGGTGTAGCAACACGAGCCAGAAGAGACGAGGCATCATTCACGTCCATGTCACTTGGCGAGAAGCGCGGTCACGTCGAGGTCGCGGTCACACCGAGGAACTAAGTAGGAATTTGTCGAACATGAGAGCTTGCGGAGAGAGCTCGCGAGAGAAGTCAGGGGATTAGGAGCAGCGAACAAAGGGTCTCTGTCGGATAGGAGCTTTGGCGGTCAGGAGCGGCGGACAGGGGCTGTGATCAGACACAACGATCAGAAGTTGTGATCATACACATCGACCAGGGACTGCGATCAGAAGCTTGGCGAGACACCATCGATGATTGCAAAGGAGCGACGAGCAGGAGTTGCGAGCAGGGGCTGCGATCAGACGCAGCGAGCAGGATTTGCGATCAGAAGTTTGACGCAAACAGGATGAGCTCGGTGCAAGGAGCTGGAGCGTTGAGACCACGAATAGGATGATCTAAGCGATTAGAGATGAGAAGCCTCGGGAGACCTTGAAGCAAGTGGGTCCTGGTTGGCAGCGAGGTAAATCTATAAAAGGAGGGAGGCAATCGATTGCAGAGGGTAGCAACGAGAGAGAGAGAGACAGGAGCTTGCAGTCAGACAAAGGGAGCTCTCGCGATCAGGAGAGAGCTGAACAGAAGAAAAAACAACTAGGATCCGTTTGCCTCTGATGCCATGTAGAAAAACATTGAAATGTGGAAAAAATAAAAAAAATATTTTATTATATTTCTCACATACCATACATATAAGTATTTGTACACTTATATAGGAAGAGAGGAAGGAGCTATAATTCCATTCTAAGATGTGAGACTAAAGCCTAAGGAGGTAATGAGCTCTATCTGGGCATTGCTATGGGCCTTTGTACATATTCTATTCAACAAGATGTAAGGTGGAAGAATAAGGAAGAACAAGAGAGAAACCATGTGTCTTGTATTAGTAATAGTTGTCACTTTGTTTAGGTCTTGTATAAGTTTTAAGTACTCATTTAAATTTCTTATCAGAGAAGGATAAATGAGACGTTTCCTTGAATCTGTCTTGGAAAGAAAAAGATTGATGTCAGATATATTCTTCCATAACATTACCTGAGCCTTCAATGGTCATAAAATGAAGGCTCTATTATTCTGAAAGAATAAATCTTTTTTCTTACTTGATAGTCGAATTTCATTCAACTATTGTCTTCCAAAAAGATCATATAATCTTATTCAAGTTTTACTCATTAGTCGAATTTCATTTGACCACTGACTTCTAGAGGGTGCAACTGCATTTAGAGTATATTCAGGTTAGTCGTATAGAAATTGACTAACGACTTATAAAATAATTTGACGCATGGCTCTGATATAGAATTGTTATTTGCAACTCACCGTTTTGTTATTGGCACTTATACTTTTTCATTAGCTGAATAAAAATCAACCACTGCCTTCTGTCAGCTTCACACTTATGCGTCGAGAAGAATTCGACTTGCGACTTCAAAATGTTCTTTATAAGCTTCAGCTTCATTTTTTTCTTCGAAAGCCATTTGACTACCGCTTGCTATCGCTTCTTTTGGTAGGGAAATAAGGCTTGCATCTGGTCTTCATGATACTTCCATATAATAGGCATTTATTCGACTAAAGCCTTCTGATAATTTGTGTTTAATACCTTGTATGCTCTAAATAGAAATCTACTAAAGAAATGTAAGAGGACCGCTATCGTCAAATCCCATTCGACGAAAGTAGCCAACATTCGACGAATCTTCATACTTAGTTTTAGCTTCATACTTACATCTGGTCTTCATACTATCGTTGAATTATGGTTGATAACATTGCCTGCAAAAGCACTAGAGGAACAAATCCTTTCTATACATTATTAAGGCTTAACATATATCACTTCGATATAATCTGTTCTATCAAATCCATGAGTTTTCTCAATAAAAGACCGCTACATAGTTCATGTGTTCTTGAGGGAGTTGAACATGAAATTTAATATAGTGCACACTCACATTCTCCCTCGCTCTTCGCTCCCCTCCCTTAGAGAGGCATTCAACATGGTCTTAGGTGACGACTACCGATGACAATCACTAAGTTCAAGCTTGACTATTAATCATTCTGCCCTTGCTAGTTTTGGTTGTGAACACCGGGCACTTATGCCCCTCTATGTGATCAATGCGGCAAGAGAGGCCACCTTCGTGAGTCTTGCTTTAGATTATATCCCCATCTTTCCACTCCTGGTAGGGGTACAAAAGGACATTGTTGAGCTCCGGGAGTGGTAGTCGACAGTTGTGTTCAAGATCACAAGTTGCAGCTTATACCACTAAACTCCACAAGTCTGCTATATATGCACCATCTTCTGGTGTCTTGTCTGTTGCTGAGCATGATGCACTCAGACGTCTGATACATTCTTATAATTATTATTCTTCAGGTGCCTCCATGACCTTTGCCATTTCAGGTATACCTAGTGCGCATACTACTTTCATCACTTCATTTGAATGGATCATTGACTCTGGTGCTATCGATCATATGATTGAAATGTCTCCAAATTTTGTTTCTTACACTACTTTATCTGGTCGTGACAAAGCCATTTCTGCCAACGACTTCTTGTCCCCCATTGCGGGCATGGGCTAAATTGCGCGCTCCTCCATTCTCTCTCTTACCACTATTCCGCATGTTCCTCTTTTCCTCGTAATTTACTTTTCATTAGTAATATTACAAGTTATTTTAATTATTCAATAACCTTTTTCATGTCACTTATATTTTTCAAGATCTGGGTACGAGGCAAAGCATTGACACTAGTAAGAATTGTGGGGGACTTGTACTTCTTGGACCAGAGGCCACCTTCTCAGTCTCTTTCATCAAACATCAGTCGCAATCCCATTGTTGAGGATGTTTGACGTTTGCATTATCGTCTTGGACATCCGTCTCTTGTTTATCTTCTAAATTATTTCCATCTCTTACTTGTACAATTCAGCATTTGTCTTGTCATGCCTGTGAACTTTCCATACATGTTCGCCATAGTTTTTCTTATATTTCATCTCTTAGTTTACTTATGTTCGATGTAATACATTCTAATGTTTGGGATCTTTCCCCTATTTTATTTCTTACTAATTTTTGTTGGTCTGTTGCCTTTATTGATTATTTTTCTCGCACCATCTGGATTTATCTTTTTCAAAAGAAAGAGCGAAGTATTCAAGTGTTCCCTAAAATGATGGTAAACCAATTCAAGGTTACTATTTGTGCCCTTTGTAGTGATAATGGATGGGGAGTATGACAATCATGGGGTGTTTGGGTCTTACCTCAATAATCATGTATTATTCATCAAACTACTTGTATTCATCAACCAACACCTCCTTGAGGTTACTCATTGTCTACTCACTACCATGCATCTTGCTAAGTCTTATTAGGGTGACGTCGTGTTAACTGCGGCTCATCTTATTAATCGCCTCCCGTTTAGAGCTCTTGGCTACACTATTCTTATAGCCCGACTCTCCACCCGCTGCATGGTTCATATGTCACATCTTCCACCATCAATTTTTTGGTGTCTGATCTTAACTTCTTATACACATTCATCAACCTCACTGGAACAACCTTGGTCACTGAGCTCAAAGATGTGTCTTTCTTGGTTATTCCTCTACCACGAAGGGATATCAGTGTTATCATCCCCTGACACGTCATGTCTTTTGTACCATGGATATTATCTTTCATGAGGGGAGTCATATTTTGATGGCCCGTCTCCTTCCATTCGTTATTGAAATTAATTTTATTTTTCTCTTGTTTTGTTCCCGTCGACTACTATGCCTCCTCGTCCTGTCGGCTCCTGCCATATTGGTGTCTGATAAAAGCACCGTGACAAGCAAGTCTAAAATAGAGAAATATTATGCAGGTAGAATATAGGAAAGTTCTTATTTGGGGTAGGACCAGATTCATTGAACTCTATTTAAATCCCTTTGAGGCTATCAATAACTGGAACATTGACTCAGATGACTGGAACACTGACGTCTTAGGCTATTTTTGAGACAGCTTTTGTTGATGAAAAGGCTCCATTCAATAGCAAACCCAGTTTTGGGAGCATTTCTTTGGACAGCTGTGAGAATAGAGCTTTTTATAAAATGGTGTTTTTAACTCTTTTTGGAAAGCCAAGTGCGACCCCGCGTTTTCTTCCGAGACGCTTGGTTGGGAGGTAATACGCGAAATCATTCCCGTGCCCTATTACACACCCGTGCCCTTAACCATTCTCATCCGCTCCTCCCCGATTCCCCTTCGCTAGCCGGCGAGTCTCGTTGGTGGAACTGCTGTTGGCGTATATAGGCATCGCCCATTCTCTGCCTCGAGCCGGCGTCGATATCCCTAGCCTATTCTCGGGGGTGAGTTGCTGCGTTTCGCATTTCTGTTTTGAGGTGATGTTGTTCCCTGTCTGCGGAAAAAATTGTATGCAAAATCGTCTTCCCCGTCCCCATTCTATCAAGAAGGCATACTTCCGAAGTTCTCTCTCTATCTTCTCTTCCTTTTGAGTTATTCTGCGTAGTCTGGAGATCAAATGTGCTGTTTTGGTCCCTTTCTTTGCCCAGAGGAAACGCAACTCACTTCTGTTAAATAAAGGCTTCTGGTTGGTCTCTATATCTTCTCTTTATTTTGAGTAATGTTGATAGTTTTGAGTTACTATCAAACTCACCAGAACAGCCCACCTGTATTCAGTTCTTCTACAGTTTTATAATTGGGTGAAGCAGGAGAAAGCTCCCAAAGGATAACGTGCATCAGGAAATTATTTCAGAGTGGATGATTGAACTTGTAGAATACCTCATACATCTAATTGAGAATAGTAATGGATTACTTCATCTCATTCATGAAGTATTTTACTAGAAAATAGAACCTGAATTGACGTGGATTTCTGCTGCAAAAAAACACGTAGCAATCCATCATTTAAAAGGTAAACAGCTTTCAATCAGCTGCTACCCAACAGTTAAATATAAAATATCATTTTAAACAGCACTAAAATGGAGAATCTCCAAGCAGTTTGCAGTTTTTCATTATTGCTTTCCTGACATCTCTATTCTCACCACTAGTTTCTCTCAACAACATTTTTATCAGCATCAGCTGCCCCAAACAGCGCTTTAGAATAACATTAGATGTCATGGGTTTCTGCCATCATTTAATGTCATGACATCTTAAGAATAATCACACTTTGATAATGCAGTCATTTTTAAATATGATAACTGTAATGAAATATACACAATTTATTTCTACAACTGTCATAATAACAACACTCAATAATACTGATATTTAGATAAACTCCAAACCAAAGGGATTTTGCAGTCGAAGGAAATATGAGGAGTCCGAGCTAGAGACTTTTGTCGCACAAATGATATATACCGATATTATTTTTGCGTATTGGAAAGAATGATACCTGTGTAATTATCATGTTTCCATTTTAACTTCAGTAAAGCAGCAGAAATAAAATGCCACAGTGGCCTAGTAAATTTATGAAGGAAAAGATTGTATGTATATACCCATATTAAGGAAAAGACTATTGTATCCATATTAAGGAAAAGATTGTTGTATCCATATTTTAGGGATAACATGGTATGGTTTTCTATAACTTCTTCAGCACCCTACAACTCAAATATCTCTGCTTATCATACACTCTAAACACTACTCTAGCTCGTAATAATGAATTGCTTTTGCACGTGTGAACCAGGTTGGAAGCAAATTCGGCGAGAGTACATCTCGTTGGGGGTCAATGCTCTCCGATGGGCATGTCGGTAAGCTCAAGGACAGATCGGCGGCTGCCATGTCGACATTCGGCGACCTGCTTCCCGGCCCAGCCGCAGGACTCCTCTCATCTCTTACCTCGACCGCGTCAAGATACGATTCTTTATAGCCCTCGAGAGCCCTCCATGGCTTGGTCAGTTGAGCTATTTTCTATGTATTTTTTTCTGGTGATCTCAAAAGCGTTATCCGACGAACATGTTTCGTGCAGTAGATTGAAACATGTTTGAAAAGGTGAGATTGATTTGTATTTTTTACTGTTAGTTTCAGTAGGTTTTGTTCTCTATGTAAAGTTGAAACATTAGGAGGTTGGGGACTGTTTATTGTTATAGCAAAAGCTTCATAACGCTGTTGATTTTGCCAGTTTTGTAGTATATTGGAATTGTAAGGACAATGAAGAAGAGATTAAACCGTTCAATTTTGCTTTATTATTTCATCTCTTTGGATCTTTATTTGATGGATTAAATTGTTTGTTTGTATACTGTTCGCTGTATTTGCTAAAGAGATGCAGAAAACATATTATTAGCGCGCTTGAATTTTTTGTTCAAAAGGGTGTCAGAAGTCCTTATAGTATTATACATGAAGTGATGGCCCAAGATAATGCATTGTCGCGCACAGAACTTCAGCACAAGGCACATGCGGCACTTGACTAATTTTCTCCGCAAACTCATGCTAATCAAGTATGTCTTTCTTCAACAATGCAGCGGAATGAAGAAAAAACGTTTGATTATATTTTTGAACAAAGTTACAAGACAGTTCGATAGATAGTTGATCAGGACATAAAGATAAGACATACAACAACACTCAATATTAACAAGCACACTTAACTCTCACAAGAGGAGTCTCATTATCACAGTAAGCTCCAAACAATGGATGATCGAAAAAAGGAGAGATCTTCCTCTTATATAGGTCTCTCATTTTCCCTCCAAAATTCAAGAAGGATTTAGATTTTTCCACACAAGGAAACTAGATTATTCTATATTCTTCTACATCTTTCTATATTTCACATGCTCGACTCTTCTCTACCATTCTAGAATATTCTCAACATATTCATACTTAGTCTAGAATAATCCTTCGCGTATGATAAAAATTGGTAATAGAGCAATTGAGTTAACTTTAGCATTGTGATATTCTCCCCCACCGAATTCATGCATCGTCCTTGACACATCAATTATATTCATCCTTGTTTTGCATTATTTCATTATTTGCAAACTTTATTGCGGATATAATCTTCTCTTCTTGGCCACATAGTCGCTTTATTGGCACTGAGTAGGTAGTCGGGCCATCAACACGATGCTTTTCAGACGTGGGCAAATACGAATTCCTTGAAATTGATCAAGAAAATTCATCTCAATGACAACATTGTAGTCTCCAAAGGGAATAACTTCAATAGACACCTTACCCTTCCATCCTCCAAGACGAACGTCCACTTCTGGGCAAGCCCGATAGTTTGTACTTCCTAAGAATTATCGAATTTAAGTTGTGTTGATCCAAATTTTATTGGTAGTTCAATTCTCTTAGTGGCTATCTTGGACATGAAGAAGTTAATTGTGCATGTGTCCACCAAGGCTCTCATTTTTTTGCCTTTGATCTCCACATCTGACATTATTTGGCCTTTACTTATCATCCTTCTTCTAGTAGGAATTTGTCTCAAACTTCCCAGGTTGAAGATGCACCTTGCCCCTCCTCGATCGATAGTGATTCTTATTTTTTCAAAGGTTTGGCAATCAAGATGTGCGACTTATGTAGGACTCCTTGTTTTTTCCCATCCTCCTTGAGTAAACATGGCATTAAAGCGTTGCATGATACTCATTGTTGCCACTTCTTGTGGCTCATTCTTTTCCCCACTTGTTGTCTCATCTTTCTTTATGATAGTCGTCAATGATTCAAGCTTTGGAGAATTCTTCATATGATCAGGTCCCTTGCATACAAAACAGGAGGGTGACATTTTCCTTTCCTCAAATCTCCTTTGATGAGCTGCACAATTTTTTTATTCAACTTTAGCTCCTTCACCATTATCATGATGGTCTATTTCTTCTTTTAGGTAGAAGTCGTTGAGTGATTCAGCTTCCACAATTGCCTCGTCGACAGTGAGGTCCTCGTCATCGTACTTCTTATTTTGCCCATGTTTGCAGTCCATACACAAAAGTATAACTGACGATCCTCCTTTGTCATGTCGGGGATTTGTAGCATAGGCGTTGTAAACTCATTAACATATTATGTTATTGTTCATCTCTGCTTCAGCTCCCTCAACTTCTTTAGTGTTTGATTCACGACATTTTCTTGGTAGAAATGGTGTTTGAGTTCCTTTTTGAACTCCTCCCATGTGTCTAATCGACACAATTCTTTTGTAATATCAACATGCTTTCTTCGCCACCATAACTCACGCAATTCTTCATCCTTCATAAGTAGCACTTCGTACCTTGGTTATATCATCTTTTAGATGACATCCCTCGAAGTAATTCTCCATCCTCCATAAGAAGTTTTCAACTTCTTTTGCATCTTTTTCCCTACAAACATGTATGGCTTGGGGATGTCCAATTTTTTCCCGAAAGCAATGGTATTACCATCATTGGCAATAGCCTTCTTGCAAATGGCTAGTTCTTCCTCCAGGTTCGACATTATTCTTAGCTCGCTAAATTGTTCATCCAACTCATCAATAGGTTCATGTAATGTTGCATTATCATCAAAAACATATTGGAGTTTCTTTTCTAGCTCCTCTCTAATGGATTTCCACTCTTTACGTACCTGGTTGTTATTGATTTCCAAGACCTCCGTGCGTTTTTCCTAATCCATCAGAGCAAGCTCTAAGTGGTTCTCTTCGCAAGCTCGACTTTGGTCACACTTCTTCTTGCCAGTATGTTGTGTAGTATCTCTACCTCGCTCCTCCATAATGTTGCAGTCTTCACCCGCTATCATTGGTTTTCTTGTAGCACCAACAATGAACTTGAGGAAACCTATCTCTTGATACAAAATATGACGCACACAGAACTTCAGCACAAGGTACTTGTGACACTTGGCTAGTTTTCTCCACAAACTTGTGCTAACCAAGTATTGCTTCAACAATGCAGCAGAATGAAGAGAAAACTTGTGATTATATTTTTGAACAAAGTTACAAAACAGATCGATAGATAGTTGACACATACAAAGATCAAGACATACAACAACACTCAACACTAATAAGTACACTCAACTCTTACATAGGAGTCTCACTACCACAACAAGCTCCAAATCATGGATGATTGAAATGAGAGGTCTTCCTTTTATATAGTGTAACACACCCAGTTTTCACAATGCTATGAAGGCAAGCTCTCTGTAGCTAATGCCCAGTGGTAGGTACTACCGCTGGCGGTAGCTATATCGTTTAGATGAGCCCAGTATCGTTTAGATGAGCCATGTATCGGCTAGAGAGGCTCGTATCGTCTAGATGCTAACGCCGGGCGGTAAGTGCTTCCGTTGGAGGTAGCTATATCGTCGGGAAGCTTCGTTGTGTCGTCGAGAAGGTGTCGTGTAGAAGGTGTTGTCGAGAAGATATTGATTAGACGCTAGCGCGACGTGGTAGCCATACCGTAGGAGGTAGGTATTCAAGCCGATATGAAACAATATCGTCGAGAGAACGAGACGGTACGCTAAAGGTTAAGATCAATTGCTAGCGCGGCGCGGTAGTGCTACCGCCGGGCGGTAGCTGACGGACCTGATCCGCGAAATAGCGATCCTGGTAGTCAAATCTTTAAGGCTTTTGATCAAACGGCTGGGAGATGTTCCAGAAACTATTAGGGCATGAGTAGATGAAATTTATCCTCATTTTCATAAGTATTTTCTCTCTCCAAGCTTGAGAAAGAGGAAAGCCAAGGAGGAAGAAGAAGACTCTTTCCGCCATTGACGGAGCTTTGAAGCTCAAAATCGCGAACCGATTTCAGATCCACGGAGAGCAGCTCGGTGCGGTTTTTTCCATCCGATTGAAATATCGGATTCATGGAACCAAAGAGACCGACAAGGATAACGATCTTTCCTCCCAATCTTAGGACGTGTTTTGGTTCTTTCATCCCTTTTCTATGCTTGTATATGGTTGTCTCTTTCACTAATTAGTGAAGTGCATGACTCCCTCTAGATATTTAAAACTCCGGGTCGATTGTGTCCGACCCGACATTTATTGCATGTAGAAATCCGGTATACGTATGAATTTAGACATTTTATGTGAATCCTGCCTGTGGTCGTTAGCCCGGATCGATGACATGCATTTAGGTTAAGCCTAGAATGCGTGCCGGAGAATGACTCCGTGAGATATATCATTCTAAATTCGGGACTTGAGTTTTCGATGTCTTTTGGAGAGCCTAACGGAAGCCCCATGCTTGTACCTCTTTCGTTGGTTATGTTTGCGAAGCCTATGCCCTCTTGTAAGGATTAGGTGCGTAGCTTATCTTTTGTTTAGCACTTGTACGTGTTAAACCCTTGCGGGCTGAGGCAAAGTCGTAGTCGCGTCATGCGATGGATTACAACGACTAGAGCACGGGCAAAGCTGAACTGAACTCGTTTCTATGCAGATCAGTGAGAGGTCTTAACTTCTTGTACGTTGTACGATCATGTGAGAGGTCATGGAAGGTGTTCTCCTAGACCGGCCAAAATTACTTTTTCCACCTAAGGTTGTATAACTTAGGGTGGTGTTGGTTCTCGTGAAGGAGTAAATTTGAAGCATGCCTTGTGTGCATGAAATGTGTGTTCGTGAGTACTCATATTTGTGTTGCTTTGAATTGATGTTATGTTAGCCTCATGCGGTTGCTTAGGCGATTGTGAAGATCCTCCTGGTGAACCCAACCAACATCATGTGCATACTTAGGTTCCCCTTTTCTCGATGCTCAGCCTAGAAGATTGATTGTGCTTGAAACCTCACCTTGTGTAGAATAGATGCACTTTCTTTATTATATTATAGGTTGCATGTACAGCTTGCTTGCAGGTTTGCCGTGCCCTGCCCCTTAGCTAGCTAGAATGGCCTGAAAGTGGGATTGTTACGCGGTTTGTGGTCAGCTCATAACTGACCCTCGTTTACCTCTTATTTGTGGATTGTGCAGTTGCTGGTGAGCCGAGCAGGAAGTAGCGGGCTGAAGCCCATTGCTGAGGTGGCCCTTGAAGGCCAGCCTACTTTTACTGCTTTTCTTGTATTGTCGGCTTGTGTGCCGATGTTTGTATCTAAGTTAATTGCATTGTTGAATGCAATGCTTTAAGGCCATAAATTTAATGTGACATTCTTGAGTAGGTGGACATCTTATATTGCTATTTTAATGAAAGCTTCCACTTACGTTTTGTTTATACTCTCGTGTAGTTCTTTTCTGTGTATCATCTTATTAACGTCTAACTAGTGTGTTCAATATGACGTGGGTTCCCGACTGGACCTATTGTTATATTGTTTGTACTAAGGGGTCTATGTGGGAAGATGAGGAGACCAAGACCAACAAGTTCTACGAAGGCCTACGAGATGACTTAAGTCTATTACTTGCGGGTCCCATGTTACTTGGCTTCCACGTATTAGTGAAAGCGGCTGGATCTTTGGAGATGGACTTGGAAAGGGTATGTTGCAAGAGGGGATTCAATGCAATGAAGTCAGAGTTTCACGCACCGACCTTTCAATCAAAGCCTGAATTCAGAAAGAAAAAGAGGAAGTCTAGGTTCGCGGAACCAGCTCCCTCTAATGTATCGAGAGCAACTAGTGCACGGGGTCCCTTAACGTGTTGCACTTGCGGAAAGGTGGGATACAAAGCCCGAGCATGTCGAAGTGGTCCCCCGAGGGAAGAAAATCAAGGAGTGGACTTTGCTTGTGCGACGGGTTCAACTTATGTGGAGAAAGGCAAAGATGCAGACTTTTCTGCTTCCCAGCATCCTATGACCCAGCCGAGAGTCTACTTGCTTGGCTAACAAGAAGACATGCGACAAAACGATATCGTCATAGGTATGAATTATAGTTTAGCTTTTATAGCTTGACGTGATTTATACTTCGTGTGCGACTATACGTTTGTTGGTGTATGCAATTAGGCTTTGTCCTAATTTTCAACTATCCGGCGAGAGCTCTTTTTGATACTGGAGCATCACACTCCTTCCTGTCTAAGGACTTCGTGGTGCGAATCAGAGTGTCGTCTACCTTGGTAAAGGATAGATTCGAGGTAGTGTTGCCCAACGGGTCTCCAATGAGCGCAGATAGGTTGAGCTATGTAAAGGTGCGGATTGGGAATCAAGATTTTGACTTGGAAGCGTCATTATTACCACTTGCTGAATTTGATGTAATCTTTGGCATGGACTAGCTCTCGAAGCAGCGAGTATGCATAGATTGCAATCTGAAGGAGATTACTCTGGGAAAGAACACCGGTGATGAAACCATATTTGCCAACATGCGAGGAGAGAGCAAGACATTGACGTCTGCTCTCCAAGTGGTTAAGGCGGTGAGGAAAGGCACGGAGTGTTTCTTCACTTTGTTAAAGGCTTCGGAGCCTACGCCCAGTTTATGTGATGTCCTGGTAGTAGTGGAGTATGCTGACGTGTTTCCAAATGAACTCGCTGGGCCCCCACCTCAGTGAGAGATTGATTTCTGTATTGAGTTGGTGCCAGGTGCCAAGCTTGTGTCACACTCACCGTACCGAATAGCGCCAAAGGAATTGGCATAGTTAAAAGTTCAGTTGTAAGAACTGCTAGAGCAAGACTACGTACGTCCAAGTTCATCCCCCTGGAGTGCACCAGTCCTCTCTGTGAAAATGAAGGACGAGAGCTTGCGGTTATGCATCGACTATCGAGAACTGAATAAGCTAACAGAGAAGAATCGTTACCCGCGATTCCGAGAATTGATGACTTGTTCGACCAACTGGTTGGGTCGACAATGCATTCTAAACTAGACATGAGGCCTAGTTTTTATCAGCTGAGGATACAGGAATGTGATATTCCAAAGACGACGTTCAGTACCGGTTTCGGGTACTACGAGTTCACGGTCATGTCATTCGGTCTCTCACCGTCCGTATTTATGGACTTGGTGAATAGAATGTTCTGAGAGTATTTGGACCGATTTGTGATTGTCATCATCGACAACATACTGGTCTACTCTCAGTCCGAGAGGAACTACCCGCTGCATGACTTAGAGTTTGTGGCTGTGGTATTCACTCTTAAGTTGTGGCGACATTAACTATATGGCGTAAAGATTGACATCTTTATGGACCACAAGATCCTAAAGTACCTATTAAATCAGGAGTTGAATATGTGACAAAGGAAGTGGATGGAGTTCATTGGGGACAACACCTTTGATATTCGTTACACTCTCAGAAAGGGAAACGTTGCAGACGCATTGAGTCGGCGGGCTCCCGCGCAAGCTAATTGTATTTTGATGCATGATGAGTGCCTGATCCGTGATCTAGAATCCTTGGGGATCTCTTGTGTCGATAGGAGAGCGTTTACTTCAACATGCTTGAACTGGACGGAGGTTCAATATAACCTTGCCAACTGAGTTCAACAAGCTTTGGAGTTAGATGAAAGCATGAAGCGCTATAAAGCGAAGACCGCGGATGGGTCTAACGTTGAATTCTCCTTCGAGGATGGTCGTTTATGGAAGAATGCTAGACTGAGTATCCCAAAAGTTGCCAAATTATGAGAAGAATTGATGTACGAGGCTCACTTTACCAAGTACTTGATCCACCCGGGGAGCACAAAGATGTATATAGACATGAAGAAACTCTTTTGGTGGCCAAGTATGAAGAAAGACATTGCTCTCTACGTGGCCAAATATCATACTTATGCATTGGTGAAGGATGAATGTAAAAGATCTGGTGGGTATCTAAAGTCTTTGCCGATTCCGGAATGGAAGTTCGACGATATTTCGATGAATTTCGTACACGGATTGCCAAGATCACATCATGAAAACGTCGCCATTTCAGTGGTCGTAGATCCTTTGATTAAAGTATCACACTTCATTCCGAACCGGAAGGATGATTTCGTGGAAAAGTTAGCCAAGCTATATGTTGATAATATCGTACGATTGCACAGAGTTCCCCGTAGCATCATAAGTGATCAAGATGGGCATTTCACATCAAATGATTGGAAGCTGGTCACCAACTATTGATTACCAAGCTAAAACTTAGCATGACCTTCCACCCGCAAACGAATGGGCAGACCGAGAGGACCAATAGGATAATGGAAGACATGCTCTGGATGTGTGCCTTAGATTTCAGAAAGAGATGGGAGGACCGCTTCTATATGATTGAATTTGCCTACAACAACGTCTACCATGCAAGTATTAAAATGACACCATTTGAAGCCATTTATGGTAGAAAGTGTCGTACGCCTTTGGCTTGGGCAGAACGGGCGACACGAAGTTGTTGAAGCGCAAAGACGTGGATGGAGAAAATACATCAATCCAGGCAATAAGAGAGTGGTTGTTAATTGCCCAGGATAGGCAAGCGAAGTACTGCAATGCAAATCACCAGAACATCGAGTTCGCCGTTGGCGATTGAGTTTACTTGAAGATCAGACCGTTCAAAGGAGTATTGAGGATCCGACGCTTGAAAAAGCTAAGTCCAAGGTACTTAGGGCCGTTCGAGATCTTGGAGCGCATTGGTAAAGCTGTATACCTGCTTTCTCTATCTACAAAGCTAATCAGTCTGCATGATATATTTCACATTTCAGTGTTCCAAAAACCTGTGAAAGAGCCTACACATATTGTTGCGGTCGACAAAGTGCCAAGAAATGGTGCGCTAGCGACGAAAGACAAGCTCATTCGCATCGAAGACATCGAAGTGAGAGTTGCGGAACAAATCCATTCGGATGGTAAAGGTCCTTTGGGACAATTGCGGGAGAGTGGAACTCTCTTGAGAAAGAGAGCAAACCATGCTTGCAGAGTACCCAGAGCTATTTCTCTCAGGTATAGATTAATTTTGTACTTTACTGTTTTCATAATTTTGGGTCAAAATTCTTTTAAGGGAGTTGGAGTTGTAACACCCCAGTTTTCACAATGCTGTGAAGGAAAGCTCTCTGTAGCTAACGCCCAGCAGTAGGTACTACCGCTGGCAGTAGCTATATCATTTAGATGAGCCTAGTATCGTTTAGATGAACCCTGCATCGGCTAGAGAGGCTCGTATCGTCGAGACACTAACATCGGGCGGTAGGTGCTACCGTTGGCAGTAGCTATATTATAGGGAAGCTTCGTTGTGATGTCGAGAAGGTGTCGTCGAGAAGGTATTGTCGAGAAGATATCGATTAGACGCTAGCGCGACGCGGTAGTGATACCGCCGGTGGTAGGTCTTCAAGTCGATATGAAGCAATATCGTCGAGAGAACAAGACGGTATGCTGAGGTTAAGATCAATTACTAGCGCGGCGTGGTCGTGCTACCGCCGGGTGATAGTTGACGGACCAGATCCACGAAATAGCGATCATGGCAGTCAAATCTTTAAGCCTTTTGATCAAACGTCTGGGAGATGTTCCAGGAATTATTAGGGCGTGAGCAGAGGAATTTTATCCTCATTTTCATAAGTCTTTCCTCTCTCCAAGCTTGAGAAAGAGGAAAGCCAAGGAGGAAGAAGAAGACTCTTTCCGCCATTGACGGAGCTCCGAAGCTCCGAATCGCGAACCAATTTCAGATCCGCGGAGAGCGGCCCAGTGCGGTTCTTTCCATCCGATTGAAATCTCGGATTCATGGCGCCAAAGAGACCGATAAGGGTAACGATCCTTCTTCCTGGTCTTAGGACGTATTTTGGTCCTTTCATCCCTTTTCTATGCATGCATAAGGTTGTCTCTTTCACTAATTAGTGATGTGTAGGTCCCTCTAATTCTTTGAAACTCTAGGTCGATTGTGTCCGTCCCCGTCATGTATTGCATGTAGAAATCTGGTAGTCATACGAATTTAGGCATTTTGTGTGAAGCCTATCTGTGGCCGTTATCTTGGATCGGTGATGCTTGATTGTGACATGCATTTAGTTTAAGCCTAGAATGTGTGCCGGAGAATGACTCCGTGAGATATATCATTTTAAATGCGGGACTCGAGTTTTTGGTGTCTTTTGGAGAGCCTAACGGAAGCCCCCATGCTTGGGTTGTGGTTGAACGCAAACATTCACCACGAGTTTTGAAGTGAAGTTGTATTGTACCTCCTTCGTTAGTTATGTTTGCAAAACCTATGTCCTCTTGTAAGGATTAGGTGCATTGCTTATCTTTTGTTTAGCACTTGTATGTGTTAAACCCTTACGGGCCGAGGCAAAGCCGTACCTGTGTCGTGCGATGGATCATGATGGCTAGAGCACTGGCAAAGCGGAACCGAGCCCGTTTCCATGCAGATCGGTGAGAGGTCTTAACTTCTTATACGTCGTACGTTCATGAGAGAGGTCGTGAAAGGTGTTCACCTAGACCATCCAAAAAATCTTTTTCCACCTAAGATTGTATAACTTAGGGTGGTGTTGGTGCTCGTGAAGGAGTATATTTGAAACATGCCTTGTGTGCATGAAATGTGTAGTTGTGAGTACCCACATTTGTGTTGCTTTGAATTGATGTTATGCCAGCCTCATGCGGTTGCTTAGTCGGTTGTGGGGATCCTCGGGGTGAACCCAAACAACATCATGTGCATACTTAGGTTCCCCTTTTCTTGATGCTCAACCTAGAAGATTGATTACGCTTAAAACCTCATATTGTGTAGAATAGACGCACTTTCTTTATTATATTATATGTTGCATGTACGACATGCTTGCAGGTTAGCGGTGCCCCGCTCCTGATCCTGCTAGAATGGTTGGGAGGTGAGATCGTTATGCGATTTATTGGGAATATTTCCCTCAATGTTCCCTTGATTTGAAGAGACATCACACTCAATGCTTAGTACATATTGTATTTGATAAACCCTATTTTACATCATGTCAATGCAGGGTTAGGTTATTCCAATCAATTGAATAGTTCTGTGGTTTTACTGTCGAAACTGCTGAGACCACAACATGGTCTCAGCTGAACCACTGAGATGCATCCAGAGCAGCTGAGAAGGAGTTTGTCTCAGGTGAGCTGCATTTAGACAGAATTCGCTGAAAAGACTAATTGTCTCAGCGGATCCACTGAGACGAAGACAGATTCAGCTGCTGAGACTGAAGACTGTCTCAGCCCAGCCGCTGAGAAAGATTCATATTTAAATAAAGCCTGGCGGGATCTGCTTTTGGCGCAAGTGCCTGGAAAGCAAGATAACCTTTTCTAATTTTGTCCATGCTGTGTCAGGGCCCTCTTCATAGCCATTGGAGATTGAAGGGAGTATAAAAGATGATGTTATGGCATTATAGAAGGTGTGGAAAACATTCTGAAATCAAAGCAACTATGTCATTGACGACATCCACAACTATTTATCAGCCTGCTTCCTGAAGCTACAAGCAAGCATCTGAGATAATATAGCTCTTCCTGATTTAATCTTAAAGAGCAAGTAGATCATTCTTCATCAACTGAAGAAGAATATCAGATAGAAACAAGGACTAAAGCTACTGCCATTCAACCCTGCTTCAAGACAACACCCGCTGTACATCAACAACAGAAGACCAGAGCTGAAGGTTAAATCTTGTCTGTCCTCTGTTGTATAAGTAAACAATATAATCTCTGTAAGAACATTATTGTTCTGAGCTTGTAGGGCTGTTGAGCCTGAGCTTGTAGGGCTGTTGAGCCTGAGTGTGTAGGGTTGTTGAGCTTGAGCTTGTAGAGCTGTACTCCCAGCTTGAGTGTAGGATCTCTGAGGAGATCTGAGGTAGGGCTTCTTGATAGACCCGAGGTAGGAAATCAGGAGGATTTCTGAGGTGTAAGAGTTGGAGCACTCTGACGGGTAGGGTTGTTGAGCCTGAGGTAGGTCTGTTGAGCCTGAGGTAGGGTTTGGAGCAAACCTGAGAGATCCCGAGGGATCTGAGTTATAAGCTCTTGGAGCTGAGTTTTTGGAGGAGGTTGCCTTGTCTGTTAGAGCCAAGCGGTCTCGAAGGTTTGAACTCCCGCGATCTGAAGCCAGCAGTCTGTGCGGTCTCCAGTAATCAGACCGCGGCTTTCCCTCTGATGTACCAGATCGCGCCAGATAAAGATAAATTGAAGTTGCGCGGTTACAAGACAGCGGTCTGCGCGGTCTCCCAGATTCAGACCGCGACTTCTCCTCAAGTATACGAGGTCGCGCCTTGTGAAGATCAACATCATTCTACCTCTCCAAGCGGTCTAGAGCCAGCGGTCTCAGCGGGCTCCAAGTACAAGACTGACGGTTCATCTCGGATATACCGGATCGCTTCTTGTGGAGAGAAGCGATCTGATCCTCCCGATCTCTCCCTTATGGGGAAGTGTTCGCCACAACGGTCTAACCACCAGACGGTCTCCTCTGTCACACGACCTTCCTCCTGTAGTGTGACCGCCCGATCTCACTCCAGATCGCAGAGGTCGCTGCGGTCTCAATATTCATGATCGCCCAGACCGCCCAGCTCTCTTGTGTATTTGTATTTGTATTTAGTCCCACATCGTGTATTTGTATTTTACTGTTTCCCTCCTAGTCTTTATAAAGGAGGCAATACTCTTGTAATAGTTAGTTTTTTGGAAATAAAAATTCCGTTATTTTCAAATTCTCACATGGTATCAGAGGACTCGATCTCTTCGACCGGTCTCTGTTTCTTTTGACCGCACGGTCCGTGCGATCTTCCGCCGATCTTTCTTTCTCTGCCCGCACAGTCTGTGCGATCTCTCTTCGATCGGCCTTTCGTCTCCAGGCCGCGCGGTCTTCTTTCTCATGGGTTCCCCATCTGTGAATCCAACCCCACCCCCCCAACCCCTGCCACCTCCTGTGGCTATCTCTACCCCCTCTGGGAATCTTGGCACCTCTTCCAAGCTCACTAGCTCTAATTATCCTGATTGGAGTGTCTCCTTCACCTTCCTCTTACGCTCCCAACGCAAGCGCCACCATCTCACCGATGATCCTCCTCCCCATGGCTCTGCTACCCTTGAAGATTGGGATGCTAGTGATGCTCTTGTCCGCACCTGGCTTGCTAACAGTCTCTCTGATGAGTGTCTCCCTATCATTCGTCATGATGAGACTGTCAAGGCAGCCTGGAATCATCTTGCGGCCCTTTACTCCAAAGGGGCCAAAACCTCCCGCATCTACACCTTATATGCCGATCTCTTTGCCCGCCCCACCATGGATCCAACCACAGCATATCAAACTGTTCAGGCCCTTGGGGCTGAACTCCTTCAGCATCGCCCATTTTCTGCTGATCTTGCTGAACAGCATAAACACTTCCAGGAACTCCTGGTTGTGTGTTACCTTCTCCGTCTTCCGGAGTCCTATGAGATGATACGACAACAAATCCTTGGAGAAGCTGAATCTCCAACTCTTGATGCCACCGCTGCTCGGGTCTCTGCTGTTACCTCTCTTCTCCAACGACCCCTGTTGTCTTCCCCACCTACTCCAGAGAGCTTTGCTCACCGGGCTGACCGAGGTCACCCTAGTGGCCGTGGTGGATCTCTTGGTGGTCGTGGACCTCCGCGGCCCGTCTGTTCTCATTGTGGTCGGAGGGGCCACCCAATTGATCGTTGTTATCTCAAGCATCCTCACCTTCGTCCTCTTGCTGCTACTTCACAACCGGGTAATTCATCTCCGTCTGCTTCAGTTGCTACCTCCTCAGGTAGCGCGCACGTGGTTACTAAAGGTAAATGGCTCATTGATTCTGGAGCTACGAACCATATGACAGGGAACCCTCATCTTTTCTCCCAGTTGCTCGAGCACAAGAATTTACCCCCGGTTCTAACAGCGGATGGTTCTCCCTCACATGTGTGTGGGACTGGAATTGTTCCAGTCACTCCGACTATCTCTCTTCAGGACACCCTTTATGTGCCTACTTTTTCGTGCAACTTACTATCCGTCAAGGCTCTCTCTCAACAATTACAATGCTCTATTATGTTTACTCCTACTAACTGTTATTTTCAGGATCTTCATACGAAGGAGACAGTTGCTACTGGGACTGAGAGTGGAGGCCTCTACTTCCTTGACGTTCTTACTGCCCACTCTGCTTCTACCGACTCTGATTCTCTTCATCAATGGCACCTCCGTCTTGGTCATCCTCCACCTCGGCTGCTGTATCAACTTCTACCTCACCTCACCAAAGATGTCTCTCCTCTCCACTGCGAGGCTTGTCAACTAGGGAAACACCATCGGGCTTCCTACCCTGCCAGGCATGGACGTAGCTCGACTCGTCCTTTTGATCTCCTCCACTCGGACATCTGGGGTCCTTCTCCTACCAAGACTGTGGGTGGGGGTAGTTTATATTTTGTTACTTTTATTGATGACTTCTCTCGATGTACTTGGGTGTATCTGTTAAAAGAACGCTCAGAACTTTTTTCTGTTTTCAAAACCTTTTATAATGAAATTTCTACTCAGTTTGGAGTATCTATCAAGGCTATTCGCACTGATAATGCTAAAGAGTATGTTTCCAATCAATTTTCTGAATTTTGCATGAATCATGGTCTTCTACATCAGACAAGTTGTCCTTACACTTCTCAACAAAATGGCATCGCGGAACGTAAGAATCGTCACCTCCTTGATATGGCTCGCACCTTACTCTTCCAGATGAATATGCCCAAACCTTATTGGGGTCATGCCATTCTCATCTCCTGCTATCTCATCAACCGCATTCCCTCCACCCTTCTTCAAGGCTCCACTCCCTTTTCTCTACTATATCCCACCTCCCAACCCTTCTCCCTACCTCTCAAGGTGTTCGGTTGTACTGCGTTTGTCCACATTCCTTCCCCCGGTCGGGACAAACTCTCTCCTCGGGCTGTTAAATGTATTTTTGTGGGTTATTCTCCAACTCAGAAAGGATATCGCTGCTTTGATCCTCTTCTTCGCAAACAATATGTTTCTGCGGATGTCACCTTCTTTGAAACCGTTCCCTACTTTTCTAACTCTTCCACCTCTCTGCCTTCTGCGCCTCCTCCAACCACACCCCTCATTCACTCTCCACCACCACCACCACCTATTTTCCCAATTCCGCCACCTCTTCCTCTACCTCCACCACCTCCAACATCTCCTTCAACCTGTCCTCCGACTCCGGGGCCTTCTCTCCCAACTCCTGGGACAGCACTATCTTCTTCCGATGATGACTCTCCTGCAGAAATAGTTACCACTGAAGACATCCCTATTGCTCTTCGAAAGGGAGTTCGCTCTTGTACTCAACATTCTATTCACGATGTGGTCACTTTTGCTCAACTTACTCCCTCTGCTCGAGCGTTTGCTATTGCGATTACAGATACTGCCACCCCAACCAGTTATCAGGAGGCTCTTGCCATCCCACAGTGGAAGGCTGCCATGGATGAGGAAATCTCCACCCTTCAGGACCGTGGCACTTGGACTCTTGTTCCTCCACCTCTTGGGATGGACGTTGTCGGGTGTAGATGGGTCTTTGTGATCAAATATCGCGCTGATGGTTCTGTGGACCGCTACAAAGCGCGCTTAGTGGCCAAAGGTTTTACTCAGACATATGGAGTAGACTTCTTTGACACTTTCTCTCCTGTCGCTCGACTTACAACAATCAGGGTCCTCTTCTCTGTGGCCGTCAACAAAGGTTGGGAGCTCTCTCAGTTGGATGTCAAGAATGCCTTTCTCTATGGAGATCTTCAAGAGGTTGTTTTCATGGAGCAACCTCCAGGGTATGTTGCTCCGGGGGAGACTCGTGTATGTAAGCTAAAGAAGGCAATCTATGGTCTTAAGCAAAGTCCTCGCGCCTGGTTTGGAAAAATTTAATGAAGTTATCAAGATCATTGGATTTGTCCGTAGCTCTGCGGATCACTCTCTCTTCATTCGCAAGACATCTCATGGAATGGTTGTTCTAGCTGTATACGTTGATGACATCCTTCTCACAGGCAATGATGTTGAAGGTGTCTCCCTTACAAAGAAACATCTCCTCCAACACTTTGTGACAAAAGATATGGGGACTCCCAAGTACTTTCTGGGCATTGAAATCTCAAGGAAGCATAGCTCCATTGTTCTCTCACAACGGAAGTATGCCATTGACCTTCTAAAAGAAACAGGCCTTCTTGGTGCTAAACCTGCTAAATATCCAATGGCAGTTGGAGACGACAAACTCTGGAATGATGACTCTCCTCCTCTTCTTGATAGCACTAGATATCGTCGCCTTGTAGGCAAGCTCATCTACCTAACTGTTACAAGACCTGATATCTGCTATGCTGTTGGGAAGGTCAGCCAGTTCATGCAAGCTCCGAAGGAATGTCATCTTCAAGCTGCTTTAAAAATATTAGAATATGTTAAAGGATCTCCGGGGAAAGGACTTCTGTTCCAAAGGAACAACCACCTCAAGATAGAAGCCTATTCTGATGCTAGCTATGCTGATGATAAAGGGGATAGGAAATCCACATCTGGGTTCTGTACCTTCGTGGGAGGAAATTTGGTAAGCTGGAAGAGCAAGAAACAAGCAGTGGTGTCCAGATCAAGTGCTGAGGCCGAATACAGGAGCATGGCCCAAACTACATGCGAGTTGAAGTGGTTACGGACTCTCCTTCTAGACTTAGGAGAAGTTTACAACCATCCTTTACCGATGTTCTGTGACAACAAAGCTGCAATCTATATATCTCAGAACCCAGTCTTTCATGAGAGAACCAAACACATTGTAGTGGACTGCCACTTCATCAGGGAAGAAATCTTGAAGAAACAAATATGCACTCCCTTCGTTACTTCAGATAAAGAGCTGGCTGATATCTTCACCAAACCTATATCTTCGTCCTTCTCCGGTGTGTGTAACAAGCTAGGCATGATTGATATATATGCTCCAGCTTGCGGGGGAGTGTTAGAGCCAAGCGGTCTCGAAGGTTTGAACTCCCGCGATCTGAAGCCAGCAGTCTGTGCGGTCTCCAGTAATCAGACCGCGGCTTTCCCTCTGATGTACCAGATCGCGCCAGATAAAGATAAATTGAAGTTGCGCGGTTACAAGACAGCGGTCTGCGCGGTCTCCCAGATTCAGACCGCGACTTCTCCTCAAGTATACGAGGTCGCGCCTTGTGAAGATCAACATCATTCTACCTCTCCAAGCGGTCTAGAGCCAGCGGTCTCAGCGGGCTCCAAGTACAAGACTGACGGTTCATCTCGGATATACCGGATCGCTTCTTGTGGAGAGAAGCGATCTGATCCTCCCGATCTCTCCCTTATGGGGAAGTGTTCGCCACAACGGTCTAACCACCAGACGGTCTCCTCTGTCACACGACCTTCCTCCTGTAGTGTGACCGCCCGATCTCACTCCAGATCGCAGAGGTCGCTGCGGTCTCAATATTCATGATCGCCCAGACCGCCCAGCTCTCTTGTGTATTTGTATTTGTATTTAGTCCCACATCGTGTATTTGTATTTTACTGTTTCCCTCCTAGTCTTTATAAAGGAGGCAATACTCTTGTAATAGTTAGTTTTTTGGAAATAAAAATTCCGTTATTTTCAAATTCTCACATTGTCCAACACTGTTAGAAAGGTGTAAAGGGAAAGTGGACTACCCATAGACATACTGTCTTGGGGAACCACTATAAATAGCTGTCTTTATCTTGATAAGATTTCTCTTACTCTTAATTATTTGATGTATTTTCATGTCTTTGTGCTGAGGCATTCTTTTCTTTTGAATGCCTCAGGTTTGGATCAGTAGCAGGTTGAGCAGACCAAGTCTAGTTTCTTTCAGACTTGTAGTGGTTGTTTCCTTTACTCTTGCTTTGAGAGGTAGACTATTATTTTGTTTAGAACTTGTTAAGGATATGGGTTCGTGTCGGTATGTTGACGCCCATATCCTGAATTTCCTTTTGTGATAGACATTGTCTTGATATTTTTATGCTACTGTTGTTGTTGTTGCTGTTAGTGCAAATGCTCTCTGGGAAGGTTTTATGTTAGGATGCATGGTAGTTATTCTATATACAAAACTGCATAATTCTTCCTACATGACATCTCTTTTTAAACTATTATCACTCTATTTTGAAGCCCGTAGAAGAAATCTTTAGTACTTATACTAAATCTAGAAGTTGCATATCATCAGAATGTTGGTTAGTTCATCATTCTCATGTTATATGAATTAAAGTAAATTATGTATTTTTCGCTGCGTAAATTTATACTTTCTTATTTATGGACTAGTTGATCCATTAAACCGAGGGACACTGTGTTCGAAAACCTTAAACTTAAACTATGTTTTAAATGCAAGTTCATGACTTCTAAAGAAACATTGGAAGTAAAGTTGCTTGAGCGTCTGCAGTTGTCCCCTGCACGACGTGACATCATGACGCATATTTTCTCTTACTTTGATAATATATTTTTATATATTGAGAAAATGCAGGTTATGACACCTATCACTTAGAGGATGATCTATTATCCTACCATAAAGTTACGCGATCTAGAGATTCGTTGAAGTGGGCAGAAGTCATAGATGATGAAATGGACTTGCTGCTATGAAATAATACCTAACATCTAGTGGACCTCCATAAAGGAGCCAAAGTCCTTAGATGCAAGTGGGTGCCAAGAAGAAATTGCACAGTGATGGGTCTATAGATATATATAAAGCACGCTAGTCGCTAAAGGCTATAAGAAACAGAGGGGAATTGACTACTTTGTTGGGAAAAACTCCTTTTGATTTAACCTAACAAATTAACTATAAGTGATTTTACCTCTTAGGGTTTATTACCCACATTGTATAGTAAGGGTAATCTGGTCAGTAGATGTCTTAGGATGTCACACTCAACTTAGAGTGTCAGGGCCAAGTCAATGCAATCACAAAACAAGTTAAGATAATACTTACTATTCGACACAACTTTGAATGAACAGTTATATTTTCTCAAGAAATTTGCTATTTTTCCCAACAATACCTTTCTGTGTAAAATAGGTTTTGTTACATAATATATGTGACCTAAAGAGCTCCATCAAGCATTCCGAGTGCATTGATGAAAAAGTTGTGCTGGCTTTCATCAAGTAACTTATTGAATTTGTCACCCCTTTGATTATTAGTGGAAATGTATTGAAGATTGATCTTACCCTTCTCAACATTGTCCCTGAGAAAGTGGTGCCTTATCTCTATGTGTTTAGTTCTGCCGTGGAGAACAGGATTGGAAGCTATAGAAATAGCACTAGAGTTGTCACCGAATATTATGGAGTTCTCAAGATGGAAGTTGTAATCTACTCAGCTTTAGCTGTAGAAGTAGAGATCAGTCTAGCACCCATGAATTGACAGGTTCCTGATGTGCTTTTTCTATCAAGCCTGCATCAAGCATAATCTGCATCTGAATAGCCTACTAAGTCAAATCCAGATTCTGCAAGATACCATAAGCAAAGTTCAGGTGTACCCTTTAGATATCCGAGTATTCTTTTTACAGAACTCATGTGGGATTCTTTTTACACCTAAAATCTAGCACATATACATATAACAAACATGATATCTAGTCTGCTAGCTATCAGATAGAGGAGTGAGCCAATGGTTTTGGATTTATAGGCGCCCTTATAGGGGGTGGGTGAATAAGAGCTTTTCGATTTTTGAATAAAAAAGAGGGTAAAATGAGTTCTGTCACTACTGTCTGCGGTAAGTAGTTACCGCTCCGCGGTAGCGCTCCAGAAATTTAGAATTTCTTCAAAAATTGTGCCAAAGTGATTTTTCTTACAAACTCTTGAACAAAATAAAATCTTAGAAAACCAGAGAAGATGAAAATTGATTTTATTTCAAAAGATAATTACAAAAGTATTAATTTTAATAGCGCTTGAAATTCTGGTGATAGAATAAAAACACTTTTTTATTCTTCACCGATCTTTCTCCCAAGGACCGGTTGGCTATAGCCTATCTTCCCCAAGATATGACATCTTGCCTTCCTCCTAGATCTACACCTAGACCTAGTCACCACACACACCGCGACAAATTCCCCCTAAACCTCGCAAGGCCAAGTCGCCAACCCCTGCGGTGAATTCACCACCATTTCAAAAGTAAGGAGAAGAAATACAAAGTAAAAACACTCCCTATTTAGAAAAGCTCTGAAGGAGATGAAGGATCGCCATGAACATCCTCGGAGTTGAAGCGTGCGTCCTTCTTTAAGTATGACCGTGCTGAAATCTCCTTCTCACTCTTATTCTTTAATGATGGAGTTTGGAATTCTTCAGAACTCTAGGATGAAGGCTCTCATGAAAGGTTATAGTTATGGATTCAATTCTCTAACCATGAAAGAGAGAGATCCATCCTTTATATAGGCAATGGAAACTACAACATGCGGTAGTACTACCGCACCGCGCTAGCATCATATCCACTATCGTGCTGCAATGTGTCTGCCTTTGGGAAGATCGTGCTAATCGCAACGGATTATGAACCTACCGCGCTGCGATAAGAAATAACGCGCCGCGTTAGATATCGTCATTTCATCATCTAGAAATCATCTTCCGCCATTCTTCAGATGTCATCCCATCTACCGACAATGGTAGGAGTTACCGCTCTGCGGTAGATCTATATTCTGAGCTCCATGATCATTCTGCATTAATCTTTTTAAGAGTATACTTCCTATACACTATAAACACATGACAAGCAAGATCAAATACATTGTGGAATTTGGAAGATAGAAATATAGTCCAACAAAATCTAGAATAATCATCAATTAATACAAAAGTATATTTTCTACCTCCTAGACTAGAAGTGCTAACGGGTCCAAATAAATCCATGTGAATTAACTGAAGTGGTCTAGTAGTAGAAATTACAATTTTGCTTTTAAAAGAACTTTTTAAAAATTTTCCTTTTTGGCAAGGCGTACAATGAGAAGATAAATTTCCATTAAGCATAGGTAACCCCTTAATTAATTTATCTTTTGATAATTTTAAAATAATCTTGGTGCTAGAGTGACCAAGGCGCCTATGCCAAAGTTCTAATTCTTCATTTTTAGTGATAAAGTATTTTAAAGAAGAATTTGAAAGATCATTAAAGGCAATCATATAAACATTATGCATCCTAGATGCAGTGAGTACGACTTCATTTGTTTTATAATTTAAGATTTTGCAAACGTTTGTAGAAGATTCGAATAATACATTAAAACCTTTATCACATAATTGACTAATTGAAATTAAATTATGTTTCAAACCTTCTACAAACAAAACATTAGAAATTGAAAACAATTCGTTACCCACTGTGTCGATGCCCATGATCTTTCCTTTTCCGTTGTCACCAAATGTCACAATCCCTCCTTTCTTCATCTCAAGGCTAAAGAACTTTTCTTTGATGCCTGTCATGTGTTTGGAACATCCCGAGTCCAAATACCACACGTCTTTTTTATCCTTAGCATGCCAACATACCTAAAAAGAGGATGAGAGTAAAGATCTGGATACCCAAGAGGTTCCTCCCATAGAATAGGTGGAAACCTTAGGCACCCAAATTTATTTTAACCCACTTCGCCCTTCTTCCTGCATGGGTCCAAAGATTGCCCAAATATATCACATTTGGTACACAATATAAAAGGGGTTGAGACCCTTTTCAGAGTTCTGTATATACTCTTGCAGGAAGATGAGGTTACATCTAAATTTTGAAATGATTTTTTATTATAAGAATTATGATTTCTGGATTTACTTCTACCACCGTCGATAAGAGTTACTGCTGGGCGATAGCTCCCAATAACATAACCAAGCCCATATTTTGTACTACCATGGCATTGGTTGGCCAAGGTCATCTCAAGACACCTTTGGCCAACACCAAATTTTTCAATGGCCATGTTTAAATCATGAATTCAGGCTTTCAGAGCGGTGTTTTCCGTTACTAACATAACACACCAATTCACAAAAGATTTCTTTCCTACTTCTATTTGATAAAGAGAGGATTTTAAAGTGCTTTCTAAGTCTCATTTTCCTTAGTAAGTAATTCGATAGTGGAGTGGGACTTAGAAAGAGATTCTTCAAGATCTTTCATTCTTGCCAAGGAGTGATTGCACTCTTGGCAAGCTACTTTCTCTTTCCTTAATAGTTGAGCTTCTTTAGACAATTTTTTTGTTTTCCGTTAACAAAAGTTTATTTTGAGTTTTTAGAAGATCAATATCTTTTAAACATTTATCAAAATATTTGCAAGTTTGTAAATACTCAGAATATAAATCATCAAAAGTAAGAGGAGGTACTTCAGTGTCGCTTTGGACACTACACTCGTCATTGTATGGCTTGTTGTTTTTTCCCATAAGGCACATGTTTGTCTCTTCTTCATTGCTAGTGGATGAGCAGCTTGAATCCTCGGAGGAGGAGTCATCCCATGTAGCGTCGTTTAGTACCTTCTTTTTCTCCTTGCCCTTGTGCCTCTTTTATTTTTGCTCTTTCAGATATTTCAGGTACTGACTCCGGATGTGTCTGGTCCTTCTGCAATGGTAGCACTCTGGTGGTGGCCTCTCATCATCGTCATCATTGCTACCTTTTCCTTTCTTCGATGAGGATCCCTTGTTGATGAAATATTTCCGGAAGGTGTTCTTCCTTTCTGGATTCTTCATGAATCTCTTAAACTTCTTCACAAACAGGCTCTCCTCCTCCTCTTCATCACCATCTTCTTCATTGGTCTCCTTCTTTGATTTCAATGTCAAGGCCTTCTTCTTTGGCTCCTCATTGTACTCTTGTCATTGAATTTTTATTTCAAACTCATGGGTTTTGAGATTCCCAATGAGGCTCTCAATTTGGAGCTTCAATAAATCGTACGACTCCGAGATGGCCGTCACCTTTGGATTGAACTTTGGAGAGAGAGACCTAAGAATTTTTCTCACCAAGTCGACGGTGGAGAAAACTTTTCCAAGCACTTTTGAGTAAAGTCATTGACAATCTTGGTAAACCTTGTGTACATTGAATTTATGTCTTCATCTGCCTCCATCCAGAATTTCTCGTATTCAGATTCAAGTTGGAAGAGCTTTGAATCCTTAACCTGCGAAATACCTTCATGAGTAATTTCTAATAAATTTCATATATTGTAAACATTTTCGCAAGCACAAGTACGATTAAATTTCATTCTATCCAAAGCACAAAATAAAACATTCATATCTTTAGCGTTATTCTTACATCTCAATTTATCATTATCATCCCATTTGTCTCTCGATTTTTCCATAGAAACTTCACCAACAATAAAAGTTGGTGGAGTGTAGCATTCATCTAACATACCCCACACATCATTATCTAAAGCAATTAAAAAACAACGCATTCTTATTTTCCATTAACTGTAATCGGTACTTGTTGGGAAAAACTCCTTTTGATTTAACTTTACAAATAAACTATAAGTGATTTTACTTCTTAGGTTTATTACCCACATTATATAGTAAGGGTAATCTGGTCAGTAGATGTCTTAGGATGTCACACTCAACTTAGAGTGTCAAGGCCAAGTCAAAGATGTTGGAACCGAGAGTCGGCCCAACAAGGAGTTCGGACCCCTGGAAGGGGGCAGCTGGCGCATACTGATCCCTCAGAAGAACTTGGCCGAAGACTTAGAGCTAAAAACTGACCCTTGGCTACAGTGTGGAGGTCCCACCACACACTCGGAAGATCTTTTGAGCACTTCCCCTCCTAGGCCAAAACTAAAGTCAGACACCTTGGAGAGCTGAAGGAGCTAATCCAAGGCGTCCTAAGGAGAAGCAAAGATCTGGAATGCCATCCAAAGGCGCCCTTCATGGTCTATTTATAGCTTTTCTTCACTGGTCTGCTAATAACGCAATTCCGCCTTTCATTTTTGCTATATGCACCCCAAATTGGTCTGCTAACAGCCAAACTCCGCTGTTCTGGAGCTATTTGCAGCCCACCAAGGGTATCAGGGTAAATTCACCTGCCGACCCTTGCTGGGCGAGTGGCCCGTGAAGGCGCCACTCGCCGGCCTCTCTGTGAGTTGGGCTCGCGAGGTCTCCTCTTGCGAGTGGAGGTGAGCCCCAACACGCCTCGCCAGACTAGTACTGCGATACCTTGCTTGACTCGCCCTGGCTAAATGCACCCCATAGTGATGCTAGGCTGTCTCGCCTCGCCATGCGCCATTCGCGAGATCGGCTTTCGAATTCGCCTCGCCTCGGCCGGGTGCTCGCCACGAATCGACGAATACTCCTTAACTCGCCTATAGCCGACTCCCCTTTTCATCCCCTCGACGAACACTGGGTTGTACAAAAGCAATCATAAAACAAGTTAAGATAAGACTTGCGTCAAATAAAATTTGATGCAACTTCGACTGGATATCGACGTAACTCTGACTAGAAGTTGGAGCAACTTATTCAGTCTGTCGAAGTATAAAGTCAAGTCGACGCAACGTCTAAAGGGACTCGATGCAGAAGGAAGTGCTTGTCAAAGCCATCTCAGGAGCAACACAACTTCAACTACAATTCGACGCAGAAAATACAAGCTCAAGTCTAAGGCTTCAACTCGACGGTCACGTCGATAAGAAATCAACATAACATCGACATTTGAGTTCAGCCAAAGCTAAGAAGAACTTCAAAGCTACGTCGATAAGAACTCAGAGGTGTGTCGACATGAAGATTAATGAAGTCGACACAACGTCAAATACTGTCAGAAAAGGAAGCTTTTTCAGCTATCCTTTTGGGACCTTTTCAGAAGGACCAGTAGGCTAGAGACAGTTCTCAAATGGCTCGGTTGTTGTCAAGAATAGAATGAAGCTGTCCAGGACATAGCAAATCACTTTTCAAAGGTATTCAAAATGAATGGATGGGTCGAGAACAAAAGGAGAAAGGAAATTAGGTGGGTAAGAGGAATTCCTTTTCAGGATAAGCCAAAAGAAGAAAGGTTTTTGAAAACTCAATCATACACAATAAGTATGCAAAAAGAGGAGAAGAAAATTAGAATACAGTTATCACATTATTCTGGCTGTCGAATAGGGCTTTCATCTTCTTCTCTCTCAAACTCTAAAAGATAGATATACAGAAGTGCTCTCTCTGCACAGGAAGATATATTGCTGTTTTTTCTTCATCATTATACAACAACAGAACAACAATAAGTCCTGAGAGAAAAGGATCAAGCAAAACAACCTTGCAAATCATCACTATCATAAGCAAGAGTTCATTATTTCAGATCCAGTGAAAGAAAGACAGAAGCAGCATCAGAGTTTCTAAAGAATTCTGAGAACAAAATTCTTACCTTCTCCCTTTTACTTTCTTCTTACTATTTCCATTAACTGTAAAAGAGTTTTAAGAATCCGTCTTCTAAAGGATTCAGTGGTTCAAGAACTCCTTATCAAAAGATCTTTGGTTCTATGAGTCTCCTTACCAAAAGACTCAGTGGTTCAAGATCTCCTTATCAAAAGATCTGTGGTTCTAAGAGCTCCTTGTCAAAATACTCAGGCACATGTTGTGCAATCCTACAAGGGAGGAAGAGAGGACTACCCATATTTTGGGGAACCTCTATAGAAATCCTTATGTCTTTGCTGTGATTTTCTGTGCTGTCCCATTTACTTTTTTCTGTGTTCATTTTCAGCAAACTTTATTTCATTTATTCTGCCTATGGTTTTGCTGTGTGCATAATACCTTATTATTTTTTATTGTATGCACAGTTAGGGTAAACATATTTAAATATCTATTCACCCCCCTCTAGAGAATTCTCAGAGGCACACTGTGCACTTTCAATTGGTATCAGAGGGAGGTTGATCATTAAAAGGTTAACACCTTGATCAAAAGATCTCCTATTTTTATTTATTTATTTTAAAATTAATTAAAACTTTTTTAAATAAAATGAGTTCTAAGGATTATGCATCAACAAGACCGCCAATGTGTAATCTGAACAAGTTTACACTCTGGAAGTCCAGAATAAAACTTTATATGAAGTCTATTGATGAAGACATCTTTGATGTTATCATTTCAGGTCCTCCAGCCCCATACAAAAAATATGCCAGTGGATCTTCAACACAGGAACCTGTGCTAAGGGCCGAGTGGGCAGAGACTAAAAAGAAGCAGAAGGCATGTGATGCCAAAGCTATGAACATTCTGGTATCCACCATGTCAGATGACATTTTCTAGAAGGTAGCTGACTGCCAATCAGCCAAAAAGATTTGGGAATCTCTTTCTAGAATGGTAGAAGGAAGTTCGGATGAAGAAAGGACAGGAAGCCCCTTCTCATATCCCAATATGAGAACTTTAAAAAGAAAGCTGAAGAAAGTGTTGCTGAAATGTATGACAGATTCATCATCATTATTAATGAGATAAGGAGTATGGACAAGGAAATTTCCTTGACATAAATCAATGATAAGATCCTAATGTGCTTCCCTAGCTCCTGGGATTCAAGGTTCTGGGTCATCAAAGAGTCCAGATGCCACAGAGAAATCTCAACTGATGGTTTGCTAGGAAAGCTTAAGTAATATGAGATGCTTCTAAAGAGTAGAGCTGAATCATAGGCAAGGGAAACAACTTCAAATCCGATACAAAAGAACCTTGCTTTGAAGGTTGCTGAAGGAGAGCCCTCCACTCCTGAAGATGAAATGTTCAGCCTCTTAGCAAGGAGATTCAAAAAGTGGGTCAAGATAGAAGACTCAAGGAGAAGAGAAAGGAACTCAAAGCCCTGATATGATAAGAATCCAAAGAAGGAAGTAATTTGCTTCTCGTGCAACAATCCAGGGAACATAGCCTCTGAGTGCCTACAGGAACAAAGAGATAGAAGCAGCAACAAGGATGAAAATAATAAGAAGAAGAAGTCTTTCAAGGGGAAATACAAGAAGAAAGCCAAAGGTTTCATTGCTGACACCTGGAGTGACTCTGAAGCAGAGTTAAGCTACTCTTCATCTGAGAGTGATGAAGAAGCTGAAGCAGAAACTGCCTGCATGATGGCATTGAGGATATACTCAGATGATGAGGAAGAACATGTATCTATGTTTGATAATTTTGATTTCAATTCTGATGATTTAAAAACTTTCTTTAAAGAATTCTGCATTGATCATATTAAGGTACATAATGAAATAGAAACAGCTAGGTTAGAACTGGAAAACCTAAAGGAAGAAGACCTATATTTGAGAAATCAAGACTTTAGGTACAAAAAGAGATTCATAATAAGGAATCAGAACTAGCTTAAGTAAGAAAAGAAAACTTAGAACTAAAGTAAGAGCTAACAAAGATAAAGGCCTTTGAAAACTCACTCAACGGGAGGAGTCAAAAGCTCAAAAATATTACTCAAAATCTCTCCATGAGATTTACGCACCTAGGTCTAGGAGCAGACCCATGCACTAACACAAAAGTCCCTAGGAAACCTGGTTGGAAAAATCCAGTTAGATTCATTAGACCTAGTGACAATCAATCTAATGAGGGAAGGGCAAAACCTAAGGGTCAGAATATTAATCATCCAGATAAAACAATTATAGTTAATAACATAAATCCAAACAAAGAAAAGAAATTGTTGGGAACTATGCCAGCAATGTTCCTGATTTGAAGAAGTGCTCAGATCAATAATAAATGCATTATGTATTTGATGATATAACTTATTCATGACCACATAAGATAAGTCATATATCAGGAAATTCTCTAAGTCTAAAATCATCTAGGACTGAACATATCGTTGAGAAAGCATCAAAGCTACATCACTAGTATATAGACGATAAAAGTAATGAAATTAACTGAGTAAAATATCGTCTCAAGACTCAGCAGAGGAATTATGGAGAAAAGTATCATATCATCGAAATAGTTTGTCGTAGATAAATCTAAAGCTCAGATGTCGACGACATCGTCCTGAAGAAAGCTTATCGCAGATAAAGCTAAGATGTCTCTACGATATCATCTTGAATAAGAAGATCAACCTTGAAGACTAAAATATATATCTATTTGATTCATAAAGAAAGGTTCACTTGGACAAACATCGACTTGAAGACCTCATGTCGTCTAGAAGATCAAGACGATATCGTCTTACAGAAATACAGTCAGCCTGAAGAGTAAGTCTAAGTCCAAATGAAAGTAACATCTCGACGATGTCGTCTAGAAGAAGTAATATCGTTCTAATATTTAAGTAGAGCCGTGAAGGAGGAAGTATATCGTTGATATCGTCGTGAAGTATATATGTCGTATACACTGATCAAGATGATATCATCTTGAAGGAACAATATCATCCTGACAGTTGCAGAGTAGCATTTAATGCACCAGTTCTCTTGGAAATTGACATATAGGGAATGCGCACGCCGCATATCTTGCGCACAAATCAAGGAGCAGTAAATGATATATTCTCTATCGAATATAGCCGTTACACAATGATTAAGAAAGAAATTCATTATTTCTATATTCTGTAAGTTCCAAGAAAGGCCAGTAATTATGATAAAGAATTGCCAAATTCTGCAACACATTTTCAAATGGAGAAATTGATTATGCAATAATCAATAAGGACATTTATGCATAAGTACAGAGGAGTATAAAAGAAAGATTTTTCTTCTACAGAAGACACGATCACTTAGTATTCTTTCTCAAGTTCATCCTGATATATACTTACAGAAGAGAAAGAAAAGAAGAAGACAAGAAGACTTCATTGGCTATGCTGTGAAGATCAAAGAAGTTTCAAAAGAAAGGTCCATTGATCCACAAGATCCTTGGACTTAGAAGAAGAAAAAGATCTGCTATTCAAGTGTTAATTTTTTGAAGTCTTCTCTTCTACAACAATAATTCTGTACTACTTTGTAGGGCTCTTTGTGAGTATGAGTTAGTAGGATCTAGTGATAGATCTGAGTTGGTAGGGTTCTTGGTGAACCTGAGTTTGGTAGGATCTTGTTGAAGATCTGAGTTTGTAGGACTTATAAAGTCTGAGCTTTGTAGGGTTCTGAGTGAACCTGAGTTATAAGATCTGATTATAGTGAAAAGATCTGAGTTGGAGAAGTTGCCTAGTCTAGCACACGGCTAGATAGGTGGGAGGGACAGTGGACTACCTCTAGACACATTGTCTAGTTGGGAACCACTATAAATCATTGTTTTTTTGTGATGCTTGTGTGCTGAAATTGATAAACCTTTAAAGTAGCAAACAAATTCAAAACACCTAATCACCCCCTCTAGGTGTAGTTTATAGACAACCCATATCTTTCAATTGGTATCAGAGTGAGGTTAAGTTGAAGAGCCTAATAACTTAGAACAAGATCTACAAGTTTTTGATTGGGTTGTGATTCTTCAATGGCCTGTGAGCATCATCAAGAGATGAGATCAATATGGCTGCCCATTTGCACCAAAGAGATTTTTTCCATATGGAAGTTAAGAGTCAAGTTATTCATGGAAGCATCAGATCCCAGGTTATTTATGGTTGTTGAAGAGGGATCCTACTCTATATCACAGTTCTCCAATGAAGATGTAGATTTGATATCCATTGATAAAAGTGCAAAACACATACTTGAGAATGCAATTGATGATTCCACATCTCAATACTTAAGTCAGTGCAATACAACAAAAGAGATGTTGGATTCCCTGGAGATCTACATGAAGGAAACTAAAGAAGAAAATTCAAAGGGGAATACCAAAGAAAGGGTCATGATTCTTGAGGGTGAAAGCTTGAGGAGTACCAAAGATAATGTTCTGATAATTCAGAATATCTCTGAGAACACAGAAGAAACTAATGCAAGCTCATCAAAATTTGATGACATCATTGAAGAGCCAGTACTCCTCACCAAAAACTCAAAAGAAAGATGTCTAGAAAAAGAAGAAACAGACGGAAAACATCCTCCTCAAACTCCAGAAGATCTAGTCAACATGACCAGAATAAATCTTCAAAGGAGGAAAGGTATGTCTCTAAACTCAATGAATCTGTTTTGGCTAATCCAGTGTGTTGTCATTGCAAGGAGACAGGTCACATGATTGATGACTTCCCCTCTAAGAAGAAAGAATCCAAGAAAAGTGATGATAAAAGAAATCCAAGAGACAAAAAGGAATCTGAGAAAGGTGTCATTGCTAAGAAGATCAAAACACTCAGTGATTCTGATTCAGATCTATTAGAAACCAAGGAGGAAGCTCTCATTGGCTTTATGACCATAACTGAAGAAATCCAGGATGGCTACTCCTCTCCTAGGAAGGTACTTATTAGAGCCCCCTTATATGTCTCTGATTATGAACCAATGACAGTTTCTGCGCTTGAGGGTGTGTGTGGTTCTGCTTGCAGTAACATGTCCTCAAGATTTCTACATGAGGTTGAATCTGACCTAGTTTAGTATAATGAAGCTCTGTGGATTACTTTGAAAAGAAGCAAGAAGCTTCTTAGAGACCAATCTAAGGAGTTGGCATCCTTGAAATGTGTCCAATCTGAGCTCCAAGAGACAACTGAGAAGCTGGGTGTTATGAGCAAAGAAATGGACAAACTCAAAGATGTCACAAGGCTCCAAAATGCCGAGTTAGGAAAGAAGAACAAGGTCATTAAGGACCTTGAGGAAATGCTATTGGCTGAAAAGAAAATTGTTGCCAGCTTCTCAATGCCCAAGACGGTCCTACCCATCATTGACCAATTCTCTACACCATTCATATTCAGGAGTGGCGTTGGATTTGGAATGGAAATAGTCGAGGGAAAGACATCTGAAGCCCAAACTTCTTATAAAGAGAAACTGCTGGCATCAAATTTCTTAAACCAGGAATCTTCATATGAGTATCTGACCAAGGCTTGCTCTACAAAAAGTAGTACATTCACCAACACACATTGGAAAGCAAGCTTTGGGACAAGTGTTTCTCAAACATCCCTTGAAAAGACATATGTAAAGATTCCAGGTCTCGTGTCCATGGATCTACAACATCAATACTTAAGGGAAAGGTAGCCAAGCCTGTTCCCAAGGTGATGAACCAAAAAGTGGTGAGACCAGCTCAACTACATACCCACCATTGTGAGGTTCACCCAAGGCCTATTAGGTCAGATATCTTCACTCCTACCCACCAACATCTCCAGGTGGAAAGGCATAAGAGAAGATACAATAGGTATGAGTGTTGGTGCTATGGAAAGATTGGTCATTTTGCTCTGGACTGCTGGTTCAATCCAACAGTGCCTAATGCAAGAAGAGGGCAGACCACTCATATGTATAGTACTTCAGGTTATTTCCCAAACATGAACCTAGGACCAAATTACAATTGGGTACCTAAGGATTAGTAATCCTTTTTGTAGGTACGTCCAAATGCCAACCCTTTTGGTAATTTGACAATTATTGCTTTAGGCACAAGACTGGAGCACATAAGCACTCAAGAAAACTTAATCAAGAAAATAGATCAAGTAATGATACTTTAGATTTCATATAAAGTGATGAACACTCAAATCTCTGTACACACCCCACACGAAGTTGAACTCTCTCTTGCTTATATTGAGGGGGAGTTTTTTAAGAGAAAATGCAAATAACATTATCCCCAAGAATCCCTCAAAGAAATGCTGAAGCAGTCTCGGCGACAGATGAGTATTTCGACGACATAGATGAATTCTCAGCGATACATAACGAGCAGTTTCGATGATAAAATCTGTGTCTCAATGTTATTGGTGGAATCTTGACGACAATGCTGAAGCAGTCTCGGCGACACTATCGACGACAAAGATACGCGTCGTTGAAATAAAATGCAGACACTTAACGCTATATTGGATCTTTAATCAGAGTCGTCTGACGGATTTTCAATCTATTAATTAAGACAAAAAGGTACGCGTCTCTTCATCCACTTCTAATATAAATAGAGTGAATGCTTAGGTCAAAAATTATGCCTTCATTTGCCCTAAGTCATTTCCGCGACAAACCTGCATTCCGTCTCTGACAAACACTCGTTCTCGATGTTTTGCTCTAATGACGCCAAAGAAGGAAGAATCCTTAATCATTTATGGATGTGAGTTGATGAGGGGACATTTCAGTTCTTGCTCAGAAGAAATAAGGTCTGTAATCACCCTGGTAGAATTAGCAGGGCTGGAGTATCTGCTCTGTGAACCCAGTGCCCTTATGAATAAAGAAGTCCAGGAGTTATTTGATGAAGCTAGAGTAAATAGCTCAGGTGCAATCCTAAAGTCGACTATTGCCGGGAAGAAGATCAAAGTAACTGCCAAGAGATTAGGAAAAGCTCTGAGAATTCCAAGGTTAGAAAAAGAAGTCAAAGAGGAAGATTTGACAGCTGAGGACCTATCAGTTGCATATATCTGGTGTGGGCATAGTGGCAAGACCTAATGGTCTATTAAGAAGGCTGAATTCAATCAGAAAGGAAAGCTCCTTGCAGACATTATAGGGAAAGTAATGCTGTGCAAGCTTGGTTCCCATGACAAGATCTCAAAAGAAATGTTTGAAATAATGTGCAGGATCATTGTTTCAAAAAGACAGACTGGAGAAAATTTCTGTTCCAGAGAATCAAGAACTCCCTGAAGAGTCCATCGTTCGGAAGAATCCTATCCATCCTCCTACTGAATATCCTTGGGGGTAGTGAAGAAAAACATGGGAGCACCTCTGCACTACTCAAAGAGGTTGGACTCAATAATGCTGGATAGATGGGAGAGAGTCATCCCCAAAACTCCCAAGAATGCCCAAATCGCTCCAAAAGGAAAGAAGAAGAAATCTTTAGCTGTAAATGACTCGGAGGAGGTAGGGTCCTCCTGTTGGAGTTTCTGAGGTGATCTCATAGAAATCAAGCAGTTAGTCTTACTGCCAATGCAATATGAGCCTATAGGGTCACAGATAATAGTGTTTGAAGAAGTTGGAGAACGGATTGTGTTGGTCTTACTCATATTGGATATGAGTGGAGGATGATTCCTTTGACTATTCGGAATTGAATTGAGAATGTCTCAAACGGGAAACATGTACTATTGATGAATCGTCGAAATGGTTTAGACGAATTCTATAAGACTTAGCAAATTCGTCGAAAGGTTTCGACGAATGGATTTATACGAGAAAAAATCGTTGAAAGTGTTTCAACGAGATATGTCAATTCGTCGAATCGAGTTCGTCGAAATTGTTTCGATGAATAAGATGCAAATTCGCTGAAAATGTTTCATGAAATTGTATCTACAAATTCGTCGAAATTGTTTAGACAAATTTATGTTGATTCGTCGAAAGTGTTTAGATGAACTATATCACATTCGACGAATTTAAATCCTGGCGGAATTGTTCTATTTTTCCTGGGTCTGCGGATAACCTATTTTTATGCCTTGCGTATAAAAGGGACGAGATTAGGTCTTCTATAGATCGATCCCTTTTGATGACTAAAGAGACCGAAGCGTTCCGACTCCTCGTCCCGTCCCCCTACCTAAACTTCACCGACCGTCGTCGCCTCCCCTTCACGGACCTAGCAGTTCGTGGGGACGCAGAGGGCTGTTCTTCTCTGACCCATCCCTTGTATGACAAAGCATTGGGGGTTCTCCTTCACTTGTATGGATCTTTATAGAGGGGCCGATACATTTCAGTGCTTGGAACTCGAAGTTCGTCTACCGGATTTCTTCTAGGAGCATCTTGGTTGAGTATTGACTCAATCCCACAAAGGTATATCACATTATCCTTTCCTAATATCTTGATTCATGAAATCTGCAAGATCCTTACTCATTGGGTTGTTCTTGTTGTTTCTTCCGCTGTGCATATTTGATATGCTTTTATCATTTTGAATGGTATATAGAAAACCCAACACCTCTAACTGTTCTGAAAGAGAAGGTGCATCATCAATTCCAGACCCAAACCTGTCATGGATGCTGAGGAAGAATATGTCCCATCTCCACCAAACCCTGCTTTGACAGAGGGGGAGGTAGCTCAAAATCAGATGATCCCAGAGATCATGAGTGAACCTGCTCACACAGAGGTTTCTGAAGGAAGAATAAGTCACATTCTGGGCAGTGATCCAGTTGAGGGGGAGTCACCACATGAGTGCTCAGCCCAAGACACTGAGAGGGTTGAGGGGGAGTCTCATCTGGAGTGCTCCACCCTGGAAAGTCAAGCTGAAAACCTGCAGCTGAAAAGATAGTCCAGATGGAGGACATCCCAGAGACAGAAAATAACAGCAAGGGAAAAGACCCATAAGAAGTTGAGTATACTGAACCTTCCACAAGGCTAGAGCTAGCTCTTGGAGGAAAGATAGTGATCACAGTTTAAAGTGAGCCCATCAAGACAGTTTCTCCCAGAAAGTCTACTGTTCAGATAAGTAACTACTCATCTGATAATGCTCCTAGAGATGCCCCAGAAGAAACAGTTGCTTCAGAAGAAGATGCTGCTGAAACATCCACTGCACAATCAGGATCACTATTTCACATGAGGTCAGCATTGCTAAAAGCTCAAAGGTAGAGGATGGAACAATTCATTCTACAAATAGTTGACAGTCTCAGGCAAGAGATAAAGGCTGAGCTAAAAATAGTAAAGGATGATATACATCACCTCAACACTCAACACACCTACTTCCTTCATTTAGCTGCTCCAGCCATGGAACATGTTGGACATGAAATCAATAGAGTTGGGCACCAGTCCCATCAGATTACTCAAAATCTAGGAACCATGACAAGGAATTCTGACCAAGCTTTTAGGTAGATAACAGGGTTTATGACTGAAGATATAGATCAAATTCTACAGAGATTACATGAGAATACACAGAGCCTAGATGAACATCTACTAGAAATACGGAATAATGTGGATGAGGCTGAACAACATCTACATGAAAGGATAAATCTGATTCAAGTAACTCTTGATGATCACATTGCTGAAGAAGTCCTAAAGGGGGAGAAGGCAATGATAAATACTGGCTCACATCAAGCCATATGGACAGTCAATCAGGTCAAGCAAACCTTACAAAAACCTCCCTCAACGATATCATCTTGAAAAGTATCATATCATCGAAATAGTTTGTCGTAGATAAATCTAAAGCTCAGATGTCGACGACATCGTCCTGAAGAAAGCTTATCGCAGATAAAGCTAAGATGTCTCTACGATATCATCTTGAATAAGAAGTTCAACCTTGAAGACTAAAAGATATATCTACTTGATTCATAAAGAAAGGTTCACTTGGACAAACATCGACTTGAAGACCTCATGTCATCTAGAAGATCAAGATGATATCTTCTTAAAGAAAGACAGTCAGCCTGAAGAATAAGTCTAAGTCCAAATGAAAGTAACATCTCGACGATGTCGTCTAGAAGAAGTAATATCATTTTGATATTTAAGTAGAGCCGTGAAGGAGGAAGTATATCGATGTTATCATCGTGAAGTATATATATCGTATACACTGATCAAGACGATATCATCTTGAAGGAACAATATCATCCTGACAGTTGCAGAGAGCATTTAATGCACCGGTTCTCTTGGAAATTGACATATAAGGAATGTGTATGCCACATATCTTGCGCACAAATCAAGGAGCAGTAAATGATATATTCTCTATCGAATATAGCCGTTACACAATGATTAAGAAAGAAATTCATTATTTTTATATTCTGCAAGTTCCAAGAAAGGCCAATAATTATGATAAAGAATTGCCAAATTCTGCAACACATTTTCCAACGGAGAAATTGATGTTGCAATAATCAATAAGGACCTTTATGCATAAGTACAAAGGAGTATAAAAGAAAGATTTTCTTCTACAGAAGACACGATCACTTAGTATTCTTTCTCAAGTTCATCCTGATATATACTTAAAGAAGAGAAAGAAAAGAAGAAGACAAGAAGTCTTCATTAGCTATGTTGTGAAGATCAAAGAAGTTTCAAAAAAAGGTCCATTGATCCACAAGATCCTTGGACTTAGAAGAAGAAGAAGATCTGCTATTCAAGTGTTTATTTTCTGAAGTCTTATCTTCTACAACAACAATTCTGTATTACTTTGTAGGGATCTTTGTGAGTCTGAGTTGTTAGGATCTAGTGATAGATATGAGTTGGTAGGGTTCTTGGTGAACCTGAGTTTGGTAGGATCTTGTTGAAGATCTGAGTTTGTAGAACTTGTAAAGTCTGAGCTTTGTAGGGTTCTGAGTGAACCTGAGTTGAAAGATCTAATTATAGTGAAAAGATCTAAGTTGGAGAAGTTGCCTAGTCTAGCACTCTGCTAGATAGGTGGGAGGGACAGTGGACTACCTCTAGACACATTGTCTAGTTGGGAACCACTATAAATCATTGTGTGTTTTCTGCGATGATTGTGTGTTGAAATTGATAAACCTTTAAAGTAGCAAACAAATTGAAAACACCTAATCACCCCCCTTAGGTGTAGTTTATAGACAACACATATCTTTCAAAAGTCTTTAGGAAAAAGTAATGCATAGAAACTAACCAACAGTAATCAAAAGGTTAAAATAAGAAGTAAAATAATTAAATATTTTGCCGATTTATTATATTTAGATACATTTTAACACATCTGAATTATCAAAATAATAGATCAAGGTTTGATAAACTCACTCTCTGCAATCCAAAGGGATATCATGAAATACCCTTCTACTCTTTCATAGAACCTTATAATGGTAAAAGCAATGAGCCCAAGGTAACCTGGGTACCTTCTGATGTTTGAGTTACTTGTGTAGGAAGATGTAGAGATCTTTTCCTAGAGAAAGTGAAGGGAAAAGAAAGAAGTTGATGATCAATTATAGACAACTCACATGCAAAGTGAGTAATCTATACTCCAAAATTCTCTCATGAGTTGATAATTAATAAAATATTAATAAAAATACTATTTTCAATAAAAATCATTGCTGGGAAAAACAGCAAGAACTTTCTAAGGAGTTTAGAACTATTCATTCAGAGTTGCGTCGAATAGAATTTGACATACCATCTAAATCTACTCGATGCATGCACCAAAAGGAATATGCAACTGCTAATTCAGAGTTGCTTCAAATAGAATTTGACGTGCCGTCTAATTCTATTCGACGCTAGCTTCGAGAGTCGTCCAAATCAGACAATTTGAATAGCATTCGACGCAATGTCGATTTCATATCGATGGATACGTCGAATTAATGGCTGCTCGTTAAATTCAAAGATACGTCGAGTTCTAATCGACACAACGTCGACATTAATCGCGCGCACCTTCACTTCTGGAAGCCACTTAGACACATTTTGGCATGCTGTCTATTAATCTTTTCGACGAAGCTTCAGATAAAACCCTAAGTTACGACGAATCATCTTCTTTTAAGCAAATTCAGCATTGAATTATTTACGCTTTCGAATTCTCTTCTCGTTGCTCTCGTGCTCTCCCCTTCTCCAGTTCTCTCGTATTCTTCTCTCCCCCCTTGTCCCTCTATCATTTTCTCATGTGTTTGCAGGTACCTTAAATCGATGGCTCCACCTAAGATGAATTTAGGTTTTGATGTGGATGTCGACTCCTTCAGTGCAGCGTCCAAAAGCTTCAAAGCCATTCTCGGCTTGTTTCAAGATGCTGGTTTAACTAAACTGATCTCAACAAGATGCAAGATCCTGGATATCGAACTGACTGAGTTCAAAGATAATGTTAAAATAGGAGAGAATGGATCCCTCAAGGGAAAAATTTCTGAGACAGATGTATAGATAACATAGGAATTACTGAACCAGACTTATGATCTTACAACTAGGAATGACTCAGGTGTATAGATAACAGAGGAATTACAGAATCAGACACATGATCTTACAACTAGGAATGACTTAGATGAATTAACAGGGGATGAGACCAAGAGGGCTCTGGAGATTATGAAGTTCAAGAAAGACAAGCCCATCAATATGAAGAAGATTGATCTTTGAGAAGAATACAGGTTCCTTGCTGACATAGTAGGGAAGGTGCTGCTGTGTAAGATTTCAACACATGATGTTATTCCAAAGCAACAACTTCAAATAATTAGAGCTCTTGTTCTTAAGAAGAAGATTAATTGGGGGAGATGCCTACTTAAAATGATTGGGCACAAATATGCTCACAAAGAAAATGCCTATATGTGAATCATGAGCCAGGTGCTCCTCCATCACTACTCAATGGTCTGCAAGTCTAAAGGAGTGCCCATTCCTCCAGGAAAAAGGATGAACATAGGAATATTCTCCAAATGGATCTGGCAGATTCTGAAGCCTGGTCAATCTGCACCTTCTCCTCCTTCTCCAGCTCCACAAGACACAGTCCCAGATCTCTCAAGGGATGACATCTCAGCACAGGGTCCTGCAGCAGCACAACAAGACACCATCCCAGAAGATACTCCTGCCCAGAATGTCCTGTCCACCCCATCTACTACAGTTCTTGAGCCAACACCTCACATTCCTCTCCAACCACAACAACAAACATCCACCTTACTTCCAGACAATCAGTTTGCTCCACCGCCACCACTAGTTTATATCTCTCCAAAAACCTATCAATCCCTTTCCCTTGTCCACCAGGATCCTCCAGATCTGAATAAGAACTTCAATCCAATTCATCCAGAAATCTTATCCACTCCTCCACTTGCTTCTACCTCTCATTCAACACTCCCATTTGATGTTGAGCAAGCAATTGCAAAAGCAGTAGGGTTGGCTTCCAGCACCTTTGCTGACCTTATGACCTCTCAAGCCAGAAGACTTAATAAAAAATACACTCAGATGGAAAGTGAAATAATTGATTCAAGAGGGTCTCTCCTAGCTCTCAAAGAATTTGTGTCCTCCTCCATGGTCACTAAAGAGTTCTTAACCTCCCTTATCAGCAAGGTTAAAAAGGGGGAGAAAATTCAGGAGGAGGAAAGGTATATCCTAGAAAAGAATGACCAGGAGAAGGATAAGGATGTGGAAAATCCTGATTATCTTACTGTATTTCAAACAGTAAGGACAGATGCACACATCCAGGGGAGCTCCCATCAACTCAGGGGGAGATTCTAGAAGTTGAACAAGCATTGGATGAGGTTGCAATAATTGTTAAGGAAGCTGCTCATGATGCTGAGGAGAATGCACAATCTCAGGGGGAGCTTCCCAATGAAGATGAAATCTATAAAGAAGCAGAGAGGAATTCTGAAGAAGAGAATGAAACACTAACATTTTCCCCAAGAAAGGTAATTCCAAAAGTATTCTCAAGAAAAAGGAAAACTCCTGAGAAGGAGCATTGAAGATCAGGTATTCTGTCAATACTATATTTTCTCAAAGCAAACGTTTGTGGTGAACAATATAATTCCTTGACAATGTATGAAATGTCATGTGATTTTGTTCTATCATATCATATTGTCTATGTATGTCTTGCCTAAATTTCTGTTTATGTCAAAATATGTGTAAAATCATTTTAAACCATCTATAAAATTTGTTAAGATAAATAGGGGAAGATTATTGGGAAAAACTCCTTTTGATTTAACTTAACAAATTAACTACAAGTGATTTTACCTCTTAGGGTTTATTACCCACATTGTATAGTAAGGGTAATCTGGTCAGTTGATGTCTTAGGATGTCACACTCAACTTAGAGTGTTAGGTCCAAGTCAAAGAAAACACAAAAAAAGTTAAGATAAGACTTGCGGCGAATAAAATTCGACGCAACTTCGACTGGATATCGACGTAACTTTGACTAGAAGTCGGAGCAACTTATTCAGTCCGTCAAAGTATAAAGTCAAGTCGACGCAATGTCGAAAGGGACTCGACACGGAAGGAAGAGCTTGTCGAAGCCATCTCAGGAGTCGATGCAACTTTAACTACAATTAGAAGTAGAAAATACAAGCTCAAGTCCAAGGCTTCAACTCAACAGACACGTAGATAAGGAATCGACGTAACATCGACATCTGAGTTCAGGCAAAGCTAAGAAGAACTTTGAAGCTACATCGATAAGAACTCAGTGGTGCGTCGACATGAAGATAGATGAAGTCGACGCAACGTCGAATACAGTCAGAAAAGGAAGCTTTTTCAGCTATCCTTTTGGGACCTTTTCAGAAGGACCACTGGGCTAGAGATAGTTCTCCAATGGCTCGTTTGTTGCCAAGAACAAAATGAAGCTGTCCAGGACACATCAAATCACTTTTGGAAGGTATTCAAAATGAATGGACGGGTCGAGAACAAAAGGTGAAAGGAAATTAGTGGGTAAGAGGAATTCCTTTTTCAGGACAAGTCAAAAGAAGAAGGGTATTTGAAAACTTAATCATACACATTAAGTATGAAAAAAGAGGAGAAGAAAATCAAAATACAATTATCACATTATTCTGGCTGTCGAATAGGGCTTTCATCTTCTTCACTCTCAAACCCTAAAATACAGATATATAGAAGTGCTCTCTCTGCACAGGAAGATATATTGCTGTTTTTTTTCATCATTATACAACAACAGAACAACAATAAGTACTGAGAGAAAAGGATCAAGCAAAACAAACCCTTGCAAATCATCACTATCATAAGCAAGGGTTCATCATTTCAGATCCAGTGAAAGAAAGACAAAAGCAGCATATGAGCTTCTGAAGAATTCTGAGAACAAAATTCTTACCTTCTCCCTCTTACTTTCTTCTTACTATTTCCATTAACTGTAAAAGAGTTTTAAGAATCTCTCTTCCAAAGGATTCAATGGTTCAAGATCTCCTTATCAAAAGATCTTTGGTTTTAAGAGTCTCCTTACCAAAAGTCTCAGTGGTTCAAGATCTCCTTATCAAAAGATCTGTGGTTCTAAGAGTCTCCTTGTCAAAAGACTCAGGCACATATTGTGCAATCCTACCAGGTAGGTAGACGAGAGGACTACCCACATTTTGGGGAACCTCTATAAAATCCTTGTCTTTGCTGTGATTTTCAGTGTTGTCCCATTTAGTTTTCTGTGTTCATTTTCAGTAAACTTTATTTCATTTATTCTGCCTTTGGTTTTGCTGTGTGCATAATACCTAAGTATTTTTTATTGTATGCACAATTAGGGTAAAAATATTTAAATCTCTATTCACCCCCCTCTAGATAATTCTCAGAGGCACACTGTGCACTTTCATACTTTGATGTCTATTCACCTGTGTGTCACCTATCCACTATTAGGATTCTTCTTGCCTTGGCCTATATCGAGAACTTTATTGTTCATCAGATGGATGTGAAAACAACCTTCTTGAATGGAGAGCTTGATAAAGAGATCTACATGACACAACCTGAAGGGTATGTCCATCCAGATCTAAAAGATAAAGTGTGTAAATTAGACAAATCCATCTATGGGCTTAAGCAAGCGCCTAAGATGTGGCACATGAAATTTGACCAAGTGGTAAAGAGTTTTGGCTTTCATTCCAATCTTTCTAACAAATGCCTTTATCACCGCTCTATGTCAAATAAAATAGTCATCACAAGTGTAAAGGATATCAAATCCGCAATCGCAACAGAATTTGACATGAAGGACCTTGGTCCCGTCGATACCCTTTTAGGTATGAAAGTTAGAGTTAATAAGGGTAGGGTTACTCTTAGTCGGGCTCATTATATTAAGAAACTTCTTTTAACCTGTGGATACAAAAATTGTAGGCCTGTAGAGACACCTTTCGATCATAACGTTAAGTTGAGTCCAAATGTTGGGACTAGCATTGATCAAGTGAACTATTCAAAAATAATTGGTAGTCTCATCTACGCCACAAGTTGCACTCGACCTGACATTCTCTTCTCTATTAGCATGTTGAGTCGCTTTACCAGTAGTCCGAGCAAAGAATATTGGGATGCTCTCGACAGGCTGATGAGATACCTGTCAGGAACTAAAAATTATGGCTTGTGGTACACTAGTTAACATCCTACTATGGATTGTGTTGGAACATGCGTTCTACAACTCTTTAGTTTGACAATATCAAATCCCATACTGTATTTGATCATACATGTCTTGGTTATAGTGTGCAGGATTACATGTGTGAAGATGTTGAGAATTCCTATCTCTATGACCTACCGCCGGGTGCTAGTCCTACCGCCGGCGAAAGCCACATTGACGTGACTTGCTATTGACGCAAAAGAAAATATCAATGTGAAGTATTATGCCGTCGAGACGATATCGTCGAGAAGACTACCGCTGTGCGCTAACTTACTGCGGGAACTAGCTATGTCGACGAGACTGCCAGTGTCGACTTGAGACCATGTCATCGAGATGAAAGCGTCAAGACGATATCAATGTGACTGCTACCGCGAGCGCTAGCCTACCGTCGTGCGCTAGGTTTGTTGATGAGAAGACTGCGTCGACTTGATGCTCTACTATCGTCGAGAAGGATTTGATGTGACTACTACCACGATGCGCTATCCTACCGCGCCGCACTATCCAAAGGCAGCAAGATAATGTTCTTCGACATCTTCCTGATTTGGCGCTGGACAGATGTCGAAAGCACGTAAAGATGCTACCATCACACAGTAACTCTACCGCCGGCGGTAACTTAAAGAATCTGCTATAAAGGGTCCCGATTCCTTTCCTGAAAAAGTGAGACACACACTTACGAGAGTAGGGTTCATCAGCCACTTTTGGTGCACAAAACCACTGTCTTCATGCAAGGAAAACAAAACTATCTCCCTTTCGCTCAATCTTGAAGATATCCGAAGAGAAAAGTCTACAAAGACCATCCGCTGCTGATCGAGTGCAAGAGGAACGATATTTAGAAGCACCGATTGCTCACCACTCTACGGAGGATAGTGGTTTTTGAGGGAGCAATAGTTTCTATCTCTTTCTTATTCATTGTCTTTCATTTTTCTCTTTGTTTAGTGTGAATGAAAATCAACCGGGGAGGTCGTCGGAATCCGGGGAGGATTCTGTAGGAAATCATCCTGGGAGGACGTCTAGATTTGGGATATCTATCTGGGCTCTAAAACCCTTCCTGGGAAGAAGGTGAAGAGCGGCTCAAAGACCTTTCCTGGGAGGAAATGGAGAGATCCATCCGGTTCTTGGATTAGGGCCAGTATAGAAACCCAAGGTTGTTATATTCATCGCCTCCGATCTCCGACGTCATGGAGATCTAAGTTTTTTTTATAAATAATGTTTTGTTATTCAATGATATCTTGATTCTATATTTTATAATATACCATGCTGTGTTTTTCCTGGTGAAATATTGGTTGCTGCAGTACTATTCCTGAAAAATTATCCTGCAATAATTGTGTTGTTTCTAGAGCTAACGCCGCACGGTAGGTTTACTGTTAAAATTTTTGATTTGAATCGTTTAGGAGTAAGCAGGAGTTGCATCAACTGAGTTATAGCCAAACAACCACAATGCCACACAGCAACACAATAGACTTTATTGAATCACAAAACTTGATTACAGTGCGAGGTATACATGGCGAGACATGATTCATAAGAATTACGAAGGAGAGAAGAACAAAATACACCAAAAAACAAATCTGGCGACCTGACAAGCAGAGACCGCACAGACCACTGAACTCCAGAGATCGCCCGGCTTGACCTGAGACTGCACGAACAGAAAATAGCCAAGATGACCTCAGACCGCACTATAGGACCACCACCTCAGACCGCACGAACTGGAGCTTATTGAACAAAGAATAGAAGCTGTTGCCAGACCCCAATTCAGATCGCCTAACCGCTGAAGGTCGCCTGATCGCTGAGCTCGCTGCGAACAACACAAGAACAACATAAACCAGTCCGCAGACAAGTCGCTGCAAAATTGTTTATTCAAGCCGCTGGGAAATCACCAAGGAAGGAGACCGCAACCTGCTGACCGCAAACCTACGAACACAACAAACAGTTAACTCGCTTCTGAGACCGCCCGACCTCAAAGTTGAGACCGCACGAAACAACCCAGGCTCTAGTTCTTACAGTTCTCGTTATGAATGATGGGCCATGCACCCCTATTTATAGGCGACAAGATGGATGTCATCACCGCCGCAAGAGAGATACAGTCACCACCCGCCAGATCGCCAGCGGTCTCACAGAGCAGACCGCGCAATCACACCACTTGGACAACTTCTGTCCAAGACCGCAGATCAGTAGTAGACCGCGCACAGGCCGCGCGAACACAAGACCGCACACAAGCCGTGCGGACACAAGAACACTCCTTCCTTAGATCACCAAGAGCAAACCAAGAACATCTGGCCGACTTCAGAAAAGTCGCCAGACTAACCTGCATAAGCCGCCCGGTCACATCGGTTACACAAGAACAGACCGCCCAGTCTTCTTACAAAGGAGCAAGAACGACCAAGCAGAGCAGACCGGAAAGAGACCGGAATAAGCTAGAACAACCCGGCCAACCAGCAGACCGCCAGAACCAGAGCGGCAGCACACCAACACAGAGACCGCGCGGTCTCAGCGGTCACCAAAATTCAGACCGCCGACCACCTTCCACTCCACTTCAATAATTTCAACAGGTACCGCCCAGCGCTAGCTCCAGTGCGTGCATTCCTACAGTATATTATTTAAATCTCCAATACTTGTTTAAACACCTTATTCACCCCCTCTAAGGTTGGCCACCCAATCCAACAAGTAGTATTAGAGGGGGTTTACTTCAAAAAAGGGTTAAACTCCTGATGTAAGATGGCCAACGTAAATCATGCTTTCCATGAGGTTCAAGGTGTGAGCAGACCCCCACTATTTATATATGGGGAGTGACTACAACCACTAGAAAAATCGAATGAAAATATTCTTGATGACACAAAACATGGACTTATGGGCCATGGTTGAGTCAAAATATACCGCACCCACTATCACCGTAGGCAAACAAGTGTTGGAAAAACCTTGTGATAAATGAGATGATGCGGATAAACTAAATTGCACCAATAATGTGAAAGCAATGAACTCTCTCTTTTGTGCGTTAGATAAAACTGAATTCAATAGAATATGCAATTGTGAAACTGCTTATGATATTTGGCAATTGCTTGAACTAACGCACGAAGGTACTTCGGAAGTGAAAGAGTCAAAGCTATTTCGACTAGAATTTGAATACGAACAGTTCTGTATGGAGATCGATGAGGAAGTGGACAACATGTACACTCTCCTCACGAAGATTGTGAATGCCTCCCGATCACTTGGAAAGACTTTCTCCAATGGGGACTTGGTGCGAAAAATTTTGCATTCTCTTCCTCCTCGGTTCAACCCAAAGGTGACCGCCATTGCTGAATCACACAACATTAGCACCTTGGAAATTGAAAGCCTCATTGGGAATCTGAAAACCCATGAGTTGGAACTAAAATTTCAAAGCAAACAATATCCAAGGGAGCCAAAGAAGAAAGCTCTATCACTAAATAAGGACAAGGGAAAGGAGGAAGTAGAAGAATCTGATGATGAAGAGAGCCTTTATGTACGAGAATTTAGAAGATTCTTGAAAAATCCCAAGAGACAAGAAAAGTTCAAGAAATTTCTGAAGAAGAGTGCTCAAGAGAAGAAGAGCTGGAACAAACCGTCAAAAGGGACGGAGAGTGACAAAGAAAAGTCAGTTCCGGAATGCTTCCACTGTCACAGATCCGGGAACATGAAAAGGGAATGCCCAAAGCTTCAAAAGGAAGAAAAGGAGAAAATAAGTCAGGACAAAGGAAGGAATAAAGTGCTTAAAGCGTCAGCTTGGGACGATGCCTGTTCTGACGAGACAAGCACTTCCGGTTCAAGTATTGAGGATGAGGCAAATATGTGCCTCATGGGGAAGCAAGACAATGAATTTGATGGTGAATCCAGTGTTCAGAGTGACACTGAGGTAACCCCTACCTCCTACTATGAATTATACTATCTTCCTTAAACAATTCTTAACAGTCGATGAAACTTGAGTGCAACTTGAAGAACACAGAGTGATCATTTTGTTCTTCCCTTCTTTCTTTCTTCACCGCCGCTTGTACTGTTGTATTGCTAGGCGGGATCCTTTTTCGTTCCTTTCTCCTCTCTTTTTCTAGGGCATCACTGTTCCCTTTTATAGGATGGATGAGCCACTTAACGGTCACATATGATGTCCTTTACTGATAGACGCCCATCCCTCAAGAGCACACACTGATTGGATAATCAGGCGACGACATTAAATGTTGACAGTGCGTCCAACTACTTTTGAATCTGTCTGACGATATTTCCATTGTTACGGCGACATGGACAATATCTCGACGACAAGGCTTATCGATGACTTGAACTGGCCTCTTCTTCAATTCTGCATCAGATAGTGATATCTCGACGATACGAGACATCATTTATGCACTCGAGCTTAAGACGACACGATGTCATCAAACTGATATTGGCGAGAACTCCTTGTCTGCTAGATATCGCTGAAACCACATTATCTTGTCGACGACATAATTGATATTATGTCGACAGACTATACTTCAGCAACTGCCTGTCTTTATATGACCTTCTTTAGTCTTCTCGACGTCACGCCTTCTTTATGAGAATGTCATCGGCATCAGTCTTGCTTAGCCTTTCCGACGACAAGGCTTCTTGTCGACGACATTTGTTCTTCCTTAGCCTTATCGACGTTAAGGCTTCTTGTCGACGATATCATCGACATCTTTGAGTCTTCTTCTTCATCTCGAATTTCTGATATTGTCGTGTAGATGTCACAACGATATCACCATTTTGCCTTGATCTGCATGTTGTTTATGATATGCCTGCTGTTGTCGATGATATGCCTGTTGTTGTCGATGATACGCTTGATCCTTTTCGACGACATCAGACACAATCATTCTTCTTTGCTTTGCCCATCATTTCAATGATGTGCCTATACTTGTCGACGATATATCCAGCCTTTTTCGATGATATTATACTTAGGCAGGTTATTGAAGTACTAGACATATTATCTTATCTCTGTAAGCATGAACTAGATATGACATTAGATACAATTTGTACTTATCATTGAGCTGAGCACTTCTTCAAATCAGGAACACTGTTGGGCACTATTCCCAACAATCTCCGCTTATTTGAAGAAGTCATAACCCATTCAATGATAAAGTACATCTTAAGCAAATAAGCATATATAATGATGACATTGCAGCTATGTTTGAGTGAACACAGAATTTGACAAATATTACTTCATTTATAAATAGTGCCAAATGTTTTTAAAGGATTTTGGCATTTCTACATTTAGCCCCCTAAAGATTTAGCCATCTATATCCCTGGTGCCCTTATAGCAGCTTCACTCTTTGCTTTCTTGGCACTGGTTTCCTTCTCCTTTTCTGTTTGTCTGATGAAGTATTCAAACGGTTTGGGATGATACTTGAGAGGTTCAGGAGAATCAGTTGGGATTCTCCTTGCTTGCTTATCTCTTCTGTGACTCTTTCTCGATTCTTCTTGATCTTCATATTTAGCCCATTCTTGAGGACTGTATACATTGTATCATTCACCTTTATTAGCTTTCACTTGCTCCCATGCTTTTAGAATGATGAATCTGGATTTAGGACTCCATCTTTCATAGTCATCCTTTTTCTCCATTTCCTCCCTGTATTTTCTCTTCCTCATTTTTACTTCTTCATCCTCCAGTACTTCCTTCTCTTTACCCTTATCAGTGGCAGTGTCAGGAATGTCTACGTGTTGCTCTTCAGCAGGGTACTCTTCTGTAGGTTGGTCAAAATGTAGAGGAGGGAGATTCATTGCTTCCCTGATGGTATTTGTGGTCCAGATGGTATGCTCACTACTGGCCTTTATCATTGATCTCTCCCCCTTTATGACTTCTTCAGATATCCCACTCTGGAGATTCTCCTCAGAAACCAATATCTTGCTTTTAAGCATGTGGATTCCTGCTTCCATGTGATTCTTGGTCTCAAGTAGATGACTGTCTAGATCCTTATTCTGGTGATCTAGACTTTCTTGGAGATTAGTTTTGTGTTCAGCCATCCACTTGGTGGATGCAATGTAGGCCTTTTCTATATTGCTGACAATCAATGTTTGATTGACCCCTAAATTAGATAGACCCTTGTGTGTAAGTGCTGTCTCTTTGGCTGTATACTCTTGTAGATTCTTCACATTATTTCTCAGGCTCTCAGTTTCAGTAGATAGTTCCCTTTTTAGTTCATTGACTGCAGAGGTAACATAACTTTCAATTTTTAATCTTTGCTCTTCCAGTAGCATCTTTATCTGAGATAATAGTGAGAACTCCACTGGTCTATTCTCTGGAGGTGAATTATCTTGTCTTGGTTCCTTTTCTTTATTCCCCTCAACCATTGGAGATGGAGATTTTCTGATGGGTGACTGGTTTGGCTCTTTTTTCCTTTTCAAAACTTGGCAGATCTCTGCTAGTCTCATCAGCAGAATTCTCTAGTTTCTCTTCTTGGGGATCTTTACTTGGGTCCTCTTGGTCTACTGATCCATGATGGATAGCATCCTCAGCCCCAATGACCTTATTGATCACTTCTTCCACTTGAGCAGGGAGTTCACCATTCTTCTCCCCCTCAGTCTCAACATCCTCTTGCTCAGTTTATGCTGTTACCATTTTCCCGGATCCTAGACTTAAGGCAGAGGTCTGAAGGGAGACATTTCTTTTCTCTACAGGCACTTCAGAGTCAGATGAGTCTGAGTTGTTGCCTGATTCACTTTCTTCAGATGATTTTTCTCCCATCCTCTTCACATCCTCTGCAGTCTTCAGCTTTTTGGGAGACTTAATCAGAGTTTTCTCCCATCTTTCTAGTATCTATATGTCCATCCTTCTCATGTGATGGATTTTGACGCCATACTTCTTGTTGAAGCTTTCAGGGTAGGATATCAGTAGATACAGTGATAGTATTCTTCCCAAATTTGGAACTTGAAAGCTGTCTTGAATCCTCTTGAAAATAATCTGACCCAAGTTGGTCTTCTTACTTAGGATTATCCTTGCCATTATCTCGAACATGGTCTTGGATATCCTGTCATGCGACCCTACCTTGCAGAGGAGGGCTTTTCCTACAATGTCACCCATGAGTTTCCCTTGTTGATTGAAATTCTTTCTTTCCAGAGACCCATAGGTCTTGCTGGAGTGACAACACCATTCCAGAGCCCTGTTAAGGTCTTCCTGGGTGACCTTTTCATCTTCCTCCCCCTTGGCAAAGGTCGACAGCTGAAGCTTGGGATTCACCTTGACCTTTATCCCATTTATCAAGCTTTTCATATATGTTCCTTTTGAGCCACCCTTGGCATTCGAGTAGAACTCCAGCACTTCTCTTTTTAATATTACCGTTGACTCTGAGGGAGCAAACTCCAAGCCGACGGTGTCTAATAGATTACTGGCGCTCTGAATCTCTTATGGACCTTCTGAGAAACCTCCTCACTACTTCGCTTCCTTCATAGAGAAATCCTTCCTTCTTTGGCGCCATTTCTTACTTGATCGGAGAGGATTCTAGTTTAGTCGTCTCGTTCACTCTTCGAAGGCGTAGAGGGCACGATGTCATTTTAGGGCTAATGTAGAAAGTGTTTTAACCTTAAGACATCTGCCTTATTTATAGTTTCCGAATTGGAAGACGAAGTGTCATTTGTTAAATGTCTTATTAACTCGAGTTAAGCTGTTATGATTGGTTAAGCTTGGGACTATTTAAGAGTTCATTGGTGATTAGGTATCGTCGTGACGCAAGATCATTCCGACGATACCAATTATCATTTCGACGATATAATTTTGCATTGAAAATGATATTGTCCTTTTTTACTCTTTTGTATTATCAGTGAAATGCTTTAGCAGTGCCATACATATGTGCTCCTTGAGTGACAGCTTTTGCTTGCGCAAGTAAAAATTACCTTAACAGAATGATAAAGATGAGGTTATGTATTGAACATCAACACAGTTACCAATCATCAATGGATGTTGTACCTAACCACTTTGCCACAACACCAACATTCATAGATGTTGTACCTTCTTTTCTGAACAATTTTTGAAGTGGGTGGAGGATCAAAATGCTTATGTTCCGTAGAGAAGGCAGCAACATTCTTTCGATCTCTCTCAGCCAAGGGCTGACTAGCTGTTCTAGTATAATTATTTCTTCTTGACTTTATCTGTTGGTCAGCAACAGATGTCAGCTTGGTAGCTGACATGGTGTTGATGGCATCAGATATGATCAAGTGAGAGTTGATTGTACTGGTGCTACCAGCCCGCTTCTTATCCGGAATAGATTGGGAAGGTGTTGCTCCTTTACCCTTAAAGGTGGGGGCTGAGGCACCAAACACAAATGGTCTATGATGGGCCATTTGGATTTCTTCATGGGGAGCCTTTAATGCACTCATTCCCATGCCCTTTCTCTTCCCATATTAAGGAGCATTTCCCAGGCTAATGGAGCTTCCATTCATCCAGTGACCATGGACACTGTCCTGGTCATACTTGTTAGAGGGAAGCACTATCTTTTGAAAGGTGGTATGAGGCTCTCTGTTGGGGTGCCAGAATTGCCCCCAGTGCTGCGGTGCTATTCGAAGCGGAAGGGTGTGTCCCCCGTGGGTCTAATTGACTGCCCCGTGGATCCGCCCGAGGATAGTCGACTCTATAAAGGAGCGGTAGGCGCCTTAACCAACATGCAGGTCTTTTGGTGCAGTTGGTTGCGCCGTATCCCTACAAGTGGTATCAGAGGGGGTCGCGGGTTCAAAACCCTGGGGTCATTTCTGGGGGGGGGGGGTTGTTGGGGAGCCAGAATTGCCCCCGGCGCTGCGGTGCTATTCGAAGCGGAAGGGTGTGCCCCCGTGGGTCTAACTGACTGCCCCATGGATCTGCCCGAGGATAGCCGACTCTATAAAGGAGCGGTAGGCACCTTGACCAACAGGCTGGTCTTTTGGTGCAGTTGGTTTCGCCGTATCCCTACAAGAATTGAAAGTGAGGTTAGATCTTAAAGTTACTCTAGAGGGGGTGTGGGTGAATTGAAAGGGGTTCAATTGAGTATCAGGTGCAAGAAATTGAAAAAATAAAATCAGCCTCTTCTGATACCAATTGAAAGGGACAATCGATATCCTCTGATGAGGGTGTGAAATTTTTCTAAGGACCTTGTGAGAGCAAACAGGAATCGATTATGCAACTTAGAGATACAAGCCAAACAACCAGAAACAAACTTTAGGCAAGCAATTGATCTTTATTGATAGCATAAACTTCATTACAGGGCAAGGCATGCTTGGCGAGACATGATTTCGCCAGCACAGATACCAAACAGAAATACAAGAAGATGAGGATAACTTGAGATCGCTCCAGACCGCGCGACCTCCCTGCGACTTCAACACACTGCCAGACCGCAGCGCCTTGCCGATCACAGCACACCACCAATCCGCTGATCAGACCACACCCTTCTTCCGACCTGTTGATCCTCCCGAACTCCAGCACCACAACTCCAAGCCGCAGACCGCCCGAACACTTTCAGAGGAAGAGGTGATCGCTGCTGCCCACACTATCCGCAGAAGCTGCACAAGAGGAATTCAATCAGCAGACCGCACGGTCAGAATAAAACAGACCGCAGGAAACAAGCGAACTCAGCTTACACTTGGTGTGTTCTATGTTTGCTGCTACAGTGGCCTCCTATTTATAGGCACGGGACCGGATCCAGTCACCACCCTATGAGATAGGATCACCACCCTCCAGATCGCGCGACCTGATCGGTCAACCCGCGCGATCAGCAACATAACTCCTGCTTCATTTTGGTGAACCCGCCAGCTTCAATTCTCCACCATGAGAGACCGCCACTCTCACAGCAGACCGCGACTCCACAAAGAGCTCGCCAGACCGCTCGAAGCTATTCACCACCTATGTTCGCTCGAGACCGCGAACACAGCCAGTCCGCCATCAACCCGCGAACTGCAACCAGCTCGCATACCAGTCTCCTCCTGAGACCGCGAACTGAGACCGCGCGACTAAGAGCCTTAGTCCGTGACAACTACCAGAGAACCTGGAACACCCTGTGCGGTCACACCTGACCGCCACAGCCTTGAAGAAGACAACCCGCCGGCCTTGGACCAGATACCAGCGGTCACTCCAGGAGACCACAGCTAGGCTACTACCAGCCAGACCGCAGAGGCAGACCGCCAGGCCGTGCGGTCATGCCAGACCGCCCGACCTCCTCCCAGACCGCCCAGGTCCAAAACACCTCCAACTTCCACTTCAATAATTTCAACACTCCCCCTTGAAGTGGGAAGTTGAAACTAACCCAAGTAACTCCCTTAGCCGTGTGAACGGCCCCTTTGCCAGCGCCTTTGTGAAGATGTCTGCGACATTGTCCGCACTCCGCACATGCTTGACCGAAAGAGATCCCTCCATCACCTTCTCCCGTATGAAGTGATGCTCGATCTCAATATGCTTGGTCCTCGCGTGACAAACTGGATTGGTTACCAGTTTGAGAGCACTCTCGTTGTCACCGCGTAGCAGAGTCGGCTCCCGAACCTCTTTGTGGACGTCTCTCACCAACCTCCTAAGCCAGATGGCTTCCTGAGCTGCCAAGTCCGAAGCCTTGTATTCCGCTTCTGTGGTGGAGACCGATACGGAATCCTGCTTCTTGCTGCACCATGATATAGCCGTAGGGCCCGCCATGAAGACAAATCCAGATGTCGACTTCCGATCATCCGAATCTCCCCCGTAATCAGCATCCATGTATCCATGCACTTTGAAGCCCGCATCCCTCCTGTATAGGAGACCCATGTCCGAGGTCGCCTTGACATACTTCAGAATGTTCTTGGCCGCTAGCAGATGAGGTACTCGTGGTTCCGCCATAAACCGACTCACCCTGCCTACTGCATATGCAATATCCGGCCTTGTGATCGTCAGATAAATCAAGCTCCCAACCAGAGCTCGGAACACCAACGGATCTTGCATGATCCTTCCCTCATCCTTCCGAAGCTTCATAGCCTTCTCCAGAGGTGTAGAGATGCACTTCTTTTCCTTCATGCCGAATCGCTCCACGATTCGCTCCGCATATCCAGCCTGGGAAACCAGCACTCCACTTTCCTTCCTCTGCACCTCGAGTCCAAGGAAATGGTGAAGCTCACCTAAGTCCTTCATCTCGAACCTGATGGCCAGCTCGGCCCGAAGCTGAGCTACTTCCTCCTTCGAGTTCCCTGTCACGATCATATCGTCGACGTAAAGCAGCACGATGACTTGAAGCTCCCCGCTCTTCTTGACGAACAAGCTTGAGTCTGAGTCTGAAGCACAAAATCCACAGAATAGGAGATATTCTGCGATCTTTCCATACCACGCCCTTGGCGCTTGCTTCAACCCATACAGGGCCTTCTTCAGCTTGCAGACATGCTCCGGAAAATCTTCAGACACAAAACCTGGTGGCTGGACCATGAAGATGTCATTGTCAATCTCGCCGTACAAGAAGGCGTTCTTGACGTCGAGCTGCCAAATCTCCCATCCACTGAACGCCGCCAAGGCAATGATGAACCGAACTGAAGTCATTTTGGCCACCGGACTAAAAGTCTCTTCATAGTCTTCACCGTATTGCTGCGAGAACCCCCGAGCTACAAGACGGGCCTTGTACCGCTCGATACTACCGTCAGCTTTCTTCTTCAGCTTGTAGACCCACTTGCATGTCACAGGAGTGGTTCCCTTGGGCTTGGGCACAAGAGACCAGGTTTCATTCTTCTCGAGAGCTGCCATCTCTTCTTGCATTGCAACATCCCACTCCTTCACGCCTTGGGCCTTCTCAAAGCTCGACGGCTCCCTCTCATCCAAGGGACCAGCGAAGAAACATGAGACAAAGCTCACTGCATTTCCTCCTGTATAGCGATCAGGGGCAACGATTGCTCGCTTCGACCTCCTCAGCTCCTTCCCCTGAACCGCAATATCTCCAGCTGCTTCTTCCCTAACTCCTCTTCCAGACGTGCTAGGAGCATTGCTCCCCCTGCTCCCTGAACCAGAAGCCCCCGTCTCGGAACTAGAAGGAGATGGACCACCTGGTGACACAGGTAGCTCCACCTGAAGATCTTCCACTGCTTGCTCTGGCACCTCCACCCTGCTCTCTGGTAGCTCCACTCCAGAAGACCCCTTATAAGATGTCACCTCATCAGACACGACATCGCGAGATACGACAAATCTCCGCATCTCCGGGTCCATGCACTTCCATCCTTTCTTCCGCTCATCGTATCCCACGAAGACTAGCTTCCTTGCTTTCGCATCTAGCTTCGTCCGAAGAGCATCTGGAACATGCACATAGCAGGTGGAACCAAACACCCTAAGGTGTGCCATGCTTGGCTTCTCTTTGAACATCATCTCATGCGGGGTCAACATGTTGATGGGGCTCAGAGGCATCCTGTTGATGACGTAGGCAGCACAAGACATTCCCTCCACCCAGAAGGACTTTGGGATACTCTTGGTATGCAGCCAACACTTGCAGGTTTCCGTCAGATGACGGATCTTCCGCTCTGCAACTCCGTTCTGTTGTGGAGTATGTGCACAAGTGAGCTCTCTCCGGATGCCCGCCTTCCTGCAGAAATTAGAGAACTCACTAGAGGTGAACTCCCCTCCGTTTTCAGTCCTCAGCTTCTTCACCCGCAGTCTCAGCCGACCTTCCACGAGCTCCTTGAACTCCATAAACTTGGCAAATGCCTCCACCTTCTCCTTCAGAAAATAAACCCAGACATATATGGTGTAATCATCGATTAACACCAGCATATATCTGCTGCCTCCGAGGCTTGGAGTAGCAGTAGGTCCCATCAAGTCACCGTGGATGCACTCCAACGGCACACTACTTCTTGTCTGCGACTTGTCAAACGGTAGTCGATGAGACTTGCCGAACTGACATCCTGCGCAAACATGACCTTCTCCGTAGGAAGATAGACTTGGCAGGCCCTTGACCAGGCCTCTCACCGCCATAGCTTTTAGCTTGTCCATCCCTACATGCCCCAACCTCTCATGCCATATAACGGCACCATCATTTGTCTTCATCTTGTCGACGTAGGAACTTGTCGATAAAACGAACAAGTCCTTTGCCCGTCTCCCGATATGAACGACCTCGGCCTTCACGGCCTCTACATTACGTAGAAATTTCACTTCTGTTGGGCCGAACAGAACGTGATACCCAGCGTCAACAGTGTTGGTCATGGAGAAGAGGTTTTTCTTCATTCCGGGCACATGATAGACACTCTTCAAAGTAAGTGTCCCTCTATCACTGCCCAAAGAGACAACCCCCACCTTCTCTACTGGATGCACGGTATTATCATCAGTAATGATTGCACTGTTACCTGTGTAGAGCTGTGCAGAAGAAAGCTTGGTCCCGTCTCCGGTGAGGTGATGACCACACCCCGAGTCCATGATCCAGTCCTCCAAATAGTTGATGGGAGCCGACGCTCCAATAGAAGCCGAGAAGGCTCCTCCCCATCCTCCATCTATATGTCTAGCCTCAGCTTCCTCCTTCTCCGCAGCATGCCCTGCTTGAGTGACCACTCTGCAATCCTTCTTGAAGTGCCCAACCTTCCCGCATTTGTAGCATTTGAGACCTTCCTTCTTCTTCTTCTCCTCAGCCTTAAGAGGATAGCCCCTCTCCTGCTGTCCAGAAGTTGAAGGCCCATAGCCTCCAGTGGTCTTCTTCTTCTTATCCCACTTCTTCTTCTTTCCCGAGAAGAGAACTTCGCCATCTCCCCCAGTCACTGACAACCCCGCCATCTGTCTTGCCAAGCTTTCTTGCGAAGAAAGCAAGTTCTCCAGCTCCAACAGAGACGGCTGATTTGCCCATCCCTGCACCGACGTCACAAAGGCCACATATTCCTTCCGCAAGCCGCGGATGATGTGCCTCTTCAGCTTCGCCTAAGAAATTGGCTCATCAGGATCCAGTGCTGATATCTCAGCGCAGAGGTTCTTCATCTTCAGAAAGAAAGTGGAGATAGAAAGATCGCCCTGAGCCGACCTTGCCAGCTCATTCTCCAAGAACTGCAGCCTTACCACATTCTTCTTGTTAAACAGCCCATCCAGGGCTTTCCAGATTTCTGCAGCCGATCCACATCCCAAAATGTGATCAAAGAGATCAGGTGAAATGACACGCTTCAAAGTGAACTCGGCCTTGGCATTGGTCTTTCTCCAAGCTCTCACGGCCGGACCATTGTCACCAGCTTCCGTTGCCTTCACCTCTTCTGTCTCATTTCCTCCAACAACTTCCCATAGATCCTCACCCAGAAGATAGCTCTGCATACATGACTTCCACTTCTTGAAGTTAGTCGATGTAAGCATCTCAATACCAAGACCTCTTGCAAATCCACCTTCCATTGTCCTACCACTGGTTCCTTCTTCACAAAGGCGATGGCTACTCTAAGTTGCAACCTGCTCTATCCACTCCAACCTCCCTCTGATACCATGTGAAATTTTTCTAAGGACCTTGTGAGAGCAAACAGGAATCGATTATGCAACTTAGAGATACAAGCCAAACAACCAGAAACAAACTTTAGGCAAGCAATTGATCTTTATTGATAGCATAAACTTCATTACAGGGCAAGGCATGCTTGGCGAGACATGATTTCGCCAGCACAGATACCAAACAGAAATACAAGAAGATGAGGATAACTTGAGATCGCTCCAGATCGCGTGACCTCCCTGCGACTTCAACACACTGCCAGACCGCAGCGCCTTGCCGATCACAGCACACCACCAATCCGCTGATCAGACCGCACCCTTCTTCCAACCTGTTGATCCTCCCGAACTCCAGCACCACAACTCCAAGCCGCAGACCGCCCGAACACTTTCAGAGGAAGAGGTGATCGCTGCTGCCCACACTATCCGCAGAAGCTGCACAAGAGGAATTCAATCAGCAGACCGCACGGTCAGAATAAAACAGACCGCAGGAAACAAGCGAACTCAGCTTACACTTGGTGTGTTCTATGTTTGCTGCTACAGTGGCCTCCTATTTATAGGCACGGGACCTGATCCAGTCACCACCCTATGAGATAGGATCACCACCCTCCAGATCGCGCGACCTGATCGGTCAACCCGCGCGATCAGCAACATAACTCCTGCTTCATTTTGGTGAACCCGCCAGCTTCAATTCTCCACCATGAGAGACCGCCACTCTCACAGCAGACCGCGACTCCACAAAGAGCTCGCCAGACCGCTCGAAGCTATTCACCACCTATGTTCGCTCGAGACTGCGAACACAGCCAGTCCGCCATCAACCCGCGAACTGCAACCAGCTCGCATACCAGTCTCCTCCTGAGACCGCGAACTGAGACCGCGCGACTAAGAGCCTTAGTCCGTGACAACTACCAGAGAACCTGGAACACCCTGTGCGGTCACACCTGACCGCCACAGCCTTGAAGAAGACAACCCGCCGGCCTTGGACCAGATACCAGCGGTCACTCCAGGAGACCACAGCTAGGCTACTACCAGCCAGACCGCAGAGACAGACCGCCAGGCCGTGCGGTCATGCCAGACCGCCCGACCTCCTCCTAGACCGCCCAGGTCCAAAACACCTCCAACTTCCACTTCAATAATTTCAACAAAGGGTTATTGATAAAATCAACCTAGCTCTGATACCAATTGAAAGGAGATTAGTTATTATTATATGTTTGATGAGTAGTACTCATCAATGTTAAAAGATCTTGATTAAATTTTACTTTCAAAGTAAATGATATATATATATATAAATATATATGTGTTTGCTGTGTAATAAAAACAAACAGTAGGAGTGCATAAAAATCATAGCAAATGAGAAATAAAACAAAGCACACAACAAGCAAACCACAAAATAAACAAGCATCCAGATGACACAAGGAAATATAGTAGTTCCCCTCAACTGGGTACATCTACTCTTCTACCCACTGGTAGGAATCCACTGGAGGTTGTTGATAAGGTGCCCTCACACCAAGGTGATTTTGATAAGGTGTCCATACACCAATGGGAGTTTTGATCAGGTGCCCAATTCACCTATAAGCTTTTGATAAGGTACTTATAAACCAAGCTGCAGGTTTTTGCTAAGGTGGCTTGTCACTGGGAGTAAACTTTTGAAGGGAGTTTTAACCCATTACAAGATGGGAGGAATAAAAGAAAACAGAAAAGATTATGTTGTTCTTCTCTTTGCTGAGAAGACACTTGAAGATCCTGATGAGATGTTCAGTTGGATCTTGATGATGTTGTTGAAGAGAGCTCCCCCTGTCTGATTAAGTTTGATGACAGCTTGTGGAGGGTCCTTCTCTTGATTCCAAATCCTCTGTTCTTCTTCTTGCAGTTTTAGATCCTGGAGCAAATGATATTTGATTTGGTGTCTCAGGTTGTATATGATCTGCAAAGAAGAAGTTAGGCAAAAAGAAGATATAATATAAATTGAATCTGCTTCTTCTTTTTGCTCTGTTCTTCTATTTCTCTTCTTCTTCTTCTTCTCTTATTCTTGTACAGAAAGATGTAATATATATTCTATCTGTAATATGAAATCTGTACAGCAATATATATATATGTATGTAATCTGTTGAGAGAGAACAGCTGGTTATATCTTATATAAAATCTGCTGTAATATATTCTGCTGTATAATAAGTTGACTCCTGCTGTCGTGTAAAAGAGCTGTTGTCTTCTTTCGTCTAATTTGAATCCTTGCCGACAGAAGAGGAAGGATATATTATCTCTTTCATTTCCCAGATCCTCGAGCAGACACATTTCCTTCTTTAGCTTGCTGCAACGGCTACAACATTTATTGCTTCTGCCAACGACTATATTAATTAATGCTTGCACGCTGTAAGGTCAGATCAATAATATATATAGCAATATATAAATAGGATAAATAAAATATTGCTTAGAATATTAGTCGAGCTGAGATAGAAGGAATATAATTGTTGTTAACAATTTCGTTGAGCTCAGCTTCACTTTCGTCGACTTGAGAATTCTGTTTGTCGACCGCTGTTGTATTGTTGTTCGTCGACCGCTGAGATCTTTAGATTTCGTCGATCTGAACCATAATGAATTAAAAACAGATGTTGTTACCTCTTTTACTAGATGTAATTAAATCTGTACATAATGAATTAAAAACAGATCTGAAATCAGAGGTACTATTAGGAGATGCTGTTACCTCTTTTACCTTTTCTTGTTCAGATTCGGCATCTGATATGTAATCTGAACCATATATAGCCATCATACAGAAGTTTCTGGCTTTTTGTTCTTCCTTGTCTTCTTCTTCAGTTAGAGTTGAAGATGGTTCTGCATCAAAAATGATGTTAGTGGAAGAGGAAGAAGATGGTTCATTTACCATCCTTGAGAGGGAGTGCCAGATGGCCTTTACTGAAGTGCAATCATTAACTCTTTGATAAATGTCATTTGACATTGATTGAGTTAATATCTCCATGGCCTTGGCATCATCACTTTTCAGCTTTTCCTGGTCATCTGATGAAGAGATTGAAGATGGAATTCCTGTCAAAACAAATTTATAAATATTTTCATCTATGGCATTCATATATAACTTAATTCTAACTTGCCATAACTCAAATCTATCCAAAATACATAAAGGTGGATCAGAAAATGAAAAATCTGCTAGAGCCATTAGATTTTTGAAAAACCTTTTTACAAAAAGAAATAAGAACTAAGTGATCTTTGTGATTTCAGGTGTTAGCTTGTGTGAAAAATAAAATCAACTTTCTCTGATACCAATTGAAAGGGGTTCAATTGAGTATCAGTTGCAAGAAATTGAAAAAATAAAATCAGCCTCCTCTGATACCAATTGAAAGGGATAATTGATATCCTCTGATGAGGGTGATTGATAAAATCAACCTAGCTCTGATACCAATTGAAAGGAGATTAGTTCTTATTATATGTTAAAAGATCTTGATTAAATTTTACTTTCAAAGTAAATGATATATATATAAATATATATGTGTTTGCTGTGTAATAAAAACAAACAGTAGGAGTGCATAAAAATCACAGCAAATGAGAAATAAAACAAAGCACACAACAAGCAAACCACAAAGTAGTTCCCCTCAACTGGGTACATCTACTCTTCTACCCACTGGTAGAAATCCACTGGAGGTTGTTGATAAGGTGCCCTCACACCAAGGTGATTTTGATAAGGTGTCCACACACCAATGAGAGTTTTGATCAGGTGCCCAATTCACCTATAAGCTTTTGATAAGGTACTTATATACCAAGCTGCAGGTTTTTGCTAAGGTGGCCTGTCACCGGGAGTAAACATTTGAAGGTAGTTTTAACCCTTTACAAGATGGGAGGAATAAAAGAAAATAGAAAAGATTATGCTGTTCTTCTCTTTGCTGAGAAGACACTTGAAGATCCTGATGAGATGTTCAGTTGGATCTTGATGATGTTGTTGAAGAGAGCTCCCCCCTATCTGATTAAGTTTGATGACGGCTTGTGGAGGCTCCTTCTCTTGATTCCAAATCCTCTGTTCTTCTTCTTGCAGTTTTAGATTCCTGAGCAAATGATATTTGATTTGGTGTCTCAGGTTGTATATGATCTGCAAAGAAGAAGTTAGGCAAAAAGAAGATATAATATAAATTGAATCTGCTTCTTCTTTTTGCTCTGTTCTTCTATTTCTCTTCTTATTCTTCTTCTCTTATTCCTATACAGAAAGATGTAATATATATTCTATCTGTAATATGAAATCTGTACAGCAATATATATATATATATATATATATATATATATGTATGTAATCTGTCGAGAGAGAACAGCTGGTTATATCTTATATAAAATCTGCTGTAATATATTCTGCTGTATAATAAGTTGACTCCTGCTGTCGTGTAAAAGAGTTGTTGTCTTCTTTCGTCTAATTTGAATCCTTGCCGACAGAAGAGGAAGGATATATTATCTCTTTCATTTCCCGGATCCTCAAGCAAACACATTTCCTTCTTTAGCTTGCTGCAACGGCTACAACATTTATTGCTTCTGCCAACGACTATATTAATTAATGCTTGCACGCTGTAAGGTCAGATAAACAATATATATATAGCAATATATAAATAGGATGAATAAAATATTGCTTAGAATATTAGTCGAGCTGAGATAGAAGGAAAATAATTGCTGTTAACAATTTCGTCGAGCTTAGCTTCACTTTCGTCGACCTGAGAATTCTGTTCATTGACCGCTGTTGTATTGTTGTTTGTCGACCGCTGAGATCTTTGGATTTCGTCGAACGCAGACTGCTGAGCTGTTCGTCGAGCGCTGCACTTAGACAATTTAGTCGAGTGCTGAACCGCTGGGGTTTCGTCGATCACAGCTTTTAGTCGACCGCTGGACGGGCTGGAATTCGTCGACCGCTGAGACGGGCTGGCTTGATTTCGTCGACCGCAGCTTCCTTGATATTTCGTCGAGCGCCGTCCGACGAATGATGAGCGCCGTTCGACGTTCGTCGAACGCAGGCAATATATATAATATTTATTTCTTCTCTTATTTTCTGCCTATTAAAATATATATTTATATTTCTTAGTATATTATTTATATATGTATTCTTTTCAGCCAATTGATATATATATATATATATTCAGCCTATTATTTATATATATATATTTCTCAGTATATTATTTATATTATATATATTATTTTCAGCCTCCTTTCTTAACAGGATATTTAATCTAAGTTATGAAATATGTTATGATATAAACTTAGACACTAAAGGTGGATCCTAAATCAAATCAAAACTAAGGTTCCAACATGAATAGAGTATTAAAAAGTTTTTCACTTATTTTTATAGCGGAATTAAAATAGTGATATATATATATATATGTGTACTGAGTGATTTATAAAAACAAATAAAGAAAATAACACAGCACACTACAGAAAAATAAACACAAACACAGAAGACACAAGGATCTATAGTAGTTCCCCAATAAACCTGGGTACATCAATTGTTCTACCACCCTTGGTAGGAATCCACTAGGTTTTTGTTCAGGTGCCCTATCACCAATGGAGTTTTGATCAGGTGCCCAATACACCAACTGCAGGTTTTTGATCAGGTGCCCTGCCACCAAACAGTTAACTTTTGAAGGGAGTTAGAACCCTGTACAAGATGGGATAAAGGTAAAATAAAAGGGTTATGAAGTTCTTCTCTGTCAATAATCTGAGAGAAGACTAGTGGATTTGTTATTGTAAAGCTCCCCCTATATGATAGAAATGGTTGACAGTTGATGGATGGAGCTTTCACTTGAATGAAATATCTTCCTGATAGCTGATGAATCTGAGAGACAAAGTTTCTCAGATTTGTTGTTGCTCTTGAAGATTTGAACTAGCAGCAGAATACTGAGAGAATGATCTTGTGTTGTTGTTCTCTGAGAATGTAAGTGCTACTTGAGGACGAATACTGTAAAACTTTTTGACTTGTGTATTTTTTCTAGAATGTATCTTCTGTGTCGACTGATACTATAATCCTTTTCTTTTCTATCTTATTACCGATCTTTCTCTTTTTTTTGACAATATATCTCTGATTTGAATTTCAAATCCTCTGAATAAGGAATAGAATAATCAGAATTGATTGTGTCTTGGAACTGCAATCTGAATCTTTAATTCCTTTTCCTTTTCTATAAATGATATCCTTTTCCAATAAGCCAAATGGCTATTTTCTTGAGAGAAGACAATGAAAAGGAATAAAAATAAAAGGAAGGATATAATCCTTGACTTATCTGGAATATAGATCCGTTGCTGATTTAGGTTGATCTGAAATGAGAGAATAGAATATAACTGATATGTCTGAAATTCATCGAGCTAAGATAAGGATTCGTCGAACGCTGAGACTTGGGAAGTTCGTCGAACGCTGAGACTTGGCAAGTTCGTCGAACGCTGAGACTTGGCAAGTTCGTCGAACGCTGAGACTTAGCATTTCTTTAGTTCTAACAACCTACAACCTTGACCCTTAGACTATACAATGGGGGTCAACTTAGTCCTAGTCAACAGATAGTGATCCTAGCCCAAATCAGTAATAAAGTTGTTCCAACAATCTCCCCCTATTTGGGTTAGGATAGTATTTGACAAAAATCAAATAAAACAACAGAAAAACAGCAGAGCATATATATCTGACAGAATGTAGATTCTTTTCAGCAGATAAAAGAAATATAGTGCTCTGAGTTTATATACATTACATTGAAAATAGAAAATATAGCAAGACCAAAAAGTCAGAACCTTTACTTCTTCTCTGAAGGAGGCTTGAATATGATTTGCATGTTTGGGTTTTCTGATTCCTTTTTACTCATATAAAGGTCTTGAGCTCCCAGCATGGTTTGAGATTTAGCATGAGGAACCACAGTTGTTGGGTGCAACCTTAAGTAATCTTCTGCATTGAATAAGTGCCTTGATCTGTACTTTTCAAATTCTTTCTTTCTGAACTCTGACATAGTTGAATATTGAGAAAAATCTTTTCCTTCTGCTTTTGCCTTGTTAATATGAGCTGTGGCAATAGATTCCTTGAATCTAGCCATCTGAGAAAAATTCTTTCTGATTCAAGATTGGGAGAAGGAGGCCTATCATCTATTTCACTGGCCTGATAAGAGGATTGATAATCTTGAGAAAACTTTTCCTATCAAAAGAACCATCAGATATGTGAAATTTATTATCTGAGGAAATGGTTCTGGATGATCCTGAAGGAGGAGGTCTGGAAGACCTAGAACTCTGAGAGCCACTAGAACTAGCTGGTCTCCTTGACTGCTGAGAAAAAGATTTCTGGGAAGAAGATAGTCCCGATGAACCTGCTGCACCTGCTGTTGGAGGAGGAGGATGATTATACTTAACAGGCTTATCAGAGTAATAACCAGTCTTCCTCATCTTCTTTCTTTTATTAGCCTCATTTTTGGATAGCCTCATCCCGGCTGGGGAATCCCTGGTAAGAGTGATATTGTGCAGAATATAATATGGAATATCATTTTTAGAGGAGGGAGGCTTAGGGACAACCTTAGGCTTAGATTTGGACTTTCTTTTCCTTGAAGATTGATCATCTGAATCATCATCATCTTCATCATCATCAGAAGAGAACTGAGGATTATCATATAAATCATCAACTGCTTTAAGAGCTTCAGAAATATCTTTCTCAACATCAACATTTTGATCAACATCAATATCATCAAAATTTGGCAATGGGGAATCATCAAAGACAAAGGTAGGAGGTGAATTCATCACTCCAACTACTTCTGATTCTTGAATTTGATCTTGAACTGGACCTGGAATTTGATCTGGAACTTCAAAGCTTTTGAGAATTTTCTTTAACACAACTGTATTAACAGGAGCTGTGTATGGAACTATATCTTTTGAATATACTGGAGGAATAGGAAAACTGCTGAAGAGAGCTAGAGCTGGAATTGCTTCTTCAAAAACTGGAGCTGGGGCTGCATCTACATCACAAAACATATCTGATCCTGCAACTGCATTCACTGGAGCTTCTTCATGAGACATCTTCGCCTGCCTAGTTTCAGGAAGCCCTAGAGCTAGGCCCCTAGAAGAAGGGATAGATGAGGAGGTAGGGAATGAAGAAATTTTAGCAGAAAGGTCAGATAGGGCTTGAAGCACTGGAGCAAGCTTTGCATCTAGGAGAGCATCTAGCTTGGGAGATATATGATGGAATATCTGATCAAATAGTGATGAGAAATCAACATACACAAGGTCTTGTGGATGCTGAGATGAAGATGGGATAGAGGATGGAATAGAGGGCATGAAGATGTTAGTGTGGCATCTGATATGGGTGGATGAAAATCTTCATGAATAGGAGAATGAGGTCAGATAGGTGACTATGGATGTATAGGGGACTGAGGGTGGATGGGTGACTGAGGTGGAGATAAGAGATTGAATGATGGAGGGGGAAGGGAGTCAAGAGAGGTAAGGAAATCATCTTGGATAGAGGATGAAGGGTTTATTGGAGAATTGGGAGGAAGAATTTCTTCAAAAGAAATAATAGGTTGAGAGGGGAGAGGTGTTGGAGCTGAGGTGGAAGAATCAAGTGGAGGGACTTCTGGAAGGGTCAGGGGAGTGACTGGGTCAGTCCTTGTGCCTTCAGAAGTTGGCCTGGGGGCATCTGCCCTTGGAATCTTCTTTGGGATCACCCTTTCCCTTTTGCCAAATATAGCTGATGTTAGCCTCTTGCTAGCATTAATAAACACCTTGGGAGAGACCAACAGGTCTGGATATTTTCTTGAAGAAAAATTCCCAATATTCTGCAGTAACTTACATTAGTCTTGCTTATTTTCTTCTTAATTGATTCAAAAAGAATCAATCCCCAGTTTATTTTCTTCTTCTCTACCAAGGCCACCATCAACATATATTGGTGCCTGGTTATATAATCATGGGCTGAGGTCTTCCCTAGCAAGACCTTTCCAATGATATCTGCCAAAACTTATATTGACTGGATATGTTTTTCTTCAATAGATGGTTAGGGTTTCCAGACGAATGACCCATCTTAACCAAAGCATTATCAAATTCAGCAGAACTTATTTCTAACTCATCATTACCATTCAATAACCCAAAAACATCTGTTAAAACATCTGGGGTAAGAGTAACCTAATTTCCAGATATTGTTCCTGATATAGTTGTTGCATTCTCTGCCTTAAGGGTGTGAACCCATTCCTTTATCTCGAGTACTGGAAGCTTGATTCTGGTGGTCATTAACTTCTTAAGATGTTGTTCTTCAAACAAATGAAGAATGTCCTAGAATATTTGATCGGAATACGCAAACGACTCGATGTCGATATCAAACCCAGCGTCAAACTTCATTGAGGAAAGAACTGCTTGAGAAATCGCCATTGTTACCTTCAAAAGAAAGAATGATCAAGTGCAAAGGGAACTGGAGGGAAAAGCAATTTCTGTAGGCGCAAAGATAAAAGGAAATAAAAGTTTGATTATATAGAGGGATCAGAGAAGACGCAAGCTTTCGTAGAACTGAGGTCAGCTAAACCTAATTAGGTTTCATCGATCTCCGTTCGACGAAAGACTCAATTTCGTCGATCTTCGTGCGACGAAATGATGGGATAAGTAGAATTTTTTTAAAGTTGTTTGAATCTCCATCTTTCATTCCTAGCTGATTTATAAAGAAGATATGTTTCTTTTCTTCCAAGGGTTTGGTGAAAATATTAGCCCTTTGGAAATCAATAGAAATGAATTGTAGGTAAATTTTATTTTTATCCACATTATCTCTAATAAAGTGTTGCCTAATTTCTGTGTTTAGTCCTACTATGGAGTACTGGATTTTGTGCTATAGATATTGCACTAGTATTGTCACAAAATATAATTGAATTATTTAAGTTGATACCATAGTGTAGAAGTTGATTTTGTATCCACAGTATATGTGAGCAGAAACTGCCTGCAGCAATATATTCTGCTTCAGCTATTGATGTAGACACAGATGCTTGTTTCTTACAAAACCAAGACACTAGCCTATCACCAAGGAACTGGCAAGTTCCTGATGTGCTTTTCCTGTCTACTCTGCATCTAGCATAATCAGAATCTGAGAATCCAGTTAATTCAAATTCTGATGCAGTTGGATACCAGAGTCCTAGATTTGGACAACCTTTTATATATCTCAAAATTCTTTTTAATAAAATTAGGTGAGATTCTTTGGGGTTAACTTGGAACCTAACACAAATATATGTAGCAAACATTATGTCAGGTCTACTAGATATAAGGTAAAGTAAAGAGCCAACAATTGCTTTATACACTTTCTGATCAACAGGTTTCCCTTATTCATCAGTGTCAATAACAACATTGGAAGGCATGGGTGTTTTCATGGTAGAAGCATCAGACATACCAAATCTTTTCACTAATTCTTTAGCATACTTGGATTGTGATATGAATATGCCATTTGGAGTTTGCTTCACTTGAAGACCAAGGAAGTAAGATAACTCACCCATACTACTCATTTCAAATTTAGATTGCATTAGGTAAGAAAACTTTTTGCATAAATTTGAATCAGTAGAGTCAAAAATAATATCATCTACATAAATTTGAACTAGTAGAGTTTTATTTTTATGTATCCTGAAAAATAAGGTTTTATCAACAGTGCCTCTACAGAATTTGTTCTCCAAAAGAAAATTAGCTAAGGTCTCATACCATGCTCTGGGAGCTTGCTTGAGACCATAGAGAGCTTTATTAAGCTTAAATACATAAGAAGAGTGAGTTGGAGAGATAAAACCTAGTGCTTGTTCCACATAGACTTCTTCTTTGATATCTCCATTCAGAAAAGCACTCTCCACATCCATCTGATATACCTTGAAATTCTTGAATGCAGCAAAGGCAAGAAAAATCCTTATAGCTTCAAGTCTAGCAATAGGAGCAAAGGTTTGATCAAAATCAATTCCTTCTTCCTGAGAGTATCCTTGAGCTACTAATCTTGCTTTATTTCTGATTATGAAGCCTTGATCATCTAGCTTGTTCCTGAATACCCACGTGGTGCCAATGACTAGATGGCCTTTTGATCTTGGAACCAAATCCCAAACCTTGTTCCTTTCAAATTGGTTGAGCTCCTCTTGCATTGCAAGAATCCAGTTTGGATCTTGTTCTGCATCTTCTATGGTTTGAGGTTCAACTTGTGATAGGAAACAAGTGTGCATCTGATTTTGGTGTAGTTGATGCCTTGTTTGAACACCTGCTGAAATATCTCCAATGACTTGAGATATTGGATGATCTCTAACTGTGATGTGATCAACAATTGGAGTTGGTTCAACAATAGTTTCTTCTTGAGGGATATGATCAGCTGCCACTTGATTTGAATTGTTAGCAAGATTTTCTGGATGATCTTCTTCTTCACTGTCTTCAATAAGTTGAGATGATAGAAGTAGAGACTCTTCATTCTGTAGATTTAGTCCATTGAGTTCTTCACATAGAGCTGGTGCTGCAAAGTATTTTCGGTAGAGGTGGTGTTCCTCTCCTCATTTAACATATTAGATTCATCAAAAGATACATGCATGGACTCTTATATCTTAAGAGTAGATTTGTTGTAAACTCTGTATGCTTTAGTAGAAAGAGAATATCTAAGGAATATACCTTCAGCAAATTTTGCTTCAAATTTCCTGAGATACTTCTTATCATTGTTATGCACATAGCATTTACTGCCAAATATCTTAAAACAGTTAACCTTAGGCTTTTTATTCTTGAGTAATTCATAGGGAGTTTTACCCTTAAGCTTATGTATCAGGCTTTTGTTCAACACATAATTTGCTGTGTTCATTGCCTCTGCCCAAAAAGAGATTGGCAAGTGAGCATCAACAAGTAATGTAGTTGCTGATTCAATTAAGGATCTATTTTTCCTTTCAGCTACCCCATTTTGTTGAGGAGTTCTAGAAGCAGAGAAACACTGCCTGATCCCTTCTTTTCCACAGAATTCTCTCATCAGAAGAGATTCAAACTCAGTGCCATGATCACTTTTGATCAATGCAACTAGAGTGGAGTACTCAATCTTGATGGACCTGAGAAAGTCTGTCAGAACACTAAAGGTGTCAGACTTGTTCCTAAGAAAGAACACCCAAGTGAATCTTGAGAAGTCATCTACAATAACTAGAGAATAATGCTTCCCTCTTAGACTTTGTATTGTAGTGGGTCCAAGAAGATCTAAATGCAGTAAATACAAAATCCTAGGTGAATCACTCTTGTATAAAGATTTAAAACTACTCTTTGTCTGCTTACCTAATTGACAAGCCCTGCAGAGTCCTTCCTTCTTGTATGAACCAGAAGGCAGTCCTCTAGCAAGATTGTCCTTAGAAAGCTTAGATATAGTTCTAAGGTTAATATGTCCTAGCCTTTTATGCCATAATTCATTTGTTTTACTTATAGAATTAAATAAGTAAATATCTGAATTGGCAGAGTCAAAATTGACTAAACAAATGTTTCCATGTCTAATACCAGATAGTACTTTTATGTTTTTATTATTGGTAATAAGACATAAGGAGTGGTTAAACGTTACCTGATAACCTTAATCACATAACTGGCTTATGCTGATGAGGTTGTGCTTCAAACCCTTGATATATGCTACCTCTTTGAAGGTGACTGCTCCAACTTTGATTTGTCCATAACCTTTGGTTTGTCCACAGTTGGAGTCTCCAAAGATCACTTTGGGTCCAATCCTTGCCTTGTAGTTGCTTAGGTTGGCCTTGTTTCCTGTCATATGCTTTAAGCAACCACTATCCAAGTACCATTGTTCTTTTATTTTTGGATAGCCCTGTACCTGCAAAATAGAAATCATTCTAGTTGTTCTTGACCCAGACTACCTTGGGTCCTTTTGTCTTTCCACAAAAATAAAAAATGTAAGATATCTCAGGCTGATCCTTATAGACTTGTGGATGATATCTCCTTGGAGGAATTATCCACTCAGTAAAAGGATTTTTAGTATATTGAGAATAAGAATTCTTCAGATTTTCTGTATATTTTCCGTTCGACCAATTTGGGTGAATTCGTCGATCACCGTTCGACGAATGGACGTGATTTTGTCTAGCGCCGTTCGATGGATAGATATACTAGAACTCTGAGTTCAGCTTTTGTCGAGCTCCGTTCGATGAATTTGTGTGATTTCGTCGAGCTCCGTTCGACGAATTCTATTGAATTCCTTTATTCTCAATATTCTTGATTGAAATATTTTTACTAACATCTACTACCTCTTTGTTCTTAGCAGAAATGAATTTAACTGGTGTAGAGAGAATGTTTTTCTTAATAAGATGTGGCTCACTTGATGATGCACCCAACCCCAGTCTGCCACTAAGTCTGGCATTCACTGTGCTTGTGATGTCCATCAGTTTGATACTTCTCCCATTGAGTGATTCTTCAAACTTCTTAGCTTCAGACAACTTGTTCTCAATGAGAACAATGTGTTCTCTGGAGGCAGCCAATTCTTTCTTAAGATTGACATTATCTTCACTTAGTTGGTTCATTTCAGCCAACTTATTTCTGAGAGAGATTATCTCTTTATCAGATTTGATTAAATCTATACAAAGAGCTCTGAATTCATCTTTGAATTCATTTGAATTAAAATCAAAGGTATAAATTACTTGATCACTGTCAATTTCAGATTCTGATTCTTCAGAGTTGTTTCCTGAGGCATTGATAGCCATCATGCAGAAGTTTCTTTCTTCTTCATCATCACTGGAGCTGGATGATGATGCATATTCTGACTCACTGCTTGAGTCATATATAGCCATCAAGCATTGGTCCTTCTCATTTGCATTTTCTTCATCTTCAGAAGAGCTGGATGAAGATTCTGATTCTGTTTCACTCCAAGATTCAGCTACAAAGCCTCTTCCCTTATGCTTGTGTTTGTGAGAGGAAGGCTTGCTGGAGTGCCTTTTCTCTTCTTTCTCTTTTCTTTCTTTTGGCTCTCTGGACAATCAGGTAGAATGTGTCCAGGTTTCCTGCAACCAAAACAAATAATTTCTTTAGAATTAGTTGTCATACCTTTGCTTTTCTTTTGATCTGAGGTCCTTCTTTCTGAAATCCTTTCTAGCCATCTTGTAGAATCTCTTGGCTAGAAGACTCATAAACTCCACTTCTCCTGGAGCTTTATCTTCCTCTTTAGTTGCTTGGAAAGCAATGCTTCTTTCCTTCTTGGTTGCTAGTGAGGAAGTAGAATGTTCAGCTTCTTTGGACTTGATAAGCTGCTCATAGGATTTAAGCTTGCCTAACAAGGTCTCAGTAGAGATCTTATTGAGTCTTCTGGCTTCCTTGATTGGCCAGATCCTAGAGTCCTATGTGCTAGGGAAGCACATTAAGATCTTATCATTGACTTCAGTGATGGAGATCACTTTGTCTAGAGATTTCAGCTCATTGATTATGAGGATGAGCCTGTTGTACATATCTGCAACACTCTCAGTGTTTCCTTTCTTGAAATTCTCATATTGGGAGATTAGATGAGATCTTCTGTCTTTTCTCTCATCTGCAGATCCTTCAACCATGTTGTTGAGGGAGGTCTAGATTTCCCTGGCCGAGGTGCATTCCACAACCTTTTGAAAAATGTCATCTGACATTGTTTGTGCCAATATGTTCATTGCTTTGGCATCAACACTTCTCTGCTTCTTTTGAGCTTTTGTCCACTCAGGAGGTGGAACAACATTATTTGTTGTTGTTGTTGTTTCAGTGTTTGTTGTTGCTGTAGGAGTAGGAGGTCCTGTAAAATAACATTGAAGATATCCTCATCAATAGAATTCATATATAATCTGATCCTTGCCTTCCATAATGCAAACTTATTTAGATTGCACATAGGAGGTTTTGTGCTTGAGTATTCTTTGTTCTGTGCCATGAGTTTTTAGAAATATAAAACTCTAGAAGAAATTTAAGATCTAATAGATCTTTGGATTCCGGTGTTAGCCTGTAAAGAATCAACCTATCTCTGATACCAATTGAAAGTGAGGTTAGATCTTAAAGTTACTCTAGAGGGGTGGGGGGGGGGGGGGGGGGGGGGGGGCTGAATAGAGTATTAAAAAGTTTTTCACTTATTTTTATAGCGGAATTAAAATAGTGATATATATATATATGTACTGAGTGATTTATAAAAACAAATAAAGAAAATAGCACAGCACAATACAGAAAAATAAACATAAACACAGAAGACACAAGGATCTATAGAAGTTCCCCAATAAACCTGGGTACATCTACTCTTCTACCACCCTTGGTAGGAATCCACTAGGTTTTTGTTCAGGTGCCCTATCACCAATGGAGTTTTGATCAGGTGCCCAATACACCAACTGCAGGTTTTTGATCAGGTGTCCTGCCACCAAACAGTTAACTTTTGAAGGGAGTTAGAACCATGTACAAGATGGGATAAAGGTAAAATAAAAGGGTTATGAAGTTCTTATCTGTCAATAATCTGAGAGAAGACTAGTGGATTTGTTATTGTAAAGCTCCCCCTGTCTGATAGAAATGGTTGACATTTGATGGATAGAGCTTTCTCTTGAATGAAATTTCTTCCTCATAGCTCATGAATATGAGAGACAAAGTTTCTCAGATTTGTTGTTGCTCTTGAAGATTTGAACTAGCAGCAGAATACTGAGAGAATGATCTTGTGTTGTTGTTCTCTGAGAATGTAAGTGCTGCTTGAGGATGAACACTGTATAACTTTTTGACTTTGTGTATTTTTTCTAGAATGTATCTTCTGTGTCGACTGATACTGTAATCCTTTTCTTTTCTATCTTATTACCGATCTTTCTCTTTTTTTGACAATATATCTCTGATTTGAATTTCAAACTCTCTGAATAAGGAATAGAATAATCAGAATTGATTGTGTCTTGGAACTGCAATCTGAATCTTTAATTCCTTTTCCTTTTCAATAAATGATATCCGTTTCCAATAAGCCAAATGGCTATTTTCTCGAGAGAAGACAATGGAAAGGAATAAAAATAAAAGGAAGGATATAATCCTTGACTTATCTGGAATATAGATCCGTTGCTGATTTAGGTTGATCTGAAATGAGAGAATATAATATAACTGATCTGTCTGAAATTCGTCGAGCTGAGATAAGGATTAGTCGAACGCTGAGACTTGGGAAGTTCATTGAACGCTGAGACTTGGCAAGTTCGTCGAACGCTGAGACTTGGCAAGTTTGTCGATTGTTGAGACTTAGCTTTTCCTAAGTTCTAACAGCCTAAAACCTTGACCCTTAGACTATACAATGGGTGTCAACTTAGTCCTAGTCAACAGATAGTGATCCTAGACCAAATCAGTAATAGGGTTGTTCCAACACTCTCCTTTAGTTTTGCCCCCTTTTCCATTCCCAGCATCTACTGCCCCCCTTTTTGAAACCCAATCCCCTCCTATTCTCAGAGAAAGAGAAGGTGTCAATGATAGGCAGTATGGTTTTTGGCTTGGAGAATTGAGGCACTAAGCTTCTTTCCTTAAGAAGATCATTCTCAAGTTTCCTGATGAGTTCTTCCCATTGGTTTCTCTCATCATGAAGCATGCCTATGGTATTCTTGAGCTCACAGGAGTTGGTGCCCTCATTGTGGGACATACCCATTTCTTCATTCATCTCAGCCGATTCACTGTCAAATCTTCTGTCACTGCAGCCTAGGCCCTCAAGCCCCTTCACTGCACCCGAGCCCGTAAGCTCGACACATTGGCCCTCAAGCCCTACACAGCACAGACCCGCAAGTCTTGCCTGCATCCTAGGCCCGCAAGCCCCTTCACTGCACCCGAGCCCACAAGCCCGACAAGTTTGGACCCGCAAGTCCCTCTGACCTAGCCCTCAAGCCTCACAGATCTCAAGCCCTCAAGCTTGACACTCAGATCTGAAAACAGATCTCACAACTTTGGCCCGCAGGCCTTACACAGATTGATTTACAATATTGAACTTCTGCCTGATGGAGATCGACTTCTTTACTTGAAGAAGATGCTTTTGATGTGAACCTTGACAGTGCAAATCTTCTTCAAGCTTCTTGCTGTGCCGGGTGTTGACTGGCTATCTTCCTTGGACACTTCTTAACAGTTAATGAAACTTGACTGCAACTTGAAGAACACAGAGTGATTGTTTTGTTCTTCCTTTCTTTCTTTCTTCACCGCCGCTTGTACTATTGTATTGCTAGGCGGGATCCTTTTTCATTCCTTTTTCCTCTCTTTTTATAGGGCATCACTGTTCCCTTTTATAGGACGGATGAGCCACTTAACGGTCATATATGATGTCCTTTACTGACAGACGCCCATCCCTCAAGATCACGCGCTGATTGGACAATCAGGCGGCGATATTAAATGCTGACAGCGCGTCCGGCTACCTTTGAATCTGTCTGACGATATTTCCATTATTACGATGACATAGACAATATCTCGACGACGGGGCTTGTCGATGACTTGAACTGGTCTCTTCTTCAATTCTGCATTAGATAGTGATATCTCGACGATACGAGACATCAATTATGCACTCGAGCTTAAGACGACACGAAGTCATCAAACTGATATCGGCGAGAACTCCTTGTCTGCTAGATATCGCTGAAACCACATTATCTTATTGACGACATAATTGATATTATTTTGACAGACTATACTTCAGCAACTGCCTGTCTTCATATGACCTTCTTTAGTCTTCTCGACGTTACGCTTTCTTTACGACGATGTCATCGGCATCAGTCTTGCTTAGCCTTTCTGACGACAAGGCTTCTTGTCGACGACATCTGTTCTTCCTTAGCCTTATCGACGTTAAGGCTTCTTGTTGATGATATCGTCGACATCTTTGAGTCTTCTTCTTCATCTTGACTTTCTGATATCGTCGTGTAGATGTCACAACGATATCACCATTTTGCCTTGCTCTGCATGTTGTTGACGATATGTCTGATGTTGTCAACGATATGCCTGCTGTTGTCGACGATGCACTTGATCCTTTTCGACGACATCAGACACAATCATTCTTCTTTGCTTTGCCCATCATTTCAACGATGTGCCTATACTTGTCGACGATATATCCAGCCTTTTTCGACGATATTATACTTAGGCAGGTTATTGAAGTACTGGACATATTGTCTTATATCTGCAAGCATGTACTAGATATGACATTAGATACAATTTGTACTTATCATTGAGCTGAGCACTTCTTCAAATCAGGAACACTGCTAGGCACTGTTCCCAACAAGGAGTATTTTCACTCGGTGGCAACGATAAATGAATTAAAAGAAAGCCTCTCCAAGACTTCCTCGAAAGTAGAATGTCTTACTAATGAAAAGAAGGTTCTGGAGAAAAGTCTTCACATTTCTCTTACGCAAGTTGATGAAAATAAAAAGCATTTCGCGAATTAGTGTGTGATGCTTGTCACAGAAAACACCATTTTGAAAGAGAGGATTCATGATTTAAATCGTGCTGTCCAGAAATTTGGGATAGGCCAGAAATCTATGGATACGGTTCTTGGAGCATAGTGCTTCGGATCTGGAAATATTGGGTTGAGCTACGTAGACGCAACGCTACCGCCAAGCACTAGCACTAGCGCCGGCGGTAGTCCATCTCAAACAATGAACCAAAATATGTTTAAGAAAAATAAAAATATGACTGTAAGTTCTGGAAGCTCTTCACCATCTTCCAGCATGAGTCCTACTAAAATGAAAAGGGTGGCATCCACCACTTATACCTTGTGTGCCAATTGTAAAAAGTTTGGTCACACTTCTGGCTCATGCTTGAGGAAAGGTCGGAAGAAAGCAATCCAAGTCTTGGTACCGAAATCGTCTACCTATACAATAGGCGGAACAACTTGGGTAACCAGATCTTCACCCTCATCTTCTTTCTAGGTATGTTGGCAGGCTAAGGATAAGGAGAACGTGTGGTACTTGGAGTATGGTTGTTACAAGCACATGACAGGAGATGAAGACAAATTCCTTATCCTGGAGAAGAAGAAAGGAGGAATGGTGACCTTTGGAGACAACAACAAAGGACATATTCTAGGTGTCGGCACCATAGGTAACAAAGCATTTTCTATTTCAAATGTATTGTTTGTAGATGGTTTAAAGCATAATTTAATTTCTATTAGTCAATTATGTGATAAGGGCTTGAACGTTGTGTTTGAAACCTCTACAAATTCATGCAAAATTCTAGACGCTAAAATGAATATTGTGTTGCTCACCGCATATAGAAATCATAATGTCTACACCATTAAGTTTGAGGATTTATCCTCTTCTAATCTAAGATGTTTAGTAGCAAAAATGAGGAGCTAGAACTTTGGCACCGGAGGCTCGGTCATTCCAGGAGAAAATTATTAGTCAAACTATCAAAAGAAAAGTAAATCCGTGGTCTTCCACATCTAAAGGGTAGTTTGACTTCCTTATGTACTCCATGCCAAAAGGACAAGTTCGCTAAATCATCTTTCAAAAGCAAACCTGACATTACCACTTCTAGACCACTAAAATTAATTCACATGGATCTTTTCGGTCCTATTAGTATATGTAGTCTAGGAGGCAAATGGTATACTTTTGTGTTGATAGATGACTATTCACGATTATCTTGGACTGTCTTTTTAGCTTCCAAATATGATGCATTCTTTGAATTCTCTACCCTGTGCACTAGATTACAAAATAAAATGGATTTAAAAATTAAATGCATAAAGTCAGATCATGGGGGGGGGGGGGGGATTTGAGAATGAAAATTTTACAAAGTTTTGTAACAACTTAGGAATTCGGCACGAGTTTTCTACTCTACACACTCCACAACAAAATGGAGTAGTGGAAAGGAAAAACCGGACACTGCAAGAATTGGCTCGCACAATGCAATCAGAGTACAGCTTGCCTCGATATCTTTGGGCTAAAGCGGTCAACACTGTATGCTATGTGATGAACCGGACCATGCTTCGCCATATCTTAAGGCGTACTCCATATGAGCTATATTATGATAGAGAGCCGAATGTTTCATATTTTAAAGTCTTTGTTTGCCCATGCTTCATTCTAAAGACCAAGGACCACTTAGGAAAATTTGATGAAAAATCTGACCAAGGCATCTTTTTTAGGATAGTCTACCATGAGTCGTGCATATAGGGTCTACAATAGAAGAACCTCGGTTGTTGAAGAATCCATTCATGTGCATTTTAATGAAAATACACCAAATAATGAATATAAATCAAATGAAGATGATAAGGATGATGGTTTACATTTGGAAGATGAGAATGTAGAGAAAGAGGAAGTAGAAGAAATTGACCCATCTCATGTTGAAGGATATAAGCCTCCTAGCACTCTAAATTTTTTAAAACAACATCCCCGAGAACTAGTGATTGGAGAGCCTTCACATGGAGTTAAGACTCGCTCAGCTTTGCATTAATCTTTCTCAAATTTATGTTTTATATCTGAAATAGAACTCAAGAACATTTCGGAAGTGTTATATGACGAATCTTGGTTCTTAGCCATAAACGAGGAGTTAAATCAATTTGAGCGAAATAAAGTTTGGATATTGGTGGAGCATCCTAGTAACCATCCGGTAATTGTCTTAAAGTGGATCTATAAAAATAAACTTGATGGTGAATCTAGGATAACAAGAAATAAGGCACGGTTGGTTGCTCAAGGTTACTCACAAATCGAAGGCGTTGACTTTGAAGAGTCCTTTGCACCGATTGCACGTATTGAGTCCATTAGGATGTTTCTAGCATTTCCAAGTTTCAAACAAATAAAATTATATCAAATGGACGTCAAAAGTGCCGTCCTAAATGGTTATATTAAAGAGGAAGTGTATGTTGAGCAACCACCCAGTTTTAAGAATGGTGATCACCCAAATCATGTCTATAAACTAGTGAAAGCCTTGTACGGTCTAAAGCAAGCACACCGTGCTTGGTATTATAGACTTACGACCTTTCTTTTAAAACATGGTTTTAGGATGGGTAGTGCGGATACGACGCTATTTATAAAGCATAGTGATTTCGATCTAATTATATTACAAATCTATGTCGATGATATAATCTTTGGTGCCACCAATGACACTTTATGTAATGAAATTGTTCAAGTGATACAAACTGAATTTGAAATGAGTTTGGTAGGCGAATTAACATATTTTTTAGGATTTCAGATTTCTCAAAAGAATGACGGAATTTTTATATGTCAATAAAAATACATAAAAGATATGCTAACGCGATTTGTCTTTGAAAATCTGAAACAAACAAAAACTCCAATGAGTGCATCACTCAAACTTGGAAAGGATGAAAGTGACATTCCGGTAGATTAAACAACCTTTAGAGGTATGATCAGATCACGCTTATATCTAAGTGCGTCTAGACCCAATATTATGTTTGCATAATGCCTTTGTGCTAGATATCAAGCTAATTCTAAAGAATCTCATCTGAAAGCTGTTAAACATATCTTTAGGTATCTTATAGGGACATAAAATCTTGGTCTTTGGTATCCACACACCACCGACTTCATGCTCCATGGATATTCTTATTTGGATTATGCTATATATTCTCTTTATTGTAAGAGCACAATTGGTACTTGTCACTTCCTTGGTCCGTCATTAGTTTCATGGTCGAGTAGGAAACTGAATTCTTTTGCCCTCTCCACTGCCGAGGCCGAGTATATTGCCTTACGAAGTTGTTGCACACAAGCACTTTGGATGTCACAAATGTTAGAAGACTCCGGTCTAAACTGTAAGAATGTTGAGTTTAGGCGCGACAACAAGAGTGTCATCGACTTAACAAATAATCCGTACTCCACTATCATTCTAACAATATTAATGTTGGTCATCACTTTATTCACAATCATATTAAGAAAGAGAATATGAGAGTAAACTTTATTGGGACTGATGACCAGCTTGCAGATATATTTACCAAACCCCTCTCTGACGCTCAATTTTCTCTGCTTCGCTTAGAATTGGGGTTTTTGGATATTGCAGCTTAATTTTTCATGCACTGCATTTGGTGTGCCTTTTTGTCCAAGTTGTTTTGCTGCATTAGATGGGTCTTGCATTTCACAATCATATTAGGATGTCATTAGATGCAAAAACCATCAAAATCTAGGTGGAATTCGCAAGAAATCGTGGCTCTGTGAGTTACGGCCGAGTGTTAGACATACCGCCGACGGTAGGTGTTTTTTCTTGTATTGCCCGATTTCTCTTCTGATTTTTCTTTATTTCTTTCTCATGTACTTCTGTTTGTTTTTGGGTTTCTTTCTAGTTTTTTTATATAACCAAAATCACAGAAAAATTTGAAAACCCCCAAATCACAAAAACATGTTTTCTTTATTTGTGTTTGGTGTTGTGTTAATTTTTTTTAAAAAAAACTTTAAAAAAACTGAAGATGCTCATGTTAAAGGGGCATACATGACATGAAATTGAAGCTCCATGATTACATGCAATGTTTGATTTATGATTTCTAATTCTTCTTTACATTGTATGTCTTCGTCATGATATGTCCTAATCTAAAGGTAGGCATACTACTGAGTGCTATTAGAATAGAAATGTATGTTTGATATGTCTCTAAGTATGTGCAAGGATTTAAGCTAGATAATGATAGTGCACATACACACATCCTTAGAAAATGCACTCAAGTAGAAATTTAAATGCTTACATGCTATAACTCGTGATATTATGTTTAGCACTGTAGGCGTGACTTGATAAATCAATATCATGATACTCATCTTTGATATATAGGGCATAAAACATGGGCAAAAATTATATGGATAAATGGGTTTTGTATACATGTTAAAGTGTATCTATCTATGTGGGTAGATTTTGTTTGATTCAGGAACCTTGTCTAAATAAAAGAAAAATAAAATTCTTGATAGTGCTTCAATGAAAAAAATTATATACTATCAAACTTGTTGACAAGGATTTCCCTCAAGCACTACCCACTCCTCCCGATAAGCCTTCATAAGCATTGTGAGGTTGAGCACCTTGATCAAAAGAATCATTACGATCTTGTGAAAACCCGGAAAGTAAATTAGTGTCATAGTTCTGTACTTTGTATTCATGTAAGACTGACAAACATGACATGTTTTATCATTTCATAGTTCTTGTGTTAGCATATAAAATTACTAAGATATAGCTTGAATTAATTTTGATTTACCTTGAAGCTATTTCTATTGATGCTACACGAACACTTGTCATTATTCAGTCTAACATTTCCATGCATAAGAATTGGACTTGAACTGCATTATCTATCTCTTGCACACTTGTACTAATACACGATTGTCATTCATGACACATACAATGTTCCTAGAAATACTTTTCTACAAATCTTTTGACATTGTGTGCAAACTCATGTGTATTTAGTCTCGTGCCATGTGTCTGATTCATTTAACTTATACTAAGTTTAAAATTGCAAAACTATTTAATTTTAAAGTGGTAAGTTTGATTTACCCGAGCGTTTTGACCCATGTCCTTTTTCAATTCTCTGATCATATTTCGGTCAACCCTTATTCCTATCATGATTTACTTTCTATGTGTGTATTATTCTTCAAATTTGTTGCATCTCTCATATCCCTATGTTAGTTTGATCTAGACCACCCCGTTTGCTAACATCAAAGGGGGAGAATAGAGAACATTCATGAGATAATCATGTGCTAGTCATCTAGGGAAGATCACTTATAGGGAGAGATACACTTATCGAGTGCACATCGATAGGGGGAGCACACGTGTAGGGGAGACATACTACTTTAGTGCAAGTTCACACTTTATGATTTATCTTGATATATAAACATGTTCATGTTTCATGATTATTGTTGATTACACTATACCATGCTCTTAATGATTAGTATTGATTATAACTTATGAACAGGATTTGATATTATCAAAAGGGGGAGTTTGTTGGAACATGCGTTCTACATATCTTTAGTTTTACAATATCAAATCTCATACTGCATTTGATCACACATGTCTTGGGTATAGTGTGCAGGTTTATAGGTGTGAAGACGTCGAGAATTCCTATCTCTGTGACCTACCGCCGGGCGTTAGTCCTATCGTCGAAGATAGCCATATCGATGTGACTTGCTATCAACGCAAAGACAAATATAGATGTGAAGTATTAAGCCGTCGAGACGATATCATCATGAATCCTACCGCCACGCACTAACTTACCGCGGGCGCTTGCTATGTCGATGATACTACCAGCATCGACATGAAGGATGCATAGACTTGAGACCATGTCATCAAGATGAAGGCGTTGAGACGATATCGACGTGACTTCTACCACGAGCGCTAGCCTACCTCCGCGCGCTAGGTTTGTCGACAAGAAGACTGCGTCGACTTGATGCTCTATTGTCGTCAAGAAGGATTCGACGTGACTACTACCACAATGCGCTAGCCTACCGCACCGCGCTATCTAAAGACACAAGAGAATGTTCTCCAGCACCTTCCTGATTTGGCGCTGGACAACTGGCAAAAGTGCATAAAGATGTTATCGCCGCGCGGTAACTCTACCGCCGACGGTAACTTAAAGAATCAGCTATAAAAGGTCTCGATTCCTTTCCTAAAAAAGAGAGACACACATTTACGAGAATAGGGTTCCTCAGCCGCCTCTGGTGCACAGAACCACCATCTCCTTGCAAGAAAAAGAGAATTATCTCCCTCCTGCTCAAGTTTGAAGATCTCCAAAGAGCAAAGCCTACAATGACCATCCGCTGCTAATCGACTGCAAGAGGAACGATATTCAGAAGCACTAATCGCTCACCACTCTATGGAAGATAGTGGTTTTTGAGGGAGCAATAGTTTCTATCTCTTTCATATTCATTGCCTTTCATTTTTCTCATTGTTTTTGTGTGAAGGAAAATCGACCGGGGAGGTCATCGGAACCCGGGGTGGATTTCGTAGGAAATTGTCCTAGAAGGACGTCTAGATTTGGGAGATCTAGCGGGGTTCTAAGACCCTTCCTGGGAGGAAGGTGAAGAGCGGTTCGCAGACCTTTCCTGGGAGGAAAGGGAGAGAGCCAACCGGTCCTTGGATTAGGATCGGTATAGAAAACCCAAGGTTGTCATATTCATTGCCTCTGATCTCCGACGTCATGAAGATCTAAGTTTTTGTATAAACAATATTTTGTTATTCAGTGATATCTTGATTCTATATTTTATAATATACTCTGCTGTGTTTTTCCTGGTGAAATATTGGTTGCTGTAGTTCTATTCCCAAAACATTATCCTGCAGTAATTATGCTGTTTCTAGAGCTAACGCCTTGCGGTAGGGTTACCGCCCAACGCTAGTTCTAGTGTGCGCATTCCTGCAATATTTTATTTAAATCTCCAATACTTATTTAAAAACTTTATTCACCCCCTCTAAGGTTGGCCACCCGATACAACACAATCCAGGGGGAGTCTTCAATCCAGGGGAAGTCTTTAATTCAGGGGGAGTCTGATTTGTTCTCAAATGATGATGATTTTAGGGCAAGTTGAAAGAGTTTTCAATATGGGATGAGTCACCCATTCCTGAGAACAAAGAAATCAAACCTGCCTTTGAAGAATCTGCAGCCTTATCACCTATTCTTCCTACTCCTACCAAACATTACAGGTTAAGGAACCTCTCTTCCCAGACGAAATCCATCGAGAAGGAATTGAGTTCATCGGTGTTGCCTGCTAAAATATTTATATCCTTCTTCAATGATATAAAGCAGGGGGAGAAGGGTGACAACATGCCCCAACCTGATTCAATGTATACTACCATTGAGCACCAATGTCAAACCTCATATGTATCTGAAGGAGAACCATCAATCATTTTTTAACTCTTCCTAGCTCCCACATAATCTTCTCCACACAAATTTTTGCCTGCAATCCAGGGGAGTCTTCAATCCAGGGGGAGTCTTTAATTCAGGGGGAGTCTGATTTGTTCTCAAATGATGATGATTTTTGGGCAAGGTTGAAAGAGTTTTCAGTATGGGCTAAGTCACCATTCCTGAGAACACAAAAATCAACCTGCCTCTGAAGAATCCTTAACCTTTTCACTTGTTCTGCCTACTCCTGCCTTTGATCCTGTCTTATCTTCTCCTGCTCCTACTCTTGCCCTGCTTCCTCCCGTCCTGATTCTACCAGTTCCAACATCAAATCCTAGACAAAGGAACACATTCATAGGAAGGCAATATGGGAAGAAAATACCTATCTGGGAGAGGTATACTAAAGAACAAAGAAAGCAATACAAAAAAGGACAGGTCATATAATAAAACATAAGAGAAGTTCCAAGTGCCTGAAAATCAGATGAAGATAATGATCCAATTATTGACAAAGCCTTAGAAGTAATAAGAGAAAGATAATGGTATGAATAGGATTCCTCTCAAAGAGAAATTGAGGAAAAGAGAAGGAAATTTATTAAAAGACTCAAGAAGGGGAAAGATGCAATGGAAGAAGAGCAAATAAAAGAAGCAATCAAAATTCCAAGTATATTATTTGAATCTTCAAAATATACTACCAAGAATCCTCAAGCAAAAGTATTAAATGATAAAAGACAACTTGATAAAAAGGGTCTTGGATGTAATCAAGATGTAGAAGATTAGACATACCAAAAGAAAAGAAAGATTGTCTTAAAGACATCTCTAATTCCTGGGATCACACAGTCAACTTTCATAGTGCTAGATCCAGATTCATATGAGCTTGACTTGATTAAAATAAATGAACTGACACCTAAAATCATCAACTTTGGATTCAAGGTTAATGTTGTTTACCCTGATGCAGAAACTGACATAGAGAAACTATTCAAAAGGCATGACAGAATTCAGAAGAATCTAGAGAAGGCCAAACCAGCTAACTTCAAGTATGTAGAAACAAAGTTCAGAAAGATCTATGAAGCTCTATCTACATTCCTCAGAAAGAAGAAGTAGACGTAGAATACTTTTTTGGGTAACTCATTATGATGACAATCATATCTGTTAATCAGAAGTTTTTCATACCATTTTAGTTTATGTTGTCATTATGTTAAAATATGCTTTTATGCACACTTTTTTATTTTATTTTAGTATGTTGAAATCACTTAAAGTTTTTTGTAAAATTTGTTAAGATAAATAGGGGAGATTGTTGGGAAAAACATACATTTGATTTATCTTACAAATTATGTACAAGTGATTTCATCCTCTAGGATTTATTACCCATGTTGTATAGTGAGGGTAATATGGTCTTTAGATATCCTAGGATGTCACACTCACATTAGAGTGTTAAAGTCTAGTAAAAATGAAGTGCAAAATTCAGTTGAGTTAATTCTGCGTCGAAAAGAAGTCAACGCAACTTCGATTGCAAGTCAAAGTAACTTCGAATAGAAGTACAGATTACTCAGACTAGGAATCGATGCATCATTGGAAGTAGACGCAACGTTGAATTGTATTCGACGTAGAACAAGAGTCAGTCGAAGCATCATTGTAAGTTGATGGATCTTTGAATTGTATTCGATGCAGAAGTCAAAGTTCAATATCTATGTATTCATGTCGACGGATACATCGATATCAGAGTTCAACTCAATGCTGAGGAAGATTTTGAAGCTGCTTCTAGTAGACCTCAGAGGTTCATTGATAAGAAGTCAGAAGCTATTCGATGCAATGTCAAATATAATCACAATTTTGGAATGCTTCATGGAATAAATTCTGATGCTTATTCATAAGATATATATGGAAGATATTTAAATTATAACGGGTCGTTCATGGACAAGAAGAGAGAATAATTTCAGAGATTCAACAATGATGAATTTGGAAGTTATATAAAAAGAGTTTGACTGACTGTCAACACAAATTGAAAGAGAGCATTAGTACCTCTTGGACATTCCAACTAGAGAAAGATCGAAAGAGGAAAAATATTTATCTTCATTCGATAGAAGAATAAGATATTCAGAATTCAAAAGAAAGGAAACAACAACAATTCTTCTTCTTCTGCTCCAGCTCTCTCTTCTACAGAAAATACACAATAGATCTCTGCACAGATACGCAAAAGGCTTCTTCTTCTTCCTCTCTCTCTCTCTCTGAAAAAACATACAGAACATACAAAGATCAACAACTGGATCAGGGGCTATCATAATCCTTGCATCTTTCTTAAGCAAGGATTCATTCTCCGATGAAAGATCCATAAAACACTTAGTGCCTACAATCCTCATTAACTATTGCAAGTGGATTCTTCTCAGAAGAACAATCTTCTTCTTCTTCATTTACTCTACTCTCTATTTCCTGTAAACTAAGTAAAGATGCCTAAGAATCCCTCTTCAAGGGATTCAACCTGGTTCAAGATCTCCTTAATAAAAGATCTAGTTTTGGTTCAAGATCTCCTTATGAACATATCTAGTCTTGGTTCTAAGAGTCTTCTTAACAAAAGACTCAGACCCTGGTTCTAAGAGTCTACTTATCAAAAGACTCAGGCACTATGGTAGTGTATTCCTACCAAGGTGGTAAAAGAGTGGAGTACCCAGATTTTGGGGAACCACTATAGTTCTTGTCTCATCTGTGTTATGATAATTTTCTGTGATGTCCCATAGTTAGTTTGGATGCACAGTAATTAGAACTGTTATTTTTCTGTGCACATTTTTGCAAAAAAAATTTAATCTCTATTCACCCCCTTTAGAGAATACCTAGGGGAGTTACTGTGCACTTTCAAGGAAGAAGAAGAAGGAGATGATAGAGAGAGAACTTCTTCATAATTGCATTTATATTTTATGTGTTGTATTTTTTTCAGAATAAGATATATAAACTACAAAATAAATCTCTTGCCAGATGTGATTCGATCAGATTACTGACCTTTCTTAATTATATCTATAACGGTCATGATTAAATCTGAATCACTGCCTTAATTTGTTCAAATCTCATTCAAAATTATTCTTTATGGAAGTTGACATAAGGCTTCTTGAATTTTGACATCTTGTCAACATAAGCTGAAATATATATATATATATATATATATATATATATATATATCAAGGATATATCAAAGTATGTCTTTATACTTATACCCATGACTTCTCCTTAAGGAGATCTCGAGGGATTATGGAATCGAAAGCTTGAACATGATAAACTGGATCGTCCCTCTCATAGAACATGGAGAATTGAGGTTCCCTGAACCTTGCTGGGGAAGATTCTTTTCAGTCATGATCGACGAAAGGAGATTCGGACTCGGGTTCTTCCTTGTATTTGGGCCCTTCTTCAAAATTCAGGGCTCTACCCGGGAGAGTTGATGCGGTCTCCCTGAAGAAAGTCCATCGCTGAGCAGCAAACTCTTCGTTGCACCTCTATATATCAGGGGAGGTTACTAACGGGGGTGGTCTCCAATCAAGTGTCATGATTTCATATTGGAGAGCGGCCTCCCTATTCTCCAGGCGGGTAACCAATCAGAGTAGGAGGTTGCACTTCTGTTTGAACTCTTCCTTAGTAACCGCACCTCCTCCTGGGGGGTTAGAATTGTCGACTGACTTAAAGGTTGATGTCCTCCCACCATCATAGCAGGTTCTTCAATCATTTAAGATCTGAAAGCCACGTGTTATCACTGTTGGGGCAAAAATGTGTCCCCAACTTCAACACTTAGTCGAAGAACTTTTGAGAGCGCGAGGAATCAGATACTGCAAGCAATCTATTACTAGCCAAAGAGAGACATGGGCGAACACGGACAAAGTTGTTGTGAATGACTACACTATATGTTCCCGCAATGAGAAAAAACCCTCCTGTTACTGGAAGTAATATTTCTTATTCAAAGAGCTATTACACGACAAAGATAGGCGACCAAAAACTAGGAAACATAGAGTGATCGGAGCCTGTAACTGCATCAACTACACGAGATGTTCTGGATCAAGTTCAGTATACCTTTCTGGGTACCCCTGGTCCCCTTATACAAAAAGGGACCTGCCCAAATGAGCAAGTGCAATAAATATGAGCTTCCCGAGATATAGGAAAACTTGGCTCGAGAGAGAAAGAGATAGATAGAGAGAGGGCGCGGTTATAGTAGGTTGTAACTACCCTTTCTAAGGCTATTGAGGAGGAGGAATCTGGACCGGTCACTCGGGCTGTCCGTCAAGACTTCACTTGGCTGAAGTTATTGCTGCTCTCCCTGGAGATAGGGAGGGTGCAAATATTCTATAAGTAACCACCTGCACTATCTGATACTCCAAAGACTTGTCGAGGCTGACTGAGCACAACTAGTGACACTCGAGGAGGGGGTGCAGATACACATGATGCACACTGCTGGATTCCAAAGGCTGGCTCTTGAAGTTGTCGCAAGATTTAGGGTTAACACTTAGGTAATTTCCTAGGTCACTTAAATAATATATTTTATCAAATAAAAAATGGTTTTCCCAATAAAATTAGAATCTGTATTTGATCTATATTGGCTTGTGTTTATAGTGTGTATGGTTTATAGGTATAATGGATATTTGTACACTACATGTCTATGCATGATGAACATGCTGAAAGATTGGTCATAAGGAAAAATCATGAGCTACTACTGGCAATTTCCACTATTGCCACCTGCGGTAGTAGATCTATAATACCTAGAGCATGCTTGGGGCATCTGATGATAAATATGAAATGAAACATTAAGTACCACCAGTGATAGGGATACCTCTCTGCGGTAGCATTCGTTCTATAATGACCAGTTGTCACCAAACAAGTTAGAAATTTGTGGAATCTTGGATATGCTTATGGAAAGAGATATATTATACTACAGCGTGGCAGTAACAATATCGCCTGATAATACCTTTTTTAAAATCTGATAATAAGAGGGACAAATTTAGCAGAAGGATATCTGTTTGCGCATAAAGATATTACTTGCTACATCCATGCGATAGCTCTACCACGCCATGTTATATGTTTCCTAAAGTGCTCGCAACACCTTCCAAATGAAGAATTGAAGAAGCGTGAAAATAAACTATTTGCATTACCTTCCAAAAATAGTACTAGCACAGGAGATAGCTCATAAAGATCTATTTAAAGAATGTTTTGCTCATTTTATGAAGAGTGACTATGACTATTTCAGAAAGTCTTTTCATCTCAGAGCTCTATAGAAGATCCATCACTCTCGTACATCAATCTAAAGAAATTTTGAAGATGCTTGAGGATTAAACCATATATACGTCGAAGATTGAGAGGATGAATGACAAAGATATTTAGTTCCCCTTCAACATTGTCCATAGAAATCATCTCTTGGAGTTCATTATGAATATCTTTCTTCAATTTTTTGTATTATCTTCTTTGATTTTTGGTAACCTTTTTTTGGGTGTTGTAAATTCGCCTTTGTTGGAGACTAGGTCTAGGTGAGGACTTAGGGCTGAAAATTTGCCTCTTGGGTGGCAACTAGACTAGGGGTAGGGCTTAGGGGCTTGAGGCCAATCAAGGGAAGGATAGCTTAAGGCCAACCAGTTCTAGGGGAGAGTCGATATAGAATACCAAAAGGGTAAAAATCATCGTTGGTAGATCTTTAGATGGAGATCTAAGTTTGTAAACTTCATGAAAACTAATATAATGATAAGAATATGTTTTTCACTGAAGTTGTTTGATATTTAATATTATTGTTTCTACAATCATTTCAACAATCATTAAGGATTAAATTATTAGAAATAATTTTATTAAAATTTGATGATTCCTTATTCACCCCCACTAAAGAAACCATATGATCCTACAAGTAATATCATAGTGAGGTTTCTCTAAAAAGGTTTAATCACTAGATAAATAATGCATCATGATCTCACATTCATAGAGGCACAAGGAATTAGTTGTTGGGAATATTGCCCTCAATGATCCCTTGATTTGAAGAGGCATCACTCACAATGCTAAGTACATATTGCATTTGATAAACCCTATTTTGCATTAAGAATATACAGGGTTAAGATATTCCAAGAATTGGAATAAGGTCAGTGGTTTGCTGTCAAAACTGCTGAGAATAACTCACTGTCTCAGCGGAACTGTTGAGACGAGGCTAGAAGCCGCTGAGAAGAGGTCTGCCTCAGCTGAGCTGCAGATAGACAATATCCGCTGAGAAGACTATCTTTCTCAGCGGATCCACTGAGACCAAATCAGCTAAACCGCTGAGACGGAAGACTGTCTCAGCCCAACTGCTGAGACAGACACAAATCAGAAAGATGACACTAGAGGGACTTGCTTTTGGCCCTAACAACTGTAAAGGGAGGATAAAGTTTTCCATCCTCTTCCAAAGTGGCAGGCCCCTTCCTAAGAGCTGTTAAAGACAAATGGAGTATAAAAGAACATCTTAGGGCATTTCAGAAGGATCTGTTGGGGTGCTGAAAAGTAGAGAGTCATTATCACTATTACATTGATGGCTTTCAAGTTTTTCTCTCCTGCTGCTATGAGGGGTCTTCATGTTGATGGGACTGAGAGGCATCCGATTGATGACATAGGTTGCACAAGATATTCCCTCTGCCCAGAAAGACTTTGGGATACTCTTGGCATGAAGCCAATATTTGCAGGTCTCCGTCAGATGACAGATCTTCCGCTCTACAATGCCATTCAATTGTGGAGTGTGAGCACAAGAGAGCTCTCTCTGGATGTCATGCTTCCTGCAGAAGTTAAAGAACGCTTTGGAGGTAAACTCCCCTCCATTGTCAGTTATAAACTTCTTGATCCGCAAGTTGAGCTGACCCTCCAATAGCTCCTTGAACTCCACAAACCTCGCGAATGCTTCCGACTTCTCCTCCAAAAAATATACCCAAGTATATCTAGTGAAGTCATCAATCAGAACTAGCATATACATGCTGCCTCCAAGACTGACAGTTGCGGTAGGTCCAAATAGATCACCATGAATACACTCCAATGGTGCTTTACATCTACTTTGTGATTTGTCAAATGGAAGACGTTGAGCCTTACCATATTGACAACCCGCACAAACATGACCTTCGTCGAAGGATGACAAACTAGGCAAACCTCTCACAAGGCCTCTCCTTACAATAGCTTTCAAATTGTCCATCTCAACATGTCCGAGTCTTTCATGCCAGATAGCAACGCTATCATTAGTCCTCATCTTATCAACATAAGAACTTATAGACAACACAAACAAGTCCTTCACCCTTCTGCCGACATGAGTTACTTCAGCCTCCATTGCTGTTACGTTTCTAAGAAACTTCACTTATGTTGGACCAAACAGAATATGATAGCCAGCATCCGCAGCATTGGTCACCGAGAAGAGGTTTTTCTTCATCCCTGGAACATGATAGACACTCTTCAACGTAAGAGTACCTCTATCATCATTCAAAGAAACTACACCCTCCTTCTCTACTGCATGTATATTATCATCAGTTGTAATGATAGCATCATTACCTGTATATAACTGCAAAGAAGAGAACTTCGACTCATCTCCGGTTAGGTGATTACCACAACCCGAGTCCACAATCCAATCATCCTGATAGTTGATGGAAGCCATATCCCGAACACACGTGCCCATCATGAAAGCTCCATCACCCCATCTATTATATGCATTGGAACCAGCCTCCTCCTTTCCTGCAGCATGCCCCGACTGAAGATTGACCTTGCAGTCTCTTTTGAAGTGACCAAGCTTGTTGCACCTGTAACATCTCAGTCCTTCCTTCTTCTTCCCTTCAAACTTAGGAGCATAACTTCACTCTTGCTGATATGAAGTAGATGGACCATCGTTACCAGATGACTTCTTCTTGTCACATCTCTTCTTCTTGCCCGAATAAAGAACCTCGCTCTCTTCTCCAGAGACAGACATCCCAGCAATTTGCTTTGCTAAGCTCTCTTGTGACGCCAGCAAGTTCTCCAGCTCTATCAACGATGGTTGATTGGCCCAGCCTGGAACAGAAGTGATAAAGGCCACATACTCCCTCCGCAAGCTGCGGATTATGTGCCTCTTCAACTTAGCTTATGAAATAGTCTTATCTGGGTCTAAAGCTGATATCTCCGCACAATGGTTCTTCATCTTCAAGAAGAACGTTGAGATTGACAAATCTCCCGGAGTTGCTTTTGCTAACTCATTTTCCAAGAACTGTAGCTGAGCTACATTCTTCTTATTGAACAAGCCATCAAAGGCTGTCCAAATTTCAGCAACTGACCTACACCCGATGATGTGGTCAAATAACTCCAGAATGATAGCTCTCTTGAGAGTGAACTCAGCCTTCACATTTGTTCTCTTCCAAGCCTTCACGAGCTCAACATTCCCATCAGCAGGAACAACAGCTTGTCTTGCTGCTCCTCTGACTACTTCCCATAAGTCCTCGCCAAGCAGATAGCTCTCCATGCACAACTTCCACTTTTTAAAGTTAGTCTGCATAAGGAGCTCAATACCAAGACCTATAGCATATCCTCCTTCCATTGCTATCCCACTGATTGATAACCAACTTGCAGAAATCCAAGCAGAAGACAACCCTGATTACTGCTCATAAACCTGCCTCTAATACCGTGTTAAAATTTTAGAGGTCCGGAGTGAAGTAATAAATGCGGAACACTTCAACAACAATCCACAAGAAGATCAATCAGTGACAATGGGAAGATAGAATAATGATTTTGCTATTCACTATCTCTTTACAGCTTGAGACATACATGACGAGACATGATTCATAAGAATCACAAAGGAGAGAAGCAAAAGACACAAAAAACAAGCCGCCAGCGAACTACCAAAGCAGAGACCGCCAGACTGCTCGAACAGGTAAGCCACACAGCCATCCCGGAGACCGCGCGAACAAAGCACAAGACGCTGCTACCAGACCGCAACCACAGACCGCACAACTCGCTGCTTTATTCAACTGCTGTAAAACAACTGTCCGCACTTCTTGATCGCCCAGACCGCATGGTCTCAAGATCACAGAAGAACCCGCGAACACTTGATGAAGAACTGCTTCCTGCTGCAAGACCGCAACTCAAGACCGCCTGACCACTTAAGACCGCCTGATCAACTGAGTCCGCTGCATAGTCCAAGAACTCCTAAATGCAGTCCACACAGACAGACCGCTGCCGAACTGGTTTATTCAAAGCTGGAAAGAAAGTAGAAAGCTGACGGTGATTGCTAGCTGCTAACCTGCGAATAGAACAACCCGGTCAGACAATTCAAACCGCGCGACCTCAAAATGAGACCGGCACAATCAAGCCAACTTTATTTCTTATAGTTCTTACGTATGAATGGCTACCACGACGTCCCTATTTATAGGCAAACAAACAAATGTCGTCACCGCCCCAAGGGATACAGTCACCTTCCTTATTGAGGCACGCGGTCTCTAGTATCAGACCGCGTTGTCTCATATACGACCTTATTTACTTAAAGAAAAACTTTCCAAGAAAGACAGCATGCCAAGACAACCCGGCAGACCGCCCGACCTCTTATAAGAACAGACATGAGCATCTGATCGACTAGGAGCATATCGCCAGAACAAGCTCATGCAACCCACAGTACAAGACCGCCCGGTCTATACCAGAACAGGGATACTTGGGTAAAACAAGCAGAGTAAAACACATGTCGCCACACCGAGCTCGCGGATACCAGAGGTAAACCGCAACACAGGTTGCGCGGTCTCTGCGGTCTCCAAGAATAGACCGTCCTGACAGTCCACTTCCACTTCAAAAATTTAACAGAAGGTGCTTCGAACGCTTCCATTCGGCTTAACTACAATACTATGACACCAAAACGACCGTCAAGGGTAACCACTCTCCTCTTAAATATCTGGACATGCTAGTCCTTTGATTGGCATCATAGTAGGAAGACTTTCACTAATTGGTTGAGAGGATTCTTTCAATGGGTCGATATGGATTATCCCCTATAGAAATTGCATATCGAGTAAGGATCAAAGTACAGACATAGGCATGATGTGTGAAGCCCATCCAGACAAGTTGGTTTGGATGGGTGATGTTTATTATGATCCATAGAATACTCTGTATATATATGATGTGCTTTTTGGGTTCTAGGTACTGTGGTGTGATGTAGGAAGTTCTGGAGGCAACCTCCAAGAAATACCCAAAAAAGGGGGCAGAAATCGTTGCTCTGTCTCTTACCGCCCAACGGTAGAGCTACCTTAAGCGGTAGCTCCTGGTCGAATCTAGGGAGCCATTTGTGTTGGGTGTGAAGCCTAGGTCCTGGGGACTGGGTGCGTAACACCAGAAAGTTAAAGACCTGTAATTGCAAAGCATACCTCAAGGCAGATGTGTATTCTGTCGATAGCTCCAGTGAGCAAAGTGTGAAGCGGAAGGGATAGATGTGTTGGAACTGAGATTCGGTCCAACGAGGAGTTTGGACCCCTAAGAGGGGGCAGCTAGCACTTACTGATCCCGCAGAAGAACTTGACCGAAGATTTAAAACTAAATACCGACCCTTGGCTGCAACATGGAGGTCCCACCACACAACCAGAAGATCTTAGAGTGCTTCCCCTCCCAAGCCAAAAGCTGAAGCTGGGCACCTTGGAGAGCCTTGGGAGATAACCAAAAATGACCTGAGGAGGAAGAAGCCAAAGAATTCGGGGTCCTCTCCAAAGGTGTCCTTCATGGTCTATATATAGTTTATCAACTAGGTCTGCTAATAACATAACTCTTCCTTTTGGTTTTGCTAAACGCACCCCCGAATGGTATGCTAACAGTCAAACTCCATTGTTCTGATGGGCTATTGGCATACAGACTTAAATAAATGTGAATAAAATACTATACCAAAGATCTTGGGGTCTGGCGAAGCCGGTCCTCGCCTCATCACTGGATACCTACCTAGGCGAGTGCGAGCGTGCTCCTAAGTCGCTCGATGCAGAGCAGAGAGCCCCGCTCGCCTTGCCTTTGCTAAGCGCACCCCAAAGTAGCGAGCGCCCTCTAGCCTCACCATCGCATTCCACTCCTCGCAAGGAGGTGAGCCTTGCTCTCCTTGCCCTCGCGACCTACTCGTCGCAAGGCGGCGAGCCCTCGCTTCGCCTATGCCCGAGTCTCAATTTACCCCTTGACGAACACGGAGTAGTAACCAATCCCCACACTTTGCGATATTATCCTAAGCTCGTAAGGAAATGCCAAACCCTTGGTGTTCGCCGGCCGGTTGCTGACCTAGCAGGAATCTATTGGTGGGCCCCATCCTCAGCGCTATAAATACCACCAATCATGGACGATGGGTAACCCCTCGACCCCTTCACCTTCCTTCGCCGTCTACTACTCTGGCTACCAAAATGCCTCTTTCGGAAGAAGCCCAAGCTTACCTGGATGCGTCACGGGCAAACAGACGGTCATTCACCATTGAGATCATGCCTTGGATCGGCCGACGGGCTCCTGCGGCTTCCCCAAAGCTCAAAAAATCGAAGACGGTCAGGCGACACCCAGCGGAAGATGGGTCCTCACTCCCAGATTCGTCACCTGACGTCGGGCTCGCCCAGCAGGTATTCAAGCTGATAGGTCTTGATCTCCCATGAAAATTGGCTAACATCATTCTCTTGCTCGCAGAACATGCTTCTCGAGGGATCTTCCACGAGCGAGGTCCTGACGGGCACTCGTCCTCCATCCCCTGGGAGGGCTGTTTCAATGGCCATAGATACGGACCTTGCCACCCTACACGACTCCTCGCCGCGACATGGTGAGCTACCTGTCTTCCTCCCTGCTAACTGGATTCCCTTGGCCATTAACTTTCCTGCATTGTCGCCTCTTCTAGAAACCCTCCTCGCAACACCCGGGAAGTGCACTACTCCAACAGGTTCGCCAGCTCCACTGGGTGCGACCATCTCCACCCCAGGATTTGGTCTTCTAGGCCAAAAGAGCAATGGCGGCTCGCTACCCACCATCTTACGGATCGCTAGCAATGCGCCGCACCCGCCTGGCCTGGGGAAATCTGTTACGCTTACCTAAAACTGAGGCCTTCTTGGGACAGTCGAGCTCCTCCTGCCAGCGCCCCGGCAAATCGACGATGACCTTGCCAAGTTTTTCAACATTAGTGATTCTTTGTACCTTACATTCACCAGTCTGATTTCTATTTTGCAGGTGCCCGCGAGATCTCCCCCACCGATCCTGAAATTGGGGAAGAAGAGATGTTGCCCCCACCTTCGCTGGACAAGATTGCTGACTTCCTAGGTGATCCCCGAGACCCCAAGGTGCTGAAGAGGCGGACCACCGAGGTGCTTCAGAAGTACGGCCTCACGCTGCGGGACATGTATATCCATGCGTAGGAGGACGGGGCATCCTTCGAGGAATGACTCACTGCCCTAGAGGATGACTACGCGTGACTTCTTGCCGAGCTGCGGCCGGAAGCCTGCGACAAAGTCACCTCCCCAAGGGTGCACCTTTCGCGGGAGGATGATTAGGTGCGCTTGCTGCAACACGAGCTCTGTGTCATCCGCGCCTACCATTATCCTCGTGTGCCGCCGAGCTCGGGGGTGCGAGGCTGAGGCCGATGGAGGTGGATCCAGTATTGATCCCGTTCGCGCTCGCACCCACTCGGCGACCCTTGCAATGTATTTTTTATTCATTTATTGAATAATCTGTGAACGATATTATAATTACTAGCTTGGTATTTTTTGCCCTTAATGGGGCTTTCGCCTGCATTTACTCGCGGTGATAATACTACTTGTGTCGCGTTCGCTTGCTTTTTCATTTTTTTCTCTAAGCTCTCACACACAATTTATATTAGGCTAGTCTCGCCTATAGCGCACTCGCTTCACTTGTTAGCGTGCTCACGCTGCCTCTTTATTGTGAGCGGGTGAGGAAGAGTGGCTGACTCGAGGATTGAGGTGTATCGCAATGCAATTCTGCTAACCTCACCTCCGTCGCTTTGATTACTTCCCTCCATTTATGTTTTTTTGAATATAAATAGGTCCCGTCGCCACGCCCAACTACCACATTTATCTCTAGCCCTCTGCTTCCTTCATTCTCGAGACCTCACACCTCCCTTCTCATGCTCGCGCTTGTTTCTTCATCTCTCGCGAACGATTTTCAAATGGGTGGTGATGGTGGTGATGCCGAGGGCCGAGCCAAGTGCGCTTGGACCTTTTTAGATCACTCCTTCTTCAACTACTCGTTCACCAAGAGCGAATACCACGGCATGGCCGCCCATTACATCTCGCCCAGGTACTCCTCTCGCCAGCCAATGAAGACCGAGGCTATCAACAACCTCTTGCTGGACGAGCTTGCTATCCCTGCAACTCACTTTGATGTCGGCCTGCGGCTGCCCCTATGGTTGGAAGTTTATTAGGTATTTATTCACGTTGTGACATTCCTTCTCGCTCTCGCATAAGACTCTTAACCTTGTGGTCATGGGTTTGCCAGGTACTTAAATATTTTGGCATAACACCAGGCCAGATGACCCCCAACTCAATCGTCGTCGTAGTAGTCTTTGCCTGTTACCTGAGGGAGGAACGGATCGAGTTCAGTCTGTCGGTCTTCCGCAAGCTCTTCTCCTTCCGGGCATATAAGGACGGGACCACCTACTTTACAAGCCAACATGCCAAGGTTTGCGAGACGGTCAACAAGAGCCACTATTGGCTTCAAAATTTTGTTTTTGTCAAGGGATACATTGTCTGTTAAAATTTGTGAATAAGCGGAAAAACGAGAACTAGGTCGTAGGAACACTCTCAACCATACCAAGCACCAGAAATCAGAAACAATGAAGGAGCAAGAGAAATCTTGAATCAACTATCTTTTGTACATTGCGAGGTATACATGGCGAGACATGATTTATCAGACGCCAGATGAGAAGAAGAAATCAACAACAAGAAGTTGGCGGTTACAAAACACAACCCGCCAAACCGCTCGGCTAACAGAGCTGACCGCGCAAACCGCCAAGTCGCCAACCCGCAACTCAACACATGTTCTGCCCATTATTCCAATGCTCCCTCTATTCGCCCAAGCAAGGTCGCCTGACTGATGTCACTTGGTCCCTCTTAATTGCGAACAAGCTGCTGAAGAACTGAATAGAAAACAGTCCGGCAAAGGCAGACCGCCTAACCGCCCGAACTGATCTTTACTGAAAGCTTCCAAAGAGAAAATTGCCTTGTCGCTATCCGTGACCTCCTGCTTTTACCCGCCGCTGACTACTACCGACTTATCCGCCGCAATCTCCTCTAGTCCGATCAGAACCACAAGCAAGTCGCACAACCTGCAAACACAGCAAAGGCAAACTCAAACTTGGGAGCTCTCACTTACTGTTCACTTCCTACTTTCTCCTTCGGTGGGGGTCCTATTTATAGGCATGAGGAGGAGTGTGGTCACCGCCCCATACAATAGGATAACCGACCACAATAGCAGCGGGTAGTAACCAACTCACGCGTCTTGCTGAGATAACCCTGCAGAATAGTTCGCCGACTTAAGAACAAGCAGTGCAGACTACTCGCAAAACTCCAGCAATACCAACAGACACCTGCCAGCCTGCGAGCAAATAACCAGCCAGAGAAGAAGTAACCGCGGATCCTAACCGCCCGGTTACAACCAGAACTGACCCCAGATGGCCAACAAAACAAGGCCACCAGCAACTGGCAGTCCGCCAATCCAATGCGGGAAGACAACCCACGTGGTCTTCAAACTAGACTGCCCGACCTCCGCGGTTTACCAAACCGCTCGGTCTGATGCCCAGACCGCCCGACCTCCACTTCACTCCTCACTTCAACAATTTCAAAACTCCCCCTTGAAGTGAGAAGTGGAAGTCAGCCCAACCAAACTCCGCAACCGCCTAAATGGTCCCTTCGACAACGGCTTGGTAAAGATGTCAACAATATTATCCTTGCTCTGCACATGCTCCACAATCAGAGATCGCTCCAACACCTTCTCACGAATGAAATGGTGATGAATCTCTATGTGCTTCGTGTGCACGTGACAAATTGGATTGTTCACCGGTTTGAGAGCACTCTCATTGTCACCACATATCAGAGTAGGACCTCGCACCTCCCAATGAATGTCCTGCACAAGCCTCCTAAGCTAGATGGCTTTCTGAGCTGCCAAAACCGAAGCTTTGTACTCCGCTTCCGTGGTAGAGATAGATACAGAATCCTGCTTCTTGCTGCACCATGATATAGCTGTAGAGCCTGTCATAAAGACATATCCAAGCGTCGATCTCTGATCATCTGAATCTCCTCCATAATCAACATCCATATACCCGTGTAAGCAAAAACCCAAATCTCTCCCGTAGAAGAGACCCAAATCCGAGGTGGATTTGACATACTTCAAAATACTCCTAGCCGCCATAAGATGAGGTTTTCGCGGTTCTGCCATATACCGACTTACCCTGCCAACTATGTAAGCAATATCCGGCCTCGTAATCGTCAAGTATATCAGACTCCCAACAAGAGCCCAGAACACCAAAGGATCGGTAAGAACCTTCCCTTTATCTCATCGAAGATGAACTCCAACCTCCAATGGAGTAGAGCTGCTCTTCCACCCTTCCATGCTGAATATCTTCACGATCCGATCCGCATAGCCTTTCTGGGAAACAAGCATACTGTTCTCCTTCCTCTCCACTTCGAGTCCAAGGAAATGGTGGAGCTCACCCAAATCCTTCATCTCAAATCTGATAGCTAGCTCAGCACGAAGCCTAGCTACCTCCACATCAGAATACCCCGTGACGATCATATCGTCAACGTACAGCAGCACCAAGACCTGAAGCTCCCCCATCTTCTTTACGAACAAGCTCAAATCAGAATTAGAAGCAAAGTATCCGCAGAACCGGAGGTATTGCGCGATCTTTCCATACCATGCCTGAGGCGCTTGCTTCAAGCCGTAAAGAGCCTTCTTGAGCTTGCAAATATGTCTTGGGTGCTCTTCGGATACATAACCAGGTGGCTCCATGAAGATATCCTTGTCAATCTCACCGTATAAGAAGTCATTCTTCACGTCGAGTTGTTAAATCTTCCACCCTTGGCAAGCTGCCAATGTGATCACCACCCGTACCGAAGTCATCTTGGCACGGGGCTGAACGTTTCTTCATAATCCTCCCCATACTTTTGAGAGAAACCTCGAGCTGCAAGGCGAGCCTTGTACCGCTCAATACTTCCATCAGCTTTCTTCTTCAGCTTGAAAACCCACTTGCAAGTCACCAGAGTAACACCATCAACCTTAGGCAGCAAGTCCCAAATCTCATTCTTCCTAAGGGCAGCCATCTCTTCATCCATGGCTCCTTCCCACTCCTTGACTCCAACGACATTCTCATAACAAGATGGATCTCTCTCATCCAGGGGACCTGCGAAGAAACATGAGATGAAGCTCACCAAGTTTCCCCCCGTATACCGATCTGGTGGAATAATGGTCCTCTTGGACCTCCTCAGAGCTTTACTCTGATCCACCTCTTCGACTGCAACTTCTGGACTAGCTCTCCTCTCAGGCATACTTGGAGCATTGCACCCCCTGCTTCCAGAACCTGAAGCACCTAACCTAGAGCTAGAAGCACCTGGAGCACCTGGAGAAACATGCAACTCCACCAGAACTTCCCTTGCAGCTTCTCCTGGTCCAATATCTGACCTTCTCTCCTATAGCTCCACTGATGAGCTACCATGGTATGACATCATCTCGTCAAATACCACATCCCTTGAGACCACATATCTCCGTGTCTCAGGATCCATGCATCTCCACCCTTTCTTCTGGTCATCATGACCGGCGAAGACTAGCTTCCTTGCTTTCGCATCTAGCTTCATTCGAAGAGCATCCAGAACATGCACATAGCAGGTAGATCCGAACACTCGAAAGTGTTCCACGCTTGGCTTCTCCTTGAACATCAACTCATGAGGGGTCAACATGTTGATAGGACTGAGAGGCATCTGATTGATGAAAGAAGCTGCACAAGACATTCCCTCCGCCCAGAAGGACTTGGGAATATTTTTGGCTTGAAGCCAACATTGCAGGTCTTCGTCAAATGACGGATCTTCCGCTCCGCAACTTTGTTCTATTGTGGAGTGCGAGCACAAGAGAGCTCTCTCCGGATGCCAGCTTTCTACAGAAGTTGAAGAACACATTGGAAGTAAACTCCCCTCCATTGTCGGTTCTGAACTTCTTGATCCGCAGGTTAAGCCGACCCTCCACTAGCTCCTTGAACTTCACAAACTTCCTGAACGCCCCAGACTTCTCCTTCATAAAGTATACCCAAGTATACCTAGTGAAGTCATCAATCAAGACAAGCATATACATGCTACCCCAAGACTGGCAATTGCGGTTGGTCCAAACAGATCACCATGGATGCACTCCAATGGTGCTTTGCATCTGCTTTGTGATTTGTCGAATGGAAGGCGATGAGCCTTACCATATTGACAACCTGCACAAACATGACCATCTCTGAAAGATGACAAACAAGGAAGACCTTTCGCAAGGCCTCTTCCTACCATAGCTTTCAGCTTATCCATCCCAACATGCCCAACTCTTTCATGCCAGATAACAATGCTGTCATTAGTCCTCATCTTATCAATATAAGAACTTGTAGATAACACAAACAAGTCCTTCACCCTTTTACCAATATGAGTGATTTCACCCTTTACCGCTGACACATTCTGAAGAAACTTCACTTCTGTTGGACCAAACAGAACATGATAGCCAGCATCAACAGCGTTGGTCACCGAGAAGAGGTTTTTCTTCATCCCCAGAACATGATAGACACTCTTCAACGTAAGAGTACCTCTATCATCATTCAAAGAAACTACACCCTCCTTCACAACTGCATGTATAGTATCATCAGCCGTAATGATAGCATCATTACCTGTGTATGTCTGCAAAGAAGAGAACTTCGACTCGTCTCTGGTGAGGTGATGACCACAACCCGAGTCCACAATCCAATCATCCTGATAGTTGATAGAAGCCAAAGCCCGAACACAAGTGCCCGTCATAAAAGCTTTATCACCCCAACTAACATTAACATTAGAACCAGCATCCTCTTTTCCTGCAGCATGCCCCGGCTGAAGATTGACTCTGCAGTCCTTTTTGAAATGACCAAGCTTATTGCACTTGAAGAATCTATGTCCTTCCTTCTTCTTCCCATCACGCTTAGGAGCATAGCTCCTCTCCTGCTGAAATGAAGTAGATGGACCATCATCTTCAGATGACTTCTTCTTCTTGTCCCAACGCTTCTTCTTCCCTGAGTATAAGACCTTGCTTTCTCACCCGGAGACAGTCATCCCCGCCATTTGCTTAGCCAAACTCTCTTGCGAAGCAAGCAAGTTCTCCAGCTCTAGCAACAATGGCTGATTGACCCAACCTTGAACAGAAGTTATAAAGGCCACATACTCCCTCCGCAAGCCGCGGATTATGTGCCTCTTCAGCTTCGCTTCTGAAATAGGCCCTTCCGGGTCCAATGCCGATATCTCAGCGCAGAGGTTCTTCATCTTCAGGAAGAACGTTGAAATGGATAAGTCTCCTTGAGTGGCTTTCACCAACTCATTCTCCAAGAACGGTAGCCGAGCTACATTCTTCTTAGTGAACAAGCCATCCGAAGCCGTCCAAATATCAGCAGTTGATCGACATCCAACGATGTGATCAAATAACTCCAATGAGATAGCCTGCTTGAGAGTAAACTCCGCCTTAGCATTAGTTCTCCTCCAAGCTCTCACCAGATGTAAGACCTCAAAACAGAAAGTTGGATTTCTGGAATCCAGCGCTATCTCTGGCGATAGCGACTATCGCCCGGCGATAGCGTTCTGTCGAGAAGGCCTCTGTCGAGAGGCTATCGCGCGGCGGTAAGTCTAACGCTGGCGACACCGTGATATGTGTCATGCACTATTCAAAGCGGTGGAGTTGACTAGTCAGGGTCGGTTCATTACCACTATCGCCAGGCGATATCGCTATCGCCGGGCGATAGCGGCATTTTGTACTTGGCGGCCGAAAACGTGGGCATTGATGGCCAATTGACTTTTGGGTCAGTTTTGGACGGACTTGGCTCGGGAGCTGGCATAGGGTGGCCGAAACCCTCTTGATTTCATTATTCCACTAAGGGTTTTATTCCTAAGTGAGAGAGAGAGCTTTGGAGAGGAAGATCAATAGTAAACCCTAGCCTAGACCTCATCTTTGGAGGAGCTCTACTACTCCGAAGTCGAAGGCGTTGGTGGCTACGCGTAGAGGAGGGCTATACGCTCCTTTCCATCCGTGCCAAAAATCAAGTTATGGCCTCGAAGCGACGTCTAAGGGTAACAATCCTTTCTACCCTCTTTTGGACATGTGTTAGTCCATTTCCGTGCATCTTTGAGGTCCCTACCCAAAAGGGTGAGGTCGTGACCTCCGACGGGTGGATTCGTGTTATCCCCGTCAGATCTTACATGCATGTAGAGTCCATGCGTGGAATTGACGTAGGCGCGCTGTGTGAAGCCCATCCGAGACGGTTCGTCCGGATTGGTGATGCGTTTTGATATTATGCGTGCCCGGGAAAACTCCATGTTGATATCCTGCTTCGTAGGATGATAAGTAGGATTTATGCTTATTTTAATTATAGTATTTAGGTTAAGTTTAATATAATTTTGTAAATATTATTTATATTTTAGTTAAAAATCACTTCTTTTATAATTTTAGTTCTAAATATAATTGTATTTTTGTTTTGCAGATTTTCTGGTGTTTTTGGACAAATTCCATAGTACACGCCCTAGGTCACGCCCGTGACCAAGGGCGTGTAGCACTAAGATCAGTCCAGAAGTGTTGCCGAGCAGATTGAGCTAGTCCACAGCAAGTCACGCCCCAGGTCACGCCCGTGACACCAGGTCACGCCCGTGACCAAGGGCGTGTAATCTTAGAATCTTCCCAGCTGGCTACCGACGAGACGTGAAGATGCTGTCGAGGAGTTGACCCAAGTCACGCCCGTGACCAAAAAGTCACGCCCGTGACTTATCGCGTGATCCCAGCTCCCTGCTGCGCCGAATTCAAGCCCACGCCGTATTGATGGAGTTGACCCCAGTCACGCCCGTGACCCATGAGTCACGCCCGTGACTTTTCGCGCGTGATCGCTTTTCGCTGCAGCGCCGCACTCAAGCCCATGCCGCATTGATGAAGCCACCCAGGTACACGCCCGTGACCAAAGTTACACGGGCGTGTAATGTCCTTTTTCGCGACACAGTCACGCAAGACCCACGCCGATGTCGCAGCCGTGCAGAACAAGTATTACACGCCCTAGGTCACGCCCGTGACCGAGGGCGTGTAACCTGGAAATTTTTCCTATAAATTCAGAGGTTCTCCTCCAGCATTCCATTCCCTTCCCCCTGCCCATTTGGGCTGTTCTTGTACAGTTTTCCTTATTTCTTCATGTTTTAGGGTTAGCTTTAATTTCATGTAATTTTGTTATTTCTTTTTTTTCATTCCTTGTAATTTTATTTCATGCAAGCTAGCTTAGTTTCAATTCCATGCAATGTAATGTAAGTTTTATTTCATGTAATCTCTTTCTTTTATGGCAATGAAAATTTAAGCTTTCTTTTATTTTCGCAAACTCTCTTTCTTCCTCTTTCTCTCTCTTTCTTGTTTTAATTTTTTTTCTTTAGCAATTATTTTGTAGTCTTGATTTTTAGCAAGCTTTGAATCAAAATCATCTCTTTCCTTATTATCGTATCTTCTCTCCTTTGATTTATTCTCGAAATATAACGATATCGAGTTCATATTCCGGTTATGAATTTCGGTATTTGTTTTCGTATTCTAGCTAGCCGAGAGGACGTGCGTACGAATCGATCACTCGAGAATAAAAAGAGTTGCACGCACCCCTCGAGAGAGGATGACGTAAATCTTCCGGATAGGAGTCAAATCCTATAGTGGGATTCACAGCGTAAAGCAAGTCTTAGGTAATCAATTATAGGACGAGAGTCCGGTTGATTTTTCCTAAGCTTAGTTGGGCATTAACCTCGAGAGAGGCATGTTCGAGCTTCGGGAATCCCCACGGTCAAGGCTTAGAGTTGAATGATAGTATTTATCTTTTAATTTCATTTCAAAGCGAGTTTTAATCAAGTTTTATTTTCTTTCTTTATTTTCGTTCTCTTTTATTTAGTAGCAATTTAGTTCTCTTTTCCGCTCTCTCTCCGATAAAATAATAGTCCACTTTCTCGAAGTAGAAGTACTCGACAAACCCGAGTTTAATACGACCTTGGTATTTTTATAAAATATCCTATATTATATACGATAAGGTACACTTGCCTTCATCGAATATAGTTTTGGAAAATATCATCAATCTTCTTCGCATTTTTATAAATCATAAACCATAAGAAGAAGGTTAATTTTTCTTATCATAGGACTAGAGGGTGCTACTGCATGCGCAACAATGCCTGGGGGTGTGCCCCGGGAAGCACCCGAAGTTAGAAGCAGAAATGGAGTTTTTGTTCACTACCGCTGGCGTTAGCGTTATCGCCGGGCGGTAGCTCCCAGACTTGGTTCTGGTGATTTTGTGCGTTCTAAGGCAGTGAGAGTGCTACTGCATGTGCAGCAATGCCTGGGGGTGTGCCCCGGGAAGCACCCACAGCTAGAAGCCAAAATGGGGTTTCTGTGCGCTATCGCCAGGCGTTAGCATTAGCGCTGGCGACAGCTCCCAGACTGAGTTCTGGTGATGTTGTTGTGCCCGCCTGTTGAGAGGACCTGAGGCCTGTGTGCCCGACCTGTGAGGGTGTCCTGGTGGATGACTTAGCGGCCCGTAGAGCCAGCTAGTTGAGAATGCCTAGGCTGAGGGGATGTCGTACACGTTTTTCGTGTTGTACAATGAGAGCTGTGAACAACGGGCATTTGGCGAACCTGAAACCGCACCATTGCAGCACCTGATTAGTAAGTCTCGTACAACATGTCAGGAAGCAAGGGGAAAGAGTCTTCAGACTACGGGATGTTCACAATTAAAGCACGGGAGAGCCCTGGTATTCGGGCCACCGACTTTAGCCTCGAAGGGCAAAGCCATCAAGAGTGGACGGTGGTGGAAGGCGGAGTACACCAAAGAGTGCCTGAGAGCACGAGACGTGGAGGCCATTCCCACGTTTGTGATTGATGCATGTGTATGAATTGTTGTGGTCCGTGTCAGCCGCTTCATTCTGTTATATATATGCTGTGATGCTCTTGCAGGGACGGGAAACTGCCACCCCCTCGAAGGGGTGGGGTCGTTGTAATTTGGTCAGCCGTTGCTGACCATTGCCCTGTTTTGCCACCGTTTTGGTGGGCTTGTTGTACAGGTGCTGGACCGAGCGGGAACATAGCGGGCTCATAGCGGGCTGAAGCCCCTGCGCTGCTGCGGCCCTTGAAGGCCTTTTTGATGTTCTCTTGTTTTCATGTATGGCCGGCCTGCGCGCCGATGTTGGTAATTTGTAAGGCCGTCGTGCCTAAATTTTGTTGTATAAAACATTTCATTCCAACTAATAGAAGTGGACATACCCGGGTTTGGGTTTTGTGGTTTATATATCTTGTCTCTCTCTTTTGCTTCTGCATAGAATGCTCTGAGTTAGGTTCGTTGTTTAGAGTCGTTTGATATTTCAATTAAGTGACGTTCCCGTTTGTTTTGTAGTATATGGCGTGGGGCTCTGGCCGGACCCTCTGTTATATGCTCCCGAACGGATGGGGATGTTACAAATTGGTATCTGATTCTAGGGTTCCGTGTCCTTCTAAGGAATTTGTGGATGAATTCTTTTAAGGGGTGGTCAGCACGTGTGTGCGCTACCGTCGAGACGTAAAATAAACCAAAAAATGTCCACTTAGGAATGAAATGTAACAACAAACCAACAATTAATGCATGATTTTGGAACCTGAGTGTTCCTTTTGTTGTTAGTTGCGACTGTGTTGTCGCCTAACTGTGTGATGCACTCGTGTAGGGCACTTGAAGTGCAGCGAGACCGTCACGTCCCCGTGATGTGAACGAGAGCAGTGGATCAGCTGAGGTGCCTACACCTCCGTCTGCTGAGATGGTTCGGCTTGTCGCAGAAGCCATTCTAGCTGCGTTGAATGGCCAGCCTGGAAGGCAAGGTCAACCGCCGGTGCAGGAAGTGGCCCCAGAGCCACTAAGAGTGGAGCAAGTCCCCGTGAGGCGTGCTGCTGAGCAACAAATGAAGCACTTCCTGGGATTTCGACCTCCTCCGTTTACCGGGGTTGAATCCCCAGCTGAGGTCGAGGATTGGCTGTCGCATATGGAGCGAATTCTGACAGCGACACGGTCGGATGAAGCGCAGAAAGTGACCTTCGCTACTTTCTTGTTGGAAAAGGAAGCCAGTCGGTGGTGGGATGAGGTAGAGAGGCGCCAGTTTGTGGGAAGGCGACTGGTTGATGTGCCGATGGAAGAGTTCTCGAGAATCTTCCTGGCAAGGTATGTGTCTCCGTCGCAGCAGATCGCGATGGAGAACCGGTTCCTGGCTCTGACGCAGGGTGATAGACTGGTTGATGACTACCTGTATGAGTGCACCCTCCTCGGGCGTTATGCTGGAACTTCTTTCGATGACGAGGGGAGAAGGGTGAACAGGTTCTACGGAGGCTTGCGTAGTGAGTTGCGGTACCTTCTAACAGGGCTGTTGACGCAGGGTTTCACGACCCTCGTTAGTTCAGCCTGAGCGCTTGAGCAGGACATGCTCAGGGAGAAGGGCAAGGTGGCTGTGGTCGAGGCAGTGCCGGAGGGCAAGGCGCCGAGTGCGGCGAAGTTGCAGAGGTTGAATCGCTGGAAGAAGGCTCGATTATCTGGGCCAGCTCCCTCTGCTTCGGGCGCGTCGTCTGGATGTGGCCCTCTTATTTGTTTTACTTATGGCAAGCCTGGCCATTTATCTCAGGATTGCCGCAGTGGGCTTCCAAGGTCAGAGAAGAAGACTGGGCCATCTTATTCTGAGAAGGGGAAGGTGGTTGAGTCCACTGCTTCCCGTATGGCTCCCCCGCAGCCCAGAGTCTTCAATCTTGGTCAGCATGAGGCTATCAAAGCCAAGGACGTCGTGACAGGTATAATTTAAGATACAGTCCTTACTGTTTTATATACCTATTTTAGTGTTCATGCTAACCTTGTTTGGCGGCGTAGGCTTTGTAAATGTTTTAGGCGTTCCTGCAAGAGCGCTTTTCGATACTGGAGCTTCGCACTCCTTCTTATCGTCGGATTTCGTCCAACGTATTGGTGCGTCGTCGATTGCTTCTGCAGATGGACTGGAGGTCCTAATGCCGAATGGATATTCGTTGCGTGTGGATAGGAGTTGTTGCGTGAAGGTTCTAGTTGGAAGCTAGGAGTATGACCTGAAAGCATCGTTACTCCCCATGGTTGAGTTCGATGTAATCTTCGGCATGGACTGGCTGTCGAAACAGCGTGCGTGCATCAATTGCACCACCAAGGAGGTGAGGTTTGGGCAGTGTGCCGATCGTGAGATGGTCTTTGCGGGCATGCGTGGATCGAGCAAGATGCTGATGTCTGCTCTCCAGGTGTCCAAGGCAGTGCGACAGGCAGCAGAGTTATTCTTTGCTCTAGTGGAGGCTTCAACGCCGAGTCTCAGCCTAGTGGATGTTCCGGTAGTTTCAGAGTTCCCCGATATGTTCCCGAGTGATCTCCCCGGTGCTCCACCGCAGCGGGAGATCGATTTCACGATTGAGTTGGTGCCAGGCGCTAAGCCTGTGGCCCGCTGGCCGTATCGTATGGCTCCGAAGGAGTTGGAAGAGTTGAAGTTGTAGTTGCAGGAGCTGCTTGAGCAGGGCTACGTGCGTCCGAGTTCCTCACCTTGGAGTGCACTGGTCCTCTTTGTCAAAAAGAAGGACGGTAGCCTGCGGCTTTGCATTGATTATCGGGAGCTGAATAAGCTGACCGAAAAGAACAAGTATCCTCTTCCGAGGATAGACGACTTGTTCGACCAGCTCGTTGGTTCGACAGTATACTCGAAGCTGGACTTGAAATCTGGCTATTATCAGGTGCGGATCAGGGAGTGCGACATCCCGAAGACTGCCTTCAGTACAAGGTACGGGCAGTATGAGTTCACCGTGATGCCGTTTGGGCTGTCTAATGCGCCTTCGGTGTTTATGGACTTGATGCACCGGACTTTCCGAGAGTACCTCGACCGGTTTGTGATCGTCTTCCTTGACGACATACTGGTATACTCTCAGTCCGAGGAGGAGCATGGTGATCACATACGAGTAGTCTTGGAGGTTCTGAGGAGGAACCAGCTGTATGCCAAGTTCTCGAAGTGCGAGTTCTGGCTACCTTCCGTGGCGTTCTTAGGCCATGTGGTTAGTGGAGCGGGTGTGGCAGTAGATCCGGTGAAGGTTGCGGCCATCAGGGAGTGGCCTGTTCTTTCTACTGTAGCGGAGGTCCGTAGCTTTTTCGGGCTGGCCGGCTATTACAGGCGCTTCGTGGAGAACTTCTCACGGATCGCGCTGCCTCTTACGACGCTGAAACAGAAGATGCAGGAGTTTATTTGGACGCCCGCGTGTGCGCAGGCTTTCGAGGAGTTGAAGTGGCGGCTTACCACGACTCCGATCTTATGTTTGCCTTGCGGCACGGAGGGCTATGAGATCTACAACGACGCTTCTGGGAGCGGCCTTGGCTGTGTTCTGCAGCAGCATGGCAAGGTAGTAGCGTACGGCTCTCGCCAGCTGAAGGTGCACGAGCGGAACTATCCGGTCCACGACTTAGAGTTGGCAGCCGTGATATTTGCCCTGAAGCTTTGGCGGAATTATGTGTATGGTGTGAAGATCGACATCTTCACGGACCATAAGAGCCTGAAGTACCTTCTGACGCAGAAGGCGCTGAATATGCGACAGCAGAGGTGGATGGAGTTCCTTGGGGACTACACCTTCGAGATCCACTACACTCCCGGGAAGGGGAATGTTGTCGCAGATGCACTCAGTCGCAGGGCTCCAGCACAGGCCAACTGGATTCAGATGCATGGTGAGCACCTGATACGTGACCTGGAGGCCTTGGGTATTTCTTGCGTGGAGAAGAGGAGAGCAGTGCCGGTGCCTGTTTGAGTTGGACTGAGGTGCAGTACGACCTCGCAGATAGAGTCCGCCAGGCTTTAGAACTCGATCTGAGTTTAAAGCGCTACGCGGAGGAGGCTGGTGGTGGGCCGGATGCCCAGTTTCAGGTGCGTGACGGGTTGCTATGGAGAGGCGACCGTTTGTGCGTTCCCAAGGTGGGTGAGCTGCGCGATGAGTTGATATACGAGGCGCATCGTACCAGGTATTTAGTTCATCCGGGAGCACGAAGATGTACAAGGACATGAAGGTCCTTTTTTGGTGGCCGGGTATGAAGAGGGACATCGCTCACTACGTGGCCAAGTGCGACACTTGTGCGCTAGTGAAGGCGGAATGTCAGAAGCCCGGTGCCTTTTTGAAGTCATTACCGGTTCCGGAGTGGAACTTCGACGACGTTTCCATGGATTTTGTACATGGGCTACCGAGATCGCTGCGCGGGAACGATGCCATCTGGGTAGTCGTAGATCGGCTGACGAAGGTGGCACACTTTATCCCCAACCGGAGGGATGACTCGATGGAGAAGTTGGCGAAGCTGTATGTTGATACAGTAGTACGACTGCACGGTGTGCCCCGTAGCATCGTCAGTGATCGAGATTGACGCTTTACTTCGAGCAACTGGAGGCTAGTCAACCGTCTATTGGGTACGAAGCTGCAGTTTAGCACGGCCTTTCATCCTCAGACGGATGGCCAAACTGAGCGTACCAATAGGACGATGGAGGACATGCTACGGATGTGCGTCCTGGATTTCGGCAAGGGGTGGGAAGATCACCTCTTTCTTGTTGAGTTCGTGTACAACAACAGCTACCAGGCGAGTATTCAGATGGCGCCTTTCGAGGCCCTTTATGGCAGGAAGTGCCGCACTCCCTTAGCTTGGGCGGAAACGGGCGAGACAAAGCTCTTCAAGAGGAAAGACGTCGAAGAGGCGACTTCGACGGTACGTATGATCCGGGAGAGGCTTTTGGTTGCGCAGGATAGGCAGGCGAAGTACTATAATGCGAAGCACCGCGACGTCCAGTTCGCCGTTGGAGATTGGGTTTACTTGAAGATCAGGCCGTTCAAGGGTGTATCCAGGATTCGACGCTTGAAAAAACTGACTCCGAGATACCTTGGACCGTTTGAGATCATCGAGCGCATTGGCGAGGCGGCTTATAGGCTTGCACTATCGGCGGAACTAAGCGGGCTACACGATGTATTCCACATCTCCGTGTTGCGGAAGGCAGTGCAAGAGCCTACGCATGTGGTCGCGGCGGATCAGGTGCCCGTGGATAGTGGGCTTAAGACGATGGTCAGGCCCGTTAGCATCGAGGATGCTGAGGTGTGTCAGTTGCGGAACAGGGCGATCCGTATGGTAAAGGTCCATTGGGACAACTGCGGTCGCGAGGAACTCTCATGGGAGCGTGAGCAGACCATGATGGAGGAGTTCCCCGAGCTGTTTCAGTGACGTTTATCTCTCTTTTTCCCCTTTTTGTAAAGACCTTTTTGGATATATATATATGCATGTTTTTACAAATTTCGGGACGAAATTTTTTTATAAGGAGGGGAGGGTTGTAAGACCTCAAAAACAGAAAGTTGGATTTCTGGAATCCAGCGCTATCGCTGGCGATAGCGACTATCGCCCGGTGATAGCGTTCTGTCGAGAAGGCCTCTGTCGAGAGGCTATCGCGCGGCGGTAAGTCTAACGCTGGCGACACCGTGACATGTGTCATGCACTATTCAAAGCGGTGGCATTGACTAGTCAGGGTCGGTTCATTACCGGTATCGCCAGGCGATATCGCTATCGCCGGGCGATAGCGGCATTTTGTACTTGGCGGCCGAAAACGTGGGCATTGATGGCCAATTGACTTTTGGGTCGGTTTTGGACGGACTTGGCTCGGGAGCTGGCATAGGGTTGCCGAAACCCTCTTGATTTCATTATTCCACTAAGGGTTTTATTCCTAAGTGAGAGAGAGAGCTTTGGAGAGGAAGATCAATAGTAAACCCTAGCCTAGACCTCATCTTTGGAGGATCTCTACTACTCCGAAGTCGAAGGCGTTGGTGGCTACGCGTAGAGGAGGGTTATACGCTCCTTTCCATCCGTGCCAAAAAATCAAGCTATGGCCTCGAAGCGACGTCTAAGGGTAACGATCCTTTCTACCCTCTTTTGGACATGTGTTAGTCCATTTCCGTGCATCTTTGAGGTCCCTACCCAAAAGGGTGAGGTCGTGACCTCCGACGGGTGGATTCGTGTTATCCCCGTCAGATCTTACATGCATGTAGAGTCCATGTGTGGAATGGACGTAGGCGCGCTGTGTGAAGCCCATCCGAGACGGTTCGTCCTGATTGGTGATGCTTTTTGATATTATGCGTGCCGGGAAAACTCCGTGTTGATATCCTGCTTCGTAGGACTAGAGGGTGCTACTGCATGCGCAGCAACGCCTGAGGGTGTGCCCCGGGAAGCACCCGAAGTTAGAAGCAGAAATGGAGTTTATGTTCACTACCGCTGGCGTTAGCGTTATCGCCGGGCGGTAGCTCCCAGACTTGGTTCTGGTGATTTTGTGCGTTCTGAGGCAGTGGGAGTGCAACTGCATGTGCAGCAATGCCTGGGGGTGTGCCCCGGGAAGCACCCACAGCTAGAAGCCAAAATGGGGTTTCTGTGCGGTATTGCCAGGCGTTAGCGTTAACGTTGGCGACAGCTCCCAGACTGAGTTCTGGTGATGTTGTTGTGCCCACCTATTGAGAGGACCTGAGGCCTGTGTGCCCGACCTGTGAGGGTGTCCTGGTGGATGACTTAGCGGCCCGTAGAACCGGCTAATTGAGAATGCCTGGGCTGAGGGGACGCCATACCCGCTTTTCGTGTTGTACAACGAGAGCTGTGAACAACGGGCATTTGGAGAACCTGAAACCGCACCATTGCAACACCTGATTAGTAAGTCTCGTACAACATGTCGGGAAGCAAGGGGAAAGAGTCTTCGGACTACGAGATGTTCACAATTAAAGCACGGGAGAGCCCTGGTATTCGGGCCACCGACTTTAGCCTCGAAGGGCAAAGCCATCAAGAGTGGATGGTGGTGGAAGGCGGAGTACACCAAAGAATGCCTGAGAGCACGAGACGTGGAGGCCATTCCCACGTTTGTGATTGATGCGTATGTATGAATTGTTGTGGTCCGTGTCAGCCGCTTCATTCTGTTATATATATATATATGTTGTGATGCTCTTGCAGGGACGGGAAACTGCCACCCCCTCGAAGGGGTGGGGTCGTTGTAATTTGGTCAGTCGTTGCTGACCGTTGCCCTGTTTTGCCACCGTTTTGGTGGGCTTGTTGTATAGGTGCTGGACCGAGTGGGAACATAGCGGGCTCATAGCAGGCTGAATCCCCTGCGCTGCTGCGGACCTTGAAGGCCTTTTTGATGTTCTCTTGGTTTCATGTATGGCCGGCCTGCGCGCCGATGTTGGTAATTTGTAAGGCTGTCGTACCTAAATTTTGTTGTATAAAACATTTCATTCCAAGTAATAGAAGTGGACATACCTGGGTTCGGGTTTTGTGATTTATATATCTTGTCTCTCTCTTTTGCTTCCACATAGAATGCTCTGAGTTAGGTTCGTTGTTTAGAGTCGTTCGATATTTCAATTAAGTGACGTTCCCGTTTGTTTTGTAGTATATGGAGTGGGGCCCCGGCCGGACCCTCTGTTATATGCTCCCGAACGGATGGGGATGTTACAAATTGGTATCAGATTCTAGGGTTCCATGTCCTTCTAAGGAATTCGTGGACGAATTCTTTTAAGGGGTGGTGAGCACGTGTGTGCGCTACCGTCGAGACGTAAAATAAACCCAAAAATGTCCACTTAGGAATGAAATGTAACAACAAACCAACAATTAATGCATGATTTTGGAACCTGAGTGTTCCTTTTGTTGTTAGTTGCGACTGTGCTGTCGCCTAATTGTGTGATGCACTCATTTAGGGCACTTGAAGTGCAGCGGGACCGTCGCGTCCCCGTGATGTGAACGAGAGCAGTGGATCAGCTGAGGTGCCTACACCTCCGTCTGCTGAGATGGTTCGGCTTGTCGCAGAAGCCATTATAGCTGCATTGAATGGCCAGCGTGGAAGGCAAGGTCAACCGCCGGTGCAGGAAGTGGCCCTAGTGCCACTAAGAGTGGAGCAAGTCTCCGTGAGGCGTGCTGCTGAGCAACAGCTGAAGCACTTCCTGGGATTTCGACCTCCTCCGTTTACCGGGGTTGAATCCCCAGCTGAGGCCGAGGACTGGCTGTCGCATATGGATCAAATTCTGACAGCGACACTGTCGGATGAAGCGCAGAAAGTGACCTTCGCTACTTTCTTGTTGGAAAAGGAAGCCAGGCGGTGGTGGGATGAGGTAGAGAGGCGCCAGTTTGCGGGAAGGCGACTGGTTGATGTGCCGATGGAAGAGTTCTCGAGAATCTTCCTGGCAAGGTATGTGCCTCCGTCGCAGCAGATCGCGATGGAGAACCAGTTCCTGGCTCTGACGCAGGGTGATAGACTGGTTGATGACTACCTGTATGAGTTCACCCGCCTCGGGCGTTACGCTGGAACTTCTTTCGATGACGAGGGGAGAAGGGTGAACAGGTTCTACGGAGGCTTGCGTAGTGAGTTGCGGTACCTTCTAACAGGGCCGTTGACGCAGGGTTTCACGACCCTCGTTAGTTCAGCCCGAGCGCTTGAGCAGGACATGCTCAGGGAGAAGGGCAAGGTGGCTGTGGTCGAGGCAGTGCCGGAGGGCAAGGCGCCGAGTGAGGTGAAGTTGCGTAGGTTGAATCGCTGTAAGAAGGCTCGATTATCTGGGCCAGCTCCCTCTGCATCGGGCGCGTCGTCTGGACGTGGCCCTCTTATTTGTTTTACTTGTGGCAAGCCTGTCCATTTCTCTCGGGATTGCCGCAGTGGGCTTCCAAGGTCAGAGAAGAAGACTGGGCCATCTTATTCTGAGAAGGGGAAGGCGGTTGAGTCCACTGCCTCCCGTATGGCTCCCCCGCAGCCCAGAGTCTTCAGTCTTGGTCAGCAGGAGGCTATCAAAGCCAAGGACGTCGTGACAGGTATAATTTAAGATACAGTCCTTACTGTTTTATATACCTGTTTTAGTGTTCATGCTAACCTTGTTTGGCGGCGTAGGCTTTGTAAATGTTTTAGGCGTTCCTGCGAGAGCGCTTTTCGATACTGGAGCTTCGCACTCCTTCTTATCGTCGGACTTCATCCAACGTATTGGTGCATCGTCGATTGCTTCTGCAGATGGACTGGAGGTCCTACTGCCGAATGGATATTCGATGCGTGTGGAGAGGAGTTGCTGCGTGAAGGTTCTAGTTGGAAGCCAGGAGTATGACCTGAAAGCATTGTTACTCCCCCTGGTTGAGTTCGATGTAATCTTTGGCATGGACTGGCTGTCGGAACAGCGTGCATGCATCGATTGCACCACCAAGGAGGTGAGGTTTGGGCAGTGTGCCGATCGTGAGACGGTCTTTGCGGGCATGCGTGGATCGAGCAAGATGCTGATGTCTTCTCTCCAGGTGTCCAAGGCAGTGCGATAGGGAGCAGAGTTATTCTTTGCTCTAGTGGAGGCTTCAACGTCGAGGCCCAGCCTAGTGGATGTTCCGGTAGTTTCAGAGTTCCCCGATGTGTTCCCGAGCGATCTCCCCGGTGCTCCACCGCAACGGGAGAAAGATTTCACGATTGAGTTGGTGCCGGACGCTAAGCCTGTGGCCCGCTCGCCGTATCGTATGGCTCTGAAGGAGTTGGCAGAGTTGAAGCTGCAGTTGCAGGAGCTGCTTGAGCAGGGTTACGTGCGTCCGAGTTCCTCACCTTGGTGTGCACCGGTCCTCTTTGTCAAAAAGAGGGACGGTAGCCTGCGGCTTTGCATCAATTATCGGGAGCTGAACATGCTGACCGAAAAGAACAAGTATCCTCTTCCGAGGATAGACGACTTGTTCGACCAGCTCATTGGTTCGACAGTATACTCGAAGCTGGACTTGAAGTCTGGCTATTATCAGGTGCGGATCAGGGAGTGCAACATCCCGAAGACTGCCTTCAGTACAAGGTACGGGCAGTTTGAGATCACCGTGTTGTCGTTTGGGCTGTCTAATGCGCCTTCGGTGTTTATGGACTTGATGCACCGGACTTTCCGAGAGTACCTCGACCGGTTTGTGATCGTCTTCCTTGATGACATACTGGTCTACTCTCAGTTCGAGGAGGAGCATGGTGATCACCTGCGAGTAGTCTTGGAGGTTCTGAGGAGGAACCAGCTGTATGCCAAGTTCTCGAAGTGCGAGTTCTGGCTACCTTCCGTGGCGTTCTTAGGCCATGCGGTTAGTGGAGCGGGTGTGGCGGTAGATCCGGTGAAGGTTGCGGCCATCAGGGAGTGGCCTGTTCTTTCTACTGTAGCGGAGGTCCGTAGCTTTCTCAGGATGGCCGGCTATTACAGGCGCTTCGTGGAGAACTTCTCACGGATCGCGCTGCCTCTTACGACGCTGACACGGAAGATGTAGGAGTTTATTTGGACGCCCGCGTGTGCGCTGGCTTTCGAGGAGTTGAAGTGGCGGCTTACCACGGCTCCGATCTTATGTTTGCCTTGCGGCACAGAGGGCTATGAGATCTACAGCGACGCTTCTGGGAGCAGCCTTGGCTGTGTTCTGCAGCAGCATGGCAAGGTAGTAGCGTACGGCTCTCCCCAGCTAAAGGTGCACGAGCAGAACTATCCGGTCCACGACTTAGAGTTGGCAGCCATGATATTTGCCCTGAAGCTTTGGCGGCATTATGTGTATGGTGTGAAGATCGACATCTTCACGGACCATAAGAGCCTGAAGTACCTTCTGACGCAGAAGGGGATGAATATGCGACAGCAGAGGTGGATGGAGTTCCTTGGGGACTACACCTTCGAGATCCACTACACTCCCGGGAAGGGGAATGTTGTCGCAGATGCACTCAGTCGCAGGGCTCCAGCGCAGGCCAACTGGATTCAGATGCATGGTGAGCACCTGTTATGTGACCTGGAGGCCTTGGGTATTTCTTGCGTGGAGAAGAGGAGCAGTGTCGGTGCCTGTTTGAGTTGGACTGAGGTGCAGTACGACCTCGCAGATAGAGTCCGCCAGGCTTTAGAACTCGATCCGAGTTTAAAGCGCTACGCGGAGGAGGCTGGTGGTGGGCCGGATGCCCAGTTACAAGTGCGTGACGGGTTGCTGTGGAGAGGCGACCGTTTGTGCATCCCCAAGGTGGGTGAGCTGCGCGATGAGTTGGTGTACGAGGCGCATCGTACCAGGTATTCAGTTCATCCGGGGAGCACGAAGATGTACAAGGACATGAAGGTCCTTTTCTGGTGGCCGGGTATGAAGAGGGACATCGCTCACTACGTGGCCAAGTGCCACACTTGTGCGCTAGTGAAGGCGGAATGTCAGAAGCCCGGTGGAGTTTTGAAGTCATTACAGGTTCCGGAGTGGAAATTCTATGACGTTTTCATGGATTTCGTACATGGGCTGCCGAGATCGAAGCGCGGGAATGATGCCATCTGGGTAGTCGTAGACCGGCTGACGAAGGTGGCACACTTTATCCCCAACCGGAGGGATGACTCGGTGGAGAAGTTGGCGAAGCTGTATGTTGATACAGTAGTACGACTGCACGGTGTGCCCCGTAGCATCGTCAGTGATCGAGATGGTCGCTTTACTTTGAGCAACTGGAGGCTAGTCAACCGTCTATTGGGTACGAAGCTGTAGTTTAGCACGGCCTTTCATCCTCAGACGGATGGCCAAACTGAGCGTACCAATAGGACGATGGAGGACATGCTCCGGATGTGCGTCCTGGATTTCGGCAAGGGGTGGGAAGATCACCTCTTTCTTGTTGAGTTCGCGTACAACAACAGCTACCATGCGAGTATTCAGATGGCGCCTTTCGAGGCCCTGTATGGCAGGAAGTGCCGCACTCCCTTAGCTTGGGCGGAAACGGGCGAGACGAAGCTCTTCAAGAGGAAAGACGTCGAAGAGGCGACTTCGACGGTACGTATGATCCGAGAGAGGCTTTTGGTTGCGCAGGATAAGCAGGCGAAGTACTATAATGCGAAGCACCGCGACGTCCATTTCGCCGTTGGCGATTGGGTTTACTTGAAGATCAGGCCGTTCAAGGGTGTATCCAGGATTTGACGCTTGAAAAAGCTGACTCCGAGATACCTTGGACCGTTTGAGATCATCGAGCGCGTCGGCGAGGCGGCTTATAGGCTTGCACTATCGGCGGAACTGAGCGGGCTATACGATGTATTCCACATCTCCGTGTTGTGGAAGGCAGTGCAAGAGCCTACGCATGTGGTCGCAGTGGATCAGGTGCCCGTGGATAGTGGGCTTAATACGGCGGTCAGGCCCGTTAGCATCGAGGATGCTGAGGCGCGTTAGTTGCGGAACAGGGCGATCCGTATGGTAAAGGTCCGTTGGGACAACTGCGTTCGCGAGGAACTCTCATGGGAGCGTGAGCAGACCATGATGGAGGAGTTCCCCGAGCTGTTTCGGTGACGTTTATCTCTCTTTTTCCCCTTTTTGTAAAGACCTTTTTGGATATATATATATGCCTGTTTTTACAAATTTCGGGACGAAATTTTTTTATAAGGAGGGGAGGGTTGTAAGACCTCAAAACAGAAAGTTGGATTTCTGGAATCCAGCGCTATCGCTGGCGATAGCGACTATCGCCCGGCGATAGTGTTCTGTCGAGAAGGCCACTGTCGAGAGGCAATCGCGCGGCGGTAAGTCTAACGCTGGCGACACTGTGACACGTGTCATGCACTGTTCAAAGCGGTGGCATTGACTAGTCAGGGTCGGTTCATTACCGCTATCGCCAGGCAATATCGCTATCGCCGGGCGATAGCGGCATTTTGTACTTGGCGGCCGAAAATGTGGGCATTGATGGCCAATTGACTTTTGGGTCGGTTTTGGACGGACTTGGCTCGGGAGCTGGCATAGGGTGGCCGAAACCCTCTTCATTTCATTATTCCAATAAGGGTTTTATTCCTAAGGGAGAGAGAGAGCTTTGGAGAGGAAGATCAATAGTAAACCTTAGCCTAGACCTCATCTTTGGAGGAGCTCTACTACTACGAAGTCGAAGGCGTTGGTGGCTACGCATAGAGGAGGGCTATACACTCCTTTCCATCCGTGCCAAAAATCAAGTTATGGCCTTGAAGCGACGTCTAAGGGTAACGATCCTTTCTACCCTCTTTTGGACATGTGTTAGTCCATTTCCGTGCATCTTTGAGGTCCCTACCCAAAAGGGTGAGGTCGTGACCTCCGACGGGTGGATTCGTGTTATCCCCGTCAGATCTTACTTGCATGTAGAGTCCATGCGTGGAATGGACGTAGGCGCGCTGTGTGAAGCCCATCCGAGACGGTTCGTCCGGATTGGTGATGCTTTTTGATATTATGCGTGCCGGGGAAAACTCCGTGTTGATATCCTGCTTCGTAGGACTAGAGGGTGCTACTGCATGCGCAGCAACGCCTGGGGGTGTGCCCCGGGAAGCACCCAAAGTTAGAAGCAGAAATGGAGTTTCTGTTCACTACCGCTGGCGTTAGCGTTATCGCCGGGCGGTAGCTCCCAGACTTGGTTCTGGTGATTTTGTGCGTTCTGAGGCAGTGGGAGTGCTACTGCATGTGCAGCAATGCCTGAGGGTGTGCCCCGGGAAGCACCCACAGCTAGAAGCCAAAATGGGGTTTCTGTGCTCTATCGCCAGGCGTTAGCGTTAACGCTGGCGACAGCTCCCAGACTGAGTTCTGGTGATTTTGTTGTGCCCACCTGTTGAGAGGACCTGAGGCCTGTGTGCCCGACCTGTGAGGGTGTCCTGGTGGATGACTTAGCGGCCCGTAGAGCCAGCTAATTGAGAATGCCTGGGCTGAGGGGACGCCATACCCGCTTTTCGTGTTGTACAACGAGAGCTGTGAACAACGGGCATTTGGCGAACCTGAAACCGCACCATTGCAGCACCTGATTAGTAAGTCTCGTACAACATGTCGGGAAGCAAGGGGAAAGAGTCTTCGGACTACGGGATGTTCACAATTAAAGCACGGGAGAGCCCTGGTATTCGGGCCACCAACTTTAGCCTCGAAGGGCAAAGCCATCAAGAGTGGATGGTGGTGGAAGGCGGAGTACACCAAAGAGTGCCTGAGAGCACGAGACGTGGAGGCCATTCCCACATTTGTGATTGATGCGTATGTATGAATTGTTTTGGTCCGTGTCAGCTGCTTCATTCTGTTGTATATATATGATGTGATGCTCTTGCAGGGACGGGAAACTGCCACCCCCTCGAAGGGGTGGGGTCGTTGTAATTTGGTCAGCCGTTCCTGACCGTTGCCCTGTTTTGCCACAGTTTTGGTGGGCTTGTTGTACAGGTGCTGGACCGAGCGGGAACATAGCGGGCTCATAGCGGGCTGAAGCCCCTGCGCTGCTGCGGCCCTTGAAGGCCTTTTTGATGTTCTCTTGTTTTCATGTATGGCCGGCCTGCGCGCCGATGTTGGTAATTTGTAAGGCCGTCGTGCCTAAATTTTGTTGTATAAAACATTTCATTCCAAGTAATAGAAGTGGACATACCCGGGTTCGGGTTTTGTGGTTTATAGATCTTGTCTCTCTCTTTTTCTTCCGCATGGAATGCTCTGAGTTAGGTTCGTTGTTTAGAGTCGTTCGATATTTCAATTAAGTGACGTTCCCGTTTGTTTTGTAGTATATGGCGTGGGGCCCCGGCCGGACCCTCTGTTATATGCTCCCGAACGGATGGGGATGTTACACCAGATGAGCATTTTCACCTGCAGCAACCACTTCTTTAGTTTGTTCTCCACCAACAACCTCCCAGAGGTCCTCGCCCAAAAGATAACTCTCCATGCAAGACTTCCACTTCTTAAAGTTAGTCAGTGTCAGGAGCTCAATACCAAGACCTATTGCCATTCATCCTTCCATTGCTATACCACTGATAACTATGCTTCCAAAAGTCCAAAGCAAGATAACTGCGGCTAAATCACTGCTCAAACCTCTGTCCCCTCTGATACCATGTAAAAATTTGTGAATAAGCGGAAAAACGAGAACTAGGTCGCAGGAACACTCTCAACCTAACCAAGCACCAAAAATCAGAAAAATGAAGGAACAAGAGAAATCTTGAATCAACTATCTTTTGTACATTGTGAGGTATACATGGCGAGACATGATTTATCAGACGCCAGATGAGAAGAAGAAATCAACAACAAGAAGCTGGCGGTTACAAAACACAACCCGCCAAACCGCTCGGCAAACAGAGCTGACCGCGCAAACTGCCAAGTCGCCAACCCGCAACTCAACACGCGGTCTGCCCGTTATTCCAATGCTCACTCTGTTCGCCCAAGAAAGGCCGGCTGACTGCTGTCACTTGGCCGCTCCTAATTGCGAACAAGCTGCTGAAGAACTGACAAAAAATAGTCCGGCAAGGGCAGACCGCCTAACCTCCCAAACTGATCTTTATTGAAAGCCGCCAAAGAGAAAACTGCCTTGTCGCTAACCGCAACCTCCTGCTGCTACCCGCCACTGACTGCTACCGACTTATCCGCTGTGGTCTCCTCTGATCTGATCAGAACCACAAGCAAGTCGCACAACCTGCAAACACAGCAAAGGCAAACTCAAACCGCACGAACAGAAACTCTATCTGCACCAAACTTGCTAGCTCTCACTTACTGTTCACTTCCTACTTTCTCCTTCGGTGGGGGTCCTATTTATAGGCGTGAGGAGGAGTGTGGTCACCGCCCCATATGATAGGATAACCGCCTACAATAGCTGCGGGTAGTAACCAACTCGCGCGGCTTGCTGAGATAACCCTGCAGAATATTTTGCCGACTTAAGAACAAGCCGCGTGGACTACTCACAAAACTCCAGCAATACCAGCAGACACCTGCCAGCCCGCGAGCAAATAACTGGCCAGAGAAGAAGTAACCGCGGATCCTAACCGCCCGGTTACCACCAGAACTGACCCCAGATTGCCAACAAAACAAGGCCACCAACAACTGGCAGTCCGCCAGTCCAATGAAGGAAGACAGCCCGCTTAGTCTTCAAACTAGACCACCTGACCTCCGTGGTTTACCAAACTGCTCGGTCCGATGCCCAGATCGCCCAACCTCCACTTCACTCCTCACTTCAACAATTTCAACATCCCCTTTTTGCCCATCTAGCATGACGAGGCGACCTACTATCCTCCTATGCTCGGCGGTCACGATGCCGAGCTCTTCATGTTCTTCGCGATGAAGGACTTCGAGGTCGCATATCTTTGACAAAACGTCGACTCGCTACTCCACATGCCGCCCAGAGCAGGTTCGACTCGCGTTCGCCCCCAACTTTATATTTCAATTTTCTTTCGTTAGCTAACCCCTGACTATTGTGTCAATCACAGGGGTGCGGGACCTTCTACTCCACCACCCATACGCGAGGGCCGGGACTATCCTCCCTGGCCTTGCGCTTGCCAACGCGGCCACAACTGCTTGCATGGATGCTGCCGGCACCTTTGTTCTCTATGACCAGAAGCGGCCGCACCTACGAGCTGCGGGACGCTTTCCTCACCACTGGGGCCCAAAAATAAGAAAGCCTCAACTGAGGCTAAGGTAAAAGGGGTCCTCTGGGACCTGTCATGAGTAGATCCTTTGGCAAGTGTGCCTGCAGATATGGAGACCAGTGAGGTCGCTGCTACGTCGGGCTTGCCCGCGCCGGTGAGCCATAGAAACTTTGATCTCAGTGCGAATCACGGGATGAGGTTGGCGAGCCTCTACTGCGCTGGGATCCGGAGGCCAACATGGCCTCTGTGTCAACCCTCCTCCACTCCTGGGTGGAGCAGAAGACCATCGGAGGCCAGGCCTTTGCCTTCTCCTTCGGGATTTATGGCCGGGAGGATGTCACAGACTTCAATGAGCTGACGACCCGGCCGCTCGCTCATGAGAGCACACGAGCCCAGCTCCGTGCCCTAGAGCTCGCACACATGATGGGTCGACGATGCTTCCAACTAGAACAACATTCCGAAGAGCTAAAGCGTGAGCTAAAGGCCGATATAGATGAGATCGCAAGCCTTATGGAGAAGCAGAACATTTTAAGATAGCCTCCTCGCCAGCCTTCAGGGCGGGATGGTAAGTTGTTGAAGAATCCACCCCCCCTTTCTTCGTTGCTTGTTTTGACTAACTCGCCTTTTATCTCGCAGGATGCCGAAACTGCCAATCAGCTTCTCGCCTGTACCTCAAACTTGGAGAAGGTGAACCTCGGGCTGAAGGCCCAAAATAACGAGCTGACCCGAGACGTCCTTCCTCTGCCTCTTCGTAGTGGTAAGACTCAGATGTACTTGGAAAGCAGGCTGGAAGAGATGATGCAGAAGAACGCGATTGCAGCGGCGAAGCATATCTTTCACACCTTATAGGGGCGGGCTTTCTGACCGATGATGCCGCGAGGTTGACCGTCAAGGAGGTGGTTTCAGAGTTGTTCTTACCGCTGCCAGAGTCTGATGACGGCGAGAGCGAGCGATCCAAGGACCACCCTAGTGCTTGCATAGATTCTAATACTTGTATTTTGATTTTTGGCTGTCAAGATCACCGCGACCTTTGTAATAGAACCTTTTGATGAAATGAAATTTTTTACTTTGCTCCATTTTTTCTTTGTCCTTTATTTTCGCCTCACCGCAACGTACTCGCGAACCTTTCACACGACACTCGTGCACCTTTCATATGGTACTCGCGAAGCATGCGCTTTGGGCTCATTTACGCCCTTTGGCCTCGTTCACTTCCTCGAACCCCGGGCTCGCCTATCTTGTGATGTCGCGAGAGGCACTTCAACTACACCACCTCGTGCGTGTTTCTTGACCGCCCATTTCTCTCGATTGCTCTGTTTGTTCATTTGGACTCGTGTAACTGACGTGCTGATTCTGCACCGTTAAAAGTGAGAGCAAAATGCGGTCCAATTGGCAGTGTACCGGTCATTATCAAGTAATAATTTTGGGAAAATGATCCCCAAATATAGATCTCTCAAGGAATGCATAGTAGGTGAAGTGATCGTGTCGTGGAAAGATTGTTACATCAAGCGAAAGTAAATAACGGGCATGGTTTTGGTTTTCTATTCTAATAACAAGAAAGGTAAAATACGGGTCAAGAGCACCACTTCGCTTGGCGAGATGACTAGTGCAGGCCGCGATGCTGTGCTTCGGTAAGCGGATGGATGGTAGGCAGATGGATGGAGTGATCTCAAGTGCGGATTATTAGGGTAGCAGGCACTTCTTTGGAGTCTCACCTGTAGCTTTTGCTAAAGTGGATTAAAGAGTGCGTGTGTGAGTGGATGTGAGCGAAGGCGATGCGCATTCACAACATTCAAACCCAAGGATGAAAATAACAAGGGAAGCTTTCATTCTTAGACAAATAATAGCAATCCAAGTTCATTACAAGCATTTAATCATACATTTCTCAAATGAAAGAAGGGTTGAGTAAACTGATAGATGTGAAGTCTCATCGTGGATCGTGGTCGGAATGGTGGGTTGTCAAGTCGTCTCCGTGCTCAGTCCTTGGTTGCTTCCGGGATCTCGAGGCTGTCACCACCTCTGACCTTTGTCCATCTTCTTCAACTTGCCGTGGAATCTTCTTCTTCTCCAAGTGGAAATGCCCAAATACCTTGAGATGCTCATCGTGGATGGCCGGGAAGTCTTCTGGAACCTTGGATATAGCTTGGATTCACCGAAGGAGGCTTCCCAATGGAAGGAGATGGAAGGAGGGTGAATGGAGATGAAAACGGCGGACTGGCGCGGGAGAAAACTCGCCGCAATGGTCCTCCCTCTCTGCCCTAAAATCGCGGGTCCAACATTTAAATACGGAGCAGAATTAAATACGGCGCGTGATCAGTGGTGCATGACCAGTGGTCATGCGAGAAGAAAAATCACTGATCGTGCGATAACAACCTATATCAAAATCCATAATGGCAAATATCGCACGATCAGTGGCGCACGACTAGTGGTCTTGCGAGAAGAAGGTTAGTGATCGTGCGAACCGCTCGGTTTGGAAAAGGGGGAATGTGCACGACCAGTGGTCGTGTGCCTGATCGTGCGCGAACAAAAATGCACGACCAGTGGCCCATTAGGCTAAAAATGGCCCAACCCAACTCTGAGCGTCCATAGAACCCTTGTACATGCAGGAAGACCACTGATATATGCATTCCACATAACCCACAGTAAAGGTATATCATGACAGAATAGATCAAATGTAAGGCATATAAGAAATCACACCAAAATGGGCCAAGGAATGCACTTAGTGCTGAAATACATAATAGGATCAAATAAAAGCATTTATGAGCAATAAGTGAAGTGCAAAGGCAAGATAAACGACCCAGATGAGTCCAGAAATAGCTATATAATCCAGACTCATCACACCCCCAGACTTACCTGTTTGAGCGTCCCGAGCAAACAAATCCGGCGGAGTGGGAAAAGCATAGCTAGCCACAAAATTGCGACATGGAGTAGTATGTGAAGTTGCATACTTGTGTGCGTTGAAATTCATTAGAAGAAGTTTCTAATTATGCTAGCTAATTTATAAAAGTGTAAATGCAAAAACAGGAATTTATTTTTACTCAAAAAGGGAATATTGGTGAATTTCGTGGTAACGTGTAGTATGAAAGTAAGCAAGTCGCGAAGGGGAGTGTTACCCAAGACCGGAACTCAGAATTATCTCCACTGAAATCCATTAACATCGAGAGCCATAAGCTCACCCGATCACACTCTCTCCACGGCGCTAGTGAACTCATAAGATGAATCGATAGGACTTTAGGTTTACACGAGGCTTAGGTTACGGTTTGGAATGCAACGATAAACGTGATGGCTAATCGCAACCCAAATGAGCTCAAAAAGTGCTAAATAATAGGAGCCCCAATAACACACCCCCAGACTTAACTTTGGAACACGTTGTGCACACCGCCTACACTAATAGATACAACTTAGATGTTTCAATTAAAATGCTAGGGATATTTTTTTTCTTTGTTTTTCTTTTTTTCTTTTCTTTTTATCCCCAAATCTATTCGCAAAAAATCTCAGCACATAGAAATTTTGAAGATATCCACATCAACACTAAAATTTCACATCACCGCACCGTAATGGAAAATTACAATTCATTAATGCTTTTGGCTTATTTTTGGATGCGATAATGGGATTAGTTGTTAGGCCTTGGTGAAGTATGGTGGAGCTGAACTAAAAAGTCGGGTTGGCACAAAATAGGCTAGCAACGGTTAGTGTATAGGAATGGTAGAAAAAAGCTCAAGCTTGCCAAATAGATGGCCTACGTCACGCTCAACTTGCAAATTGTTCGCACCCATGCTTCGAGACTCGCTTGGGGCAAGTTCTTAGCCCCCGAGAAAGGTAATACTTCCTCCTGACTCGAGCAACACGAACCTCACGCTCGCCTACACACAATACCACGCTACCACTAGATTCAACCACATTCACCATTTTGAGTAAAATAAATTAAAATCTATGCAAATCAACTAATTGTAAATTAGAAGCAAAAATAAAAACTAATTCTACTCAAATTCCTAAACAAGGCACGAGTGTTGGAACATGGTCTTCCGCATCTCCTAGGTTTGAGAATAACAAATCCAATGTGTATTTGATCTTGTGTGTTTAAGTGTGCAGGAATTAATGCCATATGACTAAATGATAACATAAGAAGGTTGCCCCTAAGTTTGAAGCCAGAATTCCAACATGTCCACTAGCGCCGATGGTAGCACCTAGCGCGGGCGCTAGCTCTGATTAGGCAAATTTAGGCGGCAAGTATAGAAGGTGGTATCAGATAGCGCAGTCAGTAGCGCGGAGCATAAAAGGTTTTTTGGAAAGGTTTCCTTGGAATGAAGATACGCACGCGGAGAATGTTTCCTAATCCGGGATAGCGCTGGCAGTAGCACTAGCGCAAGTGCTAGCTCCAAGGCTATAAAAAGGACCCCTTGGCTCCATCTTTTTCATCCTCTCACACCCCTAAATTCTAGAGCTTTGTGCCACATCATAAAGAGGAAGGTTTAGAGAGATACTCCCATAAATCCATGAAGGCTTAAGGAGATCTTATTGGAGCATGTGTTCCACTTCTCTTAGCTTGAGAAATAACAAATCTCACTATGTATTTGATCTTGCTTGTGTTTATAGTGTGCAGGTACTACAGTTAAATACCCTATGAACATGATGTCGATTCTCTGAAAAGAGAGCTAACGCCCCGCATTAGTATTTAACGCCCCGCGTTAACTTTCATCAAGCCGTCGAGATAAAATGTCGTCGAGAAGGAATCCATCGAGAAGCAATAGACAACGCCATCGTTGACTCTTAACGCCTGCGTTGAGTCACGATCTGCCACGATCCCGACGGTTTGCACGCTCTCAGCAACTGCCGTACACGATGCTTAACACCGGCGTTAACTCTTAACGCCAGGTGTTAGCTCCCGTGTCTATTTAAAGACCTGATCTCGTTTGCTAAAAAATAAGAATCCAAGCCTTCATTCTATACTTCAGAGAGATCATTTCATCCCGAATTCAAAGAGAACTCCCAACACCAACATTGAGGAACAAGAGTGAGAAGGAGATTTCCAACGACAAATTTGAAGAAGGACGCTCGCTTCAACTCCGACGTGGTCATGGCGTATCTTTAACATCTCCTTCAGCGCTCTTCAATCTAGGGAGTCTTTTATTCTGATTTTCTACTTTATCTTTTCATTTTTCCTTATAACGGTAGTGAATTCGCCGCCTTGCATGCGAGACTAGGCTGGGTTCGGTTTAGGAGGTAATTTGCCGCCTTGTGCGTGGCGACTAGGTAGAGGGTAGATATAGGGGGTGGCTAGAGGCCTTATCTGGGGATAGATAGGCTATAGCCAACTGGTCCTTGGGAGAAGGACCGGTGAAACAACAAAAAGTGTTTTTAATATTCTCGCCTTCATTTCTAGCATTATAGAAATCAATCATTTGTGTAATTAATTTATTATGAAATAAAATCATGTTTTTTAATGTTCTATTCAATTGATTTTATTTCCTCTTCAAGAATGTGTTAAATTATATTTTCATCAAAGCATTTGTATAATCAATTTCTTTGAAATATAATATTCATTTTTATTATCTCGGATTTTCTGGAATTATATTTCATTTAAGATTTCATAAGTAAAATCCCTGTGGCAATCCTTTTGTGCTAAGGAAAATTTCCTGGAGAGCTAACGCCCAGCGTTAACCCTTAACGCCAGGTGTTAGCAACAGTTAACAAAAAGTTTTATTTCTCTTCTTTAAAAAGGAATCGCCAATATAACCTTATCTGGAATATTTAAATATATTTTCTTATAAAATATTTGGAAACTTCAGTCGCAATCTTTGATATTTTTAATTAATTTTAAATTCCATAAACCCTTATTCACCCCCCCCCCCCCCCCCCCGCCTCTAAGGGCACCGTAAGATCCAACACGTGGTATCAGAGCATAGGTTATTCCAATATGGCTTCACAATCGGGAATAATGGCGCTTCATGATCTCACATCTTCTAGAGGGGATAAGTTTTATGAAAATGAAAAATCATTATCACCACCTTTATTTATGGGTGAAAATTATAATGTGTGGAAAACTCTTATGGAAAAATTTCTTAAAACTTTGGATATTGAAGTTTGGAATATTACAATTAAAATGCCCCAAATTATTCTATATAAACATGAAATATTTTTAAATGCCAAATCTATGAATAGTCTATATTGTGCACTTGATCAAAATATTTTCAAACTTATTTATACGCTTCCTATTGCTTTTGAAGTTTATAAATTTCTTTACAATACTTATAGTCTTCCTTCCATAAATAATGAACAAGAGCAATTCCTTATGGACCCAAGAGAAGAAACCGATGAGGACTCATGCTTGGAGGAAGATCTATCTAAGAGAGAAGAATGCAACGTCACAATATTGGACTCAAATAATGACAACACATCAAGCAAAAGAGAACACAAAAATTCAACTATGGAAGAGGAATGCGAAGAAGATGTCAAAGGAACCTTTGGTTCAAATCTTACCTCATCCCATAACAATGTAAGAAAATCAAAATCTTCTCTTTTTGTAACAAATTCTATTTTTACATTTCGTATGTTTGAAATTGCTAAACGTAGAATTAAGAAATTGAAAAATGCTAATTCCAAATTACGTTTAGAAAATAAAACATTAAAAGCAAACGCTAAAGTAGAATCTTATATTGATGTTTCAAATTCTCTTTCATGCTCTTTAATTAAAAATGCTAAACCTTGTTTTGATTATAATACTTTTAAAGAAGAACTCAAGGTTTTGGAAAAAGGTCTTTTAACTTCAAAAGAGCATAATGAAAAATTGATAAAAGAAAATGATAATTTAAAGGATAAACTAGAATCATTAAAAATGTTTATTCAAAAGTTTTCATATACTAAAAATCTCTTATTTCTAGTTTATCAAATCATCAAAAGTCCAAAAGCTTATCGTCACATTATAAGAGTATGTCTGTAAGAAAGTGTGGAAATGAAAATCATCAAAATAAGAACCAATCATTTAACACATATTGTAACCCACTCTATCAACAATCACTTCTAAAGAAAGACAATCACTCTTATAAACTTTCAAAGAATCCATATAAAAAAATTCATTATGATTATCAACATCAATCTATTTTGAAAAATAATTTGAATAAATCCCCAATGAATTATTTTTCAAACAACTATCATCATATAAAGATGTCACATAATCATTATATGAATTTGAGTGATAAACAACCAAGTTATGAATGAAGACCAATAAAAAAATGACACATCAACTTTACTTGAAATGGCTCATTCATCCTTGTCTCCCCAAAAGCCAACATGATGTATTTGGGTGCCCAAAGGAACCATCCCACTTGGACCCCTTTGGATAACTAAATCTCTCATTGATTAGTATCCAATCAAATTCATGAAGTAGAAATAAATCAAAATGAAATATATAATTCTCTACTTCATGATTTGCTTAATGTCTTTTTATTTTATTTGTTTTCTTATTTTTGAGTCAACTCGATATGGTCACTTAGATATATTATTCCATATGACTTTCATATTTTAAGCCTAATGTTTATGAAATCAAATTGAATTAAATTAAATATAAAGTCATAAAGTTTTCAAGTGATCTATCTTTTCTTTTTATATGTTTTATCCTTTTTAAATCCATTGCCTATAAATGTCTTATACTATCATTATAAATTGAATGCTAAATTTGCTAAATGATATTATTAAGACTAATGAAATTACTTTCAAAATTGGATTTAAATGGACTTTTAGGGGTCTTAGGCTAAAATATTAAATGCACAACTTATTGCATATTTGTCTATTTTCTTTGTTGCATATGATAGCCCCTATAATGAAAAATCAGAATTGAAAAATTACAAAAATAATGAATATTATTTCATAATCACCACCATGATCTATTAATATCATATGCTAAAATTCACTATAATCATATATCATAATTCATGATCTATCAAGACCTATCTTAAATTCACTAATTCTATCAACCTTAGGAATTATGAAATATATGATTGCGATAGGTATTATAGTTTCATATCTTGTTTAGTGTGTGTGATGTGCATCTCTATTGTTTGCATGAATCTCATCTTATTTAGACCTTAAAATTAACTTGACATTAACAAGATGAAATCAAATAAAATTGCCTCTTCATTCTAGGTCTATAAAATTTCAAAACTTTATAATTGATTACATGCAAACCAATTATATATATTTTGCATAACATCCAAATTCATTATCCTAGCTGCACCTCTTAGTATATGCTCAATTTAGTGTCTATGCTAGGATTATCAATATTGTGACATGCTAAAGGTAGAGAAATTTGAACTTTAAAATTCATGAGTACAATATGGTTTCAAAATCCACTATATGTTCTAAAACTAAAATAATCTCATGTTTTATGAATCAATCCTTACACTAAAACGCTTAGTATATCCATAATCATTAACCCATGACATATGTCTCACAATAACGAGGGTGTTGGATTATGTGCATTAGAGACCTATCCTCTAAGTCATGTCCTGTCCTTAACTAGGGAGGGTTCCAGTAGGGACTTGCGAGGCACTGGGGGGAAAGAGTGCTAGGTTGAGTGTCATCTTTTATATGCATATGGGATTAACACCCCAACCCACGACATGTGTGCAGCTCCTCATTCCCATCCGTCACTTAGTACGGGGCTAGAGTGTAGTCATGTAGTTAAGAAATCTTGATCTTAGATATAATTATATTATATTCATTGCATGAACATCATCTCCCTCTTTATATTTAAATTATGCATATTATTTTTGTTCTATCTTTGTATCTTGTGTTTGCATATTTTATTATTTTGAGATTTAATAATTTTACAAAACACAAGTATTTGAAAAATCACCAAAAACATGCTAAAAGAGCCTTCAAATCTAATCAATATACTCTGAAATTCCAACCTTTGTTTTGTATCCAAAATAGAACCAAAAAATGTTTCAACCGCTTTAAATGAAGAATTTTGGTTTTTTGCTATAATGATGAACTAAATCAATTTGAACGGAATAAGGTTTGGAATTTAGGAGAGAGGCCATTTAATCATCCATTTATAGGAGTCAAATGGATTTTCAAAAACAAACTAGATGGTGATTCTAAAATTACAAGGAGTAAAGCTAGACTAGTTACACAAGGGTATTCACAAATTGAAGGGGTATATTTTGATGAAACTTTTTCACCCTTTGCTCACCTACAATCAATTAGAATATTTCTTGCATTTGCGAGTTTTAAAAGATTTAAACTATTTCAAATGGATGTAAAAGTGCATTTTTAAACGGGATTATAAAAGAAGAATTCTATGTAGAATAACCCCCCGGTTTTGTGAGTGAAAAATTTCCAAATCATGTATATAAGTTAGAAAGCGCTTTATGGTTTGAATTAAGCGCCACGTGCTTGGTATGATAGATTGACATTATTTTTGATAAAGCACAGTTATAAAATGAGAAGTGCGAATAATACACTCTTCATTAAGCAAGTAGATGATGATTTGATTATATTGCAAATTTATGTTGATGATATCATTTTTGGAGCCACTAATGAAGAGTTATGAAATGAAGTAATTTTAGTGATGAAAAATGAATATGAAATGAGCTTGGTAGGAGAACTCACTTGTTTTCTAGGATTTCAAATCTCACAAAAACAAGATGGTATATTTATTTGTCAAACTAAATATGTTCATGATATTCTTAAAAGATTTGGATTTGAAAACCTAAAAAAAGCTAATACACCAATGAGTGCATCACTAAAATTAGGAAAAGATGAAACCAGTATTTCTATTGATCAAACATTATATAGAGGAATGATAGGCTCATTGTTTTATCTAAGCGCATCTAGACCCGATATTATGTTTTCCGTTTGTTTATGTGCTAGATTTCAAGCTAACCCAAAAGAATCACATTTGAAAGCGGTTAAACGTATTTTTAGATATCTAATCGGAACATCTAGATTAGGTTTATGGTATCCTCATAATGATTGTTTTATTTTACACAGTTTTTCTGATTCGGACTATGCATGATGTTCATTAGATCGTAAGAGCACTAGTGTCACGTGTCATTTTATAGGCCCTTCACTCATATCATGGTCAAGTAGGAAACAGAATTCTGTTGCCCTCTCCACCACAGAGGCTGAATATATCACACTAGGTAGTTGTTGTGCACAAGCCTTGTGGATGACCCAAACGTTAGAAGACTTTGGTATTCATCTAAATAACATAGAATTAAAGTGTGACAACAAGAGTGTTATAGATCTCACAAACAATCCCGTACATCACTCTAGATCGAAATATATAGTTGTCAGACATCATTTCATTAGAGATCATATTAAGAAGGAACATGTTAAAATTAACTTTATAGGGACTGAATCACAACTTGACAACATTTTTACCAAACCTCTACCTGATGCACATTTTCACATGCTTAGGATAGAATTAGGTGTCTTAGAAATGTCACTATAATCCTTATAAAAAGCTATCAAAATTCTCTCATATTTGTTTGCATTTTTTTTTCAAAGATCAATAAAAATGTAAAAACTATATACAAACCACCAAAAACACGCTAAAAGAGCCTTCATATCAACTTCATAATGTCTGAAATTTCAACTGTAAGAAGGCCTATTTATATTACAAATGAATCGTGAAAAAGATTTTTCAAAAAGTCAAAAATTGGAGTTCTGTCTCGGCGTTAAGAAGCTAACGCCTGGCGTTAGCCTCTATGCTCAAATTTTTTTTCTATTTTATTGAAAAATTCTTGGTATTATTTAATTGCAGTATTTTGCTTTAATTCTTTTTTTAAGGTTTTCTATTTTTTTGTTGATTATTTACTTCTAAAAGTTAAAAACAAATTTTTTTTATATGCTTAAATGTTTAATTCAAGGATGATTATATATATTGCTTAAGGATTCTTTACAATGTTTAATTTAAACCTTCAAGTTTCTTAAAAACATTGTTTTGATTTTATCATGCCTTGAATATCATCTTACAATGTGCAAATTTTTTTTTGATTATAGATTACATGTGCAGAAACGTTTTTACATGCCTCTAAGTATGAGTAAAGTTTTTATCTTTGATAATGATTTTCTCACTTACACTTTTTTGTTAATATACATGTATTTTAAATCTTATTGCATAATTGTGTAGTATAAGAACTTATTTTGAATCTCATAAATAATTTACCCACACAACATTGAATTGTTTCTTGAATTCTTTGTTTTTCATGCACTTGTGATTAGAGAAATGTGGTATATAAAATAAAATTTCTATGTTTACAAAAACAAGTGAATTCGGAGTCCTTAGTCACTAAACTAATAAACAAATAATGAATGACAAGGTTAACTCCTCCAAGCACTACTCACCCTCCTGATAAGTCTTAATGAGCATTTTGAGGTTGAGCACCTTGGAAAGAATTGTAAAGTGTCTTGTGCAAACAAAATTTTCACCACTTCTCTTTACAAATAAAAATAAAATAATATATGTGCATTGAAATTTATGGAAGTAAAGTTGTTTATGTTCAATTCATAGTTATGTTCTTACATTACATAGTTTCATGTGGTTTGATTTATACACTTGTATACTTTATCAAAACACACTTCTTGAACACATTATTATCATTTATAATTCTTCCACTCATGAGAATTAAACTAAAAACTTATCTATACAATTCTCTACAATCATGAGTAATTACACTAGATAGCAGAGCATGATCTTTACAATGTTTGTGCATACTTGAAATGCAAAATACTTTACAATGTAAACATATCTTTCCTTGATATTTTATAATCTTGCTTGCTACTTTTTATTACAAATTTCCAATGTACTTGCAACTTGTGTATCTAAATTCAAAACATCTACTTATTTGATTTAAATGCTTATTGTATTTTGTTCTTACAAAATTCTTAAAGATGTTCAATATTATTTTCGTTGTGTTCACTATTTTTTTTTTAAAGTTGCATTTATTTCTACATAGTGCACAAAGGAACAAAAGGGGGAGATTAAATTAAAGAAATAAATTAGAGAAATCTATGATTTAGGGGGAGTAAATTAGGAAATGCACTCATGTAGGGGGAGTATCCACATAGGGGGAGTATGTATACTTATCACGCTTAACATATACAATAAACACTACTTTAATTATAGTTTATTACTTATTAGTGGATTTGTTATTATCAAAAGGGGAAGATTGTTGGAGCTTGTGTTCCACTTCTCTTAGTTTGAGAAATAATAAATCACACTATGTATTTGAGCTTGCTTGTGTTTATTGTGTGCAGGTACTACAATTAAATACCCTATGAACAGGATGACGATTCTCTAAAAAGAGAGCTAACGCCCGCGTTAGTAGTTAACGCCCCGTGTTAACTTTCTTCAAGCCGTCGAGATGAAATGTCATCAAGAAGGAATCCGTCGAGAATCCAGAGACAACACCAGCGTTGACTCTTAACGCCCGCGTTGAGTCATGATCTGCCATGATCCCGATGGTTTGCACGCTCTCAGAAACTACCGTACATGATGCTTAACGTTGATATTAACTCTTAATGCCAGGCGTTAGCTCCCATGTCTATTTAAAGACCTGATCTCGTTTGCTAAAAAATAAGAATCCAAGCCTTCATTATATACTTCAGAGAGATCATTTCATCCCGAATTCAGAAAGAACTCCCAACACCAACATTGAGGAACAAGAGCGAGAAGGAGATTTCCAACGACAAATTTGAAGAAGGACGCTCGCTTCAACTCCGACGTGGTCATGGCGTATCTTCAACATCTCCCTCAGCGCTCTTCAATCTAGGGAGTCTTTTATTCCGATTTTCTACTTTATCTTATCATTTTCCTTGTAATGGTAGTGAATTTGCCGCCTTGCGTGTGGCGACTAGGCCGGGTTCGATTTAGGAGGTAATTCAACGTCTTGTGCGTGGTGACTAGGTCGAGGGTAGATCTAGGGGGTTGCTAGAGCCTTATCTAGGGATAGATAGGCTATAGCCAACCGGTCCTTGGGAGAAGGACCGGTGAAACAACAAAAAGTGTTTTTAATATTCTCGCATTGATTTCTAGCGTTATAGAAATCAATCATTTGTGTAATTAATTTATTATGAAATAAAATCATGTCTTTTAATGTTCTATTCAATTGATTTTATTTCCTCTTCAAGAATGTGTTAAATTATATTTTCATCAAAGCATTTGTATAATCAATTTCTTTGAAAAATAATATTCATTTTTATTATCTTTGATTTTCTAGATTATATTTCATTTAAGATTTCATACGTAAAATCACTGTGGCAATCGTTTTGTGCTAAGGAAATTTTCCTAGAGAGCTAACGCCCAGCGTTAACCCTTAATGCCATGCATTAGTAATAGTAAACAAAAAGTTTTGTTTCTCTTCTTTAAAAAGGAATCGTCAATATAATCTTATCTGGAATATTTAAATATATTTTCTTATAAAATATTCTGAAACTTCAGTCGCAATCTCTGATATTTTTAATTTCGTTTTAAATTCCATAAAACCCTTATTCACCCCCCTCTAAGGGCGCCGTAAGATCCAACAGATCTGTGGAGAAGATTTCACTATGCTTCATCTTCGTGATGAAAGACCGCATCGACTATGATCATACTCTGCAGGTCTTCGTCCACTTCTTCACAGATCCACATAGAGAGATTTTTTCATATTTCCATTGTCTCTTAATTATTATAATCACGTAGAAATTTGCCTCATGTTGGCGACTAGGTCTGGGTAAGACTTAGGGCAGAAATTCACCTCATGTTGGCGACTACCTTCTAGGTAGTAGATCTAGAGGGTGATCGAGGCCATATCCGGGGAAGGATTGGCTAGAGCGGATTGAGGTCGTATCTAGGGAAGGATAAGCGCCACCAGTTCGTGGGGATACGAGTCGGGATAGAAAACGAAAAAAATCTTTTTACTATTCGTCTTCAATTTCTAGCGTCGTAAGAAATCAAGTTTTGTAATCCTATATTTTATATTAATAAAATCATGTCTCTACTTTATTTCACTTGAATTTGTTTTGGTTTTGCACTATTTTAATCATTTATCTTTTCAAGTCATTCAAAATATAACAAAAGTTTTAGAACCCTTATTCACCCCCCCCCCCCACTTTAAGGGCACCTACAGATCCAATAAATGGTATCAGAGCAGTTTTATTCCAAAATGGTCTAACAACTGGGAATAATGCCGTCTCATGATCTCGCTTTTCCCGAGGGTCAAGGTGTTAGTAGACCACCTCTTTTTACTGGGTCAGATTTCAACTACTAGAAATCTAGGATGATGTGTTTTCTTATTACCATGGATATAGAAGTATGGAACATGGTGGAAGTTCGGTGTTGGTGCCAAAAATGGTACCTCCAAAATTCACACTATAAAGGGGGATGGGAGAAAACTGCGAAGTGCAGGCTACTGAGACAGAAGATGCTGGAACAAAGAGAAACGATCACGAAATGGCGATCACGAAGAAATGAGACCGCTTACACAGGTTGTAAGCTGGAGCCTCGGAGCCAAAAGTCCTTTTTCTGGTACCCCTACCCCTCTATTTATAGACGAGGGGGCTGCCCAAACAGGCAGAACTGAAAACTACGGGTTGCCCGGGACATAGGAGAGCCAGGGCAGGGAAATGGGATACAAATAACAAAACAAAGAAAAACGATCAGACCGCTTAAGCTGGCGGTCTCACACTGCTCTGACCGCTTGGCACTTAGAAAATTCCGGTTGAGGAGGCAGCTGGCGATCTTGGCGGTCACCGAAACTGAGACCGCTGAGACCGAAAAATTTGACCAGCAAGAGGAGGTCGCGGGCTTTCCGGACAAACATTCGGTACTCTCCTCCTACAATTGTAGTAGGAGAGGCTACGATAAAAAAACCTTAGGATAAATGGGATGATAACGATAAACTTAAATGCAAAAATAATGCAAAGGCAATGAACGCTTTATATTATGCTTTAAATCAAACAAAAGTTAATCAAATTTCTGCATGTGTAACTTCTTATGATATTTGGAACCAATTAGAAGTTACTCACGAAAGTACATCGCAGGTGAAAAATGCAAAGCTATTCCAACTGGAATTGGAATATGAAAAATTCAGGATGGATGCTTAAGAAGACAACAACTCGATGTACACACGCTTCACTAAGATTGTCAACGCTTCAAAAGCTCTTGGAAAGATCTACTCTGATGGCGACTTGGTCAGAAAAATTCTTTGCTCTCTACCTCCAAGGTTCAATCCAAAGGTGACGGCCATCCCAAAGTCACACAACCTAAGAATGCTCCAGATGGAGAACCTCATTGGGAATCTCAAAACCCATGAGGTAGAACTCCAGATTCAACATGAAGCATACAACAAGGAGCCAAAGAAAAAGGCGTTGGCACTAAAATCGAAGAAGGAGAGCAATGAAGATGATGATGAAGATGAAGAAGGTATCCTGGTCAAGAACTTCAAAAAATTCATTAGAAATCCGGAAAGAATGAACACCTTCCAGAAATTCTTCCAGAAGGATGCTCGACGAAAAGGGTCTTCCTCTTCATCAAAGAATGAAAAGGTAAGTGAAGACGAAGAAGAACGACCGCCACCAGAGTGCTTTCACTGCAGGAAGACTGAGCACATTTGAAGCCAGTGCCCAAAGTATCTAAAGGAGAAAAAAGAAAAACAATACAAAGGGAAGGATAAAAAGAAGGTGCTGAAAGCTGCAAGATGGGATGATTCTTCCTCTGAAGAATCAAACAGATCTGAGTCAAGCAGCGAGGAGGAAACAAACTTATGCTTGATGGCAAAAGATAACTATGACAACACCAGTGTTCTTAGTAACACTGAGGTAACTCCTCCCACCTTCGAAGAACTCTATGATGAATTTGTTTTAACATGCAAAGCTTATGATAAAAGTATAGAAGATAATATTATTTTAAATCGTGAAAATGAATCTCTTATTAAAGAAAATCATAAACTAACTAAAAAATTAATTTCTTTGGAAAAGAGAAAGGTTTCATGGATAGAGTGTGAACACTCCTTATGTATGGCAAAAGATCCTGATGTTTCTCTTTCTAAGGCCCTCTCACAAATCAAAGATCTTACAAGAGAAAAGGTGGACTTAGAGAGAAAACTAAAAACCTCTCTCTTACAAATTGAAAATAACTAAAAGGGCTTTGAAAATAAATGTGTCATGCTTGTAAAAGAAAATTCATCTCTTAAAAAACAAACTCATGACCTCAATATGGCCATTAAAATTTTTGGAATTGGTCAAAATCCCTAGACATGATTTTAGGGAATCAATGTTATGGTTTTGGAAAATTTGTGCTCGGATATCAAAGTGACAGCTACCGCCCGGTGCTAGCCACAAACGTCATTGGTAGCCCATTATATAAAAAATCTTATGTTTTTTTAAAAATCAAACCTCATCCAGTAAGAGCAATGCAGAATTTCAAAAAAGGGACTCAACCCCCATTATTTCATGTGCAAACTATCATAGGTTTGGACACACGACTAGCTCTTGTAGGAAAATAAAACAGGGATCTTTAAAGTAAATATGGGTACCTAAGGCCTCCACTTATTCTATGGGTGATACCTTTTGGGTATCTAGATCTTTACTCCCATCCTCTTTCTAGATTTGCAGGAAGGCTAAGAAAATAGAGGACGTATGGTACTTGGACTCGGGCTGCTCCAAGCACATGACGGCAACAAAGCAAAGTTCCTTATTCTAGAAAAGAAGAAGGGAGGGATGGTAACCTTTGGTGATAATGGTAAAGGAAGGATCATGGGAGTCGGTACAGTGGATAATGAATCCTTTACTATCTCTAATTTTCTTTATGTAAAAGGTTTAAAACATAACTTAATATCGATTAGTCAATTGTGTGATAAAGGATTAGATGTTTTATTTGAGTCATCTACAAATCTTTGTAAAATATGTAGTTTCCTTTCATGATCTTTCCAAATCATCTATAAAATGTTTTATAACTAAAAATGACGAGTTAGAACTATGGCATAGACGTTTAGGTCACTCTAGTACAAAGCTCATGAAACATTTTTGAATATTTCGTTTGTCTCCGAAATTGAACCTAAAAACGTTTCAACCGCTCTAAATGATGAATTTTTGTTTTTGGCTATGAATGAAGAGTTAGATCAATTTGAAAGAAATAAAGTTTGGAATCTAGTGGAACGTCCATCTCATCCCGTTGTTGGCGTAAAATGGATTTTTAAAAATAAATTAGATGGTGAATCTAGAATTACAAGAAATAAAGCTCGTTTAATCGTTCATGGTTTTTCTCAAATCGAGGGGATAGATTTTGAAGAAACTTTTGCACCCGTTGATCGCTTAGAATCTATACGAATATTTTTGGCATTTGCGAGTTTAAAAAGAATAAAACTATTTCAAATGGATGTTAAAAGTGCTTTTCTAAACGGGTTTATAAAAGAAGTTTATGTAGAACAACCCCCTGGTTTTATAAATGAAAATTTTCCAAATTATGTTTATAAATTAGAAAAGCGCTTTATGGTTTGCAACAAGCGCCTTGTGCATGGTATGAAAGACTTACATCGTTTTAATTAAAGCACGATTATGTCATGGGAAGTGTCGATAACACTCATTAAGCATAATAATAACGATTTAATTATTTTACACATATATGTTGATGATATCATTTTTGGAGCCACTAATGAAGAGTTGTGTAATGAAGTTGTCTTAGTAATGAAAAATGAATTTGAAATGAGCCTTGTAGGAGAACTTTCTTATTTTCTTGGTTTTCAAATCTCTCAACGAAATGATGGTATTTATATTTGCCAAACAAAATATGTTCATGATATGCTTAAACGATTTGGATTTGAAAATCTTAAACATGCTTCTACACCTATGAGTGCTTCATTAAAACTAGGGAAAGATGAATTTGGAATTTCAAACAATTAAACTTTATATAGAGGTATGATTGGATCTCTTCTTTACTTAAGTGCATCTAGACCAGATATAATATTTATCGTATGTTTATGTGCTCGCTTTCAAGCCAATCCAAAAGAATCTCATTTAAAAGCGGTAAAACGTATTTTTAGATATCTATTAGGGTCATCTAAATTAGGATAATGGTACCCGCACAATGATTCATTTATATTACACGGCTATTCCAATTCGGATTATGCCGGATGCTCACTTGATCGAAAAAGCACTAGCGGTACTTGTCACTTTTTAGGACCCTCTTTAGTTGCATGGTCTAGTAGGAAGCAATCTTCGGTTGCACTCTCCACCACGGAGGCCGAATACATCGCTCTTGGGAGTTGTTGTGCACAAGCTTTGTGGATGAGCCAAACTCTAGAGTATTTTGGTTTTCATCTAAAAAACATTGATCTCAAATGTGACAACAAAAGTGTCATAGATCTTACAAATAATCTCGTACACCACTCTATATCCAAACACATAAATGTTCGTCATCACTTTATTAGGGATCATATTATTAAGAAAGAGCCTGTAAAAGTAAGTTTCATTGGTACGGACTCCCAACTTGCTGACATGTTCACTGAAACTCTTCCTGATGCAAGATTTCGACTACTATGACTTGAATTAGGTGTTCTAGATCTTTCGGGTTAAGTCACATTCATTAACGCAATCATTTTATGCAACTTTTACCTATCTAAAATCTTCAAATCTTCTAGAATTTTTGCATGAAACTAATCTTTGGACACTTAATCAATATCAAAAATTAGATTTTTCAAAATCCTGAAATTTAGTGTACTGTTTGTTGCGTTAGCGCAGGCGCTAGTGCACCTCTCTGATTTTTTGTATTTTTAAAATTTCAAAAAATCACTAAAAATATGCTCTTTTATATGTACTACTTATTTCTGCATTTATGCCTTCAATTGATTTTTGAAAAATTAATATACAAAATTACAAAAGCCAAATTACAAAAAATATTTGTTTCTCTTCCTTTCTTTGTTTTTTTGTTTAATTTCTATTTCAATATGCAAAAAATCAAATACAAAAATATAAAACATCAAATTTTTCTATTTACATGTATCTTGCGAAAGAGAGATTTGGGATGTCACCCCATCACATCTCCTAGTACCGGTGCAAACCCCTCATAGGGTAGACCTTGGGAAGTCCAAGATCAATCATAAGAGTTCAAAATTTTAAACAAAATTATTTGTCAAAATATCAAAAAAATGTATGGATTTTATTGTTCATATTAAGCATGGTTTAATCGATAATTTAGACCTTCTACAATGTTGTAATTCATCTTTTCAAACTACTTTGAACATTGTTTTTATCATGCTTTCATATATATAATCACATGTGTATCAATTGTTTTGTAAAAGTTGTGTAGAACCAAGCTTAGCATGCCTCTAAGTATGAGTAAATGTTTGATGGTTGATAATGATATTTATTCACTCACTTATTTTGGCAAAGTCTACATGTGCTTTTAATCTAAGAATGCTTGCTTGTGTATTGTAATTGTACAATGAATTAAAATTGCACAAGTATCTTACCTACACCACTTTTATCCGCACTCTTAATATTTAAGAAAAGTTATTGTGCTTTCAAAATTTGATTGGTTTGCAAAACAAGTGTATTCCGAGAACTTTGTACAAAACAAAAAATCATGAAATAAATTGACAAAGATAACTCCACCAAGCACTACTTGAACCTCCTGATAAGTCTTAATGAGCATTATGAGGTTGAGCACCTTGGAAAAAAATAGTAAAGTGTCTTGTGCAAACCTTAGTTCTTTTTTTACACCACTTATTCTTAAGTACACCGGATAACAAAAAATTCAATATGAAAAAAATAAAATGTGTGATCCCCCAAGCACTACTTTGCACCCTGATAAGTCTTAATGAGCATTGTGTATGCAGAGCACCTTAGTAGTTGTACATTTTTGTAAGTGCGTTGAAGTGCGTGGAAGTAAAATTATTTGTGTTTTATTATGCACTTTACTCTCCATATGTCTTATATTTCTTGATTAAATCATTTGCTTACTTTCTTCAAAATACACTTATGTGCACATCATTATCTTCCATAACACTTCTTCTCAAGAGTATTGGATCATAATGCTAATTCTATACTACTCTTCATATTTATATATATGCACTAGATAACCTAGCATGATCTCTACAATGTTTGGTATTGTCTTGAATTTGTGAATTAAAATAACATTATAATAGTCTCTTTCTGATATCCTTCTTTCATGCTTGGTTACTTTATTGTCAAACTTAAAGATTTTAAATGAATAATGATCTTCCTTTTTGGAATTTAACTCATATCTCATCGTATGAATTATCATGATTACAAAAAGATGTTTCTTGTATTTCTATACGTCTTTCGCATCATTACCATCTAATTTTTTACCTTGCGCTTTCATGCTTACTTAAAGTCTTTTCTTTTGTGTGTATTATCACTTGAATCTTAAAATTCCTTTCATTCTACAAGTGGTAGACTTGCTTGGTTAAATTTATATTGGTTGTTCTAAACATAAATATTATTTTTATGCTAAAAACTCCGATTTATATCTATAAAAATTCTTATGCTAAAAACTCCTTATCATTTCATTTCCTCTAAAAAGCTTGATCATGACTTATCTTTTTTATCAAAAAAAACCTCATTTTATGTCTCTTGCTACCTTAACCCACTTTTGCTAATAACAAAAGAGGGAGAACTAACATGATAAATAAAAACCGCTATCAAATGGGGAAGAACTAAACATGATTAATTCTTAAGATGATAGCTTACATATAAGGAGAGCATTCACATAGGGGAGCATGTATTTAGGGGGAGCAATTCTAAATACCAAAATTGACAATTATCCTAAGTCATCTCTCTCTCACACACACAAGTAGGTTTCATCAGGCTTTATATATTAATGCTCTGATTTATCATTAATGGATTTGTTATTATCAAAAGGGGGAGTGTGTTAGAACATGGTCTTCCTCATCTACTAGGTTTGAGAATAACAAATCATATGTGTATTTGATCTTGTGTGCTTAAGTGTGCAGGAAACAATATCATATGACTCAAGGATAACATAAGAAGGTTGCCCCCAAGTTTGGAGCCAGAATTTCAACATGCCACTAGCTACGGCGGTAGTACCTAGTGTGGGCGCTAGCTCTGATTAGGCAAGTTCAGGCGGCAAGTATAGAAGGCGATAACGCCAGGCGGTAGTGGATAGAGCGGGCGGTAGCGCGGAGCACAAGAGGATTTTTGGAAAGGTTTCCTTGGAATGAAGATATGCACGCGAAGAATGTTTCCTAATCTGGGATAGCGTCGGGGGTAGCGATAGGCAGGCGCTAGCTCCAAGGCTATAAAAAGGAGCCCTTTTCTCTCATTTTGAACACACATCCTTGAGAGAGTTCTAGTGCCAAATTTCCAGAGCCTTATACTGCCAAGAGTTGATCTCCAACCCAAAGTTCTGTGAGTTTCTGAAGGAGGATTTCTACACGCCGCATCCGACCGACGATCGCTTCAACCACGCTTATTCTACATCGGTCTTTCGTCTCCAACTTCAGAAGTTCTTCAAGAGGGAGTTTTTAATATTGTTGTTATTTTCATTCTTATAATCGCTTAGTAAATTCGCGTCGAGTTAGAGACTAGGTCTGGGTAGGACTTAGGGAGGAATTCACCTCGTGTTGGTGACTAGATCTAGGTTTGCTCTAGGGGGTGCTCGAGTCCGTATCCGGGGGAGGATTGGCTAGAGCGGCTTGAGGCCGTATCCAGGGAGGATATGCTAAAGCCACCGGTTCATGTGGATATGAGTCGGGATAGAAAATGAAAAAGTCTTTTTACTATTCTCCTTTGATTTCTAGCGTTATAAGAAGTCAAATTTTGTAATCCTACATCTTAGATTAATAAAATCATGTCTCTATTTTATTTCACTTAACTTATCTTTGTTTTGCACTATTTTGATCTCCTATTATTTCAAGTATTTCAAAATATATTAAAAGTTTTTAAAACCCTTATTCGCCCCCCCCCCTCCTCTAAGGGCGCCTACAGATCCAATAATGAGTACTCAACTAGAGTACTACAAGAGTCAACATGCCACTCCATTTTGCAATTTATAGGCTAATAGAGCAATTCCAACATCACAACCAAGAATTGAATATACGGGAGCATACAAACAAGCGATTGCACGCTCGTGCGGGTGAAACGGTGTGTGAAGCAAATATGAAATTATAACAAAAATGAAAAGTACTACTGGTAAGCTAGAACATGCGCATGTGTTGTGAGCACCACGTACGGGTCTTCCCCTAGACTTAAAGTCAATCAAATCAAAATAGAACATTTGCATAATAAAAAGAGATAGGGGGTAGAGGGTACCTAGGCTCATAAATGAGCCTTCCAGAAGATCCATAATTTTGTCCAAATGCGGCAGTTCCGCCATGCTCTAAATAGATCTTCTCCAGCGATTAAAGTAATCTCCCAAACAAAACAAAAATAAACAAATATATAAAATAGAGAGAAAATAGAACGGAACCAAGTGGTCCCACTGGGTTGTCTCTCAGGAGCCCTTTTGTTTAACGTCCTTCAGGTGGACCAAATACCTGTATTATAGCAGTTTATAATAGAAAAGTTCACCAATCAAGTAATGACAAATAAAATAGTCTTAGTATCTCAAAGCAGCAAAATCCTGAAATCAAAAACTGAAAGAGCGCGATCAACTAACAACAAATTTATGATGCAACTCTCATGTGGATTGAGAATGACCGCGGGTGGAAGCTTTTGGGCCAAAGTTGGTTTTACCCAACTTCCCTCTAGCCCCCTCTTTCTCACCACGGAGGGCTGCAAGATGCGTTGCACGCTGGAGTTTTTCCTTCTTCATTTTCTCCATAGTAGGAGAGCGCCATCTCATATAGTCTTCAATGTTGCCCACTTTAGTGGTGGATGACATCATTTCCGTCACCGAAGTGGCGACCGGATCAGCCCAAGCTATGGAACGCTTAACAAGTTCATTATTAACTTTACTACAGAAGGAACTAGGGAGCTACTCCAGAATAAAAGTAGGTTCACCGATTTCAAAATTAGAGTTTTCCAAGTGTAGGCATCCCATCTTCTCTATCCCATCGATCACTTTGTCTTCCTTCTTGGCCTTCTTCTCTTCGTCTTTCATGTTTTCTTCAACACTTACAAACTCATCAGTAATCAAAATTGGTGAAGAATCAAAGTCTAAAGTTGTGGTTATGGTCACGATAGAGGTCGTCACTCTAGGAGGTAGAGTGACGCAAACTTAGAAAAATTTATTTTCATCCCGCTCTCCTTCAGGAATGGGACACCCAAAATTGGAATCGACTTGTTCTCACGGGGTCCCAGAACCTGGAAATTGGTCACCACCTCAGTCCCTTCAACCACAACTTTGACTTTTCTTACTTCCCCCTCAGTTTCCACCACTGCTCAATTAGCTAGAGTAAGAGATGTCAGGTCATCCACATCCATATGGATATTTAACTTCTCAACATCTTGCAAAGCAAGAATGTTGAGTGACGAACCAGAGTCGCAAAACGTTGTAGGGTTCACATTATTAATACAGCATGGGAGTACCCAATCACCATAGATAACAGCGTCAGCATCAGCAACCCTCTTCCCATTTTTGATCGGATTCTTCTTAGTAGTACTAGGAAGGGTGACCTGAACGCGCTCGGAAACTGCTTGGGCCAATTGGCCCATTTGCACTTCCAGGCTTCTCATCGATGCCGTCTGGTTAGCCATGTTAGCTCGGGTAATTTCAATTAATTTTTCTAGCCTCTCTTCCAAGCTACTCTTTTTCGGTGTTGGAGGTATTTGATTATAACCCGCATGAGGTGGTCGCGGTTGACTTTCGGAAGCAGAAGCATCAAATTGATGCTGCCCCGGCTGCCATCTTTGGCCAGCAGTATTTTGATTCCAAGCAAAATTGGGGTGATTTCTCGCGCCCGGTTTATAAGCATTTCCATATGGCATTCCCCTATTCTGATTACCCATGAAATTAACAGATTCAGTAATATTCAAGTTTGCAAAATCACCTAAGAGATCTTCTCCTGGACACTCATATGAATGATGTCCTGCTGCTCCACACCCTTGGCAGGATATGACGGATCCAGGCGCTGCGGTAGGTGTAACTGATCCCAAGGCGAAGATACCTCTGGTGTTCTTCTGCGTGTTCCTCCTTACTGTCCAGTATGTGCTATTCGAGGTTGTATCTTGAAGTATCTGCATGGCTTCTTCCGGGGTATGGTTCATAAGGGTCCCTCCTGCCGCAACATCAATCATCGCCCTGTAGATGGCAATGTAGAAATTGTCCACAAGGTTCTAAGGCTGGAGCTCGTGGTTAGGGCATTTCTGTAGGAGGTCATTGAACCTCTCCCATACTTCCACTAGTGTTTCCTGATCTTGTTGGTATAATGAAGCTAGTTCCCGATACAGGTTCACGATCCTATCCACCGGATGGAACTTCCCCAAGAATTTGGAAGACAAAGCGTCCTAAGTAGCGGCGGTTCCCGGCTGAATGGTGAGAAGCCACGCGTTGGCTTTATCTCCCAGTGAAAATGGAAAGAGCCTCAGCTTGACTGTGTCATCAGATATACTCGTATAGCAGAAAGTGGCGCAGATGCCAGAAAACTCAGCCAGGTGAAGATGGGGGTCTTCAGAAGGCAATCCAGAAAACTGGGCGTTATTCCAAATGATATTCAGAATAGTCAGTTTAATTTCAAACTGCGCGTTTGTGATAGCCGTCCCGAACCCCGGATACACACTCCCTACAGTCGGAGTGGTGTAGTCTCTCATGGTACGAGGCCTCGGACGGTCCACTTCATGTTCATCCACATTAACATTATGCCCATCCTCAGGCACTCCCCGACCCATGTGGCCTTCTCCTTTATTCAGATTATCTCCCATCACAGCAAGAGAAACTACAGCACATCGTCTTGCACAGGCAGTCCTCTCTATCTCTGGGTCAAAAGGGAATAGGTCACCTAGAGCTTGCCCCTGCATACACAAAAGAAGAATACAAAAAAAAGCTCAAAAATAATGACCCCTGCAACAATCTTTTTCAACAACAAAAATCACTTCATGCCTGCATTCCCCGACAAGGATGCCAAAAACTTGGCGCACTAATTCTGCAGCACTAAAAGCGAGAGCAAAATGTGGTCCAAACGGTAGTGTACTGATCGTTGTTAAGTAATAATTTTGGGAATATGATCCCCGAATATCGATCTCTCAAGGAATGCAAAGTAGGTGAAGTGATCGTGTCGTAGAAAGATTGCTTCAGTGAGCGAAAGTAAATAACGGGCTTGGTTTTGGTTTTATAGTCTAATATCAAGAAAAGTAAAATGTGGGTCGAGAGCACCGCTTTTCTTGGCGAGATGACTAGTGCAGGCCGCGATATCGTGCTTTGGTAAGCAGATGGACAGCATGCAGATGGATGGAGTGATCTCAAGTGAGGATTATGAGGGTTGTAGGCACCTATTCAGAGTCTTACCCTTAGCTTTTGCTAGAGTGGATTAACAAGTGCGCGTGTGTGTGGATGTGAGCGGAGGCAATGCGCATTCCCAACATTCAAACTAAAGGATGAAAATAATAAGGGAAGCTTTCATTCTTAGACAAATGATTGCAATCCAAGTTCATTAACAGCATTTAATCATACATTTCTCAAATGAAAGAAGGGTAGAGTAAACCGATAGAAGTGAAGTCTCATCGTGGATCGTGGTTGGAATGGCTGGTTGTCAAGCCGTCTCCGTGCTCAGCCCTTGGTTGCTTTCGGGATCTCGAGGCTGTCACCACCTCTGACCTTTGTCCGTCTTCTTCAACTTGATGCGGTATCTTCTTATTTTCCAAGTGGAAATGCCCAAATACCTTGAGATGCTCATCGTGGATGGCCGGTAAGTCTTCCGAAACCTTGGATATATCTTGGATTCACCGGAGGAGGCTTCTCAATGGAAGGAGGGTGGATGTATATGAAAACGTCCGAGTGGCACGGGAGAAAACTCACGACAATGGTCTTCCCTCTCTGCCCTAAAATCGCGGGTCCATTGTTTAAATACGATGCGAAATTTATCAGGTCGCATGATCAGTGGCGCACGACTGGTGGTCGTGCGAGAAGAAATGCCACTGATCGTTCGAGAACAACCTATAGCAAAATCTAGAATGGAAAAATAGCGCACGACCAGTGGTCGTGCGAGAAGAAGACCAGTGATCATGTGAATTGCTCGGTTTGGAAAAGGGGGAATGCACACGACCAGTGGTCATGCGCCTGATCGTGCGCAAACAAAAACACACGACCAGTGGCCCATTAGGCTAAAAATGGCCCAACCCAACTCCGAGCGTCCAAAGAACCCTTGTACATACAGGAAGACCACTGATATATGCATTCCACATAATCTACAGTAAAGGTATATCATCACAGAATAGATTGAATGTAAGTCATATAAGAAATCGCACCAAAATGGGCCAAGGAATGCACTTAGCGCTGAAATACACAATATGATCAAATAGAAGCATTTATGAGCAATAAGTGAAGTGCAATGGCGAAATAAACAACCCAGATGAGTCCGGAAATACCTATATAAGCGAGACTCATCAGTAACCCGGACTCGCCCATCTGAATGTGCCGCTAGACCACATTACCTAGGCCTTACGAGCAGAACCCTGCCCTCGCGTCCCACAGTTCTGCGAGCATCTGATGGGCGAGCCCCATGTTGCCTCACCACTCTAAGTGATCTACCGACCCTAGTGGCTAGAAGGATCCTAGCAGTGGGACCTCTCTGAGGCTGGCCACTTACTTCTTCCTGGCAGCACCTCGGAGATTGACCTAGCCCATTGACTAATGAGAGCCCAGCTGCGGAATCATTCGGGGCAGTCCATCAGAACCTTTACCTTGCCATCCTCTCCATAGATCAACCTGACCCACCGGCTACTGAGAGCCCAACAACAGAATCAATCCAGGGAAATCCATCTCAACTTTTCACTTGTCAGCCTCTCCAGAGATCAACCTGACCCACCGGCTAGTGAGAGCCCAGCAGCGGAATCAATTCGGGGCAATCCAGCTAAACTTTCCCTTTTACCAGCCTCTCCAGAGATCAATCTGACCCACCGGCTAGTGAGAGCCCAGCAGTGGAATCGATTTAGGGCAATCCATCTCAACTTACCCATTGCCAGCCTATCCAGAGATCAACCTGACCCACTGGTTAATGAGAGCTCGATAGTGGAATGGATCTGTGGCAATCCAGTTGATGAGTAGTTTATATACTCATCTTTTAGTATAGTTTTATTATTTTTGTAATATCAATTTATATAATTTATATGAATTACCCTAGAGAAATCATTTCTTTTCATATTTATTTACTGATTAAGTTTATTTTCAAATTGTCATGTTTTTGGACACTTTTGAGCAAAATGTCAAGCACACGCCCAAGGTCACAGGCGTGACCAAGGGGGTGATAGCCAAGATGTGTTCCAGACCTACTGCGGACATCCTTGACTCATTCTGAGAAGATTCACCAAGTACACTCCCAAGGTCACGGGCGTGACCAAGGGCGTGTAAACATAAAGAATGGTTCCAGCTCAGTAGGATGTGATCCACAGCCTCTTAATGCAATTCGCTAAGTACATGTCTATGACACATCATGTCATCCCCGTATACTTCCAATGTCATGGGCGCGTACTTCCTTGTCGCCAGAATAGTGCACCAACCCGCCAAAAACTTCCCGCCAGACGCAAATTTGAAGATTACACGCCCTAGTTCACGTGCGTGACCTAGGGCATGATGCGTACGTAATGCTTGTAATGAATACAGAAGGCGTCTCTCCCGCACCATCTTCGATCACGCCAAGTACACGCCCTTGGTCACGGGCGTGACCGAGGGCGTGTAACCTCAAACTTCAGCCTATTTAAAGTCATCTCCTCCAGAACATTAGGGGACGAATTTTAGGAGGTCTTTTCTTCATTTCTTGTACTGTTTTCCAGTTTTTAGCAATCTTGTACTTCAATTTTCTCTTTGTACCTGTAATCTCAATTTCATTAGTTGTATTCTCTCTTGCGAAAAGTAATAAAAATTAGTTCTTATTCTCCTTATTCTATTCTTACTTTCATCATGAACTCTTCCACCTTTGTTGATTCCTTAATCTCAATGAGTAGCTAAATTTCTATTAGTACTCGATCGAGATGATTCAAGGAATAATATAATCTATGAATTAATTTAGAGCTTCTCTTTCTCTTCCTTATATTGCTTAAGATTTATCCTTGGTTTTTATTGAATTGAGATTATATTTTCGATATATAATTCTCATTCTTGTTTTTGTAATCTAGTGGCCTAAAGGCTCATATTTCGAATCAATCATTCAAGGATAAAGAGAGTTGAATGCAACCCTCGAGAGAGGATGACATAAATCTCCCGGATTGGAGTCAAATCCAATAGAGGGGTTCACTACGATAAAGCGAGTTTTAAGTGTTTCAATTCTAGAGCAAAAGTTTGATTGATCAACCTAAACTCAGTTGAACATACCTCGACAGAGGTGCGTTTAAAATCCAGGAACCTCCACGGTCGCAGTAATTTTCTTAGGAGAATTAGAACTCTTATTTCTTCTTTTATTATTTTCATTCTGAGGTGTTTCGATGATCGAGTGCTAGCCTTTTTACCCATTGCTTAATCATCATTTTAATTCCCTTTTCTTTATAGCAAAATCAACCCAAAGTTCTAATTGATAGAATAATAGAGATTTTCTCAAAGTAAGAGTATTCAACTCGCCCGGATTTGTATATGACCTTGGTTTCTATAAACCTATACTACCTCTGAGACGGTACACTTGCCGTTATCATTTGCATGCATAGCTTTTGCTTCCATCACCAGCTCAACTTACCCTTTGCTAGACTCCAGAGATCAAACTAACCCACCGAATAATGAGAGCTCGACAGTGGAATAGATCTGGGGTAATCCAGCTCAACTTACCTTTTGCCAGCCTCTCTAGAGATCAACTTGACCCACCGGCTAATGAGAGTCAAGCAACGGAATCGATCAATGGCAATCCAGCTCAACTTACCCCTTTGACAATCTCTCTAGAGATCAACCTGACCCACCGGCTAGTGAGATCCTAGTAGTGGAATCGATCTAGAGCAATCCAGCTCAACTTACCCTTTGTCATCCTCTCTAGAGATCAACCTAACCCACCAGCTAATGAGAGCCCGACAGCGGAATCGATCTGGGACAATCCAACTCATCTTACCATTTGTCACCCTATCTAGAGATCAACCTGACCCACCGGCTAGTGAGAGCCCCCCAACGGAATCAATCTGGGGCAATCCATCTCATGCCGATCATATGAACCTATAACAGAAAAGACAACAATATCAATTTATACCAATTCAACACAGCACAATAGTTTAAGGGTAAAAACACTTTAAGTCATCCTTGCTCCAAGCACGGCTGAGGGTTACCCCTTCCACATCTCAGAGGTGATACCCCCCCCCCCCCCCCCGACTTGAGTGCTTCCTCTACAATATAAGGTCCCTCCTAATTGGGATTGAGCTTTCCGACCGCGGCTCCCCTCCTGGTTGGATCAACCTTCTTTATAACCAAGTACCCTTTCTCAAACTGCTTCACTCAGATGTGCATGTCAAAGTATCACACCATTCGCCACTTGACCTCTTCATGACTGACGGTAGCCAGATCCCAAATCTCTTATACCAGGTCCAGAGATAGTCTTTGCTCTTCCTCATTCTCCACTCTCCACTCCTCGTCCCATTTTCCTGCTGCAACCAACCTGGGTGATTTTACCTCAAACTGAATCGGGAGAACAACCTCTGATTTTTGGGAGAGCTTGAATGGGGTTTCCCCTGTGGATGTATTTGGCGTGGTTCTCAAGGCCCACAGGACTGAGGGGAGCTGCTCTACACAGCATCCCCTCAGGTTTTTGACTTTATTCTTTAGCAAGTTCACAATGATTTTGTTTGCCGCCTCCACCTGCTCATTGCTCCTAGGGTGGTGGCCTGATGCAAAGCAAAGATCTATGCCCAGCTGGCCACAGAAGTAGACGAACTCATCGCTAGCAAACTGCGGCCCATTGTCTGTGACGATGGATAATGGGAGCCCATGTCGACAGACTATTCCCCCCCCCCCCCAAACAAAATTTCTTACAACTTGGGATGTTACCTTAGCCAGCGCTTTCACCTCCAGCCGCTTGGAGAAGTAATTGATCATTACCAGCAGGAACTTCCTTTGGCCACTAGCTTGGGGAAAAGGGCCCACCAAGTCCAGCCCCCATATAACGAACGACCATGGAGCTGTGATGGTCCGAAGTCTTTGGGTTGGTAGGAGTTGGAGAGGGGCATACAACTGGCACTTGGAACACTTCTTCGCGAACTCTGTCGCATCCTTGCTGAGGGTTGGCTAGAAGTATCCTTGCCTCGCACCCTTCGCTCTAGGGTCCTACTCCCAGAGTGGCTACCACACTCCTTCGAGTGGATCTCCTCCAGGATCCTCAGGGCCTCCTCTTCTGACACACAACGGGCTAGGATCCCCGAGAGAGTCTTTCGGTACAATCCTCATTCATGCAAAGAATAATATGTTGACTTGTACCAGAATCGCCGCTTATCTATGTCCCCTTCTGGGAACTGCCCCGACATCGGGAAGGTGATGAAGGTGTCCATACATGATACTCAATGGTCTACCTCCATCGACTCACCCTCCTCGATAGATGGTCAGAAGAGTTTCGACTCTGTCCCTCCTGCCATGAGACCAAACTTGGCCAGGAGTTCTGTCAGGATGCTCTCCTCCCTCGGCATATGTTGAATTGAGAAGGTATATAACTGTCCGATGAGCCCCTTGACCTTATCTAGATATCGTTGAAGAGTCGGCTCCTTTGCCTAGAACTCTCCCTTGACCTGGCAAGCCACCACCATGGAGTCCTCATTCCCTAGGGGCTCACCAGGATCACTCCCCCCAAAGGAATGCTTCCCCGATGCCCCATCAACCAACATCTTTCATGACACTGAGTGGGGTGGCTCTGGCTCTTCTACTACGGTTACGTAATCAGCCAAGAAGACTGCCACCGCTTGCGCCTTTATTGATAGTCTGGGAATGAACGAGATGTCTAACTCGCTTAACTCCACCGACCACTTGGCCAGATGTCCTAAGTGCTATACCCCCTCCATGATGTTGCGTAGGGGATGGTCGGTCACCACCTTAATAGAGCGTGCTTGAAAGTAAGGTTGGAGCTTCCAGGTCGACACAACCATGGTGAAGGCCAGCTTCTCCAGAATGGGATATCTGAGCACTGCCTTCCTTAGCACCTTACTGACGTAGTAGATTGGGATTTGTCTCTTCCACTCCTCCCGGAGCAAAACAAAACTCACTGCCTCGCCCCCCATCCCCAGGTATAGGGACAGGTCCTCCCCTTGCCTTGGCCTCTGGAGCAGTGGGGCATGGGTTAATTTTTCCTTTAGTTCCTGGAATGCCCCCTCGCACACAGGGGTCCTTTCAAATTTTTGGTTCCTTCATAGCACCTTAAAGAAAGATGCGCATTTCTCCCCTGCCCTTGAGAGAAACCTGCTTAACCCGACCAGCTTCCTTGTGAGGCGCTGGACCTCCTTTGCGTTCCTTGGCGACCCTAGCTCCAAGATTGCTTTCACTTTGTCGGGATTAGGTTCTACCCCGACAGGGGTGAGCAGGTGGCCCAAGAACTTTCCCCTGCTGGCCCCAAAAACACATTTCTGGGGGTTGAGCCTCATCTTGAATTTTCTCAAGGTATCGAAGGTCTCCTCCAGGTCCCGGAGGTGGGACTCGAGGTCCCAGCTCTTGATTATGAGGCCATCCACGTAAACTTCCAGGTTCCTCCCCTTCTGCTCACGGAAAACCCTGTTCATCATCTGTTGGTATGTTGCTCCTAAATTCTTCATCCCAATGGGCATCATCTTGTAGCAATAGCACCTGTCCTCTATGATGAAGGAGACATCCTTGACGTCAGGATGGTGCATGTGGATCTGATGGTAACCTGAAAAGGCATCTTGAAAACTCATTAGAGAAAAACCGACGGCTGAGTCAACCGCGCGTCGATTCGAGGCAAGGGGTAGCAATCCTTAGGGCATAATTTATTCAACAAGGAAAACTCTACACACATCCTCCACCTTTCATCCCCCATTTTTACCATTACCACATTGGAGACCCAGCCTAGATGCTGGATCTCTGATACAAATCTGACTTAGAGGAGCTTGTCCACCTCCTCCAGAATGGGCTCCACTAGCTTGTCAGCGATTGGCCTCTTCTTTTGCCGGATGGGGCGAGTGTCAGGGTCAAGGTTGAGGCGGTGGCAAACCACATCCACATCGATCCCTGACATCTCTGATGCGCTCTAGGCGAAGATGTTTGCATTCTTTTGGAAGCAGGCTAGGATCCTCCCCTGATCCTCGGGGCTGAGCTCCCCACTGATCTTCACTTTCTCTATCAGCCCCCGCCTGGGAGATGACCTCCAGCTCCACTACCTCTTCCATAGCCTCTAGCCTAGATTGCTCTCCCCCCAGTCACTCTCCTTCCTTCCTCTGTAAGCGAGTGCTTTGGTCTCTTCTTCCTCCATCCACTCCTCCCAAATTTCCAGCAGCTCCTCCGCCCCTACCTCTTAGGCTTGAACTCCTTCTCACCTTTCCTCTTCAAATTTCCTCTATCTCGGCTCCTTTCATGGCCCCTTCCACCACATCCTACCTCTCCATCTCCCTATCCATCTCCTCCGCCTTTGCTTGCCAGGTGATGGCATTGACCATGGTAACGTAGCATTGCCTTGCTACTTTTGGGTCTCCCCTCACCTGGATCTGGACTCCGCCCACACTGAACTTGAGGCATTGGTGGAATGAGGAGGGGACACATCAGAATGCACTGATGAGTGGCTGTCCAAAGATGGCGTTGTAGCAGCTTAGAGCGTCAACGATGATGAACCGGCAGTTGCGGAACTGTCCCCCCAAGATGACATGGAGCCCTACTCCTTCCACCTCCTTCCTTTTCCTGAGAACCCAAATAGTGGGTCATCCGAGGCTAACACCCTCCTCGCCTCCACTTTCATCTTGTAGAATGCCTTCTTAATGACGTTAAGCAAGCTCCCATTGTCGGCGAGGATGCGGGAGATGGTAAAGTTCTCAATGGACGCCTCGATCACCAGCGCGTCGCAGAATGAGTCCTCGTGGTCGGGAATATCCTTCTGAGAGAAGGTGATCTTCTCTTCTGGGGGTGGGGTTTGGGAAGTCGAAGCCACGCTCCGATGATACAAAGTGTGGAGGCTCGCCTTTCGGGTCGCCTCGATCCCTACTCCCACATGGATCACCCTGATCCCTCCTCGACTTCCCACATCAGCTCTGTCGATGCACATATCCTCGTCCTCTGCTCCCCCGGTCACATCCTCTATCCTTACCGGTGGTTGTTGCTTCCTAGGGCCTCTCTCCCTCTTGATCTCCTAGAATTTCGGGCAGGTGGTTGTTGTGTGACCCTCCTCCTGATGGATGTCACAATACGGCAATGCCACCCCCCTTCCCTCAGCCTCTGCAGCTCGATTCCTTCTTCTAGCTCCTGCTCCTACTCTCCTTACCCTTCCTCGGCCGATTGCTATGGCTTGCCCAGGTGGGGGAGGGAGTGGCCTCGGGCCCTGCCTCCACCCTAGGTGGTTGGGTCTTCCTTGACCTCCCTAGAAGTTGCCCCCTCCATGGGCAAAACCTCTTCCCGGGCCCTGCATGCCCTCTCCCTGCTGCCTCCAACCCAACACCGGGGCCCCTGGATCTTCTCTTCTCCTGACTTCCTGTTGCCTGACCTCCAATTCACTCAGCTTTGTCAACCTTCTCTTGAACTCCGGGTTGGCATCTTCTCCTTCGATCTCTTCCGTCGCCCTCTCCATCAGCTCTTTGAAGGATAGGGAGCATTCCGCTTCAGGTTCATCTTGAAGAACCCCTCCCGCAGCCCCACCATGAAGGCAAGCTGGAGGGTGAACCTGGGCACCTCCTGAATGAGTAGGACCTCCTCGAGGAATCGGTCCACGTAGTGGGCCAGCGACTCCCCTGGTCCCTGCTTGATCTTGAAGAATGCCTCGACATCCTTATTCCTCTTCTTCGAGGTCGAGAAGTGCAGGTGAAAGCTACGACGCAGATCCTCGAACGCATAGATCGACCCCAAGGGGAGCTGGTGAAACCAGTCCCGTGCCTTCTCTTTTAAGGTGATGGCGAAGAGTCGACATTTGAAAGCATCCGACATAGGCCGAATGGAGATTGTGTCCTCAAACCATTGCAGGTGTTGTACAGGGTCATCCTTGCCGGTGTAGTAGACCATATCCGGCTCCCTGAACCCTTCCGAGACTGGTGCGGAAAGCACCAGCTCAAAGAACGGGCTTTCCCTGGTCGCCGTCCTCGCCTGCCCCAAGAACTCCCCTACCAGGCTCGCATTCACCGGGTTGGGGAACAACTCTTTCCCTGCGAGGTCTTGCCCCGGCGCCTCACCAGCCTTCTCTTTGTCGGGCCTTTGCCCCGGGGCATTCTCGCCTGCCCCTAGTGGTGGGCTAACCTGGGCCGCGGGGGTCGAGAACTCTCCTCGCGCCGCGACGAAGGCAAGGCTGATCGTCTCGAGTACCTCCCTTCAAACGTCTGTCAGCATCCCTACTATCGCTAACAAGCCAGATGGTGGATACCCTCCATAGCCGACATCTCGCTCATCCTCTCCAGCCATGTGACCTCCATGAGAATTTCTTGTATTAGTCTTTTTCCACGCTCACCACATCAAAAATATTGGAACCGAGATTCAGCCCAACGAGGAGTTCGAACCCCTAAGAGGGGGCAGCTAGTATTTATTGATCCCGCAGAAGAACTTGACTGAAGATTTAGAACTAAACACCGACCCTTGGCTGCAGTATGGAGGTCCCACCACACACCCGGAAGATCTTAGAGAGTTTCCCCTCCCAAGCCAAAAGCTGAAGTTGGGCACCTTGGAGAGCCTTGGGAGCTAACCAAAAATGTCCTGAGGAGGAAGAAGCCAAAGAATTGGGGGTCCTCTCCAAAGGTTCCCTTCAGGGTTGATATATAGTTTATCAACTGGGTCTGCTAATAGCGTAACTCCGCCTTTTGGTTTTGTTAAATGCACCCCTAAATGGTCTGTTTACAGTCAAATTCCGTTGTTTTAATGGGCTATTGGCAGACAGACTTGAATAAGTGTGAATAAAAAACTACACCAAAGATCCCGGGGTCTAGCGAAGCCGATCCTTGCCTTATCCCTGGCGACCTACCTAGGCGAGTGTGAGCATGATCCTGAGTTGCTCAACACAGAGCAGCGAGCCCCGCTCTCCTAGCCATTGCTAAGCGCACCACAAAGCGGCGAGCGCCCTTTAGCCACGCCATCGCATTTCGCTCCTCACAAGGAGGTGAGCCTTGCTCGCCCCGCCCTCACGACCCACTCGTTGTGAGGCGGCGAGCCCTCGCTCGCTTCGTCTATGACCGGGTCTCAATTTACCCCTCGACGAACATGGGGTTGTACAAGATGTGCCTAGCTTAGTTGGCCTTGTGTGTCAACAGCGGGAACAAGGGGAAGCCATACCCACGTTAGGCAGAGTTGATCCCAATGATATGAGCACGAGTAAAGCTAAACCAAACCTGTCCCTTAGTTGGTCAGTGGAGCGGCCGCCCCTTGGTGCACTGAAAGAATTTTTGGGAAATTAACCATAAGTTATGATGACCTTGACGGTAAAGCTCATAGCCATCTTTGTTAAGCGGGGCTTATGATGGTGGTGTGACTTGGGGTGTTCACCGAAAAAGTGCCATGAGAGCACGAAACATAAGGTCGTGAGTGCCTACGTTGTTGTTGATTGAAGTGCTTAAATGCACTCTTGAAATATATGCTGCTAATGCTTGTATGCAGGGAAGGAGCACCACCACCCCAGGAATGGGGTGGGGTCATTATATGCCATACTATGTTGGCCCTCGAAGGCCCAAGTGTGGTGTTTACTATTTTTCATGTGTGGTCGTCCTGCGTGCCGATGTTAGTAAACAACTTGTTGAAATAAACATTACAAGTAACTATTTGTTGTACTTTCATTCCTAGTGAATAAAGTGGATATGTGTAATCTGGTTTTGTATTTAATAAATGCTTCTGTTGTATAACTCTGAGTATGCTAAGATGATTTCTTTAAACTATTTAAAAAACTAATACGTGACTCTCTTTACTTTTTGTTTAATACGACATGGGTCCCGACCGGACCTACTGTTATATTCTATGTAATAAGGAGGGTGTTACAAGCATCATTGAAGTTGTTGTTATTGATTAGTCATTTATGTCTTGTTATTGAGTCAAGGCATATGTTAGTCCTTATTTCCCAGGTTAGCTATATTGACATTTGAGATGTTGCCTATTTGCTTTTGGGACACTTTGCTCATGCTAGTATGATTACTCTTCCATATGTTTTCGATGTGTTCATGTTTATATACTATGATGGGACCTTTTGGTATATGGATGGCAGGGTTTGCGTTACGTGGTGGTGTGTGCCTGTTTAGTTGGTACCACCGCAAGATGGTTATACTGGGCATCAATGTTCTCTGTATCTCAGGAGAGGGATCTTACAAGATGCTTATTTTCTATTATGAGAGACTTAATCCTCCTTTCATACTTAAGAATCTCTAAACATATATTTTCAAAAATATTTTAATGTTAGGTTCATTAAAGTCAAATGACCCAAAATCTATTACCTTATAGGGAGTTGAGGTTTTAGCTTCATATGGTGAACTGCAGCAACACACTTTACTGCATTCATCATCTTCTACTTGAGGTGTGCTGCATTTCATAGATCTAGAATAACTTTCCTCTTTATTTGGAGAAGATCAACATTCTTCTTCTAGAGATGCCAAGCTATGGGGACCAGGTTCTCCTTCATTTTCTGAGGGGAAGCTTTCAGAAGAGGTTTCACTCCAACTTTTTACAGCTTCTATCTTCTGAGGAGAATGAAATCCTGGCAAGATAGAGTCAAGAATAGTTGCATCAAAAGAGTTAAGATATACTTCAACCTTAGATTTCCATGAATCAATAACATCAAGGGTGCTCATGAAAGATCCCGAGGATGAGGTTAAATGTTTTTGAAGAGACATCTTGTATTTTGTATAAGGTAAGTTGTTGAGATCTCAAGATTTTGATTCATAAGGGTTTTAACCCTTAGAAGTGAACCTACCTCTGATACCAATTGAAAGTTTGTGGAATAATCAACAAATCTGAATTCTCTGGTTAACACTAGATGGTTGGATTAATTATTTTAATGTTATATTAAAGTAAGATAGCAAAAATAGCATGGATTTAGAAACAGAAAATAGAAAATATAGAATCGGAAACAAAACACATCAAGAAAAACATCCAAATGACAATAGAAAATATATACGTTCCCCAAACTCAGGTACATCCATTCTTCCACAGCACAAGAGAATCCACTTTCTCACCATAGAGATGACAAACCTTTTATAACTGGAGACTCCAACCCAATGTCAGTCTTTTCCAACTGGAGGCGACGGAACCTAAGGGATCTTAGTTCAGGTGATCCAACAACTACAACACGATGGATCTTTGTTCAGGTGATCCATCCACTGTAATCTCATTTGAAGGGAGAGATAAGAAACCATTTACAAGTGAAATATTTAGATCAAGCAGATTTATCACAAAGAGAATGTGATTCCTGAATCCCAGAAGAGAAGGGAAATCAGTTACACATAGAAGAAGGGATACAGAGAGGAGATAATTGTATCCCCGTGCTTGCACATTCTTCTTCCATAGTATTTTGTGTGTCTTCTTCTTCTTATATAATGAATGTAACTTATGGTAAGGCTTCTTTCAATAGCAAGTTTTGAAAGGATTGAAGCCTTGAAACTTGCTATATCAGAACTCTCAATGGCATTGTTCTTCAATAATCATTAGCATCGTTAGACGTTGAGTATTGTGCCATGGTTCATACTTCAGTCACTGATTGCTACTTTTGTGATCTAATCGTTGAGCACAAACCAATCTCCAGTCCTTATTTGCTGAGTGTTGAGCGGTTGTGAGTTGGGGACTGAATCGCTAAGTGATGTTCTCCTATTCAGCGGGCCCCGGTCTGCGATCCCGGTCAGCGATCATTGATCGCAGACAACTCCTTTCCTCCATAGCTCTACCTTCCTTTGTTGGCTTCTTCTGTTCCTTGACTCAACCTTCTCCTATTCTTCAAGAATCTTGTCTTTACCCACGCTTTCTTCCATCAAATCAAAGGAAATTTCCAACAAATTCTTTGAACTTCCAAGTCACCAAACCCAACATATGATACAACAAATCTAAACAAATCATAAAAATATTACACCATTCGCATTGCAGATACATTCCAGATATACACATATATCACAATGAAATTTAATGCGCTCTTTGTGGGGTTCCAAGGGGTTGCGCCCCTGGCCGGGTCTTTAGGGCAGAGCCCTTGATGGGGTCCAAGGGGCAGAGCCCCTAACAGGGTCTAAGGGGCAGCACCCCTGTTGTGGTCTTACTGACCGATCGGTGAATGGGATCAAGGGGTAGCGCCCTTATGGGGCTCGGGGCAGCGTCTCGAAACCTAGATATAATCTGCCATAATGTTTTGTGGAGAAACCATCAACAATTGATGTTCTAGAAATAAATCTGAACATTCAGAATAGTTCTAATCTTTAGATTTACACACACTTATATCACATATTCATCTCTCCTTATAGAGTAGACAAGCTCATTTATCAGTGCTTATTGTTTCACAAACTACATAGAGATAGACGGTTACTGCGAAAAGGAGTAAATTCTGTAAAATTGGTAATCGCTAACCTACCTCTGATACCACTATAGGGTTTATTTTGAGTATCACATGCGCAACGAAAGATTACATTGAAACCCAAATAGGCAATCTTGCGAAAACCAAAAGTTCAAGAACGAGTTTATACTTGTGCGGAATCAAATTCCATGAAGGATGACTATCGTGGAAAAAAACCACAATGTAGAACAAAATCCACGTCTGTATGAGTATCCACACAACTTTGGAAACACCTCGCCGTTCATCCGACGAAGCCAGGCTGGAAGATGACCATCCTTCTCAGTCTCCACGAAAACTAGTTTCAATTTTTAGGAGAGAATGCAACTGACGACAGAAAAGAATCGTCTCTTTTCGTCAACCCTAAAGGGCATTTAATACTGCATTTTCATAAACTTCCTATGTCGGAAGGAGAAACAAGAGTAGTGTGCATCTAATACTATTCGATGCATGCGTCAAATAGTACCTTACTATTCGACGTTGCGTCGAATACTATCTGATAGCATAGTATTCCACTAAAAGAACACCAATTTGACAAGGGCATTTCCTTGAATTCGGCGCATGCATCGAATAGTCCTACTAATCGATGCAGTGGAAACCTTTTCCATGAATTCAATGCCTCTGTCAAGTGTTGTCAGTTAAGGTTTGGTTCATAACCAACATGGTCATCTATCCAATTTTCATACGTTCTTAATTTGGGACCCCATATGCTCATATCACGTTGGCCGCAAAATCAAATCTTTGATAACTTCTAGATCACAGAAGACTCCAACAGAGTTAGCTAGACAAATTTTAAGCTTGTGTTCTTTATAGGCTAGGGAGTCTCCCCACAAATTTTGTGAATTTTTGGAAGTTTATTTGTCATGTATTTAATTTAATAATTTCGTGATTAATCGTCATATTTGTGGAATAAATTACAATTCTCAACTCCGTTTGATGTCAAATTTTGGGAGTAGTTATTTATCATGAAACCTTATTGTAATCAAACTTTGAGTGTAAGTGGCGTCATTCAAGCATATTTCTATCTTGTACATCTTTAGGCTTAATATGCCATGCATAACTTAGGGCAATCTCATTGTTTGAATATTTCTTTAGATATGATGAATTAGTCTGTAAAATTTTAACTAGATGTTCTTCATAATCATATGAACCTCTCTAGAAAATGGGAAATTTTTTGGAATTCATATTCCATAAAGTTTTTTCATATATTGATGTTTTATTAATTGTGATGTAAATCAATTTATATGAGCTATTACAATGATTTAAACAAAGAACTTTTGGTGATGAATTGATTATGTCATAATGGTAATATGATTAAATATTTTTGGTACATTTGAAAGGGTTTTAATATTGTTTTGATCATCATGCCTAAAAGCTTAATACCATATATACGACTTGAATATCCTTATAATAGTTCTATAGATTTACAGATCATGCATGAAATGATAATGCTTGATCATATAGAAGATTATTCAGAGGTTCATCATATTGGCATGTAATTTTGGTTGTTAGCTGGAAGTCTTCCAACTAAAGAAACCTATACCTAATAATATAATATCACAAACCTTGGCAGTCTAGGTATTTTATGAGATGGTGGTGGTAGTTATGAACACCTGAGTGTGTTAGGCTAAGTGATTGGTTTGCTAAGGGACACACTGGTGGCTCCTTATATTATTAGACCCATTACACCTAGGGTTAGCCTCCTAAATAGTTGGTTAGAAATTAGTGTAGGTGAGAGGGGTGTAGTGGTGTGAAGTCCTCTATAGACTAAGTCATAATCTAAAAGAGTACTTGGTCTAAGTTTGAATTGTTACACTTGATTATAGTACTAGGATTCTATTGATGTTTGGTCATTGTCACAATTATAATAAATATGATGAAATGTTTATATGGTGGGTGTTCCCACTCTTCCGATCATAGCGCACTGACATGGAGTTGAGTGCAGGCTCTTAGGCTCAGGGTGATGGGTCTTATAGGATTACTTCCATAGTCTTCCTAGTGTTAGTTCCTCGGTATACACCACCCTTTAGCTTGTTTTTAAAAGAGACTTTGCTGACTGAGATGAGATTTTTCCAAGATAGTACTGGCAAGAGCCGTACATAGAGGCATGTGCTAGTAGTATGCCACTTACCTAGAAGTGGGGATGGTCATTTCATGTTTATCATCTTACCACGACGATAAGGCCTTTGAGGTTCGCTACTACTTAATCAGATTAGGTCTATGTCGACATAAAGAGCGTGAAATTATACTTATAAAATCATCCAATATACTGCATTGCATTGCATAATCATACACGTACCTTAGATCCTTATCGTATAAGTTTATATGAGTATTCTTATAAGATAAGTTACTAGCTCTACTATTTTATAACTAGAACCTTATCATATAAGTCTGTATGAGCTGTCTTATATGATAAGTTACTGATTTGCATACTCTACTTGGTTATATACTCTCTTTTTCTATATTGCATTATCTTGTTATGCAGCTTTATGCCCTTCTCTCTCCCGATGCTTAGGCTTAGTGTTGGGAGAGAGGGTGTGTAAGTCACTTAGTATTTTAACTAATGGTTTCTAATGTAACCACTCGGGAGTTTCCACATGACCAGCAGGAGACGTAGTAGGTAGAGCACCAACAGGCATGTCTGCAGCGGTACCACCACTACATGGGTAGGAGATTTGTAGTGAGGATCAATCCCGCACTGTCTCACATCACGGTAGTACCAATCATTACAGAGGATGACATGAGAGATGTGAGGATTATTATTGTGTATGTATTTATAGTTTGATGGGCATCTTGTATATGCATTTTTCATGCCCTACTTTTCGCACTTTTACTCTGACATGTATGTGACTTATGCTATGTTATTTATGCTAGTACTTCCAGTTGTCTTTGCTTTAATTAGTGTATAATGTGTCCATGATATGCTGATATTTTACCTGAAAGGATAATCATAATGTGGTAGGAGTTGGCCCATGTGCTAACACTACTATAGGGTGGTTACCCTGGGTCTTACGCATAGGAAAGACATAATGGATCCCCCCCCCTCCCCCCAAGGTTCCTCACTTGTCGAGATCATGCCTTCCTTTTGCCTAGCACAGTCTTGGTTTTAGGAGAGGAAGTTCCTATATAATTCTAGATCTGTGGCAGGACCTCCACGCTGTAGCTCGTGGGTCTTGTTTATAAGCAGTCCAACCTTTAGATCTCATAAATCATCTCTCTTGCCACCTGGTTTGTGGTGTCAGACCGCAAGATCAATAATCTCGAGTTACCCATTTGGTCCAAATTTTCTGAACCAGTTTCTTGGTTTCAAAATAATTCTACCATTTTGAGTAATAAACATTTAGTTGGAGAGACATATTGAAAGTGCACAGTGTAACCTCTAAGTATTCTCTAGAGGGGGGGTGAATAGAGATTTAAAACTTTTACACTAAATATGCATGCACAATAAAAAAGTTCTAATGACTATGCAATCAGAAAACCAGCACATAATAAATAAACACATAGTCCAGAAATAGTAAAGGGGACAACACAGAAAAACACAACACAGAAGAGACAAGTTTTATAGTGGTTCCCCAAAATGTGGGTAGTCCACTCTTCTACCACCTTGGTAGGAATGCGCTATCCAGTGCCTGAGTCTTTTGATAAGGAGACTCTCAGAACCAGCCACCGAGTCTTTTGATAAGGAGACTGTTAGAACCACTAACTGAGTCTTTTGACATGGAGACTCTTAGAACCAACTACTAAGTGTTTTGATAAGGAGACTCTTAGAACAACTAAATCCTTTGGAGAGAGATTCTTAGGTCTCTTTCTACAGTTACAGAATAAGATAGGGAGAAAAGAAGAAGAAGAAGTGTTCGATCGTGAGGCGCCCTTAGAGGGAGGGGGGTGAATAAGGGTTTTAAAAACTTATATTATATTTTAAAATATTAGAAATGATAAGAGATTAATTTAAAGAAGAAATTAAGTAATATAAATAAGAGACATGATTTTATTAACTTGAGATATAAGATTACAAAACTTGATTTCTTATGACGCTAGAAATCATATGCGATAAAGTAAATTCTCTTTTTGTTTTCTATACTGACTCGTATCCCCACGAACCAGTTGACTTTAGCTGATCTCTCCCCAGATACGGCCTCAAGCTGCTCTAGCCTTCCTATCCCCAGAAAGGCCTTGAGCACCCCCCTAGATCTACTCCCTAGACCTAGTCACCAACACGAGGCAAATTCCTCCCTAAGTCCTACCCAGACCTAGTCGTCAACAGGAGGCTAATTTACAAACCGATTACAACGATAAAATAAAAGGACAAATACAAAAGACAAATATAAAAACTCCCTATGAGGTAATCTGAAGGAGACGCCGAAGAATCGCTGAAGTTCGTTGAAGTCCAAGCGTGCATTCTTCGCATTGAGTTAGCATTTTGATCCAAGCCTCCTTTGATTCCACCTTTTGAAATTGAGTGGGAGATGTGTTGATCTGGAAATACGGCCCTGATTGAGTTTCTGGAGTGTTGGAGTAGGGTTCTAATCAATCAGTCCTTATAGAAGACGAAATCATTCAATTTATAGAACTTGAGCTAATGCCAGCTTTAAGGCTAACGTCGGGCGTTGACCCATTATAGTAATGTTTTGATGGATCAGATCTTTAAAATAGGAAGGAGATTCTGCACTTTAGGAATTGTTTATTTTAGGCAATCCTAACGCTGGCGTTAAGGCTAACGCTGTCGTTAGGTCAAATCATTCCTAAACTTCCCCCTGCAATCACGACAGCTTCCTCCTTGCCATAATCATCCCGGTGAGCTGCGCGTTAATGCCTAGCGTTAGGTTCTAACGCCTGGCGTTAGACTAATTTCCATACTTCAGCTTTGAGTTGTTCCAGACCAATAATTCCACCTACTAATGTCATCACTGTGCAAGCATGCATACTAAAACACAATGGCAAACAAGATCAAATATAAGTAGGATTTGTTATTCTTAAATCAAAGGGATGTGGAAGAACCGTGTTCCAAGAATCTCCACATTTTGATAATAACAAATCCAATAGAGATAAATCAGATATACGATAGATGTGTTTTTAGAAGGTTGTATTCACAAGCAATATTTAAACATTTATAAGAATATTAGATTATTAAATTTTGTTCCCCCTACTTAAGTGCCCCCCATAGTGTATGTACCCATAGACTAGATTCATGCTCCCCTTTAATCTAGTGAATCCTACTCGTGATTTATCATTTTATTCTCCCCCTTTTGTTATTAGCAAAAGTGGGTGGAATGTAAAAAAAGGGAGAGGGCAAAAGGTAGAACATAACTAAGAGAGGAAGTAAGAGTTTTGTGTAAACATAAGTTAAGTCGTGATCGAGCTAAAGGAGAGAGTAACACAGCGGAAAGATAGATGATAAGCGTGAACGAACAGTAGTCAAAGATTTTACCAAAGGAATGTAATCACTTACTTTAGTTTAAGAGTGATATTACTTGTAAGAGAGATGCAATTTTGTTTGACAAGCACAAGTGAAAACACAATGTAGAAATAAGCATGAGAGCACATGGTATAAGATCAAATTTGAGATACGAAAAAAATAATTATTATTTAGAGTAGTATATATATTTTTTGTTATAGTTTGGCCATTCCAACAATATATTTAGACTTTTCACACATGAGCAATTTTCTTAAAAATATTTCATAATAAATAGGCAAGCATGATTTAACATATTCAAAATGATAATAGTTACAATGTGACCAATTCGTATTTCAAGTAAAGAAAACATTGTAGAACACATGCATTGCAATCTAGTGCGTTTACTTAAGTTTTTAGAGAATTATGTAATTTTGCATTAGGATCCAATTCTCATGAGTAGAAGCTTTATGAAAAAACAATGATGTGTGCAAGGTGTTTTGATAAAAGTATATAAGTGAAATTGTTGAATCCGAAAATGCACCTCCGAAGAAAAACGGAGGCTGCAGGTTGTCGGTTACTATTTGATTAGATAAAATTAGACCGCTGGCAGCAGTCGAGGCCAGACTTCGCTCGTCATGACAAATGCCACTCCTGTGACGGGCTTTCCTTTGATTTAAGTGAAAAGGTTACAGTGGGTTACAGAACCAACAAGCGAGAAGCCGGTCGGTCAGACAAGTTGCAAGACAGTGAACTCAAGACCGCAACTCTAATAAGCAAGCTCCTGGATTTGAGTGTGCCTGTCTTGGGAATGCCGCCGCCCCCTATTTATAGGCTCGGGGGCCTGCCCGAACGGGTAGGGATAAAATAATCGCCTGCCCAGATACAGGAGAATCGGGTAGGGGGTGAAGGGATACAGAAAGGAGAAAGAAACAAGCTGCGCGGCTTGGCGACTTGAGCATCCAACTTCTGAGGACCCTGTGATGGTCGGGATGCGGATAATGAAAGTGATGGCAGAGAAGATGAGGGAGCTTCTAGACAAGCCGCCGCCGTTCAACCCTCTTGCCGAAGGTAAAGGAGTTGCGGGTTACCGCCCTGTCCATTTTTTCAAAACGCGGTCTCGGACGAAACTGAACGACTTGATATTGAACCCGCCACCAAGCTTTTTCCTTTTCGCTGCTCAGTCCTCTGCTACTAAGCAGAGGCAGAATGATAAGTTGTGGAAAGAGCAATGCCGAAGGATGGATCCTGAGCAAGCGAGGTGATCTGTCAATCCGAACTTTAATCACGCTGTTGCGGCTAGTAAGAGAGAAGAATTTGGAATGAGCGGTCTACATTCTGTAATGTCCCTTTAGCATTAAGTTATATGCTCCCAATTTTTCTAACCGTGTCTTTTTTTTACTGCAGATGACTCATAACTTGTCATGAAGCAAGGCGACTTAGAGGCTTTCCTTCCTCCATTAACTACATCAATCCCGAGCTCTTCATTGAACCTGAATACCCAAATGGAGGGGAACTAGCTGCTCTCCAAGGCAATCTTGAGATTCTTAGGCAACAGGTGAAAAACCTCGAGGAACGGGAGAAGGCTGCCCGAGATGAAAAAGCTACCATGCAGGTTGCGCTAGAGACTGAGAGGAAGGAGAGACGGGAGAAGGAAAAGATGCAGCAGGACCAGGTCGCTGCTTTGACCGCTCGACTTGACAAAGGGAAAAAGGAGATCCGGAAGCTCGAGGACGACTGCGCATATTATAGGGACAAATATCTCCATCTGACAAGGGGAGTCGGCGAAAGCCGGCGACCTTTTAGTGCGACTGATGATGGACGGCGTGGATCAATCCGCCCGGCTGCTGGGATGAGCTCAGTTCTTCCAACGGTCGGGATGGCTGACTCTGTTGCTAATGCGTGTAAGACCGCAGCGGCCTTGCCTGCTCGCATGATTCTAGTCGTGCGAGTAGAGCTAGATGCTGCATGGCTTCACAACATTATTAACCACCTTCATCATATTATAAACCAGATGCATGGTACTGTCCTTCAAGTCGGCGATCATGTCGCGCGACTTCACCGAGAAGATGCTCCTTCGAATGATTCCCGCCAGTAATGAGCGGTTTTAAACAATATTTGTAATATTATTTTATTCGGTCCTTGGGACAACTTTAAACATTGAACTTATGTTTATGATATTCGATTTGTTCTATAGACCGTGCGATCTGTTATTTGAGTGCTTATATTTACTTCCTTAGAATATGTCGATGCTTTTGAACTGTTCTGTAAGTCATGCGGCTTGTTTCTGTAAATTCCTGGACTGCTCTTCAAACCGTTTGTCTTGAATTTGCTTTTTGTGATTTGCTGTTCGTAGAATGACTTAACTTATGCGAGATTCTGGTCGTGCGGTTAAATGCGTTAGCCGCAATTTGACTTTGCTAAATGCAGATCAGTGGTTCTATAAGTAGCGGCCCTTTCGAAGACCCATTCAGCAAAATTTTAAGATGGGAGCTAAGCGCCAGCCGGAGCGGCCTGAAAAAGTATCTGCCACGCGGGATGATGCGGCCTTGGCTTTCCATTCGGCCGATCATGAGGAGTGTCGTTTAACTAAGGCGGAGTTGGATGAGTTCGTCAAAAAACACATGGTAGGTAGTGCACTGCTCACGCGGCTTCCACTCCGTGACAAGCGGATAAACTCTTCCACCCCCAATCAAATTGCCATCCCAACTGACAATTTTGATTGCGGCTTCAGAATTCCAATCCCTATTGAAGTCGCCATGATTTTTGACCACTATGGGGTCATTCCCGGGCAACTTTCTCCAAACTCGATAGCGGTCATTTTCAGTTTTATTTCTTACTTGCGGTCTGAGAAAGTCCGCTTTTCAATGAATCTGTTTAGAAAAATCTTCTCGATGCGATCTATCCCAGACGCAGAGACGAAGGTTTTTAAGGGCCATTTAAACTTTGGCTGCAGGGGATTGAAGATGGTCAACCTGTCGAATAAGGTGGCGAACTGGTCCGAGAGATATCTTATCTTCGAAGGCCGGCTCGACCTGCATTAAGTCGACCCGCAGGTGCGACCGGAGGAAGCTTTTCAGCAAGTAGCTATCAACGAGGTCAAGATGGAGACCTACACGCTCCTTAAAACTGAGCGGCTTAATGTAGATCACTACATTCCGCTGCTCTCCGAGTTGGAGAACATCCGGCCTGAAGACAGTAAGTCGCTTATTATCTATCGTCTGTTTTCCTGCTGACCACGCAGATTCTGTATTGACATTTTACTTTGGTTTTGCAGCTGCTGCTATCGTCCCAAAGAACAAACCGGTCAGTCCAGCTAGTTTGATTCTGACTCAAAGGGAGAGGAGACAGCGGCTGAGTAAGAGCAAACCGCAGGTGTCTGATGAAAAGGAATCGGCTTCTTCTGGCGATTTCTCGTCCCTTCGTTCCTTCAGTAACGTGAAGGATTTGAAAGGTCGCAAGACCTTGTGCTGGCACCCGGATAGTGAGGGTGTTCAGGTTTCCACCATGCTCCCACATTGGGAGCATGAAAAATCTGGCCACCATGCAGAAGTCACCGACATTGCCCTGTATGGTCGGCCAAACTTCAGGAGGTTAAGGAAAGTTCCCGGGGAAGAGCTCCCGCGGATGGCCGCGCGGGTTAGCGCTGGGAGCTTCGTTACCAACCATTTCATGGGTATGACCTTCAAAATATTGATCGGGGCAAATGATTATCTGGAGAAGGAGAATGCCGAATTGAAGAAAGAGGTCGCGCGATTAAGGGAGGCTGAGTTGGTAAGTTATTACCTTGTTAGTTGATTCTCACATTCCTCAAATCGTGCGGTCTAACTTTTATTCCTTTTGGCAGAAAAAATATGATGAGGCGGACCCGGTTTATTAAGAGGAGCTCTTCCCTCATGTCGCCGACGGGATTGATGGGGCTTTTGATCGTGTGAGAGAGCTCGGTGGGTTTGCACCGGGTTTTGAGAATTTTACCTTCTCGGACGCCTATCCAACTTTGCAGAAGAAGCTGGATAAGATTAGGCGCAGGGGTAAAGGAAAAAAATAAAGTTGATGGGAGTAGCTCGGAGGAAGAGAGCGACGATGAAGAGGAAGAAGGCGCAGAGGAACCCGCCGCGGCTGACGGGGAGGAGGAAGACAGCTCCGGTTCGGAGTCCAGCGATTCTGGAGAAGAATCCGAGCGGCCTAAGCGACGAAAGTCGGGCGGCTTGAGCGGTTCAAGCAGCAGTTCATCCAGCTCTTCATCGGGTAGTGAAGGTTATTCGCCTAAAGTAATTATTGATGGGAGCGAGGACTCGAGCTCTCCTGCAACCAAAAAGCTCAAGCCGGATGAACAGTCATGATTGTTATTTTTTGTGCTTGTTTTTTATTTTGCATAACTGACGGCTTGATTTTATTAGCCGATCGGTTAAAAAAGGATGTAAAGATATATTTTGACAATGAATCAAAGTTTTTTACCTATTCGGCTGTCTATCCTTTGCGACTTACTTGTGATTGTTGTGATCTCTTTTCTCTTTAAACTACAAGTCCCTTTAATCAGGTCATGCGGTTTAATAGCAACCCGGGCGGTCAGAACTTTGAGTTTTTTAGAATCCCAACTAGATAGTTACTCGAATATTGTGAAGACTATCCGAGCGGTCTGTTCTTTCAATCCTGACTCGGCGAATTTGTTATAACCCGAAAAACTCCTGACATAATTATATCTTGTCAAATAGTTGTGCGGTTTAACATATAATCCGAGCGGATAGGAATTCAAGCTCTGAAGAATCTCAATAGGAAATGACCCCTCGAGTTAATCGGAAGCCGATCATAACTTTAAGCCGCTATAATAAATAAATCCTGATCACGAATTGTGCGATTTGAATGTATCTTGTGCGATTAATAGCTAGTATTCCACAAATTTGAGATTGAAACACCAAGCCGCGCGATTATATTTTGGCTTGCGCAGTTATTTCACAGAATAATGAATATCCACAAGTCATAAGAGAATAATCAACTAGAATAATCCCGTCTTGCGTTGTTATTTTACAGAATAACGAATAGATACAAGCCATGAGAGAATAATCAACAAGTCGCATGGTAAGTATTCAATTCGGGCGACCTGTAATTCGGATTCTTGTAATACTTGTTCTTGCAAGTATAAGCATCAATCGATAAGTTCGCACGGTCTGTACATAATCCGGGCGGTCAATGATTTGATACTTAGTAATATTCATCAGAATTTTGTGAATTGTGTAGTTTTCAGAATTTTGTGAACTGTGTAGTTTTCAATGATAGCCTTGATGACCACGGCGTCATCGAAAGGATTGGCATTCAGAGGAAGATCCTCTTGACCGAAGGTGACAATTGAGCTTTCAAGAGCGGAAGTTGTAGTTGCTACCACTTCTTGCTTTAAAACTCTCGCAATACTTGACTTGCGGGAGGATTCAGTTCCAGCTCCTCCATGAATGCAGTATATGTCCCCGAGGGGGCCCGCATCATTTACTTCTATGCATTCTGTTGAGGGATGAATATCCCTATAACAGCCGGCGTCTTCTACGTCAGCGCATTCCCAGGTCACCCCGACTGCTTCTTTCTTCTTCTCGGTTGCCGGCTCAGCAGTCACCTCTTTTCGGATTAGGCCCCGGAGCTTCCCTTCTCACAAAAGCCTTTCTACTAGTAAGTGGAGGGCCTGATAGTTCTCAGTCAGATGCCCTCCCTCTTTATGAAATTTGCAGAAGAGGTTTGGATTTCGGTTACGAATATCCGACCTTAGAGGAGCAGGCCTCTTGAAATCCGGCCTCTTTTGAAGAATTTGGACGACTTCGTCCATGGTGACATTAAGAGGAGTCAATGATTCCTGCGAATCATCATATTGGGGAGATGGAACAGCTGGAGGTGGCTGCGTAGTATATTGCGGCAGATATACTGGCATTATTTGTGGAATGGCCATGGATGGAGCGGGTGCGATGGACAATGGCGGTTTCTGATCTTGAAACCGTTGATGGCCAATAAATGGTTGTTTATGCTTGTAGTTCCTTCCCCTCTGGGAACGGGGCTCGAAGTGATGTTGATTTGCTTGTGGATGAGTGGAGGATGAATTGGGTTGGTCCTTGTCGCTAACCAACTTTGCGACATACCCGGGGTTACTCTTTTCACCCCTTATGAACATGTTTGCTAAACTTATCATCTCCTGATAAGTCCTTGGTTCTCTAATGTTTGCTTCGAACTTTAAGGGGCCTTCCCTCAAGCCATGAATCAGGGATACCCGGTATAATTCTGGATCCACATTTTGGATCTCCATGATTTCTTTTTGGAACTGATCCACGAAACGGGTCCACGTCTCGTCTTCTCGTTGCCTGATTTCAAAAAGGGTCGTCGGGCCACTTTTTCACTTCTTAGAAGTGGAGAACCTGAGCAGAAACTCCCTGCGTAGCTCAATGAAGCAGCTAATTGATCTGGGATGCAACCCATAGAACAACTCCCTTGCTTGTCCATCAAAGGATGTCACAAGGAGCTTGCATTTGGTTGCATCTGTAAGGGTTCTCAAAGCGATGGCCGACTCAAAGGCCTGGAGATGGATAGTAGGATCAGCTTCTCCATTGTATGCTGGCAGGCGCGGCTCCCTGAAATTATTTCGGGCTGGCTCCCCTTGGACTTCATCCACGAAGGGAGAAGTTTCTTCAGCATCCTCATATAGAAGAGGGACAGAGTAGTAAGCCGCCTGGGCTGCGGCTACTCGCAGACAATCCGCCTGGTAGGAAGAGCGGGCCACGGCTTTTGGCAGGTAGGAAAGGTGGGATGCGTGAGAAGCCGCCCCCTAAAAGTCTAGAAATTGGGCTGGCATGCTTTGCGCGGCCTCTTGATAGAAGTTTTGCCAGGCTGCAAAACCTTTTGTGGAGGTGGGAAATTGGCAACTTGTGGTAGCGGGTATGGAGGAGGAGGAGGAGGAGGGACCGGAGTCACTGCCTAGTTAACCGCGGCCTGCTGAGGGACTAGACGCTCGATTAACAATGCTAAGGCCTGACTGATCGCTTCCAGACACTGATCAGTTGCCTTTTGAGCCCACTCGGCTTCTCTCTTTGACTGCTCCAAGGCTTCCCAAAGAGAATCATCATTATGGTCGGAGTGGTCTCTTAGAGGTAACTGGCGGTCTAACATCTTTATCAAAGATTTCACTGACAGTCCACGATCTGAAGGTCGCGTGTTTCTGTTGAATCCGAAAATGCACCTCCGAAGATAAACAGAGGCTGCGGGCTGTCGGTTACTATTTGATTAGAGAAAATTAGACTGCTGGCAGCGGTCGAGGCCAGACTTCGCCCGTCACGGCAAATGACACTCCTGTGACGGGCTTTCCTTTGATTTAAGTGAAAAGTTTACTGCGGGTTATAGAACCAGGAAGCGAGAAGCCTGCCGGTCAGACAAGTCGCAAGACATTGAACTCGAGACCGCAGCTCTAACAAGCGAGCTCTAGGATTCGAGTGTGCGTGTCTTGGGAACGCTGCCTCCCCTTATTTATAGGATCAAGGGCCTGCCCGAACGGCCAGGGATAAAATAACCGCCTGCCCGGATACAGGATAATCGGGCAGGGGGTGACGGAATACAGAAAGGAGAAAGAAATAAGTCGCGCGGCTTGGCGACTTAAGCATCCGACCTGTATTGGTCGGGCTTGATGCGTGAAGCGGTCAAGGCAATGAAACAGCTAGGGCGGCCTTTTGCTCTGAGACCACGGCTTTCCTTCTGGACTTGAGCCTTGACATTCTTCAATCCTTAGAGGCGGCCTGGATTCTATCAGACCGCCCGGTCTGTTCAAGCTTGGCCGAGAGACCTGTTGGTTCTGAACTGGGCGACTTGGCTCATCAAACCACCCGGTCTGCGAGAAGTACTACTCGGGAAGCGGTCTTCTGGGTGAACAGAAATAATCAAAGCACATGACATATGTAATGGAATAGTAACAACAATATTAAGATAGTAATCTTATAATTACTTCCACACATCACCTTTAGGATAAAATTTCAAAGCACAAAACATAAGTACAACTACCAAGGTGCTTCGCCCACACAATGCTCATTAAGACTTATCAGGGAGCGAAGTTGTGCTTGGGGGACCACATAAGCATATTTATAAGTTTTTTTATATTTTTAGTGATCTAGTGTACAAATAGAAGTGGTAAAAGGAAATATGTTTGCACAAGACACTTTGTTGGATCCTAGGTTCCGCATCTATTGGTTTGAGAATAATAAATACCGTGTTGTATTTGATCTTGTATTTTGTGTGTTAATAGTGTGCAGGTTGTACAGGAACTATAGCTACACATCCCTATGAATAGTATACTGAATGGAGATGACTCTCTGGAAAGAGAGCTAACGCCCCGCGTTAGTTGTTAACACCCAGCATTATCAACCGCTGAGAAGAAAGCCGATGAGACAAAAACCGCTGAGAAGAAAACCGCTGAGACGAAAACCGCTGAGAAGGAAACCCCTGAGATGGCGTTCGAAGAAATCTGAACTGAACTGCGCTCGACGAATTGGAGCGTTCGACGAACTAGGAGTTCCGTTCGACGAAATTACCTGCGCTCGACGAAAAAATTGCGCTCAACAAGGTGCGTTCGACGAACTTGGAGTTCCATTCGACGAAATTGCCTACGCTCGACGAAATTGCGTTCGACAAGCTACGTTCGATGAACTTGGAGTTCCTTTCGACGAAATGAGTCTGCGCTCGATGACATTGCGTGTTGGGGAAATGATTTATCTTAACCCCTAGAAATGTGTAGAAAATGATTTCTCAGAGTGAAAAATTAGTTTAAGTAAAATATGCGTCGAATAGTAATCGACGCAACGTCAAAGTGTAGTCGACACATCTCTCATACTGAGTCGAAGTAACTCTAAACAGAATTCGACGTAACCAAAGTCGACGTAACTCTGATTTCTAGTCGATGCTCCCAGTAAAGTCGACGCACCTCAGTCGACGCTCCTTCAATATTTTCTTCTCAACGTCTAGCCAGGCTGAAATCGACGCTTACGTCGAATTGTAATCGACGCACGTCGATTTCTGTGACAGATTCAAAAACACGCCAGATCTCTTTCCTTCTTTCTGTAGATCTGAATTTTATGGAATTATATTATTCTTTTCTAGCCATTCTGAATCAGTCTTTCCTTCTAAATGATTCTTGGCTAATTTGATTAAGATTATTATGGACATTATTTGAAAATAGAATGATCTCTTTCCTTCTACAGATATAATGATTATGGAAACTTTTCTCTCTTACTATTTCTATGACTGCTGATGAATAGTAAATATACGCATTTTTCTTTATAATTTTTAGTATAATTTTAATTAGATTTCTAAATAATATATGTAAATTAATGAATAAAATGTTTGTTTTTGTTATTTTTGTTTTTAACTTAGTTTTATTTTAATTTTTGTAAAGTTTTTGTAATTTTGTTAAGTCACGCCCTTGGTCACGCCCGTGTCCAAGGGCGTGTTCACTAATCCCTAACATTTTCTTTTCCCTGCTCTTTTTCCAACTCGAACATCAAGTCACGCCCTCGGTCACGCCCGTGACCGAGGCCGTGTACATCAGTCACGCCCGTGTTGAATGACCAAGCCCTGATTCGAGCCAAGATGTCAATGTCACGCCCACTGTCACGGCCGTGATCGGGTCACGCCCGTGACCGAGGCCGTGACCCCTCAATTTCTTTCGGAAGAACAAAGGACACGCCGCCCGTCACGCCCAGCAGCCGACAACACAATGCCGACATCGAACACGCCCGTGTTACTTGGAACACGCCCGTGTACTTCCGAAGTCGCCGGTCAAGCCTTCCAGATGCCTGCCTGGATCCAGCTGTTCTGGCTATTCGCACCCCAAGCCGTGTCACGCCCTCAGACACGCCCGTGTCCGAGGGCGTGTAATCCAAAAATTTTTTCTATAAATAGCCAGTTTCAGCTGAGTCCAAGGGTTCAAAAATTTTAAGAGCTTATTCTTAAGGTTTTGATCCAACTAGTTTTTATGTTTTTGTAATTTTGTGCTCTTTTTCTCTCTTGATTTTTGTAATCTTTTTATTATGGAAATGAAATAGTTGGCTTGTTTTGTCACACTCTCTCTCTCTTTGTTTTGTTGGAAGTGTGTGTGTGTTTTCTTTTTCTTTTTCTTTTTATTTTTAGTTTTTTGTAATTTAGTAATTTAGTAATTTTAATTAGTTTTCATCTTTTTAATTTGTGTGTGTGAGTGTATGAGAGTAATTATCTTGTTTTTAGTTTTGTTATAATTTTTAGATGTTTTGTTATTAGTGTGTGTGAGTGTAGGTGGTTAATTAAATTGTTTTGTTTTGTTTTATTTTGTTGTTTTCACTTTCTTTGTCTCTTTTTGTAAGTGTGTGTGTGTATGAGAGTAATTTGTATTTATTTTAGTTTTGTTTTGTTGTTAGTGTGGGTGAGTGTATGAGTATAGCTTTTCTTTTCTTTTAACTTAGTTTTCATTATTGTTGTGTGTGTGAGTGTATGAGATTAGTTTTGTTTTATTTTTAATTAGATTTCATTAAAGAAGAGTGTGTGAGTTTATGAGCATAGATTTTATTTTCTTTTAACTTAGATTTCAATTTCAAGTAGAGTGCGTGTGTGTAGGTGAATAAATTTTGCGCCTTTTTTGTAACCGAATAGTTTCCATTTCTGTCACGCATTTATTTCCCGCCTATCCGTTTGGATAGGACTTGCTCACGCATTTATTTCCCGCCTATCCGTTTGGATAGGACTTGCTCACGCATTTATTTCCCGCCTATCCGTTTGGATAGGACTTGCATTTCTTCAATTTCTGCAATTTACCGCTTTAATTTTAATTCCGTAGAGTGCGTGAGTTTTCAATTAGTGCGTCTTTTATCTTTTATATATTTGCTTTTTGCTTAATCACGCGCTCCGCTCAATCGCTAATTATCGCCGTAGTTATCATTATAGTTTCATAAAACCCTAAAAATTTCTAAGCAAAACTACTTTTCAAATTAACGTTTTCGTTCTTTTTCTTTTCATCGCTTTTCTTGGTTTTTGCTAAACGCACACCAAGCCCGCGATAGTTATCGTTTTCGTCACTAACTTTTCTATAAAATCATAAAAATCTTCAAACTCTTCTCGATAAGATAATAGCGCGTTCCTAACAAGTAGAAATAATCGATACGACCTTGGAAAAATACGACCTTGATATTTCAAAAGAAATATCCTATACTACTATCGATAAGGTCCACTTGCCTTTATTGATTTTAGTCCGGATAATTACATAAACCCAAAAGCTTTCTCTCTAAAGCACTCTTTAAAACTCTTTTAAAAAACACTAAAAAATTGTTGCAACGCCTCTTTGGTTGTTGCAACTAGCTCAAGGTAAAAGAAGTTTTAAAACGCTCTTTAAGAATTGTTGCAACTACTTAAAAAAATTGTTGCAACAATATTTTCAAAAAGCTTTCAATTTAAATTTTAAAAGTAAAGTAGCTTTTTTCTTCTTTTCATTTAGCCTTCAAAGGACGCGGCCGAGGAGGAATCCTCGATATTTCGAAAGAGAAAGAGTCTGTTACTTCTATCCTTCGATAGGATAACGGATAATTCCTCGAAGTAGGATTACTCGCGGGGCTCTTCGAAAACGTCTGCCCAAGGTTGAATCGAAAAGGAAGAAAGAGCTTTTCCTTTTCTTTCTCTCTTTCTAACAAAGAAAAGAGAGAAACAAACCAATTAAAAAACGTATCAAGTTTTTGGCGCCGTTGCCGGGGACTTGTGTCGTTATTTTGAAATAGGAAACGCTGTTAATTTTATCTTATATTTCATCACTTTTTCTATCTAAAAAACAAAAAAAAAAAAAAAAAAAAATCAAAAATATATATATATATATATTTTACTTAAGTAAAGAAAAACCAAAAAAATATATTACTTTCTTTTACTTATTTTTCTTTTTTTCATCTTTGTAAAAATATCTCTAAAACAAAAAACCAAAAAAAAAATCTATAAAAAGAAAAACTTTCTTTTTCAAAAAAAAAATTTTGCGAATAGTGTATGACCCGAGGCGATTCTTCGAATAATCCAATATTACCTTTTGATCCCGAAATCGAGCGCACGCTTCTCGAGCGCCGCCGATCTCGTAATCAAAATCTACAAATAGATCCCGAAGAATCCGTCGGCGATATACACATTGGAGTAATGGGCGATCCTAATCCACCTGCGGCTCCGCAGCGGACCATGGCCTATTATGCCAGGCCGAATTTGGAGGATACAGGATCGAGCATCACTCGCCCCGCGATAGCAAATAACAATTTCGAAATAAAACCCAGCACCATTCAAATGGTACAGCAGTCGGCTCAATTCGACGGCTTGCCAGATGAGGACCCAAACCTTCATCTATATAACTTTTTAGAAATTTGCGACACGTTTAAAATTAATGGCGTCAGCGATGACGCCATTCGCTTGCGCTTATTTCCCTTTTCCCTGCGGACAAAGGCGAAATCGTGGTTGACTTCTCTTCCGAGAGGGTCCATAACCACGTGGGCCGAATTGACGGAGAATTTTCTAACTAAATATTTTCCTCCGTCAAAAACCGCCAAATTACGCACCGACATCGCATCATTTATACAATTCGATTCCGAGTCTCTCTACGAGACTTGGGAGAGATATAAAGAATGTCTGCGTAAGTGTCCTCATCACGCGCTACCACCTTGGCTACAGGTACAAACGTTCTATAACGGCTTAAATTTCTCGACTCGACAAATGATCGACGCGGCCGCCGGGGGAACGTTAAACAACAAAACCCCGGAGGCCGCTCAAACTTTGTTCGAGGAAATGGCCATGAACGCATACCAGTGGAATGTGCCAAGGGCGCGTCCTTCTAAAGCGGCTGGGATTTTTGAAGTGGATGCCACTACTCACTTAGCCTCGCAGGTAGAGCGGCTAAGTAAGCAAGTGGCGGAGATGACTGCTTCCTCCTCCACCCCCGCGTGGGCTAATAATAATAATAATAATTTTAATAATCTTAATAATATTAATAATAATAATAATTTATGCGAGGAATCGGTGGATTACGTGGGTAACCAAGTGCGGGCGCCCTTCAACCCTTATAGTAATAACTATAACCCGGGTTGGAGGAATCACCCGAACTTCTCCTGGAGTAACCCAAATAATGCGCAACGCCCTCCACCTGCGATCCCGCAAGGATTTCCGCATGGATTTCCCCAAGGATTTCAGCAAGGTTTTGCGCCTCCCCCTCCAAAACCTTCTCCGCTCGAGGAGCTTTTTGCAAAATACATGGCTTCCAACGACGCAAATATCCGGAATATAACCGGATCGCTAAAAAACTTAGAAATACAGGTAGGCCAGCTTGCAAAAATGGTCTCCGAGCGGCCACATGGAGCACTGCCGGGGAACTCGGAGCAGAACCCGCGTGAAAATGCCCACGCCATTACCCTTCGCAGCGGCAAGGAGGTCGACTCCCCATTGCGGGTTGAGCATCAGGTAACTGTTTCGCCTCCGACCCCTGCACCCTCGTCTTTTATTTTATTAGATACGGAAACAAAATTAGCGCCGGGCGTCTCGAGCCCGCAAATTCCGTACCCCGCAAAACTTAATAAAGAGAAGGAGGACGAACATTATAAAAAGTTTTTACAAATTTTTAAACAAATTCAAATTAACGTCCCCTTCTGCGAGGCACTCTCACAAATGCCGAAATACGCGAAATACCTTAAGGAGCTCCTTTCTAATAAAAAGAAGCTCGAGGGTATTTCGCGTGTTTCCTTAAATGCGGAATGCTCGGCGGTCCTACTTAATAAATTGCCGCCAAAACTAAACGACCCGGGAAGGTTTTCCATCCCGTGCCTTTTTGGCAATTTATTAATAAAGTACGCCCTAGCGGACCTGGGAGCGAGCATCAATTTGATGCCCTTCTCCCTCTTTAAAAAACTTGATTTGGGTGTTCCCACCCCAACGAAAATGAGCATCCAACTCGCGGATCGCTCGATAAAATATCCTATCGGGGTAGTGGAGGACGTTCTGGTCAAGGTTGACAAGTTTATCTTCCCGGTAGACTTTGTCATCCTCGACATCGAGGAGGACGCCGAGGTGCCAATTATCCTCGGTCGCCCTTTCCTCGCGACCTCCCGCGCTTTAATTGATGTGAGTAACGGTCGCCTCCTCCTTCGGGTAGGGGACGACGAAGTTACCCTTCTTATTAATCCCTCGATGCGAAATTCTTTATCGAACGACGATTCTTGCTTTCACTTAGAATCCGCGTTCGAGGATGAGTGTTCTTCGCTTTATGAATTACTCGCTTTAAATATAGACGAACCGGATTTGGCGGACCTCGCCCCTTTGGACGAGCTACCGCCAGATTCGCCCTTCGAATCTTTTAATTCTAAAAGTTTAAAAATAACAACCTCTTACGAAGAACCCCCGGTCTTGGAGCTTAAGCCACTCCCCGACCATTTAAAATACGCTTTTCTCACCGCGGACTTAAAACTCCCGGTTATTATTTCGTCTTCCTTATCTGATTCGGAAACTTCCGAATTAGTTAAAGTTTTGTCCACGCATCGCCATGCAATTGCATGGCAGATTTCCGATATTAGGGGGATAAATCCCTCTTTTTGCACGCACAAAATATTCTTAGAAGATAATTCCCGCAAAACCATCCAGCCTCAGCGACGATTAAACCCAAATATGCGGGAAGTCGTTAAGGCTGAAGTAATAAAATTACTGGATGCGGGGATTATCTACCCTATTTCTGACAGCACGTGGGTTAGTCCCATTCATGTCGTGCCTAAAAAGGGCGGTATAACGGTCGTGGCAAACGAACATAACGAATTAATTCCAACTCGTACTGTTACGGGTTGGAGGGTGTGCATCGATTACCGAAAATTAAATGATGCCACCCGCAAAGACCACTTTCCGTTACCGTTTATCGATCAAATTTTGGAGCGGCTATCGGGCCATCCTTATTATTGCTTTCTCGATGGTCTATCAGGATTTTTACAAATTCCTATCTCCCCCGAAGACCAGGAGAAAACAACCTTTACGTGCCCCTTCGGTACCTTCGCGTACCGAAGGATGCCATTCGGCCTCTGCAACGCGCCAGCTACATTTCAACGATGTATGCTAGCGATATTTGGAGAGCTCGTAGAGGATATTATGGAAGTCTTTATGGATGACTTCTCGGTTTTCGGAAGCTCCTTCCAAAACTGCCTCCAAAATTTAGATCGAGTCCTCCAACGATGCGAAGACACGAACCTGGTTTTAAACTGGGAAAAGTGTAACTTTATGGTTCGAGAAGGCTTAGTTCTCGGCCACAAAATTTCTGCAAGAGGGATGGAGGTCGACAAGGCCAAGGTCGAAATAATTGAAAAACTCCCCGCGCCCTCAAATATTAAATCAATCCGTAGTTTTCTTGGCCACGCGGGTTTTTATAGGCGGTTCATCCAAAACTTTTCTAAAATAACAAAACCGCTAACCCACCTCCTGGAGAAGGAATCTCCATTTATTTTTGATAACGCGTGCGTAGAGGCATTCAATGCCATAAAAAATAAACTTATCCATTCTCCCATTCTGGTGGCGCCCGATTGGACCCTTCCGTTTGAGATAATGTGCGACGCGAGCGATATAGCGGTAGGGGCTGTATTAGGCCAACGCGTAAATAAATATTTTCATCCTATCTACTACGCGTCCCGCACGCTCACGGCCGCACAGGCTAATTACACGACAACGGAAAAGGAACTCCTTGCCGTCGTCTTCGCCATAGATAAGTTTAGGCCCTACGTCACGCTTTCAAAAATTATTATATTTACCGACCACTCCGCCCTAAAATATTTATTAGAAAAAATGGACGCTAAGCCCCGCCTTCTTCGATGGATCCTCCTATTACAAGAATTTGATTTAGAGATCCGCGATAAGAAGGGGGCCGAAAATTTAGCGGCCGACCACCTTTCTCGTTTAGAGCACCCAACCGCGGAAGCGCTCTTCGAACCAGAAATCGATGATCGATTTCCCGAGGAGCGTCTTTTAGCTTTAAATAATTTACAAACTTCTCCCTCGCCTTGGTTCGCAGACTACGCCAACTATTTAGTTGCGCGGGTGCTCCCGAAAGACTTTTCAAAACAGCAAAAGAAGAAATTCTTTTCTGATTTGAAAAATTACTTTTGGGAGGACCCTTTCTTATTTCGCGTCTGCGCGGACCAGGTCGTGCGGAGATGCGTTTCGAGCGAGGAGGGTGCGCAAACTTTGCGGCACTGCCACGAAGGGCCGGCCGGGGGGCATTATCAAGCCAACCGGACCGCGCAGAAAGCGCTAGAGGCGGGCTTTTATTGGCCCGCTCTCTTCAAAGACGCTCACACTTTTGTGAGCACATGCGATAGCTGTCAACGGTCGGGTAACATCTCTCGTCGCGACGAGATGCCCCAAAATTTTTATTTAGAATGCGAGATTTTCGATTTATGGGGCATAGATTTCATAGGCCCCCTACCTCCTTCATATACAAATCGCTACATTTTAGTGGCGGTCGACTACGTATCTAGGTGGGCGGAAGCGCAAGCTCTCCCCACCAACGATGCGAGAGTCGTCGTCAAATTTCTTAAAAAATTATTTTCTCGCTTCGGTACGCCCCGTGCGATAGTTAGTGATAGGGGTACGCACTTTTGCAATGCCCAGTTTGCAAAAATATTAACCAAATATGGCGTCACGCATAAACTCGCCACCGCCTATCACCCCCAAACGAGCGGCCAAGTGGAGGTAGTAAATCGGGAAATCAAACGCATATTAGAAAAAACCGTTTCAACTAATAGGAAGGATTGGGCACTTAAATTAGACGACGCGCTGTGGGCTTATCGTACGGCGTACAAGACCGCAATCGGTTGTACGCCTTATCGATTAGTCTACGGCAAGGCATGCCATTTGCCCGTAGAATTAGAGCACCGCGCTTTTTGGGCGTTAAAACTCTTAAATCTCGATCATAATTTAACCGCCGAAAACCGGAAATTCCAATTAAACGAACTCGATGAATGGCGTGCGAACGCTTACGAGAGTAATAAATTTTATAAGGAACGCTCGAAATTTTACCACGACCGCAAAATTAAATTTCCAAAATCATTTGCGCCGGGCGACCTCGTCCTCCTATATAACTCACGTCTTCGTCTTTTTCCGGGGAAACTAAAATCCCGTTGGTCCGGCCCCTTTCAAGTGAAAGAGGTTTGGCCATACGGGACCGTCCTTATCACCCACCCGGAAAAAGGCGACTTAAAAGTTAACGGTCACCGATTAAAACTCTACCACGCGGGGGATCATCTGGGAGGGAAGTTAAATTCCATACCCCTCCCCCACCTCTAAAAAGATCGTACCCCGCCAACGCGTCAAGCTACGAGACGGTAAACAAAGCGCTCGTGGGAGGCACCCCCATATTTATCCAATTACGCTTTTTTTTATAAAACCAAAAAAATGATGAAATAAATTTTCATTTCAAAAAAAAATAAAAACTTAAACAAAAATAATAATAATAAATAATAATAATAATAAATAATAATAATAAAAAAATATAATAATAATAATAATAATATTAATAATTATGCATATTTTAAATTATCATTCTTTTTCAAAAAAGAAACATAAAACAAAACAAAATAATGCAAAAACTTTAAAACAAAAATCATAAAGAATTCTGGGAATTTTAAGATAAGACAATAGGAAGTTTCTCAAAGTAGGATTACTCGACAGACCCGAGAGGGGATTTTTGTCGATATTTCGAAACGAGAAAACCCCGTTGCTTTTACCTTTTTATTTCTCTTCTTTCTTCCTTGGTTTTTATCTTAAAGCCTTTTCTTTATTTTACATTATTTTATCTTTCTTAAAATTTAGATATATTTTAAAACATGCATATTTTCAAATTAAAACCAAAACAACAAAAAATACGTATAAAAGTACATATAATATAAATAATAACATAAAAAGATGATAAAAATTTATTTTTATCATACCAAAAAAATATATGTTTTTAACTTCTTTTATACGTATTTTATTCGTGTTTTGTACATTTCGAAAAACTAAAACAAACCAAAAAACAATTTTGTATATATTCGTGGAGTCCCTTTTTTTATTTTGTAACTATTCTTGTAAAATTTTTTTTTTCTTTCTTGTAATTAAAATCTTCGTCTTTTTTGTAAATATTTTCGTTCCTCACACTTACCTTCAACATTGAGGACAATGTTGGTTTTAAGTATGGGGGCGTGTTTTCCCTCTTTTTTTGTAATTATTTTTGCCCCTCCCTTATCAAATGAAAAATCCAAAAAAATTTACATGTTTTATATTTATGTCTTTATTTGTATATAAATAAACCTTATTTATAAAATCAAAATCCAAAACAAAAAAAAAAGATGAAAAGTTTTACAAAAAATTTGTTACAACAAAATTCACAAAAATTTTGTCATAACATTCAAAAAAAAAAATGTCTTTCTTTTTCCTTTTTTTAGTATTAATGTAAATATATATGTATTTACTTATGTTTTTTTTTTGTTATAAATCAAAATAAAAAAAAAAAAATGATGAAAAAAAAAAAAAAAAGTACTTAAAAATTTGTTATAACAAAATTAATTTTGTCATAACACCAAAATATTTATGTTCTTTTCTTTCTTTTTTTTTCCTTTTTTTTATATATGTACATATTTTTAACAAAATTAAAACAATCAAAAAAAAATATGATGAAAAAAAAATATCTTAGAAAAATCAAAAATATTTTGTATTTATATATGCATTTTGTTATAAAGAAAATCAAAAATCCAAAAAAAATCATATCTTAAAGCCAAAAAAAAAAAAAAAAAAAAAAATATATGAAAAACTTATCAAAAAAAAAAAAAAAACCCAAAAATAAAATAAAACCCCTACTTAGCTTTTTGTTATTCCCAAGGCGAGGTTAGTTTTATCTCTAAGCGCTTTTCATTATTTATGATTTGCTAAATCAATTTTATTTATTTCATAGTTTGAAAAATTTAAATCGAGGAATTTTCAGTAGTAAAGAAAATCTTACGATCTTAATTTAATTTGAGAACAGAACTTTTAGCACTACCTCGAGTTTACCCTAAATTGATTCATTTTTGTATTATATTGGCAAACCATCTTTAGATTCAATTATTCTAACTCTAAACTTGTGAAACTTTAGGAATGTTTTTAATCTACTAAACTTGCTCTCAAAATCTTTCTTTATTAATCTAGAATTTCTCTCGAAACCCAAGTATAAACACCCTTTTAGCTTGGCATAAAAAAGTAAAAGAAGAAGTTTTAAAAAAGAAATCCTGTGTCAATGGGAATAAATAGATTCCGTAAACACAGGCACCCAATATTGTTAAAAGAAATCCCGTGTCAATGGGAATTTAATTCCGTAAACACGGGCATTGGGTTAAGTTTAGAAAAGATTTCAATTATCCCGCGTAAACCAACGCTGGGAACCAAAGCAAAACCACCAAAAAGGTGGGGTGAGAGGATAAAATCCGTCACCCCTATATCCAAGCACTCTTCTTTTTGCCAAGGCTACCTTTTTTCCCTACCCCTTAGCCAATAAAATTGTACCTAGATTTTAATTTAAAAAAGTTTGAGAGAGCATAATTAGTAGGCTTTATTTATTCTTAAAAACTTTCTTAAAAAAGGTTATAGTTTTATATAATTCTATTCTAATTAAAAGGTACCAAAGACTGCAATAATCGATGCTATTTAGCTAACTTTAGAAGTCTCGCTAAAATTTTTTCGCTCTTTTTAAATTACTTTCATAGTTTTGGACTTACCTCTTTAAATACCCTAAATTTATTTCGATCTTACTTTTGATTTAATAAAAACTTTAGTAAATTAGAAATTTTATTAAACGTCTTATAGGTATCCCTTACTTTTGCTCTGGAATAGCAAAAGCTTAAGTATGGGGGTGTTTGATGAATAGTAAATATACGCATTTTTCTTTATAATTTTTAGTATAATTTTAATTAGATTTCTAAATAATATATGTAAATTAATGAATAAAATGTTTGTTTTTGTTATTTTTGTTTTTAACTTAGTTTTATTTTAATTTTTGTAAAGTTTTTGTAATTTTGTTAAGTCACGCCCTTGGTCACGCCCGTGTCCAAGGGCGTGTTCACTAATCCCTAACATTTTCTTTTCCCTGCTCTTTTTCCAACTCGAACATCAAGTCACGCCCTCGGTCACGCCCGTGACCGAGGCCGTGTACATCAGTCACGCCCGTGTTGAATGACCAAGCCCTGATTCGAGCCAAGATGTCAATGTCACGCCCACTGTCACGGCCGTGATCGGGTCACGCCCGTGACCGAGGCCGTGACCCCTCAATTTCTTTCGGAAGAACAAAGGACACGCCGCCCGTCACGCCCAGCAGCCGACAACACAATGCCGACATCGAACACGCCCGTGTTACTTGGAACACGCCCGTGTACTTCCGAAGTCGCCGGTCAAGCCTTCCAGATGCCTGCCTGGATCCAGCTGTTCTGGCTATTCGCACCCCAAGCCGTGTCACGCCCTCAGACACGCCCGTGTCCGAGGGCGTGCAATCCAAAAATTTTTTCTATAAATAGCCAGTTTCAGCTGAGTCCAAGGGTTCAAAAATTTTAAGAGCTTATTCTTAAGGTTTTGATCCAACTAGTTTTTATGTTTTTGTAATTTTGTGCTCTTTTTCTCTCTTGATTTTTGTAATCTTTTTATTATGGAAATGAAATAGTTGGCTTGTTTTGTCACACTCTCTCTCTCTTTGTTTTGTTGGAAGTGTGTGTGTGTTTTCTTTTTCTTTTTCTTTTTATTTTTAGTTTTTTGTAATTTAGTAATTTAGTAATTTTAATTAGTTTTCATCTTTTTAATTTGTGTGTGTGAGTGTATGAGAGTAATTATCTTGTTTTTAGTTTTGTTATAATTTTTAGATGTTTTGTTATTAGTGTGTGTGAGTGTAGGTGGTTAATTAAATTGTTTTGTTTTGTTTTATTTTGTTGTTTTCACTTTCTTTGTCTCTTTTTGTAAGTGTGTGTGTGTATGAGAGTAATTTGTATTTATTTTAGTTTTGTTTTGTTGTTAGTGTGGGTGAGTGTATGAGTATAGCTTTTCTTTTCTTTTAACTTAGTTTTCATTATTGTTGTGTGTGTGAGTGTATGAGATTAGTTTTGTTTTATTTTTAATTAGATTTCATTAAAGAAGAGTGTGTGAGTTTATGAGCATAGATTTTATTTTCTTTTAACTTAGATTTCAATTTCAAGTAGAGTGCGTGTGTGTAGGTGAATAAATTTTGCGCCTTTTTTGTAACCGAATAGTTTCCATTTCTGTCACGCATTTATTTCCCGCCTATCCGTTTGGATAGGACTTGCTCACGCATTTATTTCCCGCCTATCCGTTTGGATAGGACTTGCTCACGCATTTATTTCCCGCCTATCCGTTTGGATAGGACTTGCATTTCTTCAATTTCTGCAATTTACCGCTTTAATTTTAATTCCGTAGAGTGCGTGAGTTTTCAATTAGTGCGTCTTTTATCTTTTATATATTTGCTTTTTGCTTAATCACGCGCTCCGCTCAATCGCTAATTATCGCCGTAGTTATCATTATAGTTTCATAAAACCCTAAAAATTTCTAAGCAAAACTACTTTTCAAATTAACGTTTTCGTTCTTTTTCTTTTCATCGCTTTTCTTGGTTTTTGCTAAACGCACACCAAGCCCGCGATAGTTATCGTTTTCGTCACTAACTTTTCTATAAAATCATAAAAATCTTCAAACTCTTCTCGATAAGATAATAGCGCGTTCCTAACAAGTAGAAATAATCGATACGACCTTGGAAAAATACGACCTTGATATTTCAAAAGAAATATCCTATACTACTATCGATAAGGTCCACTTGCCTTTATTGATTTTAGTCCGGATAATTACATAAACCCAAAAGCTTTCTCTCTAAAGCACTCTTTAAAACTCTTTTAAAAAACACTAAAAAATTGTTGCAACGCCTCTTTGGTTGTTGCAACTAGCTCAAGGTAAAAGAAGTTTTAAAACGCTCTTTAAGAATTGTTGCAACTACTTAAAAAAATTGTTGCAACAATATTTTCAAAAAGCTTTCAATTTAAATTTTAAAAGTAAAGTAGCTTTTTTCTTCTTTTCATTTAGCCTTCAAAGGACGCGGCCGAGGAGGAATCCTCGATATTTCGAAAGAGAAAGAGTCCGTTACTTCTATCCTTCGATAGGATAACGGATAATTCCTCGAAGTAGGATTACTCGCGGGGCTCTTCGAAAACGTCTGCCCAAGGTTGAATCGAAAAGGAAGAAAGAGCTTTTCCTTTTCTTTCTCTCTTTCTAACAAAGAAAAGAGAGAAACAAACCAATTAAAAAACGTATCAACTGCTAATTGATTATTCTCCTATAGCAATATTTTTGAATAAACAAAGCTATAAATACAGAAGGAGGTCGGCAAAGAATAACAAGAAGTGATCCACTCCATTTCTGAAAAAGAGGAAAAGCTCCCAAGAGAGAAGAAAGAGAAAATTGAGAAAAGTGAAAGAGTGCTGCAGCAAGAAAAAGCCTTCTTCTTCTTCTACTACCTTCTGAAGCCATACTGCTGCAATTTTTGAAAGCTCTCACTGAAAGAGAAAAGGGCTTACAATCTCCTTCTCACTATAGAAGAGAGATTTCATTCACTATACTTGTGTTTATAATCTTCTTACTAGGAAGAAGATTCTTTCTTGCTTCAATTATTTTTCATCTACTTCTTCTTCTTCTTATTCTTATTCAAATTTCAATTGTGTAAAAGAGTTTTAAGAATCTCTCTTCAAAAAATTCAGTTGTAGTGGTTCTAAGAGTCTCCTTATCAAAAGACTCAGGCTGGTTCTAAGAGTCTCCTTAACAAAAGACTCAGTGCAAGATAGTGAATTCCTACCAAGGGGGTAGAAGAGTGGACTACCCAAAGTTTGGGGAACCACTATATTTTTTTGTGTTGTGTTGTGATTTTCTTTTTGCTATTTCTTTCTTTATTTGCTTAATTCTTGTTGGTGTGTGTGGGAAGCTTAAATCTGTGAATATTACACACATATATATATATATATTTGTTAACTTTGCATAAAATATTTTTAAATCTCTATTCACCCCCCCCCCCCCCCTCTAGAGAATTCTAGTGAGGTTAACTGTGCACTTTCAATTGGTATCAGAGGGAGGTTGATCAAAAAGGGGTAACTCCTTGATCAAAAAGATCCTACCTCATATATATATATATATATATTTCTAAAAACTTTTTATGGTACAAATCAAAGATTATGCTTCCACCAGACCACCAATGTGCAATCTTGAAAAGTTTGCACTTTGGAAAACAAGAATTAGGATCTATATGAATTCTATTGATGAAGAATTGTTTAATGTTATTTTGACAGGTCCTCCCAAGCCTTATAGAAAGGAATCAAGTGGTAAAGTGACTCAAACACTTGTCCCAAGGGGTGAGTGGACAGATGATGAGAAGAAGGCAGGAGCATGTGATGCAAAAGCTGTGAACATTCTTGTCTCAACCCTCTCAGATGAAATCTTTCAAAAGGTTGTTGACTGTGAATCAGCCAAAGAAATCTGGGAGGCTCTTACAAAGATAGTAGAAGGAAGTGCTGATGAAAGGAAAGACAGAATGGCTCTATTGATCTCCCAATATGAGAACTTTCAAAAGAAGCATGAAGAAAGCATATCTGAGATGTATGACAGATTCAGTCTGATCATCAACCAATTAAGGATCTTGGATAGAGAGATCTCTCTCGCAGAGATTAATGACAAATTATTAATGAGTCTCCCAAGTTCATGTGACTCAAGAATATGGGCAATAAGAGATACTAGAGGACAAAAGGAAATCTCAACAGATGCTCTCTTAGGAAAACTCAAATCCTATGAGCAACTACTAAAAACCAGAGAAGAGAAGGAAAGAAGGGAAACACTCCAACCACTTCAAAAGATAGAAACATTGCATTAAAAGCAACAGAAGAAGAAACCCCTGTTACTGAAGAAGAATTATTCAGTCTCCTGGCCAGAAGATTCAAGAAATGGGTCAGGACAGATGGGACTAGAAGAAGAGAGTCAAAACCAAGGTATGATAAGACTCCTACTACAGAAATTGTTTGTTATTCCTGCAGGAAAACTGGACATATTGCTCCAGAATGTCCAGAAAAAGCTGAGAAAAAGAAAGATCTGAAAAAGAAAGATCTCAAGAGAAAGGAGAAGAAGAAAGAAAGAGGCTTCATTGCATAAGCTTGGAGTGAAACGGATTCTGAAGACAACACCCCATCTAAAAGTGCCAATGAAGAGTCTAAGCAAGAAGACCTATGCTTAATGGCTCTTGGAAGCTCAGAAAAAGAATGTGTTGCTGAATCATGGAGTGAAACAGGATCAGAAGGAAGCATCTCTTCTAAAGATGAAAAAGAAAATTCAACAACAAAAGAAAATAGCCTTATTCTCATAGAGGAATCTGAGGATAAGGATGAGGTAAGCATTTTTGATGAAATAGATTTTCTATGTGATGATTTCAAAAATGATTTTAAAGGATTCTGTTTAGATCAACTAAAAGCTAAACAAAAAATTAAGGATCTAAAAGAAAAAATTAATATGAGAAATATAGAGGATACATGTTCAAAAAATTATGAACTAAGATGTAAAATCTATAAAACGGAAAAGGAAATAGAAAGTGCTAAAATAGAAAATCAACTCCTTAAGAATAAGGTATCCCAGACAAAAGCTTTTGAAGAATCTATAAAAGTCAGAAGCCAAACACTTAAAGAAATCACTGAAAAACAAACAATAAGACATAAGAATCTGGGGCTAGGGGCTGATCCTTCAACCAGTTTAATACCATCTACCAAACCTGCTTGGATGAGCCCTGTTAAATTTACTAAACCCATCAAATCAACAAACTTAGAAGAAGAAGCACAAAATAAAGAAGACTTCACCTTCAAGGAGATAAACCATTTTGATAAATCATCATCATACCATTCAGAAGAAGATGAACAAACTCATTCTGAGAAGGCAACTAGGCCAAAAGAAACAATTCATAAAGAAATTAATCTCCCACCAGAAAAATGGAAAAATAAAATCTGTGAAGACACATTTGCGTTGACTTCATATCGACGCATGAATGATAGTACGTCGAACTCTACTCGACGCGATCTCTCAGAAACTTCGACCTCAAATTGACGCATGAATAAAATTGTGTCGACTTATAATCGACGCAACTACTTCCATGCATCGATTCCAGATCGACGCAATCTAGAGAAAGCGTCGAATATAAATCGACGTAACTCTCAACATACGTCAAATACCTATCGACGCATAAAATCTCAGAGTAACTTAAATTCAGGACATATCTATCCTACAAAAATTTTCTATCTTAAACCCCATTTAGGACCCATTCATCCCAATCTAAACTCTCATCCTAATCAACAATTTTATCCTAATCAACACTCAAATTACCATAATCCAAAGACAAACAAGTGTTATATCTGTAATAAAACTTGCCACATTGTCAAACAATGTTGGCACAATCAATCCAATTATGTATAAAATTAGTCCAAAGCTGACTTAGAAAACCATAAGATTAGGAAGTAAAAATCTCTCAAGAAAAACCAAGAATTTTCAGAAATATAAAAGTCACGTCGACGCATATTAAAAAAATATAAAAATCTCTCAACGTAACGTTCCATTCAACGTAACGTCGTCTTCACGAAAATAAGCGGCAATACGAAATGATTCTCCGTCCCATCTACTGTAGTACCGAATAAACCTCGAGTAGTGTCTCATTTCGACGCTTCACCTGACTCAAATAACACTCTTCAGTTAGGAATCTACACTCTCTCTAATCTCTCATTCCCCTCAGTCCAGTCATCTTTTCCTCCATCTCACTGACCAAAATGGCTCCCAAGATCAATTCTGGTTTCGACATTGATCTGGATTCCTTTAAAGCCACCGCCGAAAACTACAAAAGCATTATAGCTCTTTTTACTGAAGTCGGTCTAGATAAACTCATCTCGACAAGATGCAGTCTCTTGGAAGTAGAACTTATTGAGTTGATGAATAATGCACAAATATCTGAACATGGAGAGATTGCAGGAACAATCCATGAAACACCTGTTTCAATTTCTATAGAAAATCTTAGGGACACCTTTGACCTACCATCAGGTACATACCAACACCATTCTTATTCAAATCCAAAAAGGGAAAAGGAAATTAACTAAATCTCCATCATCATTCCTTTATCAGGTGGTGAACATGTGGAACTCACCCCTGAAGAAACTAGAAATTTGTTAACCACCATGGGATTCTCCAAAGATAAAGCAATCAACTTGAAGAAAATAGATTTCTTTGATGAATACAAGCTCCTGGCAGACATAGTAGGAAAAATACTACTCTGCAAAATCTCTGCCCATGATGCAGTGCCCAAGCAGCAACTAAACATTATGGGGGCCCTTGTGCTGAAAAAGAAGATTGACTGGGCCAATTGCTTGCTAAAGATGATAGGCTACAAATATTCTCATAAGGAGAATGCCTATATGAGGATAACGAGCCAAGTACTCAGACACTCCTATCCTGACCTATATAGGTCAAAAGATATTCCCATTCCCCCTGGCAAAAGAATATCCATAGCACTCTTCTCCAAATGGGAAAGGCAGATCCCAAGGCCTGGATCCCAGCCTGAAAGACCCTCTTCACCACCTGCTTCTCCTCCTCCTATGGACTCATCTGTTCAACCCACCTTTATTCCTCCTCCTTCTTCATCAAACACACCTCACCTTCTCACTACAACCACTAATCTCAGGAATGCAGTCATCTCTCCACCTTCATCCTCTCCACCATTATTGGTATCTCCACCACCAACACAACCTGAACCATCCTCATCCACACAAGTACTTCTTCTCCAATGCATTCAACAAGCAACCCATAAATTTCAGGACATTCTTGATGGGCACTGCTCCCTACTTCACTCCTTCATCATGCACATGCAAACCCAAATAGATGGGGTCAATGCCTCTGTGCAAAGCTTGAAGTCCTCTATCTCTTCCTCTAAGGTCACCAAGTCTTTCTTAACCTCCTTAGCTAAGAAGGTCAAGAAGGGGGAGAAGTTAGATTTAGAGCAGCTCTCCAGTCTCAAATCTCACTCACACAAATCCTCTCCAACATCAAAATCTGATAGTCTTGCTCTGCTTAAGACTATTAGGAATGAAATAGTATCTGAGCTATATACTACAGAACAGATAACAGATGTACTCACTATAGCAAGAGAAGCTGCACAACAAGTAGTTCTCTTTCAAGGGGAGGCAAGTAGAATAGAGAAAGAAGTTGAAAAGGAAGCTGAGGCTGAAGGTGTGGCTGTAAGTGAGAAAGAAAAAGAAGCTGAAGCTCAGGGGGAGCCAGATGCTGTCATAGCTGAAGCTGGAGCTGGGAAAGAAGCTGAAGAAGCAGAAAAAGAAAGTGTAAAGGAAGATCCATCTCAGGGGGAGCAGACTGCTTTGACTCAGGGGGAGCTGAATGAACATCTTGCTACTGAGAAGGAGCAACTCACCTCTATAAAAAGACCTGATCTCCCTTTAGTATTCTCTAGGAAGAGAAAAACTCCTCCTATTCCTCCTAAATGATATGTTGAACAATTTTGATATACTCTATTTTTAATGCTTAAGTACTGATTGATCTGTACAAAAAGCCGGTTATATGATTTCTTTTTCCATTATCTTTTGATTACCTAATATATCTCTTTTCTATAAACATGCTTTGATGTGTTGATTAAAAGCTGATAAAATTTCTCTCTGAATAGGGTTAAGACAAATAGGGGGAGATTGTTGGGGAAATGATTTATCTTAACCCCTAGAAATGTGTAGAAAATGATTTCTCAGAGTGAAAAATTAGTTTAAGTAAAATATGCGTCGAATAGTAATCAACGCAACGTCGAAGTGTAGTCGACACGTCTCTCATACTGAGTCAAAGTAACTCTAAACAGAATTCGACGTAACCAAAGTCGACGTAACTCTGATTTCTAGTCGACGCTCCCAGTAAAGTCGACGCTCCTTCCATATTTTCTTCTCAACGTCTAGCCAGGCTGAAATCGACGCTTACGTCGAATAGTAATTGACGCACGTCGATTTCTGTGACAGATTCAAAAACGCGCCAGATCTCTTTCCTTCTTTCTGTAGATCTAAATTTTATGGAATTATATTATTCTTTTCTAGCCGTTCTGAATCAGTCTTTCCTTCTAAATGATTCTTGGCTAATTTGATTAAGATTATTATGGACATTATTTGAAAATAGAATAATCTCTTTCCTTCTACAGATATAATGATTATGGAAACTTTTCTCTCTTACTATTTCTCTGACTGCTAATTGATTATTCTCCTATAGCAATATTTTTGAATAAACAAAGCTATAAATACAGAAGGAGATCGGCAAATAATAACAAGAAGTGATCCACTCCATTTCTGAAAAAGAGGAAAAGCTCCCAAGAGAGAAGAAAGAGAAAATTGAGAAAAGTGAAAGAGTGCTGCAGCAAGAAAAAGCCTTCTTCTTCTTCTACTACCTTCTGAAGCCATACTGCTGCAATTTCTGAAAGCTCTCGCTGAAAGAGAAAGGGGCTTACAATCTCCTTCTCACTATAGAAGAGAGATTTCATTCACTATACTTGTGCTTCTAATCTTCTTGCTAGGAAGAAGATTCTTTCTTGCTTCAATTATTTTCCATCTACTTCTTCTTCTTATTCTTATTCAAATTTCAATTGTGTAAAAGAGTTTTAAGAATCTCTCTTCAAAAAATTCAGTTGTAGTGGTTCTAAGAGTCTCCTTATCAAAAGACTCAGGCTGGTTCTAAGAGTCTCCTTAACAAAAGACTCAGTGCAAGATAGTGAATTCCTACCAAGGGGGTAGAAGAGTGGACTACCCAAAGTTTGGGGAACCACTATATTTCTTTGTGTTGTGCTGTGATTTTCTTCTTGCTATTTCTTTCTTTATTTGCTTAATTCTTGTTGGTGTGTGTGGGAAGCTTAAATATGTGAATATTACACATATATATATATATTTGTTAACTTTGCACAAAATATTTTTAAATCTCTATTCACCCCCCCCCCCCCCCTCTAGAGAATTCTAGTGAGGTTAACTGTACACTTTCATTACGCCTGACAAACTGCGTTCGACGAACTTGGAGTTTTGTTCGATGAAATTGATTCCGTTCGACGAACTTGATTTTTGCCACGATCCTGACAGTTGCGGTTAATGAAATGGGTTTCCGTTCGACGAAGGCGCGTTCGACGAAATTAGTTTCGTTCGACAAAATTCAGTTCTGCCACAATCCCGACGGTTTGCACGATCCCGACAGTTTGCACGTTCACTAAAGCTAGCGTTAATCCTTAACGCCACGCGTTAGCTCTAGTGGCTATTTAAAGTACAGCTCCTCTCTTTCCTCAAGTGTGATGATTCCAGAATTCTAATACTTTGGAGAGAGGTTCATGTACAGCAATTAAGAGATCTCCCTTGGGCTATCATGAAGATCTAAAGAGGATTTTGAAGGAGAAGGTCTACAACGCATATCCCATACGAAGGACGATCGTTTCAAGAACGCCAACATCTACATCGACTTCGTCTTCACCTTCAGATTTTCTTGTGGAGTTTCTCTTTACTTATCTTGTAATCTTTTATTTTATTCTCTTTGTAATTCGTGTGGAGAAATCGTTCGGGGAGAACGTCGGATTCTAGGAAGGATTCTGTGGGTAATTTCTCTTTGTGTTGGCGACTAGGTCTGGGTAGGACTTAGGGAGGAATTTACCTTGTGTTGGCGACTAGGTCTAGGTGATTAGATCTACGGGGTGCTCGAGGCCATATCCGGGGAAGGATTGGCTAGAGCGGCTTGAGGCCACATCTGGGGAAGGATAGGCTAAAGCCAACCGGCTTGGGGGGATACAAGTCAGTATAGAAAAGGAAAAGTTGTTTTAATTTGTACGCTTCCGATTTCTAGCGATATTGAAATCAAACATTTATGTATTCAATTTATTATGAAATAAAATCATGTCTTTTAATGTTCTATTTAATTGATTTTATTTCCTCTTCAAGAATGTTTTAATTAATATTTCTATCAAAGTATTAAAATTAACATTTGTGTAATTATCTTTGAAATACAATAATCCTTTTTATTATCTCTGATTTTCTGGAATTGTATTTCATTAATATTTTATTAGTAAAATCTCATTGACATAATTCTGAGCAGATTTATTTTCTGAAGAGCTAATGCCCAGCGTTAACACCTAACGCCAGGCGTTAGCAATAGTAAGAAAAAGTTCTGTTTACCTTATCTGAGATATTAAAATATATATTTCTATAAAATATTCTGAAACTTCAGTCCCAAACTCTGATAAATTTAATTAAGATCTACATTCCATAAAACCCTTATTCACCCCCCCTCTAAGGGCGCCGTAAGATCCAACACGTGGTATTAGAGGCAAGTTATTCCAATACGGCTTCACAACTGGGAATAATGGCGCTTCATGATCTCACATCTTCTAGAAGGGATAATTTTTATGAAAATGAAAAATCATTATGTCCACCATTATTTATGGGTGAAAATTATAATGGGTGGAAAACTCTTATGGAAAAATTTCTTAAATCCTTGGATATTGAAGTTTGGAATATTACAATTAAAATGCCTCCAAATATTTTAAATAAAAATGAAATGTTTTTAAATGTCAAATCAATGAATAGTCTATATTGTGCATTAGATCAAAATATTTTCAAACTTATTTATAAACTTCCTAATGCTTATGAAGTTTGGAAATTTCTTGAGAATTCTTATAGTCTTCCTTCCACAGATGATGAATATGAGCAATTCCTTATGGATCCAAGTGAAGAAGACAACGTCATAATATTGGACTCATTTGATGGCAACACATCAAGCAAAAGAGAAGACGAAAATTCAACTATGGAAGTGGAATGTGAAGAAGATGTTAAAGGAACCCTTGGTTCAAATCTTGCCTCATCCCATAGCAATGTAAGAAATTCTAAGTCTTCTCTATTTGTAAGAAATTCTATTTCTACACTACATATGCTGAATATTGCTAAACGTAGAATTAAAAATTTGAAAAATGCTAATTTCAAACTACGTTTAGAAAATAAAACTTTAAAAGCAAATGGTAAAGTAAAATCAAGTATTGATGTGTTAAAATCTTGTTCATGCTCTTTAATTGAAAATGCTAAACCATGTTTTGATTATAATTCTTTTAAAGAAGAACTCAAGGTTTTAAAAAAGGGTCTTTTAAATTCAAAAGAGCATAATGAAAAATTGATAAAAGAAAATGATAATTTAAAGGATAAACTAGAATCATTAAAAATGTTTATTCAAAATTTTTCATATAATAAAACATCTTTTATTTCTAGTTTATCAAATTATCAAAAGTCTAAAAGCTTAACTTCATATTATAAGAGTATGTCTATAAGAAAGAGTGAAAATGAAAATCATCAAAATAAGAACCAATCATTTAAAACATATTGTAACCCACTCTTTCAACATTCAATTCTTAAGAAAGACCATCACTCTTATAAACTCTCAAAGAATCCATATAATAAAATTCATTATGATTATCAACATCAATGTATTTTGAAAAATAATTTGAATAAACATAAATCCCAAATAAATTATTTTTCAAACAACTATCATCACAAAAAGATGTCAAATAATCATAATATGAATTTAAAAGATAATAAACAACCAAAGTATGAATGGAGGCCCAAAATTAAAAATGAAACACTAGCTCCACTTGTAAAGGCCCATTCATCACTATCTCTCTAAAAGCCAACACGATGTATTTGGGTACCCAAAGGAACCATCACACTTGGTCCCCTTTGGATACCTAAATCTCTCATTCACTAGGAATCATTGTATTGCATGAAGTAGAAATAAATTAAAATGAAATATCATTACTCTACTTCATGATATGCTTAATTACTTTTTCTTTAGTTTATTTTTTTAAGCCAACTTGTTTATGATCACTTTATATATCATGAGATATGACTTTCATCTTAAGCCTATTGTTTAACAAATCAAAATGAATTAAATTCAACATAAAGTCATAATTTTTGTAAGTGATCTATCTTTTCTTTTTCCTATGTTTTATCCTTTTTAAATCCATTGCCTATAAATGTCTTATATTATCATTATAAATTGAATGATAAATTTGCTAAATGATATTATCAAGACTAATGAAATTACTTTCAAAATTGGATTAAGTGGACTTTTAGGGGTCTTAGGCTAAAATATTAAATGCACACCTTATTGCATATTTGTCTATTTTTCGTTGCTGCATATAATAGCCCCTATATTAAAAATCATAATCGAGAAATATCAGAATCAAATAAAATAAAAAACAATGTGTTTTAAAATCAAATATTGTAACTCCGTTGCTAACGCCAGGCGTTATCACTAACGTTGGCGGTAGCATATTTTCCTAAGAATTCTGATTTCTTTAATTATTATTTTTCTGAAAAATTATTTTACTATCATTATTTTCAAATACCTTGTATTTGTTTTTGTCTAATGTCTACAAATTAAAATCAAAAAGAAAATTTACAAAAATGATAAATATGATTTCACAATCACCACCATGATCTATTAATATCCTATGCTAAAATTCACTATAATCATATATCATAATTCATGATCCATCAAGACCTATCTTAAATCAACTATTTCTATCAACCTTAGGAATTATGAAATATATGATGGTTATTGGTATTATAGTTTCATATCTTGTTTTGTGCGTGTAATTTGCATCTATATTGTTTGCATGTATCTCATTTAGACCTATGAATTAACTTGATATCAACAAGATGAAATCAAATAGAATTGACACTTCTCTCTAGGTCTATGAAAATTCAAAACACTATGTTTGAATACATGCAATTCAATTATATATTTGTCCAATTTTACTTAGCTTTGCACCTTATTGTCGAAATTCATCATACTAGCATCATCACTTACCATTGGTATAAATCAATGTCCATGCTAGTTATATATCTTGCAATGCTAAAGTAAATTATATTACTAGAATATGAAAATCATAATTTCCTTTCTAGTTATTTGCATGAATAAAATTTATTCTAAATGGATTTAAAATCAACAATCATCGATATAATTGTAAATCCAAAACTAATCATGCAATTATACCATAGTTAATATATTTAAGGCATGCACGCTTAGTATATCTATAATCATTAACCCATGACTTGTGTCTCACAATAGCGAGGGCGTAGGATTGTGTGCATTAGAGACCTAACCTCTAAGTCATGTCTTGTCCTTAACCGGGGAGGGTTCCAGTAGGGCCTTGCAAGGCACTGGGGGGAAAGAGTGCTAGGTTGAGCGTCGTCTTTTGTATGTATATGGGATTAACACCCCAACCTACGACATGTGTGCAGCTCCTCATGCCCATCCGTCACTTAGTACGGGGCTAGAGTGTAGTCATGTAGTTAAGGTATCCTGATCTTAGATATACTCATATTATATTCATTGCATGAATATTATCTCACTCCTGATACTAAAATCATGCATATTTGTTTTTGTTCTAACATTGCATGTTGTGTTTGCATATTTTATTATTTTGAGCTTTAATGATTTTACAAAACACAAGTACTTGAAAAATCATCAAAAACATACTAAAAGAGCCTTCAAATCTAATCAATATACTCTGAAATTTCAACTGAAGGAAAGCCTCTTTATAATACAAATGAATTTTGAAAAACATTTATCAAAAAATCAAGAAATGCAGTTCTATTTTGGCATTAAGAAGTTAACGCCTGGAGTTAGCTCCTTTGCTCCAAAATATATTTTTTTGCTTTGATTAATTTTTGGTATTATTTTAATATTTTTGTGTGTTTTTTATTTCTCTGTTTGTAAAAAAATTTCTATCTTTTTATTTCCTTTAAAACAAAATTTTATTTCATTTCAAAAAAAATATGTATTGTCTCATGCATTATTTTGGGTTTATTTCTCTGGCAAAGAATATCATTTACTGAAAGGGCTATTAAAGACTTCTATGTTTTCCAGAGAATATAAAAAAAAAATCAAATACAAAATTACAAAACAATTTCAAAGAACAAAAATATTTTTTTTTCTTTATGTGTGTTTATTATTTTGTGCTTTTATAAAAAATTATTAAAAATTTATTTAAAAACTGATTATTATCTATTTCCATTATTAAGGATGATTAATTATATCAATTAAAGATTAAATACAATGTTTAATTTAACTTTCAAGTTTCTTAAAAAAACATTGTTTTGTATTTACATGCCTTGAAAATTATCTTGTTATGTGCAATGAAATTAATTATAGATATACATTTGTAGAAATGCTTAGCATGCCTCTAAGTTTTAGTAATGTATTATGTTTGATAATGATTTATTCACTCACTTATGTTTGATAATCTACATATGTTTACAATCTTATACTTGCATGATTGTGTAGTGTAATAACATATATAATTAAAATGCATAAATAGATTACCTACACAACATTGAATTGGTTATTACAATTCTTTGTCTTTCATGCACTTATTCTTTAGAGAAATGTGGTTTAAAATGCTATGTTTGCAAATCAAGTGAATTCAGAGTCCTTAGTCACTAAACTAAAAAGCAAATGATAAATGACAAGGAAAACTCCACCAAGCACTACTCACCCTCCTGATAAGTCTTAATGAGCATTGTGAGGTTGAGCACCTTGGCTAAGAATTGTAAAGTGTCTTGTAGCAAACATTTATACATCACTTCTCTTAGTACACCTGATCACAAAAAAAATGAAAATAAAACTAAAAAGTATAAATGTGATCCCCAAGCACTACTTTGCACCCTGATAAGTCATAATAAGCATTGTGTGTGCAGAGCACCTTGGTAGTTGTACTCTTTATTTATGTGCATTGAAATATTGTGGGAGTAATAATATTTGTGTATTTTAATGTTGTGTTATTTCATTATATATGTCATGTGTTTTTGATTGATTTACTTGTATACTTTATCAAAACACTACTTTGTACACATCATTATCTCTCATAAAACTTCTACTCATGAGAATTGGATCCTAATGCTCATCTACTCAAATCTCTACAAACTTAAGTAAATGCACTAGATAACAAAGCATGATCGCTACAATGTTTATGTTTACTTGAAATGCAAATTTTATTACATTGTAGTTTGTGTATCTTTTCTTGATATTATGAAATCATGCTTGCAATATTATCTTAATGGAATAGCATCTCTTCAATCTTTAACTCAAACATCAACTTTTCAAATTTCAAACTCATTATCCGTTATATGATTTTATCTTCTAAAAATGATGTTTATGTTTAAGAGTGCTTATTATATTCTTCTGCTAAGTTTACCACTTATGCTCATTCATGTCTATTATTTTTAACACCATGGTTTCAACAAGTGGTATCTTAAAATAGAATGCTTACTTTATCATGTTAGCTATGTTGCTTACTACTATATGTTACATCATGCTTATATTTTTCTCAATAAGTAGTATTTAACAAGCTTTTGATTGCATCCTATTTTTCTTCTCGACATAGAACATATTACTCCTTATTATATACTCACTCCTAAAACCCTCTTTTGATACTACCAAAAGGGGAGATTAAATTGCATAAATTTAATATTTAGGGGGAGTGCATTATAATAATATTAAACTCAAAAAAGGGGTATATTTGTAGGGGGTAATCATATAGGAGGTGCATACACTATCATATGCTCGATCATGACAATCCTTCAATAAGTGGTTCCTTATCTATCTTAGAAGATATACACTCATCCCTAAAGAAATTGAGAAATCTAGTCAAATAGATATTTAGGGCGAGTAAATTATAAGAGAACACTTATGTAGGGGGAGGACTTCATATAGAAAGAGTATGCATTATCGCTATCAAATCTATCTTGCTTTTAACCTGTTATTCATGCATATATTATTATCTCACTTATCTATAAACACAAATGGTCTTAATCTCACTAATTTCTCATACAGGTATTTGTTATTATCAAAAGGGGGAGATTGTTGGAGCCTATGTTCTGCATCTCTTGGTTTGAGAATAACAAATACCGTGTTGTATTTGATCTTGTATTTTGTGTGTTTATAGTGTGCAGGTTGTACATGAACTATAGCTACATATCCCTATGAATAGTATAATGAATGGAGACGACTCTCTGGAAAGAGAGCTAACGCCCCGCGTTAGTTGTTAATGCCCAGTGTTATCAACCGCAGAGAAGAAAATCACTGAGATGAAAACCGCTGAGAAGAAAACCGCTGAGAAGGAAACCGCTGAGATGGCGTTCGACAAAATCTGAACTGAACTGCGCTTGACGAATTGGAGCGTTCGACGAACTTGGAGTTCTGTTCGATGAAATTGCATGTGCTCGACGAAATTGCGCTCGGCAAGCTGCGTTCGACAAACTTGGAGTTTCGTTCGACGAACTTGCCTGCGCTCGACAAAATTTCTCTCGACAAGCTGCGTTCGACGAACTTGGAGTTCCATTCGACGAAATGAGTCTGCGCTCGACGACATTGCACCCAACAAACTGCGTTCGATGAACTTGGAGTTCCGTTCGACGAAATTGATTCCGTTCGACGAACTTGATTTCTGTCACGATCCTGGCGGTTGTGGTTGATGAAATTAGTTTCCGTTCGACGAAGGTGCGTTCGACAAAATTTTTTTCTGCCACGATCTCGATGGTTTACACGATCCTGACGGTTTGCACGTTCACTAACGCCTGCGTTAATCCATAACGCCACGTGTTAGCTCCAGTGGCTATTTAAAGTACAGCTCCTCTCTTTCCTCGAGTGTGATGATTCCAGAATTCTGATACTTTGGAGAGAGGTTCGTGTACAGCAATTAAGAGATCTCCCTTGGGCTATCATGAAGATCTAAAGAGGATTTTGAAGGAGAAGGTCTACAACGCATATCCCATACGAAGGACGATCGTTTCAAGAACGCCAACATCTACATTGACTTAGTCTTCACCTTCAAATTTTCTTGGGGAGTTTCTCTTTACTTATCTTGTAATCTTTTATTTTATTCTCTTTGTAATTCGTGTCGAGAAATCATTCGGGGAGAACGTCGGATTCCGAGAAGGATTCCGTGGGTAAATTTGCCTTGTGTTGGCGACTAGGTCTGGGTAGGACTTAGGGAGGAATTCTCCTTGTGTTAGCGACTAGGTCTAGGTGATTAGATCTAGGGGGTGCTCGAGGCCATATCCGGGGAAGGATTGGCTAGAGCGGCTTGTGGCCACATCTGGGGAAGGATAGGCTAAAGCCAACCGGTTTGTGGGGATACAAGTCGGTATAGAAAAGGAAAAGTTGTTTTACTTTGTACGCTTCTGATTTGTAGCGATATTGAAATCAAACATTTCTGTATTCAATTTATTATGAAATAAAATCATGTCTTTTAATGTTCTATTCAATTGATTTTGTTTCCTCTTCAAGAATATTTTAATTAATATTTTTATCAAAGTATTAAAATTAACATTTGTGTAATTATCTTTGAAATACAATAGTCCTTTTTATTATCTCTGATTTTCTGGAATTGTATTTCATTAATATTTTATTAGTAAAATCTCATTGACATAATTCTGAGCAGATTTATTTTTTGAAGAGCTAACGCCCAATGTTAACACCTAACGCCAGGCGTTAGCAACAGTAAGGAAAAAGTTCTGTTTCCCTTATCTGAGATATTAAAATATATTTTTCTATAAATATTCTAAAACTTCAGTCCCAAACTCTGATAAATTTAATAAAGATCTACATTCCATAAAACCCTTATTCACCCCCCCCCCCCTCTAAGGGCGTCGTAAGATCGAACACACTTTACAATTCTTTCCAAGGTGTTCAACCTCACAATTCTCATTAAGACTTATCAGGAGGGTGAGTAGTGCTTGGTGGAGTTATCTTTGGCATATTATTTCATTAATATTTTTGTTTGGGCCAAAGGTCTCCGAATTCACTTGTTGTTGCAAACATTTATACTATTAAAATAACACTTCTATGTGTGCAAGAAATTTATGTTGGAAAGAAGGTGTGGGTAATTTAGATATACAACTTAATGTGTTAAAACTATTACACTACACAATCATACAAGGCTAAGATTATGAATACATGTAGATTACCAAAATAGTGAGTGAATGAATCATTGATTAACATAAAACATTACTCATAGTTAAAGGCATGCTAGGAAATCATAAACAATTTTCTATAGACTATTTCATTGCACACAATCAGATTAAGGTCAAGGCATGACAAGATAAAACAATGTTTAGGAAATTTGAAATAAAAATTAGACATTGAAGACAATCTTTAAGTGTCTGCCTAAAATCAATTTTGACCTTTTGAAACAAAAATGACTAAGATGTTTGCTCTTGTGAAGTCTTATAGTTAAACCATAATTTTGTAAATTTTTAAAGCAAAACAAATAACAATAGCATATTTTTGAGCATTTCGAATTATTTAAATTTTTTTGTATTTTGGAATAAAATAACTCAATTAATAACAAAATAATTTCAAATCGGAGAAAATAAACAGAGAAAAATTATTATAAAAATACCAGAAATAGTGTAGAGAAAATAGAATTTTAATTTGGCAAAAAGGGCTAACGCCTGGCGTTAACTACTTAACGCCCAATAAGAACTCTGTTTTTTGAGATTTTTGAAAATTTTTCCTTTGCAATAGTGAATATGCATATAGTCCTTCTTGGTGTAGAAATTTCAGAAAATTTAAAGATGATTAGAAGGCTCAAAATTGTTGAATACTTTTCCATAAAAGGTTGTAAAATTATTTTTAAGAATGTTAATTCAAATAATGTAAATCAGATTGCAAGAAGACTGAACTAAGAGATATAGAGATCAGATATTATTCAGCATTATGATATTGACAATTTTGCACAGAAGGCTAATGCTATGCGATAACTTGTAACGCTAGCATTAGAGGCTAACGCCTGGCGTTAACTACCTAATACCGAGACAGTAGATGATTTCATGCATTTTTTTTATAAAAAAAAACTTTTCTTTGATTTCGAGTTATTATATAAAGGCCTTCTTAGTATATAAATTTCAGACGTTTTGGAGATCATTAGAAGACTCTTTAAGCATGTTTTATTTTTTCAAAAAAAGTTTTATATTTTTATTTGGTTTTCAAATACTTGTGTTTTACAAGATCATTAAAGCTCAAAAAAGATAAAATCTGCAAAACACAAGATAAGCATGTTCGATCAAAACAAGAATGCATGAATAATATAATCATAATGAGCGCATGTAAAACATACGATATAGGAATGTTCTAGATTATAATGCCCTAACTATATGCCTACACACTAGCCCCGTACTAAGTGATGGATGGGCATGAGGAGCTGCACACATGTCGTAGGTTGGGGTGTTAATCCCATATGCTCACACTAGAGAACACTCAACCTATCACTCTTTCCCCCAGTGCCTCGCAAGGCCCCACTGGAACCCTCCCCAGTTAAGGACAAGACATGACATAGAGGTTAGGTCTTCTAATGCACACAATCCTACGCCCTCGCTATTGTGAGACACATAATGTGGGTGAATGATCATGGACATCCTAAGCATTTTGTACTATGGAAACAATTTGTAAACTATGGCTTTTTATAAGAGATTGATTTCTAATTATATTTTAAAGCAACATAGTTATTATGAGTTTTAACTTTTAATTGTTCTACTTTAAGATGGATTCATTATGGCATTATTAGACAACTAGCATGAATGATGAGTTTGAATGTAATGTTACGCCATAAGATTAATAGAGTTAATGTTGTATGTATTCAAAAATAGTATTTCAATTTTTAGACCTAGAATAAAGTGATGATTCTATTTGATTTGCTCTTATTAATATAAAGATGATTTTAGGGGTTTACATATAGGTGAGATACATGCACACACAAAACATATTTCATTCATATAATAATCATGATCACAAATCATATGTTAGAAGCAAAATAGATCTTTTGTAGTTATATTTAATGCTTGAATTTTAGAATGATAATATAAGAACTCATAGTTATCATGAATTTTAAGTTCCAAATTTTCTAAACTAACAATGCATTAGAATGATAATATAAGATTAGCATGACAACTAATAATATTCATTAGGTGACAATGTTTGTATGATGAGTAAATATTATGCCATAAGAATAATGCATGTTTCTTAAATTGATAGAGATTCAATTTATAGACCTAGAATTAAATGATGATTTGATTTATTGATGTCAAGGTGATTCCAAGGTCTAGATATAGTAAGATTAAAAAATTGCGAACCTCCTTTCATAATACTGCTACCATGATATGAAGTTATAACAGCCAACATATAAATCATAATTCCTAAGTATGATAAAAGTAGTTGATTTAAGATAGCTCTTGGTAGATCATGAATTATGATATATGATTATAGAGAATTTTACCATGGGATATCACAAGATCATGGTGGCGAGTGTGAATTCAATATTTATTCTTTTGTGATTTTCCTTTTAAACAAAATTATGTGAGATCACAATATAATGATAATTTTCTTTTTCAGTCATTGCACGAATACACATGAGTCTATAATTAATTTGATAATTGCTAGGCTTTAGTTGGACATAGCAATTTAGAGTGGATCTTGGACTTCCCGAGGTCTACCCTGTGAGGGGTTCGCCCGGAACTAGGAGATGTGATGAGGTGACATCCCAAATCTCCCTTTCTCAAGATACATGTAAATAGAAAAATTAGGTTTAAAAAATAATTTTTAATAAGTTTATTGTTTTATAATTTTGTATTTGATTTTTCAAAAATCACACAAAGGCATACAGATAAAAATAGGTAGTATATTTAGACGAACATATTTTTAGTGATTTTTCAAAATTTTAAAAAACACAGAATATTGGACATTCGAGCTAACGCAAGCATTAATTCTCAGCGCGTGCGTTAGCACACGGAGAGTGCATATTTTACTCATATAGCCTAGATTTTCTTCGATTTCACTTTCGATTTTGCTCAATTATGCTTGTGCAATGTAAGACCTGTCTACTGAAGTGAAAATATGAGAAGAAATCGTAAAAAGTTACGGAAGTTAAAATTTTAGATCATTGTCTCCAACACTAACTTTAATTCATGAATTTTGCACAATCATTTAAGCTTAATATTATAGGATATACCAAAAAAACATGATTGAGCAAGATAAATAAGCATGATTTTAGTGATAATAGATTGGTCATTTATAAATGAAAACTTAACTTTAACTTTTGATTTAATTTAATTTGTAAACTTCATTTAGGCTTTAGGGGACAGTCAAATTTCAAATATTATATTAGGTGACCATGGCATGATGGCTTAAAAAATATGAAAGCAAAAAAATAAAAATAAAAAGACATTGAAGCATATCATGAAGTAGAAATTTGTATATTTCATTTTGAGATGATTCTACTTCATGCATTTGATGATACCTAATGAATAAGAGTTTTAGGTATCCAAAGGGGACCAAGTTTGGTGGTTCCTTTGGGTACCCAAATATAGCGAGATGATTTTTGGGGAGATGAGTATGAATGAACCCTTTCAAGTGAAGTTGATTTTCATCTTTTATTTTGGGTCTCCACTCATACTTAGGCTTAATATTGTTTTTATTCAACAAATTTCCATTGTGAATATTCATATTTTGAAGTTTATAATTGTGATGATTATTGAAAATATTTTTCATAGGAAATTTGTGAACATTTAATTTTATGTTGGGAGAAGATTGATGTTGTAAATGATAATGATGAGAGTATTTTGGAATTTCATTTTCAATCTTTTGGAGTTTATTATTTCCATTGTTTGGCTTATTCAAAATTTGAGAATTCATAATCAACTTGCTTTTACACATTCCTTGATATTGTGAATTTATGTGTTGTGAATTATTATTCATAATTTTCATAAGAAAGTTGATTTTTGATTTTAATTCATCATTTTTTATCTTAAGATTATGCTGAGCTTTATTATAAGCTATTGTGTTATTTTTAAGAGTGGAAATAATTGAATCAATATGATTTTGATAGTTATTTCTTAGTTCCTCAAATGTTTCATCCATCTCTTTAATTTCAATTTTATAGTCTTTGCACTTAGCACAATTACTTTCAAAAGATGAATTTTCTAACCATAATCGTTCATTTTGTTCTTTTACACAAATAAGCTCCTTTTCAAGTTTCTTGTAATTTTCTTTCAATTCATTATATTTGATACAAGGTGAAGCAGTTTTGATTAACGAGCAAGAGTGAGAGTCATCAAGCATATCAATTTTTGTTTCTACATTAGACATAGCTATTAATCTTTTATTTTCTAAACATAAGTTGTTATTAGCAATTTTCAATTTATTCATTTTACGTTTAGCAATTTGTAGCATATGTAATGTGTAAACGGAATTTGTCACAAAAAGAGAAGATTTTGATTTCCTTACATTGCTATCGGAAGAGGAAAGAATTGAGCAAATTATTCCTTTGAAATCTTTTTGGCACTCCTCTTCCAAAGATAATATTTTTTCTTCTCTTCCACTTGATGTGCACTCTATTGATCCATCATTAGAGGAGCTTTCTGGAACACTTGTGCAGGCTTGAATGTTTTCTAAGTCTTGTGTTTGTTCCATACCTGTGAGAGGAAAATCATACATTTCTTCAAGAAATTTCCATACTTTGTATGCACTAGAAAAGCAATATATTGATTTGAAAATTTCTTAAGATAAGGCACAGAAAATACTATTTAAGGCCTTTGCATTTAGGTGACGTTCATTATTATTCATTTCATCCGCAGGTTTTACTATTGCAATATTCCATGCTTCGATATCTAGATTTTTAATAAATTTTCCATTAAAAATTTCCATCCTTTATAATTTCTTCCTTCGAATAAAGGTGGTGCAAGTGATTTTTCTTCTTCATAAAAATTTTCCCTACTAGTAGATGCGAGATCATGATCAAGATATGCCATTATTCCCGGTGGTGAAACCGTTTTGGAACAACCTAGCTCTGATACCACTTGTTGGATCATGAGGCTCACTTAGAGGGGGGGGTGAATAAGGGTTTTAAAAACTTATGTTATATTCTAAAATATTAGAAAAGATAAGAGATTAATTTAAAGAAGAAATCAAGTAATATAAATGAGAGACATGATTTTATTAACTTGAGATATAAGATTACAAAAGTTGTTTTCTTATGATGCTAGAAATCATAGGCGATAAAGTAAAATCTCATTTTGTTTTCTATACTGACCCGTATCCCCATGAACCGGTTGGCTGTAGCCGATCTCTCCCTAGATACGGCCTCAAGCCGCTCTAGCCTTCCTATTCCCAGGAAGGCCTTGAGCACCCCCTAGACCTAGTCACCAACACGAGGTGAATTCCTCCCTAAGTCCTACCCAGACGTAGTCGCCAACACGAGGCGAATTTACAAACCGATTACAACGATAAAATAAAAGGACAAATACAAAAGAAAAATATAAAACTCCTTATGAGGTAATCTGAAGGAGACGCTGAAGAATCGCTGAAGATCGTTGAAGTCCAAGCGTGCGTTCTTCGCATTGAGTTAGCTTGTTGATCCAAGCCTCCTTCAATTCCACCTTTTGAAATTGAGTGGGAGATGTGTTGATATAGAAATACGGCCCTAATTAAGTTTCTAGAGTGCTGGAGTAGGGCTCTAATCAATCAGTCCTTTGAGAAGATGAAATCATCCAATTTATAGAACTTGAGCTAACGTCGGCGTTAGGCTAACATCGGGCGTTGACCCAGTATAGTAATCTTTTGATGGCTAGGATCTTTAAAACAAGAAGGAGATTCTGCACTTTAGGAATTGTTTATTTTAGGCAATCCTAACGCTGGCGTTAAGGCTAACACTGGCATTAGGTCAAATCATTCTTAAACATCCCCCTGCAATCACAACTTCTTCCTCCTTGCCATAATCATCCTGGTGAGCTACGTGTTAACGCCTAGCATTAGGTTCTAACGCCCAGCGTTAGACCAATTTCCATACTTCAGCTTTGAGTTGTTCCAGACTAATAATTCCACCTACTAGTGTCATCACTGTGCAAGCCTGCATACTAAAAATACAATGGCAAACAAGATCAAATACAAGTAGGATTTGTTATTCTCAGATCAAAGGGATGCAGAAGAACTGTGTTCCAACAAGAAGAAGTTGTAAATATGTTACTTCTATTGGTGTTCTTCAGGATCTGTTTTGAATGAACCGTTGTTTAAGGTAGAAAAGAATGCAAGGGTGATGAGCTTGTGATCTTGATGATCTCTTTGTACTCTTGATGGACTTCTGGTGTAAGTGAAGAAGAAGAAGTAGAGCCTATGTATTTTTCTTGAACATAAATGTTCTTGTTCTATCTGAGGGAAAGAGAGCTTGAGGAAGAAGGAGAACAGAATAGAATAGCTTGAATGATTGTGTTGTCTTTCATCCTTTGTATAATTATTCTCTGTCTAATAGTGTTTGAATTTTGTTTCCTCTTCTCTTTTGTGCTTAAAAGGAATGTCCACTGGACAATAAATATTTCTTTCCATTTCTTTTCATGACCCGTCAATCTGAATTTGAATAACTTCCAAGAATGTCTTTGTTGTCTCTATAGAGTACTTCATTTCATTCTTCGCAATAAATGAACCATTAGAATTTGAATTACATCCTTGGATACCATCTGAAAAAGCATCAAAAAGGGACAGCAGAAAATGTTCTAATTCTATCTGTATTCGACGTAGCGTCGAATTCATTTTCCTTTTAATCGACGCACCTCTGAGTTCTAATAGAAGCTGCTTTGAATTCCTTCTCAGCATTGAATAAACTCAGATATTGGTGTTGCATTGAATCCTTATCGACGTATTCATCGAGTTGAAAACTTGGACTTTGAACATCTTTTGCGTCGACTTCAAGTCGCAGTTGTGACGACTTCTAATACTTCTTCGACTTACTATGTCTTCTGCGTCAAATATATCTCGACGTTGCGTTGACTTGGACTCAGTTTGAGTTACTTCTACTTATATTTGAAGTTTCTTCGACTTTCAGTCGAAATTGCGTCGACTTCTATTCGACGCAAGTTTAACTCAACTGAATTTTGTACTTATTTTGAACAGGTCTTGACACTCTAATGTGAGTGTGATATCCTAGGACATCTAATGACCAAATTACCCTCTCTATATAACATGGGTAATATATCCTAGAAAATGAAATCACTTGCATATAATTTATAAGATAAATCAAAGGGTATTTTTCCCAACAATCTCCCTTATTTATCTTAACAAATTTTACAAATTGTTTACGTGATTTCAAACATACTTAGACATAAAAACAAAGTACAAACAAATATAACATAGACAGAATGACCTGGTAAACAGAAAAACTCCTGATTAATATAAGTAAATGTTTATCAAAGTTAGTTACCCAAGAAATGATCTACTTTCTCTCTTTGAGAAAAGTAGATAAGGCCTCATAGACCTTTCTGAATTTTCTTTCCACAAACTTGAAGTTTGCTGGGATAGCCTTCTCTGAATTCTTCTGGATTCTGTCATGTCCTTTGAAAAGCTTCTCCGGGTTAGCTTCTGCTTCAGGATAGACATCATTAAGCTTGAATCCTAGACCAATGACTTTAGCAGACATCAAATTTATTTCTTCCAGATTTAGCTCTTCTGGATCAAGTACTATAAAGGTAGACTGTATAACTCGAGGAGTTGGAGTTGACTTGAACACAATCTTCTTTCTCTTTTGAAGTGGCTGATCTGCTTCATCCTGATCACATCCAAGGCCTCCTTTGTGAAGTTGTCCTTTATTTTCTAGAAGTTTTGCCTGAGGGTTCCTCGCTGCATACTTTGTAGGATCAAACAAAGTGCTTGGAATTTGAATTGACTCCTTTAATTGTTCTTTTTCCACAGCATCTTTGCCCTTCTTCAGTCTTTTAATGAACAACCTTCTCTTTTCTTCCAACTCTCTTTGAGATGCTTCAAATTCATATTGCTCCCTTTTTCTAATCTCATCCAGGGCTCTGTCAAGCTTTGGGTCATCATATATGTTGAAGCCAAGCGGTCTCGAAGGATTGAAGCCAAGCGATCTGAAGCCAGCGGTCTGTGCGGTCTCCAATAATCAGACCGCGGCTTCCTCTCTGATGTACCAGATCGCGCCGGATAAAGATAAATTGAAGCTGCGCGGTCTCGAGGCAGCGGTCTGTGCGGTCTCTCAGAATCAGACCGCTGCTCCTCAGATATGCGAGATTGTGCAAGATAAACGTCGGCGATCTCCAGCCCTATCAGACAACTGTTTGATAACCGTGGTCTGTGTGGTCTCCCAGCATCAGACCGCCAGTTCTCCTCAAGTATGCGAGATCGCGTCTTATGAAGGTCAGCATCATTCCGTCTCTCCAAGCGGTCTAGAGCCAGCGGTCTCAGCGGTCTCCATGTTCCAGACTGCCGGTTTATCTCAGATATACCAGATCTCCTCTTATGAAGAGAAGCGGTCTCGCCCTCCCGGTCTCTCCATTATGGGGGAGTGTTCGCCACAAAGATCTAACCGTCCGACGGTCTCCTCTGTCATACGACCTTTCTCCTGTCGTGTGACCACCAGATCTCACTCCAGATCGCAGAGGTCGCTGCGGTCTCAATATTCCTGATCGCCCAAACCGCTCAGCTCTCTTGAGTATTGTGTATTTGTATTTAGTCCCACATCGTATATTTATATTTTACTGTTTCCCTCCTAGTCTATATAATGGAGGCAATACTCTTGTAATACTTAGTTTTTTGGAAATAAAAATTCCTGTTATTTTCAAATTCTCACATGGTATCAGAGCGATCGATCTCTTCGACCAGTCTCTTTTTCTTCTGACCGCACAATCTGTGCGATCTCCTCTCTTCATCCTCCAGTTAGCGCGATCTCCCTTATATCCGTGAGACCGCGCGATCTCTCTCATGGGTACCCCTTCTGTGAATGCTACCCCCCCCCCCTTGCCCACTCCTGTGGCTATTTCTACCTCTTCCTCGGGCAACCTTGGCACCACATCCAAGCTCACTGGAGCTAATTATCCTGATTGGAGTGTCTCCTTCACCTTTCTCTTACGCTCTCAACGCAAACGCCACCATATCACCAATGATCCTCCTCCCACAGGTTCTGCTACCTTTGATGATTGGGATGCTAGCGATGCTCTTGTCCGCACCTGGCTTGCTAACAGTCTCTCTGATGAGTGTCTTCCTATCATTCGTCATGATGAGACAGTCAAGGCAGAATGGAAGCATCTTGCGGCCCTTTACTCCAAAAGTGCCAAAACCTCCCGCATTTACACCTTGTATGCTGATCTCTTTGCCTGCCCAACCATGGATCCCACCACAGCTTATCAAGCAGTTCAGGCCCTTGGGGCTGAACTCCTTCAGCATCGCCCCTTCTCTGTTGATCTTGCTGAACAGCATAAACACTTCCAAGAGCTCCTGGTTGTGTGTTACCTTCTCCGTCTTCCGGAGTCTTATGATATGATACGACAACAAATCCTTGGAGAAGCTGAATCTCCAACTCTTGATGCCACCGCTGCTCGGGTCTCTGTCGTTACCTCCCTTCTCCAACGACCCTTGTTGTCTTCCCCTCCTCCTCCAGAGAGCTTTGCTCACCGGGCTGAACGTGGTCACCCTGGTGGCCGTGGTGGATCTCTTGGTGGTCGTGGACCTCCGCGACACAATTGTTCTCATTGTGGTCGAAGGGGTCACCCAATTGATCGTTGCTATCTCAAGCATCCTCATCTTTGCCCTCTGGCCGCTGCCTCTCAACTGGATATTAGATCACCATCTGCTTCTGTTGCTACCTCCTCAGGTAGCGTGCACGTGGTTACTGAAGGTAAATGGCTTATTGATTCAAGCGCAACAAATCATATGACAGGGAACCCTCACCTTTTCTCCCAATTACTAGAGCACAAGAATTTTCCTCCGGTTCTCATCGCTGATGGTTCTCCCTCACATATTTGTGGGACTGGAATAGTTTAAGTCACTCCAACTATCTCTCTTCAGAACACTCTTTATGTGCCTACTTTTCCATGCAACTTACTATCATTCAAGGCTCTCTCTCAACAATTACAATGCTCTATTATGTTTACTCCGACTAACTGTTATTTTCAGGATCTTCATACGAAGGAGACAGTTGCTACTGGGACTGAGAGTGGAGGCCTCTACTTCCTTGATGTTCTTGCTGCTCACTCTGCCTCTACCGTCTCGGATTCTCTCCATCAATGGCACCTCCATCTTGGTCACCCTCCACCTCGACTGTTGTAACAACTTCTACCTCACCTCACCAGAGATACCTCTCCTCTCAACTGTGAAGCTTGTCAACTAGGAAAGCACCATCGGGCTTCCTATCCTGCCAAACATGGACGCAACTCGACTCGTCCCTTTGATCCCCTCCACTCGGACATCTGGGGTCCTTCTCCTACCAAGGCTGTAGGTGGGAGTAGTTTGTATTTTGTTACTTTTATTGATCACTTCTCTCGATGTACTTGGGTGTATCTGTTAAAAGAATGCTCAGAACTTTTTTCTATTTTCAAAACTTTCTATAATGAAATTTCCACTCAGTTTGGAGTGTCTATCAAGGCTATTCGCACTGATAATGCTAAAGAGTATGTTTCTCATCAATTTTCTGAGTTTTGCATGAACCATGGTCTTATACATCAGACTAGTTGTCCTTATACTTCTCAACAAAATGGAATAGCGGAACGTAAGAATCGACACCTCCTCGACATGGCTCACACCTTACTCTTCCAGATGAATATGCCCAAAACCTATTGGGGTCATGCCATCCTCATCTCTTGCTATCTCATTAACCGCATTCCCTCCACCCTTCTTCAAGTCTCCACCCCCTTCTCTCTACTATATCCCACCTCACAACCCTTCTCGTTACCTCTCAAGGTGTTCGGTTGTACTGCGTTTGTCCACACTCCTTCCCCAGGTCGGGACAAACTCTCTCCTCGGGCAGTTAAATGCATCTTTGTTGGTTATTCTCCAACTCAGAAAGGGTACCGGTGCTATGACCCATTCTTCGCAAACAATATGGTTCCGCTGATGTCACATTCTTTGAAAATGTTCCATACTTTTCTACCTCTTCCACCTCGCTGCCTCCTACGCCTAGTCCGACAACACTGCTGATTTACTCTCCACCACCACCACCTACTCTCCCAACTCCTCCACCTCTTCCTTTCCCTCCACCACCTCCAGCATCTCCTTCCACCTGTCCTCCTACTCCGGGGCCTTCTCTCCCAACTCTTGGGCCAGCACTATCTTCTTCTGATGATGACTCTCCTGCAGATACAGACACCACAGAAGACCTTCCTATTACTCTTCGAAAGGGAGTTCGCTCATGTACGCAACATTCTATTCACGATGTTGTAACTTATGCTCAACTTACCCCCTCTGCTAGGGCATTTGCTATTGCTATTACAGATACAGCCACCCCAACCTGTTATCAGAAGGCTCTTGCTATCCCACAGTGGAAGGCTGCCATGGATGATGAAATCTCCACTCTTCAGGACTGTGGCACTTGGACTCTTGTTCCTCCACCTATTGGGATAGATGTTGTTGCGTGTAGATGGGTCTTTGTGATAAAATATCGTGTTGATGGCTCTGTTGACTGCTACAAAGCTCGCTTGGTTGCCAAAGGTTTTACTCAGACATGTGGAGTAGACTTCTTTGACACTTTCTCACATGTCGCTCGTCTTACAACCATCAGGGTCCTCTTCTCTGTGGCCATCAACAAAGGTTGGCAACTCTCTCAATTGGATGTCAAGAATGCTTTTCTCTATGGTGACCTTCAAGAGGTTGTTTTTATGGAGCAACCTCCAGGGTATGTTGCTCCGGGGGAGACTCGTGTATGTAAGCTAAAGAAGGCCATCTATGGTCTTAAGCAAAGTCCTCGCGTCTGGTTCAAAAAATTTAACGAAGTTATCAAGATCATTGGATTTGTCCGTAGTTCTGCGGATCACTCTCTCTTCATTCGTAAGACATCTCATGGAATGGTTGTTCTGGCTGTATACGTTGATGACATCCTTCTCACAGGTGATGACGTTGAAGGTGTCTCCCTTACAAAGAAACATCTTCTCCAACACTTTGTGACCAAAGATATGGGAACTCCCAAGTACTTTCTGGGCATTGAAATCTCAAGGAAGCATAGCACCATTGTTCTCTCACAACGGAAGTATGCTATTGACCTTCTAAAGGAAACAGGTCTTCTCGGTTCTAAACCTGCTAAATATCCAATGGAAATTGGAGACGACAAACTCTGGACTGACAACTCTCCTCCTCTACTTGATAGCACTAGATATCGTCGTCTTGTAGGCAAGCTCATCTACCTAACTGTAACAAGACCTGATATCTGCTATGCTGTTGGGAAGGTCAGCCAATTCATGCAAGCTCCGAAGGAATGTCACCTTCAAGCTGCTTTAAAAATATTAGAATACGTTAAGGGATCTCCAGGGAAGGGACTTCTGTTCCAAAGGAACAACCATCTCAAGATAGAATCCTACTCAGATGCTAGCTACGCTGATGATAAAGGAGACAGGAAATCCACAGCTGGGTTCTGTACATTCGTGGGAGGAAATCTGGTGAGCTAGAAGAGCAAGAAACAAGCAGTAGTTTCCAGATCAAGTGCTGAGGCCGAGTACAGGAGCATGGCCCAAACTACATGCGAGTTGAAGTGATTACGAACTCTCCTTCTTGAATTAGGAGAAGTTTACAATCATCCATTGCCAATGTTCTGTGACAACAAAGCTGCAATCTATATATCTCAGAACCCAGTCTTTCATGAAAGAACCAAACACATTGAAGTGGACTGTCATTTCATTAGGGAAGAAATCTTGAAGAAACAAATCCGCACTCCCTTCGTAACTTCGGATAAAGAGCTGGCTGATATCTTCACCAAACCTATATCTTCATCCTTCTCTGATGTGTGTAACAAGCTAGGCATGATTGATATATATGCTCCAGCTTGAGGGGGAGTGTTGAAGCCAAGCGGTCTCAAAGGATTGAAGCCGCGCGATCTGAAGCCAGCGGTTTGTGCGGTCTCCAATAATCAGACCGCGGCTTCCCCTCTGATGTACCAGATCGCGCCGGATAAATATAAGTTGAAGTTGCGCGGTCTCGAGTCAGCGGTCTGTGCGGTCTCTCAGAATCAGACCGCTGCTCCTCAGATATGAGAGATTGTGCAAGATAAAGGTCGGCGATATCCAGCCCTATCAGACAACTGTTTGATAACCGCAGTCTGTGCGGTCTCCCAGCATCAGACCGCCAGTTCTCCTTAAGTATGCGAGATCGCGTCTTATGAAGATCAGCATCATTCCGTCTCTCCAAGCGGTCTAGAGCCAGCGGTCTCAGCGGTCTCCATGTTCCAGACTGCCGATTTATCTCGGATATACCAGATCGCCTCTTATGAAGAGAAGCGGTCTGGCCCTCCCGGTCTCTCCATTATGGGGGAGTGTTCTCCACAACGATCTAACCGTCCGACGGTCTCCTCTGTCACACGACCTTTCTCCTGTCGTGTTACTGCCAGATCTCACTCCAGATCGCAGAGGTCGTTGCGGTCTCAATATTCCTGATCGCCCAGACCGCCCAGCTCTCTTGAGTATTGTGTATTTGTATTTAGTCCCACATCGTATATTTGTATTTTACTGTTTCCCTCCTAGTCTATATAAAGGAGGCAATACTCTTGTAATACTTAGTTTTTTGGGAATAAAAATTCCTGTTATTTTCAAATTCTCACAATATACCTCCATTCTATTTTCAGGAATTTCAACCTTCTCATAAATTTCGTAATAAGATTTATCCTTCTTGAGCTGCTTTATTTGTTCTTTTATATGCCTTTCCCAAATAGGTATGTTTCTTCCATATCCCCTTCCTCTAAAATCTCTTTCCCTTCCTCTGTAATCTCTTACATGTCCCCTTCCTCTGAATGGAGGTCTTCCTCTGGAAGCTGGCAATGGAAGTATTAGAATAGGTGTTGGAGTAGGTGCATGAGGTTGCTGAGTTGGTGTTAGAGAAGATGGAGCAGATTCAGGAGCAAGATCAGTAGGCTGGACTACAGGTGATGCTGTTATTTATTCTTCAGAATAAGGCCTGAAGTCTGGTGTCTCAGGAATGGGCGACTCATCCCATTCTTTGTACTCCTTCAGACTTTTGAGGTAATCATTATCATCTGAGAAGAGATCACTCTCCCCCTGTTGTGATGGCTCCCCCTGGATTGAAGGTAGAGTTCTTGGAGGAGAGGATGATGCTGATATCAGAAGTAGCTTGGAGGTGATGGCTAGCTCACCTTCAGAAACATAAGAGAAGGGAAGAGTTGTAGTGTATACTGAACCTTGAGGTGATCTGCTGGCACATTTCTCCCCCTGCTTTATATCTTTGATGAAGGATATAAAGACATTAGCAAGCAGCGCTAACAACCTCACTTCCTTTCAAGGGCTTTTGTTTGAGCAGTGAGGTTCTGTAACCTTCTATGTTGAGCACATAATTGTCGGTAGCAATCTTCTGAGAAATCAAGATATAAAGAACTGAACTGAGACAGCAGTGTCTCTAAGGCTAGATTTATTACTTCAACAAGGTCTCTTTGATTTTGAGGAGAAGCCATTGATTACTTGGGCACCTACGGAAAAATAAAGTGAGACGTAGATAGGAAAACATAGGAGAGTTAAAGAGAGAGAGAGAGAATTCAAAAGCACAATAGGATCTAACAACTGAGTTGCTTTGAGTAGATGAATCATCACAACTTAGGGTTTTATTCGAAGCAGCATCGACAGGAGGTGGATTCAGCGTGCCAAAACATGTCGAAGTGGCTTCTAGAAATCATTTCTGTGCACGCTCCACGAAGTCGATGTAACGTCGAGTAGAAATCGACGTGGCTCTGAATATAGTCAGCAATTATGATGTCGACTTAGGCGTCGATAAGAATTCGATGCTGCGTTGAGTGTCATTCGAATTAACTACCTCAGCTAGCTCTCGAAGCTGACGTCGAGTAGAAATCGACGCAGCTATGAATGAACAGTTATATTTTCTCAAAAAAATTTCTATTTTCCCCAGCAATATATCTTTATCGAAAATACCATTTATAATATTATAGGTGTTAATTAGCATGCATCATCAGGAGGTTGATAGATGAAGTCACTCCCATGATTCTTTGAAGTTCCATGTTGAATAATTAGTTTTCCCTTTCCCTTTATTATCTCTGAGGAAGGGATCCAAATTTCTCCTGCACATGTAACTCAAACAATAGAAGGTACCTATGTTACCTTGAGGCCTTTGCTTTACCTTGAAATGATGAAATTAAAGTGTAAACAAGCCTTCATGATACCCCTTAGGATGGTAGAGTGGTATTTTGTTAAACCAATAAGTTTTAGCATTGTGTCCACTTTTATAGTAATAATAACATTTAGAATTAAAGAGTGAGTTTGGATGAGAGAATATAGAATTGAAATTTCTTGATTTTTTTTTGGAAACAGACATCGAGTAGAAGTCGACGCATCTATAGGGTTGCGTCGAAAGGAATCCTATGTGTCCATAAAGTTGCTTAGATACACAGTCAATGCAGGTTGCTGGTGTTGGATCGATTGGCGCCCTTAGAGGGGGGGGGGGGGTGAATAAGGGAATAAAATTTTTCTTATAATTTTATGAAAATGACTAAATTGTTTTTAGTGAGAGTGAGCAAAATAACAATTTAGCAAAAGTAATTTGAAAAAATAAATTTTATGCCAAATGAAAGAAATCAAGTAAACACAAATAGAGACATGATTATATTATATAAAAAGGTGTTTACATAAATTTGATTTCAATATCGCTAGAAATCGGAGGCGTGTAAAGTAAAACATATTTTCCTTTTCTATACCGACTCGTATCCCCACGAACCGGTTGGCTTTAGCCTATCCTTCCCCGAATATGGCCTCAAGCCGCTCTAGCCAATCCTTCCCCGGATATGGCCTCGAGCACCCCCTATATCTAATCTCCTAGACCTAGTCGCCAACTCATGCGGAGAATTACCTCCTAAGCTGCGCAAGGACCTAGTCGCCAACACAAGGCGAATTATACTACAAAAATTACAAATGAAATAAAACAAATAACAAAAACTCCATGTATGAGATGTCTGAAGTTGAGGATGAAGGATCACAGTTGCACAAGCGAGGTTGAAGTGATCGTTCTTCGGATGCAGCATGGGGGCTTCCTTCTCCAGAAATCTTCTTTGGCTTTGATTGGGAGATGAACTTTCGGCAGAGTAGCAGCTCTAGAAATTTTGCACAAGTAATCTCTCCGGAAGCTCTAACCAAAACGAGAGAGAGCTCATCAATTTATAGACCTTGAAAATAGCGCCTGCGGTAGCTCCTAGCTCCTGCGGTAGAGTTCGTGAGGAAAGTTTGCGAAACCATCGGCGGCGTGGTGCTGTGCACGAACTTAAGCTAGCGCTGGCAGTAGCGCTAGCGCCTGCGTTAACCCTTAACGCTGGCGGTAGTGCTTCAGCTCATTTTGTTGGTTCCAAGCTGCTTTCTTCCTGTGGAGTATTGCACCTATAGTTCCTGCACACTATAAACACACGACAAGCAAGATCAAATACAATTTGAGATTTGTTATTCTCAAACAAAGGGATGTGACACACATGTCCAACAATCTCCCCCTTTTGATAATAACAAATCCTCTTAGCAAGAAATCAACAAAGGTGTTTATGGTATAGGATAAGCGAGATAAAAGTGCAACTATAGTATTTGATAAGCATGAGAAATGTGCATACTCCCCCTATCTTAATGCTCCCCCTACATAAATGCAATTTATGTTTTACTCCCCCTAAATGATAGATTACATGAATTAGTCTCCCCTTAAATTTCTAGATTTCTCCTCTAGATTTCTTCAATTAATCTCCCCCTTTTGGTATTATCAAAAGAAGGTGGGGTGAGAGTAGTAAGGAAGCAATCCTTATAAATGACAAAGCATTATCGAGCTTTTGTAATATAGATAATGATAAAGAGTTTAAGCATAGGATATATAAGAGTTTTCAAATAAAAAGATAAGAGTTGTAAGCAAGCAGAAGATTATAAGAAACATCTGTATGTAAGCATGAAAAGCATAAGTAAAAATATGAGTTTTAGTTCAAAATTGAAAGATGTTTTAACCTTTTTGAAATCTCAAAGTTTTTCATAAAGATACCAAGCATGAAATGAACATATCAAAGAGAGATTATACTACAATGTTACTTGATTTTAAGTTCAAGAGAAATCAAAAACATTGTAGAGATCATGCTAGGTTATCTAGTGCATTTTTTATACAAAGAGTAGTATAGATAAAGCATTAGAATCCAATACTGATGAGAAGAAGTGTTATGAAAGATAATGATGTGCACATAAGTGTATTTAGAGCAATGCTAACAATTGATTTAAATCACAAAATACAAGACATATGTAGAGTAAAGTGCAAAATAAAACACAAGTATATTAACTTTCACACACTTTAATGCACAATATATTTAGAAAAAGTGGTGTAATATCAAAGATTTGCACAAGTCACTTTACTATTCTTTCCAAGGTGCTCAACCTCACAATGCTTATGAAGACTTATCAGGAGGTTCAAGTAGTGCTTGGTGGAGTTATATTTGTCTATATGATTTTTTGTTCACTTTTGTGAGGCAACATTCTCCGAATACATTTGTTTTGCAAACCTAACAAATTTTTTAAATCCAACCACTTTTCTTGATTTTTAAGTGCAATTCAAATGTAGTGTAGATAATAAACTTATGCAAATTTTAATTCATTATACAATTACAATACACAAGCAAGCATTTTTATATTTAAACACACATATACATTACCAAACATAAGTGAGTGTAAAAGTATCATTATCAATCACCATTTACTCATACTTAGAGGCATGCTAAGCATGGTTCTACACATATTTTTAAATACAATTAATGCACTTAATTAGATATATCAAAGCATGATAAACACAACAATGTTCATAGTAAAATGAAGAAATAAGTTTTAACATTGTAAATAATTTTAAATGATAGAATTCATATTCATGATTGATATTAACAATAAAGATCATACAGTTTTTTTGTCGTTTTGAACATTTTTTATGAAAGGAAAACAGACAACCACAAAAACATATTTTTGTATTTTTGTATTTTGAAATTTTATAGTTGATTTTCCATAAAATAAATAAAACAAAAATAACAAAAGTCAGAAGTACATAATTAAAGTAGTAAATATGAACTAAAATATTTTTGTAGATTTTTAGAAATTTTGAAAATCACAAAATTCAAACACTCACGCTAGCGCTAGCGCGGGAAATAGTAAGTGAAATAGTGAAGATTTTATAATTCTGTTTTTTGATATAGATTAGGGGTCTTAATAGTAGTCTTATGAAAAAATTTTGTAATTTCCAGAGATGTCTTGATTGCTCAAATTGCATAAAACATTAGCGTTTTATATGGTATTCATCCTAAGATGTCTAAGACTCCTAATTCCAACCTTAACATTTGAAACCTTGCATCGGGAAGAGGTTTAGTGAATATATCAACAAGTTGGGAGTCCGTGCCAATGAAACTTATTCTAACATTTTCCTTCTTAATGTGATCCCTTATGAAATGATGACGTACATCTATATGTTTGGATCTAGAATGGTGTACCGGATTAACTAAATAAGATCAATGGCACTCTTGTTGTCACATTTTAATTCCATATGTTTTAGATGACAACCAAAGTCCTCTAAAGTTTGGCTCATCCATAGTGCTTGTGCACAACAAATCCCTAGTGCAATGTATTCGGCCTCCGTGGTGGAGAGTGCAACCAAATTTTGTTTCTTACTAGACCATGCAACTAATGAAGTTCCTAGAAAGTGACAAGTACCTCTAGTGATTTTTCTATAAAGTGAGCATCCTGTGTAGTCCGAATCGGAGTAGCCGTGAAGTGTAAAAGAATTATTGTGCGGGTACCATAATCCTAATCTAGATGACCCAATTAGATATTTAAAAATTCATTTTATCGCTTTTAAGTGAGATTCTTTTGGATTGGCTTGAAATCGAGCACATAAACATACGACAAACATAATATCGGGTCTAGTTGCACTAAGATAAAGTAGGGAACCTATCATACCTCTATATAAGATTTGATCAATTGAAATTCCCGATTCATCTTTTCCTAATTTAAGTGATACACTCATTGGTGTAGAAGCATGTTTAAGGTTTTCAAATCCAAAGCGTTTAAGCATATCTGACATATTTGGTTTGACATATAAAAATACCATCATTTCTTTGTGATATTTGAAAACCAAGAAAATATGAAAGTTCTCCTACTAGACTCATTTCAAATTCATTTTTCATCACTTTAATAACTTCATTACACAACTCATCATTAGTAGATCCAAAGATTATATCATCAACATATATTGCAAAATAATTAAATCATCATTATTATGCTTAATGAAGAGAGTATTATTGGCACTTCCCATAATATAACTGTGCTTTAATAAAAATGATGTAAGTCTTTCATACCATGCACGGGGCGCTTGTTTTAAACCATAAAGCGCTTTTTCTAGTTTATAAACATGATTGGGAAATTTTTCATTAATAAAATCGAGGGGTTGTTCAACATAAACTTTTTTTACAAACCCGTTGAGAAAAGCACTTTTTACATCCATTTGAAATAGTTTTATTCTTTTAAAGCTTGCAAATGCTAGAAATATTCTAATGGATTCCAACCTATCAACGGGTGCAAAAGTTCATCAAAATCTATCCCCTCGATTTGTGAATATCCGTGTGTTACTAAGCGTGCCTTATTCCTAGTGATTCTAGACTCACCATCTAATTTATTTTTAAAAATCCATTTTACACCTACAACCGGGTGATTAGATGGTCTTTCTACTAATTTCCAAATATTATGTCGCTCAAATTGTTCTAACTCTTCATTCATAGCCAAAAACCAAAATTCATCATTTAAAGTGGTAGAAACTGTTTTTGGTTCAATTTCGGAAACAAAACAGATATTTGAATAAGATTCATGAAGAGAAGAGCAAGTTCTTACCCCGATGGATGGTTCACCAATTATTAATTATCGTGGATGATTCTTTATGAATTTCAAGGCACTTGGAGGTACATATTCATCTTCCTTGGCCTCCTCTTCTTCTTATTTGGAAGGTTCCTCATCACCATGCTCCAAAGGTTGTAAGAGATCATCCTCATTGCCTGTGGAAAGTTTTTCTACACAAGGAACAAACTCATCAAATTTCACATTTATTGAATCTTCAACTCTACTAGTTCTTTTATTAAAAATTCTATAAGCTTTACTAGTTGAAGAGTACCCAAGAAAAGTTCCTTCATCACATTTTTCATTAAACTTTCCCATGCTATCTTTTGTATTCAAAATAAAACATTTACAACCAAAAACTTTGAAATAAGATACATTAGGCTTCTTTTGAAGATAAAGTTCATATGGTATGAGATTAAGATATGGGCGAAGCGTGATTCTATTCATAACATAAGATGATGTATTTACTGCTTCGGCCCAAAAGGACTTAGGTAATTTATATTCACATAGCATAGTGCGTGCTAGTTCTTGAAGTATCCCATTCTTTCTTTCTACAACACCATTTTGTTGTGGTGTGCGTGGTGCGGAGAACTCATGTTTAATGCCTAAAATATCACAAAATGATGTAAATTTTTCATTTTCAAATTCTCCTCCATGATCCGAGCGAATGCATTTAATTATTAAATCACTTTCATTTTGAATACGAGTACATAATTTTGCAAATTTGCAAAATGCATCGAATTTGGAAGAGAGAAATAATGTCCAACAATATCTAGAAAAATCATCTATTAAAACATATGTATATAATCTACCACCAAGACTTGCAGTGCTAACGGGACCAAAAAGATCCATATGAATTATTTGCAAGGGTCTTGTAGTAGAAATGAAATTTTTACTTTTGAAAGAGGATCTAGAAATTTTACCTTTTTGACATGGTGAACAAAGTGAAGGTAAAGTTCCATTTAACCTAGGCAATCCTCTAATTAAATCACTTTTGGCAAGTTTTACAATGAGCTTTGTGCTAGCATGCCCTAGCCTTCTATGCCAAAGTTCTAATTCATCATTTTTAGTGATAAAACATTTTATAGATGATTTAGAAAGATCATGAAAAGAAACTATATAGACATTATGTATTCTTGGTGCAGTTAGTAAAATATCTTTTGTAGTAGGATTAGATATTTTGCATAAATTAGTGGAAGATACAAATAACACATATAATCCTTTATCACATAATTGGCTAATAGAAATTAAATTGTGTTTTAATCCTTTCACATAAAGAACATTAGATGTAGTAAAGGATTCGTTACCAACTATACCAATTCCCATGATCCTTCCTTTTTCGTTGTCACCAAACGTCATGATCCCTCCCTTCTTCTTCTATAGGCTAAGGAACTCTGCTTTATTGCCAGTCATGTGCTTGGAGCATCCAAAATCTAAGTACCACACGTCTTCATTGTCCTTAGCCTGCCTGCACATCTAGAAAGAAGATGAGAGTAAAGATCCGGATACCCAAGTGGAACCACCCATAGAATAAGTGGAAGCCTTAGGTACCCAGATTTGCTTTAAAGTATTTTGTTTTATTTTCCAGCAAGAACTAGATGTGTGACCTAACCTATAACAGTTTGCACACGAAATAAAGGGGGTTGAAACCCTTTTCTGGAATATTTTCTTGCTGGAAGAAATTGGATTTACAGAAGACAAACATTTTGAAAAAAAAAATTCATGCTTCTTGTATGAGGCGCTAGCGCTGGCGTTAGTGGCTAGCGTCGGGCGGTAGCCCTCACCTCGATATCTGAGCCCAAATTTTCCAAAACCATGGCACTGGTTCCCTAAAATCATTTCCAGTGATTTTTGGCCTATTCCAAATTTTTTAATGGCCATGGTGAGATCATGAACTTGTGCTTTAAGTGAAGAATTTTCTTTCACAAGCATGACACACCTATTTTCAAAACCTTTTTATTATTTTTTATTTGCAAAAAAGAGGCTTCTAATTTCCTTTCTAATTCCCCCTTCTCTTTTGTAAGAGTTTTGGCATGAGAGAGGGCTTTAGAAAGTGACTCTTCAATATCTTTTGCCAATTTAGTGGAATGATCACACTCTTGGCAAGAAACCTTTCTCTTTCTACAATAATTAATTTTTTGGAAAGCTTTTGATTTTCTTTAATAAGAGATTCATTTTCACGATTCAATAAAATACTATCTTTCATATTTTTATCAAAAGCTTTGCAAGTTTCAAGAAATTCATTAAAGAGTTCATCATAAGTGGGAGGAGTTACCTCAGTGTCGCTAAGAACATTGGTGTCGTCGCCGTCATTTCCATGTCCCATGAGGCACATGTTTGCTTCCTCATCTTCACTTGATGAAGACCCGCTTGATTCTTCGGAGGAGGAGGAGGAGGAGTCATCCCATGTTCTAGCTTTTAACACCTTCCTCTTCTCCTTCCCTTTGTGCCGCTTGTCCTTCTTCTCCTTCAAGAACTTTGGGCACTGGCTTCGAATATTCTCGGTCTTCCTACAATGAAAGCATTCCGTTGGAGGTTTTTTCTTCTTCGTCGCTCTCCTTTTCCTTCTTTGAAGATGACCCTTTCCATCTTGCATCCTTTTGCATAAATTCCTGGAAAGTGTTTCTCCTTTCCGGATTTCGCATGAACTTTCGGAAGTTCTTCACCAAAAGGCTTTCTTCATCTTCATCCTCATCCTCTTGGCACTCCTTTTTTGACTTTAGTGCTAACGCCTTCTTCTTTAGCTCCTTGTTGTATTCATTATATTGGATTTTGAGTTCTATCTCATGGGTTTTGAGGTTCCCAATGAGGCTCTCAACTTGGAGCGTTCTTAGATTGTGCGACTCTGAAATGGCCGTCACCTTCGGGTTGAATTTTGGAGGAAGGGAACGAAGGATCTTTCGGACCAAGTTGTCGTTGGAGAAGGTCTTTCCAAGAACTTTGGAGGCATTGACGATCTTGGTGAAGCGCGTGTACATGGCATCAACATCTTCACTTTCATCCATCCGGAATTTTTCATATTCCGACTCCAGTTGGAAAAGCTTTGAATCTTTAACCTGCGATGTACCTTCATGAGTAACTTCCAAATGATTCCAAATTTCATATGCAGTAGTACATGCGAAAATTCTATTAAATTCATTTCTATCTAATGCATAAAAGAAAGCATTCATGGCATTGGCGTTATTTTTGCCTTTTAGTTTATCCCTATCATCCCATTTATCTTTTGGTTTTTCTAAAGTTATCTCTCCAACTATAATTGTAGGAGGAGAGTATTCCTCTTCTACCATATTCTATACCTCAATATCTAGGGTCATAAGAAAACATCTCATCCTATTTTTCCAATAATTATAATCTGACCCGGTAAATAGTGGAGGTCTACTAATTCCCTGACCCTCGAAAAAAGCGAGATCATAAGACGCCATTATTCCTGGTATTTAAACCGTTTGGAATAACCTCCCTCTGATACCGCTTGTTGGATCGATTGGAGCCCTTAGAGGGGGGGGGGGGGGGGGGGTTTGAATAAGGGAATAAAATTTTTCTTATAATTTTATGAAAATTACTAAATTGTTTTCAGTGAGAGTGAGCAAAATAACAATTTAGCAAAAGTAATTTACAAAATAAATTTTATGCCAAATGAAAGAAATTAAGTAAACACAAATAGAGACATGATTATATTATATAAAAAGGTATTTACATAAATTTGATTTCAATATCGCTAGAAATCGGAGGCGTACAAAGTCAAATAATTTTTCCTTTTCTATACCGACTCGTATCCCCACGAACCGGTTGGCTTTAGCCTATCCTTCCCCGGATATGGCCTCAAGCCGCTCTAGCCAATCCTTCCCCGGATATGGCCTCGAGCACCCCTAGATCTAATCTCCTAGACCTAGTCGCCAACTCACACGGCGAATTACCCCTAAGCTGCGCAAGGACCTAGTCGCCAACACAGGACAAATTCTACTACAAAAATTACAAATGAAATAAAGCAAATAACAAAAACTCCCTCTATGAGATTTCTGAAGTTGAGGATGAAGGATCGATGTTGCACAAGTGAGGTTGAAGCGATCGTTCTTCGGATGCAGCGTGGGGGGTCTTTCTCCAGAAATCTTCTTTGGCTTTGAGTGAGAGATGAACTTTCGGCAGAGTAGCAGCTCTGGAAATTTGGCACAAGTAATCTCTCTAGAACCTCTAACCAAAATGAGAGAGAGCCCATCAATTTATAGACCTTGAATATGTGAAATTTTCCGTAGATCTAGGAGTGAGCAGGAATCGTACAACTTAAAGTTACAACCAACAACCAGAAGCACATAAAGCAAAGCAATCTTTATTGATAACAGTAGGAATCTTCATTACAGAGCAAGGTATACATGGCGAGACATGATTTCGCTAGTACACAAAACTATAAGAAAAAATACAATGCTGAAGAAAGATAACTAGCGGTCTGAACACAGAGACCACCAAACCGCGTGACATGGGTGTTCGCGCGACTAGAAAAGGAGATCGCGCGAACAGTCTGCCGGCGACTTGAACAACACCAACTGAAACTCCACGACCTCCTGAACTCCACTGATTCTCCCGAACTCCAGCAACCCACACTGCAAGCCGCAAGACCGCCCGGACACTTTAGAAGAAGAGGTGACTGCTGCTGTCCGCACAATCCGCAGAAGCTGCATAAAGGAAATTCAATCAGCAAACCGGGCTGTCACTAAAAGAGACCGCAAGTTCTAGGCACGAGTTCAGCTTACACTTGGTGCGATGATATTGCTGCTACAGTGACACCTATTTATAGGCGTGGGACCAGATCCAGTCACCACCCTATGAGATAGAGTCACCGCCCTGATCGCGCGACCAAGATCGGTCTACCCGCGCGGTCAGCAGAAGATCGCTCTGTGCTTTGTGAGCTCGCCGACTTCAATCTTGACCAGGAGATCTCCACTCCACCAAGAAGCCGCGCGATCATGACATCTTGCATGGTCATGACGCCCACCACCAGTGTTCGCATATACGAGACCTCCTCCATAGACTGCAAACACAGCCAAGTCGACTAAGGCAACAGCCCACCAAGTCGACCAACACCAGTGTCCGCATACATCAACAGATCGCCAAAGGACCAGCTTATGCGAACACAAACAGGAGACCGCGCGACTAAGAGAAACTTAGTCGGCGTGCACCATCAAGAACCCGGACAGTCACCGGACCGGACTGCCGGATACCAGAACAACAGCCCTGTGCGGTCAACAGCTTAACTCGCACAGTACAGAACACAGCTCGCCACGCGGTCACACGAGCCAGACCGCGCGGCCTCACCTTACTGAAACCAGCACGCTACGCGGTCACACGAACCAGACCGCGCGGCCTCACCTCGGCAACCTTGGACAGAGAGAACGGCGGTCAGACCGAATAAACTGCGACTAGACCGAATAGGTCAGGCCGTAGAGGAGACCGCAAGATCGTGCGGTTAGACCAGACCGCGCGATCACCTCCCAGACCGCCAACTTCACACATCAACCTTTTCAACACTCCCCCTTGAAGTGGGAAGTTGAAAATAGCCCAAGTAAACTCCTCAGCCGAGTGAACGGACCCTTCTCCAGTGCCTTTGTGAATATGTCAGCAACGTTGTCCATACTCCGAACATGCTCGAACGAAAGAGACCCCTCCAGCACCTTCTCACGAATGAAATGATGCTCGATCTCGATATGTTTGGTCCTTGCGTGACACACTAGATTAGTAACCAGTTTGAGTGCACTCTCATTGTCGCCGCGGAGCAGAGTCGGACCCTGATACTCCTTATGGACGTCTCCCACCAACCTCCTAAGCCAGATGGCTTCTTGAGCTTCCAAGGCCAAAGCCTTTGTGAAATTTTCCGAATCTTTATGGAGTGAGCAGGAAGCGTACAACTTAGAGATTCAAGCCAAACAACCAGAAGCACATGGAGGCAAACAAGTAATCTTTATTGATAGCATAAACTTCATTACAGGATGAGGTATGCTTGGCGAGACATGATTTTGCCAGCACACAAAACAGAAGAAGAAAAATACAGAAACTTTAAGGAAGATAACTGAGACCGCTCCAGACCGCACGGTCTCCTTGCCGACCTCTGCAAGACGCCTGACCGCACAACACTGCCGGTCACAGAACACCACCAAAGACCGCTGAGCAGACCGCACCGTCCTTTCGAACTCCACTGATTCTCCCGAACTCCAGCAACCACACACTGCAAGCCGCAGACCGCCCGAACACTTTCAGAAGAAGAGGTGATCGTTGCAGATCGCACTATCCGCAGAAGCTGCACAAGAAAATTCAATCAGCAGACCGCCCGGTCAGAAAACACAGACCGCAGGAATTAGGAAAAACTCAGCTTACACTTGGTGTGTCTATGTTTGCTGCCATAGTGACTCCTATTTATAGGCGTGGGACCTGATCCAGTCACCGCCCTATGAGATAGGATCACCGCCTTCAGATCGCGCGACCAGACCGGTCAACCCGCGCGATCAGCAACAGTTCCTTCTGCTTTATTTGATGAGCTCACTGGCTTCACCCCAGACCGCAGGAGATCGCCACTCCCTCAATCAGATCGCGACTCCACAGGGAGATCGCCAGACCGCCAAGAAGCCGCCCACCACCAGTGTTTGCACGAGACCGCAAACACTGCCTTTTTGCCACAAGACCGCGAACACCTGTTCCCATGCCGACCTCCTCCTGAGACCGAGAACAGAGACCTGTTTGCATACCAGCCTCCTCCTAAGACCGCGAACAGAGACCGCGCGACTAAGAGTCTTAGTCCGCGAATACCACCAGAAAACCCGGACAACCACCAGACCAGAATTCTGGAAAGCTGGACCAACCTGTGCGGTCACGCCAGACCAGCACAGTCCTGAAGAAGCCAGCCCGCCACGCGGTCACAGACAGACCGTGCGACCTCACCTTCGGCCGCCTTGGACAGATACCAGCGGTCATGCCAGGAGACTACGGCTAAGCAAGACAAGCCAGACCGCAGAACAGATCGCCAGGTCGTGCGGTCTCACCAGACCGTGCGACCTCCTCCCAGACCGCCCAGATCCAAAAGCTCCACAACTTCCACTTCAACATTTTCAACACTCCCCCTTGAAGTGGGAAGTTGAAAACAGCCCCAGTAGGCTCCTTAGCCGTGTGAACGGCCCCTTTGCCAGCGCCTTTGTGAAGATATCAACAACATTGTCCTGACTCCTAACATGCTCGACCGAAAGAGACCCCTCCAGCACCTTCTTACGAATGAAGTGATGCTCGATCTCGATATGCTTAGTCCTCGCGTGACAAACTGGATTAGTAACCAGTTTGAGAGCACTCTCGTTGTCGCCGCGGAGCAGAGTCGGACCCTGAACCTCCTTGTGAACGACTCCAACCAACCTCCTAAGCCAGATGGCTTCCTGAGATGCCAAGGCCGAAGCCTTGTATTCCGCTTCCGTGGTTGAGACCGACACGGAATCTTGCTTCTTACTGCACCATGATATAGCCGTGGGGCCTGCCATGAAGACGTATCAGCGTCCATGTATCCATGCACTTTGAAGCCCGCATCCCTCTTGTAAAGAAGACCCATGTCTGAGGTCACCTTGACATACTTCAGAATGTTCTTGGCCGCTAGCATATGAGGCATCCGTGGCTCCGCCATATACCGACTCACTCTGCCAACTGCATACGCAATATCCGGCCTAGTGATCGTCAGATAGATCAAGCTCCCGACCAGAGCTCGGAACACCAACGGATCTTGCAGAATCATTCCCTCATCTTTCCGAAGCTTCATAGCCTTCTCTAGAGGTGTGGAGATGCACTTCCCTTCCTTCATGCCGAATCGCTCCACGATTCACTCCGCATATCCAGCCTGGGACACCAGCACTCCACTCTCCTTCCTCTGCACCTCGAGTCCAAGGAAATGGTGAAGCTCACCCAGATCCTTCATCTCAAACCTGATGGATAGCTCTGCTCGAAGCTGCGCTACCTCCTCCTTTGAGTTTCCCGTCACGAACATATCGTCGACATATAACAGCACAATGACTTGAAGCTCCCCACTCTTCTTGACGAACAAGCTTGAGTCTGAGTCTGAAGCACCAAACCCGCAGAATAAGAGATACTCTGCAATCTTTCCATACCATGCCCTCGGCGCTTGCTTCAACCCATACAGGGCCTTCTTCAACTTGCAGACATGCTCCAGAAAATCTTCAGAAATGAAGCCTGGTGGCTGGACCATGAAGATGTCCTTGTCAATCTCGTCGTACAAGAACGCATTCTTTACGTCAAGCTGCCAAATCTTCCACCCCCAACAAGCCGCCAAGGCAATCACAACCCGAACTGAAGTCATTTTAGCCACCTGACTGAATGTCTCCTCATAGTCTTCACCGTATTGTTGTGAGAACCCCCGAGCAACAAGGCGAGCCTTGTACCGCTCGATACTGCCGCCAGCTTTCTTCTTCAGCTTGTAGACCCACTTGCATGTGACAGGAGTGGTGCCCTTGGGCCTGGGCACCAGAGACCAGGTCTCATTCTTCTCGAGACCTGCCATCTCTTCTTGCATCGCAATGTCCCACTCCTTCATGCCTCTGGCCTTCTCAAAGCTTGACGGCTCCCTCTCATCCAAGGGACCAGCAAAGAAACAAGAGATAAAGCTCACCATGTTCCCTCCTGTATAGCGATCAGGGGCGATGATAATTCGCTTTGATCTCCGCAACGCCTTCCCCTGACTCGCAGTATCTTCAGCTGCTTCTTCCCTAGCTCCTCTCCCAGACGTACTCGGGGCATCGCTCCCCCTGCTTCCTGAACCAGAAGCCTCCCCCTCAGAACTAGATATTGATGGACCACCTGGTGACACGGGTAGCTCCACCTGAAGATTTACCACAGCCCTCTCCGGCTCCTCCACCCTGCTCTCTGGTAGCTCAACACCAGAGCCCCCCTTGTAAGATGTCATCTCGTCAAACACGACATCGCGAGATACAACAAATCTCCACGTCTCGGGGTCCATGCACTTCCAGCGCTTCTTCCGGTCATCATACCCCACGAAGACCAGCTTCCTTGCTTTCACATCTAGCTTCGTCCAAAGCGCATCTGAAACGTGCACATAGCAAGTGGAACCAAACACCCGAAGATGTGCCACACTTGGCTTTTCCTTGAACATCAGTTCATGCGGGGTCTTCATATTGATGGGACTCAGAGGCATCTTGTTGATGACGTAGGCAGCACAAGACATTCCCTCCGCCCAGAAGGACTTTGGGATACTCTTGGCATGCAGCCAACATTTGCAGGTCTCCGTCAGATGACGGATCTTCCGCTCTGCAACTCCGTTTTGCTGTGGAGTATGTGCACAAGTAAGCTCCCTCTGGATGCCCGCCTTCCTGCAAAAAGTAGAGAACTCACCAGAGGTGAACTCCCCTCCGTTGTCAGTCCTCAGCTTCTTAACCCGCAGTCCAAGACGACCCTCCACGAGCTCCTTGAACTCCACAAATTTGGCAAACGCCTCCGCCTTCTCCTTCAAGAAATATACCCAGACATATCTGGTGTAATCATCGATCAACACCAGCATATATCTGCTGCCTTCGAGGCTTGGGGTAGCAGTCGAGCCCATCAAGTCACGGTGGATGCACTCCAACGGCACACTACTCCTTGTCTGCGACTTGTCAAACGGAAGCCGATGTGACTTGCCGAATTGACATCCAGCGTAAACGTGACCGTCACCATAAGAGGATAGACTAGGCAGGCCCTTGACCAGACCTTGCACCGCCATAGCATTCAGCTTATCCATTCCTACGTGCCCCAACCTCTCGTGCCATATCACGGCACTATCATTCGTCCGCATCTTGTCAACATAAGAACTTGTCGATAAAACGAACAAGTCTTTAGCTCTCCTCCCCACATGAACTACCTCAGCCTTCACTGTCTCCAAATTCCGAAGAAACCTCACTTATGTTGGGCCAAACAGAACGTGATACCCAGCATCTACAGCGTTGGTCACCGAGAAGAGGTTTTTCCTCATTCCGGGCACATGATAGACACTCTTCAAAGTTAGAGGCCCCCTATCACTACCCAAGGAAACAACCCCCACCTTCTCTACAGAATGCACAGTATTATCAGCAATAATAATAGCATAATTGCCTTAGTAGGGCTGCGCAGAAGTAAGCTTCGACTCATCTCCGGTGAGGTGATGACCACACCCCGAGTCCACGATCCAGTCCTCTTGATAATTGATAGGAGCCTCAGCTCCAATAGAAGCCGAGAATGCTCCTCCCCATCCTCCATCAACCTGCATGGCTTCAGCTTCCCCCTTTCCTGCACCAGCATGCCCGGGCTGAAGTTTCACCTGGCATTCCTTCCTGATGTGACCAACCTTTCCGCACCTAAAGCACTTGGGACCTTCCCCCTTCTTCTTCCCTTCAGCCTTAGGAGCATATCTCCTCTCCTGCTGTCCAGAAGTTGAAGGCCCATTGCCTCCTCCAGCGGTCTTCTTCTTATCTCACTTCTTCTTCCCCGCGAAGAGAACTTCGCCATCTCCCCCAGACACTGACACCCCCGCTATCTGCCTTACCAGACTCTCCTGCGAAGCAAGCAGATTTTCCCGCTCCAGCAGAGACGGCTGATTTGCCCAGCCCTGCACCGACGTCACAAAGGCAACATATTCCTTCCGCAAGCCACGGACTATGTGCCTCTTCAGCTTCGCCTCAGAAATTGGCTCGTCAGGGTCCAGCGCTGAAATTTCGGCGCACAAATTCTTCATCTTCAAGAAGAACGTTGAGATAGAAAGGTCACCTTGAGCCGATCTGGCCAGCTCATTCTCCAGGAATTGAAGTCTTGCCACATTCTTCTTGTTAAATAGCCCATCTAGGGCTCTCCAGATCTCTGCAGCTGATGCACACCCCAAGATGTGATCAAACAGATCAAGTGATATTGCCCTCTTCAGGGCGAACTCTGCTTTGGCATTGATCCGCCTCCAGTTCCTCACCTCATGATGGTTATCTCCAACCAGAAAGACTTCCTCCGTGCTTTCTCCTCCAACTACCTCCCAGAGGTCCTCACCCAGAAGATAGCTTTGCATACAAGACCTCCACTTCTTAAAGTTGGTCGAGTTGAGCATCTCAATTCCAAGACCCCTCGCTTCCATGGCTCTACCACTGGTTCCTTCTTCACAAAGGCGATGGCTACTCTAAGTTGTTCACTGCTCTATCCACTCCAACCTACCTCTGATACCATGTGAAATTTTCTGAATCTTTATGGAGTGAGCAGGAAACGTACAACTAAGAGATTCAAGCCAAACAACCAGAAGCACATGGAGGCAAACAAGTAATCTTTATTGATAGCATAAACTTCATTACAGGATGAGGTATGCTTGGCGAGACATGATTTCGCCAGCACACAAAACAGAAGAAGAAAAATACGGAAACTTTAAGGAAGATAACTGAGACTGCTCCAGACCGCACGGTCTCCTTGCCGACCTCTGCAAGCCGCCTGAACCGCACAACACTGCCGGTCACAGAACACCACCACAGACCGCTGAGCAGACCGCACCCTCCTTTCGAACTCCACTGATTCTCCCGAACTCCAGCAACCACACACTGCAAGCCGCAGACTGCCCGAACACTTTCAGAAGAAGAGGTGATCATTGCAGACCGCACTATCCGCAGAAGCTGCACAAGAAAATTCAATCAGCAGACCGCCCGGTCAGAAAACACAGACCGCAGGAATTAGGAAAAACTCAGCTTACACTTGGTGTGTATATGTTTGCTACCATAGTGACTCCTATTTATAGGCGTGGGACCTGATCCAGTCACCGCTCTATGAGATAGGATCACCGCCTTCAGATCGCGCGACCAGACCGGTACACCCGCGCGATCAGCAACAGTTCCTTCTGCTTCATTTGATGAGCTCACCGGCTTCACCCCAGACCGCGGGAGATCGCCACTCCCTCAGTCAGATCGCGACTCCACAGGTAGATCGCCAGACCGCCAAGAAGCCGCCCACCACCAGTGTTTGCACGAGACCGCAAACACTGCCTTTTTGCCACAAGACCGCGAACACCTATTCCCATGCCGACCTCCTCCTGAGACCGAGAACAGAGACCTGTTTGCATACCAGCCTCCTCTTGAGACCGCGAACAGAGACCGCGCGACTAAGAGTCTTAGTCCGCGAATACCACCAGAAAACCCGGACAGCCACCAGACCAGAATTCTAGAAAGCTGGACCAACCTGTGCGGTCACGCCAGACCGGCATAGTCCTGAAGAAGCCAACCCGCCACGCGGTCCCAGACAGACCGCGTGACCTCACATTCAGCCGCCTTGGACAGATACCAGCGGTCATGCCAGGAGACTACGGCTAAGCAAGACAAGCCAAACCGCAGAGCAGATCGCCAGGTCGTGCGGTCTCACCAGACCGCACGACCTCCTCCCAGACCGCCAAGATCCAAAAGCTCCACAACTTCCACTTCAACATTTTCAACAGCCTTGTATTCCGCATCCGTGGTAGAGACAGACATAGAATCCTGCTTCTTGTTGCACCATGATATAGTCGTAGGGCCCGCCATGAAGACGAATCCAGATGTCGACTTCCGATCATCCGAATCTCCCCCGTAATCAGCATCCATGTACCCATGCACCTCGAAGCCCGCATCCCTCCTGTATAGGAGACTCATATCCGAAGTCGCCTTGACATACTTCAAAATATTCTTGGTCGCTAGTAGATGAGGCATTCGTGGTTCCACCATATAACGGCTCACCCTGCCAACTGCATACGCAATATCCGGCCTAGTGATCGTCAGATAAATCAAGCTCCCAACCAGAGCTCGGAACACAATCGAATCTTCCAGAATCCTCCCCTCATCCTTCCGAAGTTTTGTGGCCTTCTCCAGAGGTGTAGAAATGCATTTCCCTTCCTTCATGCTGAATCGCTCCACGAGTCGCTCCGCATATCCAGCCTGGGACACCAGCACTCCACTTTCCTTCCTCTGCACTTCGAGTCCAAGGAAATGTTGGAGTTCACCCAAATCCTTCATCTCAAATCTGATAGATAGCTCTGCACGAAGCTTTGCTACCTCCTCCTTCGAATTACCCGGCATGATCATATCGTCAGTGTAAAGCAGCACGATGACTTGAAGCTCCCCGTTCTTCTTGACAAACAAGCTTAAGTCAGAGTCTAAAGCACCGAATCCACAGAATAGGAGATATTCTGCAATCTTCCCATACCACGCCCTCGGCACTTGCTTCAACCCATACAGGGCCTTCTTCAGCTTACAGATATAATCTGGAAAATCTTCAGATACGAAGCCTGGCGGCTGGATCATGAAGATATCCTTGTCAATCTCTCCGTACAAGAAAGCATTCTTTACGTCGAATTGCCAAATCTCCCACCCCCAAAATGCCGCAAAGGCAATAATGAACCGCACTGAAGTCATCTTCGCCACCGGACTAAATGCCTCTTCATAATCTTCACTGTATTGCTGCGAGAATCCACGAGCCACAAGGCGAGCCTTGTATCGCTCGATGTTGTCGTATGCCTTCTTCTTGAGCTTATAAACCAATTTGCATGTCACAGGGGTGATACCCTTGGGCCTGGGCACCAAAGACCAAGTCTCATTCTTCTCAAGAGCCGCCATCTCTTCTTCCATAGCCGAATCCCACTGTTTCACGCCTTTGGCCTTTTCAAAGCTCACTGGTTCCTGCTCATCCAGGGGACCAGCGAAGAAACACGAGACAAAGCTCACCAAGTTTCCTCCTGTATAGCGATTAGGGACAATGATCATTTTCTTCGATCTCCTCAGCACCTTCCCCTGACTCGCATTATCCTCAGCTGCTTCTTCCCTAGCTCCCCTTCTAGACGTACTAGGAGCATCACTCCACATGCTTCCTGATCCAGAAGTCTCCGTCTCAGAACTAGAAATGAATGGACCACCTGGTGACAAAGGCAGCTCCACCTGATGATTTTCCACATCTCTCTCTGGCTCCTCCACCCTGCTTTCTGGTAACTCAACACCAGAACTTCCCTTGTAAGACGTCACCTCGTCAAACACGACGTCGCGAGATACAACAAATCTCCGCGTCTCCGGGTCCATGCACTTCCAGCCCTTCTTTCGATCATCATATCCCACGAAGACTAGCTTCCTTGCTTTTGCATCTAGCTTCGTCCGAAGCGCATCTGGAACGTGCACGTAGCAGGTGGAACCAAACACCCAAAGGTGCGCCACGCTTGGCTTTTCCTTGAACATCATCTCATGCGGGGTCAACATGTTGATGGGACTGAGAGGCATCCTGTTGATGACGTAGGCGGCACAAGACATTTCCTCCACCCAGAAGGACCTTGGGATACTCTTGGCATGCAGCCAACACTTGCAGGTCTCCGTCAGATGATGGATCTTTCGCTCTGCAACTCCGTTTTGTTGTGGAGTATGCGCACAAGTAAGCTCCCTCCAGATGCCCGCCTTCCTGCAAAAAATGGAGAATTCACCAGAGGTGAACTCCCCCCCCCCCCCCCCGTTATCAGTTCTCAGCTTCTTTATCCGCAGGCCTAGCCGACCCTCCACTAGCTCCTTGAACTCCACAAACTTGGCAAACGCCTCTGCCTTCTCCTTCAGGAAATAGACCTAGACATATCTGGTGTAATCGTCGATCAATACCAGCATATACCTGCTGCCTCCAAGGCTTGGGGTAGCAGTCGGTCCCATCAAGTCACCGTGCATACACTCCAACGACACACTACTCCTTGTCTGTGACTTATCAAACGGCATTCGATGAGACTTGCCGAACTGACATCCCGCGCAAACATGACCGTCACCGTAGGAAGATAGACTAGGCAGGCCCTTGACTAAACCTTTTATCGCCATAGCCTTCAACTTATCCATCCTTACATGCCCCAACCTCTCGTGCCATATAACGACACTATCATTTGTTCTCATCTTGTCAACATAACTTGTCGATAAAACGAACAAGTCTTTTGTCCTTCTCCTGACATGAACGACATCAGCCTTTACCGTCTCAACGTTTCGTAGAAACCTTACTTATTTTGGACCGAACATAACATGATACCCAGCGTCTACAGCGTTGGTCACGGAGAAGACGTTATTCCTCATTCCGGGCACATGATAGACATTCTTCAACGTTAGTGGCCCCTATCACTGCCCAAGAAAACAACCCCCACCTCTCGACAGTATGCACAGTATCATCAGCAGTTATGATAGCATCATTACCTGAGTAAGGCTGCGCTGAAGAAAGCTTCGACTCGTCCCCGGTGAGGTGATGACCACACCCCGAGTCCATGATACAGTCCTCCTGATAGTTGATAGGAGCCGCAGCTCCGATAGAAGCCGAGAAGGCTCCTCCCCATCCTCCATCATTTTGTCTGGCCTTAGTTTCCTCCTTCCCTGCAGCAGCATGCCCTGGCTGAAGATTCACCCGGCAATCCTTCCTGATGTGACCAAGCTTTCCGCACCTAAAGCATTTGGGTCCTTCTCCCTTCTTGTTCCCTTCAGCCTTGGGAGCATAGCCCCTCTCCTGTTGTCCAGAAGTTGAAGGCCCATTGCCTCCAGCAGTCTTCTTCTTCTTATCCCATCTCTTCTTCTTCCCTGTGAAGATTACCTCACCTTCTCACCCAGACACTGACACCCCCGCCATCTGCCTTGCCAGGCTCTCCTACGACGCAAGCAGATTCTCTAGCTCCAGCAGAGATGACTGATTTGTCCAACCCTGCACCGACGTCACAAAGGCCACATACTCCTTCCGCAAGCCGCGAATGATGTGTCTCTTCAGCTTCGCCTCAGAAAATGGCTCATCAGGATCCAATGCTGAAATCTCAGTGCACAGGTTCTTCATCTTCAGGAAGAACGTAGATATATACAGGTCTCCCTGAGCCGACCTAGCCAGCTCATTTTCCAGGAACTATAGCCTCGCTACATTCTTCTTATTAAACAGCCCGTCCAGGGCTCTCCAGATCTCGGCAGCTGATCCACACCCTAAGATGTGATCGAATAGGTCAGGTGATATTGCCCTTTTCAGAGTGAACTCTGCTTTCGCATTAATCCTCCTCCAATTCCTCACCCCATGACCATTATCCCCAACTGGGACAACTTCCTGCGTACTATCTCCTCCAACAACCTCCTAGAGGTCCTCGCCCAGAAGATAACTCTACATGCACGACTTCCACTTCTTGAAGTTAGTCGACGTGAGCATCTCAATTCCAAAACCTCTTGCAAAACCTGCTTCCATGGCTCTACCACTGGTTCCTTCTTCACAAAGGCGATGGAAACTTTGAGTTGTTCACTGCTCTATCCACTCCAACCTCACTCTGATACCATGTGAAATTTTCCGTAGATATAGGAGTGAGCAGGAATCGTACAACTTAAAGTTGCAGCCAACAACCAGAAGCACATGAAGCAAAGCAATCTTTATTGATGACAGCAGGAATCTTCATTACAGAGCGAGGTATACATGGCGAGACATGATTTCTCCAGTACACAAAACCAAAAGGAAAACTACAATGTTGAAGAAAGATAACTGGCAGTCTGAATACAGAGACTGCCAAACTGCGTGACCTAGGTGTTCGCGCGACTAGAAAAGGAGATCGCGCGAACAGTCTGCCTGCAACTTGAACAACACCAACTGAAACTCCGCAACCTCCCGAACTCCACTGATTCTCCCGAACTCCAGCAACCCACGCTGCAAGCCGCAAGACCGCCCGGACACTTTGGAAGAAGAGGTGACTGTTGCTGTCCGCACAATCCGCAGAAGCTGCACAAAGGAAATTCAATCAGCAAATCGGGCGGTCACTAAAAGAGACCGCAAGTTCTAGGCACGAGTTCAGCTTACACTTGGTGCGATGATATTGTTGCTACATTGACACCTATTTATAGGCGTGGGACCAGATCCAGTCACCACCCTATGAGATAGAGTCACCGCCCTGATCGCGCGACCAAGATCGGTCTACCCACGCGGTCAGCAGAAGATCGCTCTGCGCTTTGTGAGCTCGCCGACTTCAATCCTGACCAGGAGATCGCCACTCCACTAAGAAGTCGCGCGATCATGACATCCTGCATGGTCATGATGCCCACCACCAGTGTTCGCATATACGAGACCTCCTAAAGAGACCGCGAACACAGCCAAGTCGACTAAGGCAACAACCCACCAAGTCGACCAACACCAGTGTCTGCATACATCAGCAGATCGCCAAGGGACCAGCTTATGCGAACACAAACAGGAGAGCGCGCGACTAAGAGAACCTTAGTCAGCGCTCACCATCAAGAACCCGGACAGTCACCAGAACAGACTTCTGGATACCAGAACAACAACCCTGTGCGATCAACAGCTTAACCCGCACAGTACATAACACAGCTCGCCACGCGGTCACACGAGCCAGACCGCGCGGCCTCACCTTACCGAAACCAGCTCGCCACGCGGTCACACGAACCAGACCGCGCGGCCTCACCTCGACAACCTTGGACAGAGAGAATGGCGGTCAGGCTGAATAAACTGCAGCTAGACCGAATAGGTCAGACCGCAGAGGAGACCGCAAGATCGTGTGGTTAGACCAGACCGCGCGATCACCTCCCAGGCCGCCAACTTCACACATCAACAATTTCAACAGAAGATAGCGCCTGCGGTAGCTCCTAGCACATGCGGTAGCTCCTAGCGCCTGCGGTAGCTCCTAGAGCCTATGGTAGAGTTCGTGAGGTGCGGTTGCGAAACCGTCGGCGGCGTGGCGCTGTGCACGAACTTGAGCTAGTGTCAGGCGGTAGCGCTAGCGCATGCATTAACCCCTAACGCTGGCGGTAGTGCTTCAGCTCAGTTTGTTGGTTCCAAGCTGCTTTCTTCCTGTGGAGTATTGCACCTATAGTTCCTGCACACTATAAACACACGACAAGTAAGATCAAATACTATTTGAGATTTGTTATTCTCAAACAAAGGGATGTGACACACATGCCCAACAGCTGGTTATGTTGAGTATAGTTTGACGCACCTTCAAACCTGCTTCGAATTGATGTCGAAGCATTTGCAGAGTTCCGTCGAATTGGATTCGACGTAACATCAAAGTTGCGTCGATTTCTATTCGACGCATAGTTCCTTTTGTTCAAGAACTGATTGTTGTTTATGGAATGTTTTAAAGGATATTTGCCTAAATTTTTTTGTTGATTATTAATGTTCACCCTATTAAATACTGTAACTTTATCAGGATTATCATGTAATTTTCCATAAATTTCACTGTTTTCATTTACTTGATTCTCACCAGATTTAATAAATGCTACTGGATTCTCCCATGCAGGTTTGCTGGAAGATCTATTACTAACTGCATGATCTGCTCCTAATCCAAGATATCAGAATCTCTTAATGAGATTCTCTGAGATTTCTTTTAGTGTCTGACTTCTCCCATTTAGAGAATCTTCAAAGGCTTTTGTCTTGGTAAACTTTTTCTTAAGTGTTTGATTTTAAGCAGTTAGTTTATCTATCTCTGTTTCCTTTTTATATAGTTGATTTCTTAAGTCATAATTAATAGAATATAGATTCTCTTTCTTATGTTCTTCTAGTTCTTCCCTACCTTTTTTCAGTTTCTTTTTGAAGATTAAGATAATCTTTACAGAATTCCTTAAAACAAGTTTTGATATCTTCAAAAGAAAAATCAAAATCTGTAAATAATGATACATAATCTTCTTCAGAGGAATTTTCCAAATCCATCAGGCAGGCTTCTTCAGTCTTTGTTTCCTTCTCACTTTCTGAGGAGCTGCTGGAGCTGGATTCAGTATCACTCCAGGTTTCAGCAACAAATCCTCTCTCTTTCTTCTTATCTTTCCTTTCATCTGAGCTTCCTTCAACTATACTTGAGAGAGAATCCCAGATTTCCTTAGCTGACTAGCATTCATCCACTGTCAGAAATATGTCATCTGACATAATTAATGCTAGTATGTTCATAGCTTTAGCATCACAGACCTTTAATTTCTTATCAGCTTCAGTCCATTCAGATATAGGAACCAGTTCTTGTGTAACAGTCCCACTTGCATCTTTTCTGAATGGTACTAGAAGACTTAATACAATGACATCAAATATGTCTTCATCAATAGAATTCATATAAAGTTTTATTCTGGCCTTCCACAGTGTAAAACTATTCAGATTACACATTGGTGGTATTGTGGATGCATAGTCCTTAGAACTCATTTTTCTAAAAATAGTTTTAATTATAGAATCTAGAGTGAGAGAATCTTTTGATCAAGGTGTTAACCTTTTTATGATCAACCTCCCTCTGATACCAATTGACAGTGTAAAGTGTAACCTCTGAGTATTCTCTAGGGGGGGGGGGGGTGAATAGAGATTTAAAACTTTTACACTAAATATGCACACACAATAAAAAAACTTCTAATGACTATTCAATCAGAAAATCAGTACAGAATAAATTAAACACAGAGTGCAGAAATAGTAAAGGGGACATCACAGAAAAACGCAACACAGAAGAGACAAGTTTTATAGTGGTTCCCCAAAATATGGGTAGTCTACTCTTCTACCACCTTGGTAGGAATGTGTTATCCAGTGCCTAACTCTTTTGATAAGGAGACTCTCAGAACCAGCCACCAAGTCTTTTGATAAGGAGACTCTTAGAACCACTAACTGAGTCTTTTGACAAGGAGACTCTTAGAACCAACTACTGAGACTTTTGATAAGGAGACTCTTAGAACTACTGAATCCTTTGGAGAGGGATTCTTAGGGCTCTTTCCACAGTTAAAGAATAAAATATGGAGAAAAGAAGAAGAAGAATGAGAAGAAGAAGAAGAAGAAGAAGAAGTTGTAAAGATGTTTCTTCTGTTGGTGTTCTTCAGGATCTATTTTGAATGAACCCTTGCTTAAGGTAAAAAAGAATGCAATGGTGATGAGCTTGTGATCCTGATGATCTCTCTGTACTCTTGATGACCTTCTGATGTAAGTGAAGAAGAAGAAGTAGATCATGTGTATTTTTCCTGTACAGAGATGTTCTTCTTGTTCTATCTGAGAGAGAGAGAGCTTGAGGAAGAAGGAGAACAGAATATAATAGCTTGAATAATTGTGTTGTCTTTCTTCCTCTATATACTTATTTTCTATAGAATAATGTTTAAATTTGTTTCCACATCTATTATGTGCTTACAAGGAATGTCCATTGGAAAATAAATATTTTTTTCCATTTCTGTTCACGACCCGTCAATCTGAATTTGAATAACTTCCAAGAATGTCTTTGTTGTCTCTCTGGAGTTCTCCATTCCATTCTTAGCAATAAATGAACCGTTAGAATTTGAATTACATCTTTGGATACCTTCTGAAAAAGCATCAAAAAAGGACAGTAGAAAATGATCTATTTCTGTCTGTATTGGACATAGCATCAAATTCATTTTCCTTCTAATCGACGCACCTTTGAGTTCTAAAAGAAGCTGCTTCGAATTCCTTCTCAGCATTGAATAAACACAGATATTGACGTTGCGTCGAATCCTTATCGACGTATCCGTCGAGTTGAAGACTTAGACTTTGAACTTCATCTTCTACGTCGACTTCAAGTCGTAGTTGCGACGACTTCTAATACTGCTTTGACTTACTCTGTCTTCTGTGCCGAATACATCTCGACATTGCGTCGACTTGGACTTCAGTCTGAGTTACTTCTACTTGTATTCGAAGTTGCTTCGACTTTCAATCGAAGTTGCGTCGACTTCTATTCGACGAAAGTTCATCTCAACTAAATTTTGTGCTTATTTTGAACATGTCTTAACACTCTAGTTTGAGTGTGATATCCTAGGACATTTAATGACCAAATTATCCTTTTTATAAAACATGGGTAATATATCCTAGAAAATGAAATCACTTGAATATAAATTGTAAGATAAATCAAATGATGTTTTTCCCAACACATATTTGACAATGAAATTAATTAATGATACATGATAAAAAATGGAATAATACTTTGAAATAGTGGAGAAACCTTTAAATTTTGTCAATTAAGGTAAATGCCTGGATGTGAGCGAATAAACCCTAAATTTCCATAGCAAATGTGATAAGACCCATAAATATATTTGAAATTTGATGTTTCTTTGCATTTATGTGCTTCTTGAATCAATTTATAAAATAATAATAATAATCTTGGATTAATTTATGTGTTTATAACTATTTTAATTCTTACTCAAACTGAATGATATAAACATACTTCCTCAGGTGGATGACTACTTACCCAAATAACAAAGAAACCTGATTTGAAATGTACGCTCAAGAGGTAGAAATACTTACATAGGAAGACAACCATGCAATGCGGCTCCAATATGTACAACATAAATTGAATTTGAAAGAAAAGGAAGCTTGGAAGTGGTATCCCTCGAAAAAATGAAGTTCATGGGGGGAGAAGGGTCGTGTTACCTTTAAGAAGTGCACGCAGTTCATCTCCTTACAAAGTCTTTGTAGATCTTTACTGTTTAGTCTTTTGAAATCAAACTCCATGGATGAATCAAAAATCATGGAGAAAACTTGCACTTCTTTAATAAATATAATCTCCCTCGATTAGTGAATTGCATCTTCACTACAAATCTATAAATCCCGTACTCGTAAGAGATATTGGAGTGAAGGGCAAAGAATGAGCGAGGTCAAGCAAGGGAAATGAACATAATGGAGCAGAGGGAGAAGAAAATTTGAAATATTTTGAACTGAAATACAACAATATTCACTTTACACACAATTGGAATGGCAGGGAACACCACAGAGATTGGAGTTTCATTCCAATATGTGTCGCGGGAGGGGTGGGGGAGAGAGAGGGTGTGACACCATACCTGTATAAACAATATAACAATAGGTCCGGTCGGGACCCCATTCCATATTGAACACACTAGCTAGACGTTATGAGATGATAAACTTAATAATCATTACTACGCGAGAGTATATAAGGACTAGTAGAAGCTTTGAATAAACCAAAATACAAGAGAATGTCCACATACTCAGGAATGTTTGCAAATAGAGTTATAACCTTAAGACTTTGCATTCATCAAATGTCTTAGACTCTATAGCATACAAGCATACATCGGCACGCAGACCGACAACACATGATAAGTAGTAAATAGACTGGCTTTAGAGGGCCAACACAACGTTGGGCTTCAACCCGCTACTTCCCGCCCGGCTCACCAGCACCTGCATCATCTACAAATAAGAGGTAAACGAGGGTCATCTATGAACTGACCACAATCCGCATAATAATCTCACCCACCGACCATTCTAGCCGGCTCTGGGGCGGGGCACCGCTCACCTGCTAACAAGTTGTACATGCAACATGTAATATAATAAAGAAAGTGCATCTACTCTACACAAGGTGAGGTTTTAAGCCCAATCAATCTTCAAGGTTGAGCATCAAAGAAAGGAGACCTAGGTATGCAAATGATGTCAGTTGGGTTCATCTGGAGGTTCCCCACAATAGCCAACCACATGTTTCATATACTCAAGTCATGTTTCCAATGCACTCTCTCATGAGTACCAACACCACCCTAATTATGCTAACTTAGGTGGAAAATGAGTTTTTGCAATTTAGACTAACATACCTTCCAAGACCTCTCCCATGATCACACGACATACCGGAGGTTAAGACATCACACCAATCTGCATGGAAACGAGTTTGGATCGGATCTGCCCGTGCTTAGGTCATCGTGATCAACTAGCAATGATGTGGTATGGCTTCACCTCGGCCCATAAGTATTAAACACATACAAGTGCTACCAAAAAATCTAGCTACACACCCAATCCATGCAAAGAGGACTTAGGCTTCACAAGCACAATTAATGTAGGAGGTCCAAGTCAACTCCACTACGAATATATGGTGAAGGTTTGCGTTCAGCCACAACACAATTATAGGGCTTCTGCTAGGTACTCCAAGAGACACATAAATCTCATGTCCCGTAAAAATATGACATATTTCACAGAGTCATTCTTCGGCACGCATTTTAGGCTTAACCTAAATGCAATGTAACAATCAAGCATCACCGATCCGGGCTAACGACTACTGGGGACGGACACAGTCTACACGGGGTTCCAAAGAACCAAAAGGCATCTTGCACTCCACTAATTAGAGGAGAAGGCAAACCCTATGCAAGCATAGAAAAATGGATGAGAGAACCAAACACGTCCTAAGACCCGGAGGAAAGATCGTTACCCTTGCCAATTTCTGTGGCGCTATGAATCTAAGATTTGATTCAGATGGAAATGACCGTTGCGGGTTCCTCTTCGTGGATCTGGAATCGGCTCGCGATTCAGAGATCTGCAGTTCCAACAATGGTGGAAAAACTCTTCTTCTTCTTCTTCTTCCTTGGCTTTCTTCGTTCTCAAGCTTGGAGAGAGAAAAGACTAAGGAAAATGAGAATAAACATCCACTAGCCGACCTAATAAGTTAAGGAACAAGTCTCAGCCGTTAGATCAAAAGCCCAAGTGAATTTGACTGCCACGATCGTTGTTTCACGAATGTGTGTTTGTCAGCTACCGTTTGCGGTAGCGATACCATATGTAGTATCTTTCGCCGATACAGGTCACGTCGATACAACTCACGTCAATATGCAGTAAGCAAGGCTATCGCCAGCGGTAGGACCTACCGCTCCGCGTTAGCTCTCGACGATACACTTATCGTCGACTCTTCTCGCTGACAAAGATAACCCTTCTAGCCGACATGGCTACTGTCGGCAGTACCCCTACCGCTCTGCGTTAACACTCGTCGATACGCACAACCTTTTCGTCAACAAGGCAGCCCTGTCTAGCTGATAAGATACCACTGATAGTACTCCTACCGCGCGACGTTAGCTATCTGCTACAGATTTTTGAATGATTTCTTACCATTGAGAAAAGATGTGTTACAGAGAGGAGAGAGGAGAGAAAGAGAGAGAGGAGAGAGAGACTTGGGGACGAAGCAAGCCAGAAATTAAAACCGTTGCGAAAGGGGGAGGGAGAAAGAGACTCGGGGACAAGTGAGCCAGAAAATAAAGCTGTTGTGGGAAGTGGAGGGAGAGAGAGAGGGAGGGAGGGAGGGAGAGGGAGACGTGGGGAAGAAGCAAACGAGAAAATGAAGCAACCCTTTACATAATTCAAAATTTAGGCCTTATCTGTGGTTCCACATTGACATGTGGCATGAGAGTTAATTGGTGGGTTATCAGTTTTCGGTTTCTCAATGAATATTGAGAGGACAGGTAGGTAGTATAACTTCTACCTTAGGGATATTGTACAGATATAGACTAGTTTTCAGTGTCGCTCGCCCGCAATGCTAAATAAATTAATACAAAAAATATCATTATCTTTTCATTTTTAGACCGCACATGTTATTCGCAGACTAGAACCACCCAGAGGTGCACAAAAGGCATGACATGTCTGGGCTTTCAGGTACCCAGGTCCAGGTCTCCCTTCCTAAGGGGGGTCTGGGTAGGTCTGATGACCAGGCTTTTGCCAGGCCCAGACCGGGCCGGGCCTAGGGCTGGTTAAGAAATTAATATATTAAATTTATTTTAAAATTAAATAATAAAAAGAATTTTTTAAAATCCCACCATGGCGGGATTTACGCTTTGCAAATCCCCCTCAGCACGGGTTTTGCAATTTGTAAATCCCGCTCAGGCATGATTTTTGGCGCATAAATAATGCCGCTTGGGCGTGATTTTTGGCACTTAAATAATCCCGCTCATGCTTGTAAATCCCGCTCCTGCGGGCTGGCACTGAGCACTAGTCCCAAGTCGGCCCAGGCCCAGGCCCAGGCCGAGCACTGGGCGCAAGCCTGGCCTGGGGCCAGAACTGTGCAAAGCACCATGCAAAACTTTGCTGCTAACTGGGGGCATTCTTAGGTCCCCTAGACTTGACCCAGGCCAAACAAGATTTTTGCGAGGCCGGGTCCAGATATCTTTCCTGGCCTTTTGCTCACCTCTTCCTCACCCGCGTGAACTCATAAGAATCAATTTCTTTTGTTCCGCTGATAGTAAGATGGAGTTGACGAGCGATCAGCTAAGGAGCTATGACGGATCGAACGAGAGCAAGCCCATCTACGTCTCGATCCGTGGTACTGTCTTCGACGTCAGCACCGGCAACTCCTTCTACGGCCCCGGTGGCCCCTATGCTGTCTTTGCCGGCCGCGAAGCCAGTCGCGCGCTCGCTAAGATGAGCAAGAACGTTGAAGACATCTCCGGAGATCTCGAGGGACTCACCCAGAAGGAAATGACTGTCCTCGAGGACTGGGAGAAGAAGTTCGTTGCCAAGTATCCCGTGGTTGGTCGCCTCACCTCTTGAATCCCTGAATCTATTTGCTTCTGGATACTATTTATCCTCTTTGAATACTAATATGAAATCTATGTTATCTGGTTGTGTGTGTGTTTGAATCTATGTTATGTGGATTTGTGCAATTAGGTTATTATGTAATTTCTGGCGAGATCTGTATGAAGCGGGTATATGGATGTATTTGATGTACGTTGGTGTTTTTTTTCTTATATAAGAATTGTGTGAATTACTTAAGTGCCTAACATTTGAATTGCAAAGGTGAAAACAATCGAGATGCTGTGTGAATATTAGAGGCCGTTGGTTCTTATTTTATCTGAACATAGATATCATCATGTGTTTATGTTAATATCTGGTCTCTTTTCAAGTTATATAGTTCAATGTAATGTACATAACTGTCTTAACTAGTAACACAACATTATTTTGATTATGCCATTTATCAAACCTAGGGTCTGTTTGTTTCAGCGGTGAGAATTGGAGCCGTGGGAATGAGAGCGGGTAATGAAGTAGTGGAAAATGGAGGGGGTAGCTGCGATCTCAAAAAAGGACAAAAATTGTGTTTTGGAGCGGTGGCGGTTGAAATTGGAGGGTTATCAAACAATTTTTGTTAGTGTTGCCATTCCCCCAACCCCAACAGAGATGGAGCTAAAACGCCCAAACAAACAGAGCCTATTAGTGTGTTTGATACATTCAAGATAATATTATCTAGGAACGCCGCATGCAATTTTTATCCTTTTTGTTTGTTTGATAAAGACTGGTTGGTGCCAAAAATTGGAACTTAACTTTTGCTGTGAATTTGTTTTTTTTTAATAAGTTAGTGAACCCAATTGCTAACATCTCCCAGTAAGATAACAATTCATACATCTACTAGTGAACCAAACAAACCCTTTGTATGCCCCAAGTTGTTCAACGAGGACAAAGACCTATTTGAGGAGCGTTGCACTTGCGGTCCTCAACAGACTGGAGCTAGTTGATTTGCATCGTCTGGAGGTATTAGGCGACAACAACGGAATCACCATAAAGGAGAGAACCACGAGTTATAGCTGAGGGTAAAGGTGTTAATGCAGCAACATCCAAAGAGCATCATGGACTTTAGATCCTAGGCCTTATTTATAGACTGGGCCCAATAATGCCGAGCCATTTGGGTCCGCAAGATTTTTCTGGATCTCTCATCAAGCTCAAAAAAGCAGGAATCCTTTGAGCCCCAAGTTCGGAGAGGACAAAGTCTTAGTGAATGAGCATCAAGGACTTGAAGGTTAAATTGGGTCCTCTCCCGAGACATTTGCGTGCCCCTTGCAAGGAATTGTGCATTCCATAGGAACTCGTTGTAACACCCCACATGTAATTGCCGTATATTATGGGTCCGTCCGGGCCCCACACCATACAGCAATCATAATATAGATATTAAAAATGGTATACAAGCAGTACTTCAGTAAAACTATACAACCCAGAGTAATAAAAACACAGCGAAATTTACTCATCTAAAGGTGCCACATCACAATAAGGAAACCAAAGTTCCTGACCTTATGACCATTACATAACATGTCCCAAATAATACATTCATACAAAAATAGACCTCTGCATGGCCGAAACAACATGAAAAGAGAGTACAAGGAAGGAGATGACAAAACACTTTGGGCGGCTTTTCTTTCTTTTAGGCTATCAGACGTTAACGTACACCTGCATCTGATCCATGCTCTGCAACCAAATATGCATGAGAGATAAACGAGGGTCAACTATAAGCTGACCACAAATCGCGTAATAACTCCGCTCCTCCAAGCCGTCCTAGTGGAACCTGGCGAACAACATCACCCTGTAAGTCAGCATTTCGTAATAATAATTAAGCAATATAAACAATTTATGCGTGGTGAACTTAACTATGTTTCACAATCATTAAACATGTTCTCTATGTTGAGTATATAAATAAAGATGCCTACAATGCAACATGAATGTAAACCGGGTAACCCATGAGTACAAACTAGGTAACTCCTATGAATTTACCACGGAATCTAACACCTCGTTTGATTCTAGCACACCATCAATTCACAATATAACACAATCAAGGCGCTTTCAAAACATAAACTGGAGTCTAGCAGGTTATACCCCTTTATCATGGGCCCTTTTCCAGACTCTAATTCAATCAGGTGTGACCTGTTATACCATTCATTGGGACCTTCTGCCAACACCCTAGTGATCGAAGTGACAGTTAAACCCTTCCGCTGGCCTTTCTACCAACTCCTAATTCATTCTGATTCATCTATGGGAGAGACCAGTTATACCCTTGCTCGTGCCACTCTACCAACTCCCAATTCAAATCACGTAAAGGAGAAGCCGGTTATACACTTCTCCGGGCTCTTCTACCAACTCCAAAATCAATCCCAATCAACCCCCTTATATTAGGGATTTCTAGCGTATACTTATAACAATGTATGAGGACATTTCCACCCGTCAATGCATTGAGTTTTCCGTAATATCATCAAGCCCTAAAAGTCAACATGGACAACTTCCACAAAAATCAAAAAGTCGTGCGCCTCTAAATAAAGAATCTTGGTGGTGGAAAGAGGAATTGCAAGACAAAGTGAGCGCAAAGAGGGTCAACTATAAAACACTATACACTTGTAGGAATGATGAAAACCTGACAAGGTATAAAGTCTCCAAGAAAGAAGCTAAACATGCAGTAAGTAAAGCAAAAAGTTAAGCTTATGTAGAATTTTATAAGCGACTAGATACCAAAGATGGAAAACGTGACATATATAAAATTGCTTGAGCTAGAGAGAGAGAGAGAGAGACAAGAGATTTAAGCCAAATTAAATGCATAAAAGATGAAACAAATACAGTTTTGACGAATGATGCGACTATTAATGAGCAATGAAAAAGATATTTTTATCAACTTTGTAATGAAACAAAAGACAATGAACTGAACTTGGAAGAGTTGAGTAAATCAGAGGAGTATAAGAACATAACATTTTATCGTAAAATTCAAATATTTGAGGTAAATGATGCTCTAAAGAAGATGAAAAATGGAAAGGCGGTTGGGTCAGACGATATACCCATCGAAGTATGAAAATGTCTAGGGAAAGATGGAATTTTGTGGCTTACATGTTTCTTCAATAAGATACTAATGTACTTAGGCATTGCGGAGATGAGAATGCTTAGGTGGATGTGTGAACACACGAGACTGGATAAAATTATAAATGAATGTATCAGGGATAAGACAAGAGTGACACCAATTGCAGAGAAGATGCGAGAAACTCAACTAAGATGGTTTGGACACGTACAAAAGAGACCCTTAGAGGCACCTGTTAGGCGTTGTGAGAGTTTAGTCACTAGACATGTTAAACGGGCGAGGGGTAGACCAATAAAGACTTGGAATGAAACTATGAGGAAAGACATGATGTACTTAGGCATTAATGAGATTATGACTAAAGATATGACACAATGGAGACAAAGGATCCATATAGCCGACTCCACTATAGTGGTATAAAGGCTTGAGTGTTGTTGTTGTTATTTTAATCCTCATCAAATTACTTATGGGGGACTCAGGCAATCTTCGGGCTGCCCTCTAGGACTTCACGCAAAACTTTATGCAATCCATAAATGCATGACTTCGAGACACGCCGAAGCACATCATCGGTACGATATGACCTCTCTCCTTCGCAAGATTAATGATCTGATATCCGTCTTTCCGCCGAAGTTTCAACCATCGCTGTCGTGCCTCTCCTCGTGCAGTCTCCATCTTCATCGCCCGTTGACATGCCACCGCTCTCCACGGAAATTGCCCTTTAGTCATCACCTCCCGTAGTGGTGCCACCCCACCATGGGCCACCTTCTTTAGTCACCGTGGTCGCCGTCCCATTGCGTCTGCCGGCCCTTGCTCCACCGAAGCTGACAGACCCGTTCCTGCAGCCGGCCATCGTTCCTTCGACCGTCTTGCCGCTACTACTCACTTCCACTCCGAAAGCCCTACCGGACGCATTCCGTCCGCTGCCCGTTGTTGCGATGGCACCGCCGCTCCTCGCCGAATCCACTGTCGTTGCGACAACTACCGTGCGCTATTCTGGCGAGAGATCAAGATGCCAGATGACTCGGTCATCCACTCGGAGTTCGAGCTTGAGGGTAAGCTCGATTTCAAGGACGAATGGGATGTTATAGATCCTATACGCCAGTTATCTAGTTTTATTATTATATATTATGAGTCGAGTGATTGTATCGAGTTGAGTCGAGCATATTATTAGTGTTGTATGAGTCTAGTCGTAGTCACCGTTATATTTTAATATTTTAGAGTCTATTGTTGTATTTACATTTATGTCATCCGGGGATTCTATATATAGACCCAGATTATGAATGAATGAAGCTCTAATTTCTTACCCTAAAGAGATCTTGAAAGCTCTCTCCTTTGAGCAAGCTCCTCTTAGGCTGCCGCGGTCAAGGCTCCATTGTATCTTCCCTGCCTCCGAGCACCACTCCGACAAGCCTGTAACAAGATTTTTCTAATCATCCGAGATGTGCATATCCAAATTGGAACTGATAATTGACACTCGTAATAATCTGATTTGAACTCGAAGAGTATCTCCTTGGCTATTATAGGACACAACTAATTGCGTAGCATTTGTTTTAATGTGCTCGACAATGTCATCCGCGGGTATCCAAATACATGCCACTTTGTTTGAGAGCTAACCCAACAGTGAAGGGAGCAATTTGGTAACTGTGCAATCCTGTTGGAGGAGCGCATGGTTTACCTTTGAGTTTCGGAAAGTAAAACTCCTTCAGAACTTCTTCTCCAGATCTTAGACACACAAAAAATTCCTACGTAAGAGTCACGCACAACAGGAGCAACGAAAAAAAAAAAGAGAGGAAACGAAACTAATTCTCTCAAAGATAACCAAGAAAAAACATCTAAATATGTCTCTTACATGAAAAAATAAAAGTCTTATATCAAGACATAAAAACAGATTTAATAAAACATTAGAGTTCCGAGACAAGGACATCAGCGATCGGCGAGAACACCAGAAGACATCAGCATCTCGTCGACATGGCTGCAAAATATCGGGAGGTACTCACGTCGACATGGCAGCAAAATATCGGGAGGTACTCACGTCGATATGGCAGCAGAATATCGGGAGGTACTCATGTCGACTTGGCAACAAAATATCAGGAGGTATTCACGTCGATATGTGAGAAAATTAACTTACCTTCTCACACTCCTCCTTAAGTTTAATTTTCAAGATGTCGTGCTTCTTTTTCTTCTTCTCAAAATCTGCGGGTTTCAATGCTTTTGTGAAAATATCGGCGTTCTGATCTTTTGTGCTGCATAATATTACTTCAACTTCCTTTTCTTTAACAAGTTCGCGAATAAAATGATATTTCATACGAACATGTTTAACCCTGTCATGAAACACTGAATTCATTGTTAAAGCAATAGCCGCCTGATTATCACAAAATAAATTTGTGCTCCCTGCTTGAGATTGCAACACTTCAATCAACACCATTCTTAACCATACCGTTTGACATCCGACAACGGTCAGAGCATTGTATTCGGCTTCTGCTGTGGATAATGCAACCACATGCTTCTTGGACTGCCATGAGATAGCGCTAGATCCAAGACTAAAAACAAAACCATAAGTACTTTTGCTATCGTCACGATTTCCTCCCCAATCAATGTCACTGTAGCCAATCACTCTAGAATCAACAACTTTTGATTAGTGAATTCCATGATCTAATGTGCCACAAAGATAACGTAATATGCGTTTTCCTGCTTCCCAATGACTTTGCTTGGGGGTTTCCATGAACCTGTTGATCACACTCACAACAAACATAATATCGGGTCGAGTCACTGTCAGATACATAAGACTTCCCACAAGACTTCTTCTATACACAATTGAGTCAACTGATTTTTCATTTGTCTCTTTAGACAATTTTAAGCCAAATATCATGGGAGTATTATAGGAACAACATTCTCCATTCTAAATCTCTTCAAAATTTCTGCAACATATTTCTTTTGTGAGATTGATATCACCTCACCTTCATACTTCATTTCAATTCCCAAGAAGTAACAAACATAACCTAGATTAGTCATCTCAGACTCTTTCTTCATAAAGCACTTGAACTCTTCAGTCATACTTTCACTGTTTCCTGTAAAGATCAAGTCATCAACATAAAGACAAACAATTAAGAATTTACCTTTATTTTAATATAGAGAGTGTGCTCATGAGGACATCTCCTTAAGTTATTTTTCTCAAAATAACTATCAATTCTATTGTACCAAGCACGAGGAGCCTGCTTGAGGCCATAAAGAGTCTTCTTCAACTTGCATACTTTTCCTTCTTCTCCCTTCTGAATATAGCCGGGAGACTGATCGATATACACTTCTTCTTCTAAGACGCCGTTTAAGAATGCCGATTTTACATCCATTTGATTTACTCTCCAACCATGTTGAGCTGCAAGAGCTAAAATCAATCTGATCGATTCAAGACGTATAACCGGAGTAAATTCTTCATTATAATCATATCCATATCTTTGCTTATATCCCTTGACAACTTGACAAACAACCGCGCCTTGTACTTCTCAACTTTTCCCTCCTCATTTTGCTTGGTCTTATAGATCCACTTTAGACCAATAGATCTATGACCCTCTGGCAGTTTAGTAAGTTCCCAAGTTTCGTTCTCCACAATAGAATGAATCTCCTAATCCATGACCTTCCTCCATTTTTCACTTTGAACAGCTTCTTCAAATTCCATTGGACCAGCATCAACAAATAAAGCAAAATGCGCTCACTCTTCATTCAAGATATCTTGGCATTTGTTATAGATATCATGTAGACTTCTCATTTTCTTTGGAGCAGGACTAGACATTCCACTCGAGGATGATGAGGATGCACTAGGAGACATGTTCTCCTCAGAAGAAAGTTCTTCTAAATTCTCAACTCCACCAATTTCTTTCTTTCCTTCAACTAGTATGGATATTGGACTCTTATTTTCAGTCCAATTCCACGATTCTTCTTCATTGAACAGAACATCTTTGCTAATGATGGTCTTCATAGTCACTGGATTATACAATTTGTAAGCCTTTGAATGCTTACTGTACCCAACAGATATGCACTTCTCTGATTTATCATCAAGCTTCTCAATTTTTCTGGCACATGAGAGTAAGCAATACTTCCAAAAATACGAAAATGACCAATACATGGCTTTTCACCACTCCAAGCTTTGTAAGGAGTCTTACCTGGGTCACTCTTAGATGAAGAGTGATTCAACAAATAGACAACACACGCAACTGCCTCTGCCCAGTAAGCACCTGGCATCCCCTTTGCCTTAAGCATACTTCGAGCTGACTCCATGATGGTTCTGTTCTTCCTTTCTGCTACACCATTTTGCTGTGGTGTATACCTTGTAGTCAACTGATGCTTGATGACATTCTGCTTCAGAAAATCTTTAAAATCACTAGAGAGATATTCTCCCCCTCTGTCAGAACGAAGTGTTTTTATCTGACAATCACTTTGCTTCTCCACAAGAGCTTTTAACTCCTCGAAGTACTCAAACAAATCGGATTTTTCTTTAAGAAAATATATCCCAACCTTTCTGCTGAAATCATCTATGAATACAACAACATATCTACTTCCTCCAATAGAAGTAGTCCTCATTGGTCCACATATATCTGAATGAATAAGCTCCAAAGACTTTGAAGCTCTCCATGCATTTCCTCTTGGAAATGAAGTTAGTGCATGCTTTTCGTAAGCACATCCTTCACGAACTTTCTCACCACGTTCAATGAGTGGTAAGCCACGAACCATCTTCTTCATGTCCATTTGAGATAAGGACTCAAAATTCAAATGACCAAATCGATGGTGTCATAACCATGATAATAGTATTAAAACAATTCAGCACTTCATCATTGAACTTTAGAGGGAACATCTTGTTAGGTGTCATGCATACCTTTCCAAGAAGAGTGTCATCTTTGTCTTTGATCTCACAAACGTCACCCATAAAGTAAACACCAAGACCTTTAACAAGAAGTTGACCAACACTAATCAGATTGTGTTTCAAGCCGGGCACATAATAGACATTGCAAATGCGCTTCATCCCCTTCTATGTCTTCACTAAGATGTCACCACGACCATGAACAGATAGCTTCTTATCATCACCAGTTCGGACTTCTTTCTGAAATGAATCAACCAAACTCACAAAGAGATCTTTGTTTCCTGTCATGTGATTGCTACAACCACTATCAATGTACCACACTTCATTCACACAATTCTCCTTCACATCAGAAGTAAGAAACATTGTATCCTCATTTGAAGTCACCTTCTCATGCATAAAAGTAGAATCTTTATTCTCTTCAACCTGTTTCTTTCTACAGTACTTGATTGTATGTCCAAACTTCTGACAATGATAACATTGAACTTGAGATAATGGTCTTCCTCTACCTCTACTTGAGCTTTCTCCTCTGTTCTGAAAACTTTGCTGCTGAGATTGTTGTTTTTCATGATCACCTTCCGTTTGTCCTCCTCTTCCTCGAATTGAGAATCTCCCCCCGCCTCTTCCTCTGTTGCTTCCTCTCACAAAAAGTTGAGTCTGAAATGCTTGTTCGATAGTACTTATCATATTGCTTCACCCTAAGCTCATGACACTGGAGAGATCCCATTAAGATTTCAATGGACAAAGTAGATAAGTCCTTTGACTCCTCAATAATAACCACAATGTTCTCAAACTTCCTCTGTAAACTTCTCAGAATTTTCTCTATCACTGTTTTAGTTCAACATTTTCACCATTAAGGGTCATTTGATTCACAAGAGCAATAACTCGATTAAAGAAAGCTTCAATCGATTCCGACTCCTTCATCCTTAGCAGATCAAAGTCACATCAAAGGGTATGATGTCTCACCAGTTTGACTTTGTCGTCTCCTCTATAAGCAGTGTATAAAGTATCCCACGCCTCCTTAGCGGAATTAGATTAAGAGATCCACTCAAAGATAACTTCATCAACCGATTGAAGAATATAGTATAGTGCCTTCTTATCTTTCTTTCTCAATTTATTCAGCTCATTCAGCTGTTGGACAGTAAGGGCATCTACATCCTCCGGTTCTTCAGTGGCATTTTCAACGAGATTCCATAAATCTTGGGATTCATACAAGACTTTCATCAAAGACACTCTATTTATGATAGTTCTTTCCTTCAAACGAGGTAGTTGGGGCTTCATCATTTCATTAGAGGATAAATCCATTTCTCTGTGTAGAGAAAATATTCAAAACAAACCCTAGCTTGAAAAAAACCCGGATCTATACAAAATCCCCCACCAAAACACTTCCAAGCTTCAAACAACTCCTTTGAAAGTCACAAACATCAAAGATCTTTGATTATAGGAAGAAAGCTTTGAGTTTGCGAGAGAAAAAAAACTAGGGCACTTCCCAAACGCGAACGGGAGAGAGACAACCTGCTTCTGATACCAAGTGTTGAAGGAGGGAGGGTTTACCTTCGAGTTTCGGAAAGTAAAGCACCTTCAGAACTTCTTCTCCAGATCTTAGACACAAAAAATTCCAGCGTAAGAGTCACGCACAACAGGAGCAGTGAAAAAAACACAGAGAGGAAACAAAACTAATTATCTCACAGATAACCAACAAAAAAAACATCTAAATATGTCTCTTAAAGGAAAAAATAAAAGTCTTAGAGTTCCGAGACAAGGACATCAGCGATCGGCGAGAACACCAGACGACGTTAGCATCTCATCGACATGGAAGCAGAATATCGGGAGGTACTCACGTCGACATGGCAGCAGAATATCGGGAGGTACTCACGTCGACATGGCAGCAGAATATCGGGAGGTACTCACGTCGACATGGCAGCAGAATATCGGGAGGTACTCACGTCGACATGGCAGCAGAATATCGGGAGGTACTCACGTCGACATGACAACAGAATATCGGGAGGTACTCATGTCGATATGTGAGAAAATTAACTTACCTTCTCACAAATTCTTCGTGTTGTTACAAGAACCAATGATTTTGCTTTATGGAAGCTGATGGGACCGAGAGAAATTGAATTGCATAACTTGTTGCTTTAATGCGCATATTCATGTTTTTAGATGAAAAAATAGGCTATGAATTCTATTCAGGCAGAAGTTCAAGAAGGATAGAGATGAAATAACTACAGTATCATTCAATGCTCAAAATGATTGGAGCATTACATCCCCAGAATATAGGGTAAGATTTGCCTACATTTCACCCTTGTGATGGGACCCTTCCCCGGACCCTCGCTGTGCGGGGATGATTTGTGCACCGGACTGCCCATTACATCCCCAAAATGCAAATATTCAGAATGTGTTAATCATATAAAATATGTTTAGAAGATGGCTGATCATATTAAATGTTATGGAACTAGATGATGAGGAGACTGTGATGCACCCATGGCGGGCCGACGCATGCAGGGTGCACCTGACAGACTAGCCATATCTTCTGGAAGGACTGGCTGGAAAGATGATATCTTATTTGACTTTATATTACACATGCTATTTAATTTAGCTGTTGCTTATTTGGTTTAGTGGAGTATTTACACCTTTTGCCATAATATTGTTTCCTGGGGCTAGCTCAAGAGTTCCTTTAATATTGATATTCCTCTCATCTTCAGCTCTGCCCCTCTCCTTTTTCCTACAAAGCTTTCCTCTATTGGTACTCCTAGCCCTCCCTACCTTAGGTGGTAATATTTTGTCTGAGGTAGCCCTCTCCGATCTCTATTTCAGCCTTCGAGTTCCAACAACTCTCTGATGTGCGCTGTTTTTGGTTCGTGCGTCTCGCGGTCGATGAATAGGAAACCTGAATGTGTTTCCAACATGCGTTGTTCGGCTTGCATGCCTTTCTACTAGGATTCCGAGATGGATGCCTGCATGCACGCCTTGCCACAGCCATCCTGCGGCACACCCTTCTTCCGTGACTTTTGCATCCTGCGAGCCTGTTTCCCTCCATCATAGCTGACATGAGCTTCCTTTCCTCTACATAGACTACACATGTATGGCTCGACAAGGTCCTCCACCTGTCGCTGCCAGCCATGTCGACACGACATCTCTTTTAGTTTTGTGATGCATGCCCTGCAAATGGTTGACTTCCACATCGATGTTGTCGAAAAGTCCCTTTCTTGCTATCTTGATGCCCACAATGACTTGCCTGTCTCCATTCAAGTGGTCTCCTGGAGCAATCCTCTGCCTCTCAACACTTAAGATCACCTGCCTCAGCTGAAAACACTCCCTCCTTGCTTGGCCTCCTGCATGAAGCCCCCCTCCTCTAGGGTTTCTTCCTTACCCTAACTGTCTGCTCATGTCCCTTGCACTGTATAAGTGCCATACTTCAATGGATCCTGCCTCATAGGGTGAATTGGCCAGGTTGAACAATTTTTGACCTCCACTGTACACCAGAGAGGCAATATGTTTCCATCAGGATGCCAGACATGGATGGTTCTTCCTTACATTGGGTTTACTGGCTTCAACATCAATCCTCTCTTGGGAAAATTTGAAGTAGGAGCTCGTCGAGCACTATGACGTTCTTTACTCGGGCGATGCACATCCAACTGACTCCCTTGATGCCTACATTGATGAGTTCATAGCACTCATCATACATGTACTCGAGCTTCCACCAAATCATTATGTGGGGTTATTCATGCAACGAATACATGGCGCCTGCTCTCGGTTTCACATTCACCATTCTCATACCACTATCGAGGCCATGGACAATGCCTGCTTGGTCGAAGTAGACTTGTCGGTGATGACCTCTGACTACTATCGCCCATTGTCGGTCCATCGACTACCTATAACTGACCACCAAAACAACATGCACAACCCTTTTCGCAAGCAACCTTTTGCCCATCACCCTGGCCAGAATCTTCCTTCCCAACGTCTCTCACATCAAGGTTTAACAACATCTGGAGCAAGGGCTTTTGTTTTTTATTGCAAGCTGTTAGAAGAGCCCATATGAAAGGCCCATTTAGTGTGGCCCAAGAATGTATTCCTCCTCTTTAGTCCCACATTGTGTATAGGCTTTCTCCCTTCTCTCTCTCTCCTATAAATATGTACTCTCCTTTGTATTTGAATATAGAAGAAATATACAAAGTCCTGATTTAATCTACATGGTATCAGAGCGAAACGATTCCTCTTCTTCTAACCGCAGCCCCGCGGTCTTCCGTTTTTCACACCGCATCCGCCTCCTGCTCTCTCCCTCTCCTGCGAGATCTCCTCTCCCCCCTCATCGCTCTTATAGCCGCTCGATCTGACAGGTGGGCCCCTCTCTCAAGCCCCCTGCCGGTCTCCGCTCTCTGCTGATCCAACAGACCGCCCGCAACGGTCTCTCAAGTCTCACCAGCGTCCTCTCTGCTCGCAGCGACCTCTCTCAAGTCATAGCTCGCCGTGTCTCAACGCCTTCTTCTTCATCCGCGCGGTCTCACCAGCGACCTCTCTGCGCCTTAGCGGCCTCCTCCCGTAATCTCGTGCGAGCCCTCCAGCGGATTTCTCCTCGCTCCTTGCTCACACGGTCTGCGCATTCTGCGACTTCCAGCGGCATTCTTCTTGCTCGCATTGGTTTGCGCCTTCTCCGTGCTCGCAACGGTCTGCGTCTTCTCCCAGCGGTCTGCTCCTGCCTCCAGAGTATGCGACCTTCTTTGTGCGGTCTCCTGCGGTCTGATTCAAGCCTTAGCGGCCTCCTGCCTTCTCCCAGCGGCTTTCTCTGCCCAGCGTATTCCAGCGGCTGTCTCAGCTCGCGCTATCCGCACGGTCTTATCAGCGATCTCCTCTTACCTGTTCCCTGTCCGCAAGCCTGTGCGACCTGCTATCATGCCATCCTCTACGGACTCAACTGAGCTGCCTGCTCCCTCTCCAACAGCTCGCCCGAACTCCTTGTCCGATCTCCGGGACGAGCTGCGGATCACCACTATCTCCCTCTCCGGGAAGAAAAACTTCATTCAGTGGGTGCACTCGGTCCGACGGGTTCTTCAGTCCAAGGGCCTTCTTCAATATATCACTTAGGCACCCCCATCCCCTGCGACGGATGACTGGCTCAGGAATGACGACCGAGTTCAGACTTGACTTCTCAATTCTCTGGATGGCGAACCATACCAAATGGCCATGTATCACGAGACTGCCAAAGCTATGTGGGATGTGCTCCATTCGTTGTACTCAGGCAAAGACAGCCTCCAACACCTCTACGACATCATTACAAATCTCCAGGCTTTAGACGCGGCTGGGGCTGCTGACACGACCTCCTTTGTGGCTAGGGCCAAGACTCTGGTTGAATCCTAGATCCAGCATCAGCCGTCTACCAATGATCCCGCTGCTCAACGGGCTCAGAAGGAAGCAGTCTGCATTGCCATGATCATGGCTCGTGTTCCACCACACCTGCAAAGCATTCGGGCTCAAGTTCTCGCCTCCGCCACTACTCCGTCTCTCTCAGATGTGTGCTCCATGCTCCTCCGAGTCTCCGCACCTCCGGAAGCTCTCGCACCACCATCCCCAGCCCTTCTCCAGCGGGCAAATGCCCCATTACTTTCTCTACCTCCATCTGCTCGTGGTGGCCGCTCGGGCTCTCGGGGAAGGGGACGCGGTGGTCTGTCTCGACCAAAATGTACCTTCTGTGGGTGAGACGGGCATTTTGAGGCAACCTGCTACCAGAAGAACGGTCATCCTTCTCGTCCGACTGCAACTGTTGCAGATGATAGCTCCTCAGCCTCCCGCACTGATCTTGAGGCACTCCGCCTGCAGTTCCAGCAGTTTCAAGAGCGAATGTCCTCCTCTGCCTCTGTCGCCTCCGTCTCCAATACAGGTATCGCCTGCCTTTCCACTAGTCCACGTTGGATAGTGGACTCCGGTGCCACTCATCACATCACCTCGCTACGCCCACCCAAGTACTCGGCTACTCCTCATCCGAAGTGTATTACCGTGTCCAATGGGGCGACTGTTCCTGTCTCCGGATCGGCTGACCTATCTCTTAACTCCTCCCTCTCTCTCCGCTCGGCTCTTCACGTCCCGGGCTCCTCGTTCAACTTGCTTTCTGTTAGCCGTCTTACTACTGATCTCGATTGCTCCGTCATATTTACCTCCTCTTCTTTTCTGATACAGGATCGGCGGACGCGGACTACCATTGGTAAAGGGCAACTGCGTAACAGGCTCTACCTTCTCGACGACTATCCCACTGTCCTCTCATCTGTCTCCTCTGCTGATTGGCATCGACGTCTTGGACATGCCCCGCTTCCAGTCCTCTAGAAGGCACTTCCCGATGTATCTCTTCCTGCTTTCCAGTGTGATTCTTGTATTTTTGGCAAACAGCCGCGTTCTTCTTTTTCAGCACATTGTACTCGGAGCTCGGCTCCTTTTGAATTACTGCATTCTGATGTGTGGGGTCCTTATAAAGTTACTAGTATCTCTGGTTATCGCTACTTTATTACGTTTATCGATGATTATTCTCGAACAACATGGTTATACTTACTCCGCGATCGCTCAGAGCTCCATCGTGTCTTTCGGGCGTTTATCCTTGAAACCCGCACACAATTCTCTACTACCATCAAAATACTACGCACAGATAATGCTCGCGAATACACCAGCAATGACTTTGCAAATTTATGCTCTGAATTCGGGATTATTCACCAGACTTCATGTCCCTACACCCCACAGCAAAATGGTGTTGCCGAACGGAAGAACCGACACTTGCTTGACGTTGCCCGCTCTCTCATGCTTCACATGAACGTTCCCAAAATCTACTGGAACTTTGCGGTTTCCACTGCGTGCTTTCTTATTAACCGTCTTCCTTCCTCTGTCCTCCATCATGCCACTCCGTTCAGTCTTCTCTTTCCCTCTCCTCCGGCTTTCACCTCGAATCTTCGGATGTACCTGCTATGTCCACATCATGGGGCCGTCCACGGATAAGTTGGATCCCAGGGCAGCCAAACATATATTTGTCGGATATTCACGTACTCAAAAAGGCTATGTCTGCTACAATCCTACCACCCGAAAAATCTCGGTTTCGGCTGATGTCACCTTCTGGGAGTATCAGCCATTCTTCTCTGGTCCTATACCCAGTTCTGTCACACCACCTCTTACACAGCCCATCATGAGACCTGTCATACCTGTTAACATCCCTCCGCCACCAGCTCCTCCGACACCAGCTCCTCCGGCACCACCTCCTGTTCCGTGTCCCTCTAGGCCGACTCTTATCCGTGTCTACTCTCGTCGCGCCCCTCCGTCCGTTGCTCCTACGCAGTCGGCCTTTACCTTGGGTACTCCGCGCCATGCTGATCCGGTAACAGATTCCACCGCTCATCCTATGGCGAACTTTGTCTCCCTACATCGTCTCTCTCCTCCTCTTAAAACTCTTGCTACTTCATTATCCTCCGTTTCTGTTCCTAACTCTGTGCAGGAGGCTCTCCAACATCCTGGCTGGCGTGCCGCCATGGAGGAGGAAATAGCCGCTCTCTGGGCCAACCAGACATGGACTCTGGTACCCCGCCCTCAGGATCAGAAACCGGTTGGGTGCAAATGGGTCTATGTCATCAAGCATGCTCCTGATGGAACAATTGACAGGCTAAAAGCTCGCTTGGTCGCTCGTGGCTACACCCAACAACAAGGCATTGACTATGAAGAGACTTTCTCTCCACTGGCCAAACTCAACACGGTCCGTGTACTTATCTCTGTGGCTGTACATCGGCAATGGCCCTTACTTCAACTGGATGTGAAAAATGCCTTTCTAAACGGTGATCTCAACGAAACTGTTTACATGGAGCAACCTCCCGGGTTTGAGACCACGGGGGAGTCTATGGTCTGTCATCTCTTAAAATCATTGTATGGTCTCAAACAATCCCCTCGGAACTGGTTTGACAAGTTCAGCAAGGCTCTTCGAGAATTTGGCTTTACTCGGAGCTCGGCAGACTTCTCGTTGTTCACTCGCCACCGGTCCACGGGGACTGTTCTTCTGTTGGTCTACGTGGATGACATCATCATCACTGGAGATGACTCAAGAGGAATGCAAGCGGTCAAACAACATCTGAGCTCTGCATTTCAAACAAAAGACCTGGGGCGCCTTCACTACTTCCTAGGTCTGGAGATCGCCAGACGACCGGATGGTCTCGTCCTTTCTCAGCGCAAATACTGCCTTGATCTTCTTCGGGATGCGGGCTACTCCGGCTGCAAACCGATTAATACTCCAATGGATGTAAATCACAAGATGTGTGCTCAGTCCTCTGATTCTGATTTCTTGTTACAAAACCCGGAATACTATCGCCGCCTGGTTGGAAAATTGATCTACCTAACGGTAACAAGACCATACATCTCCTTCGCTGTGGGTATTGTCAGTCGGTATATGCATGCCCCTCGGAGCTTTCATCTTCAGGCTGTTGAACGAATCCTCTGATACCTCAAAACAGCTCCTGGTCAAGGACTAGTTTACAAAACCTCATCATCAACTCCAACACTAGTGGCATACTCAGATGTCGATTATGCTGGGTCCATAGATGATCGTCGATCAACCAGTGGTTTTTGCACATACTTCGGAGGACACTTGATCACCTGGCGGAGCAAGAAACAAGCTGTAGTTGCGCGTTCCTCGGCTGAAGCAGAATATCAGGCAATGACATCTGTGGTTTCTGAACTCACATGGCTGGAAAGCCTCCTTACGGATCTTGGTATAAGGCTTTCCTCACCTGCTCTCCTCTTATGTGATAGTCAAGCTGCTATACATATTGCCAAAAATCCGGTCTTCCACGAGAGAACAAAGCATATTGAGGTAGACTGCCATTTCATCCGGGAGAAAGTACAAATGAAGAAGCTCGAACTAAAGCATGTTCCTGGTACTGAACAGGTTGCGGATGTCCTCACAAAGGCACTGTCCAGTACTCTTTTCCATCAGTGCCTATCCAAGCTTGGCGCCTACGATTTGTACGCTCCAGCTTGCGGGGGAGTGTTAGAAGAGCCCATATGAAAGGCCCATTTAGTGTGGCCCAAGAATGTATTCCTCCTCCTCTTTAGTCCCACATTGTGTATAGGCTTTCTCCCTTCTCTCTCTCTCCTATAAATATGTAGTCTCTCCTTTGTATTTGAATATAGAAGAAATATACAAAGTCCTGATTTAATCTACACAAGCGAACTTATAATCCTAACCATGAATGCCCTATGAAGGACCTATGTGCAATTATTGGGGATGACGAGGCCACCGCAGCATATTTTGAGGTTCTCGAGATCAATGGTGGCACCTCCCTTGAGTCTCCCTCATGCAACTTCCACCGCTTCGAGCTACAATATTTTTTCAATTGGCGGCATTTCTGGGCGCAGGCCATGATGCTCCAACAGCAACTGCATGACATACCTATTGTGATGGTGATCGACAGTGGTGCGGCTCACAAATTCATCTCGCAAATGTTGTTGGACCAGTTGGGCATCCCGGTTACACATTCCCCAACATTAATTGTGCCTTAGCGACGTGCATCCACGTCTCACTGAAGGTCTTTGTGCAACACTATTGATTCTTGTTGGCCTGAGCCAGGTGACAACATACTTTTATTCCTTTGACCTTGGGGGCATCAATGCATCATAGGCGTCGTGTGGCTATGCATACTACCGAATGTGCATGTCAATTGGGCCTACATAACAATGACATTTTTGCATGCAGGGAAACTGCAGACCTTGCATAGAAACACCTCCCTTACCCGTGCTATTGTAACCTTTTGGGCCAAGCAGAAGACAGATGTCGTGGACTTATCCATCTTACTCTGGCACATTGCTGAGGAAAGTCCCATCACATGCCCAGTTTCCTCTCAGCTCTAATGCATTGTGGATGCCTCCCTCACAATATTTTTCTCTACAGCGGGCTTGCCTCTTCACTGATGCACCTACCACAACATTTCCCTTGTCCCAGGTGTTGAAGCAATCTCGATTCATCCATATCATTACGACCATGTTCAAAAGAACGAGCCTTGTCACATGCGTTGAAGAGATCTCTGTCTAGCCAAATCATTATGGCCAAAGTCCCGAATGCTTGATCAGAGGCATGTTTGCGGGGGTGATTCGGCCCAATTCTAATCCCATCTCTAGTCTTGTGCTACTTATTCGTATGAATGAAGAAAATTGTGGCTTTTGCGTCGATTATCACGAATTGAACAAGGCTACCATCACCGATAGGTACCCCACCACAATCATTTAGGAGTTACTCAATGAGCTTCGAGGTACCACATACTTTTCCAAGCCCCACATGCACTCTGGTTATCACCAGATTGAGGTGCCCGGTGAACACTGTGTTTGATGTGATCCCTCGAATGCACCCACCACCTTCTAGGCCACTATGATTAATGTCTTCCGGCTAGTGCTTCGTAATAATATCTTGGTATTTTTCAATGATAGTTTGGTCTACAACTTTTCTTAGTGGCGACACTCATGATATTTTAACACCATGAGCTCTTAGGGTCCATTTGGGGCGGCGTCGGAGCTCCCGTGCGGCATCACATGAAGCAGGTTTGCGACTAGAGGTGGGGAGGCGGGTGTGATGAAGCAGGTTTGCGACTAGAGGTAGGGAGGCGGGGTTGGAGACGGAGGATTTTCTCCGTTCGTAGGGAGGCGGTGACTAGAAACGTCGGGAAAAGGAGGAAAAACAAACGCCTGGTTGGAAGGCAGTGGCGTTGGCTGCTATCATGCCGGAGCGAAAATGGTGCGCCAAACAGACCCTTAGTCAACTTGAAGAAGTGTTCATTTGGATAGAGGAAGATCAACTAATTGGGCCACACCATCTGAGCTCTTGAGGTCTCTATGGGCCTAACCAAATCGAGGTAGTCTTGCGTGCCCCCGCCTCTTACGTTATTTGCTCGGATTCTTGGGTCCAAGTGGCTATTACTGATGCTTCATACGTCATTATGGCATGAATGCGCGTTCGCTCACTACTTTCCTCAAGAAGAAGGGAGACAAGATGTTCTCTTAGCCCACAACAACAACCACGCCCTCCTCCATCCTCCAATGTGTGCAGATAGGGCCACCTTTCCTAGCGATGCCCTACTTTACTCCATTCATTGTTGAGTGTGATGCATCAGGCACATGGATTGGCACTATGCTGATGCATGTAGGGTGACCATTGCATACTTTATCCGCTCTTTTTCCACCATCATGTGCTCTTGCTCCGCCAATCCGCCCACTAGAATGAGATGATGATCCTCATTCTTACAGTTCAACATTGACGACCATATCTCCTCGGCCATCTCTTTGTGGCCCGCACCGACCACCACAGATACCTTCTCAGCCCCAAAATCGCTAACTGACAGAATATGCTTGAGTAGCCAAACTTTTGGGGCATGACTTCACTGTGGAGGTTTGATCGAGGCATTCCAACAAAGATGTGAATGCACTTTTTCGCCAGTCGGCCTCTACTTTTCTTTCGATGTTATCGAAATCGATTTGACAAGACACAACGACAATTCAACGGGAGGTATTAGCGGATCCTAATTGAAAGTCCGATTTCGAGATTGATTATTTTGATAATTCTTATGCAATTAGTAACAACAACAACAAAACTCAAGCCTTTATCCTACCATAGCGGGTCGGCTATATGGATCTTCTGTCACCATTGCGCCCTGCGCCCTATCTTTAATCATAGTCTCACTAATGACTAAGTACATCATGTCTTTCCTTATAGTTTCATTCCAAGTCTATTTTGGTCTACCCCTCCTCCATTTAACATGTCTAGTGACTAAACTCTCATAACTCCTAACAGACGCCTCTAATGGTCTCCTATGTACATGTCTGAACCATCTTAAATGAGCTTCTCGCATCTTCTCTACAATTGGCGCCACTCTTGTCTTATCCCTGATACATTCATTCCTAATTTATTGAGTCTCGTGTGACCACACATCCACCTAAGCATTCTCATCTCCGCAACTCCCATTTTTTGCTCATGTACACCATTCACTACCCAACACTCAGAACCGTAGAGCATTGCTGGTCTAATTGCAGCACGATAAAACTTGCCTTTAAGTTTTAATGGTACATTCACATGCAATTAGTAAACAAAATAAAATAAATGCGAAAATTAAAATCTAATGCTTTGGAGAGCCACATGAAATTTATAATGGTTAAATAAATTCTGGTACTCCACTCTTCCACCTTAGCGAGAATTCACTGTTTATCATGAGACCTATGTCTTTTGATAAAGAGACTCTTAAAATCTATACAGTAAAGCTCTCTGATAATGTGACTCTTAGAACTAAATTAGAGTCTTGTAGAGAGACTCCTTGATTTCGTAGTGGATGATGAAGTTGTTGGCTTGTCCACAAGATGAATCTATGACGATGCTAGAGATCCTAGCAATAATGTTGATGGGAACATGAATTTAAGATCGCATTATCTTTTCACTCTTAACAACTCCTCGGCTCTTTCGTCTCTCCTTTACTCTTCTCTTCTTATTCTCTTTTTCTTTCTTTTATCAGATTAATAATCTTCTTTCACTTTTCCTCTGTTATATATCGAAATAGGTTAACGGGCTCTCCGTACCAAAGCAACGACTCTACTACCAAACCAAAGCAACGACTCTATTTCTCCCAACGGCCATTTGCTTAATTTGTGGGTTTTAGTGGTCACCTAATACCATTAATCGGGTTATCAATTCTATTTAATTGTCGAATTGTATTCAGCGATTAAACAATATATTTTTCAATGCTTTCCTTCTTTGTTGATTAACTGAGTTCACTTTATTGAATAATGTTCATGAGTAGTCTAGTACTATTCAACGATTTCACTTTTTATTGTAGATGACGCAATTCACTATGCAATGTTACTTTAGAAATCTGCGTAGTTTATTCGATGTTTTCATTGTAGCAATGCTATCGCTTATATGCTACCACAGACTCACAATTAAAATTTCTATAGCAACAAGATTATGACTTCGTTTGGCACTGCTTATTTGCTCCGGTGAGTTTGGTCAAAAACATCATTGTGATAGAATGTATGTTTGGCAAGACAAATGTTATTACCGCTACCCAAGAAAATGAACTAGTTTTGAGCATAAAATGCATGAATTTTCTTAGGTGAAGTCGAGCGTTCACGAACGACGGTTCATGACCACCGCGTTCACGAGCGCCACCACCGCGCCAAACGAAGCCTATAGTTGCGAATATAACACTGCTGGAGGATCAATGAATAGTACTCGACGATCACTGTTCATCATTTGATGATTTGCAATGTTTATTTATGCTGACTTTTTTGCAGCAGCATGCAACTGTTTTATTGTACCAGCTGACGAGTGTATTTTGTAGTTATTTTTGCGTGTCTTGCTCCGTTTCTCTTCTTTTGCCTCTATTACTTTATATTCCTGCGATATTATAAATAGTCTTCAATGTTGATATATGGGCGCGTTGGGAGGAAAATGAATGAACTCCTAGGTACTCGTAACTCCGGAGCTTGCTGGACACAATACAATTTTGCATAAGGTGTACATTCGTGCTTTTTAAAGAACACGCGCCCCCTGGTATCCAATCTGCCAACGCTCCAATTTCTCCAAGGGTCCTTTCGTTTCACAGACGTTGATATTGAAGTATTGACTTTGAGAATATGAAAGTCATTTCTGTTGTTCGTACCAACAATTGTAGAGTGGAATTGACTTTCTGGTGGAAAGTCGACGATATGCACCCTAGCCTAAAAATCTATCGATCCAATATTTATCTCTAGGGGCGGATATTGAGATCAACTCCGACTTTTCAAAATGATATCAATTTTTTTTGGCCCGAATGCGCATTTTTTGACCGTACGTGATTTTTCCCCCGTACGCTATTTTTTGGCTCCATACGTGATTTTTTTGCGAGAACGCGGAAATTTCGCCCGATCGCAATTTTTTCGCCCGGACACAAACTTTTCGTCCGGATGCGATTTTTTCAGCCGAACACGATTTTTCACCCCTTACGCGATATTTTCGCCCGGGCGCGATATTTTTGTTCGGGGGCGATATTTTTGCCCAGGCGTGTTTTTTTCGCCCATACGCGATTTTTTGCCCGGGAGCGTTTTTTTCGCCCGGGCGTGTTTTTTTTGCCCGAACGCGGTTTTTTCGCCTGGACGCGGGTTTTTCGCCCACACGCGTTTTTTTTTCGGCCGGACGCGTTTTTGTCGCCCGGGTGTGATTTTTCGCCCGGGCGTGTTTTTTTCGCCCAGACACGTTTTTTTCGCTCGGGCGCGATTTTTTCGCACGGGCGCGTTTTTTTTTTCGCCCGGACGCGGTTTTTTCTCGCGGACGCGGTTTTTTTGCCCGGGCGCGATTTTTTCGCCCGGGCGCGATTTTTTCGCCCGGGCGCGTTTTTTTCGCCCTGGCGCGTTTTTTTCGCCATGACCCGTTTTTTCGCAATGACCAATTTTTTCGCACGGACGTGATTTTTTCGCGAAAAAATCGCGCTTTTTTTGGCCGGGCGTGTTTTTTTGTGCCCGGGCGAAAAAAACGCGTCCGAGCGAAAAATCGCGCCCGGGCAAAAAAAAACGCGCTCGAGCGAAAAAAAACGCGCTTGGGAAAAAAAACCGCGGCCGGGCGAAAAAAATCTCGCACGGGCGAATGAATCGCGCCCGGCCGAAAAAAATGCGCCCGTGCGAAAAAATCGTGCTTGGGCGAAAAAAATGCGTCCGGGCGAAAAAAATGTGCCCGGGTGAAAAAATCGCGCCCGGGCGAAAAAAGCGCGCCCGGGCGAAAAAACCGCCCCCGGTCGAAAAAATCGCGCCCGGTCGAAAAAATTGCGCCCGGGCGAAAAAACTGCGCCCGAGCGAAAAAGTCGCGCGCCGGGCGAAAAAGTCGAGCACCGGGCGAAAAAGTCGCGCGCCGGGCTAAAAAAAACGCGTTCCGGGTTAAAAAACTTGCTATTGCTTATGATAATTTGCAGGAAGAAGCTTAAAAACTCAACATTGATCAATGCCAATTCCTAAGAAAAAAAGCTTTTCTGCAAACGAACAGTAAAAAGTAATGAATATCAATTTCTATGACAAAAAATCATCATACAGACGAACAAAAGAATTGGATTTAAACTCAATGACACTTCCCGTGTGTATTGATATTGGATTGAAAGCCAATACTTTAATATCAATGTCCGTGAAACGAACGGACCCCAAGTGTTTTGTTGTGTCGTGCACGACTGTGCCGCATGTCATATGATTGTGTGTTGCACGTCACACGATCAAGCGCCTTAGCCGATTAGCGTTCACTGATTGATTGTTACAGCCGATTGCTGATAAGTATAATGCATGATCATGCGCTTTAATGCGCAAGACCCTGCGGGGAAATTTATTTCCCAACAAATTCTTAGTACTCTGTTACTTTGTCAGTATGCCTCTTCGCGCACTACTGTGTGGTTGTGCATGAGCATGTGCCTATAACAATTTCTTGATGGCAGAGTGGTTTGCATATAGCAGCTCAATCGTGCGCCGCACGACACAAGATCATGCACCTTATCCCGACACCCTCACCGTCTTCCTTTGTAATTTTTATCTCGACAGTCCCGCCATATTTTCCATTGTCACGCACGATCAGACACACTATCTGACTATCGTGTGTGGCCATTTTTCTGCATGACATAAAAGCCGTTCTTTAGGTCTTTTTGGAGGGTGGATTCTAGATTCCAGATTTCGGTTATATTCTTAAAGCCGTTTCTGAATCTTCCAACAAAATTTCTTAGAACTTCAAGGAAGCAAGAAGGGCAAGGAGGAAAATGTGGAGGTGAAGCACAGAGAGAAGACAAGTAACATTGGGAGCGGTGGTGACAACCCCTCCTCGACCTTGGACGAGGCCAAGGGTTAAAGTTAAGTTGGAGTGACGACTTGCGGTTCTTTCCTTCATATTCGAGGAGTTACCTTTCTTCACCCCCCCATAATTTTTCCCCTTTCGATCATACCTTGTAGGTTTGTGGATTCCCTTTTATTATTTTGGATTGTAATTATGTCTTGTTTTAATGCACTGTAATTATACACTTTTGTGCTTCTAATGTTAGTGAATGTGTTGATTCTTTCTTTAATTTGGACACGTGGTTTGGATGCTATGATAGTTCTCTTCTCGTGTTTTATCATTCATGCTCTTAGTTATTAGAAAAATCGTTTTCAATTGCTTGAATATCCAATGACATTGTAGATTTGGGAATTTTCGCTTCGTGTTCTTTTGAATTACGATAACTTACTCATTTTATTACTTGCGACCAGTACACTACGTACCTCTTCCTTTGGGATTTGCAACACGCGCTCGCCGTGCGCCAGCTGCTCTACCTCATTTCGTTGCATGTGTTTGACTATTTCACTAGAGCCGCAAATGCAAATATGTTCTTGTAACATAATCACTATAGCTATCTACTATAGTAGAATTAATGTAGCATAAACAGCATAGTTACTCTATTAGAATTGTTCTTTTTATTGTTTGAACTTTGCACTTACTACTAAAAATAAATCTTGCTTTATCATCAATTATAAATAACTTTGTACTATCAAATTATGAGAGATTTTCTCAATAGTATCTCTCTATTTGATAATGATAAAATTTTACATAAAAAGTTGATGATAAACATAGCATTATGATATAATCAAAAATAAAATGCATTCTATACACATGAGAGTCACCAGAAAAATGAATGAAGCATATTTGAAAAAAAAAAATCAAATTAATAAAAAAATGAATTGATTACTTAAGGTTTTAACACATAAGGTGAACCTCCCTTTGATAGCAATTGAAAGCTCAATTTTTGATTGATTATATTTATAATTCCTTCACATAGAGGCACATCCACATGCAATTAAGTAGACAACACATTTGCATGCCATTAATAAGCAAAAATAAAAGAAAGACAAAAATTAAATCTAAAGCTACAAAAACACAAGAAATTTATAGTGATTCTTCAAACTCGATACTCTACTCTTCCACATTAATGAGAATCCACTGCCAATAACAAAACATGCATCTTTTGATAAGGAGACTCTTATAACTAATATAATCGAGTTTTTTATAAGATTACTCTTCGAACCAAGACAGTGTATTTTAAAGAGATCCTAAAACTTGTAGCAGATAGAGTTGTTGGATTTTTTAAAAAATGAATCTCTGATGAAACTTGAGATCGTAGCAATGATTTTAATGCTGATATGAATTTAAGATCGCATGAACTTTTCACCCTTAAGATCTCCTTGACTCATTCTTCTCGTCTTTACTCCCTTTTTTTCATTCTTTTTTACCTGATTAATATTTTCTCCTCTCATTTTCTTTATTATATATAGAAACAGGTTAACGGCTCTATTTCCAAACCAAAGCAACAACTCTATTGTCTCCCAACAATCATTTTAAATTTAATAGATTTTAATGTTTGCAGGGTGTTCTTCTGCGGGCAGTGTTCAGCTGTCGAGGAGCATTTAACGATTAAGATATTCATTTTTCTACGTTTTCCTTTGTTGATTCAATGTCCACTGATCACTATTCACCAATTATTGTTTAATGATCACTATTCACCAAATACTATTCCACGATTTCTCTACTCGTTGCGGCTGTCAAGATCATTATAGTGAAATTCACTGTAGCAGTGCTAGAGATAAATTGCTTATTCTGTGAATGCACCATAGTAAAGTTATATAGCAAAGTTACTATTCATTTTGCTATCATCGACTAATGCTCAATGATTTTATTGTAGCAAGATTACCACACTATTTCACAGGTGCAGCAAATAATACTCGAAGATCACAGTTCCTCACTCGACGTTTTGCACTATTTATTTATATTGATTTTATTGCATACTGTTAAATAGAGAATAAAAGGGGCTAATATTTTATTGTTCTCATTATAATATCATCTACATTGTACAATGAGTATCATTATATATATATATATAGAGAGAGAGAGAGAGAAAGAGCTAAGTACAACCCAAGATGAAGAACTAAAGTGGGAGCAGAGGTTAGAGGATGTGGGGGATCAGGAGGTGACATTGATGTTGTGACAGATTGATGGAAAGGTTGATTTTCCAAGAAAGTGACATCAACAGACGTGATCAACTTCCGAGGGGAGGGAGAGTAACAAACATAACCCTTCTGGGTATGTGAATACCCAACGAACATATAACACGTGGCACAAGATGCTAGCTTGTCAACAGGGGGCCCCAGATGGTGAACATAGCAGATGCATCCAAAGACCCATGGGGTCAGGGGGAAGGGAGGGCGGTCAGGAAATAGGAGAGTGAAGGGAGTTGCAAATTGGAGAACGGATGAGGGCATGCGATTAATGAGATAACAAACAGTGGAGATATCGAAATTCCAGTAGGGACCTGCATTTGGAATAAGTGAGAATGAGCAACTTCGAGAAGGTGGCGGTTCTTCCACTCAACAATGTTGGATCGGTAGGTGCCCTTAGAGGAGGGGGGGGGGGGGGGGGGGGGGGGGGGGGGGGGGGGGGGTCAATAAGGGTTTTTAAAACTTAAGTTATATTTTGATTTTCTTTGAAATAATGCGTGAATAAGAAAGTGAGAAATCAAATAAAGTAATTAAAATAAAGTGAAGACATGTTTTATTGATATGAAATAAGGTTTTACAAAAGTTGATTTCTATAACGCTAGAAATCGGTGGCGAATAATAGTAAGCTCTTTTTGTTTTCTATCCCGACTCGCATCCCCACGAACCGGTGGCCCTAGCCTATCCTTCCCCGGATTCGGCCTCAAGCCGCTCTAGCTAATCCAACCCCGGATATGACCTTGAGCACCCCCTAGACCTAACCTAGATCTAGTCACCAACACGAGGCGAGTTTCTGCCCTAAGTCCTACCCAGACCTAGTCGCCAGCACGAGGCGAATTCTCTAACGGTTTACAAGAAATATGAAATGATAATAATAAAAACTCCCTCTTGAAGAACTTCTGAAGTTGGAGACGAAGATCCGCTGTAGAATAAGCGTTGTAGAAGCGGACGTCGTTTGGATCCGGCGTGAAGAGATTCTCCTTCAGAAATCCGCAGAGCTTTGGTAGGACATCAAGTTTTAGCCAAATCAGCCTCTGGAATTCTAGCACTCAATCTCTCTCTCTCTGATGGCTTTATGAAACGAGAGAAGAGGGGTCCTATTTATAGCCTCAGCGCTAGCACCTGCGCTAGCGCTACCGCCGACGCTATCCCGGATTAGGCATTATTCAGCGCGGAGGAATCTTCAATCCGAGGAAACATTTCTCGCTTGCCTTCTGTGCTCCGCGCTACCGCCTGCGCTATCCGCTACCGCCAGGCGCTAGCTCATTCTATATGTGCTCCGAAATTGTGCAGATCATCGCTAGTGCCGGGCGCTAGGTGCTACTGCCGGCGCTAGTGGGCATGTTGGATTTGTTGGCTCAAATTTGGGGGCAACCTTCTTATGTAATCCTTGAGTCATATGGACTTTGTTTCCTGCACACTTAAACACACAAGATCAAATACACATAGGATTTGTTATTCTCAAACTTAGGAGATGCGGAAGACCATGTCCCAACAAACTCCCCATTTTGATAATAACAAATCCATTAATGATAAATCAGAGCATTAATATATAAGCATGATGAAACCTACTTGTGTGAGTGTGAGAGTGATGACTTAGGATAAATAATGATTGTAGAATTTTAGAATTGCTCCCCCTAAATACATGATCCCCCTAAGTGAATGCTCATTTAATATGTAAGCTATTATCTTTAATTAATCAAGTTAGTTTTTCATTTTGATAGCGGATTTTATTTATCATGGAAGATCTCCCACTTTTGTTATTAGCAAAAGTGGGTAAGGAAGCAAAACACATAAAAGTTTTGAAAATAAGATAAAAGCATGATCGAGCTTTGAGAGAGAAGAAAATGATAAGGAGTTTTAGAATAATTTTCATAGACATAAATCAAAGTTTTTAGCATAAGTATTGTTATAAAAATAAATCAGAGTTTTTAGCCCTTTTAAAAAATGAAATGACATTTACCATGCAAGTCTATCATTTAAAAAATTTGAGTTTGAAAACTTGAGATAAGAACAAAAAGAACACAAGGTAAACGTAATGTAGCGGAAGACTTAGAAAAGTACAACAAACATCTTTTTGTAAGACATGATAAAAATGACAAAGATGTTTTTGACAAAAATTTTCTTAAAAGGATTAACATGAAGTAACCAAGCATGAACGAAATGTAAGAAAGAGAGACTACTACAATGTTGTTCTAATTCAAACAAAAGTCAAAAGACACCAAACATTGTAGAAAGCATGCTAGGTTATCTAGTGCATTTTAGATATAAAAAAGTTTTATAGAATTAGCATTAGGATCCAATACTCATGAGGAGAAGTGTTATGGAAGATAATGATGTGCACAAAGTGTATTTTGAAAAGAGTAAACCAATGTTATAATAAAAAATACAAGACAAATGTAGAGTAAAGTGCACAAAGAAACACAAATAAGATTACTTCCACACACTTTTATGCACAAAGAAAAATGTACAACTACCAAGGTGCTTTGCACACACAATGCTCATTAAGACTTATCAGGGTGCAAAGTAGTGCTTGGGGGATCACACAATTTTATTTTTTCAGTTTTGTTTTTGATCCGGTGTACTTAAGAATAAGTGGTTTTTTTGTGAAATGAAAGTTTGCGCAAGATACTTTACTAATCTTTGTAAGGTGCTCAACCTCACAACGCTTATTAAGACTTATCAGGAGGTTCAAGTAGTGCTTGGTGGAGTTATCTTTGTCACTTTATTGCAAATTTTTTTGTTTTGTACAAAGTTCTCCGATTACACTTGCTTTGCAAACCAATTGAATTTTGAAAGTACAACCACTTTTCTTTATATTTAATAGTGCAATTAAATGTAGTGTAAGTAAGATACTTGTGCAAATTTAATTTATTGTATAATTACAATACATAGGCAAGCATATTTAGATTAAAAACATAAGTAGACTTAGCCAAAAAGTGTGAAGAAATATCATTATCAACCATAAGATATTTACTCATACTTAGAAGCATGCTAAGCAAGGTTCTACACTACTTTTACAATAGAATTGATGCACATATTAATAGATAAATCAAAGCATGATAAGAACAATGTTCAAAAAGTTGTTTGACAAGAGAAATTGTAACAATGTAGTAGTTCTAAATGATAGATTAAATCATGCTTGATGTTCACAATAAAATCCATACAATTTTTTTTGATAATTTTGATGTTTTTATATTTTTGTATTTGATTATGCATTTATAAATAGAATTTAAACATATGAACAAAAATATTTTTTTGTAATTTGGCTTTTGTAATTTTGTATTTGGATTTTTCAAAAATGAAATAAAGTCAGAAGTGCAAAAATAAATAGTACATATAGATTAGTATATTTTTAAGAATTTTTCAAAATTTTAAAAATACAGAAAAACAGAAAGGAGCGATAGCGCCCGCGCTAGCGTTAGCAATGGCGCTAGTGCTGCTTTAGTTAAATCCCCTTTACCTTGCTATTTCGGCCATTGCCATTGAAGCTCTCCCGAAAAACCCTAGCAGATAACGCAGCCCACTCATAGATCTATGGTAAATCTTCATCATTTTTTATGATTTTTGTTTTAAACTTTGATTTTGATGTTGAAGAAAAAGATATTTGAAGTTATCAATTGGTTTTAGATGCTAGATCTACAATGCTTGATTCTTTAATTTTTGAAGAGAGAGTCTAGAGTAAATATTCATCATTTTGATGATTTTTGTTCTAAATATTTGTGATGAAGATTTATGAACAAAAACAAACCTTTTATTTTTATGATAGATCTAGAATAGGGTTAGATCAAAAAGAGGATCTTCATAAATTTTATGCATGTTTATGAAGATTTTTAGTTTTGATTTTAGATCTAGAAATTTTGGATTTGGAAATCTTTTATTTTAGAGAGATCTTAATATTTCAGATCAGAGAATTAGCGCAGACGCTACTGCAGGCTCTAGTGCTAGCGCCGGGCGCTAGTGCTAGCGCTGGCGCTAGTGAATTTTGCTTGATTTTAATTTCTGTTATAATTCTGCAGATGGCTCCTGGATCAAGAGGTAAGAAAAGTGCAGAGCTGGCTGTGGAGGCTGCAGTAGTAGCTGTACCATATTTTATGGAGTTTGACATGCCTCGACACCACCATATCATGCAGCTATTTGCAACCTCCGAGGTGTTGAATTTGTTTCTTTCTGATGGGTTTTCTTCAGAGTTAGTACGAGATTTCTATACGCACTTGGAAGACCCATCACAGACTGATCTGGATGGTGGAGTGCGGTCTCAGGTGCAGGAACAAGTGGTGACTATCACCCATGAGCAACTGAGGGCCGTGTTTGGATTAACCCATCATCTAAATCGGTTGGAGATTGTTGAGAAGTTTAGGGTAGATAGAGATTGGACTAATGTGAACATGGTGCTGCATAATAGGGCAAACAGGAGTCTGATCTCCTCTTTGTCGACACTCACAGTAGACGCCCTAGCCGTTCAAGATGTATTACGCCACACAATTATGCTGAAGTTGGGTGATACAACGAAGGTCACAGCACAACTTAGCTATGTCACCTATTTCATTTTGGAGGAGGAAAAGTTTGACGTGGCTGACTTATTACTCTCCTTGATTTGTTATTCATACAAGTTGCGGCAGCCCTCCCGCCAGAGATTTAACAACTTGCCCTTGGGTGGCATCATACAATGGGTCATTCAAATGATGTACCCATCTATTGAGGTAGGTTTTTACTTGATAGACTGCTTTCCTCCTATCTATAGTACGTCACACCTACGAGCTACATTCCTCCCGGATGAACAATCAACATATACTCGACCACCACTCCGACGAGGAGAATCATCCTGAGGGGCTCGAGATGATTCATATGAATCCTTTAAAGAAGAGATGGGAGAGCGTATGACACGGGTGGAGGAGGATATATCGGAGGTAAAGAAGGGTATGTCTGGCTTGAAAAAGATGTTGAAGTTTATGATCAAGGCATTAAAGCTAAATCTATCAACACCGGAGCAAAGAGAGTGGGGTAGCCCAGTACAAGATCCACATCGTCATTCGATTCGGAGGAGTTGCAGAAGACGATCTCCAAGTGCTAGTGTGGAGGAGATAGATGAGACAGAGTAGAGGAGTAGGAATATCCTGAGGGGAACTATGTTTTGAGTTTTGTAATAATGCAGGAATTTAAACCTATGTTCTTGGTTACTGTCAGCTAGCGCTGGAGCTACCCGCTAGCGCTGGCGCTATCTGTAATGGTTAATTTTCTTATTTTTGGATGTTTGACTCTTTTTATCTAGTCCTTCTTCGGTAGTTTTTGAAGATTTTATTTTACGTTTTATTTATAAATTTGAGTTCATATGAAGTGGAGATGTTTAAGCAAATTTAAAATCCTATGATGTAGTATATGTGTTTGAAATCATATCACATGAAAAATTTTGAATTCAGTTTATGTTGGTGATATATGATATATAGATATGTAATGAGTTTAGGAAGAAAAGATTGGTCTTTAGAAATGACTTTACAATTTGGTAATTTGATTTATAAATCTTTAAGTGATAAAGTCTTGTGTCTATATGATGACCATGCCATGATAGCAAAACGAGATAAAAAAACAACAAGAAAAGTAAAAGGACAATAAAGCATATCATGAAGTAGAAAATTTATATATTTCATTTTTGAAAATATTCTACTTCATGCATTTGGTGATACCTAATGAATAAGAGATTTAGGTATCCAAAGGGGACCAAGTGTGGTAGTTCCTTTGGGTACCCAAATATAACGTGTAGGTTTGTTGGTAGTTAATGATGAATGGGTCCTTTCATGTGAAGTTAGTATTTCATTTTTTAATTTTGGGTCTCCATTCAAACTTTGGTTTAATGTTATTCTTATATGTCAAATTTCCATTGTGATAATCTTTATATTGATGATTATGATTGTAATGATTAGGAAATTTGTGTAATGGTGTTGTTAAGTTTGGAGAAACATGATTTTGGAAATAGTGGTGATTTTGACTTTGATTTACAAATCCGTTGTGTTTCTTATTTCCATAATTTGGTTTAGTTAAAATATTCATGTTCATATTCATATTCAACATGTTTTTAGATAGTTCTTGATATTGTGAATTTTTATTTATAATTTTCATAAGTACGTTGATTTTTTTATTTTAATTCATCATTCTTAATCTTTAAATTATGCCTAGCTTTATTATAAGCTATTGTGCTATTTTTAAGAGTGGAAACAATAGAGTCAATATGATTTTGATAGTCATTTCTGAATTCCTCAAATGTTTCGTCCATCTCTTTGATTTCAGTTTTATAATTTTGGCATGTAGCACAATCACTTTTCAAAGATGAATTTTCTAAAAATAATTTTTCATTATGTTCTTTTACATAAATAATTTCTTTTTCAAGTTCCTTAAATTTTTCTTTAATATTATTACAATCAAAACAAGGTTTTATAAGCTAGATAAATCAGAATTTGATTCTACTTTAACTCTTGCTTTTAAAATTTTATTTTCTAAGCACAATTTGTAATTCGCATTTTTTAATTTCTTAATTTTGCGCTTTGTAATTTGTAGCAATTGTAAAGTAGAAATAGAATTGCAAAAAATAAGAGGATTTGATTTTCTTACAGTGCTTTTGGATGCTGTGAGATTTGAGCACGAATTTTCTTTGTTGTCTTCATTTATTTGGCATTCCTCTTGCAAAGATGGGGTTTCTTCTTTTCCATTTGATGTGCACTCCATTGATCCATCATGAGAGGAGCTTTCTTGATCATTTGAGCAATCTTGTATGTTCTCCACTTCTTGCATTTGTTCCACACCTATAGATGGAGAATCATACATTTCTTCAAGAAATTTCCATACTTTGTATGCACTAGAAAAACAATATATTAATTTTGAAATTTCGTGAGATAAAGCACAAAAAATACTATTTAAAGCTTTTGCATTTAGATGATATTCCTATTTATTTGATTCATCCGCTGGTCTAACTATTGCTATATCCCATGCATTGATATCTAAATTTTTAATAAACCATTCCATTAAAAATTTCCAGCCTTTATAATTTCTCCCTTCGATTAAAGGTGATTTAAGAGATTTTTCTTCTTCATAAAAATTTACCCCACTAATAGAAGCGAGATCATGAGACGCCATTTTTCCTGGTTGTTAAGCCGATTGGAATAAAACCGCTCTGATACCACTCGTTGGATCGGTAGGCGCCCTTAGAGGGGGGGGGGGGGTGAATAAGGGTTTTTAAAACTTAAGTTATATTTTGATTTTCTTTGAAATAATACGTGAATAAGAAAGTGAGAAATCAAACAAAGCAATTAAAATAAAGTGAAGACATGTTTTATTGATATGAAATAAGGTTTTACAAAAGTTGATTTCTATAACGCTAGAAATCGGTGGCGAATAATAGTAAGCTCTTTTTGTTCTCTATCCCAACTCGCATCCCCACGAACCGGTGGCCCTAGACTATCCTTCCCCGGATTCGGCCTCAAGCCGCTCTAGCCAATCCAACCACGGATATGGCCTTGAGCACCTCCTAGACCTAACCTAGATCTAGTCTCCAACACGAGGCGAGTTTCTGCCCTAAGTCCTACCCAGACCTAGTCGCCAACACGAGGCGAATTCTCTAACGATTTACAAGAAATATGAAATGATAATAATAAAAACTCCCTCTTGAAGAACTTCTGAAGTTGGAGACGAAGATCCACTGTAGAATAAGCGTTGTAGAAGCGGACGTCGTTTGGATCCGGCGTGAAGAGATTCTCCTTCAGAAATCCACAGAGCTTTGGTAGGACATCAAGTTTCGGCCAAATTAGCCTCTGGATTTCTAGCACTCAATCTCTCTCTCTCTGATGGCTTTATGTAACGAGAGAAGAGGGGTCCTATTTATAGCCTCAGCGCTAGCGCCTGCGCTTGTGCTACCGCTAGCGCTATCCCAGATTAGGCATTATTTAGCGCGGGGGAATCTTCAATCCGAGGAAACATTTCACTCTTGCCTTCTGTGCTTCGCGCTACCGCCTGCGCTATCCGCTACTGCCAGGCACTAGCTCCTTCTGTATGTGCTGCGAAATTGCGCAGATCATCGCTAAGGCCGGGCGCTAGGTGCTACCGCCAATGCTAGTGGGCATGTTGGATTTGTTGGCTCAAATTTGGGGGCAACCTTCTTATGTAATCCTTGAGTCATATGGACTTAGTTTCCTGCACACTTAAACACACAAGATCAAATACACATAGGATTTATTATTCTCAAACCTAGGAGATGCGGAAGACTATGTTCCAACAAATAATGCCATTCTGCTGTGGCGTTTACACACTTGAGGTTTGGTGGATGATGCCCAACGAGGTGCAAAGTTCCTAGAAGACATGCCCAATATTTTCACACGCATCATTAGTGCGAAGAATTTTAATAACATGGGTAAATTGCGTTTGGGTTTTTGCAGTAAAGGAGCGGAAAATGGATAGAAGCTCAGAGCAATCACACATCATATATAACCAAGTCATGTGTGAATAATCATCAATAAATTTAACAAAGTAGCAATAACCAGATATACTGACGTTTTGTAGTGACCCCAAATAGGGAAAATAGAGGACGTTGGTTCCCATAGATACATGATTCACAATTAAAAGGGGAAAAGTGACATCTGGGAAAGCCTTCTGGAGGATGGGAAGGGGAGCATGATCCATCAGTGCCAATCAAATGAGCTAACGGAAGAGAGAGCGGAGGAAGGAAGTTTCAGTATGTAGAGCCCATTGCAAAACCGCCCTGTACCAATGATATTTTGTGTCTGTTGATCCTGTACATAGGAGAGGAAGAGAAGGGAATGTTGGGTTTTCACAGCAACATCATATGCGCAGCGGAAACTTCAAGAAAACCCAAGGAAAGTAGATCTTGCGAAAACCATTAAATCAAGAACTATAGAAAAATATTGTACATGTGTCAGAATAAGGAATGTTGTTTGAGTACACAAACATAGAACTAGACCCACGTATCTTGGAGTATCCACACAAATGCCGGAAACACCTCGCCAATCGTCCAAAGAATGCGTACTGGAGATTGATCATCCTCTACGTCTCCACGAAGTACTAACTTCGATTCCAGGAGAGGAGCGGCTGACAGATTTCTTTCTCGCAGAAAGAGACAACGCGTGCGGTGCTTTCCGAAAGCGACGACGTCGGCGATGGCGGGTTCTCTATTTCGGAAAGAGTCAAACTCTGAACTTAACTTAATCGAGAACCCTAAACACTCTCTATATATATATATATGACAGTGTTTAAGAAACACAAAATCTCTTAACCACAGACCCTTGACCTAAGAGAGGAGTAATTAGAATATCGACTTGCTGACTTTACGATATCAACGTGACGTCCAATTGATATTAACAATATTGACTTGATGTCTAGTCGATATTCACAATGTCGGCTTGATGTCTAGTCGATATTCACAATGTCGGCTTGATGTCTAATTGATATTCACAATATCGGCTTGATGTCTAGTTAACATACATAATATCGGCTTGATGTCTAGTCAATATTCACAATATCGACTTGATGTCTAGTCGATATTTATCTAGTCGATATTCACAGTATCGGCTTGTTGTCCAGTCGACATACATAATATCGGCTTGATGTCTAGTCGATATTTACAATATGGACTTGCTATCTAGTCGACATACACACAACCATACAAGGTCTAGCCACCACAGATTTTACTCTCATTTGGCATATGCTTGGTCCTTCACTCATATCCAATATAAATAAGGTCAACACGATCATTTGTCCACCTTTTCGTACATTTTTATGTGCGACCCCATAGACTCATATTACGTTGGCAATGAGACTAACTCCTTGGTTACTTCTAGATCATAGAAGATTCCAACAGTCTCCCACTTGAGCTAGAATGTATTAACTATAGTCTTACAGACAATTAGCAACATCTAGCAATACATCATCGCTACCTAAGTAATACAAGAGTTTATAACTCAATGAAACTTATCAGTGACCAATGTATCAGTGTGTCTATTCCCTTTGTCCCATCGAGGCATGAAGCATGCCACCCTCTTAATTATTTAATCTTTGTTTCTTGATCTAGAATAGACTATTAGAAATAAGTGAGTGCAATATCATATATTGACTCAACTTAGCATGAACATGCATTTCATAGCCTCATTCCATCAAGGGGCCCATAGATGTAACTCCTGTCGCCTACATGATTCGTAACGTACCCAATAACCACCCTTATCACCGACCTTTCTCAAGGAAGACTTTAGATGACATCAAAATATGCTCCTCCTCACAAAATGACTGTAGCGACTTCAGGTCAAAGAACAACATACACCATTGTCAATATGAGATCTACTTGTTATACATTCATATAACAATCCACAAAGTAATCTCATGGCGGGTCTGTCTAGTACAACTTGCTCTTTAAAAAGTACTTGTATGATGATTTGATATCCAATATCATGACCTATAAGACTTGGTCATCAGACAATCCCACACACTAGTCTCAACGTATCATCATTGCCCTAATTTCTACGATGATACCTCAACCATGGACTATTTAAGAATGATGCTTCATATAAACACAGGATCTCGCATTCAAGTCGCGTACTTGAATTCCTATAAAAGAAAACATTCCAAGGGCAATTATCATGTTTAAATAATCTATCTATATATCAATGAATAGACATAATAAAAGAACATGTCATATATATAAATGAAAACACATAGTACAAGTCATCATATGAACATATAATCGACATTGCCAAAGTCCATAAGTCTCTCACTAGAGTTGATCATGTAGACATCGAATACCTAATGATCTAGTATGACAATCATGCTTCCTCTGAGGTAAAGGCTTTATCATTGGATCAGTTATATTCTCATCGGTTCGTACTCTGAAAATGTTCACATCTCCTCGACCGACTATATCTTGAATAAGATGGAACCACTGAAGCATGTGCTTGGAGCGTTGATGAGATCTAGGTTTCTTGGCATATGCAATGACATCGTTGTTGTCATAGTAAAGAGTTACAGGATCAACAATGCTAGGGACTACATCAAGCTCGCTGATAAAGTTCCTAATCTATTGATAAGTAGGTTTTATATGAATTTTTATTATAGATTTTAGTATTTAGTTAATATGAATTTCTCCTTTTCATGTCAATATTAGCTTATAAATATTTCTTTTCTTCAAATAAAACCTAATTTAGCTCTTGTAATTTTCCAGATTTGGTGGACAATTTGGCCAAATTTCCATTGCACGCCCTCAGTCACGCCCGTGACCAGGGGCGTGTAATCCTAATATGCGGCCAGAGTTGCTATAGCGTGATTTGGGAACATTTCCCCCAGGTCATGCCCATGTTCAAATTACATTCCCTCGGTCACGCCTGTGACCGAGGGCATGTCAACTTAAAGATGACTCAGCGCCGCTGCCGTGTCCAAGTGGAGATGACGTGCAAAGTTGACACAAGTCATGCCCGTGTCCCTCAAATTCATGGTCGTGACTCTCCCGCGTGATCTATGCATTCTGCCGTGCCATCAATCACGACCACGCCACATTTAATGAAGTCACCAAAGTACACGACCGTGACTTCCAAGTCACAGGCATGTAATGTCTGATTTTTGCCGCGCCGTCACGCATGCCCCACACCGTTGTCTCAGCTGAGCAGAATAGTAATTACACGCCCTTGGTCATGGGCATGATCGAGGGCGTGTAACTTGGAAATTATTCCTATAAATTCCAGAGGTTTCCTTGAGTCTAGAGTTCAGAATTTTGGAGAGGGGGAGGTGCTGCTAGAGTTCTTAGTTGTTGTTTTCTTATTTTTCCCTTTCATGCTCTCTTTCTCTCTCCTTTCAAGGAAAGTTCTCCTAGAATTCTTTCATGCAATAGTTCTTAAGCTTGTAACCTTTCTTTTTATAGCATTGCAATCTTTCTTAAGGTTTGTAATTGCTTTTAGTTTTAATAAAATTTAGCTTACTTTTCTTCACATCTCTTTCTACCTTAGTTAATTATTTTACTTTCATGCAATCTTATTTTTCTCCTTTTCCCATCTACCATGATTAACTAACTCTCATTAGTGCTCGATCGAAATGATCCGAGGATGAGATAATCAAGTTATGATCTTCTAGCTCTCTTTTTTCATTTGTGTAAACACTTGATTTACCCTTGATTTTTAATTAGTGAGGCCATATTTTCGATATATGGTTTTCACTTAGGTTTTCATACTTAGCTAGCCGAGAGGCTCAAAGTATGAATCGATCACTCAAGGATAAAGAGAGTTGCACGTACCCCTCGAGAGAGGATGACGTAAATCTCCCGGATTGTAGTCAAATTCAATAGTGGGGTTCACTTCGTAAAGCAAGTTTTATGTAATCGATTATAAAATGAGAGTTTGGTCAATTTTTCTTAAATTTAGTTGGACATTTCCCTCGAGAGAGGCATGTTCAAGCTTCGGGAACCTCAACGGTCAAGTAGTTTATTTAATAGGAATTAGAATTATTTTTACTACTTTTGATTATTCTTACTCCAAGGTGATTTTTGATAGAACGCTAATCTTCTTAATCATTGTCTAAGCCTTTCTTTAATTTGCAATTGTCTTTCTTTTTAGTTAAGAAAAACTCTTCAAAAATTAATAGATAAGATTGCTCTCCAATAAAAAGAAACTTGAAGATATCTCGCATATTTCCTTAAACGCAGAATGCTCCGCGGTTCTATTTAACAAATTGACCCCAAAAGCAAATGACCCGGGACGGTTCTCCATCCCGTGCCTATTTGGCAATTCGTTAGTAAAACACGCCTTAGCTTATCTTGGAGAAAGTATAAACCTCAAGCCATTTTCGTTGTTTTAAAAGTTAGGTTTAGGAAATCCTAGCCCCACTTGAATGAGTATCTAACTCGTCGATCGTTCATTAAAATATCTAGTAGGGATAGTGGAGGATGTGCTCGTTAAGGTTGACAAGTTCATCTTCCCGGTGGACTTTGTCATTCTTGATATCGAAGAGGATGCCGAAGTACCCTTCATACTCGGCCACCCCTTCCTTGCCACCAACTGCGCAATTATCGACGTAAGTAACGGAAAGCTCCTCCTACGGGTTGGAGATGATGAAGTTACTTTTAATATAAACCCCTCAATGCGAAATACTCTAGAGAATGATGATTCATATTTCTACCTATAAGAGTGCTTTGAAAACGAATTTTATTCACTTCCCGAGTTAGCCTCCTCATCGAGTAACGATTCCGAGCTCGCCGAGCTCTTTTGTCTAGAAGAAGTTTCTCGCTCCACACCACCCAAACCACTATATTTAGAAAACTTAAAAATCAAAACTTCTTATGAAGAGCCACCCATTTTAGAATTGAAGTAAGTCCCCCCTCATCTTAAATATTTATTCTTAGAAAAAAATTCCAAGCTACCTGTTATCGTATCATCCGAACTGAGCAATTCAATTTTTTTTGAATTGACTCGTCTTGAGCAATCACCTCCATGCAATTGCGTGACAAAAATTTGATATCAAAGTGATCAACCCTTCCTTCTACACTCACAAAATTTTCCTCAAAGATAATTCCTGCAACACGGTCCAACCTCAACGATGGCTAAACCCGACTATGAAAGAAGTCATTAAGGCTGAAGTTATCAAACTCTTAGATGTAGGAATCATCTACCCGATCTCGGATAGTACTTGGGTTAACCAGTACAAGTCGTACAGAAGAAAGGCGGCGTAACGGTAGTTGCGAACAAAAATAATGAATTGATCCCAACCATACTGTTACAGGTTGACGAATGTGCATTGATTATCGAAAAGTAAATGATGACACCCATAAGGATCACTTCCCGTTGCCTTTTATCGATCAAATCTTAGAATGCCTTTCAGGTCACTCCTACTATTGTTTCCTCGATGGTTTGTCAGGATACTTCCAAATCCCTATATCACCCGACGACCTAGAGAAAACAACATTCAATTGTCCCTTCGGCACCTTCGCTTATCGAAGGATGCCATTTGGACTTTTTAACGCGCTGACTACATTCCAAAGATATATACTGACGATCTTCGACGAGTTAGTAGAGGAGGTGATGAAAGTTTTCATGGACTACTTCGTTTTCAGAAATTCTTTTCAAAGTTGTTTAAAAAATCTCGAGCGTGTGCTTAACCGTTGTGAGGAAACAAACCTAGCTCTCAATTGGGAGAAATGCCACTTTATGGTCAAAGAAGGATTAGTCCTTGGCCATAAAATATCGGGCAAAGGGATTGAGGTTGATCGGGCCAAGATGGGGATTATCAAAAACTCCCCTCTCCAACGAATGTAAAAGCAATTAGAAGTTTCCTAGGCCACACAGGATTTTATCGACGATTTATTAATTTTTTTCTAAAATCACAAAGCCGTTAACCCATCTTCTCAAAAAAGAGTCTTCTTTTATTTTCAATGACGAATGTCTTTTAGCTTTCAAACTTATAAAAGAAAAACTTATAAATTCTCCGATTCTAATCGCACCGGATTGGACGCTATCCTTCGAAATTATGTGCGACGTGAGTGATATTGCGGTAAGCGTTGTTTTAGGCCAACAAGTAAATAAGTATTTCCACCCAATTTATTATGCGAGCAAGACACTCACGTTTTTACAAGCGAACTATACCATTACCGAGAAGGAGCTTCTAGCAATCGTATTTGCTTTTGATAAGTTTAAGTCGTACATCACTCTCTCCAAAGTAATCGTCTTCACAGATCAATCTTCTCTTTGGTATCTTTTAAGTAAATCGGACGCCAAGCCCCGTTTATTGCGATGGATCCTCCTCTTACAGGTGTTTGATTTATTGATCCGGGACAAGAGGGGAGCTGAAAACTTGGCGGCCGATCATCTTTACCATTTAGAAAATCCCGCTACGGAAGCGTTAGTGGAAGCCTATATTAATGATAAATTCCTTGAAGAGCGCCTCCTTGCTCTCGAAAACATAATGACGTCTTCCACCCCCTGGTTCATGGATTTGGTTAACTATCTAGTAGCTCGGGTCCTGCCAAAAGAATTCCCGAGTCAGCCAAAGAAGAAATTCTTTTCTGATTTAATGAATTATTTTTGGGAGAACCCCTTTCTATTCTGTGTCTTTGCGGACTAGGTAGTGAGAAGATGTGTCTCGAGTGAGGATGGTCTAAAAATTTTACGGCACTACCACGAAGGACCAACCGGTGGTCATTATCTAGCAAACCGAACTGCAAGAAAGACGCTGGAGGCGGGCCTCTATTGGCCCACGCTCTTTAAAGACGCTCACACCCTTGTGAGTAATTGCGACACCTACCAGCGGTCGGGCAACATCTCCCGCCGGGATGAAATGCCCCAAAATATCTTCTTAGAATGTGAAATTTTTGACCTTTGGGGTATCGATTTGTTGTTCCTCTCCCTCCCTCTTTTTCAAACAAGTATATTCTCGTTGCGATCGAATACATATCGAGCTGGGCGGAAGTACAAGCTCTCCCCACCAACGACGTGAGAGTCATCGTATATTTCTTAAAAAAGTTATTCTCTCGATTTGGCACGCCACACACAATAGTTAGTGATAGGGGTACCCATTTTTTGTAATAGCCAATTCGCTAAAATTTTAGCGAAATATGGTGTCACGCACAAACTCTCAACTGCTTATCACCCACAAACGTGTGGTGAAGTCGAAGTTGTGAATCGAGAATTAAAATGAATTTTAGAAAAAACTGTTTCCATTAATAGGAAGGATTGGGCACTTAAGCTTGATGACACGCTATGGGCCTATCGAATGGCGTACATGACCGCCATCTGTTGTACACTATATCAATTGGTTTATGACAAGGCTTGCCACCTTCTGGTCGAGTTAGAACACCGCGCATTCTGGGCGCTTAAATTTTTAAATCTCGATTCTACCTTAGCGGCCGAGCAAAGAAAGTTTCAAATAAACGAACTTGATGAGTGGCGCGCGAATGCGTATGAGAGCAACAAATTTCATAAGGAGCGAACAAAGTTTTACCACGATAAAAATATAAAAATTCCAAATACTTTTTCGCCAGGCGATCTCATCCTCCTTTATAATTCTCATCTACAACTTTTGCCGGGAAAGCTAAAATCTCGATTGTCCAGCCCCTTTATCGTTAAAGAGGTTTGGTCATATGAGACAGTTCTCATATCCCACCTGGAAAAAGGCTCCTTCAAAGTAAACGAGCACCGTCTTAAGTTATATCTTCTAGGAGAGTTATCAAACGAGAAGAGTGAATCGATTTTGCTTCCACCGATAACATGAGCGCCAAATGGGTCATGCTACGCGAACTTAAACAAAGCGCTTTTGGGAGACACCCCAAAGTTCTCTTTTCGTTATTTTTGTTTTTGTTTTAACACTTTTTGTAGGATCGCCGCCAGTCCCACCCAAAAATATCATAATCATGGAAGCCTTCTTTACCCCTCTCTTTCCTTTTCTCTTCCTGCATTCTCCTTTTGCGTTAACTTGCATTTCATTTATTTGTTTTCTTTTCCTTTTTGCTTCATACTTAGTTTTAAACATTTGGGACGATGTTTAACTTTAAGTATAACTGTGTAAATATAGTTTTAAAAAAATTTGTAGCTCTTAAGTTAGAAAATTTTAAAAAAAACAACAAACAAAATATATTTTCTTATATTTTCTTTTATTCAAGCACTTTCAAAACCCAAAAAAATAATTTTTTTATAATCGAAAATCTAATATCTTGAAAAGGGACTTTTGGGTTATCATCCCAGCACACCTCCTAGTACCGGTGAGAACCCTTCACGGGGCATACCTCGAGAAGTCCAAGAATTTAAAAAAATTAGGATTAAAACTAGTTTCTCTTTTTATTGTTACAAAAAAAAATTCAAAAAAAAGATAATATAAAAAGTTCAAAAAATATGAAAAACTTAGAATAAAAGCCAAAAAACCCCACTTGTTGTTTTTGTTATTTCTCGGAAATCTATTTGAGAATGCTTATAAGCATTTTTATGTTTTAATTGGCTAAATTTTTGTTTTGTCATAGTTTGTTAAATTTAATGTTTAGGAAATCTTGTTTTAAGAATCATCTTATGATTTTAATTTGATTAGAGATTCAATTTAGCGCGATTTCTCTTTTTAATATAAATGGCTTCGTTTTGTAGTAAATTTGCTAAACCTCTTTATATTTCTATTATATTTTCCTCTAGTTTTTTAGATCTTAGGAAATTTAAATTTACTAGAATTTGCTCTTAAAATAATTTAATTTATAAGCTAGAAATTTTTTCTCTACTCTACCCCTTTGATGGCATATAAAAATAGTGTATTAAAAGATCATATGTCATGGAGATAAGATGATAAAATTCATTATTGCCTAAACATATGCACCCAAAATCATTTAAAATATTATATGGCATGGAGTAAGAGGATAAAATTCATTACTCCTAAACATATTCATTTTGGTATTTTATTAGAAGAGAAAATTAAAAGATTATATGGCATGGAGTAAGAGGATAAAATTCATTACTCCTAAACATATATATTTCAAAAAAATTGAGTGAGGTGAGAGGATAAAATTCATCACCTCTTTTCTAAGATCTCTTCTTATGCCAAATTTTGTAAACCCCCTTAACCAATATTTTTGATTTAGATTTAATTTAAGTTATGGAGAGAGCAATATTTAGTAGGTTACTTTTTCCTTAAATTTCTTTTAAGTTAGAGTTCTTATAATTTTAATCTAATTTAGTTTTATAATTCCTATAATTTTGTTAGCAAGTTAGTTATCTTGAGAAATCCCTAGCTAAGTATTCCACTCTTTTCAAATCATCATTAAATTTAAGACTTAATTCCTCCTAAAATTATCCTTAACTTACTTTTGATCTAAATGAAAATTTTAGTTTAATTGGAAATTATATTAATGTCTTATAAAATATTTCTCATACTTTTGCCTTGGAATAGCAAAAGCTCAATTATGGGGGTATTTGATAAGTAGGTTTTATATGAATTTTTATTATAGATTTTATTTTTTAGTTAATAGGAATTTCTCTTTTTTATGTCAATATTAGCTTATAAATAGTTCTTTTCTTCAAATTAAACCTAATTTAGCATTTCTTGTAATTTTGCAGATTTTTGGGACAATTTGGCCAAATTTGCATTACACGCCCTTGGTCACGCCCGTGATTAAGGGCGTGTAATCCTAATGTGTGTCCAAAGTTGCTGCCACGCAATTTTGGGAACATTTCCCACAGGTCACACCCATGTTCAAATTACACGCCAGTGACCGAGGGTGTGTCAACTTAAAGATGACTCAGCGCCGCTGCCATGTTCAAGTGGAAAGGCCGTACAAAGTTGACTCAACTCACGCCCGTGTCCCTCAAAGTCACAGACGTGACTCTCCCGCATGATCTCGATGTTCCGCCACGCAATCACGCCCACGCCACATTTAATAAAGCCACATGAGTACACGGCCATGACCTCCATGTCACGGGCGTGTAATGTCCAATTTTTGCTGTGCCATCATGCAAGCCCCATACCGTTGTCCCAGCTGAGTAGAACAATAATTACTCGCCCTTGGTCACGGGCGTGACCGTGGCCGTGTAACTTGAAAATTTTTCCTATAAATTCTAGAGGTCTCCTTGAGTCCATGGTTCAGAATTTTGGAGAGGGGGAGGTGCTGCTAGAGTTCTTAGTTGCTATTTTCTTGTTTTTCCCTTTCATGCTCTCTTTCTCTCTTCCTTTCAAGTAAAGTTCTCCTAGATTTCTTTCTTGCAATAGTTCTTACTCTTCCTTAAGGCTTGTAATCACTTTTAGTTTTAATAAAATTTAACTTACTTTTCTTCACTTCCCTTTCTACCTTAGTTAATTTTTACTTTCATGCAATCTTATTTTCTCTTTTTCCCCTCTACCATGATTAGCTAACTCTCATTAGTGCTCGATCGAAATGATCCGAGGATGAGATAATCAAGTTATGATCTTCTAGCTCTTTTTTTCCATTTATGTAAACACTTGATTTACCCTCGATTTTTAATTAGTGAGGCCATATTTTTCATATATGGTTTTCACTTAGGTTTTCATACTTAGCTAGCCGAGAGGCTCAAAGTATGAATCAATCACTCAAGGGTAAAGAGAGTTGCATGCACCCCTCGAGAGAGGATGATGTAAATCTCCCGGATTGGAGTCAAATCCAATAGCGGGGTTCACTTAGTAAATCAAGTTTTAGGTAATCGATTATAAAATGAGAGTTTGGTCGATTTTTCCTAAACTTAGTTGGGCATTTCCCTCGAGAGAGGCATGTTCAAGCTTCGGGAACCTACACAGTCAAGTAGTTTATTTAAAAGGAATTCAAATTATTTTTATCTACTTTTGATTATTCTCACTCCAAGGTGATTTTTGATTAAGCGTTAATCTTCTTAATCATTGTCTAAGCCTTTCTTTAATTTGCAATTATCATTCTTTTTAGTTAAGAAAAACTCTTCAAAAATTAATAGATAAGATAATAGTGACCTCCTCGAAGTAGAAGTAATCAATGCGCCCCAAGGAGTACGACCTTGGTATTTATAAAATATCATATTTTATAAACGATAAGATACACTTGCCTTCATTGGATAGAAGTTTGGAGAATATCATCATAAACCGCTTGCTTTGCTTTTAAAAATCACATCTACCTATATTTTCATCTCATCTATACAACCTCATTTGTTGCATTAGCAACAACGATATGCTCAACCTCTATTGTAGAATCGACAACTGTCTCTTGCTTCAAACTCTTCCAGCTTACAGCGCATACATTATGACAAAACCTGACAGGGACTTTGAGTCATCCTGGTTAGTTTGGAAGTTATTATATGTGTAACCCTTTTCAACGGGCTCTTCCTCTCCAACACATATCATGAATACATATTAGTCCTTCTCAAGTACTTTAGGATATTCTTAACTGTCGTACAGTGACCATCACCTGGATCAGACTGATATCTGTGATGCAGGCTACACTCTCCGACACGGTCACTTCGAACAAACACGCATTCCCTCTCAACATTCCAATTTATACGTTTGCACAAAAAATAATCGCAGCGTACACGTAACACAATATTTATCAATTAGACGCTAACGAACGTGTAGCCACACCGCTCGAGGTTGAATTAATGGCTATAGGCCAAAATTCTCCCAGACTAAAGGACCCACCTAGTACGGTCGAGCTAGAGTTGTACCAAAAGTGATCCACCAAAATTTACGATTCGGAAAAGGGTAGATCTATCCCAACAAAAAGTCAAGGTTCGCCAATCCTCTTCGAAAATTAAAAGAAATTAAGATGAACGCAAAATCTTTCGAAGAAACCACGATTGCTCAAGTGATTCGAAGATCACGCCAAAAATTACCACCATAAGAAATTAACAAGAGGGAAATCTCAAGAGTAGAAATTTCATTACCCCGCTTCAGATGGGATTATCCTCAAGCCTGCACTCACCCAAATCGTTCTTCAACGGATCCAACAGGACCGTGTCGATTGGAGAGAAACTCGTTCGCCTTTGTCGCTTCACGCCAGATTTGATTCCCCAGAACCAAATCCCTTTATTTTTCTTTCTTCACCTTGGCCGAAACTTCCCAAGAGGTGGAAGTATGATGGGGGAGACTATGGAGAGGGCTGAAGTTTAAGGGAGAAAGAAAATAGGGGGGAGGAGAGGTGGTGGCTGGCGGCCAAGAGGAAGGAGACAAGGGAGAGGGGCGGCCAAGAGGGGGGGGGGGGGGGGGTTACGAAATTCCTATGAAGGAAATAGAGAGAGGGGAGCGTCTAGGAGGAGGGGGAATTCCAATAGAAGAATTAGGGTTCATATTTTATCATTCCAAAAACTACTAAATTCTAATACTTGATGGCCTTATATAGGCTTGCCAACAAACCTGGCTATACACAGTCCAAATTAAAATAAAAACATGGCTATACGCAGTCCAAATTAAAACAAAACATGAAAATAAACAAAGTCCCAAATAAAAGACAAAGCATGATAAAATTTAATTAATAATTATAATTATTAATTATTAATATTGCGCCGCGGGCGGAGGTTGTAATGGCGATGGCGTTCATGATGACATAGATCTTTTGTTGGAGAGGCGTCATCATCCGTAAGCGCGCCGTTACTAACATCTTCATGTTGAGGGCCATCGTCGCCATCAATCTTCTAGTCATGCTCAAATCATATGAGACATCGGGACGAGTACATAACATTGCATACATGATTGATCCAATTATAGAAGGATATGGAATCAACTTCATGAGGTCCTTATCTTCCAATGATTTAGGACACTGGTCCTTAGAGACACTCACACTATCAGACATGGGTAAGAATCCTTTCTTAGACTCAACCATGTTGAACTATTTCAACACCTTTTTAATGTATGTACTTTGGGTCAAACCTAACAACTTATTTGATCCATCTCTATAGATCTTAACACTAAGTATTTAAGTCGCTTCTCCCAAGTCCTTCATATCAAAGCAATCTCCTAGCCTGTTCTTAACAACTTGTAGGATTGGATTGTCATTCCCAATCAATAGTATGTCATGTACATATAAAATCAGGAATACAACAGTGCACCCACTAATTCTCTTGTATACATATGGCTCATCTTCATTCTTGATGAAACCAAACTCTTTGATTTTCTCATAAAATGAAGATTCCAACATCGAGAAGCCTGCTTCAATCAATAAATGGATCTCTCCAACTTGCATATTTTAGTGGCTTCATTTGGAGATACAAAACCCTCGGGTTGTGTCATCTACACATCCTCAAGGAGGTTTCCATTAAGAAAAGCTATTTTGATATCCATTTGTCAGATCTCGTAATCATACTACGCAGCAATAACAAACAGAATTTTGATGTACTTTGCAATGACAACAAGGGAAAAAGTCTCATCATAGTCAATACTATGAATTTTCTTGAAACCTTTAGCCACTAATCACCCTTTAAATGTTTGTACATTTTCATCCATGTCGGTCTTCTTCTTACAATCCTTCTTGCACCGTATGAGTTGTACCCCTTCAGATGGTTCCACCAAGGTCCAAACTTGGTTTGTGTACATGGAGTCTATTTCCGATTTCATGGCCTCAAACTACTTCTCAGAGTCCGGTCTATTTATAGCTTCTTGGTAGGTTGCAGGTTCATCATCATGATCCATAAACAACACATTACCTATTTGATGCATGATAAATCCATATTTCTCTAGCTCAAATTATTGTTTACCAGATCTACGCAGGACTTGTGTTTCTTGAGCAGGTTCTCTAGCTACAACACATTGTAGTCATTGCTCATGCTCCAATTCTGGTTCGTTTATTGTTTGTGGTTCTTGAGCTTCTTTAAGTTCTATCTTAGTAATTTTTTTAGATATGAACTCCTTCTCTAGAAAGATATCAGTCTTTGCGACAAAAATTTTGCCCTTGGAGTGATTATAGAAATAATACCTTTTAGGATACGCGATAAGATAACATTTATCAGATTTGGCCTCTAGTTTGTCAGGCATTTGACGTCATATGCATGCCTCAGAATCTCAAATCTTTATGAAAGACATGCTAGGACCCTTCCCAGTCTATATCTCATATAGTATCTTTTGAACTGTTTTAGTTGGAACATGATTCAGTGGTAAAGCAGCTGTCTCCAAAGCATATCCCCAAAAGGAAACATGTAGATCTGCATGACTCATCATCGATCGCATCCTGTCTAACAATGTATGATTTCTCCTCTCAAAAACACCATTATGTTGTGGTGTTCTAGGTGGAGTGAGCCGTAATACATTGCTACACTCTCTCAAATGATCACAAAACTCTCGACTCAAATATTTGCCACCTCAATCATATCATAGTGATTTAAATGTTTTCCTAGTTGGTTTTGTAATTCATTCTTAAACTCTTTGAACTTTTTACAGGATTCAGATTTGTACATCATAAGATACACATATCAATATCTACTGAAATCATTAGTAAATGTAATGAAGTAGTGAAACTCACCTCTAGCTATAGAACTCATGGGTCTGCGTACATCACAATGTATTATACCCAAAAGATCAACATCCCTCTCAATATAACCAATGAAAGGGGCTTTAGTCATTTTGCCTAACAAACAAGACTCACATCTCTCAAATGATTCATAATCAAATGAGTCTAATAGTTAATATTTATGGAGTTTGGATATGCGTTTCTCATTTATATGGCCTAAGAGACAATGCCAAAGGTACGTAGGATTCGAGTCATTTGTTTTTAATATTTTAGTATTATTAATGTTATAGATGAGTTGATCCAATTTCAAAATATATAGACCATTAAACATTTGAGCAATACCATAACAAACATCATTCATAGATAGAACAACTATTGTTCTTAATAATGAAAGAAAAACCATTCATGTCTAAACATGGAATGGAAATAATATTTTCTAGTTATAACAGGAACATATTAGCAATTCTCTAATTCTATTACAAGCCCGAATATCATAGAAAGATGACACGTTCTCATGGAAACGACAAACACTCTTTCTCCATTTCTAATTCATAGGTCTACCTCTCCTCTATCAAACAATCTTCTCCTTCTCAGTTCCTGCACATCTATACAAATATGAGAACCACATTCGATATCCAATACCAAACATGAAGGAGTAGAAAGATTAATTTCTATAACAAAAATTCCTGAAGTGGAAGTCACACTTCTCTTCTTCTTTTGCTCGGATATCAATTGTAAGTTTAGGGATGTCTAATAATACCTAGGGGGTGAATAGGTGAAGTCTTCTTTTTAATTTTGTAGTGGAATAATAAAACAAATAAAGAATCATAGGTAACACACACCATAAACACACAGATTTATAGTGGTTCCCCAATATGGGTACATCCACTTTCCCCCTTTGCTTATCTAGTAGTGTGCTAGTATCAACAACTCCACCAATACTCAAATCAATCACAGATCTTACAACTCAGAGACAAATTTCCTACCTCAGGAACACTAACTGGTTCCCTACCTTAGATCCCCTAGCTCAGGATCCTACCTCAGATTCCACAGGAGGAATCTTACCTCAGGTTCACACAAGAGACCTACCTCAAATTATAAAGGAATCCTACAATAGTATTTTTCACATTATTGATTTACAACTTTCCTAGACTCAAGAAATAGTAAACATGATGAATGAGTCTTCTTGAAGCTTGTTGAGAAAAGCTTTCACTAAATCAGGTCAGATCTCAAAATAGTCTTCTCTTGAAGAGTTGGCTACTTAAACAAAGAAAGGAACTTTTGACTTAAAGTATGCATGATCTAATCTTGATCTTATATCAGAGAATCCTCCTTTGCTCAAAAGAGAATGAAAATATAAAAGGCCTTGAGAAAATCTGAAGCAGTTGAATGAATTAACTTGGTCGGCTTCTACTGTAGTTTCTTGGATTCTCTGGTCTTGGAAAGTTGTTGGCTTCAAGTTCACGAAAATGATTTGGAGTGAATAAGAAAGATTAGTGTTTTCCATACGAGTCTCATCACTGTATATATGATTGAAAGAATTAACGCTCAAATTCGATATTTATGATAGAAATTTGATTCCTTAAACGACAGCTCTGATTGGCACAATCGGTGGCGACATCAATTTAAAATAACAAAAATTTGAATTATCACAATGATATGAAACTCATCAAGATGATATTTGAACTCTTCTAGATGATAGGAACTTCTTTTGGCCGATAACAAGCATTCTAAGAGATATTGACTTATCTAGTTGATATGAGCTGTGTCTAGATGATATTTGAGTTGTATGTGCGATATCAGAACTCTAGACAATTTATATTAAGTCGACATTCATCAAACTAGTCGACATGACTTAAATACTAATATCTTAACTTAGTCTGAATGAAGAGAAATGTATCTAGTCGATATCAACTAAAATTGTAAAACTTTCAAACAATAAGATTCAATAGACTGAAGTGTCCAAGGGTTATCTCGACTATATTTCACCTTTGTCTGTGAATTGTCAAGACGTCATTTTACTTTTCATGCCGATAAAGACTTTATCTGACTAGCTTCAAGTCGACCTGCAGAATACTTATCTGAAACCTTTCAAGTTGATATCCAGAGCATGAAGAAATGTCAATGTAAGATCTAGGTGACAGGTTCTGCATATCAAATAGATTTTTAGTCGATATGAACTATATTGACATGCAATCTAGTCGATATTTAGAGTTTATCTGAACCTGGTCTAGCCGATATTGTACTTAGAATATTTTTGAGATTTCTTGATTAATACTCTGTGACTTCTACCAAATCCATGAACCATTATAGATCATTAAGATGATTAAATATTCAACCTAAAGCATCAAGAATAAAACAATCATCAAATACATTGTGTGTTTATCCTTGTCTTGAGGACTTCTTCAAATCAGGAATATTATGGGCAATCTTCCCAACAATCTCTCCCTATTTGAAGAAGTTAGAACCTCAAGTAAAGATAAACTACACATAGGAAATAATCATAATGATATAAACACAAGATGAGATAGCATTATATATATATATATCTGTGTGTATGTGTGTGTGAATAAAAGTCAAATGTTTATAAATAAATTTAAGTGTCTATAAATAGATTTAAGACAACATTTGCTTCTAAGCCCGATCTCATCAAAGTTTAAGTCATCTTCTTCTTCCCAGCTTCTTTTCCTTCTGCCTTTCAAAGTAGCTGAATGGTTTTGGAAAATATCTGGATTGTGCTGGAGGAGCATCTTCTAAAAGTTGTCCTGAACTATCCTTGTACTTTTGGTAATGAAGCCTCCTTCCAACTTCTTGATCTTTGTGCTTCTTCCATTTCACTGAGCTGTAGTATCTGTCCTTGTCTTTGCCTTCTTTACCAAAGGCTTCCCATGTCCATAAAATAATATTTCTAGATTGAGGGCTCCATCTCTCAAAGTTGGGATCTTTTTCCCATTTTCCCTTGAATCTCTTCTTATTTAACCGGGCTTCAGAAGTTGCTGCTCTCTTGCCTTTCCTAGGATCTCCCTCAGTGTGAACTATTGTTGCATAATCAACATCATATTCATTTGGGTGCAGATATGGATCTTCTGGGTATGGATGATCTGGTGGATGGTAAGACTTTATTGGTGTCGTAAAGTGTGAATGACCAAGAACTTGTTGAATCTCATTCAACAAACGATAAGCTTGATCATCTCCTATCTTCTCCCCCTTTCCGACTTCTTCAAATATATTCTGGAAAATCCCCTCTTTGTAGCGCTATCCAGCTTAACAGAAAGATATTGATTTGAAAACTCTTAACTCTCTACACATTTCTTTATAATTTTAGTCTGGTTGTTAGAGATTCTAGCAGTTATCCAGCTAACAACACTTTCAAGATCCATTATAAATTTCTCATGTTGTGAGTGAGTGGTGTCCATCCTCTCACCTGGAGACTATAGAGCTCTCATGTTTCCTTCTACAACAGCAGCTGCCCTTGTAAACCAGCTTGTAATCCAGGCATTCACATGATACATATCTTCTTTGATCTCCTTGATCTGAGCAGACAATTCTTCTTTCACTTCCTTTACAGTCTTAGACACATATGATTCATAATGTCTTCTTTGCTCTACCAACAACACCCTCATTTGGTAAACTATAAAACCAAAAGGTTCTTCTTGAACAGCTGAACCTAAGGTGCTTGGCATTTCAGATTATTTCACCTTTTCATTTCTTCTCAGACCTTCATCCATTTCATAATCATTGAACATCTCATCAGGAGTGTCATGGGAATGAATTGGACTTGCATTGCTTTCTTCTACCAAGACCATTTTTTTCCTTTGAACAACACTATTTATCTGCATAGATTCTCCACTTCCACATTCATAGACTCAACAAGAGTATTTCCTATGATGGTATCAACCTTCTCCGAAATATTCAGTTGGTCCCATTGGATAGACAACTCAACATGAGTTGCTTCCTCACCCACTTCATTCACATTCTCTTTTTCTCCTAGAGTAGAGTACTCAATGTGAGTCTCCCTCTCATCTCCAACAAAATCTTGGGTAGACAACTTAGGATGAGTCTCCCCCTCAACTGATTCACCTCCTTGAACAGTAGGGACCACAACTCTTTCATCAACATCACTTTCATCCACAAATATGGGTTCACCCACCAGTTCTTATACAAATTCTTGAACTGGACTTCTTGCAGCCTACCCTAATGTTTATAGTGGTTAGACATCAACATGCTCAACAACTTCTGTTTCAGCTTGAACTTCTGATTCAATTTCTTCTGAATCTTCTTTTACTGCCATAGGGGCTTTTCCCTTCCCCGAATTCTCACATTTAGCTTTCTTAGAGTTCTTGGGAAACACCTTCTCCCACCTCTCAAGAGTCTTAATATATATCTTCTTTAGGCAATGAATGGGATTTCCCAAGGATTTGTCCAGCTTCTCCTTCAAGCTATTTATCGAATACAAAGAAATTATTCTTCCAAAATTTGGAGCATTCAAACTCTCCTTTATTTTATCACAATACCTAAGCCAATCAGTCCTCTTTTTTAGAATTACTCTTTCCATAGGTTCAAACATCTCCCTGGAAATTCATGAGACCCATGCTTGTATATTAATTCCTTCCCAATGATGTGAGACAACAACTTTTCCTTCAGATTCATCTTGGATCTTTGCAAGGAACTATACAGTTCTTCAGTATAATCACACAATTTCAGGGCTTGAGTGAAATCTGTTTCACTGATTTCATCTTCTTCATCTCCTTCTTCGAACCTTGCCAGAAGAAGAGCTTTATATCGAACACTTATAGTTACTCGAATGAAGGTCACTAGTGTCTTGATTGCATTGCCAGAAGAACTGATGTTAGGCTTTGAGAAGAATTCAGGTATTTTCCTTGTCATGATTACTACAGATTCTGAAAGAACATACTCCAGACCAGATTCTGATAATAGTACGACCACTGACTTTACGTCTTCTTCGGACCTTGCAAAACTACCTCTCACAAGTTCTCCACCAACATTAAATTTCTCAATAGCTTTCTTGGGTGCCATTGCAACTGAAAACTGATTGCAAATTGGAGCTTTGTCGACTGGAGCACTTGGGAAAATTAGCAGAGCTCAGACATGTCGATGAGAAGTCTTAGGGAAGATGAAGACTTAATCTAATTTATAGCATTTAGACCTATTTATATATAATATTTTGGAATGCCAAGAGGCGTGTACCTGTTTGCACAAATTGATTACCTTGATCTGTGATCCAACATTTCAGATTATAGAACCCAAGATAATTAGATAATTTATGTGGCAGAAGTCTGTCTAGCTGATTGTTTCTATATATCGGCTAGATGTCTCGCCTATAAGAACTTGTATCGAAAGATTCTCTAGTCGGTAATAACATTACTTAGAAAAAAATTTTGTACATCACTTAGTAAAACTCTGCATTAAACTTGTTAGATACCATGAAAATAATTCTTGTAAAATACTGAAGTTCACAAATAATAAACTTAAATTTGAGAGAATGATAAATTAATCTATGTTTGACATTCTTAATTCAATCTTGAAAAAGTTGAACTTAGCTTCATCCAGAGGCTTGGTGAAGATGCATGCCACTTTTCTATCTGTTGGCACATATTCCAAGCATATATCCTCCTTCTCCACATGCTCTCTGATGAAGTGATATCTGATCTATATATACTTTGTCTTGCTGTGTGACACATGATTCTTTGCAATTGAGATTGCACTTGAAGAGTCATAAAACATGGATGTTTTGTTTATCTTAAAGTTGTAATCTTCCAACTGATGTTGAATCCAAATCAACTGAGTGCAACAACTTTCTGCTGATATGTACTCAGATTCAATTGTTGAAATTACCACACTATTCTGCTTTTTGCTACTCCATGAGATCAATCTCTTTCCTAGAAATTGACAAGTAGCAGATGTGCTTTTCTTGTCTTCCTTGCAACCTGCAAAATATGTATCTGAATAACCTATTTGTTTAAAATCATTACTCATAGGGTGCCACAAGCCAAATTTTGGTGTATCTTTAAGGTATCTCATGATCCTCTTTGTAGAGGTGTAGTGAGATTCCTTAGTGTTCACCTAATATCTGGCACATACACATGTTAAGAACATTATGTCTGGTCTACTAGCAGTAAGGTACATCAGAGATCCAATGATGCTTCTGTACAAGGTTTCATTAAAAGGTTTCTCTTTTTCATCCTTGTCCAGAGACACATTTGATCCAAGTGGAGTTCTTATAGAGCTTGTACTCTCCATTCCAAATTTCTTAATCACATCCTTAGTGAACTTAGTCTGGGAGATGAAAATTCAATCATCATATTGTTCCACTTGGAGGACTAAGAAATATTTCAGCTCTCCCATACTACTCATTTGAAACTTCTCTTGCATCAAGTTAGCAAACTTTTTGCAGAGGTTATCATCAGTAGATCCAAATATAATGTCATCTACATAGATCTGGGCCAGCAAAATCTTACTTTTGACTTCCCTTAGGAATAATATCTTATCTATCTTTCCACTTAAAAGTTTATTTTCAATGAGAAAGCTAGATAAGGTTTTATACCAAGCTCTAGGTGCTTATTTCAACCCATAGAAGGCCATTTAAGAAAGTAAACATATTGTGGGTGAGTAGGAATGACAAAACCCGGGGGCTGTTCCACATATACTTCCTCTTTGAGATCTCCATTGAGGAAGGTAGATGATGATTTACTTTGGATTTGGGGTTTGAAACCTTTATAATGAGATTTAGAATTAGGCGGGCATTTTCGAGGAGTTTCGCAAGTAATTCTACTTCGAGGAACTAACCGTTTTCCTATCGAAAGATAGAAGTAACGGTCTTTCCTTCTTTCAAAATATCGACGATTGTGCCCCGGCTATGACGCCAAATTCTATTGATTTTTAAAATAGAAAAGGAGAGTTTCGCAAGTTTGAAAGTTTTTAATTTATATCCAAACTAATCATTCAATAAAGGAAAGTATACCATATCACGTATAATACATGATATTTTGGTTTATAAAATATCAGGGTCGTATATTTCCACGAATCCTATTGATTATTCTGACTTATAAGAAATGAACTATTATTTTATCAGAGTAATATTTTGAGTTGGTTATTAATTTTTATAGAGCGATAATATGCTTATAACTAGAGTTCTAAACGATGATGAAGATAACGCACGATGTCGAATTACATTGAGAGGAAAATAGCTTTTTTAGAAGTAAAAGATCTGATTTTTCAAAACATTAGAATGGCTTGGCCGTGGAGGTTCCATAAGTATGAACCCACCTCTCTCGATGGATTGCCCACCTGAGATTAAGAATATTCGACCGAACTCTCGTTCATTAATTGAATCTCCTTAATACTCTCTTTATGTTGTGAACTCCTCTATTGAGTTTTTATTCCAATTCGGGAGACTTACCTCATCCTCTCTCGAGGGTAGAGCGCACTTCTCTTTACCCATGAGCAATCAATCTATACGCACGAGCCTCTCGGCTAACTAGTGTATGGAAATGGAAATGAGAACCATACATCGATTATATGGTCTCACTCAACGTTTTTCTCGGGTAAACCTTAAGCTCGTTAATTGGTTTTAGAAAGAGATATTTTATTTTTAGAAAACCATTTATTTGTCCCAATGCTTTTCGAGATCGTGCACTAAAGGAAATTAGCCACTCATCGGAACGGGGACGACATTAATAATAAGAAAATACATGATAATATTATAAGCGGATATAAGTGCGTTTAATAAAGAAAAATACTTAGATAAATGCAGAAATAGTATCCGTCCCAACCATCTTAATCAAGCGCTAAAAATTTCTTAGTCTCTCATCCGAGATGGGGGTGATAATAAAGACTTGAAATAAAGCTAAGTTACAAAAAAAGGAAAATACTATCTCATACACCCACGCACTCTACTTGTAATTAAAAGCTAACCTATGAAAGTGATAAATCTAAGTTATGAAAGCAATAAAATCTACTCTCTCTCTCTCACACACACACACACACACACACACACACACACACAAACATAAAATGAAAAACGAAATTAAAAACAAATAAATTTCTATTCTCAAACACACACACACTTACATAAAATGAAAACGAAATTTAAAACAAACAAAGTGAAGCCCACACACACACGTCAACATAAAGAAAATAAGAACAAGAATAGAGAAATAAGCTATTTTATTTCCAAAATGGACATTATAACAACACTAGGAGAGAGAAAATTATAAAAAGACATAAAAACATAAAGGAAAAAGAGAAAATGCACAAAATTGCTCTCAACACTCAAGATATGTACAAAAGCTGGCTGGAATTGGATTCCTAAAGCTTCAACCGACCCCTCCTATTTATAGGAAAAATTCTAAGAGGACACGCCCTCGGTCACGCCCGTGACCGAGGGCATGACTTCTGAGCATGCTGAGGAGGAAGCTCAGTCTCCTTATGGAAGGATTTGACCGAGAAAATGGTTGCACACGGCCATGAATTGAGGTGTCACGGGCATGACCTTAGGCGGCAGACGTCAGGTTCAGCTGGGGTATGACGGCTGGCTTATACGCTGGCTTCTGGAAGGAATTGATTGGTCACAGCCTTGGTCACGGGCGTGACTTAAAAAAATTGATGGGACAGCAAGCCGATCTTTGCGACAGGATGTCGATCGATGGGACAGGATGTCGATCAACGAGATGTGGTACACGGGCATGACTTGAGGGTCACATGTATGACTTGATCAATTTGCCGAGATTTCACCTGATTTTTGCTGAGTGCTGGAAATTAGATTTTTTAAAGATTACTCGCCCTTGGTCACGGGTGTGACTCAAGGTCACGAGCGTGACTTGACAAAAAAATGCCAAAATGCTGAAAAACAAAAATAAACCTAAGTTAGTAAGGAAAATAATAAACAAGCAATTAATTCATTAATTTACATAAAACCATTTACAATATTACTTCAAATTATACTAAAAACTGTACTAAAATTACGTATATTTTATTACTCATCAACAGACTTGACTTCTATTTGATAGGCCTTGAATCTTTTGTGAGTTTCATATACTAGGAACAGTCTTATTGATTCTAATATGGAAACTTGTGCAAAAGTTTGGTCAAAATCTATTCCTTCTTCTTGTCTATAACCCTTTGCAACCAGCCTTGCTTTGTTCTGATGATGACTCCATTCTCATACAACTTGTTCCTTTAGACCCATTTTTGTACCAATAACATTCTGATCTTGGGGTCTTGAATCAATTTACATACCTTGCATCTCTTGAATTGGTTGAGCTCCTCTTGCATAGACATTATCCATGATGGATCTGAGTTGACATCTTCAAACTTCTTAGGCTCAAACTGTGATAGGAAACTAAGATACAAAGCTTCATTGTGGGCATTCCTTCTTATCTTCACTCATTAATTGATATATCCAATGATTTGGTCTGGTCGGTGGTCTCTCTAGTGTCTTATAGATGTATGGAGTCTTCTTATAGTACCTATTGCTTCATCTTCTGCAAGTTGATCTACTCCATTGGGATTTGTACTTCTTCTTGATTCTGATCATCATCTTCAATGACTACATCTGGTGAGGTTGTCTCTTTAGCTTCTTCATGCTCACCAATGGCTAGCTCTTTGAATCTCAACTATGTACCTGTAGTAATAGAAGAACTAGACGAGCTTTCATGTATCATGCTCATTTCATCAAATACAACCTTGATTGATTCTTCCACCCTCCTAGTTTTCTTATTATAAATCATATATGCCTTACTATGGCTACTATGCTCTACAAATGGACCTTAAAAATACCTTTTTAGTAAACTTGGTAAGGTAATACTTTCCATTATTCAATATATAACACTTACTTCCAAAGATTTTGAAGTAAGACAAGGTTGGTTTTCTGTCTTTCATTAACTCATAGGGAGTCTTATTTTGCGCATGACAAGCTGTGTTGACTACTTCGGCCCAGAAGTACTCTGGTAGTGAAGAGTCACTCAACATTGTTCTACTAGCCTTAATGAGTGTTCTGTTCTTTCTCTTAGGTACTCCATTTTGTTATGGAGTTCTAGTTGAGGAAAACTCCTAAAAAATACCTTGACTTTTATAATATTCTGTCATAACCCCTGACTGAAATTATGCATCATGGTCACTTCTGATTTAGACGAAAGAGCAATTCATTTCATTTTGGATTTGCTTGGCAAAGACCTAAAAGTTTCCAATGTATCTAATTTTCATTTTAGAAAAAAAACCCATGCAAATCTATAGTAATCATCAACAATCACAAATGTATAGGATTTCTCTCATAAGTTATGAATTGACAAACAAGTCCAAATGCAGTAAGTATAAACATGTAGTGGAATCCTTATGACTAATGCTCTTAAAGGAGACCGTTGCCTGCTTTCCGGTCTGACATGCATGATATGAGCCATCTTTAATACAATTCCACTTGGGCCAATCTCTTACCATATTCTCTATAAATAATTTATTAATAGTTTAATAATTTATATGAGCTAATCTCTTGTGCCATCGAACATAAGGAGATGCTCTATCATTTGCAACTAAACATATTGGTGTGGAGGAATATAAACATAGAAAATTTAAATAATAGATATTTCCACTCCTAGTGCATGTTAACACAGTTTCTGAGTTATCAGATTTCTTAATAAGGCACTTATCCTTATGGAACTCCACAACATAGCCTAGATCGCATAATTGGCTTATGATTATTATGTTTTGTTGTAACCCTTCCATATAAGCTACTTTTGTCAAGGAGAGTATGCCATCGGTGATCATACCATAGCATTTAGTTATGCCTTTGTTAGATCCACCATAGATGACTTTGGGTCCATCTTCAATAAAAGTGAAGTTCTTTAATAGGCTTCTTATTCCTATCTTATGCTCGGAACATCCGCTGTCCAAATACCATATTGGATTTTTGTTGGCCTTTGGACAATCCTGCAAAAATAAACTATTTCACCTTAAGAACCCAAATATTCTTGGGTCCTTGGTTCTTGTTAGATTTAATTATAGAATGCATATTAATTAGGTTATTGGCCAGCGTTATATTATTGGACCTTGGTGTTGGATCTTTAGGCGCCCTTAGAGGGGGGGGGGGGTGAATAAGGGTTTTTGAAAACTTTAGGATTTTAAAACAATCTTTTGATATTTTTATATGAAGCAAGTTAAATCAAAAGTAAGGAGCAAGAAATTGATTTTATTCAATACGAAGAGACATGATTATGATTTATAAATTTGAGTACAAAACCGGATTTCTTTGACGCTAGAAATAAAAGGCAGATATAATAGACTCCTTGGTTTTCTATACTGACTCTTCTTACTAAGAACTGGTTGGCTTTAGTCGATATATCCCCAGATTTGGCCTCAAGCCGCTCTAGACATTTTATCCCAAGAAATGGCCTCGAGCACCCCCTAGATCTAACTCGACCTAGTCGCCATCAACCACGATGAATTCCCCCTAAGCCGCTCACAGACATAATTGCCAACAACCGCGGTGAATTCATTTAAACGATTACAAAAGATAAAGGTACAACAAAATATAAAAGACAAATTAAAAACTCCCGATGAAGAATTTTGGAGACGGCGAAGACTCGCTGAGTATCGTCAACGTCAAAGCGTGCGTTCTTCACATTGGGTTAGCGTTGATCCGATCATCCGTCAAATTCTTCTCTTGAATTTGTGTGGGAGATGGTTGTCTGAAAATACGCCCCTCACAGATTTTTTAAAGTGCTGGAATAAGGCTCCTTGAAATCAATTAATGAAGAGAATGAATGCCACCTATTTATAGGATAGCAAGCTAATGTCGGAGTTAAGGCTAACGCCAGGCATTGACTCTGTATGGAAAAACATGATGGCCTGAATCTTCAAAACAGGAAGGAGATTCTGCATCTTTGGAAACATTCATTTTAGGCAACCTTAACGCTGGCATTAAGCCAAATCATTCCCAAAATGCTCATACAATAATGCCAGCTTCCCTCCATGCTATTTTCATCTTAGTGGGAATGAAAGTCAATGCTAACGTTAAGTCCTAATGCCTGGCGTTAGACCACATTCATCAATTCAGCTTGTGAGCAAATGCAGACCAACAATACAACATCCTAGTGTCAATTTTGTTCAAATCTTCATGCTAAAAACACAATGGCAAACTAGGTCAAATACAAGTAGGATTTGTTATTCTCAAACCAAAGGATGTGAAAAACCGCGTTCCAACAATCTTCCCCTTTTGATAATAACAAATTCAATTAAGATAAATCAGATTTAGATAAAAAAGATGCGTTTTTATAAAAGGATGTGACACTATGCAACAAAGAGATTTTAATAAAAAAAAATTTAGAGATGTGTACTCCCCCTATTTAAGTGCTCCCCCTTAGTGTATGCTCCCATAGACTATATTTATGCTCCCCTTTAATCTAGTGAATCATACTCCTTAATCATTAAGATTTGTCATTTTATTCTCCCCTTTTGTTATTAGCAAAAGTGGGTGGAGTGAAACAAAACATGGATAAAGAGGTGAAAGTTGGGACAAGTAAGAGAGGATTAGGAGTTTTGTTGAAAATAAAGTAAGTCATGATCGAGCTAAGAGAGAGTAGCACATCGGAAAAAAATATGATAAGCGTGAGTAATAACATCCCTAGTACTTTATCAAGCCATTCTTCCACTTGTTAGAAAATAATGAACAACAGAGTTTGAAAGATAACACTTGATGAAAAAGTGAACAAGTGTTTGAAAGACACAAGTGAAGAAGAGATCTTAAATATAAGCATGATAAGAATACATGATCAAATCAATAATGCGGAAAAGCAAGGTAACCAATATATGCAAAAGAAATTATTTTTGTTTTGGTTTGACAATTCCAACAATATTTCTAGACTTTTCAATATAATGAGCTTTATCCTTGAAATTTTTTCACAACTAATAGGCAAGCATGATTTAACATATTCAAAAAGATAAGAGCTACAATATAACTAATTCGTATTTCAAGTAAAGAAAACATTGTAGAAATCATGCATTGCAATCTAGTGCTTTTACTTAAGTTTTTAGAGAATCATGTAAATATGCATTAAGATCCAATTCTCATGTGTAAAAGCTTTATGAAAAACAATGATGTGTGCATACAGTGTTTTGATAAGAGTATACAAGTGATATAATCAAAACACATTACATATGTAAGGGAATCGTAACAACAATATTAAGATAGTAATCTCAGAATTACTTTTACACATCAATTCTAGAATAAAATTTCAAAGCACAATAAAATAGTACAACTACCAAGGTTCTTCGTCCACACAATGCTCATTAAGACTTATCAGGGAGCGAAGTATTGCTTGGGGGATCACATAAGCATTTTTTTTTATAAATTTTTATTTTGAGTGATCCGGTGTACAAATAGAAGTGATAAAGAAAATTTGTTTGCACTTACAATTCTTTCCAAGGTGCTCAACCTCATAATGCTCATTAAGACTTATTAGGAGGGTGAGTAGTGCTTGGTGGAGTTATCTTGGTCATTTTATTTCATATTTTTAATTTTGGGACAAAGGTTGCCGAATTCACTTGTTTTTGCAAACACTAATAATATTGAAATAACACTTCTATATGTGCAAGAAATTTATTGTTTGAAAGAAGGTGTAGGTAATTTTACACTTACAATGTAATATGTTAAAACTATTACTCTATACAATCATGCAAGACTAAGATTATGAGCATCTGTAGATTACCAAAATAGTGAGTGAATGAATCATTGATTAACATAAAACAATACTCATACTTAGAGGCATGCTAGGCAATCTTACACAATTCTTTATAAACCACTTCATTGCACATAATAAGATTAAGGTCAAGGCATGACAAGATAAAACAATGTTTAGGAAACTTGAAATGAAAATTAGACATTGAAGAAAATCGTTAAGCGTATGCTTAATCAATTTTGACCATTTGTAATGAAAATACTAAGATGTTTTCCTCATGTGAAGTTTTATAATCAAAACATATTTTCTTAAACATTGAAGATAAACAAATGACAAAAACATATTTTTCAACATTTTGATTTGTTTTGTACTTTTGAAATAAGACAACTTAAGAAAAGGAAAAAAATCAAATCTGAGAAAATAATCAGAGAAAATGCATGAGAAAAATACCAGAAATATTTTACAAAAAACAGAATGAAAATTGGGCCAAGGAAGCTAACACCTGGTGTTGACTTCTTAACACCCAAACAGACCACTAATTCCTTAGTTTTTTGAAAAAAAAATTCTTTGACTTAGAATGTATGTATATAAGCCTTCTTATTATAGAAATTTCATAGAATTTAGAGATGTTTAGAAGGCTTTTAAGCATGTTTTTGGTAGTTTTAAAAAGATTTTTAATTTTTATTGGATTTTGAATTTTCTAGAAATGAAAAAAGGTAACTAGGATGCAAACATAGATATAAAGATGTATATATAAGAGATGCAGAAAGAGACAATCAAAGTCAAATAAATTTGCTAACGCTGGGCGTTATCAATAACACGTAACGTTAGTTCAATTTGAATAATTTTGATGAAGGCTGATTAAGGCAATGTACTATGTGATGAGACACAACATGATTGATAAATTAGTACAGAAATTTGTTTTGAGGAGAAAAAGCTTTTGATGGGTTTCAATTTGATGTATCTAAGACTCCTAGTTCTAGCCTAAGCATGTTGAAACAAGCATCCGAGAGAGGTTTTGTAAAGATGTCCGCAAGTTTGGATTCCGTGCCTATGAAGTCACATGATCTTTCTTAATGTGATCTCTAATGAAATGATGACACACATCATTGTGTTTGGACAATAAAGGATGAACGTGATTGTTGGTTAGATCAATTGCACTTTTATTGTCATATTTTAATTCAACATTGTTTAGATGCACCCCAAAGTTTTCTAATGTTTGACTCATCCAAAGAACTTGTGCACAACAACTTCCTAGTGCGACATATTCGGCCTTGGTGGTGGAGAGGGCAACAGAATTCAATTTCCCACTCCACCAAGCTACTAGTGAGGGGCCTAAGAAGTGATATGTACCACATGTGCTTTTACGATCTAGTGAGCAGCCCACATAATCAGAGTCAGAATATCTATGCAACATAAATGAATCATTATAAGGATACCATATGGCTAGACTAGATGATCCGATTAAATATCTGAAGATTCGTTTAACCACTTTTAAATGAGATTCTTTAGGATTAGCTTGAAATCTTGAACATAAGCAAACGATAAACATGATATCGGCTCTAGACGCACTTAGATATAATAATGATCATATCATTCCTCTATATAGTGTTTGATCAATCGAGATTCCGGCTTCATCTTTTCCTAATTTTAGAGATGCGCTCATTGGAGTGGTGGCTTGTTTAAGTTTTCAAATCAAAATCTTTTCAACATATCATGCACATATTTAGATTGATTTATAAATATTCCATCATTTCTTTGTTTGATGTGAAAACCTAGAAAGTATGTGAGTTCTCCAACCAAGCTCTTTTCAAATTCTTTTTGCATTACACATACAACTTCATACATTATTGTTCATTAGTGGCTCCAAAAATGATGTCATCCACATAAATTTGTATTATAATTAGATCATTATTAACATGTTTGATAAAGAGTGTATATTATCGGCCCTTCCCATTACGTAATCATGTTTTAGTAAAAATGAAGTTAATCTATCATACCAAGCATGTGGTGCTTGTTTTAAACCATAAAGTGCTTTATCAAATTTGAAAACATGATTTGAGAATTTTTCATTTATGAAACTGGGGGGTTGTTCAACATAAACTTCTTCCTTAATAATTCCGTTTAAAAAGGCACTTTTAACATCCATTTGAAATAGTTTAAATCTTTTGAAACTTGCAAAGGCAAGAAAAAATCGAATGGATTCTAAGCGAGCAACGGGTACAAATGTTTCATCAAAATCTACCACTTCAAATTGTGAATACCCTTGTGCTATTAAGCAAGCTTTGTTCCTAGTAATCCTAGAGTCACCATCTAATATATTTTTGAAAATCCATTTTACGCATACTACCGGATGATAAGATGGTCTTTATATAAGATTCCAAACCTTACTGTGTTCGAATTGTTCTAATTCTTCATGCATAACTAAATACCAAAATTCATCATTTAGCGCGATTGAAATATTTTTTAGTTCAATTTCCAAAATAAAGTAAAGGTATGAAAAAGATTCATGTAGGGAAGAACGAGTTGTTACCCCTTTAAATGGCTCTCCAATGACAAATTCCTTTGGATGATGCTTTGTGAATTTTGGCACGCTAGGAGGTACATACTCCTCTTGATTTTCCTCCTCTTCCTTGTTCTCCTCTTCATGTGGCTTGTCATCTTCATGCTCTAATGGGGAGAGAGGTTCCTCGTCATTTCCTGCAATAATTTTCTCTACACACGGAACAAGCTCATCAAATCTAACATGAATAGATTCTTCAACTAATTTTATTCTTTTGTTATAAACTCTATGTGCTCCACTAGTTAAGGAATAGCCAAGAAAAATAGCTTCATCACATTTTTCATCAAATTTTCCTAATGACTCATATGTATTTAACAAATAACATTTGCAACCAAATATACAAAAATAGGATACATTAGGCTTCTTTTGAAAATACAATTCATAAGGGGTTAATTTTAAAAGGGGTTGAAGCATGACACCGTTAATAACATAACATGATGTGCTAATGGCTTCGACCCAAAATGATCTAGGTAACCCAAATTCAGAGAGCATAGTGAGTGCTAATTCTTGAAGAGTTCTATTTTTCCTCTCCATAACACCATTTTGTTGCGGCGTGCATGGAGCTAAAAATTCGTGCTTAATTCCTAGATCACTACAAAAAGTGGTAAATTTTTCATTTTCAAATTCTCCCCCATGATCTGAGCATATGCATTAAATTTTTTGATAAAGTTCATTTTGAATATGTTTACATAATTTTGAGAATTCACAAAATGCGTCAGATTTTGCGGTGAGGAAAATTGTCCAACAAAATCTAGAGAAATTGTCAATTAAAACATAAGTATATTTCTTACCACTTAGACTTGATGTGCTCATTGGACCAAAAAGATCCATATGGATTAGTTGTAAGGGTCTAGTAGTAGAAATTTCAATTTTACTTTTAAAAGATGTTCGAGGAAATTTTACGTTTTGGCAAGGTGGACAAAGTGAAGATAAATTTCCATTAAGCATAGGTAATCCTTTAATTAATTTGTCTTTTGTTAGTTTTAAAATAAGTTTAGTGCTAGTGTGTCCAAGACGCATATGCCATAATTCTAATTCATCATTTTTTGAAATAAGACATTTGATAGATGATTTTGAATGATCATGAAAGGCAATCATGTAAACATTATGAGTTCTTGGTGCGGTGAATACAACTTCATTTGTTTTAGGATTTATAATTTTGCAAAGATTTGTTGAAGATTCAAATAAGACATTTAGTCCTTTGTCACATAATTGACTAATAGATATTCGATTGTGTTTTAAACCTTCAGCATATAAAACATTTGAAATAGAGAAAAAGTCGTTACCCACTACACCACTGCCCATGATCCTTCCCTTGCCATTGTCGCCAAACGTCACCATCCCTTCTTTCTTCATCATGAGGCTAAGGAACTTTGCATTATTGCCCGTCATGTGCTTGGAGTAGCCTGAGTCCAAGCACCACATATCTTCCTTATCCTTAGCCTACCAACACACCTAGGAAGTCGATGTTAGTAAAGATCTGGATACCCATGAGGTTCCTCCCATGATATAGGTGGAGGCCTTAGGTGTAACGACCCAGGCCCGACTCGTCAACACGAGATCCAGCGGGACCCAGCCAGGCTGCTACCGGGCTGCAGCCCAAGCTGTAGCTCAATTGGTGATGAGGAGTGGTTTGAAAACTCCTTATCAAGGAGGTTGCGGGTTCAAGACCCGGCCTCAACAATGCGCCATCACTGAGAAATAGTGGCACGGAGAGGCTTTGGGGTGCTTGGGCTGCAGCCCGGTAGCGGCCTGGCTGGGTCCCGCTGGATCTCGTGTTGACGAGTCGGGCCTGGGTCGTTACAAAAAAAGTGCACTTTTTATTGTAACGCCCCGACCCTCCCCCTTAGGGGCCACGTAGGCACGCTACCGGGCTGCAGCCCAAGCACCCCAAAGCCTCTCCGCGCCACTATTTCTCAGCAACGGCGCATTTTTGAGGACGGGTCTTGAACCCGCAACCTCCTTGATAAGGAGTTTTCAATTGGTGATGAGGAGTGGTTTGAAAACTCCTTATCAAGGAGGTTGCGGGTTCAATACCCGGCCTCAACAATGCGCCGTCGCTGAGAAATAGTGGCACGAAGAGGCTTTGGGGTGCTTGGGCTGCAACCCGGTAGCGGTCTGGCTGGGTCCCACTGGATCTCGTGTTGATGAGTCGGGCCTGGGTCGTTACATTAGGTACCCAGATTTGCTTTAAAATGCGCTTTCCCTTCTTCCTATAAGAGTCTGTGGTGTGACCAAAAAACAAACAGTTGGCACAAGCAATAAAAGGGGTTGAGACCTTTTTCAAAGAATTTTGTTGACTCTTGCTGGTAGAAAGGGTAATAGATGAATTTTTATTAAAAGAGTTTTGATTTCTGGAGCTAAAGCAAATGCCAGCGTTAGGGTTTAACGTTGGGCAGTAGCTTCCCGATTCATACCCCAGCCCAAACACTGCAGAGCCATGACACTGGTTTCTTAAAATCATGGCTAGTGATTTTTGGCCAACCCTGCATTTTTTTATTGACATATTGAGATCATTGATTCAGTTTTTCAAAGAGGTATTTTCGTTAATAAGCATTACACTTCGATTAGCAAATGATTTCTTTCCTTCATTAATTTGGAGAAGAGAGGTTTTTAGTTTTCTTTCTAAGTCCCTCTTCTCTTTTACCAGAGTATTTTGTTCGGAGAGAGCCTTAGAGAGAGTTTCTTCAAGTTCTTGAAATTTTGCAAATGAAAGATCATTATCTTGACAATCTCCCTTTTCTTTTCCAAGAGTTTTAATTTCGTTATTTAGTTTATTATTTTCTTTTAATTAGATTTTATTTTCAATTTTTAAAAGATCAATTTCTTTAAAAAAAATTTCAAAATATTTGCAAGTTTGAAGAAATTCATGATAGAGTTCATCATAAGTGGGTGGAGGTACCTCAATGTCGCTTTGGACACTTGTTTCATCGCCGGTGATATTGTTGCTCCTACCCATGAGGAACATGTTTGCCTCTTCATCCTCGCCTGAGGAATATTCACTTGACTCCTCTGAGGAAGAATCATCCCATGTAGCCGCCTTTAGAACTTTTTTCTTTTCTTTACCTTTGTGCCTCCTTTCCTTTCGCTCTTTCAGGTATTTTGGGAACTGATTGCGGATGTGTCCGGTCCTTCAGCAATGGTAGCACTCCGGTGGTGGCCGATCATCATCATCATCGCTGCCTTTTTCTTTTGTAGAGGATGATCCCTTCCATTTGCATCTTTCACGAAGTATTTTCGGAAAGAGTTTCTTCTCTCGGGATTCTTCATGAATTTCTTGAAATTCTTTACAAAAAGGCTTTCTTCGTCTTCTTCATCATCATTGACCTCCTTCTTGGACTTTAGATCTAAGGCCTTCTTCTTTGGGTCCGCATTGTACTCTTCATGTTGAATCTTGAGTTCTACCTCATGGGTTGTAAGATTCCCAATGAGATTCTCAAATATGAAGTTGCCTTAGATCATGATATTCTGATATCACTGTCACCTTCAGATTGAATTTTGGTGGAAGAGATCTAAGAATCTTCCTCACTAGGTCTCCGTCTGCGAAGGTCTTTCCAAGGATTTGATGCATTTACAATTTTTGTAAATCTTGTGTACATGACGTCGATATCCTCGTCAGGTTCCATGCGGAACCTTTCATAATCTGATTCAAGTTGAAAAAGCTTTGAGTCCTTCACCTGCGAGGTACCTTCATGAGTAATTTCCAATAAATTCCATATATCATATGCAGTTTCACAAGCACAACATTGTTAAATTCAGTTCTATCTAATGCATAAAATAATACTTTCATTGCCTTAACATTATTTTTACACCTAAGTTTGTCTTGATCATCCCATTTATCTTTAGGTTTTAGAAGCGTAACATCTCCCACTACGGCGGTAGGAGGAGAATAGCGTTGTTCTAATATTCCCCAAACTTCAATATCTAAAGTCATTAGAAAACATCGCATCCTAGCTCTCCAGTAGCTATAATCGGACCCGGTAAATAGTGGTGGTCTACTAATTCCACGCCTCTCATAAAAAGTGAGATCATGGTGCGCCATTATTCCCGGTGATGAAACCATTTTGGAATAACCTCATTCTGATACCAATTGTTGGATCTTTAGGCGCCCTTAGAGGGGGGGGGGGGTGAATAAGGGTTTTTGAAAACTTCAGGATTTTAAAATAATCTTTTGATTTTTTTATATGAAGCAAGTTAAATTAAAAGTAAGGAGCAAGAAATCAATTTTATTCAATACGAAGAGACATGATTATGATTTATAAAATTGAGTATAAAACTGAATTTCTATGACGCTAGAAATCAAAGTCGAATATAATATACTCTTTGGTTTTCTATACTGACTCTTCTCACTAAGAACCTGTTGGCTTTAGCCGATCTATCCCCAGATTCGGCCTCAAGCCGCTCTAGCCCTTCTATCCCCAGAAAAGGCCTCGAGGACCCCCTAGATCTAACTCCTAGTCCTAGTCGCCAACAACAATGGCAAATTCCCCCTAAGCCGCGCACAGACCTAGTCGCCAACAACCTCGATGAATTCACTTAAACGATTACAAAAGATAAAGGTACAACAAACTATAAAAGACAAATTAAAAACTCCCTATGAAGAATTCTGGAGACGGCGAAGACTCACTGAATATCGTCAAAGTCGAAGCATTTGTTCTTCGCGCTGGGTTAGCGTTGATCAGATCCTCCTTCAAATTCTTCTCTTGAATTTGTGTGGGAGATGGTGGTCTGAAAACATGGCCCTCACAGATTTTTTGATGTACTGGAATAGGGCTCCTTGAAATCAATTGTTGAATAGAACGAATGCCACCTATTTATAGGATAGCAAGCTAACGCTGGCGTTAAGGCTAACGCTAGGCGTTGACTATGTATAGAAATAACTTGATGGCTCGAATCTTCAAAATAAGAAGGAGATGCTTCATCTTTGGAAACATTCAATTTAGGCAACCTTAACTCTGACGTTGAGGCTAACGATGGCGTTAAGCCAAATCATTCCCAAAATGCTCCTGCAATCATGACAGCTTCCCTCCATGTTATTGTCATCTTGGTGGGAATGAAAGTCAACGCCGGCGTTAAGTCCTACTGCCTGGCGTTAGACCACATTCATCAATTTAGCTTGTGAGCAAATCCAAACCAATAATACAACATCCTAGTGTCAATTTTGTTCAAACCTGCATGCTAAAAACACAATGGCAAACTAGATCAAATACAAGTAGAATTTGTTATTCTCAAACCAAAGGGGTGCAGAAAATCGTGTTCCAACTCTTGGTACTGTTGGGTTGAACCAAAAGTCCTTGGCAAAGTGGCCTATCTTACCACATCACCAACTGTCATATATGTTGTATCTTCTCTTCTGGTCCACCTTATAAATAGAGTGTGGGTGCTGGTGAACAGATGAGCGGGCTTCAAAAGTCATTGCCAGTTTGCTTTTGATCTTGTGGATGTGTGCATGAGTGGGTTGGGGCAACACAAACATAAGCCTTTTCTTGGCAATAGGCTTTTGAGTTATAGCCTTTTCTTTTCCTCTTAGTGCTGGTGCAAAAAAAACCAAAAACAAATGGTCCATGATCTTTCATAGTTATCTCTTCATGAGGTGCCTTGAATGCACTCATTCCAAGATCTCTATGATTTCTCGAATTCTATGGCTTTTTAGTTTCACTTGTAGAGCATTCATTGGATAGATATCCATATGAAAGATCTTGATCATAGCTATTTGTTGGCAGTATGACCTTTTTGAATAAGGTCTGATCCTGCAGAGATTTCCCTTTGTCATTTTCTTTAGCGTATCATACACCTACTTTATAAGGTGCAGAAAATCTATCAATGATTGGTAGTACAGTTTGTGTCTTAGAGAATTCAGCTACAAGCTTTCTTTTAATCAAAAGCTTATCCTCCAGTTTCTTGATAAGTTTCTCTTTCTTACTTAGTTTATTAGCTTGGGCTTCAGACTTCTTTTGAAGCATTATGAAATCACAGTTCATCTGAGTTATCTCTTTAGTCTTCTCAGAAAGCTCCATTTCAAAGGGCTTAAGAATTTCAATCTCTAGAACCTGAACCTTAACCAATTTCTTGCTTCTTTTCAAGGCCTCTAGAAGAGCACCAAACTAATCCACTAAATCATAATTATTTTTCACAGTCATAGGATGAGCTTGCTTCAGATTCAGTGTCTAGGGCATATAGAGGTGTTCTAGTGCATAACTTGGCAGGATAGAAGTCATCCTGGCTTTCATCTTCTGACATTGCCATAAGTCGAAGGCATGCTTCTTCTTCAGATTCTGAGGAGCTAGTGTTACTGTCACTCATGGTATTTCCTTTTTTGGCAATGAAGCTCTTTTCTTGCTTCTCCCCTTTGTGTGACCGTTTCTCTTTAAAACTTCTATTCTTTTTTCTCTTATCAGGGCAGTCAGCAATGACATGGCTTGCCTTTTTGCAACAATAACAAATGATGTTAGTAGAAAACTATTTGTTCTTATTAGGAGCATACCTGTCTTTTATGGACTTATGTCTTGACTTGTCATTGCTATAGCTAGACTTTCTTGAGCTAGTGAGGAGGAGGGTATGTTCTTCCCTTGCCTCCTTCTTATTAGCAGCTTCTTGAAGTGCTTGTAAACAAGGATTGTTCTCCATCTGTTAGCTCAGATCCTGAAGAGCTGGACTTGGTCTCTTTATGTTCTGCAGATCTTTCTTGATGAATAGGAGAATCATCTCTGCTTCTCCTTAAGTTTTTAGCCCCGAAGGCTACAGACTTCTCGTTATTATAGGTTTTGTTGCCCTCTTCTTCAGCTTTTCTTGCGTTTAGTTGTAGCTCATGGGACAATAGTTTCTCAAACAGATTCCGGGGTTATGTGTTTGTCAAGTTCTCCATCTCCCCGATGGCATAGATTTTGATATCCCATTCTTTGTTTTGGGATCTAAAGAACTTTTCATTAAGATCATTGTTAGAGAATTCTCTTCCATACGTTCTCAGCCCATTTACTATCTTGAAGAATTTATCATAGCATTCAGAAAGTGAATCCTTCTTGTCCTATTTGAAGGCTTCATATTCTTGGTTCAGCAATGACTTCCTATAATCTCAGACTTCCTCAGTGCCTTCCATGAAGACTATAAGTGAGTCCCACTTTTCCTTAGATGTTATGCAATGAATAAGGTTATGAAAAGTGGAATCATCAATGACACTCACTAAGATATTCTTGGCTCTCTTGTCCATAGTGACCAGGGTGATCTCATCCTTGGTCATGTTAACATACTTCTTGGGACCAACTTAGTGGCATCAATAGTGGAGGCAGTAGTAAGAATGAACGAGCCTTTGTTGGGAACTTTACATACAATATTTCTGATTTGAAGAAGTCCTCAAGTCAAAGATAAATACACTTTGTATTTGACACATTTTCTTTAGAGTATTGCTTTCAGGTACTAAGACAGCGCAGTCTAACATAGGGCTAGACTTACTGTCATCAAACATAGTTTTGCCAATGTAATCTTGCATTGTGCAAAACACCATGTAGACATATGATCTATAGTATATTAGACTTGTCACTAACTCACTATCATCAGGAATGAAGATCTATCAAGTGAGCTAAAGCAAAGGAATATATTGAGAAGATCAGAATTTAACCAAGTTAAATATCATCTTGGTAAGCCTAAATATCATCGAGTGAAGGTTTCAATATCGTCTTGAAGACCTTAATCTCCACGATGATATTGTCTTATAAACTCACATCTACACCCATATCATCTTGTCAAAACATCATCCTCCCTCAGGCTCAAAGAAATATTACAACAGTACTAACAAGGCAAAGCATAATCCCCAAAGGCACAGATATGCATCTAAACAGAACAAACAATTTTCTATTAATATTATATGTTATTGCTGTAACATGCTAGGACATGTCATAGCTGTCTGTCTAGATAATAGGAAGGTGGGAAGAAGAGATGATGAGAGAAGATCTCACAAAAGCAAGAAATATGAAAAGAGCTTCATAGCTAAGAAGCCCAAGACCTTGAGTGGCATTGACTCAAGTTCATCAGATTCTGAAGAAGAAGCCTATGTTGGGCTCACTGCTATCTCTGAAGAAGAATTGGAGAATAACTATCCTGCAGCCAAGGTGCGCATAAGGGCACCCCTATCACTGTCAGACAATGACAATGATTCAGAAGAAGGTAAGATCATTCATGGACTGATGACTTTGACTGATGAAAAAGAGTAGGACAAATCTTGTCCTGATAAGGTACATATCAAAGCCTCCCTTTCTATTTCAGGATCTGATATTGAGCCTGATGCTAAAATAGAAAAAAAAACTCATCATCTGATGATGAGAGTGATTCTAAATTAGCTGATCAATATAATGATCTTATTAGCAAGTATGGTGCTATCTTTAAAGCACTGAAGAAAAGCAAGGCCTTGGCCAAAGCACAGGCTGAAGAAATAAGAATTCTTCGACCATTCAAATCCCAGGTGGATGAGAAAACCATTGAAATAACAATGTTGACATATGAGCTTACTGTACTTCAAAAGAAGTATGAAGGTCATATCAAGTTGTTAGCTCAAAGGGAAAGTGTTATTAAGGCTATGGAGGAGAATCTTCTCTTAGAAAGAAAGCTTGTAGCATGCTTCTTTAAGCCTAAAAATGTTCTCCCTATTATAGACATTTTCTCCTCTCCATATAGAGGAGGGCTTGGCTATAATAAGGAGAAGAAAGATACCTCCCAAGCTAAAACTATCTTCCATAAAGTTGTCCTTCCCTCCAATACATATGACCGAGATCTAACATATGGATACCTTACCAATGGTTGTTCAACTAGTAGTACTAAGCCACAAAATCCAAATAATTGAGCAAACATTGGACTGAGTGCTCTAAAGGCACCCCATAAGGAGATCCAAATGAAGGATCATGGTCCATTTGCACTTCGCTCTACAATACCATCAACCAAAGGTAAGCGAAAGGCTATTCCTCGAAAGCCTATCCCTAAAGTGAAGCATATGACTGTGCAGCCAACCTCCAAATCTGTGCACATTCATAGGAACAACTCAAGAAATGCTTGATGTGAAGCAACCTGCTCTTCTGATCATTGTCACCAATACTCCATTCAAAAGGTGACTCAGAATAGAAGGTTTAATATATTTGATTACTGGTGTTGTGGCAAGATTGACCACTTTGCTATGGACTGTTAGTTCAACCCAACCATTCCTAGAGCAAGGAAGGTGAAGCTTGCTAGTAGTTTTGTTGTCAAGCTTCCTGCAGTCAAAGCTAACAAGAACCAAAGACCCAAATATGTTTGGGTCCCTAAGGTAAAATAGTTTATTCTTACAGGTAAGTCCAAATACCAATAAAATGCATAACTGGTATTTGGACAGTGCATGCTCCAGGCATATGAATGGAACAAGAAGCCATTTGAAGAACTATACCTCTATGGAAGATGGATCCAAAGTCATATTTGGTGGACCTGATAGAGGCATCATCAAGGGCTATGGTATGATTACCAATATAATAGTCACCATTACAAAAGTAGCTTATGTGGAAGGGTTGCAACATGACTTTATAAGCATAAGCCAACTATGTGATCTAGTCATTGAGTTCCACAAGGATAAATGTTTGATTAAGAATTCTGTTGACCTTGATAAAATCCTATCAGGCACTAGGAGTGGTAATGCTTATTGCCTAAATTTCTTATGTTTAGATTCTACTACACATGTTTGTCTTGTAGCAAATGAGAGGGAATCTCTTTGTGTGAAATAACACAAGAAACTTGCTCACATGAACTACAAGACAATAAATACACTCTTTTCAGAATATCTAATTAGAAATGGACCTAATCTTAAATGCACTAGAGAAGGTATTTGTCATGTTTGTCAGATGGGCAAGCAGACTAAGACCACCTTTAAGATCATAGGCTCAAAAGATTCAGAAAGGTGCCTTTATTTATTGCATATGGACTTATTTGGTCCTATGTCAATTCATAGTTTAGGAATGAAGGTTCATATCTTTGTGATAGTTGATGACTTCTCTAAGTAAGCTTGGGTGTTCTTCCTTAAGAAAAAGTCTGATACCTTGGATATCTATGCATCCCTTGTCAAGTAAATTTAGAATGAAAGTAGTTATACTGTGGTTAAAATCAGAAAAGATCATGACATAGAATTTCAGTCTGAACTCCTGATAGATTTCTACAAAGAACAAAGTATCCTTCAAGAATTTTCTTATCCAAGAACAACACATCAGAATGGAGTTGCTGAGAGGAAAAATAGAACTCTCATAGAGGCTGGAAGAACCAAGCTAAGTGACTCTTCACTGCTAGAATATTTTTGGATTAAATCTATCAACACTGCATGCCATGTGCAGAATAGAGCCTCTATCATCAAAAGTCACAAGAAAACTCTTTATGACCTAATGAAGGGCAAAAAACCAAATCTGACCTGCTTTAGAATCTTTGGATGTAAGTGTTATGTTCTAAATAATGGTAAATCATATCTAACTAAGTTTGCTGAAAAATGCTTTGAGGGGATTCTTGTTGGATATAGTAGTCACATCAAGGCTTACATAATATTCAATAAGAAGACTCATGTGGTAGAAGAATCAATACATGTTGTATTTGATGAGACAAGCATGATTCATCAAGGCTTGTCTTGCTCTTCTAATGTTGCAAGTACAAATTTAAAGTTGAAAGAGCTTAGCCTATAAGAGTTTACATCCCCAGACCAGATCATTGAAGATGGAGAACAAGTCCAAGGAGAAGTACAAGAAATGACACTTGGACAACACCCAGCTAGTACATCAACTGCTGACACTCAAGGAACACTACCACCAGCTTGGAGGCATCATAAAGACCATCCAAGTAGTCAAGTGATTGGAGACATGAGCCAAGGAGTTAAAGTAAGAAGAAGTGCTCAAAATAAATGTAAGACCCCATGTTCTAAGTGCAAAGAGTTTAGAGGTGTGCTGAAGCAAAGGAGCTAGCGCCCGACGCTAGTGTTAGCTCCGGCGGTAATGACTTTCCGAGAAGTGTGTCCTTTCTCGAGGAGGGTGGCATTTCGTGAGAAGTCCTTAAGCGGTAGAGCGGTGCCGACTTTGTCGCTAGCGCCAACGCTAGCCACTAGCGCCGGCGGTATCGGGAAAGTCTTATATACCTCAAAATCCGACTCTTCAGCTCATTTTCTCTGAGAGCCATTGCAGTTCTGAGGGCAGAGAGCTGGGAGCAGGGAAGGAGATCCTTTGGAGTTGAGTTTTCGTCGTGCTAGGAGGGATTTGTGAAGAAGCATCTGCGTGCGTGTGCCACAGCGGATTCCAGCCATTTCCCTCTCAAGTCTATGGCGCCAAAACGACCAACTAGGGTAACGATTCTCCTCCCTAGTCTTTGGACATGCGCGTCCTTTGATTTCCATGTTTTGGAAGGCTTCTACTAATTAGTAGATCGGATCTTCCGGTGGGTTAAAGTGATTCCCCCATAAATTGCATATAGAGTCTGGAATGGAAGTACGGGCATATGCATGCTGTGTGAAGCCCATCTGGACAGTTCGAGCCGGATTGGTGATGTTTATTGCGTGGAGAAGACTCCATGTATATGCTGTGGTTCGGGTCTTCTGTACTGTTTTGTATAGCAAATTATCCTGGAGGTGTTTCCCAGGCAATACCCGAAGTTTGGTAGCAGAACTGAGTTCTGTTACTAACGCCGGGCGCTAGCAATAGCGCCGGCGGTAGCTCCAGGTGAGCTAATAGTGTTGTTATCTGGAGGTGTTTTCCCAGAGGTGGCAGAACTGACTTCTGTTACCAGTGCCGGGCAGAAATGGGTTCTGTTGCTAGCGCCGGGCGCTAGCGTTAGCGCCGGCGGTAGCGCCCAGCACGCAGATTGTGTGTTTCCGTGCTACCAAAAGTCCTGGGGACTGGATATGTAGCAGGAGAAGCTGTGGAATTTGCAAAGCCCAGCTTTAAGTGATGGGTATTAGGTGAAGCTTACCCGTATCGTGCATAGTTGAATCGCGGTATTTGAGCACGGGCCTAGCTGATCCGAACCCTCCTATAGTGGTGGTGAAGAGGTCGCCCCTCGGTGCACCGGGCTATGGAAGAGTGCCGTAACTTCGTGTGTAAGGACTAGCTCAAATTGCTTGTCTAAGTTAAAATAGGACTTAGCGTGAGGGCGTAACTCAGGGAGTATGCCAAAGTGTGCCTTGAGAGCACGAAGCGGGTGGCTTGGTATGCCTCCGTTGGTGTTGGTTGCGGATATATATATAGATATATATATATATATATATATATGCTGCTGACTCTTACTTGCAGGGAAGGAGCACCGCCGCCCCGAGTTTGGGGTGGGGTCATTATAAATCTTGGTCAGCTAAGCTGACCGGTTCCTTTTTTTCCCACCACTTGGTGGATTTGCTTATACTGGTCTCGGTGAGACTAGCGGGAGATAGCGGGCTGAAGCCCCTGCTGCTGTGCTGTGCTGGCCCTTGAAGGCCAAAGCTTTTGTTTACTTTTGTTCATGTGTTGCCGGCCTGCGTGCCGATGTCTGGAAGCCACCTATATTATGTAAACAAACATTGTAATTAACCTTTTATGTATTTCATTCCTAGTAACGTATGTGGACAATACTATACACTGGTTTATAAATGAAATTATATGCTTCCGTTATGTGACTCTGTGCTGAGATAGTTATATCTTTAACTGTTAAATGCTAATTTTAGTACCGCGCTCTTCTGTTCATCTCATATGACATGGGGTCCTGGCCGGACCTACTTTTCGTCCGAATTTGTGGTCGAATTCTTTTAAGGGGTGGTGAGCACGTATGTGCGTCGCCTTTAACTCATGTAAATAACCAGTAATTGTCCACTTTAGGAATGGATTACATGTATCCGTGTAGCATTCTGATGGAACTTCTGTGTTCCTTTATTGCTTCATGCTATCTCTTAGTCGATCATTATGTTTTGGGTACATATATAGGCGCCTGGGAGTGGAGCGGGGCCTTCTCGACCCCCTCGTTCGACAGCAAGTAGTGCACCAACTCCGGTGCTGACTCCTTCTTCGGCTGAAACGGTAAGGATGATCGTTGAGGCAGTATTTGCGATGTTCACGGCGCAACCAGGAGGGCATGTCCCTGGACAGCCTCCTATTCCGGGAGCGGCTCCAGTGCAAGCTCCAGCAGTCGAACCTGCGGTGGAAAGGCCAGTGTCGTTGAGGGCACGAAGAGCTCCAGATCAACAGCTGCAATACTTTTTGAGTTTCCACCCTCCCACGTTCACGGGGGCAGGAACCCCGACGCAAGCAGAGGATTGGCTATCAAGGGTGCGCAAAACCTTGAAGGCCACATATACAGAGGAAGAGCAAAAGGTTACTTTGGCAACCTTCCTATTGGATGGGGAGGCGCAGCTGTGGTGGGACGAGATGGAGTTACATCAGCTAGCAGGACGGCAGCTGACAGATATCTCCTTTGATGAGTTTTCTAGACTGTTCTTGGCGCGGTATCTTCCACCGGCCCAACAGATAGAGATGGAAAATTAGTTCAACCGTCTGACTCAGGGTGATAGAATGATCGACGACTATCTACATGAGTTTACACGGTTGGGGCGCTATGCAGGCGTGACGTTTGCGGATGAAGCTCGTAAGACAAATCGGTTTTACGAAGGCTTGCGAGAAGAGTTGCGGTTCCTTCTGTCGGGGCCAATGACGCAGGGGTTTATGACCCTGGTCAACTCGGCTCATTCTTTAGAGAAAGATATGAAACGGTCCCAAAGCAGGAAGGAGCTAGCAGTAGTCAAGCCAGAATTCAAAGTAGCGAGCTCGGCAAAGTCGGGATGAGGCAAATAGAAGAAAGGAGCGCGACCGTCTGGGTCAGCTCAATCTTCAGCATCGGGAGTGACTGGGCATCGCCCAATCATCTGTTATAACTGCGGCAAGCCGGGACATATTGCTCGTGACTGTCATAGTGGGAAGAAGATAGTTGCGGCCTATGCGACAGAGAAAGGGAAGGCGGCAGAGTCAACCGCATCCCACGCTGTTCCAGCCCAGCCTAGAGTATACAACCTTGGCCAACAGAGGGCCATCAAACAGAGCGATGTGGTGACAGGTATGCGATAGTATATAGTTTTTATTGCTTTTTATACTTCATACCTTATGCATTGTTTGTTAACAATTAATGTACTAGGCTTTGTCCTGATCTTTAATTATCTGGCGAGAGCACTATTTGACACGGGTGCTTCACATTCCTTTCTATCGGAGGCCTTCATACAGCAACTTGGAGTGCCTTCGTCATTTAGACAGGAACGATTAAATGTGATGATACCCAATGGGTGTTCGATGCGCGCAGATCAAGGTTGTGTGGTAAAGGTACGAATAGGGAGTCAAGACTTTGATTTGGAAGCACTGATACTCCCGCTTTCGGAGTTCGATGTAATCTTTGGTATGGACTGGCTGTCAGCGCAGCAGGCCTACATTGATTGCACGTCTAAGGAGGTTACACTGGGACGGAATACCGAACGTGCGACTACGTTTGCTGGTTTGCGTGGATCGAGCAAGACACTGATGTCTGCTGTCCAAGTGGTCAAGGCAGTTCGGCAAGGCGCAGAGTTATGTGTTGTGCTAGTGGGGGCTGCAAAGCCTCAACCCAGTATGAGTGATGTTCCTGTGATTTTAGAGTATCCATATGTGTTTCCAAAAGATCTTCCTGGGGCGCCACCTCAGCGAGAGATTGACTTCACTATAGAGTTGGTGTCAGGTGCCAAGCCTGTTTCACGCTCTCTGTACCGAATTGAGCCAAAGGAGATGGAAGAATTGAAAGTTCAATTACAGGAGTTGCTAGAGCAGGGTTATATACGTCCAAGTACATCCCCTTGGGGTGCTCAGGTCCTTTTTATGAAAAAGAAGGACGGAAGCCTGAGTCTATGCATTGACTACCGAGAATTGAACAAGCTGACCGAGAAGAACAAGTATCTGATTCCTCGAATTGATGACTTGTTTGATCAGCTAGTGGGGTCAACTGTGTATTCAAAGTTGGATCTCAAGTCTGGCTATTACCAGTTGCGAATTCGGGATTGTGATATCCCCAAGACAGCATTCAGTACCCGCTACGGACACTTTGAGTTTATAGTGATGCCGTTTGGATTAATGAATGCTCCGTCAGTATTTATGAATCTGATGAATAGGACCTTTCGAGAGTACCTTGATCGGTTTGTCATTGTCTTCATTGACGATATCTTGGTGTACTCTCAATCTGAAGAAGAGCACACGATACATTTGCGTGATATTTTGGAAACCCTGCGACGTAGTCAACTATATGCCAAGTTCTCTAAGTGTGAGTTCTGGCTAACCTCAGTGGCGTTCCTTGGTCATGTTGTTAGTGGCGAGGGTATCGCAGTGGATCCGGCAAAGATTGATGCAATCCAGAAGTGGCCCGTTTTGGCGACAGTAGCGGAAGTCAGGAGTTTCCTTGGACTTGCCGGCTACTATCGGCGCTTCGTGGAGAACTTTTCGCGGATCGCTCTACCTCTCACCACCTTGACGAGGAAAGATCAGAAGTTCATTTGGTCACCGGAGTGTGCACAGGCTTTTGAGGAACTGAAGAGGCGTCTGACCACCACACCAATTCTGTGTTTGCCATCTGGTGCAGATGGTTATGAAATTTACAGTGATGCGTCAGGGAGCGGCTTAGGCTGCGTACTTCTTCAGCATGGTCAAGTGATAGCTTATGGCTCTCGACAGTTGAAAGTGCATGAGCGGAACTATCCGGTCCACGACTTGGAATTGGCGGCCGTGATCTTCGCTCTAAAGTTGTGGCGGCACTACTTATATGGTGTGAAAGTTGACATCTTTACAGACCATAAGAGCCTTAAATATCTGTTACATCAGAAGGAGCTCAATATGCGACAATGAAGGTGGATGGAGTTCCTGGGGGACTACACTTTTGATATACGTTATACTCCAGGAAAGGGGAATGTCGTCGCAGATGCTTTGAGCAAGAGGGCTTATTCACAGGCCAACTGGATTCAGATGTATGATCCACGTCTGATCAGGGACTTGGAAGCCTTGGAGATCTCCTGTGTGGAGAGCAGTTCTAGTGCGAGTGCATGCTTGAACTGGACGGAGGTGCAGTATGACCTCGCAGACAGAATACGATAGGCCTTGGAGCTTGATTCGAGCATGCAACACTATTTAGCAGAGTCTGGGGATAGGACCGCTGCAGAGTTTGTATTAGACGACGGTCTGATATGGAAAGACGGTCGATTGTGCGTCCAAAATGTTGGTAAGTTGCGGGAGGAATTGATGTACGAAGCGCACTTTACAAAGTACTCAATTCACCCAGGGAGCACAAAGATGTACCAAGACATGAAAAAGCTGTTTTGGTGGCCAGGATTGAAGAAAGACATCGCCTTGTACGTGGCAAAATGCAAAACTTGCGCACTAGTGAAGGCGGAGTGTCAGAAACCTGGAGGTTTCCTGAAATCGTTGCCTATACCGGAATGGAAATTTGATGACATTTCGATGGATTTCATGCACGGTTTGCGGAGATCACAGAGTGGGAATGATGCCGTATGGGTGATCGTGGATCGCTTGACGAAGGTAGCCCACTTTATTCCAAACCGGAAGGACGATTCAGTTGAAAAGTTGGCAAAACTTTATGTAGATAGCATTGTCCGATTGCAGGGTGTGCCCCGTAGCATCGTAAGTGACCGAGATGGGCACTTTACTTCCAAGGATTGGAGGCTAATCCACCAATTGTTAGGTACAAAGCTGAAGTTTAGCACTGCCTTCCACCCTCAGATGGATGGACAGACTGAACGTACGAACAGAACTCTGGAGGATATGCTCCGAATGTGCGTCCTGGATTTCAGTAAAAAGTGGGAAGATCATCTTTACATGATCGAATTCGCTTATAATAACAGCTATCAGGCAAGTATAAAGATGGCACCCTTCGAGGCCCTCTATGGTAGAGCTTGCCACACTCCCTTATCTTGGGCGGAGATAGGTGAAACGAAGCTGTTTAAGAGAAAGGAAGTCGAAGAGGCAAATGCGACGATTCAAACAATCCGGGATAGATTGTTGATTGCACAAGATAGGCAGGCATAGTACTACAATGCCAAGCACAGAAACGTCGAGTTCGCCATGGGCGACTGGGTTTACCTAAAGATCAAACCTTTCAAGGGGGTGTCCAGGATTCGGCGCTTGAAAAAGCTGAGTCTGAGGTACCTTGGGCCGTTTAAAATACTGGAACGTGTTGGCGAAGCTGCCTATCGACTCGCTCTTTCGACAGAGTTGAGTGGTTTGCACGATGTGTTCCACATATCGGTGTTAAGGAAAGCTGTACCAGAGCCTAGCCAAGTGCTTGTAGCTAGTCAGGTGCCGGTCGATGATGGGCTGAAGATGCTGGTCACGCCTATTTGCATCGAAGACACTAATATTAAGCAGCTGCGGAATAAACTGATCAAGATGGTCAAGGTCCGCTGGAACAATTGCGGTCGTGAGGAGCTTTCATGGGAGCGTGAGCAAACCATGCGTGATGAGTTCCCCGAATTGTTCTGTTAAGGTACGAATTGTTCCCCGAATTATTTATTTGTGTATCTTGTTGTTATTTGCACTGTTAAAATTTCGGGACGAAATTCTTTTAAGAGGGGAAGAATTGTAAGACCCCATGTTCTAAGTGCAAAGGGTTTAGAGGTGTGCTGAAGCTAAGGAGCTAGCGCCCGGCGCTAGTGTTAGCGCCGACGGTAGTGAGTTGCTGACCATTCCTCGAGAAGTCCTTAAGCGGTAGAGCGGTACCGACTTTGTCGCTAGTGCCAGCGCTAGCCAATAGCGCCAGCGGTAGCGGGAAAGTCTTATATACCTCAAAATCTGACTCTTCAGCTCATTTTCTCTGAGAGCCATTGCAGTTCTGAGGGCAGAGAGCTGGGAGCAGGGAAGCAGATTCTTTGGAGTTGAGTTTTCGTCGTGCTAGGAGGGATTTGTGAAGAAGCGTCTGCGTGCGTGTGCCACTGCGGATTCCAGCCATTTCCCTCTCAGTTCTATGGCGCCAAAATGACCAACTAGGGTAACGATTCTCCTCCCTAGTCTTTGGACATGCACGTCCTTTGATTTCCATGTTTTGGAAGGCTTCTACTAATTAGTAAATCGGATCTTCCGGTGGGTTGAAGTGATTCCCCCATAAATTGCATATAGAGTCCGGAATGGAAGTACGGGCATAGGCATGCTGTGTGAAGCCCATCTGGACAGTTCGAGCCGGATTGGTGATGTTTATCGCGTGGAGAAGACTCCATGTATATGCTGTGGTTCGGGTCTTCTGTACTGTTTTGCATAACAAATTATCCTGGAGGTGTTTCCTAGGCAATACCCGAAGTTTGGTAGCAGAACTGAGTTCTGTTACTAACGTCGGGCGCTAGCGATAGCGCCGGCGGTAGCTCCAGGTGAGCTAATAGTGTTGTTATCTGGAGGTGTTTTCCCAGAGGTGGCAGAACTGACTTCTGTTACCAGTGCCGGGCAAAACTGGGTTCTGTTGCTAGCGTCGGGCGCTAGCGTTAGCACCGGCGGTAGCGCCCAGCATGCAGATTGTGTGTTTTCATGCTACCAAAAGTCCTGGGGACTGGATATGTAGCAGGAGAAGCTGTGGAATTTGTAAAGCCCAGCTTTAAGTGATGGGTATTAGGTGAAGCTTACCCGTATCGTGCATAGTTGAATCGCGGTATTTGAGCACGGGCCTAGCTGATCTGAACCCTCCCATAGTGGTGGTGAAGAGGTCGCCCCTCGGTGCACCGGGCTATGGAAGAGTGTCGTAACTTCGTGTGTACGGACTAGCTCAAATTGCTTGTCTAAGTTGAAATAGGACTTAGCGTGAGGGCGTAACTCAGGGAGTATGCCAAAGTGTGCCTTGAGAGCACGAAGCAGGTGGCTTGGTATGCCTCCGTTGGTGTTGGTTGCGGATATATATATATGATGCTGACTCTTACTTGCAGGGAAGGAGCACCGCCGCCCCGAGTTTGGGGTGGGGTCGTTATAAATCTTGGTCAGCTAAAGCTGACCGGTTACTTGTTTTCCCACCACTTGGTGGATTTGCTTATACAGGTCCCGGTGAGACTAGTGGGAGATAGCGGGCTGAAGCCTCTGCTGCTGTGCTGTGCTGGCCCTTGAAGTCCAAAGCTTTTGTTTACTTTTGTTCATATGTGGCCGGCCTGCGTGCCGATGTCTGGAAGTCACCTATATTATGTAAACAAACATTGTAATTAACCTTTTATGTATTTCATTCCTAGTAACGTATGTGGGCAATACTATACACTGGTTTATAAATGAAATTATATGCTTCCATTATGTGACTCTGTGCTGAGATAGTTATATCTTTAACTGTTAAATGCTAGTTTTAGTTCTGCGCTCTTCTGTTCATCTCATATGACGCGGGGTACCGGCCGGACCTACTGTTATATGCTATGTAACAGGGAGGGTGTTACAATAAAGCACTATATCTGAGCTTCTTATCTCAAATTGAAACAAAGAGATTTGAAGAAGCCAATTTGGATCCCTCTTGGATCAAGTCTATGCAAGAAGAGCTTAATCAATTCAAAAGATGCAATGTATGAAGCTGGTTCCTAGACCTCAACATTAGAATGGCCTTGAAATAAAGTGGGTCTACAGGAACACGCTAGATGAGAATGGAATCATCATCAAGAATAAAGTAAGTCTAGTTGCAAAAGGATATAGACAAGAAGAAGGAATTGACTTTGATCAGACCTATGCACCAGTAACAAAACTTGAGGCTATAAGTGTAAGACCCCCTTTTTTTGCTTACATTTCTGGGTCTTACTGCCCAGAACCGCCGCCTTGCGGTGGCACCTTCACTCGAGAAGGTCGCCACCACAAGACGCTGATCCTGTCGGTTATTCATACATCTAGGTCAACCAAACATCGCAGTATAATATAGAAATACGTCCACAACAATCACATTATAAATAAGATACATGTCCAAATGAGATACATAAGTGATAAAGGTACTGAAATAAGAGTGCTAAAATGAAAATGGCTTAAGCCCAGTACAACAATTCCTCATTACAATCCCTCATACTTAGATAACCTATACACTGATTAGAGAAAGCATGGAAGACCGCATTCGGAAGGTGGTATCTCACTGGAGCTCTCCCTGTAACGGCTGAAAGTCCAAATCCGAGCCAGGCCACTGTATCATGTTCATCCCTCTGGTTGCAGGTCTGCTCCTCCTAGTGCTCCTGTTTATTATGCCACATCCGATAGTTAGTCTATAAGAGTAAAAGGTTTCCTCTTCCCATCTACGGGCAACTCCTAGGCACCGGGCAGGGAGGATGAAGAGAAAGGTAACAAGGGGTAATAAAAACAAGCAGGTGGCAGTGGCCCTATCTAGCATAAGTATAGACAGAAAAGAGTCTATTCTAGCAATTCTACTATACAGTCTATATATAAGAGTGCAATAGACTAGAAAAGATCTAATAATAGCAACAGAGCACAATGAGCAACCAATAACAGTCGCATCAGTATAAGTAAGTAAAGCATTGTATATAAAAGAAACAGCTATGAAATTAACCCTATCTTCAAGCCTTAAAGAAAGGTTACAATACTATAAATGAAAAGATCATAAGCTTAAACTAGGCTATTGCAAGAAAGAAAATTGTAACATTACTTAGCATGAAAAGAGAGAAAACATGAAATGAACAAAAGCATGAAAAAGGTCACTAATAGCTCTAGTAGCACACCCCCCCCCCCCCCCCCCTCCAAATTTCTGAACCCTGGACTCAAGTAGACCCTATGAATTTATAGAAAACAATTTCATGTTACACGCCCTCGATCACGGGCATGGCCAAGGGCGTGTAACCACTGTTCAGCTCAGTTCCGACAACGGCGTGGGTCTTGCGTGACAGCGCGGCAAAATGGGACAAGTCACGGTCGTGACATTTGGGTCACGGGCGTGACCCGTGATGGCTTCATTTAATGCAGCGTGGGCTTGAATGCGCCGCGACAGCGAGCATGGATCATGCTGGAAAGTCACGGTCGTGACATTTGGGTCACGGGCCTGACTTGAGTTGACTTCTTGACGGCATCTCCACGTCTCAACGGCATCACCAGAAGCATCACTTTAAGTTTACACGACCTTGGTCACGAGCGTGACCATTGGGTCATGGGCATGACTGAGGGCATGACTTGCTGTGGACAAGCTCAAATTGCACCGCATCAATTCTGGACGATCTTATGATTACACGCCCTTGGTCATGGGCGTGACCTAGGGTGTGTAATGCAAATTTTTCCAAATTTGTCCCAAAATTCTGCAAAAATACAAATAAGCTAAATTAGAAACAATTTTCATAAAAGAACTATTATAAGATAAAATTGACATGAAAAAGAAATGTTCATATTAAATAATATCTAAAATTTATACAAAAAATGTTATATAAAAACTACTTATCAGTTTTAAAGACAGAAACAATAGGAATTTGACTAAGGATTAAAGGAAAATCGTCCAAAGAAAACTATAAAATACAGAGAAATTGTCTTGATGATCAAGACGATACTACTACATTCTCAACGACAATCTTTATGTGGTCTCAACGATACTCTCTACAACATGACTGAATCTACGACATGTTGACATGACTGGACACATCAATGTACAATCACGTGTTCGCCAAAGGGTAAAATTGAGAATCGGGCATAAGCGAAGCAAGTAGAGGCTCGCCTCCTCACGATGAGCGAGTCGCGAGGGCGAGACAAGCCAGACTCACCTCCTTGTGAGGAGTGTAGTGGCAGGGCGAGGCGAGTGTATGCTTGCTTCTTTGGGGTGCATTTAGCAATGTCGAGGCTAGTGAGAGCTCGATGCCTCGCATAAGCGGCTCAGGCCGGTAGAAGGGGGGTGACCGCATTCTTCATCAAGCACTCGCCTGCCTAGGTTTCTGGTTGCGCTGGCCACCAGGAGAGGGGCGAGTGGAACCCCATTCGCTCGGGAGGCCATGGGATGGTGAGTGGTGCCTTCACGGGCCACTCATATAGGGAGATCTCGTGAACCCAGCTCGCAGGAAGACTGGTGAGTGGCGACTTTATGGGACATTCGCCCAGTGGGGGTCTAGGGGAGATTTTACCTAGATACCCTTGGTGGGCTGTCAATAGCCCTTTAGAACAGCGGAGTATGGCTGTTAGCGGACCAGTTTGGGGTGCGATTAGTAAAACCTAAAGGCGGAGTTATGCTATTAGCAGACCAGAAGAGAAAAACTATATATTGACACTAAATGGCACCTTTGGAGAGGAATCCAAATCTTTGGCTTCTTCTTCCTTATGACATCTTTGGTTAGCTCCTCAGGCTCTCCAAGGTGCCCGGTTTCAGCTTAGGCATAGGAGGGGAAGCACTCTAAGATCTTTCGGGTGTGTAGTGGGACCTCCACGATGCAGCCAAGGGTCGGTATTTAGTTCTAAGTCTTCAGTCAAGTTCCTCTACAAGATCAGTAAGTGCTAGCTACCCCCTCTTATGGGTTCGAACTCCTCGTTGGGCCAAATCTCAGTTCCAACATTTTTTGTTCGATGAGCGTGGACCGTAGCTAGTACAAGAAATTCCCAAGGAGGCAGCATGGCTGGAGAGGATGAGCGAGATGTCGACTGTGGCGGTTCGCCACCATCTGGCTCGCCAGCAATGGTAGGAATGCTGGCAGATTTTCGAAGGGAGGTGCTCGAGACAATCAACCTCACCTTCACTGCGGCGTGAGGCGAGTTTGCAACCCCAGTAGCCCAGGTCGTCCCACTGCCGGTGGTAGGAGAGAATGCTCTGGGGTAGAGACCTGGCAAGGAGCACGTCAGTGAGGAGCCGTCACGAGATCTAGCAGGGCAGGAGTTGTTCCCCAGCCCGACGAGTGCCAGCCCGGTGGGTGAACTCATAAGGCAAGTGGGGCAGGCGAGGATGGCGAGTGGGGGAATCCCATTCTGTGAGCATGTGCTTTCATGCCCGTTCCAGCAGGTTTCAGAGAGCCAGACATGGTCTACTAGACTGGGAAGGATGACCCGTCCAACACTGCAATGTTTTGAGGACACGGTCTTCATTTGGCATATGTCGGTTACTTTCAAATGCCGACCTTTTGCCATTACCTTGAAGGAGAAGGAGCGGGGCTGATTTCACCTGCTCCCAGTGGGGTCGATCTATCCATTTGAGGATCTGCGTCGTAGCTTTCAGCTACGCTTCTCGACCTCGAAGACGAAGAAGAAGGATGTTGAGGCACTCTTCAAGATCAAGCAGGGACTGGGGGAGTCACTGGCCCTCTATGTGGACCGATTCTAGGAGGAGGTCTTGCTCATTCAGAAGGTGCCTGGGTTCACCCTCCAGCTTGCCTTCACGATGGGTCTGCGGGAGGGGTTCTTCAAGATGAACCTGAAGCAGAAAACCCCTTGTTCTTTGAGGTGCTAATGGAGAGAGCGGCGGAGGAAATTGAAGGGGAAGCGGCCAACCCGGAGTTCGCAAAAAGGCTGGAAAAGCTGAGTGAGTCGGAGGTCAGGAAGTAAGAGGTTAAGAGAAGAGAAAAGTCGAGATCCCCAGAGTTGGGGTGGAGGAAGCAGGGAGGGTGGATGTAGGTCCCGGGAAGAGGTTTTGCCCAAGGAGGGGGCAACTTCCAGGGAGGTCAGGGAAGACCCAATCACCCAGGGTGGAGGCAAGGCCTGAGGCCACTCCCTCCCTAGCCTCAGCAGGCCATGTTGATCGGTCGAGGAAGGGGAAGGAGAGTAGGAGCAGGAGGAGGAGCGGGAGAAAGGAGGAGGAACCGTGCAGCAGAGGCGGAGGGAGGGGGACTGTGTTGCCGTATTGTGACTTCCACCAGGAGGAGGGTCACCCATCGGTGAACTGCCCAGAGTTCTTGGAGATCAGGAGGGCGAGAGGCCCTAGGGAGCAGCAGCCATCGGTAAGTCTTGAGGAGGTGACCCGGGCGGCAGAGGAGGAGGATAGGTGTGTGGATAAGACAACGCAAAGGACACCCATCAATCCTTGGATTCTATGAAATTTTTTTCTAGTAAAATATATAACTTAAAAGAAATTGAAGGAATGATCACACTTTATTTAAAATATAATAAAAAACACATTAAGTCATGCTCAAAAATATTAAAATTATAATAAAATATGGGTAAAAATGGAAAGATGAATGTTTCACCAAAAGTTGTTTTTTCTTACATATAGTGTAGATTCAAGCATTGTATGCACTGAGTGCATGCTCATCGAAGATATTGCTGCACGCCCGCACTACGCACTTGGCATTTGTGCATGTTCGCCTGTTTATTTAATTGAATTTTTAATTATTTTTATAATTATATGTAAAACCCATATTTAGCGAGTGACGTGATGGGCCCAGTAAGGTTGAGCGTTGACCCTAAATTGACAACATCGAGACCCCTCACAACTCGTCAGGAGCTCGCCTAACCCGTCCCGACAGCCCACCAGTGACTCCACTTTAGCTCGTAACAACTCACTCAACTTCAATTCGACTCGCCGAGCGACCCAATCAGACTGGCTAGAAGCCGGTCTCACCCACTAACTGCAAGGTCCCCCCCCCGCCAACTAGACTCAGTTGCATATTAATACAACCCTAGGGTACAAGGAAGAGGGTCTGGACGCCCAAGTTTACTTGTAGGCCGACTTCGAGCCAACCAAGCTCTTCTACAAACTCATTTTGATATTGAGTTCAGAGGGAGAGTTCATATACACTCCTTTGTGTACATTGGAACCTCTACGTTGCGACACATGGACCATATTTGTATACAGCACGAGCTCACGGTCAATCTCTATTTGTTTGGTGTATGTGCTTTCCAAATCGAGGGTGATACTTCTGGTCCAAAAATTGGGAGTCGAGATCTTAGCTCCAACATATTGGTGTAGTGAGCATGGACCTTGGTCGAAGACAGAAACACCTTCGGAGAAGCACAATGGAGAACAACGATGGACATGAGACAAGATGTAGTGTCTCGCGGAAGTGTAGCAGCCTCTTCGCACACAATGACTTCAGGTCGCATACCCTAAGATAGGCATCCCCCACCCCGCAAGGTCTCTCAAAAGATCTCGACATTTAGCGCATGTTATTACATTGATATTGAGGGCGCTCTACCAAAGGGTAGTGTTCCTCACCCATTATTATGCTAGAAGGCGTGTTAAACTCGGCATTGTGTCCAAGTGTTAGGGGAGTGACACGGGATCGGGTTCCGACTACCTTCCTTACCCTCGATTGCCACACCGGGGCGAGCCGCGGTTGTGCAATCCGAACTGGCATAGTGTTTGTGATAAGTAGTATTTTTATAACTTTTTAATAGAAAATCTTGTAAATATTTAATATGAATTCTCTATTTTATGTCAAATTTAGGTTATAAGTAGTTCTTTTTGTAATTTTGATTCTAACTTAGCCTAATTTTAATATTTGCAGATTTTTGGACAAATTGGGAAAATATTGCATTACACGCCCTCTGTCACGCCCGTGACCAAGGGCGTGTAACTTGTAGACCAGTCCAGGTCGATGCCGTGCTGTTGAGCTAGTCCACACCCAGTCACGCCCCAGGTCACGCCCGTGACCCAAAGTCACGCCCGTGACCATGGGCGTGTAATATTAGAATCTGCCACGTGGAGCTGCCGTCGAGACGAGAAGTTGCCATTGAGAAGTCAACCAAAGTCATGCCCGTGACCCAAAGTCACGCCCGTGACCTTCCCGCGTGATCCAAGCACGCCGCCGCGCGGTCTGCCTAGCCCATGCCGCATTAAATGAAGCCGTCCTGAGTCACGCCCGTGACCCATATGTCACGCCCGTGACATGTCCAATTTTCTCCCGCCGTCACGCCAAGTCCACGCCGCTGCCGGATCCAATGTTACAGTGATTACACGCCCTTGGACACGCCCGTGACCGAGGGCGTGTAACTTGAAAATTTTGCCTATAAATTCAGAGGCTCTCCTTGAGTCCAGGGTTCAGAAATTTGGAGATGGGGAGATGCTGTTAGAGCTGAGAGTGAGTTTTTCAAGTTAATGTTCATGTTTCTTAAGGCTTTCATGTTCTCCTCCTTCCCTTTTTCATGCAATGTTGTAGTGTAACTTTCGTGTACTAGTTTTCTTAAGCTTGCAATTTTCATTTTTCTTAGCCTTGCACTCTTAATTTAAGGCTTGTAATAGTTCTTTGATTTTCAATAAAATTAGTTTTCTCTTTCATGTTCTTTTTCTCCTTAAGTAATTTCTTCCTTTTTATGCAAGGTTAAATTTTTCTCTCCTTAGTAATGTTCTTTTTTTATGCAATGTCAATTTCTCTTTCTTTTCATGCAATGTTCAAGCTTTTCATTTAGTTTGAATTTAGTTTTAATTTTAGTTAAGCGAAAACAAACCACCTCAAATTTTCGTCGATAAAATAATAGTGATTTTCCTCGAAGTAGAAGTAATCAACGCGCCCCGTGGAATACGACCTTGATATTCCTAAATATCCTATACTATAGACGATAAGGTACACTTGCCTTTATCGGATATAGTTTTGGAGAAAATCTCAACCTTTCACTAAATTTCAAAACCTACCGAATTATATATCAAGTTTTTGGCGCCGTTGCCGGGGACTTTGCGTAGATATTTTGAAAAGAGGATAGCTATTAATTTTATCATGCTTCTTTCTATTTTAGTTTGCTTTTTCTAACTTTCAAAAAGAAATTTTTTTTTTTTTAGTTTTTCTTCTTCCTTTCTTCTCTTTTTAGTGTATGACCCGAGGTAGCACTTCGATTCTTCCTTTTGATCCGGAGATCGAGCGAACCCTTTTGAGGCACCGCCGTTCTCGTGATCAGGGAAATCAAATAGAATTCGAAGAGTCGATCGGGGACACTAACGCAGCAAATATGGATCATAATCTTAATCCTCCTAATCTTAACGAGCCAAATCCTAATGAGGACGCGCAACGGACCATGTCCTATTATGCGCGGCCGAATTTGGAAGGCACACAATCGAGTATTGTTCGCCCCACGGTGGCGAACAATAATTTTGAGATCAAGTCCAGCATCGTACAAATGGTGCAACAATCGGTGACCTTTGATGGTCAACCGGACGAGGATCCAAATTCACATATCTCTTACTTTCTTGAAATTTGCGACACTTTTAAGATCAATGGCGTCACCGATGACGTCATTCGATTACGTCTTTTTCCTTTTTCTTTGCGGTCTAAGGCCATGCAGTGGCTGGGCTCCCTACCTAGGGGATCCATCACTACATGGGCCGAAATGGCGGAAAAATTTCTTAATAAATATTTCCCGCCTTCAAAGACCGCTAAATTGCGCACGGATATTGCATCGTTCATGCAAATCGACTCGGAGACTCTCTATGACACATGGGAGCGCTTCAAGGAGCTTTTGCGTCGATGCCCTCACCATGCACTTGCCACTTGGCAACAAGTGCAAATTTTTTATAATGACTTAAATCTCCAAACGAGGCAAATGATTGATGCGGCCGCCGGGGGGACATTAAATAATAAAACCCCGATCGCCGCTCAAGAGCTTTTCGAAGAGATGGCCACAAATGCGTATCAATGGAACATGCCCCGAGCGCGGCTTAATAAGCCGGCCGGAATTTTTGAAATAGACGCAAACACAAATTTGGCTTTACAAGTTGAGCGCTTAACAAAGCAAGTGGCGGAGATGTCTGCTTCCTCCGCCACTCCTCCTTGGGCCAATAACGTTTTAATTGAAGAACATGTTGACTACATGGGAAATCCACCTCGGCCTTCCTATAACCCGAACACCGCTCCGTATAATAACACCTACAATGCGGGTTATAGGAATCATCCGAATTTCTCATGGAGCAACCAAGGAAATGCTCAGCGTCCTATGAATTTAAATCAACCTCCCCCTAATCAACTTCTTAACTTAACTCCGCCTCAAAGTTTGATTTCTCAAAATTATAATCCACCCAGTTTTCCACCGCAACAGCAAAAACTCTCTCCGATTGAAGAGGTTTTTGCAAAATATGTTGCTACAAATGAAACAAACATCCGGAACCTTACCGGATCAATCAAAAATTTAGAGAATCAAGTGGGCCAACTCGCAAAGATGATTTCTGAGCGTCAACAAGGAGCACTACCGGGGAACACCGAGCAAAATCCAAAGGAGAGCGCGCACGCGATTACACTCCGAAGCGGGAAGGAGGTGGTTCAAAAACAGGACGAACCCAAGGTAATTTCCTCTCCTCCTCCTCCTACTTTTAATTCATCTTCGAATTTGCCCGCTACGATAGCTCCGCACTCTTTTATTTTAAATCCGCGCGCTACTACTTCTAATATTCCGTATCCATCGAAATTTAAAAATGAAAGCGCCGAAAAAAATTATAAAAAGTTTTTAGATGTTTTAAAACAAATCCACATTAATGTTCCTTTCTGCGAGGCTATCTCACAAATGCCTAAATATGCGAAATATCTTAAGGAGTTGCTCTCCAATAAAAAAATTTAGAAAATATTTCGCATATTTCTTTAAACGCAGAATGCTCCGCGGTTGTACTCAACAAATTGCCGAAAAAAGCAAATGACCCGGGACGGTTTTCCATCCCATATCTTTTTAGTAATTCGTTAGTAAAACACGCCTTAGCGGATCTTGGAGCAAGCATCAACCTTATGCCGTTTTCTTTGTTCAAAAAGTTAGGTCTAGGAAATCCAAGGCCCACTCGAATGAGTATCCAATTAGCGGATCGTTCTTTAAAATATCCGATAGGAATAGTGGAGGACGTGCTCGTCAAGGTTGACAAATTCATCTTCCCGGTGGATTTTGTCATTCTTGACATCGAAGAGGATGCCGAAGTACCCCTCATACTCGGCCGCCCCTTCCTTGCCACCTCCCGCGCTATTATCGACGTAAGTAACGGAAAGCTCCTCCAACGGGTTGGAGACGATGAAGTTACTTTCGGCATAAATTCCTCGATGCGGAACACGCTAGAAAATGACGATTCATGTTTTTACTTAGAAGAGTGTTGTGAGTTCGATTCATCCCTCGAGTTAGTTTCATCGGCGAATAGTGATTCCGAGCCCGTAGAGCTCTTTTGCGATGAAGAAGAAGTCTCTCACCCCACACCACCCGAACCATTATTTTTAGAAAAATTAAAAATCAAGACTTCTTATGAAGAACCACCCGAATTAGAGTTGAAACAACTCCCCCCTCACCTTAAATACTTGTTTTTGGAAAAAGAGTCTAAGCTACCCGTCATCATTTCATCCGATCTTAGCAACTCAGAAATTTCTGAGTTGACTATAGTTTTAAGAAAGCACCGCCACGCAATTGCGTGGCAATTATCGGACATTAAGGGTTTAAACCCATCTTTCTGCACTCATAAAATATTTCTCGAAGATAATTCCCGAAATTCAGTCCAGCCTCAACGACGGCTAAACCCTAACATGAAAGAAGTCGTTAAGGCCGAAGTTATAAAACTTCTGGACGCGGGAATCATCTACCCGATATCGGACAGTACTTGGGTTAGCCCAGTACAAGTCGTGCCAAAGAAAGGTGGTGTTACGGTAGTTGCGAACGAAAATAATGAATTGATCCCAACCCGTACTGTTACGGGTTGGCGGATGTGCATCGACTATCGGAAATTAAATGATGCCACCCGTAAGGATCATTTCCCTCTACCATTTATCGACCAAATTTTAGAACGCCTTTCTGGTCACTCCTACTACTGTTTTCTCGATGGTTTGTCGGGATACTTCCAAATTCCGATTTCGCCCGACGACCAAGAGAAAACCACTTTCACTTGTCCCTTTGGCACCTTCGCTTATCGAAGGATGCCATTCGGTCTTTGTAACGCGCCAGCTACATTCCAAAGATGTATGCTGGCAATTTGTGACGAGTTAGTGGAGGAGGTGATGGAAGTATTTATGGACGATTTTTCCGTATACGGGAGTTCTTTTGAAAATTGTTTAAAAAATCTCGAGCGCGTGTTGCAGCGATGTGAGGAAACAAATTTAGCGCTTAATTGGGAAAAATGCCATTTTATGGTCAAGGAAGGATTAGTCCTTGGCCATAAAATTTCGGGCATGGGGATCGAGGTCGATAAGGCCAAGATCGAAGTGATTGAAAAACTTCCCCCTCCAACAAACGTAAAAGCTATTCGTAGTTTCCTAGGCCACGCGGGGTTTTATCGGCGCTTTATACAGAATTTTTCAAAAATCACAAAGCCGTTAACCCACCTTCTTGAAAAAGAATCCTCGTTTATTTTTAGCGATGAATGCCATTTGGCTTTTAAACTCATCAAAGAGAAACTTATAAACTCCCCGATTCTAGTCGCGCCGGATTGGTCGCTCCCTTTTGAAATCATGTGCGACGCGAGTGACATTGCGGTTGGTGCCGTTTTAGGCCAACGGGTGAGTAAGTATTTCCACCCTATTTATTATGCGAGCAAAACACTCACGTCGGCACAAGCGAATTACACCACAACCGAAAAGGAGCTTCTAGCGATCGTTTTTGTCTTCGATAAGTTTAGGTCATATATCACCCTCTCAAAAGTTATTGTCTTCACGGATCACTCCGCACTTAGGTATCTTTTAAGCAAATCGGACGCCAAGCCTCATCTTTTGCGATGGATCCTCCTCTTGCAGGAGTTTGACTTAGAGATCCGGGACAAAAGGGGGGCCGAAAACTTGGCGGCCGATCATCTCTCCCGTTTAGAAAACCCCGCCTCGGAAGTTTTGATAGAATCTGACATCGATGATAAATTTCCCGAAGAGCGCCTCCTCGCTCTCGAAAATATTAATTCGTCGTCTACCCCCTGGTTTGCAGATCTGGCTAACTATTTAGTAGCCCGGGTCTTGCCAAAAGAATTCTCGAGTCAGAAAAAGAAGAAATTCTTTTCTGATTTAAAGAATTACTTTTGGGAGGACACCTTTTTATTCCGTGTATGCGCAGACCAAGTGGTGAGACGATGCGTCTCGAGTGAGGAGGGTCTTAAAATTTTACGACATTGTCACGAGGGACCATCCGGTGGTCATTATCATTCGAACCGAACCGCGAGGAAGGCGCTGGAGGCGGGCTTTTATTGGCCCTCGCTCTTCAAAGATGCTCACACCCTTGTGAGTACTTGCGACAGCTGCCAGCGGTCGGGCAACATCTCTCGCCGGGATGAGATGCCCCAAAATATTTTCTTAGAATGCGAAATTTTCGATCTTTGGGGCATTGATTTCGTTGGTCCTCTCCCTCCTTCGTTTTCAAATAAGTATATTCTAGTAGCGGTCGACTACGTGTCGAGGTGGGCGGAAGCGCAAGCTCTCCCCACCAACGATGCGCGAGTCGTCGTTAACTTTTTAAAAAAATTATTCTCTCGATTTGGCACTCCGCGCGCTATTGTGAGTGATCGGGGCACCCATTTTTGCAATACTCAATTCACAAAAATCTTAGCAAAATATGGTGTCATGCACAAATTATCCACTGCATATCACCCACAAACGAGCGGCCAAGTTGAAGTCGTTAATCGAGAATTAAAACGAATCTTAGAAAAAACTCGAACGGCGTACAAGACCGCTATCGGTTGTACACCATATCGAATGGTCTATGGCAAGGCTTGCCACCTTCCGGTCGAATTAGAACACCGCGCATTTTGGGCGCTTAAATTTTTAAATCTTGATTCTACTTTAGCGGGCGAACAAAGAAAATTTCAAATGAACGAATTAGATGAGTGGAGAGCGAATGCGTATGAGAGTAACAAATTATATAAGGAGCGAACAAAGTTTTATCACGATAAGCATATAAAATTTCCAAAAACTTTTTCGCCGGGCGATCTCGTCCTCCTTTATAATTCCCGCCTTCGCCTTTTTCCGGGAAAACTAAAATCCTGATGGACCGGACCCTTTATTGTTAAAGAGGTTTGGTCCTATGGGACAATTTTAATTTCCCACCCGGAAAAAGGTACCTTCAAAGTTAACGGGCACCGCCTTAAATTATATCTTCCGGGAGAGTTACCAAATGAAAAGAGTGATTCAATTGTTTTTCAACCTTTAATATGACCGGCAAGTGGGTCAAGCTACGCGACCTTAAACAAAGCGCTTTTGGGAGGCACCCCAAAGTTATCTCTTTTTTTGTCTTCTCTTGTTCTTTAATATATTTTGTAGGTAATCGTCGCTTCCCCGCGCAAACTTCAAAAATCAGGGAAGCCCCTTCTCTTTCTTCCTTCTCTTTTATCATGCATTTCCTTTTTATTTTGTTTTGCACTTCTTTTTTCCTTTACTTCATACTTAGTTTTAAACATTGGGGACAATGTTTAACTTTAAGTATGGGGGTGTAAATAGTTTTTTTTTAAATAGTTGTTAAATCAGAAAATTTTCAAAACAAAAAAATATATATATTTTTTCTTATGTTTTCTTCTATTTTAGCACTTGTAAAACCCAAAAACTAAAAAAAATAGAAAACAGAAAAATTTAAATCTTGGAAAGGGACGTTTGGGATTTTATCCCATCACACCTCCTAGTACCTTGCGAACCCTTCACCGGGTAGCCCTTGGGAAGTCCAAGACTTGCAAAAAAAAAAAAAAAAAATTTTAAGTTTTAAAGCTAGTTCCCTTTCTTTGTAAATAGTTTTTAATGAGAAAAATTCAAAAAAAAGATAATATCAAAAATTCCAAAAAATTCTTATTTCCCTCCTTGTTGTTTTTGTGATTTCTTAGAAATCTAGTTGAGAATGTTTATAAGCATGTTTAAGTTTTTAATTGGCTGAAATTTTGCTTATCATAGTTTGTTAATTTTAAATTTGAGGTAATTTTGATTTAAGAATCATCTTATGATTTTAAATTGATTAGAGAATTTTGTTAACATGACTTCTCTTTTTATTTTTAAATGGCTTCATTTTGTAGTAAATTTCCTAAACCTCTTTAGATTTTAATTATATTTCCTTCTAACTTCTTAGATCTTAGGAATTTTTAATTTTACTAGAATTTGCTCTCAATATGATTTAAAGCTAGCTAGATTTTTTTTTCTTCCCCTACCCTACCCCTTTGATGGCATAAAAAAATGTATTAAAAGATCATATGTCATGGGAATAAGAGGATAAAATGCATTATTCCCTAAAACATATGCACCCAAAATATTTGAAAAGATTATATGGCATGGAGTAAGAGGATAAAATTCATTACTCCTAAACCATATACATTTTGGGTTTTTATTAGAAGAGAAAAAAAAAAGAGTAAGAAAAAAAAAGAGAAGGAAATTTCATGATAAATTCCATTTCCTCCATTCAAAAATTTCTCTTCTTATGCCAAATTTTATGAAATCCCCCTTAGCCAATTATCATTGTTCTAGTTTTAGTTGAAAATTATGGAGAGAGCAATATTTAGTAATTTACTTTTCCTTAAGATTCTTTTAAGATAGAGTTCTTATAATTTTAATTTAATTTAGTTTTATAATTTCTACAATTTTGTCAAACTACTTAATTTTCTTGAGAAGTTATTGCCTAAACATTTTTCCCTCTTTTCAAATCATCATCATAATTTAGGACTTAACTCCCCCTTGAATTTACTCTTAACTTAACTTTTGGTTAAATGAAATTTTAGTTTTAAATTAAAAATTTTTTATGGATGTCTTATAAATAATGTCTCACACTTTTGCTCTGGAATAGCAAAACCTCAAGTATGGGGGTATTTGATAAGTAGTATTTTTATAACTTTTTAATAGAAAATCTTGTAAATATTTAATATGAATTCTCTATTTTATGTCAAATTTAGGTTATAAGTAGTTCTTTTTGTAATTTTGATTCTAACTTAGCCTAATTTTAATATTTGCAGATTTTTGGACAAATTGGGAAAATATTGCATTACACGCCCTCTGTCACGCCCGTGACCAAGGGCGTGTAACTTGTAGACCAGTCCAGGTCGATGCCGTGCTGTTGAGCTAGTCCACACCCAGTCACGCCCCAGGTCACGCCCGTGACCCAAAGTCACGCCCGTGACCATGGGCGTGTAATATTAGAATCTGCCACGTGGAGCTGCCGTCGAGACGAGAAGTTGTCGTTGAGAAGTCAACCAAAGTCACGCCCGTGACCCAAAGTCACGCCCGTGACCTTCCCGCGTGATCCAAGCACGCCGCCGCGCGGTCTGCCTAGCCCATGCCGCATTAAATGAAGCCGTCCTGAGTCACGCCCGTGACCCATATGTCACGCCCGTGACATGTCCGATTTTCTCCCGCCGTCACGCCAAGTCCACGCCGCTGCCGGATCCAATGTTACAGTGATTACACGCCCTTGGACACGCCCGTGACCGAGGGCGTGTAACTTGAAAATTTTTCCTATAAATTCAGAGGCTCTCCTTGAGTCCAGGGTTCAGAAATTTGGAGATGGGGAGGTGCTGTTAGAGCTGAGAGTGAGTTTTTCAAGTTAATGTTCATGTTTCTTAAGGCTTTCATGTTCTCCTCCTTCCCTTTTTCATGCAATGTTGTAGTGTAACTTTCGTGTACTAGTTTTCTTAAGCTTGCAATTTTCATTTTTCTTAGCCTTGCACTCTTAATTTAAGGCTTGTAATAGTTCTTTGATTTTCAATAAAATTAGTTTTCTCTTTCATGTTCTTTTTCTCCTTAAGTAATTTCTTCCTTTTTATGCAAGGTTAAATTTTTCTCTCCTTAGTAATGTTCTTTTTTTTATGCAATGTCAATTTCTCTTTCTTTTCATGCAATGTTCAAGCTTTTCATTTAGTTTGAATTTAGTTTTAATTTTAGTTAAGCGAAAACAAACCACCTCAAATTTTCGTCGATAAAATAATAGTGATTTTCCTCGAAGTAGAAGTAATCAACGCGCCCCGTGGAATACGACCTTGATATTCCTAAATATCCTATACTATAGACGATAAGGTACACTTGCCTTTATCGGATATAGTTTTGGAGAAAATCTCAACCTTTCACTAAATTTCAAAACCTACCGAATTATATATCAGTTTGAAAGCTCCGTTGGCATCTTGGCACCTCTGTAGAACATCCAAGAGCTCGTCGCTGAGAGGATTTCTGTCAAGGTGGAGTCTCCAATCGCACCTTCTCGGCAACTCCACTTTGAAACAACATCGAGCCCATCACTGAGAGGACAAACCATCTGTGAGGTGACCCCAAGCTATGACATATCATCACCTATTGGGGTAGAGAGCGCACAAGCCCGACCAGAGCACCTACAAATTAGTTCGAGCAAGTACATGCACGAGCGCTAAGCGGTATGCCGATACACAACCAAAACACAACACAAAATAACAACAATAAATGGAGCTAGGGTCATCAAGGAATGCAAAGGAGGTCCAGCGCCTCACTGGGAAGTTGGTCGAGCTAAGCATGTTTCTTTCCAGGGCAGGGGAGAAATGCTCATCCTTCTTCAAGGCACTGCGAGGAAACCAGGAATTTGAATGCACCCCTGAGTGCGAGGGGGCATTCCGAGCACTAAAGGAACAATTAACATAGGCCCCTCTTCTCCAGGGACCAAGGCAGGGTGAGGACCTATCCCTATACCTGGGGGTGGGGGTCGAGGCGGTGAGTTCGGTTTTGGTCAGGGAGGAGGGAAAGAAGTAACTCCAAATCAACTACGTCGGTAGGGAGCTGAGAAAGGCAGAACTCAGGTACCCCATCCTAGAGAAGCTGGCCTCCGCCCTGGTGGTGTCGGCCCAGAATCTTCGACCTTACTTTCAAGCATATTCTATCAAGGTGGTGACCTGCCATCCCCTATGCAACATCATGGAGGGGTAGAGCACTCGGGAAGGTTGGCCAAATGGTCGGTGGAGCCCAGCGAGTTTGACATCTCGTTTGTTCCCAGACTATCTAGAAAGGCACAAACGGTGGCGGATTTCTTAGTTGACTACGTGACCGAGGTAGAAGAGCCCGAGCCACACCACTCAATGGCATGGAAAATGTTGGTCGACGGGGCATTGGGGAAGCATTCCTTTGGGGATGAGTGATCCTGGTGAGTCCCCATGGAATAAAGATCGAGGAGGCAATCAACATACACTTCCCACTCACCAACAACCAAGCCGAGTATGAGGTTGTGCTCGCAGAGCTCTGCCTGGCTAGGGAGCTGGGGGTGCAGGATGTGGAGGTCTCGACAGACTCCATAGTGGTGGATTGCCAAGTTAAGGGAGAGTTTGAGGTGAAGGAACCAACTCTCCAGTGATACCTGGAGAAGGTTAATGGACTCATTGTCCAGTTTCGCACCTTCTCAATTCATCACGGGCCGAGGGAGGAGAGATCCCCGATGTTCCTCGGGTAGGGGGCGCGGTCAGAGCTCTTCCAACCATCCATTGAGGAAGGAGAGTTGATGGAGGTGGACCAGCAAGCATCATGGATGGACCCCTTCATCACCTTCCTGACGTCGGGGCAGTTCCCAGGAGGGGACATAGACAAACGACGATTCCTGTACAAATCGTCATACTACTCTTTGCATGGAGGATGGCTGTACTGAAAGACCCTCTCGGGGCTCCTAGCATGTTGCGTATCAGAAGAGGAGGCCCCGAGGGTCTTGGAAGAGATCCACTCAGTGGAGTGTGGCAGCCACTCTAGGAGTAGGACCCTGGAAGGAAGGGTGTTGAGGAAAGGCTACTTTTAGGCTACCCGCAGTAAGGATGCGGCAGAGTTTGCAAAGAAGTGTTCCAAGTGTCAGTTGTATGCTCCCCTCCAACTCCTACCAGCCTAGAGGCTTTGGACCATTACAGTGCCATGGCCATTCATGATATGGGGGGTGTACTTGGTAAGCCCTTTCCACCAAGCTAGTGGCCAAAGGAATTTCCTGCTGGTAATGATCGATTACTTCTCCAAGTGGTTGGAGGTGAAGGCGCTGGCTAAGGTAACATCTCAAGTTGCAAAAAACATTGTTTGGGGGGAAATAGTTTGTCGGAAAGGGCTCCCATTAGCCATCGTCATAGAGAATGGGCCGCAATTTGCCAGCGATGAGTTCGTCGGCATCTGCGACCAGCTGGGCATAGATCTTCACTTTGCATCGGTCCACCACCCTAGAAGCAATGGGAAGGTGGAGGTGGCGGATAAGATAATTATGAACCTCCTAAAAAGAAGGTCGAGAACCTGAGAGGTAGCTGGGTGGACCTGCTCCCCTCAATCTTATGCCTCGAGAACCATGCCAAACATAGCAACAGGGGAGACCCATTCAAGCTCTCCCACGGATTCGAGGTCATGCTCCTGATCGAGTTCGAGGTAAAATCACCTAGGGTAGTCGCAGGATGTGAAGGTGACGAGGAGTGGTGAATGTAGAATGAAGAAGAACAAAAACTATCTCTGGACCTGGTGGAAGAGCTCTGGGATCTAGCTACCGTCAGACAAGAAGAGGTCGAGCGGCAGATGGCGTGGTACTTTGACAAGCACATCCGAGTAAAATAGTTCGAAAAGGGGGACTTGGTCTTGAAAAAGGTTGACACAGTCGGGAGGGGAGCCGCGGTTAGAAAAACTCAATCCCACTTGGGAGGGTCCTTATATTGTAAATGAAGTGCTCAAGTCGGGAGGATATCACCTCCGGGATGTGGAAGCGATACTCCTCATCCGCACATGGAGAGGGGATGACTTAAAATGTTTTTACCCTTGAACCCTTATGTTAAGTTGTAATAATTTGATATGGTTGTCATTTTTTGTTATAGGTTCATACAATGCACATGTGGTGTTGGAGTGCCCCAGATCGATTCTCCCATCGGGCTTTCACTAGACTGTGGGTCAGGTTGATCTCTGGAGAGGCTGGCAAGGTAATGTGGTGCTGGAGTGCCCTAGATAGATTCTGCTACCGGACTCTCTCTAGACGGTAGGTCAGGTTGATCTCTGGAGAGGCTGGCAAGTTAATGAGGTGATGAAGTTCCACAGATCAATTCTGCTGTCGGGCTCTCACTAGACGATGGGTCAGGTTGATCTCTGGAGAGGCTGGCAAGGTAATGAGGTGCTGAAGTGCCCCAGATCGATTCTACTGCTGGGATCTCACTAGACGGTGGGTCAGGTTGATCTCTGGAGAGGCTGGCAAGGTAATGTGGTGCTGGAGTGCCCCAGATCGATTCCGCTGTCGGGCCCTCACTAGAATGTGGGTCAGGTTGATCTCTAGAGAGGCTGACAAGGTAATGAGGTGCTGGAGTGCCCCAAATCGATTATGCTGCCAGGCTCTCACTAGACGGTGGGTCAGGTTGATCTTTAGAGAGGCTGGCAAGGTAATGTGGTGTTAGAGTTCCCCAGATCAATTCCGCTGTCGAGCTCTCACTAGATGGTGGGTCAGGTTGATCTTTGGAGAGGCTGGCAAGGAAATGAGGTGTTGGAGTGCCCCAGATCGATTCTGCTGTCGGGCTCTCACTAGACGGTGGGTTAGGTATATCTCTGGAGAGGCTGGCAAGGTAATGTGGTGTTGGAGTGCTCCAGATTGATTCTTCTGTCGGGCTCTCATTAGACGGCGGGTCAGGTTGATCTCTGGAGAGGCTGGCAAGGTAAAGGTTGTGACGTGACTGGGGAATTCCCCTGCCGAGCTCCTGTTGGATCTTGTGGCGCCCTTAAAGGGGGGGGGGGGGGGTGAATAAGGGCCTTTTTAAATTATGAATTTTTTTACTTAAGAAATTTTAAATCAAATTTTGCTTTTCTAAAAATCACTTATAAAAATTTAAAAACTATGAAAATTTTAAATTAGATCAAACACAAATTTCTAAGTTAAAGATTAACCAAATTTGCAATTAAAGAAAATACATAATATTTTAATCATGAAATTCACATACAATAAAAATGATCTTAACAATGCTTAAGATCAAGGCACAAATAAGATAATAAATTTTTGACAATTTTAGTTTACCAATCCTTCTCCCAAGGATCGGAAGGCTATCACTTGTCTCTCCCTAGACCAAGCCCAAGCCTATCCTCTAGATCTTCCCAAGATCTAGACGTAGCACACAAGGCCACGATTTCCTACCAAGCTACGCAAGGACATGGACGCTCCGCACAAGGAAGCGATTTTCTCCTAAGCCACGCAAGGACTTAGACGTCATGCACAAGGAGACGATTTCCCTACCAATACAAAGTAAGATGTATATAAATGAAAATACAAGATGAAATGAAGAACTCCCTAGAAATTCAGATCTCTGAAAGGAATGTTGAAGCCTCGAGATGATCGTTGATGTAGAAGCGCGTCCGATCTCGTCTTCAATCTCAAACCTTCTAAGCACAAATGGGAGTTGGTGAGGTTCTGGAGCTCTCTGGTTCGTATGCACTCAGGAAAGGACTTAGAATCTTCAAAGCTTGGAATGCACGAACAAAACGAACCAATTTATAGTTTCTCACTGTCGCCTGGGCGACATCGCTGTCGGAATTCCGACAGCGCTAAGCTGCCATTCGTCGTGCTGTCGTGCGAGCAGTTCCTGTAACTTCTGTGCTGTCGCGTGGGCGACATCGCTGTCGGAATTCTGACAGCACCAAACTGTCGCTCGTCGTGCTGTCGTGCGGGTTGTTGCTGTAACTTCTATCCTGTCGCCTGGGCGACAGTAGATGTCGGAAAATTCCGACATCGAAATTCTCCATACAGTCAAATTGATCTCCAATCAGAATTGTGAACATCTCATACATGTTACCTGCACACCAACAATAAAAATTGAATCAAATACAAACGGGATTTTGTTATTATCAAACCGGAAGAGTGTGAAACGCATGATCCAACAATCTCCCCCTTTTGATAATAACAAATCCGTATAAAAAGAAATCATGTCTATTTAGGTTGTTGTTTTTAACAAATGGTGTGTGCACAAAAATAACATGATATATTCCTCTTAAATATAAGCTCCCCCTAGATGAATGCTCCCCCTAAATGAATGCTCCCCCTAAATGTTTTAGTAAAGTGAAATGATGTATTGTTTAGGTGGAAGATTTAGGTGGAATTGTTCTTTGATTTCTTGAATATACTTAAAATTCTCCCCCTTTTGGTATTAGTAAAAATTAATTTGAAATGAATGAGTAGTTATGAAGTGAAGAGATAGGATGTAGAAAATAAGAGTAGGTGGAAGCACTTGTGTTGAAAATGATTGAAAGTCTTGAAATAATAGTAATATGCCATAATATTGAATAAACTCATGAAGAGATGGTATAGCCATATGAAGTAGTAGAATAAAAGAAAATAATTTAAACATGATTAATGTCATTTTAAAGTATCATAGAAAGACACAATTGTGTATAGAAATTTGGAATCTTTTTGGTCCAATTCTCATGAGATGAAGGTTTATATAACATAATGATGTGTACAAGTGGTGCTTTGATCAAACATATGAAATTATTTAAGTTACATGATCATTGGAATAGAAAACATAATATAAGCATATAAAAACAACTTTGACCTTGAAGATATAGCACAATAAGAATAGAATACCATTTTTTTCTTTTGCACAAGACACTTTACAATTCTTTCCAAGGTGCTCAACTTCACAATGCTTATTAAGACTTATCAGGAGGGTAAGTAGTGCATGGTGGAGTATCCTTGTCCTCAATTTAAACTTTTTGTTGATCACATAGTTTGTGATATCTTAACTTTGTATTTTGTATAGATTTTTATTTTTAATTGACCAAGGATCTCCGAATTCACTTGAATCGCAAAAGATGGTGTATATTTGGTTGTACTGGTATTATGTTAAAGCAAACATGATTCATGTATATATTAAATAGAAAGACATATGTATGGATCAAAAGAAGTGAACGTGATAGCTCATTATTATATATAAACAATTTCTCATACTTAGAGGCATGCGGAAACAATTTCCAATAGTCTAAACCACTTAGCAGGTGTGTCAATACTATGATAGAGCGGAAATGAAACCATATAATCATGTAAATAGTCATTTTTTAAAAAATAGAAACCATATGGTTTTGCATCAATTCATGAGTTGTGGCAGTAATAATGACATATAACTAATGTAGAGTATCATAGAGACCAAAATTGAAGATTAATCAAATTTGGGAGCTGTCAGAATTTTCTGACACTCACTGTCGCCTGGGCGACAGCTAAAATTATAAAAACGGCTAAAAATCGAGTCAAACCCGTTTGTACCTCATTTTCTGGACTGGAAGGCGAGAGAAAAATGTCGGAGTGCGGCGACAACCCTAGATCTAAGGTATGTTTGTTTGATTTTTAGATTTTTGACTCAAATTTTTTTTAGAGATTGGAGATTTTTTAAAGTAGAGAAGAAGAAAAATGTGTTTTTCATTTTACTTTGAATGAATGGTTTAGACCTTTGAAGTTTTATGTATAAAAGGTGTAGATCTAGTGTAAATCAAGTGGATCTTGTTGGATCTTGGTGAAATGTGTTTGGATCTTGTGATTTTTGAGGTTTAAGAGTTGTATTTTTACATGGTTTAATTTCAAAAACTGAAGATTTTCCTTTTGAAGATGGTTGAAGAAGATGAATAGTAAATGATATGTGAGAAGGTGTAGTTTTGTTCAAGAAAAAATTTTTTTTTAACAGAAATATAGCTTGATTTTGAGTAGATCTGGAAGTCTAGCTGAAAAATCTTATAAAAAGTTCACTGGATTACTGTCAGAATTTTCCGACAGTCAATGTCGCCTGGGCGACATCGTCCCAGTGCACAGAACTTGTTTAACTTAGTTTTGTTATGTTTGCATAATGGCTTCCAATTCTAAGCTCAGAAAAGTACATCTGAAGATGCGCATAGTTCTTATCAAATATATCCGGGGATTGAGAAAGTAATAATTGGAGTTTAAAAATATGTCGAATTTGACTCTCCTAAGGACGACCATATCTACATTCGTCTTGCTAATGCAGGTATATTATCAGTAATTTCAGTAGATATGTTCTCATCTGTCTTGATCCGAGAGTTTTATAACCATTTGGAAGACCCGAAATACACTGAATTGGATGGGGTAGTGAGATCGAGAATCCAAGGTCAACAAGTGGAAATAACACATGTTGATCTTAGAGATGAATTTGGTCTTCTTATGAGTGATCATATGCCAGACATAGTAGAGAGTTATAGAAAGGACAGAGATTGGACTCTTGTAAATATGAGTTTACATGGAAGTCAAAAAAGGACCCTAATCACGGAAGTCTCTTCACTCACTCCTGATGCCTATTTAGTCCAAGACATATTGAGAAACACAGTCATGCTGAAAAGTGGTGATACAAGGAGTATCACAACACAGTTGACGTTATTTACATATTTTATTATAGAGGAGGAACCCTTTGATGTAGCCGACCTCATCCTTGCCCAGATTCGATATGCTTTTAGATTAAAACATCCAAAATGGGTGAAGATTCATACTTTGCCAATGGGGGCTATAATTCAACGTATTCTATATAAGAAGTATGAATGGATAGGTCAATATTCGTACTTAGATGATTGTGTTCCTGAAATATACTATACGGGTACCATGAAAGTTAAGAAGTCTCATAAAAAGCCTCATCCTGGAATAGAGATTAGAGAGCCTACAAATCCTAGAGGAGGATCACTACGAGAGTCTATAGATGATCTTCGTGATTCATTTGAAGAACACAAGAAAGAAGTGAAGAAAGATCGCAGTAGAATGCAGAAGTTTATGAAATATCTGGTGAAGGGACTGAAGTTAAAGCCTACTCCTGAAGAAGCGGCCGAATGGGAAGTCCCAGATGAAGAACCGCCACGCCAATCGGTTAGGCGGACTCGACGTGGAAAGGACGTAAGACGTGGATCTTCAGAAGACTGTCCAGAAAGCAGCGGGGCTGGATATGATGATTCTGAGTAGATTCCAGCAGGTTGCTGCTTCTGACTGATGTTGGAATTTGCCGACATTCACTGTCGCCTGGGCGACAGTGAACTTGCCCAGATTTCATTTTCTGTTAATGAACTTAATCTTATGTTGATTTCTACTGTTTATCTGGAACAATTTGTATGTAATATTAATGATGTGAGAATTTTTGTTAAGTCATTCAAATTCTATGGTTTGATTTAAAATTTAGTTTTTCTTTTTAAAATGTATAGGTTTTGTGATATTTTTAATTTTATAGGTCATAAGTAGTGATATAATCATTGTGAAATGTCTAGGATTCCCAATTCTAGCCTAATCATAGAAAAACGGGAATCCGGTAACGGTTTAGTGAATATATCTGCTAGTTGATTATCCGTGCCTATAAATGAAATTTTAATCTGATTATTTTTAATGTGGTCTCTTATAAAATGATGCCTAACGTCAATATGTTTAGACCTAGAGTGATGAACCGGGTTGTAAGTTAAATCAATTGCACTTTTGTTATCGCACCATAGCTCTATTGTTTGTTGTTTAATGTTAAAGTCTTCTAAAGTTTGTTTCATCCAAAGAGCTTGTGCACAACAACTACCAAGTGCGATGTATTCGGCCTTGGTGGTTGAGAGGGCAACAGAATTCTATTTCCTACTCGACCACGAAATGAGTGAAGGGCCTAAAAAGTGACAAGTGCCACTAGTGCTTTTCCTATCTAGTGAACAACCGGCATAATCAGAATCAGAATAGCCAGAAAGAGTAAAATCATCGCTATGAGGACACCACAAACCAAGTTTAGATGTGCCAATTAAATATCTAAAAATTCTTTTTACCGCTTTTAAATGTGATTCTTTGGGATCGGCTTGAAATCTAGCACATAAACAAACTAAAAACATAATATCTGGTCTAGAAGCGATTAAGTATAAAAGTGAACCTATCATGCCTCTATATAAAGTTTGATCTATGGATAATCCACTTTCATCTTTTCCTAATTTTAAAGATACACTCATAGGAGTATTTGCTCGTTTGAGATTTACAAATCCAAATCGTTTTAAAACATCATGAATATATTTTGATTGGTTAATAAAAACTCCATCATGGTTTTGAACAATTTGAAATCCTAAGAAATATTTTAATTCTCCTACCATACTCATCTCAAATTCACTTTCCATCATTTTTACAACATAATTACACAACTCTTCATTAGTGGCTCCAAAAATAATATCATCAACATAAATTTGTACAACAATTAAATCATCATCAACTTGCTTAATGAAGAGTGTACAATCAACACCACCCATTTTAAAACCATTTTGTAATAAATATATAGTCAATCTATCATACCATGCTCGTGGTGCTTATTTTAAACCATACAAAGCTTTTAGTAATCTATACACGCGATTAGGAAATTTTTCATTTATAAAGCATGGGGGTTGTTCAACATAAACTTCTTCTTTAATCAACCCGTTTAAAAATGCAGTTTTAATATCCATTTGCAATCATTTAAATCTTTTATGACTAGCAAATGCAACAAAAATTCTAACTGCTTCCAATCGTGCTACGGGTGCAAATGCTTTATCAAAATCTACCCCTTCAATTTGATTATATCCTTTCGCTACAAGCCTAGCTTTGTTTCCAGTGACCCTAGAGTCACTATCTAATTTGTTTTTGAAAATCCATTTGACTCCTACCACTGGATGATCATTAGGTCTATCAACAAGAATCCAAACTTTATTTCTTTCAAATTGTTTAAGTTCTTCATTCATAGCTAGAAACCAAGATTCATCATTTAAAGCGGTGGCAACATCTTTTGGTTCTATATTTGAGACAAAACATAAATTTGAAAAACTTTCATGTAAACTAGAACGTGTACGTACCCCACTTAATGGTTCTCCAATAACAAATTCTTGCGGATGATCTTTTGAGAACCTTAGCTCGGTTGGAGGTACATATCCTTGTTCTTCTTCTTCTTCACCGTCTTTTTCGTCCTCTTTCTCTACTTTTTCTTCTTCATCATCATCATTTTTCTTCAGATTTTGTTCCACATCTTCTTCATTTTTCTCATTATCTGCAACTTTAGTATTTTCTACACAAGAAATATTTTCATCAAATTTTACATGAATAGATTCTTCAACCACTTTAGTACGTTTATTATAGACTCTATAGGCCTTGCTAGTTGAAGAATAACCAATGAAAATTCCTTCATCACATTTTTCATCAAATTTGCCTAAGTTATCTTTTATATTCAAAATAAAGCATTTACAACCAAAAACTTTAAAGTAAGATACATTTGGTTTTCTTTGAAAATAAATTTCATAAGGAGTTAATTGTATTGTAGGACGAATCATGACACGATTAATAATATAGCATGCAGTACTAACCGCTTCGGCCCAAAAATATTTTGGCAATTTAAATTCACAAAGCATAGTACGTCCTAATTCTTGAAGTGTTCTATTTTTCCTCTCCACTACACCATTTTGTTGTGGTGTGCGAGGATCGGAAAATTCGTGTTTTATCCCAAATTCATTACAATATGAAATAAATTTTTCATTATCAAACTCTCCTCCATGATCTGATCTAATGCATTTTACTTTTAAATCAAGTTCATTTTGAATACGTGAAATTAGGTTTACAAATTCATCAAAAGCATCAGATTTTGAATTTAAAAACAATGTCCAACAAAATCTAGAATAATCATCAATAATAACAAACATATATTTTCTACCTCCTAGACTTTGTGTAGTAATTGGACCAAATAAGCCCATATGTAATAATTGTAGAGGTCTAGTAGTAGAAATAACATTTTTGCTTTTAAAAGATGATTTTGTAAACTTTCCTTTTTGGCATGGTGAACATAATGAAGAAAGCTTTCCATTCAAATTTGGTAAACCTTTTATTATTTTATTTTTAGACAGCTTTACTATACGTTTAGCACTAGAATGTCCTAGTTTCCTATGCCATAATTCAAGTTCATCATTCTTTGAAATAAAACATTTAAGTGTAGAATGAGATAAATCATGAAAAGTGATTGTATAGACATTGTTTATTCTTGGTGCAGTAAGTACAATTTCATTTGTTTTGGAATCAATAATTTTGCAAAGGTTTGAGCTAGAGTCAAATAAAACATTTAGATTTTTATCACATAGTTGACTAATAGAAATTAAATTATGTTTCAAACCTTTAACATATAAAACATTTGAAATTTTAAATTCTTCGTTACCTACTACTCCAATGCCTTTGACTTTACCCTTGCCATTATCTCCAAAGGTCACTGTTCCACCTTTCTTCATCTCCAGGCTAAGGAACTTTGATTTATCGCCCGTCATGTGTTTTGAACATCCAGAGTCCAAATACCACACATCTTTCTTGTTCCTAGCCTGCACGCACACCTAAAAGGATGATGAGAGTAAAGATCTGGTTACCCAAGTGGTCGATCCCATGGTATAGGTGGACGCCTTAGGTACCCAGATTTGTTTAACGTGAACTTTTCCTTTCTTCCAACATGAGTTCGAGATGTGACCAAATCGATGACATTTGGCACATGCAATGAATGGAGAGGAACCATTTTTCAATGGTTTCTCTGGAATCTTGCTGGAGGAAACATCTTTATGTGTGGATTTAGAAAAAATTTCATTTTGAAAAACAGGTTTTCTGAACCTGGAGCTGTCGTTGGTTCCGACATCAGCTGTCGGAAATTTCTGACAGCTTCCAGAGCTTCCAGAAACGTATCTTAGCCCAAATTTTGTTGTCCCATGGCATTGGTTGGCTAAAATCATATCCAGAGATTTTTTTCCAACACCAAATTTTCCAATTGCCATGTTCAACTCATTTACTTTCGACTTTAAAATTGAATTTTCTTTTACTATCATGCCACATCTATTTGCAACATTTTTCTTATAATTCTCTAATTGAGAATGAGAAGTTTTGACCACTTTTTCTAAGTCCTTTTTCTCTTTTAGAAGTTGATCAATTTTTTGATCGGACTTAGAAATAGTGTTTTCAAGTTCTTTTATCCTTGTCGAAGAGTGATCATATTCTTGACAAATTACCTTCTCTTTCCCAATTGTTTTCAATTCATTTGATAAATTTTTATTCACTTTTAAAAGACCTTTATTTTCAGACTTTAAAAAATCAATTTCCTTTAGGCTTTTATCCAAAAATTTGCAAGTTTTCATAAATTCATAATATAAATCTTCATAAGATGGAGGAGTTACCTCAATGTCGCTTTGGACACTGCAATCTTCGTCAGATGACACATTTTATTTCCCCATCAAGCATACATTTGCTTCTTCTTTATCTTCATCGCTTGCTTCACTTGAGCCTTCAGAAGTTGTGTCATCCCAAGTCTCCGCCTTCAGAACCTTCTTTTTGAAATTCTTATCGTGCCTCTTCTCTTTCTGCTCTCTCAGATATTTTGGGCACTTGCTTCTGATATGACCAATCTTCTTGCAATGGTAGCACTCCGGTAGCGGACGCTCCTCTTCATTCTCCATTTTTCCTTTGCCTTTTTGGTAGACAAAATCGTTCTTTTTGAAAAATCTTTTAAATGAATTTCTCCTCTCCGGATTTCTCATAAACTTTTTAAAGTTCCTCACAAATAGTCCTTCCTCATCTTCCTCACTTTCTTCAGATTCAGTCTCAACTTCCCTTCTTGATTTCAACGCCAAGCTCTTCTTTTTGGGCTCCAAATTGTACTCTTGGCTTTGGATTTTCAACTCCACCTCATGAGTTTTCAGATTCCCAATGAGGCTCTCCAATTGTAAGGTCTTAAGATCATGTGACTCAGAGATTGCAATCACTTTAGGATTGAACTTCGGGGGAAGTGATCTTAAGATTTTCCTTACTAAATCTCCATTGGAGAAAACCTTACCCAGCACCTTTGAATCGTTCCAGATTTTAGTGAATCGTGTGTACATTGTATCAATTTCTTCTTCCACCTCCATTTTGAATCTTTCGAATTCTGACTCCAGTTGAAATAGCTTTGAATCCTTTACCTACGAAGTATCTTCATGAGTAATTTCTAAAAGATTCCAAATTTCATATGCAGTATCACAAGCACAAACTCTATTAAATTCAGTGCGATCTAGTGCGCAAAATAAAGCATTCATGGCTTTTGCATTGTTTTTTACATTTTAATTTATCATTGTCATCCCACTTGTCTTTGGGTTTGTCCATTGTTACATTTCCTACAACATATGTTGGGGAAGTATAACTCGTCTCGACCATATTCCAAACTTCTATGTCGAGAGCTATTAGAAAACACCGCATTCGGGTTTTCCAATAGTTATAGTCTGTGCCCGTAATAAGTGGTGCCCTACTAATTCCTTGCCCCTCAACAAATGCGTGATCGTTGTGCGCCATTACTCCCGGTGGTAAAACCGTTTTGGAGTAACCTAGCTTTGATACCACGTGTTGGATCTTGTGGCGCCCTTAGAGGGGGGGGGGGGGGGGGGGGTGAATAAGGGCCTTTTTAAATTATGATTTTTTTTTACTTAAGAATTTTTAAAACAAATTTTGCTTTTTCTAAAAATCACTTATAAAAATTTACAAACTATGAAAATTTTAAATTAGATCAAACACAAATTTCTAAGTTAAAGATCAAGTAACCAAATTTGCAATTAAAGAAAAGGCATAATATTTTAATCATGAAATTCACATACAATAAAAATGATCTTAACAATGCTTAAGATCAAGGCACAAATAAGATAATAAATTTTTGACAATTTTAGTTTACCAATCCTCATCCCAAGGATCGGAAGGCTATCACTTATCTCTCCCTAGACCAAGCCCAAGCCTATCCTCTAGATCTTCCCAAGATCTAGACGTAGCACACAAGGCCACGATTTCCTACCAAGCCACGCAAGGACTTGGACGCTCTGCACAAGGAAGCGATTTTCCCCTAAGCCACGCAAGGACTTAGACGTCACGCACAAGGAGACGATTTCCCTACCAATACAAAGTAAAATGTATGTTGGGTATTGTAGCTACAATTACCTTGATTTGAAGAAGTGTTCCTGTGAACTAAGTTGAATTGAGATGTATTTGATGTTGTTCTCTAGTTATGTGTTTGCAGGTCTTAATGCTAAGTGCACACCAAAGTCAGGTTGCAATGGATCACCAAACACAGTTCTAAACAGTGTAATCCCTCATTGTGTAGAACAAAGTGTTGGTCCATGTGTAATCTCTCTTTGGGGGTGTACTTCATATACTCATAACTGAAGGTTTTCAAGCTTGAGGAGTGGAGCAGGTTTTCAGGAAAAGAAAAGAAATTTTTGCTGAGTCAATTCGTCGAGATGTCACGTGAACTCCCGATGAATCTCGACGAATCCAGACAGAAGCCAAATTTCCAGTCTGAAGAAGAAATTTCTGTGGCTAAGTCAATTCGTCGAGATGTCACGTGAACTCCCGACGAATCTCGACGAATCCAGACAGAAGTCAAAAAGACTGTCTTGTGAAGAAAAATCTGCAGCTAAGTCCATTCGTCGAATGTTCTCGTGAACTCCCGACGAATCCCGACGAATGAAAACAGAAGGTGTTTTTCATGGGTTGTTCAGTGTTTTTCTGTGGCTAAGTCAATTCGTCGAATGTTCACGTGAAGTCTCGACGAATGATGGACAGACGGATTTCAAATTTCAGTTTCGTTTTCCAAAATTAGGGTTGGCCGACATGTATAGTACACGTGGCGACCCCTCCTTGTCTGTCGCCCGAGTCGTTGGAGATTTCCCTATAAATAGTCTTTTATTTTAGGGCAAATAGAAGACATCTCTCGATTGTTAAAAGAAAAAGAAGAAGCCAGTCGTCTTATTCCTCGCGTGCTGGAGAAGTTTTCTGAGATCTAACTTCTGCGCCTCTCAAGTTTCGTTCTTCAGTGGTGCTAAAGATTTCTCAGATAAGAAGGCCTTTGAACAAGTTGCTGCTCTCAATATTGAAGATCTTTTCGATTTAATCAAAGGGCCTACTCAGATCAGGTTTGCCGATTCTTCATTCTTCCTAATCCTTGAAGATCCAAGCTTCCACTCTAAAGGAAGAAGAAGATTCAGTCTCTCCAGATCTGAAGTTAATCTCTATTGAGATTCAAGAGAAGTTTCATCTTAAACTTTATTTAATTTCTGTAGGAGTTGTTTACTCCGAGTTATTTTGTAGGAGTTGTTTACTCCGAGTTGTAGGAGTTATTTACTCCGAGTTGTAGGAAGTTTATCTTCCGAGTTGTAGGAGTGTTGTCTCCGAGCTTGTAGGAGCCGTTGTCTCCGAGTGTAGGATTTGTTGATAAATCCGAGTTTTGGTGAAGTTGCCGACGCTAGCCCGAAGTGCTAGATAGGCGGAGCGGGAGAGAGGACTACCCACATCGGGGTACCTCTATAAAATCCTTGTGTCTGTACTGTGCTTTATTGTGTTCATTTCTGTGTTATATTTTAATTCTGCATAAAGACATAGAATCCACCTATTCACCCCCCCTCTAGGTGATTTAGGCCGCAACTAGATACTTTCAATTGGTATCAAAGCGAGGTTGTTCGTTAAAAGGTTAACACCTTGAACAAGATCTTTAAATCTAGTTGCAAGAGCAAGTTTATCTGAAATGGAAAAATCCAAGGATTCTCTCAAGATGCTCGTCTGTTCTAAGGAGAACTTCCCTATGTGGAAGGAAAGAATGAAGTTCTACATGGAAGCCACCGACCCAAGAATTTTTCAGATAGTAGAGGAAGGTCCCCATGTTCCTATGAAGCCATCGTCAATAAATTCAGCTATTATGATTCCCAAGAAAATGTTGGAGCTAGACAAAGATGGATTGCCCTCGTCATCTTGGACAAGAAGGCAAAGAACATAATTGCTGGTGCAATGGACGATTCAATGCTACAAAATCTTATACACTGCAAGTCTGCCAAGGAAATGTGGGACTCCATAGTTGTTCTTATGGAAGGTACTGAAGAAGTGAGGGATGACCGAAGATCGTTGCTGAACCAAGAATACGAAGCATTCAAGCAAGATCCAAGAGACTCCATTTCTGATACTTATGAGAAGTTCTTTAAGATCGTCAACGGTCTTAAGAACAATGATCGGGAATTCACCGTTGGAGAACTAAATGACAAGTTCTTGAGATCCCTAACGAAAGAATGGGATACCAAGGCTATTGCTATCCGGGAATTCAGAAAGTTGGCTACGATGGAGCCACAAATATTATTTGGCAAGCTTCTCTCACATGAACTAAAGCTGAGTATTAGAAAAGCTGAAGAAGAAGGATGCTCCACTTCTGGAAGGGAGAACTCTGTGGCACTGAAGACCAAAGAGTCAAGAAGAGGTAAAGCTAGATCATTTGAAAAGACACAGCCATCAGATGAAGACGATGAGTCTGTGGATTGCTCATCAAGCTCAGACATGTCCGATGGAGAGTTCTCTTCACTCGCCAAGAAATTCAAGAAATTGCTCAGAAAAAGGAGCCAAAGAAGGTCAAGGCGTGATGATGAACATCACAAGAAAGAACACAGAAACGACAGGTATAAAACCAAACCGAATAAACACGTTTTGACTGACATTGTCTGTTATTATTGTAATAAGCCAGGACACATAAGTACGAAATGTCCATACAAAGAGAAGAAATCTTTCAAGGGAAAAAGGAAAGAAGAAAAGAGCTTCTTAGCAAAGAAGACTAAGACTCTTAGTGACAGTGACTCAGGGAAGTCAAGCTCAGATGAAGAAGCCTATTTTGGGCTTATGGCACATTCAGATGAGGAAGGAAGTGTCTTCTCATACAAAGGGAAGGTAAACTCGCATACTCCTCTTTCTGCATCTGAAACTGACTCCAATGCAAATGAAGGTTATTCTTCAGAGGTAGATTCAGATTTAATGACTCAGTACAAAGCCGTTTTGGAAGGATTTGACAAATGCCGCAAGGTAGTCAAATCTCAAGTAAAAGAGATTAAATCTCTCAAGATGATGGAATCAGATTTGAGGGAGGAAATTGAAAAATTAACTTCTCTCAAAGATGAAGTCCAAATCTTGAAAGATGAACTTCAAAGCTCTACTGAATTATTAAATCTTAAGGAGAAGTTTATCAATGAATTAGAAGAAAAGTTAGTGGTGGAAAGGAAGATAGTTGAAAGCTTCTCCAAACCAAAAACTATCCTTCCAATCATTGAAAGATTTTCTGCTCCTGCGAAGGTTAGTGGCCTTGGTCATAAGGCTGAAAGTAGTAAGGCTGCTAAGAAAAGAGCTGTTAAAGGTAAGGGCAAGGTTGACCAAAATCAAACCCGTCCCCGATGCTTCGAACAACTACTTTCAAGGCACCTTATGAAAAAGTAATCCCCAAGGATTATGGTTCATTTGTACATGGATTAGTTGTTAAGAAAGCACCAAAGATTAAATCAATTGTTGCTAAATCTCATGAAGAGAAGAAGGAGTCATGTGTGTGTTGCAACCATGAGGCTTCTACTTCTAAGAATATTGCTCCTGCTAAACTCCCCGTTCACAAGTTAAAATAGGAGAACAAGAGAAGATACAATCGATTTGATTGTTGGTGTTGTGGCAAGATTGGTCACTTCGCCATAGATTGCTGGTTTAACCCCAGGAACGTCAAGACTCCACGGTTTAACAATGTAAGTATGACCACTTGCAATGTTAACACTCCGAGTGGTGTTGATCTAACCAGAAACCTAGGACCCAAATCCTTTTGGGTTCCTAAGGAAAATTAATCTGTGTTTGCAGGTATGTCCAAAGGCCAACCAAAACTCTAATCAGGCATTTGGACAAGTGGATGTTCATGGTACATGACCAGAACATAGAAGAAATATAGTATGGTTGCTGAAAAGCTTAGGAAATCAGTCCAGGCACTAAAACTCTAAGGGGGAGATAAGACTAAGGGGGAGAAAAGATTGAGGGGGAGCTGATTCTACATATACTCCCAACTGTGTACTCCTATGCAGTTGCTGAGGGGGAGCTTTGAGCTCGCATGCTTTTTCTTCCCTATCTGAAGTAGTCAGAAAGGGGGAGAGAAGTTGAATTTGCAAGAGAATTTGAAGTTGGGAGGAATTGGCAAAGTTAGAATTGGCAAAGTTGAAAGAGAAAGTTGAAAGGGAGAGAAAGTTGAAAAAGTTAAGTTTTTAACTCTCCTTATCTATTTGATATATATTTATTTAAGTGCAATTCAACTCAGTACACAGGTTCTGACTTCTTCAAATAGGGGGAGATTGTTGGGTATTGTAGCTACAATACCTTGATTTGAAGAAGTGTTCCTGTGAACTAAGTTGAATTGAGATGTATTTGATGTTGTTCTCTAGTTATGTGTTTGCAGGTCTTAATGCTAAGTGCACACCAAAGTCAGGTTGCAATGGATCACCAAACACAGTTCTAAACAGTGTAATCCCTCATTGTGTAGAACAAAGTGTTGGTCCATGTGTAATCTCTCTTTGGGGGTGTACTTCATATACTCATAACTGAAGGTTTTCAAGCTTGAGGAGTGGAGCAGGTTTTCAGGAAAAGAAAAGAAATTTTTGCTGAGTCAATTCGTCGTGATGTCACGTGAACTCCCGATGAATCTCGATGAATCCAGACAGAAGCCAAATTTCCAGTCTGAAGAAGAAATTTCTGTGGCTAAGTCAATTCGTCGAGATGTCACGTGAACTCCCGACGAATCTCGACGAATCCAGACAGAAGTCAAAAAGACAGTCTTGTGAAGAAAAATCTGCAGCTAAGTCCATTCGTCGAATGTTCTCGTGAACTCCCGATGAATCCCGACGAATGAAAACAGAAGGTGTTTTTCACGGGTTGTTCAATGTTTTTCTTGGCTAAGTCAATTCGTCGAATGTTCACGTGAAGTCTCGAAGAATGACGGACAGACGGATTTCAATTTTCAGTTTCGTTTTCCAAAATTAGGGTTGGCCGACATGTACAGTACACGTGGCGACCCCTCCTTGTCTGTCGCCCGAGCCGTTGGAGATTTCCCTATAAATAGTCTTTTATTTTAACGCAAATAGAAGACATCTCTCGATTATTAAAAGAAAAAGAAGAAGCCAGCCGTCTTCTTCCTCGCGTGCTGGAGAAGTTTTCTGAGATCTAACTTCTGCGCCTCTCAAGTTTCGTTCTTCAGTGGTGCTAAAGATTTCTCAGATAAGAAGGCCTTTAAACAAGTTGCTGCTCTCAATATTGAAGATCTTTTCGATTTAATCAAAGGGCCTACTCAGATCAGGTTTGTCGATTCTTCATTCTTCCTAATCCTTGAAGATCCAAGCTTCCACTCTAAAGGAAGAAGAAGATTCAGTCTCTCCAGATCTGAAGTTAATCTCTATTGAGATTCAAGAGAAGTTTCATCTTAAACTTTATTTAATTTCTGTAGGAGTTGTTTACTCCGAGTTATTTTATAGGAGTTGTTTACTCCGAGTTGTAGGAGTTGTTTACTCTGAGTTGTAGGAAGTTTATCTTCCGAGTTGTAGGAGTGTTGTCTCCGAGCTTGTAGGAGCCGTTGTCTCAGAGTGTAGGATTTGTTGATAAAGCCGAGTTTTGGTGAAGTTGCCGACGCTAGCCCGAAGTGCTAGATAGGCGGAGCGGGAGAGAGGACTACCCACATCGGGGAACCTCTATAAAATCCTTGTGTCTGTACTGTGCTTTATTGTGTTCATTTCTGTGTTATATTTTAATTCCGCATAAAGACATATAATCCACCTATTCACCCCCCTCTAGGTGATTTAGGCCGCAACTAGATACTTTCAATGTATATAAATGAAAATACAAGATGAAATGAAGAACTCCCTAGAAATTCAGATCTCTGAAAGGAAGGTTGAAGCCTCGAGATGATTGTTGATGTAGAAGCGCGTCCGATCTCGTCTTCAATCTCAAACCTTCTAAGCACAAATGGGAGTTGATGAGGTTCTGGAGCTCTCTGGTTTGTATGCACTCAGGAAAGGACTTAGAATCTTCAAAGCTTGGAACGCACGAACAAAATGAACCAATTTATAGTTTCTCACTATCGCCTGGGCGACATCGCTGTCGGAATTCCGACAGCGCTAAACTGTCATTCGTCGTGCTGTCGTGCGAGCAGTTCCTGTAACTTCTGTGTTGTCGCCTGGGCGACATTGCTGTCGAAATTCCGACAGCGCCAAACTGCCGCTCGTCGTGCTGCCGTGCGGGTTGTTGCTGTAACTTCTATCCTGTCTCCTTGGCGACAGTAGATGTCGGAAAATTCCGACATCGAAATTCTCCATACAGTCAAATTGAGCTCCAATCAGAATTGTGAACATCTCATACCTGTTACCTGCACACCAACAATAAAAATAGAATCAAATACAAACGGGATTTTGTTATTATCAAACCGGAAGAGTGCGAAATGCATGCTCCAACATCTCCCACTAGCAGGCAGGGTCGACAATCCACTCAGAGGGCGAAGCAAAATAGTGCTTTCCTGGTGAGAGGTTGGCAGAACAAACAAGTAATACAAGACCTCCCGCGGGGGAGGGCCTCGCTCGCAGGTACCTAAATGAGGGAAAATGGTAGCACACCTATGTGAGCGAGTCAGGGGCTCGCAGGTACAATTGATAGGGAATATCAAAGTGAATTGGTTAAGATAAGTGGAAAGCATGAGATAGAGTGAGGGGACCCTCGCTCGCGGTGCTCGAGGGCGAGCGAGCCAAGTCTGATGGGAAGCGAGATGGGTCGGACGGGCAAGGAAATCTCTATGAGTAAAAGGCACATGAGTCCTATGAGTAAAAGGCGCACGAGTCCTATGAGTAAAAGGCACGCGAGTCCTGTGAGTAAAAGGCGCGCGAGTCCTATGAGTAAAAGGTGTAACACCTCCCCTGTAATGACTATATAATATAGGTTCGGTCGGGACCCCACAACATATAACCGCCACAGTTTCAGTATTAAAAGATGATATAACTACCCAACTCAAAACTCAGATAACACAGCAGAAACAAAACTAAGAAACACAGAGATTGTCCACAACTACATAGGAGTAAAACCGGCCTTAAGGCCTTACAAAACTAGTGTCCAAATCATCAAACATTCACCACAATCATGAAATCCCCAAAAGGGAAAAACTAGCTCTCCTAAGCTACCTCGGCATGTAAGCCGGAAATAAGAAAAGACAAGTACAGGAATGTAGGAAAGCAAAATAAACACTTCATGAGGCTTTAGGCCTTTTTGTCCCGCGAGCTGGTTCTGGCCTGCGATCCTTGGCCTACATCCAAATCACAAAGAGCGGTAAACAAGGGTCAGCTATGGCTGACCACAAACGGTGTAACAACACCCCTCCTCCCGGTCATCCTAGCGGACCCCGGGGAAATACATCACCCTGCGAGTCAGCACTTCGTATGCACATATATATACATACAAGCAACATAAACAACAGGCATGAGTGTCACAACCATCATTAACGTTTCTATGTTGAGCAGGTAATAGAAGGGGCCTACAAATGCAATATGAATGCAACCCGGGTTTCACCCAAGGCACCCTACAGCGTATGAATCTAACACATAATCATACATCAATAACACAACCACGGGGTACTCGACATTTCCCCCAAAGGGCATCGTAGCCCAAGGCCAAGAACTCACGCTGTGACCCACCGGGCCTAGCCCACCATGCCATCGGGCTTGTCAAACAGCTCACATGTTCTTTCCACCAACATTGCGCACAACACAACCACGGGGTACTCAACACTTCCCCCAAAGGGCATCGTAACCCAAGGCCAAGAGCTCACGCTGTGACCCACCGCGCCTGGCCCACCATGCCATCGGGCTTGTCAAATAGCTCACTTGCTCTTGCCGCCAACACTGAAGGGACTTCTCTTGCCGGGACACTCTCCACACATGAATTCTGGCATTCACGGGATAGCCAGCCGACCACAAAGACCAAATCACACCTTCGCACATCACTGGGCATCACACGCCTCATTACACGCACATTATTCTCCCCTCCCAAAACCCAACATTCATTAATATACGAACCTACAAGGGCATCACGACGATGAATTCACCGTATTCGGATTTCTAGCAAAACCACTAAAATGCGCGTCAATCAACATCACTGAATCGGACCAACGGTCGCGAATCCGGCTTCAACCACAATGCCTAATCCACTAACGGAGCGGATTTCTAGTGCAAATCATGTCGGGGATGGACTCAATCAACCCGAAGGTTCCTCTTGTACCAAGGCGACCCGGATCCCTCTCACTCGACGGATCCGGTGCCAAAATGCAGCAAAATAGAGAAAAAAAGGGATGCCATGCACGCATCCTAAAGACCGGGAGGAGAAATGTCGTTACCTTTTGAAATTTCCTCCTAGCCATGGGAAACTTGAAAAAGAATGGAGGAGAAGAAGCGCCTCGATGTCCCCTACGCGCTGCCGGTCTCGGATCGGCGAATGGAGCTCTGAAGCTCCAACAATGGCGGGATCAAAGCTCTCTTCCTCCTCCAAGTCCCTTCTCTCTCTCAACCCTCAAAACCCCCGGTGGAAAGAAAATGAAGAGGGAAAACCCTCTCAGACCTACTTAGGGTTCTCCTACGAGCCCCTCACAGTCGTCCGATCAAGATCTAAACCAAACGGACGCCCAGATTATGCTGTTTACGAATCTGTTTCCGTCAGTTTGCGAACGCACGGTCGAACGCACGACCGTGCGTAAAACGCACGAACAAACTCGGAACACCATTTTCCCAGCCGTAGAGCACGCACGGGCGGATCGATCGTGCGTCAAGAAAAACACACGATCGTGCGTTAAGAAAAATCTGCCATTATGGCGGTTTTCAGCGAAGAAGACCTAACGTGCGGCGTTAACTCTCAGATCAGCAAAACTGGGGTGTTACAAAAGGCGCGCGAGTCCTATGAGTAAAAGAAACGCGAGTCCTATGAGTAAAAGGCATGTGAGGGTCGCGTGAAGGCTACGTGAGCACATTACGGCAAGGCAAAAATTAGTGTGACGAGAAAAAGAGGGCTAAATAAAATTTCACTTCATTTCATAAAGAGTTCTATTACAGATGTCGCGGCGATCTCGCTGTCACCTGGCTCTGGCAGCGGTGAGAATAGCTTCTGGACCACCTCCTCGATGGTGAGCTGCACCGCCTCGCCAGACAGAAGGTCCGCCTGCTTCAGGGTGCGAAAGATATGCTTTGCCACCACGATTGCATTCTTCTGCATCATCTCCTCCATCTCGCGGTTCGAAAGTGTCTGAGTGTTGCCGATGTTAGGAGGCGGAGTAAGGATGGCCTGGGGTCAGCTTGCTGTTCTGGGCCTTCAGTCTGATGATCTCCTTCTCCAGGTTGGAGGTGTGGGCGAGAAGCTGGCTGGCAGTCTCGACATCCTGCGCAGAAAAATGCTAGTCAGTAGAAGAAAATAGCGAGGACAAGAAGGAAATTTCTTCAACAACTCAACATTCCGCCCTAGAGGCTGGCGAGGAGTCCATCGGAGATCTGTTGGTTATTCTTAGGTGATCTCAAGGCAATCAAGTAGTTAGTCTTACTGCCAACGCAATATGAGCCTATAGGGTCGCACATAAAAGTGTTGGAGAAGTTGGATGAAGGATTGTGTTGGTCTTACTCATATTGAATATGACTGGAGGACCAATCCTGTTGCTGATTGGAGTTGCGTCGAATTGTACTCAATGCTGCGTTGAGATTATCTCAACATGGTATACTCGATGTTGCGTCGAGATTGTCTCGACGCAAGTCTTGTATTCGACGCTGCATTGAGATTGTCTCGACGCAGTGTACTCGATGTTGCGTTGAGATTGTCTCGACGCAAGTCTTGGACTTTATGTTGCATCAAATTATCTCGACAAACAGATTATATTCTTTGTTGCGTCGAGAATGTCTCGACGCAGTGTACTCGATGTTGCGTCGAGATTGTCTCGATGCAATTCTTGTACTCAACATTGCGTCGAATTGTTTCGACGATACACATTAACTCCAATTAAGTCTCTGGTCTGCGGATAATGTGTTTTATGCCTTGAGTATAAAATGGGAAACGATTAGGTTTCTTGTAGTGATAATCCTTTCGAAAAGCTATTAGGGCCGAAGCGAAAGTGTTCCGCATAGGTCTCGACATTCTGCGAGATCGCCGCTGCCGCTCCTTGTCATCAGACCTAGCAGTTCGTGGGAGACGCAGAGGGCATTCTTCCTCCATCCCAGCTCTTGTTGGACAAGGTTTGTGGGGTTCTCCTTCACCGTGTGCATTCCTATAGAGGTGCTGATCAATTTCAGTACTTGGAACTCAGAGTTTGGTTAATGGGATCAGACCTTGGAGCATCTTGGTTGAGTGTTGACTCAGTCCCTTTCAGGTATATTGCAATGCGTTGCTTTATTTATTTCTTGATTCATGAAATCACAAGATCTGAAACTCGTTTGGGTTATTCTTGTTTTATTTCCACTGCGCATATATGATATGCTGTTCATTTATGAATGCTGAAGAAAACCCAACAGTGGTATTAGAGGAAGGTTCACGATCTAGTGCGTGAAAATCAGAAATTTAGAAGTGTTCTAAATGTTTAGATTTCTTCCTGGAGCATCAATCTTGATGTAATTTTGCAAGGTTTCTGGTGGTGTATTTTCAAAAAATTGGTCGGGGCTCTGCCCCGCACCCCGCAGGGGCGCTTCCCCTTGACCCCGCTCACTGATCGGTCAGCGAGACCATCGCCAGGGGCGCTGCCCCTTGGAACCCCACCAGGAATGCATGTGATTGCGTTGCGATTATCATGTTTAAGAAATTGATTCTCCTTTGCAGTAACCGTCCCTCGGATTGGTTTGTGAAACCAAGTGTCTTAGATTTTGAATCTGACATTGAGAGACAAGATTGTCTACTGCATAAGTGGAGTTGTTTTTTTCCTGTGTCGAATTCATGTAAATCTGGAGGTTTAGAAGTGTTCTAAATGCTTAGATTTAGCCATTTTATCAAAGTATTGATAATTTTATTTTTGTGCACATCTGGGATGTATTTGATTTGTGAATGTTGTAATTTTGTATATGTGCATATTAATTAATTGTTAATCGATTATAATAAAATCCCTTATTAAATATTAAGTATACAGATGCCTTCTTATGGATGACACTCTTCCTGTCTTGATCGATGAAGTGTGGGCTTGCCAAAGAAAGGTGCATCAATCTATCTTGGTAAGGGTGCGAGCGGATAATTGTGATATCCCACTATCAACATCGGGTCCAACTTAACTAGGTGACCTCAAAGGTTGAGTGCCTAGAGGCATAGGGTTGGCATGCACCATATGATGGATGCGAATAAAGAGTTATTCACCAACCATACAAGAGTTGCATAATGATGCAATTGGCAAGTGTTTTCTACCTAAATAACCACGTTATGAGAGGAACGCCAAAGCGGACTCATTGTGTTGGTGAAATACAGATCTTTTCCACTAAGAGAGTAGCTCGCTTAACCTCTCCGAATTGATATTAAGGGTTATCAATTTGAATAAAATAGTGGGAGTATTTAATAAAAGTCCTTATTAAATGACATGTATTTTGAAATATAATACTGAAATTAATTTTGCATAATTTTGTAGAACTTCCATCGCAAGTGGATCTCACTCCACCTTGTCCCTGAGAGCTATCCTTGAGAAGGACAAGCTCAATGGGACTAACTTCCTTGACTGGTATAGAAACCTGAGAATTGTTCTCAGGCAAGAGTGTAAGCTCTATATCTTGGAAGAGGATCCCCCCCAGTGCCGATCGGGAATTCATCCCGAGCTGACAAAGATGCTTATAAGAAGTATCAAGATGAATCCCTAGATGTCGAATGCCTCATGCTCGCTACCAAGAACTTTGAGCTTTAGAATCAACATGAGACCATGTGTGGCTTTGAGATTATCGAGCACCTGAAGAAAATGTTCCAAGGGCAGGCTTGACAAGAGAGGTTCGACATCACTAAGGCTATATTTCAGTGTAAAATGAGAGCTAGAGACCCAGTAGGAACTCATGTACTTAAAATGATTGGGTACATTGAGAACCTTCATAGACTGGGGTTTCCTTTAAGGCAAGAGTTGGCTACTGATCTGATCCTGCAATCGTTGCTGGATAGTTACGAGCAGTTTATCTTGAACTACAACATGAATGAGATAGATAAGACACTGCTCGAGCTCCTCAGCATGTTAAGAACTGCTGAGAACAACATGAAGAAGACCAAGCCTGCTAGCCCCATATTTATGGTGCATAAAAGCAAGCGCAAGGCCAAGGGATTCAGGAAGACTAATGTGGGACCTAAGTCTTGCATCGATCCCAAGTCTTCTACACTGAAAAAGAAGGGATTAGCTAAAGAAGGAAATTGCCACCAATGCGGTAAGGCAGGGCATTGGAGGAGGAACTGTCCCCTCTACATTGAGGATCTGAAAAAGAAGGGAAGTGTGACTTCCACTTCAGGTATTTTTGTTATAAAAATTAACATGTCTGCTCCTTCATCTTGGGTATTGGATACCGGATGTGGTTCTCACATTTGTACAAATGTGCAGGAACTGACAAGAAGAAGACTGCTGGGTAAAGGAGAGGTGGACCTGTGCGTTGGAAATGGAGCAAAAGTTGTTGTCGTTGTCGTAGGATTGTACCATCTTTCTTTGCCCACTGGGCTTATTTTAGAACTTGATAATTGTTATTTTGTTCCTACTATAACTAGAAACATCATCTCTATTTCATGTTTGTACATGAATGGTTTTTCTTTTATTATTAAGAACAATTGTTGTTCTATTTATAAGAATGATGTTTGTTATGGTGTTGCTCAGATGTTTAATGGCGTATATATTTTGAACATAAATCATCCAATCTATAACATAGAAAATACAAAACGACTAAAAACTACTGACTCTAATCATACATATCTCTGGCATTGTCGTTTAGTCCATATAAATGATAAACGTATATCCAAGCTCCATAAAGATGGACTATTGGAATCATTTGATTATGAATCATTTGAGAGATGCGAGTCATGTTTATTAGGCAAGATGACGAAAGCCCCTATCACTAGTTGTAGTGAGAGGGCTGATGATCTTTTGGGTGTCATACATAGTGATGTGTGCAGACCCATGAGTTCTATAGCTAGAGGAGGGTACTACTACTTTGTTACATTTACTGATAAGTTCAGTAGATACGGATATATATATATATATATATCTTATGATGTGTAAATCTGAAACCTTTGAAAAGTTCAAAGAGTTTAAGAATGAAGTAGAGAACCAACTGGGAAAAAGGATTAAAGCACTCCGATCTGATTGAGGTGGTAAATACCTGAGTCATGAGTTTCGTGATCATCTTAGAGAGTGTGGTATTGTATCACAACTCACACCACCTAGAACACCACAGCACAATGGTGTTTCTTAGTGGAGGAATCGTACCTTGTTAGACATGGTGCGATCGATGATGAGTCATGCAGATTTGCCCTTTTCCTTTTGGGGATTTGCTCTAGAGACTGCTGCTTTCACATTAAATAATGCTCCACTGAAAATGGTTCTAAAGACACCATATGAGATATGGAATGGGAAGCGTCCTAGTTTGTCTTTCATTAAAATTTGGGGTTGTGAGGCATACGTACGACGTCAAATGTCTGACAAGCTGGAACCCAAATCAGATAGTGTTATCTAGTGGGGTATCCTAGGGAGACCAAAGGATACTACTTCTACCTGCTTTCTGAGGGCAAAGTGTTTGTTGCAAGGACTGGCATCTTTTTGTAGAAAGAGTTCTTATCCAGAAAGACTGCAAAGGTAGAACTTGAAGAAGTTCAAGAACCACAAACTGAAAACAAACCTGAATTGGAATCTGAGCAAGGACTACAAATAGTTGTAGCTGGAGAGCCTGCTCAAGAAACACAAGTCCCATGTAGATCTGGTAGACCAAGATTTGAGCCTGAGAGATATGGATTTCTTGTGTCTCAAATAGGTAATGTGTTGCTTATGGATCATGATGATGAGCTTGCAACCTACCAAGAGGCTATGAATGGATAGGACTCCGAGAAGTGGCAAGACGCCATGAAATATGAAATGGACTCCATGTATGCTAACCAAGTTTGGACTTTGGTGGAACCACCTGAAGGGGTACGACCCATAGGGTGCAAGTGGGTCTTCAAGAAGAAGACCGACATGGATGGGAATGTACAGACATTCAAAGGGCGATTAGTGGCTAAAGGTTTCAAGCAAATTCATGGTGTTGACTATGATGAGACCTTTTCCCCTGTCGCTATGGTTAAGTCCATCAAAATTCTACTTGCTATTGCTGCGTATTATGACTACGAGATCTGGCAAATGGATGTCAAAACGGCTTTCCTAAATGGAAACCTCCTTGAGGAAGTGTATATGACATAACCCGAGGGTTTTGAATCTCCAAATGAAGCCACTAAAATATGCAAGTTGAATCGATCCATTTATGGACTAAAACAAACTTCTCAAAGTTGGAATCTCCATTATGATGAGAAAATCAAAGAGTTTGGTTTCATCAAAAACGAAGATGAGCCTTGTGTTTACAAGAGAATTAGTGGGAGCATAGTTGTCTTCCTGATACTATATGTAGATGACATACTATTGATCGAGAATGACATTCCAACCCTGCAAGTTGTTAAGAACAACCTAGGGAACTGCTTTTCTATGAAAGACTTGGGCGAAGCGACTTATATACTTGATATTAAGATCTATAGAGATTGATCAAAGAAGTTGCTGGGTTTGACCCAAAGTACATACATTGAGAAAGTGCTGAAACGGTTCAGTATGCTTGAATCCAAGAAGGGATTCTTACCCATGTCTCATGGTGTGAGTCTCTCTATGTATCAATGTCCTAAATCTTTGGAAGATAAGGACCGCATGAAGTTGATTCCATATGTTTCGACAATTGGATCAATCATGTATGCAATGTTATGTACTCGACACGATGTCTCATATGCTTTGAGCATGACAAGCAGGTATCAGTCTGATCCTGGTGATAGTCACTAGATAGCCGTCAAGAATATCCTAAAGTACTTGAGAAGGACTAAGGATATGTTCTTGGTGTATGGTGGAGAGGAAGAGCTCGTTGTAAATGGTTACACAGATGCTAGCTTCCAAACTTATAGGGACGATTCAAAGTCCCAGTCAGGTTTTGTATTTTTCCTTAATGGAGGAGCTGTAAGTTGGAAGAGTTCCAAGAAAGTGACAGTTACCGAGTCTATGACAGAAGCCGAGTATATCGCTGCAGCGAATGCGGCGAAGGAGGCTGTGTGGATTAGAAAATTCATCGGCGAGCTAGATGTAGTTCCTAGCATTGTTGATCCAATAGTTATCTATTGTGACAATAACGGTGCAATTGCCCAAGCTAAGGAACCTAGATCTCATTAGCGCTCCAAGCATATACTTCGGCGGTTCCATCTCATTCAAGAGATTGTCGATCGAGGAGATGTGAGCATATGCAGAGTACCGATTGAAAAGAATATTGCGGATCCACTAACGAAGCCTCTTACACAGAGAAAGCATGATGGTCATACTAGATCAATGGGTATTAGATACCTGAATGATCGTCTCTAGTGGGAGTCTGGTGGATTATATTTATGTCGGTTGTTATTCATGTTATGAATAGAGTATTTCATATTTCATTTTATATTTATGGCAAGTTCTTTTATTATGTCAACTCTTTCTATAGGATAGAATAATTAGGATCATAAATGCCCTTAGAATGTTCGCTTCCATAGGAATTCAAGTGCGTGACTTGAATGTGAGGGCTTATGTTTATTAGAAGCTTCATTCTTAAATAGTCTCTGGTCTATGTACAAAGAAGCTAAGGGCAATGATGGTATAATTAGACTAGCATGTGCGTTGACTGATGACCGGTTCTCACAGGTCATGATATTGTGATATCAAGTCATCGCATGGGTACTTTTTAGTGAACAAGTTGTACTGGACGGACCCACCATAAGACTACTTTGTGGATTATTATATGAATGTGTCACAAGTAGGTCTCATTTGGCAATGGTGTTTGTGGTTCTTTGACCTGAAGTCACAGCATTCATCAAGTGAGGAAGAGTGTACTTTGATGCCATCAAAAGTCTTCCTTAAAGAAGGTTGATGATAATGGTGGTTATTGGGTATGCTACGATTCATTTGGATGTTTGTGTGTGGACAGATATGGGATTTGTCCTCCTCTAAGATAGGAGTTACATCCAAGGGATCCTTGATGGAATGAGACTGAGAAATGCATGGCCATGCTTGGTTGAGTCAATTTGGGATATTGAGCTCACCAATTTCAGACAGTCTATTCTAGATCAGGAAACTATGATTGAATAATTATGAGGGTGACACGGTCCATGCCTCTAATTCTATCTGAATGTAATGGACAAAGGGACATGACAGCACTGGTACATTGGTCAAGACAGGCTTATTGAGTTATGAACTCTTATTGCTTGGGTAGCAATGATGTATTTCTAGATGCCGCTCATTGTTTGTGAGACTTTTGTTGATACTTTATGATCAAGTGGAGGACTGTTGGTTATTCTGAGGTGATCTCAAAGCAATCAAGTAGTTAATCTTACTGCCAACGCAATATGAGCCTATAGGGTCGCACATAAAAGTGTGGGAGAAGTTGGATGAAGGATTGTGTTGGTCTTATTCATATTGAATATGAGTGGAGGACCAATCCTGTTGCTGATTGGAGTTGCATCGAATTGTACTCGACGCTGCGTCGAGATTGTCTCAACATGGTGTACTCGACATTGCATTGAGATTGTCTCAACCCAAGTCTTGTATTCGACACTGCGTCGAGATTGTCTCGATGTTGCGTCAAGATTGTCTCGACGCAAGTCTTGGACTTTATGTTGTGTCAAATTGTCTCGACAGACAGATTATATTCGACACTGCGTCGAGAATGTCTCAACGCAGTATACTCGGCGATGCGTCGAGATTGTCTCGACGCAATTCTTGTACTCGACATTGCATCGAATAGTTTTGACGATACACATTAACTCCAATTAAGTCTCTGGTCTACGGATAATGTGTTTTATGCCTTGAGTATAAAATGGGAAACGATTAGGTTTCCTATAGAGATAATCCTTTCAAAAAACTATCAGGGCCGAAGCGGAAGTGTTCAACATAGGTCTCGACATTCCGCGAGATCGTCGTTGCCGCTCCTGTCGTCGGACCTAGCAGTTCGTGGGAGACGCGGAGGGAATTCTTCCTCCATCCCAGCTCTTGTTGGACAAGGGTAGTGGGGTTCTCCTTCACTGTGTGCATTCCTATAGAGGTGCTGATCCATTTCAGTACTTGAAACTTAGAGTTCGGTTTTTGGGATCAGACCTTGGAGCATCTTGGTTGAGTGTTGACTCAATCCCTTTTAGGTATATTGCAATGTGTTGCTTTATTTATTTCTTGATTCATGAAATCGCAAGATCCAAAACTCGTTTGGGTTATTCTTGTTTTATTTCCGCTATGCATATATGATATGTTGTTCATTTATGAATGATGAAGAAAACCCAACAAGATCTCATGCTTCTCCTTGAGGCTCGCGATCTCCTCCGAAGCGTCCTTCAGCTCGCGCTTAAGCTCTTCAGAATTACTCTCCATCTGGAGGCATTGTCGGCCCGTCATGTGGGCGAGCTCCAGGGCGCAGAGCTGGACTTGCGCGCTCTCATGAGCGAGCCCCTGGTACGTCAGCTCGTCAAAGTCCGCGACGTCCTCGCAATCGTAGAGCCCGAAGGAGAGGGCGAAGGCCTGGACTCCTATGGTCTCCTACTCCACCCAGGAGGGGAGGAGGGTTGAAATGGAGGCCATGTTGGCCTCCGGATCCCAATCCAGCAGAGGCTCACTGGCCTCATCCCGGTGCCTCATGCCAAGGCAGAAATTTTGGTGGCCCGTCCGACCGGGCGCACCCGACGTACCGGCGACCTCTTCCGCGACCTCACTGGTCCCTTTATCCGTAGGCAGGCCTGCCAAAGGATCTGCTCCTACCGGGTCCCTGAGGACCCCTTTCCCCTTGGCCAAGGGCATGGTTTTCTTCTTCTTCTTGGGCGGCGGTGGCAAGGAAGGGGCCCCCGACCCGCGAGTGCGAGTCATTTCTTGCCAGAAGGTGCGGAAGTGCTGGTAATCACACAGCACGCGGCGATAGGGGAGGTAGTGAGCGCGAGGCCATGGAGGATTGTCCCGGTCCTCGCGTAAGAAGGGTGGAGTGGAAGGTCTCGCTCCCCTACAAGTGATAAAACGGATAGAGTTTATCTAGCGAGAGAAAAGCAGAACACAAAGTATGGGGCGAACGCGAGTCGAACCTACTCCGGGCCGCACGGGGAGTAGCGAATTGACATTTCTTTGAAGGTGGATGACCTCGAAGTTCTTCGTAGTTAATTACTTGAAGAGCTCGTCTTCGTGGCCGTCGAGCGTGGGAGGATGGTAGGTCACCTCGTCGTGTTGGACGGACGAGAAGGGGATGTTTCCAAAAGGACTTTTTTACGAAAACAAACTTCTGGAGCCAGTGGTGGCTTTGATTCAGTCTCGCACACCTTGGTGTGCTGGCTCGCGAAGTAGGCAGTCTCATATTTGTATGCCCAAAAGGAGAAGATCTTGCGGAAGACTGGCAAGCTGAACTCGATCCACTCCTCCCTCAGGTAGCAGGCGAAGGCTACCATGAAGGCAACCGAGTTGGGGTCATCTGGCCCGGAATTATGTCAAAATATTTGAGTATCTGGCGAATAAGAAACGAACAGTTAGAAATCTTACGTGAGAGCAAGGAGGAATTTCACAAAGTGAATGAGTACCTGGCGGACTTCCAGCCATAGGGGAAGCCGCAGGCCGACATCGAAGTGAGCCGCGGAGATAGCGAGCTCGTACGATAAGGTGTCATTGATGGCCTCGGATCCTCGCAGGCTGGCGAGCAGAGAATCCAGGCGAGATGTAGTTGGCAAGCATGGCGTGGTACTCACTCTCGGTGAGCTAGCAGTTGAAGAAGGAGTGGTCGCAAAAGGTCCATCCGCACTTGGCCCGTCCTCGGCATCGCCACCATCACCACCCATTTCAAAGATCTTTGGAGAGCTGAAGAAGCAAGCGCGAGAAGGAAGGAGCGAGGTCTCGGGAACGAAGGAAGCAGAGGGCTAGGATGATAAATGCGGTAGTTGGGGTATGGAAGTAGGACCTATTTATAGAAAAGCAGGGAAGGCGGGAAGAAGTAGAAGCGGCGAAGGGTGCGGTTAGCAAAATCTCACTGCGATGCGCCTCGATCCTCAATCCAGCTCCTCTTCCTCACCCGCTCGCAATAATAAGGAAATGCAAGCACGCTGGCAAACAAGGCCAGCTAACGGCAGGCGAGGCGAGCACAATATAAGTCGTGTGTAAGATCATACAGAAATAAAAGTAAAAAACTAGGGAACACGGCATAAGCAATAATATCACAATGCGAGCAAATAAAAGAATGCCCTATGGCGGGCGAGGAGTACCAATATAATCATAATATCAGAGTTCGTAGATTGTTCAAAATAAATAAAAATTACAATACAAGCTTCGACGAGGGGGTGCGAGCGCGAGATGGATCAGTACTGAATCCACCTCCATCGACCTCGATCTCGCACCCCCAAGCTTGGCGGCACCCAAGGATAATGATAGGCGCGGACGGCACGGAGCTCGCACTATGGAAGATGCAACTGGTCCTCCGCTCGCGAGAGATGCACCCCCAGGCAGGTGACCTCGCCGTGAGCATCCAGCTGCAGCTCGGCAATGAGCCACGCGTAATCATCCTCGATGACGGCGAGTCGCTTCGCGAAGGCCATCATGTCCTCTCGCGCCTGGTTGTACAGATCCCGCAGCATGTTTCCATACTTCTGGAGCACCTCAGTGGTCTGCCTCTTCAGCACCTTGGGGGTCTCAAGGATCGCCCATGAAGTCGACAATCTTATCAGGAGAGGGCGTGAGGGGGACATCTCCTCTTCCCTAAAGTCAGGGTCGGCGGGGGAGCTCTTGCGGGCACCTGCAAAAAAGAAATCAGTGGCAAAACGAGGTGTAAATAATCGATGATATTGACCAACCTGGCGAGGCCATGATCACTTTACCGGGTCACTGACGGGAGGAGCTTGTATTGGGAAAACCCTGTAATTTAACTTAACAAATTATATGAAAGTGATTTTATTTACTAGGTTTGAATTACCCATTGTATAGTGAGGGTAATCTGGTCATTAGATGTCTTAGGATGTCACACTCAACATAGGGTGCTAGGACCAGATCAAGGGAAGCAAAATTGGGTTATGTTAACTTTTGAATCGAATAGAATTCGACGCATCATCGAGTCCATATCAACACTGCTCTACCTAGAAGTCCAAGTGATTCAACCCTTTTTTCGAAGTAACTCAAGTCGACGTTACGTCAAATAAATATCGACGTAGAGGTCAGGGACTTGTCGAAGTAACTAGAGAAGTCGACGCAGCATCTACTTCAACTTGACGCAGAAGAGGTTGTCTGTCGAAGCCATCTAAAGTCGACGCAATATCGACTTCATCTTGATGCAGAAGATGGAGTTCATATCCAGGAAGATCAACTCGGCGGACACGTCGATAAGATGTTGATGCAATGTCGACTTGTAGAGTTCAATTAGAGTAGAGATGAAATTAAAGTTGCTTCTACAAGAACTCGAAGTTGTGTCGATAAGAGAATAAATGAATTCGACGCTGCGTCGAATACAGTCTGTAAAAGTATATCTTTTCAGCTGTCTCTCTGATCCTTCTTTTATGGCCCACATCCTTCAAGACCGTTCCCCAACGGCTTAATAATTGCTTGAAATAGAAAGGAGCATTAAAGAAGGAGACAAAAGGTTTCTTGGAACCATATTCCTTGTAGGTGGATGGGCCAAGAATTAAAGAGGAAAGAAAGAGAATGTCATTTGCAGATTACCATTTCAGGGCATACCAGAAAGGGAAAGAAATTTGAAATCGAATAGAGAGAAAAAAGGAGAAGAGAAGACAGAAATAGATACAGCATTAATCACAATCAGTCGTCTTCCTTCTTGCTAGGGATTCCTCTTCTTCTCCCTCTCTCAGGAACCCTCATACACAAAAGAGAAAAGAAAAGAAAGCTTTGTTGTTCTTTATCTAATAGAACAGAGGATCTGAAACCTGCACATCATCACAATCTCTTAGAAGCCAGATCTCAATCAGCAGAAGTAGAAAGGATCTGACATATAAAGCACATGTAATTCATCACTATCTAAAGCAGGGGTTAATCAAGAGCAGATCCTGTGGAACATCTAATAGGTTGTTCTTCATACAGTCTTCTCAAGAATTCTGAGAACAGAATTCCTACAACTTTCTTCCTTCTCTTTCTTTCTCATTCTATACAAGAGTTTTATTAATCCCTCTTCAAAGGATTCAGTGGTTCAAGATCTCCTTACCAAAAGATCTGGTGGTTCAAGATCTCCTTATCAAAAGATCAGTGGTTTATGATCTCCTTGTCAAAAGATCAGTGGTTCTAAGAGTCTCCTTACCAAAAGACTCAGAAACTGTGGTGTATCCCTACCAGGTGGTAGAAGAGGGGAGTACCCACATTTTGGGGAACCTCTATAAAAAATTTTGTGTGTCTTCTGGTTGCTAATTTTCTGTGTTGTACCTCATAGATTAGATTTCAGTTTCTGCCTTTTATTTTATTACTCAAACTGCAATAACCTTATTCTGAGATTTATCTTGTGAAGCATAATACTTTGGTTTATTGTATTTGCACAACTATAATAGGAATAATTTTAAATCTCTATTCACCCCCCCCCCCCCCCTCTAGAGAATTCTCAGAGGCACACTATGCACTTTCAGTTGGTATCTGAGGGAGGTTGATCATTAAGAGGTTAACACCTTGATAAAAAAGACCTCCTACTCTTATTTCTCTCCTATAAATATACTTTATAAAGAAAATGAGTACTAAGGATTATGCTTCCACAAGACCCTCAGTGTGTAACTTAAACAAGTTCACACTCTGGAAGGCCAGGATAGCTTTACATGAATTCAATTGATGAAGACATATATAATGTTCTTCTCACAGGGCCCCTGCTCCAATCAAACAAAAGGAAGGAGAAACCTCAACAACTAAGGTTGTCCCAAGAAAGGAATGGACAGAGGTTGAAAAGAAGGTCAAAGCATGTGATGCCAAGGCCATGAATATTCTGGTGTCAACAATGTCAGATGACATCTTCCAGAAAGTTGCTGAGTGCCAATCAGCAAAGGAAATCTGGGACTCACTCACCACCATGGTGGAGGGAAGTGCTGATGAAAGAAAGGACAAAAAGTCCCTTCTCATATCCCAGTATGAGAACTTTCAAAAGAAAGCTGATGAATCTGTTGCCAATATGTATGACAGATTCAGTCTTATCATTAATGAGCTCAGAGGCTTAGACAAGCAAATATCCTTGACTGAAATTAATGATAAGATTCTCATGTGCTCCCTTAGCTCATGGGATTCAAGGATATGGGCAATCAGAGAATCTAGATGCCACAGAGAGATCTCAACTAAAGCTTTGCTAGGAAAGCTTAAGTCATATGAGATGCTTCTGAAAATAGGTCTGAGGCAGAAGAGAGGGAAACTACTCTAGCTCCTGTCCAGAGGAACTTAGATCTGAAAGCTACTGAAGGAGAGCCCTCTACTCTAGAAGATGAGATGTTCAATCTCCTAGCAAGGAGATTCAAGAAGTGGGTCAAGACTGAAGACTCAAGGAGAAGAGAAAGAGACTCAAGGCCCATGTATGATAAGACTCCAAGGAAGGAGATTATCTGCATTACCTGCAATAAGCCAGGGCATATTGCTCATGAGTGCCCTCAAGAGCAAAAGAACAGGAGCAACAATAAAGAGGAGAATAATAAGAAGAAGTCCTTCAGAGGGAAGGACTAGAAGAAAGCAAAAGGTTTCATTATTGAAACCTGGAGTGATTCAGAAGTGGAAGAGAGCTCATCATCATCTGAGAGTGATGAAGAAGAAGCAGTAGCAGCCTGCATGATGGCTCTTGGGATGTTATCAGATGATGAAGAAGAGCAGGTATCCATTTTTGATTAATTTGATTTCAATTCAGAAGATTTTAAAACCTGCTTTAGAGATTTCTACATTGAACATCTTAGGGTAGAAAAAGAATTAGACACAGCTAGGATTGAACTAGAAAACCTTAAGAAAGATGAAATCTACCTAAGAAATCAGAATCTAACAAATGAAATCAAAAATAAAGAGTTAGAACTACTTGAACTTAGGAAAGAGAACATACAATTAAAAGAAGAGCCAGCAAAGGCAAAGGCCTTTGAGGACTCACTCAATGGGAGGAGTCAGAAGCTCAAAGACATCACTGAAAATCTCTCTATGAGATTTAATCACTTAGGGTTAGGAGCAGAGCCCTCCACTAGCTCAGAAGCACCTAGGAAACCTGCCTGGAAAAATCTAGTTTCCTTTGTAAAACCTAGTGATCATCAACCCAGTGAGAGGAGTGCATCAATTAAGAGTAAGGCTATTAATTTTTAAGATAGGTTAGATAAACCCAACAAAATACATCTGAATAAGAAAGAAAAACCTTTAGGAAAGAACAATGTAGAGAAGTCAAATAACAATCACCTAAAAGTAAAAGCAAAATCTAAGCTAATAAGACACTCTGCTGATCTATTGCATTTAGATATATTCTATACTCATCTAAAGCATCAAAACAAGAGGTTTGGGAAAACCATTCCTTATCATCCCAAAGGGTATCATGAAAGACCTTTCTATTCTTTCATTGAACCCTGCAATGGTAAAAGCAAAAGGGCCCAAGATAACCTGGGTTCCTTCTAATGTTTGAATTACCTGTGCAGGATGAGGTAGGGTCCCACTCAGGAGAAAATGGAGTGGGAAGAAAGATGTAGATTTTGATTAAGGAACAAGACTTATTCAAGGGAGTAATTTCTACCTTGAATCCTCCTTAATATTTATTACATTATAGTATGATCTATTTTCAATAAGTATAATTGCTGGGAAAAACAGCAAGAATTTTCTACAGAAATAGATCTGCTTATTAAGAGATGTGTCGAATAGAAGTCGACGTACCATCGACTTTTACTCGATGCCAACGGCAAGAAGCACTCAGAGTAGACAATTTGAATATAATTCGACGCAGCGTCAAGTTCATATTGACGCATACGTCGACTTATTAAATGCTGATTAAATTCAAAGTTACGTCGATTGGAAATCGACGTAACGTCGACTAGACTTCGTCGACGTATAATTCCTAAATAGTCTCGAAGATACACTGGATACTAGTCGACGCAACGTCGATATATCAGCGCGCGCAGAATTGCTTCTAGAAGCAATCTCAACACAGCTTTGCGCGCCAAATAATAAGTGTTTTGGGAAGCTGCTCTCATATAAGATGCAACTATCTGCAAGAAAGGAGGAGGAAACCTCTATTAGGACTCATGCAAAGGAGAGATCTATGGCTCTCAAAGATGAGAGCTCTAAGAAGAGCAAAGAGAGAATACCCTCTCCACCAAGAAGGGTTGCTGACTCAGAAAACTCTGAGCCCAGCACATCTGACAATAATTCAACATATGAGGAATTTGCTGCCTTCTTCAGAAACTTCAAGAAGTTGATGAGGAGGAAACAGTGGAAGAACAGACCTTCCTCCTCCTCACATCCCAATAAAGAACACAACAAATCAGGGAGGCTGCACCCCAAGGGTGACAGGTACGAATCTTAACCTATTAAACATGTTTCAAATAATGTTATCTGTTATTGTTGCAGCAAGCCTAGACATATCATAGCTGGCTGTCCAGTCAAGAGAAAAGAAAAAGGTGATAAGAAGCTTCATCACCACAAGGGAAGGAAAGGTGAAAAATCCTTCCTGGCAAAGAAGAAAAGGAGCTGGAGTGAATCTGAATCTTCATCCTCAGATTCTGATGAAGAAGAGGAAGCTTATATAGGGCTATTTGCAGCTACTGAGGATGAAGATTATCCAGCTGTTAAGATAGTCATCAGGGCCATTGAGGTGGATGAAGATGTCAAAGAATGCTATGGCTTAATGACCATATCAGATGATGAAGACAGTCAGGATCATCTTGATCAGGTATCAACTCTTTTCATTCCTTCTTCTGATTATGAGTCAATTCCAGAATCTGAAATAGTCCCATCTAATGATGAAAGTGGTTCAGAATCTAAGGTGGATGCCAATCAATTGATTGACAAGTATGGTGCCCTCATGGAAGCTCTGAAAAAGAGTAAGAAGCTAGCCAAGAGTCAAGCTCTAGAAATTGCTTCCCTTCAGCAGGCAAAGCCTGAATACACTGAGTCAGCTACTCAAATGGCTCAGATGAGTAGATAAATTAGTCAGCTGAAGGGAATACCAATATTCCAATTAAGCACCATAAGCCCAAAGAACAAGGTCATTAAGGACTTGAAGAGAAGCTTCTCAAGGAGAAAAGCTTAGTGGCTCAATTCTCTAAAGCCAAATCAATACTGCACATCATTGACACCTTCTCCTCCCAAACAAATAGGAGAGGACCGGGTTTCAATAAAGTGACAGTAAATGCTGGGAATGGTGGAACGGACCAGGCTAATGCCAAGCCTCATACCACCTTTCAAAAGGTGTTGCTTCCCTCTAACAGGTATGAACAGGACAATATGTATGGTCACTGGATGAATGGAAGCTCATATAGTAAGGGGAATACTCCTAACTATGGTAGGAGAAAGAGCATGTGGATGAGTGCTCTGAAAGCTCCCCATGAAGAAATTCAAATGGCCCATCATGGACATTTTGTATTTGGTACTTCAGCCCCCTCATTTAAGGGTAAGGAAGCTACCTCTTCTAAATCCCATTCAGCAAAATCCATGGCTGCTGTCATGCCTATAATCAAGTCTAACAGTACAGTATCAGATGCCATCAATTCGTGCTTAGCTGCCAAACTAAGACCAGCTGATGTCATTCAGATAAAGTCTACTAAGACAAGTTATAGACGGTCAACAAGCCAAGTGATTGCTAACAGGAATATGAAGAATGATACTACCTTCTTCAATGAACATAAGCATCCTGATGCTCCTTCCACCTCAAGAAGTGTTCAGAAAAGAAGGTATAACATCCATGAATGTTGGTGTTGTGGTTAAGGGGACACTTTTCCATTGATTATTGGCACAACACTAATGTGCTTATTGCAAAAAGAAGCTTTCCTACAAAAGCTGCAGTGAGTGGAAGTGTGCCTTTTTATGCTAATAAGAACCTAGGACCCAAAATTAATTGGGCTCCTAAGGGAAAATGAATTACACTTTGCAGGATGGTTCAAGTACCAGTCTAAGGGAAATATGGTTCTTGGTTAGTGGGTGCTCAAGGCACATGACAGGAAGTAGGAGTCTTTTGCAGGATTACACTCTTGTGAAGAATGGACCTAAAGTAATCTTTGTAGGTTCTGATAGAGGAGTCACCAAAGGATATTGTATGATTACCAATGGCATAGTTTCAATAACAAGTGTAGCTTATGTTGAAGGGTTGCATCACAACCTTGTAAGCATAAGTCAACTATGTGACTTGGGCTATATCATTGAATTACACAATGACAAGTGCTTGATCAAAAAGACAATTTACTTAGATGTCTTTCTCTCAGGCACTAGGAGTGGGAATGTTTATTGCTTAGACTTTATTGGCAATAGTTCTTTATCTCCTATATGTCTTGTAGCTAATGAGAGTGAGTCTCTTTGTGTTCAATGACACAAGAGACTTGCCCGCATTAACTATAAAATAATGTATAGATTATTTTCTAAAAACCTTGTTAGGAATAGTCCAAATTTGAAATGTGTTAAAGTGGTCCTTGTCATGCATGCCAAATGGGTAAGTAAACTAGGGCCACCTTTAAAAGCATTGGCTCCAAAGACACTAAAAGATGTCTATATCTGTTGCATATGGACTTGTTTGGTCCTTTGCCCATTCCGAGCTTAGGTGGGAAGTTGTATACTTTAGTGATTGTTGATGATCACTCGAAATATACATGGGTATTTTTCTTTAAGAAGAAATCTGATACTTTAGATATCTTTATAAACTATGTCAAGGCAATTCAAAATGAACTACAATGTACTGTGGTTAAAACTAAAACTGACCATGGTATAGAATTTCAATCTGGGGCTATGACAAAGTTTTGTCAAGAATTTGGTATCACCCAAGAGTTTTCCTCCCCAAGGACTCCACAAAAAAATGGTGTGGCTGAGAGGAGGAATAGGACCTTGATAGAAGCTGGAAGAACATTGTTTAGTGGCTCCTCACTCCCAGAATATTTTTGGGCTGAGGTAGTCAGTACTGCTTGTTATGTTCTGAACAGTGCTTCCTTCAATAAGGCCCTTGGAAAACCCTCTATGAGATTCTGAGAGGCAAACAACCAACAATTTCATATTTTAGAATTTTTGGTTGCAAATGTTACATTTTAAATAATGGAAAATTCCAACTAACAAAATTTGTTGAAAAATTTAATGTTGGTGTTCTTGTTGGATATAGCTCACATAGTAGAGCCGATAGATTATTCAACAAGAAGACTTATGTTGTTGAGGAATCTATGCATGTTGTCTTTGATGCGACTAGCCTACTTTATAAGGGCCAATCTAGTTCTCCTGTTTTGACAGGAAATGATAAGAAGATGCACGAGCTGTCTATACAAGACATACCCAACACCAACAGAAACAATTGAGAGGTTGAAGCACTTCAAAATGAAGATCAACAGGCTATTGAAGAACTTGCTGCTCCAGAGGAAGTGCATCAGAATGCTGACAGATTGACTGCAGCAACCAAGCATCTGAGGGATCATCCAAGGAACCTGATTATTGGATATGAGAACAAAGGGTTGATCACCAGAAGCAGGGATCACAATGAAGTTCTATTCCTGAGCTTCCTATCTCAGATTGAGCCCAAGAAGTTTGAGGAAGCTAATCAAGATACCTTTTGGATTCAAGCTATGCAAGAGGAGATACAACAATTCAAGAGGTGCAAGGATTGGAAGTTGGTGCCAAAACTACAAGGACACAACATAATTGGCACCAAATGGATCTACAGGAACAAGCTATATGAGAATGGCGTCATCATCAAGAACAAAGAAAGACGGGTAGCCAAAGGATATAGGCAAGAAGAAGGTATATACTTTGACCAAACCCTTGCCCCAGTAACAAGGTTAGAGGCAATTAGATTATTCCTTGACTATGCTGCCCATAAGGGATTCAAGGTAAACCAGATGGATGTCAAGTCAGATTTTCTAAATGGAAATTTGAAGGAAGAGGTATATATGGAACAACCATCAGGTTTTGTTCATCCAACTCCAACCTCCCATGTTTATTTACTTAGGAAAGCTTTATATGGTCAAAAGCAAGACCCTAGGGCCTGGTATGAGACCTTGTCTAGCTTTCTCCTCAAGAATAAGTTCTTGAGGGGAAAGATAGATAATACATTGCTTCTTAGGGAAACAAAGGGCAAGTGTCTCCTAGTCCAAATTTTTGTTGATGACATAATTTTTGGGTCTACTAATGAAAACCTTCGCAAAAGGTTTGTCAACCTTTTGCAGGGGGAGTTTGAGATGAGCAGCATGGGAGAGCTCAAGTACTATTTAGGCCTCCAAGTGAAACAATCTGATGAAGGGATATTTATCTCTCAGACCAAGTACACTAGCGAGCTTATCAAGAAGTTTGGGATGGAATCTGCTTCCACCATGAAAACTCCCATGGGGTCCAATATTTCCCTAAACAAGGATGAGAAGGGTAAACCCTTTGATGAATCCATGTACATATGTATAATTGGATCTATATTGTATCTGACTGCTAGTAGACCAGATATTATGTATGCAACATGTGTTTGTGCTAGGTATCAAGCATGCCCTAAGGAATCTCACTACTCAACTGCAAAGAGGATTTTGAGATACCTTAAAGGCAGCCAACATCTTGACATATAGTACCCTAAGAACTATGATTTTGAACTAATTGGCTTTTCAGATGCTGATTTTGCAGTGTGCAAAGAAGATAGGAAGAGTGCTAGTGGAACTTGTCAATTCTTAGGAAGAAGGTTGATCTCTTGGAGTAGCAAGAAATAGACTAGTGTGGCAATATCCATAACTGGGTCTAAGTACATTGCTGCAGGGAGCTGCTATGCACAGATTCTGTGGATATAGGACCAGCTAGAGGACTACAACCTCAAGGTAATTCACTCTCCAGTGTTCTGTGACTCATCCAGTGCAATTTCTATTGCTAAGAATCCTTTCTCTCATAGCAGAACTAAGCATATTGAAATCAGGTATCAATTTATTAGAGAACATGTAGAATGTAAAGATATCTGTCTTGAACATGTCAACACTGACAATCAAGTTGCTGATATATTTACAAAGCCATTGGATAAGGCTAAGTTTTCTTTATTCAAGATTGAGCTAGGAATTTTGAATATTCAATAGGCATCAATATTTCATATTGTCTATCATGCATGTTATTTTGTATCTTAAGCTTTGCTAGAAGATGGTAATACTTCAAAACACTTAGTGACATGATTATGGAGACAAACAATCCTATTTAAAAGGGTTCATTGCTAAGCAGTGAGTTCAGCTGAGAAAGTCTCAGCTGAACCGCTGAGATAGCTAAGTCATCTCAGCTGTTAACATTACCTTATCCCAACGGTCTAGCTCTCCATCTCAGCGGATCCTCTAAAATGGGATAGGTTAATTAAATCAACTAATTATTAAGTCAATCAACATCTCTCTTTAAGGAAAACTTAAATAATACACCTATAAATAGAGCAATGATGATTAAATCACTTACACACCCAAAACCATACTCAGCCGTCGAGATGACCCTTCCCCCCGTCTCAGCGACTCATTTTATCCAAGAATAACGCCAAAGATTTCAAAGGATCTCCTGGAAGGCTATGAGATAATCAAGAATGGTTTCCAACATGCTCAACCTGAGATAAAACAAGTGATTCAACTTTTGGAAGAACAAGGATTAGAATATCTTCTGTCAGAACTCACTGTGATTCTCAGAACTGAAGTTCTAGAAATATACAGCAATGATAGGCTATCCTCTTCCAAGTCCATTTTGAAGTCCAAGACTGGAAGTATAAAGATTAAGATTTCTCCAAGGAAGTTGGAGAAAGCTTTTCAATTGCCCTTATGTAGTCATGATGAGGAAGACAATGTTTCTGAAAAGGACAAAGAGAAAACTCTCAAATAGAGTGAATACAGTGATGCCAAGACATGCTCACTAAAGAGGAAGCATTTCGATCAAAGAGGGAAGCTGCTATCTGACATAGTAGGCAAAGCAATTCTGTGCAAACCTGGGTCTCATGACACCATATCAAAGTACATGTTTGGGCTGATGACAAGGGTGGTCATGAAGAAAAAGATCTCATGGGATGCTGTGGTCTACCAAAGAATTAATGAATGTATGCAGGCTCCTAACTTGGACAGAATTCTATCTTTCTACCTTCTGAATTCATACCCTGAACAATTTGATAGCTCAAAAGGATCAAATCTTCATTATCTTAAGAGAATGGATATAAGAACCCTGGATAAGTTCTCAAGGGTGCTCCCCATGAGTCAGCCCTCTGAAGCAAAGGATAAGAAAAGAAAGTTAACAAAAGGACACAAGAAGGTTAGAATGGTCTCTTCTGATTCAGACTCATACCCTGCTGAGAATGTTCCAGCTCATGATAATCAAGGATCTGAAAGCAGTAAAGATAATGAGGTTCATGAAGATCATGAGAATGAGGATATTGTTGCTGCAAAGGAGAAGCCTGATGGAAATAAAGGAGATCATATAGATGCTCCTAATTCTCTGGAAGCAGGAGGTGATAGTAATGCACATACTGTGCCTGCTGATTCAGTAAGGAATGATGAGGAGCAGTTAGATTATCCTGGTGATTTACAATGTAAGATTGATCAAATTATCTTTAATCTTGAAAGAAGGATCAGTCTAATTCCTGATAACTCCCCAGATTTCTTGGATTCCACTGATCAAGAAAGGATGGATGCCCTATCTGAGGGGGAGCAACACAAGAACTTATCTGATGATGAAGATGATGAGAATGATGATAATAATGATGATGATGAGGATGATGATGGGGTTCATGCTGATCACATAGATCATTTTGTAGAGTTTGCTGACAAGACTGACGATAAGGCTGACGGGGAGCGTATCCCTGTTCAGGATGATACAGTTTCATCCACCCCTGCAGAGGAGCCATCCACTCTGGTGGAGTGTGACAATCAAGATTTACAAGAGAGCAATTTACCCCCTATGGTAACTGAACACCCTCCAAGTCTGCTAGAAAAGCTCAAACAAGTCACAATTGTTGAAGTGCAACCCTCCACCTCCACAAATTCCAATGAACTTATCCTAAGTTCTATCAAGACAATAATTGATGGTCATATGGACTCAATTAAGGATTATATGTATAAGTCAGTTTCAATAGTGAAGACTGAGGTGATGTCTGAAATCTAAGTCATAAAGGAAGAAACATCCTACCTAAATAGCCAGATGATAAAATAGTTTGATCTAGCAGAAATTTTTTGATTTGAATCGTTTAGGAGTAAGCAGGAGTTGCATCAACTGAGTTAAAGCCAAACAACCACAATGCCACACAGCAACACAAGAAACATTATTGAAACACAAACTTCATTTACAGTGCGAGGTATACATGGCGAGACATGATTCATCAGAATCGCGGAGACGAGAAGAACAAAACACACCATAAACAAATCTGGCGGCTAGACAAGCTGAGACCGCACAGACCGCTCGACTCCAGAAGTCGCCCGGCTTGACCTGAGACCGCGCAAACCGAAACCGGACAGACCGCCAGCACTGCAAGACCGCACCTCAGACCGCATGAACTGGAGCTTTATTGGAACGAAGAACTAAAGCTGTCGCCAGACCGCAACTCAGATTGCCTAACCGCGAAAGGTCTCCTGATCGCTGAGCTCGCTGCGAACAACATAAGAACGAACATAAACCAGTTCGCAGACAAACCGCTGCTGAACTGTTTATTCAAGCCGCTGGGAATCACCAAGGAAGGAGACCGCAACCTGCTGACCGCAAACAATTCTCGTTAGGAATGACGGGCCCTGCACCTCTATTTATAGGCGGGTAGACAGATGTCGTCACCTTACAGGAGAGATACAATCACCACCCTTCAGATCGCCAGCGGTCTCATAAGGCAGACCGCGCGATCACACAACTTAGAACAAGTCGCCAGATCGCACACAAGCCGCACGGTCACAAAGGTACTCCTTCCTTAGACCACCAGGAGCAAACCAGAACCATCTGGCCGACTTAGAACAAGTCGCCAGATCGCCAAGCACAAATCGCCTGGACAGGCGGTCACACATAAGAATAGACCGCCCGGTCTTCCAACAAAGAAGACAGGCCAACCAGCAGACCAACTCGAGAACAGACCGCAGCTACAAAGAACAAATCGACAGAACCAGCAGTCCGCCAAAATAGATCGGCGGAGCCAGACTGGCAGAATACAAGCACAGGCCGCGCGGTCTCGGCAGTCTCCCAAAAATCAGACCGCCCGGACACCTTCACTTCACTTCAAAATTTCAACACTCCCCCTTGAAGTGGGAAGTGGAGACTAGCCCGAGTAAACTCTGCAACCGTGTAAACGGTCCCTTTGCCAGCGGCTTTGTGAAGATGTCTGCGACATTGTCCGCACTCCAAACATGCTCGACCATAAGAGATCCTCCCAACACCTTTTCACGAATGAAATGGTGCTCAATCTCAATATGCTTGGTCCTCGCGTGACAGACTGGATTATTAACCAGCTTGAGAGCACTCTCATTGTCCCCGCGTAGCATAGTGGGACCTCGAACCTCCTCATGAACATCCTCCACCAACCTCCTGAGCCAAACGGCTTCCTGAGCTGCCAAGGCTGAAGCCTTGTACTCCGCTTCTGTGGTAGATACGGACACCGAGTCCTGCTTTTTGCTGCACCAAGAGATAGCTGTGGGGCCCGTCATAAAGACATAACCAGACATTGATCTCCGATCATCCACGTCTCCCTCGTAGTCAGCATCCATGTATCCATGCAACTCCAAGCTTGACCCTCTCCTAAATAGGAGACCCAAATCAGAGGTCGACTTCACATATTTCAGAATCCCTTTTGCCGCCAGAAGATGAGGCTTCCGTGGCTCCGCCATGTACCGACTCACTTTGCCAACTGCATAAGCAATATCAGGCCTCGTGATGGTCAAGTAAATCAAGCTCCCAACCAGAGCTCAGAACACCAACGGATCAGATAGAACTCTTCCCTCATCCTTCCGAAGTTTATGATGCTGTTCCAGAGGTATAGAGCTGCTCTTCCCTTCTTCCATGCCAAATCGTTGAATGATCCACTCCGCGTATCCTTCCTGAGAAATGAGCACTTCGCTCTCCCGCCTCTGGACCTCGAGTCCAAGGAAATGGTGAAGCTCCCCCAGATCCTTCATCTCGAACCTGATAGCAAGCTCAACTCTCAGCCTTGCTACCGCCTCCTTCGAGTTCCCGGTGACAATCATGTCATCCACATACAGTAGCACAATAACCCAAAGTGCCCCCTCCTTCTTGATAAACAAGCTAGAATCCGAGTGTTAAGCAGAGAACCCGCAGAATAAGAGATACTCCGCGATCTTTCCATACCACGCCCGAGGCGCTTGCTTCAACCCATATAAGGCCTTCTTCAGTTTGCAGACGTAGTCCGGACGATCCTCCGAGATGAAACCCGACGGCTAGATCATGAAGATATCCTTGTCAATCTCTCCATATAAGAAAGCATTCTTAACATCGAGCTGCCAAATCTCCCATCCACAAGATGCCTCCAAAGCAATAACAAATCGGACCGAAGTCATCTTTGCCACTGGACTAAACGTCGCATCATAATCTTCACCATACTGCTGTGAGAACCCGCGAGCTACAAGGCGAGCCTTGTATCGCTCGATCGTACCATCAGCATTCTTCTTGAGCTTGTAAACCCATTTGCATGTTACAGGGCTAATGCCCTTGGGCCTGGGCACTAGAGACCAAGTCTCATTCTTCTTGAGAGCGTCCATCTCTTCTAGCATAGCAATATCCCACTGCTTCACGCCTTTGGCTTTCTCAAAGCTCGACAGCTCCCTTTCATCCAAGGGACCAGCGAAGAAACATGAGACGAAGCTCACCATGTTTCCTCCTGTGTATCGATCTGGTGGCTTGATAGTCCTCTTCGACCTCCTAAGAGGTTGCACCTGACTAACCACCTCCTCAGCTGCTTCTTTTGTGCAAGCTCCTCTTCCAGATGAACTTGGAGCATCGCTCCCCCTGCTTCCAGAACCTGAAGCCTCCATCTCAGAGCTTGACACAGCTGGAGCTCCTGGTGAAACAGGCAACTCCACTTGAAGACTTCCTGCAGCTTTCCCTGCTTCATCACCCCTGCTCTCCGGTAGTTCAACTCCTGAACTCCCCTTGTAGGAAGTCACTTCATCGAACACCACATCCCGAGATACCACTAATCTCCGTGTCTCAGGATCCATGCACCTCCATCCTTTCTTCCGCTCATCATATCCAACAAAGCTAGCTTCCTTGCTTTCGCATCTAGCTTTGTCCGAAGAGCATCAGGAATATGCACATAACAGGTTTACCCGAACACCCGAAGGTGAGCAACACTTGGTTTCTCCTTGAACATCAGTTCGTGAGGGGTCTTCATATTGATAGGACTTAGAGGCATTCTGTTGATGACATAAGCCGCACAAGACATTCCCTCTGCCCAAAAGGACTTTGGGATACTCTTGGCATGAAGCCAGCATTTGCAAGTTTCCGTCAGATGACGGATCTTCCTCTCCGCAATGCCATTTTGCTGTGGAGTATGGGCACAAGTGTTCTCTCTCCGAACGCCGTGTTTACTGCAAAAACTTGAGAACTCACCAGAGGTGAACTTCCCACCATTGTCAGTTCTCAATTTTTTCACCCGCAGGCCTAACCGACCTTCCACCAGCTCCTTGAACTCCACAAACTTCACAAAGGCTTCCCACTTCTCTTTCAGAAAATACACCCAGACATATCTGGTGTAATCGTCAATCAACACCAACATATATATGTTGCCTCCAAGGCTTGGGGTGGCAGTCGATCCCATCAAATCACCGTGGATGCACTCCAACGGCGCTTTGCACCTTGTTTGCGACTTATCAAATGGAAGTTGATGAGACTTACCAAACTGACATCCAGCACAAACATGACCGTCTCCATAAGAGGACAAGCTAGGCAAGCCCTTGACAAGGCCCCTTACCGCCATAGCCTTCAATTTGTCCATGCCAACATGCCCCAACCTTTGATTCCAGATAGCCGCTCTATCATTGGTCTTCATCTTCTCAACATAGGAACTTGTCGATAACACGAACAAGTCCTTCACCCGCTTTCCAACATGGATAACATCTCCCCTTATCTCCGGTTGAGTTTTAAGAAACTTCACTTCTGTTGGGCCAAACAAAACATGATAACCGGCATCGACCGCATTGGTCACAGAGAAGAGATTCTTCCTCATACCATGCACGTGATAAACACTCCTCAATGTGAGTGGACCCTTATCACTGCTCAGGGAAACAACACCTTCTTGTTCGACAGTATGAACAGAATTATCAGCCGTAATGATAGCATCGTTACCTGAGTAAGGCACCAAAGAAGAGAACTTTGATTCATCCCCAGTGAGATGATGTCCACACCCTGAATCAACAATCCAATCCTCTTCGAAGTTGATGGCAGCCAAGGCCTTAATGGGCATCGTCGTCATATTAGCCGCAAAGGCTCCTCCCCATCCAGCTTCATCAGACTTTGGCTTCTTCTTCTCTACTACATGTCCCGACTGAAGATTAACCCGACAATCTTTCTTGAAGTGGCCGGCCTTATTACACCTGAAGCAACTTGGTCCATCTCCATTCTTCTTCCCATCAGACTTAGGAGATAACCCCTATCCTGCTGACCTGAAGTAGAGGGTTCATCATAACCCGGCTTCTTCTTCTCCCACTTCTTCTTCTTCTTCCCAGAGAACAACACATCACTATCTCCCCCAGAGATAGAAGTCCCCGCCATCTGTCTTGCCAAACTTTCTTGCGAAGCAAGTAAGTTCTCCAGCTCCAACAGGGATGGTTGATTTTCCCAACCTTGAACTAAAGTCACAAAGGCAAGATACTCCTTCCGCAACCCGCGGATGATTTGCCTCTTCAGTTTTGCCTCCGAGATGGGCTCATCAGGGTCCAATGCAGAAATCTCTGCTATGAGGTTCTTCATCTTGAGAAAGAAGGTAGAAATAGAAAGATCGCCTTGAGAGGCCTTCACCAACTCATTTTCAAGAAACTGTAGCCGAGCTACATTCTTCTTATTGAACAGCCCGTCCAAAGACGTCCAAATCTCAGCAGCAGATTTACATCCAATGATGTGATCAAACAGCTCTAGTGAGATAGCCCTCTTGAGAGTGAACTCTGCCTTAGCATTAGTCCTCCTCCAAAGTCTCACCTCTGCCATATTATCTCCTGCTAGAAACACCTCTTGTGTGTCCTCTCCTCCAACTATCTCCCATAGATCCTCGCCAAGTAAATAGCTCTCCATACACGACCTCCATTTCTTATAGTTAGTCGATGTTAGGAGTTCAATACCAATCCCTCTTGCGTATCCACCTTCCATGGCAATCTATGTGGTTTCTTCTTCACAAAGACCATGGCAACTCAAGTTGATCACTGCTTATCCACTCCAACAACCTAGCTTTGATACCATGTTAAAATTTTTGATTTGAATCATTTAGGAGTAAGCAGGAGTTGCATCAACTGAGTTAAAGCCAAACAACCACAATGCCACACAACAACACAAGAAACTTTATTGAAACACAAACTTCATTTACAGTGCGAGGTATACATGGCGAGACATGATTCATCAGAATAACGGAGACGAGAAGAACAAAACACACCAAAAACAAATCTGGCGGCTAGACAAGCTGAAACCGCACAGACCGCTCGACTCCAGAAGTCGCCCGGCTTGACCTGAGACCACGCAAACAGAAACCGGACAGACCGCCAGCACTGCAAGTCCGAACCTCAGACCACACGAACTAGAGCTTTATTGGAACGAAGAACTGAAGCTGTCGCCATACCGCAACTCAGATCGCCTAACCGCTGAAGGTCACCTGATCGCTGAGCTCGCTGCGAACAGCACAAGAATGAACATAAACTAGATCGCAGACAGACCGCTGCCGAACTGTTTATTCAAGCCGTTGGGAATCACCAAGGAAGGAGACTGCAACCTACTGACCGCAAACAGTTCTCGTTAGGAATGACGGGCCCTGCACCTCTATTTATAGGCGGGTAGACGGATGTCGTCACCGCACAGGAGAGATACAATCACCACCCGTCAAATCGCCAGCGGTCTCATAAGGCAGACCGCGCGATCACACAACTTGGACAATCATCCGACCAAGACCGCAGATCAGCAAACAGATCGCGCACAGGTCGCGCGAATACGAGACCGCACACAAGCCGCACGGTCACAAAGGTACTCCTTCCTTAGACCACCAGGAGCAAACCAGAACCATCTGGACGACTTAGAATAAGTCGCCAGATCGCTAAGCACAAACCGCCCGGACAGGCGGTCACACATAAGAACAGACCGCCCGGTCTTCCAACAAAGAAGACAGGACAACCAGCAGACCAACTCGGAAACAGACCGCAGCTACAAAGAACAAGCCAGCAGAACCAGCAGTCCGCCAGAACAGATTGGTAGATCCAGACTGGCAGAATACAAGCACAGGCCGCGCGGTCTCGGCGGTATCCCAAAAATCAGACCGCCCGGACACCTCCACTTCACTTCAAAATTTCAACACTATCAAGACACTAATTGATGGTCATATGGACTCAATTAAGGAATATATGTATAAGTCAGTTTCAATAGTAAAGACTGAGGTGATGTCTGAAATCTAAGTCATAAAGGAAGAAACATCCTACCTAAATAGCCAGATGATAAAATAGTTTGATCTAGCAGAAAAATCTATGGTAGCTCAAAACACCATTTTAAGATCCATGGATAAAAGTCTCCAACTCTCAAAGAAAGACATGAGCTATGTCAAGAATTTTGTTAGCAAAACTGATGAGGTAATAGAGAAGGCCTCAAACCATATTGAAGAGTATGTGTGGTCTACAACAACCACAATGATAGGAGAGGCTAAGAAAATGAAGGATGAAATGAAATCTGACTTGGAAAATGCTTTTCAAACTCTATCTGGGTTTGTAACAGCTGCTTCCCAAGGTATAGAACAAAAAATATTTGAAGAAGCCAGAAAGGGGGAGGAGACCAATGCTGAAACAAATTCAAAGCTTGCCCACAAAGTTCTGCAAGTAACAAGGATTGCTCTAAATCTGCCTCTCTTAGACATATTTAGAGCAGAGGATTTTGACTTCCCGGCTCAAGAAAAGACTGCACATGATGCAAAGCTAGCAGCCAAAAGGAAAAGAGAAGAAGTAATGCTTGCTGAGGAGTTCATGGCAAAGAACATGAATGATCAAGCCAAAGATCCTGACTTTAAGTATTGGAGTTATGATTCCAAAAGCATAATTCGGAATGCTTGGGTAAACCATGGTCAATTATGCAAAAACATAGATAGGATGTATCCAACAGAGGAATGGATCAGGCACCTTGAATGGAATTCCCTAAGGGAAAGAGTATTCAAAGAAAACTTAGTAAGGATAAGCAACCCTAAGAGAATGCCTTCCAGATATATCCTAAAACCATTCCTATACTTCAAAAGGCAGGAGAACAAGAAGAAGGTTGATGAGATGAATGCCACTGCTGCAAAATAGGAGGTTGCTGATGAAGGTGCTGAATGCTCAAGTGCTTCAAAGAAAAGAAAAACATGAACCTGTAGTTAAATTTTCATTAGAGACAAATGTGGATTAAAATTTATATTGATATTTTATCACTAATGCAATTGGTTCTTATGTTGAATTATGAAATCTTGTGTTAATAGGCTAATTAAAGTCAAGCTTAATATTTGTTATGTATTAATGCTTAATATCTGCTCTGGTGCCAATATTTTGTTAACAATGATATTGTTATATTGTCATGACTTCTAATTCTAATATTTCATAATATGTCTTGATATGGTTATTGTGGTTATGTATCTTAGCATTGGTGTATGTTCTGCCTTCTTCAAATAGGGGGAGATTGTTGGGAATATTGCGCTCAATGTTCCCTAGATTTAAAGAGGCATCACACTCAATGCTAAGTACATATTGTATTTGATAGGCCCTCTTTTATATCATGTCTGTGCAGGGTCAGGTCATTCCAAACATTGGAATAGTTCTCTGGGTTTTACTGTCAAAACCGCTGAGACAACAGCCTGGTCTCAGCTGAACCACTAAGACGCAGCTGTTTAGAGGCTGAGAAGGAGTCTGTCTCAGCCGAGCTGCATATAGATGAAAACCACTAAGAAGACTATCCGTCTCAACAGATCCACTGAGATGAAGTCCGTTCTGCCGCTGAGACTGGAGCCTCTCTCAGCCCATCCGCTGAGATAGATTCATATTTGAATATTGCCTGGCAGGATCTGTTTTTTGCGCAAGTGGCTAGAAAACAAAGATAATATTTTATATTTATATCCATGCTGTGATAGAGCACTCCTCAGATCCCAGATTAGAGGAGGTATAAAAGAAGATGTTAGGTCATTGGAGAAAGTGTCGGACAAGATCTGAAATAGCTACCACTGTTCTATTGAAGAAATACTGCTTCCTGAAAGTGATTTCTCAAGCAGCAAGCAGATTACTTCCAAAGAGATAAGATTATTCTTGCTTATTCTATGCAGAAGAACAAGTGGATCTTCCTTCATCTACTAAAGAAGAAGATCAGAAGAAACAAGGCATGAAGCTACTGCAATTCAGCCCTGCTTCAAGACAACATCTGTTGTGCTTCAACAATAGAAGATCTAAGCTGAAGGTTTAATTTATACTATCTTCTATTGTAACAACAAAAATATAAACTATTTAAGAACTTCATTGTTCTGAGTGTGTAGGGCTTTGCGCCTGAGTGTGTAAGGCTTTGTGCCTGATCTTGTAAGGTTGTACTCCCAGCTTGAGTTGTAGGATTTCAAAGGAGATCTGAGGTAGGGCTTCTTGATAGGCCTGAGGTAGGAAACCAGGAGGGTTTCTGAGTTGTAGGAGTTGGAGTGCTCTGAGTGGTAGTGTTGTTGGCCTGAGGTAGGGTTTTGGAGGAAACCTGAGAGATCGTAAGGGATCTAAGTTGTAAGCTCTTGGAGCTGAGATTTGGAGGAGTTTGCCTTGTCTAACACACTGTTAGAAAGGTGTAGAGGGAAAGTGGATTACCCATAGACACACTGTCTTGGGGAACCACTATAAACAGCTGCATGTTTTCTGTGATTTGCTATTACTTTATTTAATCACTTAATAACTACTAGCTGTTAGTAGAAAATTTCAAAGGAACCTATTCACCTCCCTCTATGTGAGTTAAACTACTACCAAGTAAACTATCACTCCCCATATAAAATTTGTGATTACCTACGAGGTTTTCTTGGCCAACGCCTTGACCTCCAACCACCTGGAGAAATAGTCAATCATGACTAGGAAGAACCTCTTCTGCCGGCTGGCCTGGGGGAAGGGCCGACCAGGTCTATTCCCTAAATTACAAAGGGCCGGGCGCAGTGATGGTCCTGAGCCTCTATGCTGGTAGGAGCTAAAGAAACACGTAGAGCTATCACTTCTGACACTTCTTTGTGTACTCTACCGTATCCCGGCTGATCGTCGACCAGAAGTAACCCTGCCGCAACACCCTCTTCTCCAAGCTTAGACTCCCGGAGTGACTGCAACACTTCCTAGAGTGAATCTCCTCTAGGAATCTAGGGACCTCTTCCTCAGTGACACACCTTGCCAGGAGTCCCGACAGAGTCTTTCGGTATAGGTTTCCGCCATGAAGTAAGTAGTAGGCAGACTTGTACCTTGACTGCCTCTTGTCCGGAACCCCTTATGAGAACCTGATCGAGGTCAGGAAGATGCTGAAGGGGTTTTTTCATGAGGGTCACCGGTCGATCTCCATCAACTCTTCCTCTTCAATGGATGGCCGAAACAACTTCGTCATCGTTCCTCCTACAAGGTGGCCAAACATCGTCAGACGATCTGCTTGAGTGTTCTCATCCCTTGACACGTGCTGAATGGAGAAAGTGCAGAATAAGCCAACGAGACCCCTGACCTTCGCCAGGTACCACTGAAGAGTCTGACATCTTGTCTCAAACTCTCCCTTGACCTAGGATGCCACTACTCTCGAATCATTGAAGACCTTCACATCCTAGATTCCCAACTCCTTTGCTAGACGGAGCCCCGCTATCACTACCTCGTACTCATCTTAGTTGTTGATGATAGGAAAATGGGTGTCCACTGTCTGCTCGATCTATGTTCCTTGCGGGCTGACCAAAACTTGACCTCCTTGACATTCCTAGGAGACTCTAGATTTAGGATTTCTTTCACCTTGTCAGGGTTGGGCTCTACCCCTATCAGTGTGATGAGATGGCCAAGGAACTTCCCCCTGCTAGCCCCGAAAACAAACTTCAAGGGGTTGAGCCTCATCTTGAACTTCCAATAGGTGGCGAAGGTCTCTGCCAGGTCCTATAGATGAGACCCAACGTCCTTGTTCTTCACCATTAGATCATCCACAAAGACCTCAAAATTCCCCCTTTTGCTCCCTGAAGACCAGGTCCATCATCATTTGGTAGGTCGCTCCGACATTTTTTAGCCCAAAGGGCATCATTTTATAACAAAAGCATCCATCGCCCGTGATGAAGGAAACATCCTTGACATACGGCGGGTGCATTCAGATCTGATGATAACCTGAAAAAGCATCCAAGAAACTCATTACAGGGAAATAAACGACTAATATACCACCGCGTCGATTCAAGGCAGGGGATAACAATCCTTGGGGCATGTCTTATTTAAAAGAGGAAAAACCACACACATCCTCCACCTCCTATCACTCTTTTTAACCATTATAACATTGAATACCTAGCCTGGATACTGGATCTATGACACAAAGTTTACATCTAGCAGCTTACTTACTTCTTCTCTAATGGGCTTGACCAGGGTAGTGTCCACGACACTCATCTTCTAGCGGATGTGGCAGACGCCTGAGTCGAGGTTAAGGCGGTGACATGCCACATCTGTGTCGATGCCTGACATGTCTGTAACACTCCAAGAAAAGACATCCATATTCTCCTGGATGTACCCCAAGCCCTCTCCTGGTCCTCCTCACTCAGCCTCTCGCTGACCTGCACCTTCTCGGACCTCCCTCCCTGGATATTGATCACCATCTCCAGTATGTCCTCTGTCGCTTACACTCTGGCCCTATACTCCATCACCTTGTTTACCTCTTCTACTTTCTCCTTCCATGACATGATGTTGACTACCGTGACATAGCACTGCATGGCCACACTAGGATCTCCCTGGACCCAGATTTGGACCCATCTAATGTTATATTCCAAGTATTGGTGGTAGGAGGATGGTACACACCGAAAGGCAATGATAAGAGGCAGCCCAAAGATGGCATTTTAACTACTCGAGCCATCCACAATGATAAAGCGACAGTTCTTGGACATTCCCCCCAAAGTCACGAGGAGCCCGACTCCTCCATCCACTTCTTTTCTCTCCTCAGAAAATCCGAAGAGTGGACCATCCGAGGCAAGCACCTTATTATCCTCTACCTTCATCTCATCGAAGGCTTTCTTGAAGATCATGTTCATAGAACTTCCATTGTCCACCAAGATTCTGGAAACTGTGAAGTTCTCGATGGCCGTCTGGATCGCTAGTGCATCGCAGAACGGGTCCTCATGCTCGAACATATCCTTCACTGATAAGGTAATCTTCTCTTCTGGGGGTGAGGCTTGGGAGGTCGAAGTGACACTCTGATGATAGATGGCATGGAGGCTCCCCTTACGAGTGGCCTCGATCCCTACCCCCCATGGACCACCTTGATCCCTCATCGGGTCCACACATCAACCCGGTTTCACACTGCTCTTCTACCTCTACTCCTTCTCCTCCCATTCCGACCACCTGAAGCTGCTGATACTACCCCACTGGGGCTCTCCTTCCTTCTCTTACATCTAAGAACTCGAGGCAGGTAGCCATTGCGCGACCTCCCCTTGGTAGAAGTCACAAGATGGCAACACCACCCTACCCCTCTTAGGCAATTCCTTCTCTCTCTTCTTGCTCCTCAACCTATCATCATGGCATGCTGGCGTGAGGGTTGGAATGGACTCGGACCCGGTCGCCACCTGATATAAAAATTGAAACTTTTGGATTATATGAATTTGAGAGATTTGTTTTGTTGTTGATATTCTCCAATTCTATATCCGATGAAGGCAAGCGTACTTTATCGTTTATAGTATAGGATACTAAAGAAAATATCAATGTCGTATTAAACACGGGTTTGTCGAGTACTTCTACTTCGAGAAAGCTAACTATTATCTTATCAGAGAAAGAGCGAAAAAGAGTTAATAATTAAAACTAGTTAAAAGAGAACTAAAAGAAATAAGGAAGAAAAAAAACAAAACTTGATTTAAAACTAGCTTTGAAATGAAAGAGAAAGAATAATATTATCATTCTTCTCTATGCCTTGACCGTGGAGATTCCTAGCTTATGAACGCACCTCTCTCGAGGAATACTCCCACCTGAGATTAAGTTGATCGGCCGGACTCTCGTCCAATAACCGAAATGTCTAATACTCGCTTTAACGAGGTGAATCCCACTATAGAATTTGACTCCTATCCAGAAGATTTATGTCATCCTCTCTCGAAGGGTGCGTGCAACTCTTTTTATTCTGAGTGATCGATTCCTACGCACGAGCCTCTCGGCTAACTAGAATATGAAAACAAATATCAAAATTCATAACCGGCATATGAACTCGATATCATTATTTTTCGAGAATAAATCGAAGGAGAGAGGAAACAATAATAAGGTAAAGATATAATTTTGAATCAAAGCTTGCTAAAATCAAGAACAACTAAATATTTGCTAAAGAAAAAATATAGAAAAGAAGAGGATTAAGAGGGAAGGAGGAGATTTTGCATAAGTGAAAAAGAGCTTAAAATTTCATTACATAAAAAAGAGATTACACAAATTGAAAACTAAGTTACATTGCGTGGAAATAAACCTAGATTATCTTGCATGAAATAAAGAAGAATAATTAATAAAACTAAGCTTAAGAAAAAGAAATTACATTAATTAAAAACTATACATAAACATGAAAATGAAGAAAATCTATACAAGAAGAACACAAATGGGCAGGGGGCAGGAGGAGGAATTGCTGGAAATGAGCTCCTGAATTTATAGGAAAATTTTCAAAGTTACACACCCTCGTGACCTAGGGCGTGTAATCGCTGATCTGTACGGCTGGGACAGTGGCGTGGGCTTTGCATGATGGCGGGAGAAAGTCAGACATTACATGCCCGTGACATGTGGGTCACGGGCGTGTACCTGGGTAGCTGTATTGAGTGTAGCATGGGTTTGAATTCAGTGCGACAGCGAGCAGAGATCACGTGGGAATGTCACGGGCGTGACCACTGGGTCGCGGGCATGATTTGTGCGGCAACATTGGATTCATTGGCTGACATGTCCATATGGAAAGATTGAAAATGAGCTTTAAAATTACATGCCCTTGGTCACGGGCATGACCTGGGTCAACTTCTCGACGACAGCTCCTCTTCTCGATGACATCGTTGGGATCATCTTTTTAAGTTTACACGTCCTTGGTCACAGGCGTGACCATGGGTCACGGGCGTGACTGAGGGCGTGACTTGCTGTGGACTAGCTCAAACTGCGCGGGATAAACTCTGAACTGTAATTAAAGTTACACGCCCTTGGGCACGGGCGTGACCTAGGGCGTGTACTGTCAATTTTTAGCAAAAGTTCCAGAAAATCTGCAAAACAAAAATACAGCTATATTTAAAACAAAAATTATAAAAGAAGTGATTTTTAACTAAAATATGAATAATATTTACAATTTTATATTAAACTTAACCTAAATACTATAATTAAAATATGCATAAATCCTACTCATCAAATACCCCCATACTTAAGATTTTGCTATTCCAGAGCAAAAATATGAGAAATATTTATAAGATATTTGATAAAATTTTTAATTAAAACAAAAAATTTATTAAATCACAAGTAAGCTAAAAAGAAAATTTAAGGATTAACGAATTAAGTCCTAAATTATGAAATTAGAATAATAAGAGAAAATTGTTTAGCCAAGAATTCTCAAAAATAATAACTAGTAAATAAGATTGAGTAATTTGTAAACACAATTAGATTTAAAATTATAAAAACAATAACTTTGAAAGAAACTAAAGGAAAAAAGTAACCTACTAAATATTGCTCTCTCCATAACTTAATTTAAATCTAGATCAAAGATATTGGTTATGGGGGCTCACAAAATTTGGCATAAGAAGAGATCTTAGAAAGGAGGTGATGAATTTTATCCTCTCACCTTACTTAATTTTTTTTGTATATGTTTAGGAAAATGATGAATTTTATCCTCTCATTTTCCATACCATATATTCTTTTAAAATTCTCTTCTAATAAAATCCCAAAATGTATATGTTTAGGAGTAATGAATTTTATCCTCTTACTTCATGCCATATAATCTTTTAAATCATTTTGAGTGCATATGTTTAGGGAATAATGAATTTTATCCTCTTATTCCCATTACATATGATCTTTTAAAATAATTTTTTTATATGCCACAAAAGGGTAGGGTAAAGAAAAAATTTTAGCTTATAAATTAAATTATTTTGAGAGCAAATTTTAGTAAATTAAATTTTCCTACGATTCTAAAAGCATGAGGTAAAAATAATTAAAATCTAAAGGTTTTAAGTAAAATTACTACAAAATTGAAGCAATTTAGAATAAAAGAGAAGAAGTGCTAAAGAAATTTCTTTAATCAAATTAAAATCATAAAATATTTCTTAAAACTCCCTAAACAAAAATAAATTTAGCAAACCATGATAAAATAAAAGATTATCAAATTAAAAACAAAAAAATAAATGCTTATAAATAAACTCATAAAAAATGATTTTGGAAATAACAAAAACCAAAGTAAGGGTTTATTATATTTTTCTAGGTTTTCTTAAAAAATTTTTGAAGTTTTCGATATTATCTTTTTTTTTTTTTTATATTATCATTTTTTAGATTTTTGATATTATCTTTTTTTTTTTGATAAGAAAAAAATGCTAAACATAAACTAATAAGCCAATTTTTTTTTATTCTTGGATTTCCTGAGGTATACCCCGTGAAGGGTTCTCAACGGTACTAGGAGATATGCAGGGATGATGGCCCAAACGTCCCTTTCCAAGAAATTAATTTTCTATTTTCTATTTTTTGAAGATTTTGGGATTTCTATTTTTTTTTTAAAAGCTAATTTTTCTTTTTGTAAAAGACAACAAAATAAGAAATACACTATATACAAAAAAGAAAATAACTATGTACAAACAAAATATTTTTGGAATTTTGGGATTTTTTAAATTTTATCAGAAATTTTCTTTGATTTTATAATTTAAAAGAAAGGGAAATACACTCCCATACATAAAATTCAACATTGTCCCCAATGTTGAAAGCTAAGTATGAAGAAGAAAAATAAAATACAAGCACAGGATTATGAAAGAAAAAGAACAAGGAGGGGGGGAAGAAGCACGTCCTTAATTTGGAGACGGATGACCAACACGATCACCTGCAAAATTATTTATAAAACAATAAAACAAAACACAAAAAAATAAAAAGAACTAAAACATAAAGGTTACATATTAATTTTTTTTTTTTGAATTTTGATAAAAGTAATAGTGCTTTCTCTTTTCAAAATATTGACAAAATATTCCCCGGCAACGGAGCCTAAAACTTGATATAAAAATTAAAACTTTTGGATTATATGAATTTGAGATATTTGTTTTGTTGTTGATGTTCTCCAATTCTATATCCGATGAAGGCAAGCGTAGCTTATCGTTTATAGTATATGATACTAAAGAAAATATCAAGGTCGTAGTAAACACGGGTTTGTCCGGTACTTCTACTTCGAGAAAGCTAACTATTATTTTATCGGAGAAAGAGCGAAAGAGTTAATAATTAAAACTAGTTAAAAGAGAACTAAAAGAAATAAGGAAGAAAAACAAAACAAAACTTGATTTAAAACTAGCTTTGAAATGAAAGAGAAAGAATAATATTATCATTCTTCTCTATGCCTTGACCATGGAGATTCTTAGCTTATGAAAGCGCCTCTCTCGAGGAATACGCCCACCTGAGATTAAGTTGATCGGCTGGACACTCGTCCTATAACTGAAATGTCTAATACTCGCTTTAACGAGGTGAATCCCACTATAGGATTTGACTCCTATCTAGAAGATTTACGTCATCCTCTCTCGAGGGGTGCGTGCAACTCTTTTTATTCTCGAGTGATCAATTCGTACGCACTAGCCTCTCAGCTAACTAGAATACGAAAACAAATACCGAAATTCATAACCGGCATATGAACTCGATATCGTTATTTTTCGAGAATAAATCAAAAGAGAGAGGAAACGATAATAATGTAAAGATATAATTTTGAATCAAAGCTTTCTAAAATCAAGAACAAGTAAATATTTGCTAAAGGAAAAATATAGAAAAGAAGAGGATTAAGAGGGAAGAAGGAGATTTTGCATAAGTGAAAAAGAGCTTAAAATTTCATTACATATAAAAGAGATTACACAAATTGAAAACTAAGTTACATTGCATGGAAATAAACCTAGATTATCTTGCATGCAATAAAGAAGAACAAAAATATAACTAAGCTTAAGAAAAAGAAATTACATTAATTAAAAACTAAACATAAACATGAAAATAAAGAAAATCTATACAAGAACAGCCCAGTTGGGCAGGAGGCAGGAGGAGGAATTGTTGGATATGAGCTCCTAAATTTATAGGAAAAATTTTCCAAGTTACACGTTGATGCGCAAATCTTAGCACACCGCTATAAGCGGTAGTGAAACTGCGGCACGAAACGGCAGTGTACCGATCGTTCAAGTAATATAAAACGAGGAGCAAATCCCCGAGTATCGATCTCGAAGGAACACAGTAAGGTGGAGTTAACTTTCGAGGAAGGACTTGAGATTGAAGTCCTTTATGTCGGATGGGATGCGGAAACGAGGTGATTTGGCTTTTGGAAAATAAAAGAAAACAACTACAACTACTCCTATGCAATGCCGCTATGCAATGCTTCGCTTGGCGGGATGGATACTAGGCAGGCCTTGAGAGCGCTGCTTCGAAAGTGCGGATGGACGAGTAGTCTTACGGAATGAGGGTCGCAAGCACCTCGTCGAAAAGCATGCCACTAGCAATTGCTAGTGCGGCACACGAACGTGACATCAAAATGGAAAATGGATGGCGGCGCACCTCATACACACATATAAACGAAAAGATACATTCAAATAGACATGAAATAACTTTATAAAACAAGGTCTATAATGCTCATCATCAAATAATAAAGGATCTAACTATTACAACACAAAATACAAAGAAAGAGAAAGTAAGGAATCGACCGAATCCGAAGTCTTGTTGAGGGTTCACGGTTGGAATCGTTGGGTTGTCAATCCGTGTCCAAGCTCGGTCCTCGACTGCGTCCGGGGTAGAGAAGGCTGTCACTACCCTCCAATGGCCTGTCTTCTTCGTGTCACGATTCAGCACACAACCTAGCTTCCTTCTCTTTGAATGATGGTGGATGAAGAGCTGGATCCTTCTCCTTGAAGCTTAAGGATGATGGAGGAGGCCTAGGGCCAAGCCCTGATGGAGTGGTGGAAGGGGTACGGAGCTGGAACTCCTTTTGCGGCAGAAAAAGCGGAACAAAGTACGATCCCCCGACTAGGGCAGAGAACTGCGCTTTTATAGAAAAGAGTCAGAAAAATGGTCGCGCACGGTCGAACGCACGACCGTGCGTAGACTGTGCGATATTAATTATAAAGACAGCGCAGAAAGACGACCTGGACCGCCGTGCGATTTACTCACGCATGGGCAGATCCGCCCGTGCGTCAAAACGCACGGGTAAATTCAGAAAAGGGGAAAAACAAGGCCAAACAGGGAGAGCGTGCGATTATTTCACGCATGGGCGCTGCCCGTGCGCAGAGACGCACGATTAATGACAGATCATCAGTTTCCTCCTCAGCAAAGGGCACACGACCGCAACCGACCGTGCGCCAACATAACGCACGACTGTGCGATATGCACAGACATGAACTTAGGCTGAAACTGATGAAATGTCCACCTGTATTAACCACAACTAAGCTGGGAATACCCTTCCAGCACAGGAAATAAAGCACAAAAAGACTGAGGAGCAATCTGTGCTTACCTTCAACACTAAAACAAGCAAACACACACCACTACGGGCCTATAAGTGCACTTAGCAAGGAATAACAATTATGAACTAAAACATGCCTAAAGTGAAGTGCAAAGATTAGAAATACGGCCCAGATGAGCCCATAAATGTATATATAAAGGGGACTCATCACACCCCCAGACTGACCTGTTTGCGCGTCCCGAGCAAACCATCTCTTACACGGACAAGAAAAACATAAGCTGACATAGAAATTGTAACGCGGGGTACAATGCGAAGTTGCATGCTCATACGCGTAGAAATACAGTAGACAAAATTCCTAATTATACATATTAGTTTATACTTTTCTAGGGGCATATTTATATATTACATTTACTCAAAAAGTGAATCACCGTGAATCATAAGGTCGTACATAGGAAGAAAGTAAACTGAACGCTGAGGTGAGCATTGCCAAAGATCGGGTCTCGAGACAACCTCCATTGAAATCCATCAATGTCGGTGACCATAAGCTTGCCCGTTCGCACTTCCTCCACGACACAGGTTCGACTCAAATGCGTGAATCAATAGGACTTAGGTTTTAGATGAGGCTTGGGTTTAGGTGAGGTATACAATGATAAAAACGACGGCTCAAGCACAAAACCCAAATGAGCTAGCACAGAAAACTATCCTCAAGCACCACAAAAAGACACATGGGTACACCACACCCCCAGACTTGGACTTGACTACATGGGTGTGTGCCCCGCCTACTCTCAATCATAAATTTATACAAAAAGATTTTTCACTTAAGCTCATCTCTTTTTCTTTTCTTCTCACTCTTTTTTCTTCTTTTTCTTATTTTCTTTTTCTTTTCTTTTCTTTTCTTTCCAAAACATATTCAGCAAAATGAGCGATGAAGCGCATCCATATTTTCACAAAAATATCACAACATCAACACCCCAATCATGAAAATAATAAACAACTAAAACTCAAATTTGGGTGTGCGACTAGGATTGGCTTTTAGGCTTTGGTGAGATAAAATTGGGGCTGAATCAAAGAAAGGGTAGGCACAATTGGGCTAACGAGGATAAGATGATAGGAATGGCTCAAAAGCTCAACCGGGCCAAAATGATGGCCTATATCACATTCACGCAATTGACTAACCATATACCCATGCTTCAAAAGTCGCTTGGGGCAAGTTCTTAGCCACCGAGAAAGATAATCCTTTCTCCCGACTTGGGCAATACAAGGCTAACAAACGTCTACACACATTCCTATGCTACCGTTTGATTCACACCGGATTCACCAATTTTTGAGTAAAGTAAATAATATCTACGCAAATAGAAAGATATAAAGTAAAAGCATAAAAAGAAATTGAATTTACACAAATTTCTATGCGAGACATGAGCACTTAACTAGGAGCACTCCAGGAGCCAACGTTTTACTCCGCCTCATAATCCTAAGCCAGCACAATGATTTTTCAAATCACACGAAGAGACAAATTCGACTCACTACGTGCTAACGGATAAGTGCGCGCTCATGTGGGTGTTGTGGTGTGCAATGAGCAATACTAAATAAATGAAATAGAAGTACTTCTAGCATGCAGTGCAATAGTGCACGTGAGCGGGTAAACAAAACTACACTCCCCCAGACTTAAACTAAACAATCTAATGCAAAATATGACTATAAAATTCAGAATAAAGCTAGGGAAAGAGAGTACCAGATGCTCAGCAAGTGAGCATACCAGAAGATTGGCATTTAAATCTAGACCTAGCTGCAGCATCCATCCAGAAGAACACCTGCAGGGATCAGCTCCGCAAAAACAAAAGAAAATATACAAACTAAAATAAAGTAAAACTAACTAAACAAACTAGATAAACTGAAATTGCAAGAAAAGTAAGATAACTACTGGGGTTATTGTCATCCCAGCACGACTTATTCAGGAAGGCGAGGGTCTTAGCTAATGGGAGTATGGAAAGAGAAGTGGACATGCAACTGTTCTAATTCCCGTGTCGGTAGCGGGTACCGATACGGCGACAGAACAGTTACTCCCCTACCTAAATAATAATACCTGCTTAACACAGGTAGAGGAAATAGGAAGTAAGAAGAGGAGGAAGGATGGTCCTCACTCGTCTCACCACAAAATAAATCCTTGCCCAGCAAGGTGTCGTCTTCAGGGAGGCGGCAGGAGGAGAAGGCAATGAATGAGGCTTCCTCTATGGAGGGGGATCAACCTCCTCACATGAGAGGATACACTCATCATTGACTTGAGCGGAATGCTCCAAGTCCTCCGGAAGTACCTGTGAAGACTCAATCTGCACAGGCTTAGATAGAGAAAGGGGATCAAGAAATAAACAAGAAGAAGAACATGAATAAAAATCAATCGGGGAAGTGATCCCGGTCTCACTCCCATCATGTTGGGGAAGTAAAATAATGTTTGCATTGTCATTAATGCTACAAGGTTCGGCGGGATCAACCGTAGCCATGCCAAAGATTTGGACTTCCTCCACCGGTGCTGAGGAAAGCTCCTCTTCACCTAGAAGGTTGTCCTCCTCCATAGGAGCAGGCATAACACATTGATCGCCAGCCTCATCCTGAGACACATCCTCAACAATGTCGTCAGAGATGAATGTAGTGTGCACAACACGGGGAGGACTAGTGCTTGGAAAAAAATCAAGCACCGATTCCTCACAAAGAATCGAATCTATGCTTGGTGATATATGTACAGGGGAGATGGGCTCAGTCGTGTCAGATCCTAGATCAGCCACACATCTGGTGACTGTGTCCACATCATACCCTTCGAAACTTGAAGGTGAAATGGACACATAACCGGATGTTGAAGGTGTGCTGCCAGAAGTAGGAGTCGGGACGATCCGGATATCCGGCTCGTCATCCTCGTCCATTTGGCGAAGGAAAGCAGCACAATCCTTCAAGGCATGATCCATGCTCCGACAAAACAAGCACTATTTTGCATTTTTCTTCGGCTCAAATTGAACCGGAGATGAATGCAAAAAGAAAATGTGCTGAGCGGACGAGCAGTCGTAGGACTTGCGCACACCATATGGAGTACCAGACGAATTCGGTGCTCCATGTACTAGGCGTTGAGTGCTAGGGTTACTATCTCCCTTTGGACATCTATCTCTAGCATGAGATATATCTCCACAAAAGCGGCAACGAATATTAAACGAAGCCCACATAATGTGAAGATAACAAGATTCAAATGGAAAATACTATTGTGCAAAATACTACACCTAACAAAAATTTACTAGAGCAACCTAATTATAAACAGTAAAATAGAATAAGAAGAAATAAAACAAAAAGAATGCAATACACAAAGGAAGGGCTTTAATCTCAGATTCTCCCTCTCCAGAAAACTCACACGACTGTGTTCCCCGACAACGGCGCCAAAAACTTAATGCGCAAATCTTAGCACACCATTATAGGCGGTAGCGAGACTGCGACACGAAATGGTAGTTTACCGATCGTTCAAGTAATATAAAACGAGGAGCAAATCTCCGAGTATTGATCTCGAAGGAACACAGTAAGGTGGAGTTAACTTTTGAGGAAGGACTTGAGATTGAAGTACTTTATGTCGGATGGGATGCGGAAACTGGGTGATTTGGCTTTTGGAAAATAAAAGAAAACAACTACAACTACTCCTATGCAATGCCGCTATGCAATGCTTCGCTTGGCGGGATGGAGACTAGGCAGGCCTTGAGCGCGCTGCTTCGAAAGGGCGGATGGACGAGTAGTCTTACGGAATGAGGGTCGCAATCACCTCGTCGACAAGCACGCCACTAGCAATTGCTAGTGCGGCACACGAACGTGACGGCGGAATGGAAAATGGATGGCGGCGTACCTCATACACACATATAAACGAAAAGATACATTCACATAGACATGAAATAACTTTATAAAACAAGGTCTATAGTGCTCATCATCAAATAATAAAGGATCTAACTATTACAACACAAAATACAAAGAAAGAAAAGTAAGGAATCGACCGAATCCGAAGTCTTGTTGATGGTTCACGGTTGGAATCGCTGGGTTGTCAATCCACGTCCAAGCTCGGTCCTCGACTGCGTCCGGGGTAGAGAAGGATGTTACTACCCTCCAATGGCCCGTCTTCTTCGTGTCACGATTCAGCACACAACCTAGCTTCCTTCTCTTTGAATGATGGTGGATGAAGAGTTGGATCCTTCTCCTTGAAGCTTAAGGATGATGGAGGAGGCCTAGGGCCAAGCCCTGATGGAGTGGTGGAAGGGGTACGGAGCTGGAACTCCTTTTGCGGCGGAAAAAGCGGAACAAAGTACGATCCCCCGACTAGGGCAGAGAACTGCGCTCTTATAGAAAAGAGTCAGAAAAATGGTCGCGCACGGTCGAACGCATGACCGTGCGTAGACCGTGCGATATTAATTATAAAGACAGCGCAGGAAGATGACCTAGACCTCCCCTGCGATTTACTCACGCACGGGCAGATCCGCCCGTGCTTCAAAACGCACGGGTAAATTCAGAAAAGGGGAAAAACAAGGCCAAATAGGGAGAGCGTGCGATTCCTTCACGCACGGGCGCTGCCCGTGCACAGAGACGTATGATTAACGACATATCATCTGTTTCCTCCTCAGTAAAGGGCGCACGACCGCAACCGACTGTGTGCCAACATAACGCACGACCGTGCGATATGCAAAGACATGAACTTAGGCTGAAACTGATGAAATGTCCACCTGCATTAACCACAACTAAGCTGGGAATACCCTTCCAGCACAGGAAATAAAGCACAAAAAGACTGAGGAGCACGCTGTGCTTACCCTCAATAGTAAAACAAGCAAACACACACCACTACGGGCCTATAAGTGCACTTAGCAAGGAATAACAATTATGAACTAAAACATGCCTAAAGTGAAGTGCAAAGATTAGAAATACGGCCTAGATGAGCCCATAAATATATATATATATATATATATGGGACTCATCACACGCCCTCGGTCACGGGCGTGACCTAGGGCGTGTAATCACTGATTTGCATGGCTGGGATAGTGGCGTGGGCTTTGCGTGATGGCGGGAGAAAGTTGAGCATTACACGCCTGTGACATGTAGTTCATGGACATGTACCTGGGTGGCTGTATTGAGTACAACATGGGTTTGAATTAGGTGCGGCAGCGAGCAGAGATCACGCGGGAATGTCACGTGCGTGACCACTGGGTCACGGGCATGACTACTGGGTCACGGGCGTGACTTGTGCGGCAATATTGGATTCGATGACTGACTTGTCCATGTGAAAAGCTTGAAAATTAGCTTTAAAATTACACGCCCTTGGTCACGGGCATGACCGAGGGCATGACCTGGGTCAACTTCTTGATGACAGCTCCTCTTCTCGACGACATCGCTGGGAGCACCTTTTTATGTTTACACGCCCTTGGTCACGGGCGTGACCATGGGTCACGGGCTTGACCGAGGGCATGACTTGCTGTGGACTAGCTCAAAATGCGCGGGATCAACTCTGGACTGAAATTAAGGTTACACGCCCTTGGTCACGGGCGTGACCTAGGGCGTGTTCTGTCAATTTTTAGCAAAAGTTCCAGAAAATCTGCAAAACAAAAATACAACTATATTTAGAACAGAAATTATAAAAGAAGTGATTTTTAACTAAAATATAAATAATATTTACAATTTTATATTAAACTTAACCTAAATACTATAATTAAAATATGCTATAATACTACTCATCACCACCCGGAGGGTTGAACTAACCCTGTCCTCCCTGAATGTCCCGCCCTCCTGGAAGGGTCCTTCGCCCTGGGCAAACCCTCTTTCCTGGCCCAGAGGATGCCCTCCCTGCGGCCTCTAGACTGGCCAATTTAATGGCGACTAAAACCTCCACCATGGCTCCTGCTCTCCGGGGGCCCATGGAACCCTTTCCTCCCTGACTCTTCCTTTCTTCTCATCTCCTACTATTGAGATCCTCCTGCTCCTTCACCTCACTTCCTGTCAACGTGGACAACTTTGTCACAAACCCAGGATTCGAGGCCTCGCTCTCGACCTGCCTCCCCGCTCGATCAATAAGCTCCTCGAAAGATAGAGTGGGATCCTTGTCAAGCTCTATCCTGAACAACCATTGATGTAGCCCAATGGTGAGGGAAAGCTTCAAAGTATGCCATGGCACATCCTGGATCAGGAGAATCACCTCCTGGAAGCTATTCACATAGCTCCCCAATGACTCCTCCTCCCCTTGATTGATCAGAAAGAGAGACTCCACCCCCTTTCTCCCTTTCTTGGATGTGGAGAATCGCAGCAAAAAATTCCAACGCAGGTCCTCAAAGCTGTAGATGGTCCCTTAGGTAGTTGGTGGAACCAATCTCTATCATTTTTATGGAAGGTGATGGAGAAGAAATGACACTTTAAGGCGTCTGTCATCTGCCTGATAGAGATGCTGGACATGGTCATCCTTAACCGTATAGTAGTACATGACGGGCTTCTTGAATCCCTTTAAAATTGGAGCTGAGAGGATCAGCTCGCAGAATGGGCTCCCTGAATTTGCCTGGCAAGTCGGGGGGACTCATGCGGGTTCTGCACCCGAGTTGCGAGTACTCAGCAGGCTGGTTAAAATAACTCACGCGCGAAGCTCCTGCTCGTCTTCCCCTATAATCACTTCCTTCCTGGCGCCTCCCCGCCCAAGTCTTATGAGGCGAGTATCGGGACCGCAGGGGTTGAGCACTCGCCCGATGGCATGAGGGCAAGGTGTAGGGTCTTTAAGATCAAATTTCTGAATTCGTCAAAGTCGCTCTTCCTAATGTACTCGCCTGAGGGGGCGAGTCTCCTGGGTTGGCCCCTTGCCCTTCTCTTTCGGCCATGAGACTCACTCAGAATTTTCTGAAAAAGCTATGGTCCATGATCACTGCACCAAAATGTTGAACCTGGAAACTACAGTTCAAAAGAGTTCAGACCAAAAGGATGTAGCTTGCTCTTACTTCTCCTGAGTGGGAGCACTATGCCCCCTCACTAATAAAAAAGAGTCTCTCTTATGAAGGTGGTTAACCTAAATACAAACCCCGTGAGCTGCAGCGTAGAGGACCTGCCACAGACCCAGAAGATCAAGAAGATCTTACCTTCTCAAACTAAAGCTGAGTTGGGCACCCTGGAGGACACTTGAGTGCACCAGAATGCCAACATGAAAACCTGGGTAAGTTTAGTGTCGGAGCTCCCACCAACTAGAACCAGCCAAAAAAGAGGAAAAGTTAAAAGTGTTCCTCTCCAAAGGTGCCCTTGGGGGTCTATTTATATTTTTCTGAAAATGGTATGCGGATAGCGGAATCCCGCTACTAAATGCAGTCCAAATTGATCCACGACAGTGGAATCCTGCTGTTTGGAGTGGCTAATGGCAGGACAATGTGGTATTCCCTGAAAAAATAGGCCACAACACCTATAGGCGAGTCCAAGCTGCTTGAGGCCTGTTCGCCTTGGGGTGGCAAGCAATCTCCTCGAACTGGGGGCGAGTGCAATACCCTTGGTGCACTCTCCCCTTCGACTCGCATGGGCTTAGTCTCGTCACTTCTTCTTCATGGCTTGATGAGTCCACTCGACAAATACGGGATTGTATAGTGGATACACTGAGTTCCTGGAGACACCAGTATGGCGCGATCATGAGTGCATCAATTCTAACTAAGGATCCTCCTAGGTATTTGTCTTTCCAAGTTGTAATGCCTTCTTCTGAGCCTTTCTGGTGGAGACGAGATGTCCTTGGTTTCGCCACAGTTCTGTGCCCTAAGAGCACCACCGTTTAGGGTTTTTGGTTTCGACTAGCAGAAGGAGTGGAGCGAAGCAGGGGAGGAAAAATTTTGATTTCCAAAAAGAGAAAGGTGGGCCACCTAGACTTAACGACTATTTAAGTGCGCACAAGAGAATAGTGCATTCAGCGCACCAAATTTTTTTCTGTGGAAAGCAATCGTCTTGTTTGTAAAGGATTTTTAGTCTCCTTTTAAAAGTCTAGTCAGGTAGTTGAGACTCATGTGTCTCAGTTCCTTGAGATTTTTGAGACTCATGTGAAAAGGTCTCTATGGTTCCAAGTCTCATGTAAAAAGGCTTCTATATTGGATAAGCAATAGATTTCCACCTGTATGTGGAAGAGTGACAGGCATGTGACTCCTCTCCTATGGAAAACTGCGATAGTACCCCGATCATGATAGGCTCGGGGCTCCGCCCTTATCAATTATTTAATGCAGCTTAAAATAAATATAATACCAATTAATTAATTAATGCAGAAAGTAACCACTTTTTCAATTTTCGTTAAAAAAATCCTCATCCTGATGCATATATCATCATGCATGTCAAATTAACTTTAATAAGGTTAATTAGAAAAATGGTAACTCGTCAAAACTATCGCTGACATGTCTAATGAAAGTCTTCCTCGAAAAGATCGATGATATGCCTAATGACAACCTACCATAGTAGGTGTAGGAACTCTACCGAAAACTTATTGGACTTTATGGATTTTCATCATTACTTTTAATTTTGGGATATGGTGTAATTACTTGAATGGACATTGTTTTAATTTTTTGAAATAGATTATAATATTTGTAAAACATTATATGTTATAATATATGTACCCCATTATAGTGGGATAAAGGCTTGAGTGTTGTTATAGATTATAATATATGTTAAGTCATTAAATTAAAAAGTAAGGGTATTTTCGGCATTTTTGAACATTTCACCAAAGGCAACTTTTCCCTTTAATTATTATTATTATATATATATATAATTTATTTATTTATATACATATATCTTTATTATATAGTCTAGATTTACTTCATGCACTTCACTTCGTAATATTATTGTTTGGTTGATGCAGAGATAGTCAGATCGATGGTTGGTATAAATATAGTGATGAAGTACTTTTAAATGTCTTTTTACCCACTCCCCTATCCCTACCCTCCCCCCTCACCCACCACAAAAAAGATATATATGCTATCACATTACATTATTATTAGATATAGGTTAATCTTTAATGCTTAAAAGCTTAATTAACAAAGGTCAATAGACTGAATCATATCCTTAAAACTATCTGTAGAAACTATGTCTCAATCTAAAGATTATGCTTCTATGTTCAGACCTCTTATGTGCGATCATAATAAGTATGCACTATATAAATTTAGGATTAGACTTTAGATGAATTTCATTGATAACAATTTTGTAGATATTCTCTTTATAATTTTTGTCATTCTTACCTAGCCAGGTGCCACCAGAAGAATGAATGTTGAGAAACCCAAACTAGAATAGTCAAAAGTGGTTTAAAAAGCTAGGTAATACGATGTCAAAACCATGAACAAATGAGAATGTCATAAATTGCACCTCAATAAAGAAAATTTAGGAGCCCATTGTAGGGATGGTGGAAGGAACCGAAGATATGAGAAAGGACAAGTAGACAGATATTTATACACAATATGAATTTTTCAAGCTGAAATATGGTGAAACCATCTCAGAATGGTATAGAAGATTCAATCTCATCATAAATGCACTAATATCTCATGAAAGAGATATCCCATTGGAAAAGAAAAATTATATGCTCCTCAAGAGCTTTGTTGGATCGTCAAACAACCTTAGAGTGAGGATAAATAAAGTTCATTAAATTTTATTACAAACACATAAATTATTGCAGTATGATAATTAGAACAGTTACAGAAATACATTACACAAGTCTATGAATGAAAGAGTAAAATAATATATTGCATATAGTGAATGTTCTTGATCATATAATGTCAAGATTGAGGAATTGATACAACTTTATTGTGTTTATATACTGAATTCCCCCGATATGTTGACTCTCATTACTCCACTCCCAGATGCATCACACACCCTCTCCAACAAGGAGACCACTAGGTCAATCCAATATAGGCGTCTATGCAATGATGATTTCAATTCAATTAATTTACCTTGATCTAAACACCTCCGTAGAGATGATTTTTCACAAGGTCTACTCCAACCTCGACACCTCTACAAAGACAATTTCCCACAAAATTTACTCCAACCTCGACATCCCAGAAATGATAATTTTCTAACTTCGCAAACGTGTCTCACGTCTAAGTTACAAAAAAGAGAGATTTGAGATTACAGTGATCGATATTGTTCAAGAGTATAAATAAAAGATGATCACTACATAAAAAGAAGAAGTTTCACTAAAACAAAGATTCCATCTTTAATATTTCAATTTCATTCTCGATCCTTCTTCTTCATTGTCTTCAAGAACGATTATTTGCAATCACATAAGCGTTGATGTTGTAGTGCTCCTATTTACACAAGTGAAAGTTGGGAATCTAGGAGCTACTACGTCGCAGACACAGTTACAGTCGATGCAAAATTAATTGAAAACTAGTTCATTTTAACCCCATTCTTTGTTTCTTACCGCGACCAACATGGGGGCTACCGTCGTGCATTAAGTATTACCACTAGTGGTAGTGTTCATTTTGAATGAACCGTCTAGCCTGGGAGATACCATCGGGCGACGTTGCATAGTAGATCCCAAACAAATCAAGTAAATTAAAATTCGCGATCGCAAGCATTCAAACCTCTTGAAGAGTGAAAGAAGGGTCACAATGTGTTATCCCAGGGGTCTTAAGAAGGGTCAAAAATTCTAACCCTTTCATTCTCATCAAAAGATAGGTCAAGAGTAAGATGCATCTCTCCATCATGTATAAGGAAGGAGTTTTTGTTGTAGATGCGCAGCAAGGATTGACGACTCATCACCGAAGAAAGCTTCCTTGGATCAGTGCAGTCATCCTCAAGCCTTTTTCTCCAAGTTCCATGGATCCTAAGCGATCTCATAAGGTAATAAACTTCTCCTTTCGGTCTTTAGGGTATTTATATACGTTCTGTGTATTTATCTTATGTTTTCCCTCCGTTTGGATTTTGTTAGCGAAGCCATAATCGTGGCGTGTGACCAGATTTGGTGTTTTTGTGTGAAATCGATTAGGGGGAATCATGTTAGGGAGATACGTGATACTCTAGTGCCATTAGGATGTATGTACATGGGGTAGGAAGGCCAGGAGATAGCTACAAATAGTGAATTTATTATTTCCTAGAAGATACCGTTGACAATAGTGGTTATCGCCGGCGATAGTAGTTACCATCGACGATAGCCCCCCAGTAAATTTGTAGTTGTTCTTCCAGGTGTTATGATTGGACTCGGATGCCTTGGGATGTGTTTTTGTCCCTAAAAGTCATTTTTGGAGACACTGAATCTGGATTATGAGTTTCCTAGGAGATACAACCAAACAGTAGTGCTAATACTGGTGATAGTTTAGAGGAAACCAACGAGAAGTACATTCAGGCACTATGGGTGAGTCTTGATGAACTCATATTGTGTAATTAACATATGTATAAATTGATCGTGTGCTAATCAATTTTAATGTATTTTCTGGGAGGTATCACCGACATAGCTCCTGGGTAGCACACATTATGGACTCAAGAGAGGTTCTCATACCTTTGTGGTTGGCAAAACAACATTTCACTGCTCTAGCCTTCTAGTCAGATCTTATGGATGAATCGACTTGATATCTCTTTATAGTCTTCAAGACAATAAATGAGTCATTCTATCTTCTAGCTAAGTGATAAGCCTGTCTGGTTGAATCTTCCTTGATACTAATGAAATATCATGTTGGTTCCTCGATGACATTTCACGTGACCTCGATAATATTTGAGATGACCTCAATGATAAATGTCTTAGGCAAATTCTTCCTTCATACAAGTTCTTCCAGATATCTATTGTATACTTCTAGGATGATATGAAGGCAAATGAGCCTTGTGAAGATGATATCATCTTGGAAAGTATATTACCAAGACAATATTTGGAGTTAAGCCTTCTTTTTCTAGACAAGACGATATGTGTGTAGTTGAGAGTTTTCAAGATGATATCATCTTGGAGCTTAAGGTCTTCAAGATGATATCGAGACCTTTACTCGACGACATTTTGGCTCTCCAAGATGATATTTGACTTAGTGAATTTTTGATCTTCTCAACTAAAATCCTTTGCTTTAGCTCACTTGTAGACCTTTATTCCTGATGATAATGAGTTAGTGACAAGTCTAATATAGTCTAGTGAAAGAAATAGGTTGTCTATAACAACACCTTGAGGGGGGGTGATTAGGTGTTTTCAAAATTATTTAGCAATTTAAATATCTAGCACACCACAGCACAATCAAACACAAAAATCACCCAGAAATTTACAGTGGTTCCCTTCAAGACAATGTGTCAAGAGGTAGTCCAATGTCCCTCCCACCTATCTAGTAGTGTGCTAGATTAGGAAACTTCTCCAAAAACTCAGATCTCTATCCAGTATAGAAAATTTTACAACGCAGATCCACAAAGGATCCTACCTCAGCAATCACAAAGAAAGCTTACACTCAATAATCACAAAGAAAGCCTACACTCAGGTATCTAGTACCCTACAAGAACTCAGACTTTACAAGTCCTACACACACTCAGATCTTCTTTAAGATCCTATTAGCTTAGGTCCACACAAAACCCTACTGAATGATAATGTAGATTGTGTTTTGCAGAAGAGAAAGACTTCATAGATATAACTTTGTTCTGTATAGCCTTAATTTTCTCCAGTTGTAAGAACCAACAATCTTGTGAATCTCTGGAGCTTTCTTAAGAATCTTCCTTTAAAAAATATCAGATCAACTATTCTTGTACAGGCAGAAGATTCTCTCTCTTATTCTCGACAGCTGAGTGATGAAGACCTTTTCTTTTGAAACTATGTAAGTGTATATTGATTTTGAAAAAGGTTTATATATATTCCTGTGCTAATTCAGCAAAAAGGCCCTTAATATTTTATTCCATAAACTTGATGTCCAGTTAGGAATATCTTCTGAAACGACATAATAAATATTATAAAGAAATTGCCATTTTGGAAATTGCACATTTGGAAGTATTCAACCTTCTCCATTTATGGTCGTGCAACGGCTATTACTATAGAGAATATAATATTAAATACTCCTTGATTTGTGTGCAAGATAGGCGGCGTGAATATTTACCGCAGAATAATTTCCAAGAAGATCTGTGCATTAAATGCAGCTCAGCAACAGTTAAGATGATAAACTGTCTTCAAGATGATATCGTCTTGATCGTCTAGACGATATATGGTCTTCACGGCGATATCATCGACATACTCTTGTCTTCTCAACTTAACATAGACATATAGACGATATAGCTTCTTCTAGTCGATATCGCCGAGATGCTTCTATCTACATGACTTAACTTTAATCTCAAATAGATATGGCTGCTTCAAGACGATATCGTTTAGACTTATGTATGTACTACTTTACTTAGCCGTCTCAACGATATGGCTTCTTCAAGACAATATCGTCAAGACTGTCTCAATGACATACTTCCCGTCTCAACCATATTTTAGCTAAGACTTAAGATGATATTTAACTTAGATGATTTTGTTGGAGCCTTAGTTTTGATTTGAGTTAGGATCCATCTTTAATGTCTAAGTTTCTATCATAACACATCTTATAACTTATATCAAATCCCATTAAGTTAAAAGGCTGAAAATATATATAATTAATAGGCTGAGAAAATAAGAGAAAGATAAAAATTATATATGTTCTCTGCGTTCGACGAACGGCTATCTGCGTTCGACAAACGGCGCTCTACGGTCGACGAAAGATGTTCATTCTGCACTTGACAAAATCCAGCTATCTCAGCGGTCGACGATCCCATCTCAGCGATTCAGCGGTCGACGAACAGATTGTCTCAGCGGTCGACGATCAGACCCCATCTCAGCGGTCGATGAAAGCTGCGTTCGACGATCTCAAGTCTGTGTTTGACGAATATTTAGCAGAAGCTTAGAACGATGAATTAAATGTTCAGATCGACGAACTTGAAGCTGAGCTCGATGAAATTATCATCAGCAATTATATTTTTCCTTTCTCAGTTCGACTAATATTATTATATCTGATTAAGCAATACTTTGATTAAATTATATATTGCTGCAAAGCTCCCTTGGTGTGTGGACACCTGATCAAAAACCCCTTGGAGGCAGGGCACCTGATCAACAACCTGTAGTGGATTCCTACCAAGTGTGGTAGAAGAGTAGATGTACCCATTTTTAGTGGGGAACTACTATATTTCTTTGTGTCGTCTGTGATGTGATTATTTTGATGTGTTGTGTTGCTGTGCTTTCTTTATATTTGCTTTTATTACTCACTCAGCACTACACATATTTATATATATCATTATTTTGAAATAACCTTAAAAAGAGTTTTTTAATTTAAGAACTAAACTCTCCTTCAATTGGTATCAGAGGATAGTTGATTATTTATACAGGCTAACACCTGAATCATAAAGATCAATTAGTTCTTAAATTTTTTTTAAAAGGTTTTTCTAAAATCTAATGACACAAGAAGATTTTTTAATCACTAGTCCACCAATCCGTAATTTGGATAGATTTTCTTTATGACAAGTTAGAATTAAATTATATATGAATGTCATAGATGAAGATATTTACAACTATATTTTGACAGGACCTCCATCTTCAACTTCTTCAACAGATGATCAAGAGAAGTTGATAAGTGCTGATGCAAAGGCTATGGGCATATTAACTCAATCAATGTCAAATGACATTCATCAAAAAGTTGTTGACTGCACTTCAGCAAGAGCAATCTGGAACTCCCTCACAAAGATGGTAACTGAGTCTTCTTTCACTAACTGTATTTTTGATGCAGAACCATCATCTAGTCTAAGGGAAGAAGAAGAAGAAGAACAAAAGGCCAGAGAATTCTGCATGTTGGCCATATATGGCTCAAACCACATCTCAGATGCAGAAAAGGTAAATGAGGTAACTTCAAATCTCAACTCTACCTCTGAAAATTACAAATCAGATTTTAAAATTCTATATACAGATATAATAAAATCTGAGAAGAAAATTATAAAAGAGTTAATAGAAATAAATATTTTAATTCCTGAAAATAATAAACTTAAAGAAAATTTGAAAAACTCAGAAGAACAAATTATTTCTTTGAAAAATAAGTCAATTAAGGCTAAAGAAAAAGAAACATTTTATGTTCAGCAAAATCAAAATAATTTTTCAAATTTATATTTTAATGAGATAAAAAGGCCAATATATCTAATTATAAGGCATTTGTTTTTATCTATTTTAAAACCTTTATAATTAAAACAGCAATTATAAGATTCATTTAAATTTTTCTATCTTAAAAACAAAGTCAGATAACTTCACATTCTTACAGATTTTCTCCAAAATCATGTTGAGCATTCTACTCAGATTGCATAGATCAGAAATGATTAGAGCACTAAGTGTGAGTCTCTTCTGATTAAGGGGATTCTATAGAAGGAAGGTATTAGGCAATGTTTTTTTGATTTTAAAAATTCCTTAGAATCCAATAACAGCTGTAGCAATTTATATCATTAAAATCCTATTTAAATCAAAATCTAGGAAATCAGAATTTGCTTGGTTTTAAAAGAAGAAATTTAGAATTTCAAAGAAGAAGAAAACAATATAATTTATGATTAAATGTTTTCAAAAAGAACAATAAATTCTTCTATAATCTCGGACCCTAATGCCTTAAGCTATTCAAGACTTTTTATGCTTAGGTATCCTAAACCAAATAGGGGGAGATTGACAGAACACCTAGTCTTAATTTGGATTAGGATCCCAACTCAAATAGGGGGAGATTGTTGGAACCTTAGTTTTGATTTGAGTTAGGATCCATCTTTAATGTCTAAGTTTCTATCATAACACATCTTATAACTTAGATCAAATCACATTAAGATAGAAGGCTGAAAATATATATAATTAATAGGCTGAGAAAATAAGAGAAAGATAAAAATTATATATGTTCTCTGCGTTCGACGAACGTCTATCTGCGTTCGACGAACGGCGCTCTGCGGTCGACGAAAGATGTTCATTCTGCGCTCGACGAAATCCAGCTATCTCAGCGGTTCAGCGGTCGACGTATAGATTGTCTCAGCGGTCGATGATCAGACCCAGACTCAGTGGTCGACGAAAAGCTGCGTTCGACGAATATTCAGCAGAAGCTCAGAACGACGAATTAAATGTTCAGATCAACGAACTTGAAGCTGAGCTCGACAAAATTATCATCAGCAATTATATTTCTCCTTTCTCAGTTCGATTAATATTATTATATCTGATTAAGCAATACTTTGATTAAATTATATATTGCTGCCTGTTTGTATCATTTAATATTATAGCCGTTACAGGCATTAAATGTTATAGCCATTGTAGATAAGCAAAAGACGGTAATTTATCTTCTCGAGGAATCTAGGAAATTAAAGAGATATTATCTCTTTCCTTGTCGGGCAAGAATTCAAATCAGCCCTGAAGCCTTCTCCAGAATATATACAAAAAGAGAAGAGCAGAGAAGAAGAACAAGAAGTGAATAGGAAGAACCAGGAAGAATAAACAGAGAAGCAAAAAGAAGAAGAAGATCTAATATATTATTTATCTTCTTTTTGCTAACTCCTCTTTGCAGATCATCTTCATCCTGAGACACCTAATATCATTTGCTCAGGATCAAACTGCATAAGAAGAAAATGAGTTATTACAATCAAGAGAAAAAGCCTCTACAAGCTGTCAAGAATCTCAATCAGATAGGGGGGGCTCTTCAACATCATCAAGATCCAATCTCAACAACACCATCTGGATCTCTAGAGTCTTCTTAGAAAAAGAAGAACAATATATATTTTCCATTTTCTTTTACCTGTATAAAGGGTTATAACTCCCTTTAAAATTTACAGCCATTGGTGGTAGGACGCCTTATTAAAAACCTGTAGTTGGGTTAGAGCACCTGATCAAAAGGTCCCTTGGTATGTGGACACCTGATCAAAAACCCCTTGGTGGCAGGGCACCTGATCAACAACCTGTAGTGGATTCCTACCAAGTGTGGTAGAAGAGTAGATGTACCCAAGTTTAGTGGGGAACTACTATATTTCTTTGTGTGGTCTGTGATGTGATTATTTTGTTGTGTTGTGTTGCTGTGCTTTCTTTATATTTGCTTTTATTACTCACTCAGCACTACACATATTTATATATATCATTATTTTGAAATAACCTTACAAAGAGTTTTTTAATTTAAGAACTAAACTCTCCTTCAGATTTTTCACTTCTTTTATAGTCTTGATTCTAGGAATATAACATTTATTCACCTGTCACATCATGAACTAAAACATAGCATCAAAATTAATTTTGCTTATCTATACTTATGATCCTTCTTCAAATCTAGGAACATTGAAGGCAATTTTCCCAACAATCTCCCCCTATTTGAAGAAGCCAGAACTTACAATTATAGATAAGCTTTACCAATAAATATACTCAAATAAAGATCAATAAACATACTTAAATATGACCAATATATAAAATTAGGGCAATTAGCACTTCCATAAAGTTGTCCAAAAACATGATTATAAATAAAACACAAATGATAAACATTGAAATGTGCATTTGTGTTTCTAGAATCCATGTCCTTCATCATTCCTCCTGGATATATTTTCCTTTATTAGATGATCCATCCTTCTTTGACATCTCAACTTCACTCTACTTTTGCTTTCATCTTTCAAAGTAATTGAATGGCTTTGGATGATATCTGAGAGGAGCACTACCTTTTTGCAGAACTGAGGGATCTCCCATTTTCACTTTTGCCCAGTAATCTCTTCTACCAGCCTCAACTAATTCATATTTCTGCCATTCCTCAGAGTTATAGAACTGGCCTCTGTCATTCTTACTTTGCTTATAGAGTGGCCATATATTCAGGATGATTTCCCTTGAGCAGGGACTCAACTCTTCAAAATTTGGATTCTTTTTAACTTCCTCCATCCTTCTCCTCTTGGATTCCTGTTCTTCATTGTCCATATAGTTTCACTTGCTATTTTTGCTTTGCCCACTTCCACTGAGAAGCTCATCAGCAAAATAACCTTGATATGTTTCATGCTGTTTATTCTTCTCTGTGAGGTTCTCTGCCACTTGCACATCTGAGGGGCCTTCAAGTATAACACTACCTTCAGGGAGAGGATGTTGATAAGGTATTCCATAATCTATGGTGTCAAGGACCATAGATAACCTGACCTCATTTGACAACCACGTGGCATGATGGCTTGATGAAATCTCCCCTTTCTGGCTTCTACAAATAGCTCTTTAGTTAGAATAGTTTGGGTGTTCTTTAATTGTTTATAAAGAAGGGCATTGAGGTTTCCAATAACATCTATAAGTGTGCCCTTGGAGGTTCTGACAGATTGATTTAGCATGGAAGAGAGCTGGTTCTTAGTGACCTGAAGTTGATGCAACATGGTCTCACCAACATTATCTATTAGCCCCTGAGAAACCTGAGCACTGGCTGATATTCTTTGAAGTACGATATTTATAACATCTTCTAGATCAGCAAAAGTCACATCCTGATTTTGAATTATGGATTGTTGATTGTCCCTTAAAACATCCATTCTGTCCAGAAGTGTGTTTAACTGTTGGCCAATCAGCATTATGGCTTCATTAATGTGTGCTATTTGGTCACCTGTATTTGAGACAACATTTACTGCAGTATTGTAGACATTTGCATTTTGATAGTTCACATGCTGTATCTCTTATTGCAATCCATTAATTCTGGTAGACTAATCATCTTTACTGCTCTTGAACACACTATCCACATAGGCTTCAAATTGTGCTCTCTGCCTATCAAGTAAGACTTTCAGTTGGGACATAAATTTAGTAGAGGGAGTTGTGGGGGTTAGAAGGATAGGAGAAGGCTGCTCATTTTCTATTCTTGGTGGTGAAAGCTGCAAGATAACTTAAGCAGATGACTCCCCCTGCATTGTTGCAGTCATGATAGAGGGTTGCTCATCTTCACCATCATAGACACTTGTATGCACATCAACATCTAGATATTCTTCCATAGATATTTCTGAAATTTCTATCTCTTCATGAGCTTCTGGATCATTAGTAGGACTTGTCCCAGACTTATCTTCTTCAGCATTCAACACTGCCTACTTGGCAATATTCAAGATTTCTTCCTGAGTAACCTCCTCATTAGGTTCTAGACCACTTCTAGGGAAAGTACCTTCATCTCTGAATGTCTCCCGCTCCATAGATAAAGGAGGTTCCTGAGCAACTTGTGGAACTTGGTCAGGACTCTTGGAAACATCAGTTCTTTGAGAGGAGGATTCACCTACCTCCTTCTTTGTAAACTTCTTTTCCCTCCTTCATCTTCATCCTTTGTATAATTCCACAAGGCTTTTCTTCATAGCCACACCAATTTAGGCCTTTTGGTAAGTCATCAGTGTCTACAGATTCTTCTTCTTCTTCATCTTCATTTAGGACAGTCAATTGTAGGGCTTTAGTTAGGCTGGTGGCAGTGATTTTCAAATGTTCTCCAACAACAGTAGTAAGAATGGCCTTTCCAATCTTGCTTACTTGGGCATTTTCATATAGTTCAGAGATAGAAATATTGTAGAGATGGGTTGGCTCAGTGAGAATGAAATAAAGTTCAAATGCATATAGTAGAGTGGTTATCATGTCCAATCCTTCATCTGCTCCTTGAAATCCATCCTTTACTAATTCTCCACCAGAATTAATCTTGTCGTCAGACTGCTTTGGCGCCATTGATGATTGCGAGAGGAAGATGATGAAGTTGGAATTCTAGGGTTTGTGTGTGTGATTCTCTATGTTTTCATGGTGTCTTATTTATAGTATCATGTATTGGGAAGATAAAAGGGCATGCACCTGTCGAAAACTTTTTGTGTCCTTTGAAATCCCGAAATTGCGGCGTAATGATGATGGTTACTATTGGAACTGAGATTCGGCCCAACGAGGAGTTCGGACCCCTAAGAGGGGGTAGCTAGCACTTACTTATCCCGTAGAGGAACCTGACCGAAGACTTAGAACTAAATTCCAACTCTTGACTACATCGTGGAGGTCCCACCACACACCCGAAAGATCTTTGAGCGCTCCCCCTCCTAAGCCAAAGCTGAAGCCGAGCACCTTGGAGAGCCTGAGGAGCTAACCAAAGATGTTCTAAGGAGGAAGAAGCCAAAGATCTGGATTCCTCTCCAAAGGTGCCCTTCACGGTCTATATATAGTTTTTCCCTTCTGGTCTGCTAATAGCGTAACTCCGCCTTTCGGTTTTACTAATCGCACCCCAAACTAGTCTGCTAACAGCCAAACTCAGCTGTTCTGAAGGGCTATTGGTAGCCCACCAAGGGTATCTAGGTAAATTCACCCATAGACCCCCACTGGGAGAATGGCTCGTGAAGGCACCACTCGCTAGCCCCCTGGCCTCTCAGGCGAATGAGGTTCCACCCCTCCCTCGCCTGGTGGCCCGCGCAATCAGAAGCCTGGGCAGGCGAGTGCTTGATGAAGAATGCGCTCGCCCTCCCTTCTACCGGCCTGAGTCGCTTATGCGAGGAAGCGAGCTCTCACTAGCCTCGACGTTGTTAAATGCACCCCAAAGCAGCGAGCATACACTCGCCTCGCCCTCACACTATGCTCCTCGCAAGGAGGTGAGTCTGGCTCATCTGGCCCTCGCGACTCACTCATATCGAGGCGGCGAGCCCCTACTTGCTTCTCCTATGCTCGATTCTCAATTTTACCCTTCAGCGAACATGGGGTTGTACACAATCCCTGCTCTTTGCGAGATCATCCCAAACTCGTAAAGAAATATCCAACCCCTGATGTTCGTTGGTGGCTGCTGACCTGACAGGAATCTTTTGGTTGGCCCTATCACCGGTGCTATAAATACCACCAATAATGGGCTATGGTTAACCCTTTCACCCTTCTTCTTCTTTCGTCATCTGCTACTGTAGCCGCCGACATGGCTCTTTTGGAAGAAGCCCGAGCTCGCCTGGATGCATCGCAGGCAAGCGGGTGGTCCTTCACCTTCGAATTCACACCTTGGCTCGCCTGACGGGCCCTACGGCCTTTCCTAAGATAAAGAAGGAGAAGACGGTCTAACAACACCCAGGAGAAGACGTGTCCTCGCTCCCGGATCCGGCACCTAACACCGGGCTCGCCTAACAGGTATTCTAGTTGATAGGTCTTGAAATCTCATGAAAATAGGCCAATATCATTCTCATTCTTACATGACGTGCTTCTCGAGGGAGTCGCCGCGGGTGAGGTTCTGACGGGCACTCGCCCTCCAACTCATGGGAGGTCCGGTGCGGCGACCATGGACATCGTCGACCTGCTCGATTCCTATCCACGACCTGGTGAGTGGCCTGCCCTCATCCCTGCCGACTGGATCCCCTTGGACATTGATTTTCCAACTCTGTCGCCTCTAGCAGAGACCCTCCTCGCTACTCCTGGGAAGCACACCACGCAAACAGGCTCGCCGGCTCCACCGGGCGAGACCATCCCCACCCCAGGATTTAGTTTCCTGGGCCAAAATAGCCTTGGAGTCTCGCTGCCCGGCGTTATCCGGATTGCCAGCAATGCGCCGCACCACCTGGCCTGGGGAAATTTGTCACGTTGACCTACACTGAGGCCTTCCTGGGACAACCAAGTTGAAAGTGCATAGTGTGCCTCTGAGAATTCTCTAGAGGGAGGGGGGTGATTAGAGATTTAAAAGTATTCCTATTATAGTTGTGCAAATACAATAAACCAAAGTATTATGCTTCACAAGATAAATCTCAGAATAAGGTTATTGCAGTTTGAGTAATAAAATAAAAGGCAGAAATTGAAATCTAATCTGTGAGGGACATCACAAAAAATTAGCAACCAGAAGACACACAGAATTTTTTATAGAGGTTCCCCAAAATGTGGGTACTCCCCTCTTCTACCACCTGGTAGGGATGTACCATAGTGCCTGAGTCTTTTGGTAAGGAGACTCTTAGAACCACTGATCTTTTGACAAGGAGATCATGAACCACTGGATCTTTTGACAAGGAGATCATGAACCACTAGATCTTTTGATAAGGAGATCTTGAATCACCAGATCTTTTGGTAAGGAGATCTTGAACCACTAAATCCTTTGAAGAGGGATTAATAAAACTCTTTACAGAATGAGAAAGAAAGAGAAGGAAGAAAGTTGTAGGAATTCTGTTCTCAGAATTCTTGAGAAGACTGTATGAAGAACAACCTATTAGATGTTCCACAGGATCTGCTCTTGATTAACCCCTACTTTAGATAGTGATGAATTGTAGGTGCTTTGTATGTCAGATCCTTTCGACTTCTGCTGATTGAGATCTGGCTGCTAAGAGATTGTGATGAAGAGCAGCTTTCAGATCCTCTGTTCTATTAGATAAAGAACATCAGAGCTTTCTTTTCTTTTCTCTTTTGTGTATTAGGGTTCCTGAGAGAGGGAGAAGGAGAGGAAGACCTAGCAAGAAGGAAGACGGCTGATTGTGATTAATGCTGTATCTATTTCTGTCTTCTCTTCTCCTGTTATTCTCTCCATTCGATTTCAAATTTCTTTCCCTTTGTGGTATGCCCTGAAAAGGTAATCTGCCAATGACATTCTCTTTCTTTCCTCTTTAATTCTCGGCCTGTCCACCTACAAGTAATATGGTTCCAAGAAACCTTGTCTCCTTCTTTAATGTTCCTTTCTATTTCAGGCAATTAATAAGCCGTTGGGGAACGGTCTTGAAGGATGTGGGCCACGAAAGCAGGATCAGAGAGACAGCTGAAAAGATAAACTTTTATAGACTGTATTCGACGTAGCGTTGAATTCATTTCTTCTCTTATCGACGCAACTTTGAGTTCTTGTAGAAGCAACTTTTATTTCATCTCTGCTCTGATTGAACTCGGCAAGTCGACGTTGCGTCTAAATCTTATCGATGTGTCCGTCGAGTTGATCTGCCTGGCTCTAAACTTCATCTTCTGCATCGAGATGAAGTCGACATTGTGTCGACTTTAGATGGCTTCGACAGATAACCTCTTCTGCGTTGAGTTGAAGTAGAACGTGCGTTGACTTCTCTAGTTACTCCGACAAGTCCCTGACCTCTACATCGATATTTATTCGACGTAACGTCGACTTGAGTTACTTCGACAAAAGGGTTGAATCGCTTGGACTTCTAGTCACAGCAGTGTCGATATGGACTCGATGATGCATCGAATTCTATTCGATGCAAAAGTTAACTTAGCCCAATATTGCTTCCCTTGATCTAATCCTGACACCCTATGTTGAGTGTGACATCCTAAGACATCTAATGACCAGATTACCCTCACTATACAATGGGTAATTCAAACCTAGTAGATAAAATCACTTTCATATAATTTATTAAGTTAAATCACAGGGTTTTCCCAACAATCTCCCCCTATTTATCTTAACAAATTTTACAAATTTGAGTAAAGTGATTTTATACATTTCTTTGCATAATCAAACATACATGCAATATAACATAGACACGAAGAGGAAACAACTGAAATTATAGACAACAGATTACCATATCAAGAAATTTTGTAGCATTGTTTTTCCTACCAAATGTAATTCCACAAAAACCAATAATTCATCTGATACCTGAAGTTCAGAAATCCTTCTCAGGAGTTCTTCTCTTCCTGGAGAAGACTTTTGGAATTGTATACCTCTTGGCCATTCTCAATGGTGTATCTTCATCATCTTCAGGATCTTCAACATTAGTTTTATCCTTATAAAGCTCCCCCTGTGCTTGTGCATTCTGCTCAGCCTCCTGGGCAGCTTCCTGTGCAATATGTGTAACTTGATTTAGTAGATCTTCACTTGGAGGCACATCTTGGACAACTGTTGTAGCAACAACTTCTATTTCTATATCTAGATTCCTCTGAATATCAGAAGCAGGCTCCCCCTGAACTGTAGGCTCCCCCTGAATCAGTGCATCCTGAAAGGTGATCACCTTGTCAGGAGCAGGCTCATTATCAGCATTGCCCTGATCCTGTCCACTCAAGTCAAGGACAGGTCTCTCTTCTTCTAAGATATTCTCCCCCTTCTTGACCTTGCTGGCCAGAGAGGTTAAGAACTCTTTTGAAATCATAGAGGAAGATATAAAATCTTTGAGGCTCTGAAAGGATCTTTGAAATCTTAACAACTCACCCTCCATCTGTGAGTGTTTTCTATCAAACTTTCTAACCTGAGAGGCCACTTGATCTGCAAATATGGAGGAGGTAATGGACACAGCCTTGGAAATGATCTGCTCAAGATCAATTGTGGGTGGATGAGATGTAGATGGAGGAGGTGATGGAGGGAGCTCTTCTTGAATAAGGGTGAGAGGATGGTAAACATCAGGAGAGTAGTGAAATGATGGTGGTGGAGGTGGAGCAGATGGATGGTCTAGAATTTGGATGGATGGTGATAGATGGTTTGCAGAGGAAATGGCTTAGGTGATGAAGTGGATTAGAACTGTTGTTGTTGTTGTTGTTGCAGTTATTGTTGCTGTTGAGATAGGATGTCTTCCTGAGGATGATCTGTACCTTCCCTTTCTGAGTCTAATGGAGGAGGAGAAATTTGAGCATGACTAGGCTTTGAGATTTGCCTGGTCCATTTGGAAAAGATTCCAATTGTAATCCTTTTTCCAAGAGGAATGAGCACTCCTTTTGACTTGCAGATATCTGGATAGTGTTTGAAGAGTACTTTGCTCATTATTCTCATATATGCATTCTTCTTTTGGGAGTACTTATGCTCAATCATCTTTAGTAGGCATCTTCCCCAATTGATCTTCTTCTTTAGAACAAGAGATCCCATAATCTGCAGCTGTTGCTTTGGAACAGCATCCCATGCAAAAATCTTACACAACAATACCTTTCCTACTATATCTGCCAGGAATCTGTATTCTTCTCCAAGATCCATTTTCTTCAGATTGATAGGCTTGTCCTTCTTAAACTTTATCAGTTCCAGGAACCTCTTAATCTCATCCCCTATTAGTTCATTTGACTCATCCCCTGTCTGAAGATCATATGTTTGGTTTAGCAATTCCTCTGTTATCAATACATCAGTGTCATATATTTTCCCTTTGATGTAACCATACTCTCCTCTCTGAAAACTATCTTTAAATTTAGTCAGTTCGATATCCAGGATTTTGCATCTTGTGGAGATAAGCTTCGTCAGACCAGCCTCTTGAAACAATCCAAGAATGGCTTTGAAACTTTCTGCCGCTGCACTGAAGGAGTCCACGTCCACATCAAACCCTGAGTTGACTTTGGGAGGAGCCATCTATTTGGATTTACCTGCAGAGTCAAAGGGAGAGAGAGAGAGAGAGAGGAGCACAGGAAAGCTGGAGAAAAGGAGAGCAAGAGAGCAAGAGGAAGAGAATTTGAAAGCATAAATGTTTCGACTTAGTAATTGTTTAAAAGTAGATGAATCGCCACTACTTAGTGTTTAGGTCGACGCACCTAGTGTGTGGGGAGGAGTCTCACCCAGCTTTTCCCCCTCCCTGATGGCACGAATTTTTGTATCCCAATCTCTAATTAGAGATCTAAGGAATTTATCATTCAGCTCATAATTGTTGAAGACCCTCCCATAGGTCCTCAGCTCATTAACCACCTTGAAGAATCTTTCATAGCAATCAGCTATGCTTTCCAAGCTGTGTTGCCTGAAGGCTTCATATTCCTAGCTAAGGAGGGATTTCCTATCATCCTTCACTTCATCAGTACCTTGTTAAAATTTTTTATTTAAGTCGTTTAGGAATAAGAAGGAGTTGCATCAACTGAGTTATAGCCAAACAACCACAATGCCACACATCAACACAATAGACTTTATTGAATCACAAAACTTGATTACAGTGCGAGGTATACATGGCGATACATGATTCATAAGAATCATGAAGGAGAGAAGAACAAAACACACCAAAAAACAAAACTGGCGGCTTGACAAGCAGAGACCGCACAGACCGCTGAACTCCAGAGATCGCCCGGCTTGACCTGAGATCGTACGAACAGAAAACAGACAGGATGCCTGCACTGCAAGACCGCCACCTCAGACCGCACGAACTGGAGCTAATTGAATTGAACGAAGAACAGAAGCTGTCGCCAGACCGCAACTCAGATCGCCTAACCGTTGAAGGTCGCCTGATCGCTGAGCTCGCTGCGAACAGCACAAGAACAACATAAACCAGTCCGCAGAAAAGCCACTGCCAAACTGTTTATTCAAGCCGCTTGGAAATCACCAAGGAAGGAGACTGCAACCTGCTGACCGCAAACAGTTCTCCTTATGAATGACGGGCCATGCACCCCTATTTATAGGCAACAAGACGGATGGAGTCACCACCGAAGAGAGGTACAGTCACCACCCGTCAGATCGCCAGCGGTCTCACAAAGCAGACCGCGCGATCACACCACTTGGACAACATTTTGTCCAAGACTGCAGATCAGCAGCAGACCGCGCACAGGCCGCGCAAACACAAGACCGCGCATAAGCCGTGCGGACACAAGAACACTCCTTCCTCAGATCACCAGGAGCAAACCAAGAACATCTGGCCGACTTCAGACAAGTTTCCAGACTAACCTGCATAAGCCGCCCGGTCACAGCGGTTACACAAGAACAGACCGCTCGATCTTCTTACAAAGGAGCAAGACCGAGCAGACCGGAAAGAGACCGGAACAAGCTAAAATAAACCGGCCAACCAGTAGACCTCTAGAACCAGACCGACAGTGCACCATCATAGAGACCGCGCGGTCTCTGCGTTCACCAAAAGTCAGACCGCCGGTCACCTTCCACTTCACTTCAACATTTCAACACTCCCCCTTGAAGTGGGAAGTGGAAACTAGCCCAAGTAAACTCCGCAACCGAGTAAACGGTCCCTTTGCCAGCGGCTTTGTGAAGATGTCTGCAACATTGTCCGCACTCCGAACATGCTCGACCATAAGAGATCCTCCCAACACCTTTTCACGAATGAAATGGTGCTCAATCTCAATATGCTTAGTTCTTACGTGACAAACTGGATTATGAACCAGCTTGAGAGCACTCTCATTATCTTCGCGTAGCATAGTGGGACCTCGAACCTCCTCATGAACGTCCTACACCAGCCTCCTGAGCCAAACGGCTTCCTGAGCTGCCAAGTCCAAAGCCTTGTATTCCGCTTCTGTGGTAGATACAGACACCGAGTCCTGCTTTTTGCTGCACCAAGAAATAGCTGTGGGGCCCGCCATAAAGACAAAACCAGACGTTGATCTCCGATCATCCACGTCTCCCCCATAATCAGCATCCATGTATCCAAGCAACTCCAAGCTTGACCCTCTCCTATATAGGAGACCCAAATCAAAGGTCGACTTCACATATTTCAAAGTTCCTTTAGCCGCCAGAAGATGAGGCTTCCGTGGTTCCGCCATGTACCGACTCACTTTGCCAACTGCATAAGCAATATCTGGCCTCCTGATCGTCAAGCAGATCAAGCTCCCAACCAGAGCTCGGAAAACCAACGGTTCAGATAGAACTCTCCCTTCATCCTTCTGAAGTTTATGATGTTGTTCCAGAGGTATAGAGTTGTTCTTCCCTTCCTCCATGCCGAATCATTGAACGACCCGCTCCGCATATCCAGCCTGAGAAACGAACACTCCTCTCTCCCGCCTCCGAACCTTGAGTCCAAGGAAATGGTGAAGCTCACCCAGATCCTTCATCTCAAACCTGATAGCAAGCTCGGCTCTCAGCCTTGCTACTGCCTCCTTCGAATTCCCGGTGACAATCATGTCATCCACATACAGCAGAACAATAACTCGAAGCACCCCCTCCTTCTTGATGAACAAGCTAGAATCAGAGTCTGAAGCAAAGAACCCGCAGAATAGAAGATACTCCGTGATCTTTCCATACCACGCCTGAGGCGCTTGCTTCAACCCATACAGGGCTTTCTTCAGTTTGCAGATGTAGTCCGGACAATCCTCCGAGATGAAGCACGGTGGTTGGATTATGAAGTTATCCTTGTCAATCTCTCCGTATAAGATAGCATTCTTCACAACGAGCTGCCAAATCTCCCATCCACTAGACGCCGCCAAAGCAATAACAAAACGAACCGAAGTCATCTTTGCCACTGGACTGAACGTCTCATCATAATCTTCTCCCTACTGCTGTGAGAACCCGCGAGCCACAAGGCGAGCCTTGTATTGCTCGATCATGTCGTCATCTTTCTTCTTGAGTTTATAAACCCATTTGCATGTCACAGGGGTAATGCCCTTGGGCCTAGGCACTAGAGACCAAGTCTCATTCTTCTTGAGAGCATCCATCGCCTCCTGCATAGCAATGTCCCACTGCTTCACGCCTTGGGCCTTCTCAAAGCTCGACGGCTCCCTCTCATCCAAGGGACCAGCAAAGAAACATGAGACAAAGCTCACCATGTTTCCTCCTGTGTAACGATCAGGTGGCTTGATAGTCCTCTTCGACCTCCTAAGAGGTTGCTCCTGACTAACCACCTCCTCAGCTACTTCTTCTATGCTAGCTCCTCTACCAGATGAACTTGGAGCATCGCTCCCCCTGCTTCCAGAACCTGAAGCCTCCATCTCTGAGCTTGACGCAGCTGGAGCTTCTAGTGAAACAGGCAACTCCACTTGAATTTTTTCCGCAGCCTTCCCTTCTTCATCAACCCTGCTCTCTGGTTGTTCAACTCCTGAACTCCCCTTGTAGGAAGTCACCTCATCGAACACCACATCCCGAGATACCACTGATCTCCGTGTCTCAGGATCCATGCATCTCCATCCCTTCTTTCGCTCATCATATCCAACAAAGACTAGCTTCCTTGCTTTCGCATCTAGCTTTGTCCGAAGAGCATCAGGAATATGCACATAACAGGTTGACCCGAACACCCGAAGGTGTGCAACACTCGGCTTCTCCTTGAACATCAATTCATGAGGGGTCTTCATGTTGATAGGACTTAGAGGCATCCTGTTGATGACTTATGCCGCACAAGACATTCCCTCCGCCCAAAAGGACTTTGGGATACTCTTGGCATGAAGCCAACATTTGCAGGTTTCCGTCAGATGACGGATCTTCCTCTCTGCAATGCCATTTTGCTGTGGAGTATGGGCACAAGTGAGCTCTCTCCAGACGTCGTGCTTCCTGCAAAAACTTGAGAACTCACCAGAGGTGAACTCCCCACCATTGTCAGTCCTCAATTTTTTCACCCGCAGGCCTAACCGACCTTCCACCAGCTCCTTGAACTCCACGAACTTCGCAAAGGCTTCCGACTTCTCTTTCAGAAAATATACCCAGACATATCTGGTATTATCGTCAATCAACACCAATATACATTTGTTGCCTCCAAGGCTTGGGGTGGCAGTTGGTCCCATCAAATCACCGTGAATGCACTCCAACGGTGCTTTGCATCTTGTTTGCGATTTATCAAATGGAAGTCGATGAGACTTACCAAACTGACATCCCGCACAAATATGACCATCTCCATAGGAGGACAAGCTAGGCAAGCCCTTGACAAGGCCCCTTACCGCCATAGCCTTCAATTTGTCCATGCCTACATGCCCCAACCTTTCATGCCAAATAGTTGCGCTATCATTGGTCTTCATCTTGTCAACATAGGTACTTGTCGATAAAATGAACAAGTCCTTCACCCGCTTTCCAACATGAATGACATCTCCCTTTATCTCCGGTTGAGTTTTAAGAAACTTCACTTCTGTTGGGCCAAACAGAACGTGATAACCGGCATCGACCGCATTGGTCACAGAGAAGAGATTCTTCTTCATACCTGGCACGTGATAAACACTCCTTAATGTGAGTGGACCCTTATCACTGCTCAGAGAGACAACACCTTCTTGTTCTACTGCATGAACAGAACTATCAATCGTAATGATTGCATCGTTACCTGAGTAAGGCGCCAAAGAAGAGAACTTTGATTCATCCCCGGTGAGGTGATGCCCACACCCTGAATCCACGATCCAATCCTCTTCGAAGTTGATGGCAGCCAAGGCCTTAACGGGCATGGCCGTCATATTGGCCACAAAGGCTCCTCCCCATCCAGCTTCATCTGACTTTGGCTTCTCCTTCTCCGCTGCATGTCTTGGCTGAAGATTAACCCGGCAATCCTTCTTGAAGTGGCCAGTCTTATTGCACCTGAAGCACCTTGGTCCCTCTCCCTTCTTCTTCCCATCAGACTTGGGAACATAACCCCTATCCTGCTGACCTGAAGTAGAGGGTCCATCATGACCTGGCTTCTTCTTCTCCCACTTCTTCTTCTTCTTCCAGAGAACAACACATCACTATCTCCCCCAGAGATAGAAGTCCCCGCCATCTGTCTTGCCAAACTTTCTTGCGAAGCAAGTAGGTTTTCCAGCTCCAACAGAGATGGCTGATTTGCCCAACCCTGAACTGACGTCACAAAGGCAAGATACTCCTTTCACAACCCGCGGATGATATGCCTCTTCAGTTTTTCCTCCGAGATGGGCTCATCAGGGTCCAATGCAGAAATCTCTGTTGTGAGGTTCTTCATCTTGAGAAAGAAGGTAGAGATAGAAAGATCACCTTGAGATGCCTTCGCCAACTCATTTTCAAGAAACTGTAGCCGAGCTACATTTCTCTTATTGAACAGCCCGTCCAATGACATCCAAATCTCAGCCGCAGATTTACATCCAATGATGTGATCGAATAGCTCTGGTGAGATAGCCCTCTTGAGTGTGAACTCTGCCTTTGCATTAGTCCTCCTCCAAAGTCTCACCTCTGCCATATTATCTCCTGCTAGAAAGATTTCTTGTGTCTTCTCCTCAAACTATCTCCCATAGATCCTCGCCAAGTAAGTAACTCTCCAAACACGACCTCCATTTCTTGTAGTTAGTCGATGTGAGGAGTTCAATACCAAGCCCTCTTGCGTATCCAACTTCCATGGCAAACTATGTGGTCTCTTCTTCACAAAGACGATGGCAACTCAAGTTGAACACTGCTTATCCACTCCAACAACCTACCTCTGATACCATGTTAAAATTTTTGATTTGAGTCGTTTAGGAGTAAGCAGGAGTTGCATCAACTGAGTTATAGCCAAACAACCACAACGCCACACAGCAACACAATAGACTTTATTGAATCACAAAACTTGATTACAGTGCGAGGTATACATGGCGAGACATGATTCATAAGAATCACGAAAGAGAGAAGAACAAAACACACCAAAAAACAAAACTGGCGGCTTGACAAGCAGAGACCGCACAGACCGCTGAACTCCAGAGATCACCTAGTTTGACCTGAGATCGTACGAACAGAAAATAGATAGGATGCCTGCACTGCAAGACCGCCACCTCAGACTGCACGAACTGGAGCTAATTGAATTGAACGAAGAACAGAAGCTGTCGCCAGACCGCAACTCAGATCACTTAACCGCTAAAGGTCGCCTGTTCGCTGAGCTCATTGAGAACAGCACAAGAACAACATAAACCAGTCCGCAGACAAGCCGCTGCCGAACTGTTTATTCAAGCCGCTGGGAAATCACCAAGGAAGGAGACCGCAACCTGCTGTCCGCAAACAGTTCTCCTTATGAATGACGGGCCTTGCACCCCTATTTATAGGCGACAAGACGGATGTCGTCACCGCCGAAGAGAGGTACAGTCACCACCCATCAGATCGCCAGCGGTCTCACAAAGCAGACCGCGCGATCACACCACTTGGACAACATTCTTTCCAAGACCGCAGATCAGCAGCAGACCACGCACAGGCCGCGCGAACACAAGACCGCACACAAGCCGTGCGGAAACAAGAACACTCCTTCCTCAGATCACCAAGAGCAAACCAAGAACATCTAGCCGACTTCAGACAAGTCTCCAGACTAACCCGCATAAGCCACCCGGTCACAGCGGTTACACAAGAACAGACCTCCCGGTCTTCTTACAAAGGAGCAAGACTGACCAAGCAGAGCAGACCGGAACAAGCTAGAACAAACCGGCCAACCAGCATACTGCTAGAACAAGGCCGGCAGTGCACCATCATAGAGACCGCGCGATCTCTGCGGTCAGCAAAAGTCAGACCGTTGGTCACCTTCCACTTCACTTCAACATTTCAACATACTTTCCATATACACTATAAGTGTATCATACATGTCTTTGGTTGTCTCATAGTGCACCAAATTTTGGAAGGTGGAATCATCAATTTCATTTAATATAATGTTTTGTGCTCTCTTATCCATAGTAGTAAGTGCAATTTCATCCTTGTTCATTTCAGCATAGGTCTTGGGCACCTGCCTAGTTGGATCTATAGTGGAGGCTTTTAGGAAGACAAAGGGACATTCCTTTACTGTGATGTATATCCTAGGGTCAGAGGCTTCCATAAATAGCCTTACCCTTTGCTTCCATATGCCAAAGGTCTCCTTTCTGCATATGGGCAATTTCATGATCCCAACTCCTGACCTCCAGCGGCATCCATTGGATTCAAAATAGACTACTCCTAGTAGGATCTGGTCAGACTGTAAAGCCCTATTTGACCAACCTCCCTCTGATACCACTTGATAGTTTACTTGGTAGTAGTCTAACTCACCTAGACGGGGGGTGAAAAGGTTTCTTTGAAATTTTCTACTAACAGCTAATAGTTATTAAGTGATTAAATAAAGTAATAGTAAATCACAGAAAACACATAGTTGTTTATAGTGGATCCTCAAGACAGTGTGTCTATGGGTAGTCCACTTTCCCTCTACACCTTTCTAACAGTGTGTTAGACAAGGTAAACTCCTCCAAATCTCAGCTCCAAGAGCTTACAACTTAGATCCCTCTGGATCTCTCGGGTTTCCTCCAAAACCCTACCTTAGGCCAACAGCCCTACCACTTAGAGCACTCCAACTCCTACAACTCAGAAACCCTCCTGGTTTCTTACCCCAGGCCTATCAAGAAGCCCTACCTCAGATCTCCTATGAAATCCAACTAAGTAGGCTGGGAGTACAACCTTACAAGCTCAGGCAAAAAGCCTTACACACTCAGGCACAAAACCCTACACACTCAGAATAATGAATTTCTTACAGAGTTAATATTTTTGTTTTTGCAACAGAAGATAGTATAGATTAAACCTTCAGCTTAGATCTTCTGTTGTTGAAGCACAGCAGATGCTGTCTTGAAGCAGGGCTGAATAGAAGTAGCTTCAGGCCTTGTTTCTTCTGATCATATTCTTTAGTAGATGAAGGAAGATCCATGTTTTCTTCTGGATAGAATGAGCAAGAACAATCTTATCTCTTTGGAAGTAATCTACTTGTTGCTTGAGAAATCACTTTTAGGAAGCAGATAGAGATATCTTGTGGAAGCGGTATTTCTTCAAACTCTCTCATGGCTTTAAGGTCTTGTTTTCGGTGGAGTTCAAGGTGAGGTCCCCTCGAGTTGATACCACCGAGGAAGGATACGATGAGTGGAGAGTAGAGAAAGAGGAAGAGCAGCAGCTCTTGCTAGACCTCGTTGAGGAACTATGAGACCTGACAACCATTTGCCAGGAAGAGATCGAGTGTGGGATGGAGAAGTACTTCGATAAGCATATTAGAATCAAATAGTTTATAAACGGGGACCTTGTTCTCAAAAATTTCCACACTACATGGAGGTAAGCGACAATTAGAAAACTCCACCCCAATTGGGAGGGCCCCGTGTAATTTTGGAAGCATTGAAGTCAAGAGGGTATCGCTTCTAGAATGCTGAGGGAGCCCCCCTTAGCAACACTTGGAGCGGCGACAACCTGAAGCATTTTTATCCCTGATTTATATTGAAAATTTTATCTTGGTAGACTTATTTTTGTGATGTATGGACTTCTGCTCAACCCGGACGGGTTACTGTGAACTAAAATTTCATGCTGGCTGAAAATTAGACGTGATTTTGGTTATAAGCGCAGGAAAAGATATCGTTTGTCGGGCTTTAACAAGCCAGCAGGGCGGTCCCCTCACTCGGGAGGCAGGAAAAGTGATTGTGGTAATAAGCCCCCGATAAGATATTGTTGACCAGGCTCTCAGAAGACGACAAGGCTGGCCCCTCACTCAGGAGTCAAGAAAATTGATTTTGGTCGTAAACCCTAGAGATAATACCGTTGATCAGGCTCTCACCAGCCGGCAGGGCAGGCCCCTCACTCAGGAGGTATGAAAAGTTATTTTGGTTGTAAGCCCCCGAGAAGATACCACTAATCAGGCTCTCATAAGCCGGCAGGGCAGGCCCATTAGTCGGGAGGCAGGAAAAGTGATTTGGTTGTAAGCCCCTAGAAGATACCACTGACTGGGTTCTCACAAGCCGGCGGGCAAGCCCCTTAATCGGGATGCAGGAAAAGTGATTTTGGTTGTGAGACCCTGAGACTGACCAGGCTCTCATAAGACGGCATGGCAGGCCCCTCACTCGGGAGGCAGGAAAAGTGATTTTGGTTGTAAGCCCCCGAGAAGATATCGTTGACCTGTTTCTCACAAGTTGGTATGGTAGGCCCCTCACTCCGAAGAAATGAAAAGTGATTTTGGTTGTAAGCCCCCAAGAAGATACTGATGACCGGGCTCTCACAAGCCGAAAGCGCGGTCCCCTCACTCAGGAGGTTGAAAAAGTGATTTTGGTTATAAGACCCCGAGTAGATACCGCTGGCAGGGCTCTCGCATGTCGACAGGGCAGACCCCTCACTGGGAAGGCAAGAAAAGTGATTTTGGTTGTAAAACACTGAGAAGATACTACTGACCAGGCTCTCATAAGCCGGCAGGGCAGGCCCCTCACTCGGGAGCTAGGAAAAGTGATTTTGGTTATAAGCCCCTGAGAAGATACCACTGACCGGGCTCTCACAAGCGGCAGGGCCGGCTCCCTCATTCGGGTGGCGGAAAAGAATAAAAATTATTTAGATGAAAGTCATCGAGCAGAAAACTACTGGTCGGGCTCTCACAAGCCGGCAAGGCAGGCTCCCTCACTCGCGTTGCATGAAGAGGCTAAAATTAGCCGAGAAGCACAAGACGGAACCCATCTTTGGAACGACAGATGAATAAACAAAAACAGCGGAATGAGAATTTTTTTATAATAAAAGTGGAAGCGGGGCTAGGGACAAGCAGAATTGGACTTGCCCCGGTTAAGAGCGCATCTCGCTCGCCCACACAGGGAATGGTTGTCGCTCGAATTACGCAACTCGCGGCGAGGCGGGAAGGATCGAGTCGCTCTTCTTCCTAAAAAAGTGAGTACTAATACCTAAGTTTGAGCACTCTTCATACTAGGGGGTTGCAATGAACATCAGATTCTCAATGAGGATTAATGTCATGTGCGTCTGGAAAGTATAAGGATGTCATCAAAATCTTGTGGTCTAGGCATTGGGTGAACTCGCGCGCTCTCGATCGTTAACCTACTTCAAAATATATAAGTAAATTGAGTCGCAGTTGGCGAGCACGCGGGTAACGCAAGGTCAGGGCCTCGCAGCCTCTCTAGTAGGCACAAGTTGATCATTTTGGTGAGACGTCATCTGGAATTTGGATTAGGTACTCGATGAGTTCAAGAAGCTGAGGTGAGTCACAAATTAAACATAAGAAAAGATGTTCAAAAGGACGAAGCATCAAAAGGAGAGAAATCCATTCATTTTATATATGTTAATGTGTTGTACAAAAAATGGGGCCTCACCAGTACATTACTTAAAGAGGAGGAAAAGAAATATAGGAAGCTAGGGAGAGGCTGGGTCCTTGGGAGACTAGCCCTGCTCACCACCATCATCGTCATAAGGCGAGTAGTCATGCTCGTTGGAGGGTTAACTCATCGGGGGCTCAAGATGGTAGAAATCCGGGATGAGTAGCTCGGCAGTGACGTCCTCCCATCCATCCCGGAAGGCATCGAGGTCACGCATCATTTTGAGTCCATACTCTGTGGACTTGGTGACCAAGGTCCGGCGAGTGGCCTCGACCTCGCGTGGCTTGAACTAGCAGCTTAGCGCCCTTGGAGGAGGACTCGCCATGCTCAAATGTCTGTATTTTCACGGAGGCCCTGACAATTTTCATCTCGAACTCACTGATCTGCTTGGGCATTTGCTCCATCGTGCCGGCATCCTACATTGACCTCGCTTAAGAAGGGTCGAAAGAAAAAGAAATGAAAATATTCTAAGTAAATGAGACTTACCACGCCGTTGCAGTACTTCGCGAGGATCCACTTGGCAACCCCCATCTGCATCTCAAGATCTTCAACCCGCTCCTCAGCGAGCTTCCTAGCAGTCTCGGAGGCGAAGTACTTCCTGCTGAATCTCAACCCACGACTTGACGCCATATGGGAGAGCTCTGTAACATCCATATTCCTTCTAGACCCCCTTGTGTTAGGGTTAAGACTTTGGTAATGACTAGGGGTCATGAGATGACCCTATGCTAGGTTGAACCTAGGCAAATTGCTAGAAGCACCCAAAAGTTACATAGGTCAACATAGGTTAATACTTCACCAATAGATCCAATTGACCCCCAAATTATGAAATTGACCTCTCCAATACATCCCTAACCCTAAGGAGGAGCCAGTTGACCAGTCAACCCATGAATTGGTAGGCCAATTTCATGGGTTTGACCAAAGTCAACTTAAGGTCAACATAGGTCAATTCAACCATAATTGGCTCAATTAGGCTTCTCATGGTCAAATTAACTCTACCATTGGCCTTATGATGTCATAGGGGACCCAATAGACCCAAAATCCCCATCATGGGGCCACCAATTTGACCAATTTAACCAAAGGTAAACCTAAGTCAAATTTGGTCAAACCCACTCCATTTGGATAAATTGGCCCAATCGGGGCACCACCATGACTCAACCAACTTTGGGTGATGTTAAGGGACCCAAGACACACCCCTTGGACCAGTCAACTCATCAAGTTGAGCATGGTCAACCCCAAGTCAACCTTGGTAAAAGTAAACCCCTAAGCTTAAGGTGAGAGCCCAAGTTAATTCAAGTAGGCTAAGGCCTTACCCAAGGCCCATCCTACAGCCCATTATAATTATTAATTTAATTATTCGGAATTTTGGGGTTAATTAAATTTAACTAGAAATTAAAACGGGAATATTCCTATTTTTAATGGAGGAAAGAGAGAGGAGTTATGGAGGGAGGACATGGGGCACACTCTTCCTCTTCCACAAGCCCACCATTCATCTCCCCTGATGCTTGGGAGGAGATTCCCCATCAATTACAACCCACAACCATCAAAGAGGGGTCATTAATGGCATGGCCGAATTCTTTCCCCCTAAAATCCCCCCTATACAGCCCCCATTCTCAAAGCCAACTCCACCATTAGCTTCAAAAGGAGGATGGCAGTCGAAATCATATATTGGATCGAAGGTTTTGGTGGAGAATTGAGAGATCAGCAAGGAGCTCAAGGAGGGTAGTCGGCCATGGCAAATCCGAAAATCACTCAACCTCAAGCTCAAACAAGGTCCGGTTTCTCCTCCTCTCCCCTTGTGCAAGCATTCTAGATGCATTAGGAAAGAAATCGGGCTCAATTGAGCCCGATCCAAGGTGATAAAAATCTGAATTTTCATGGAAAATGGAGTTGCGGGTTCGCCGAAAACGGCCTCTCCGGCGGTCGATCCGCCGCCCGGCGTTAGTCACCACCTCAATGGAGGTGGTGGTGGCGGTGGCCGGCCAGGGAGGTGGTTGGATGGCCGGGAGAATGGGTTTGAAGGATCTCCAGGACAGGCTGTTCTAAGCCATTGGCTGGAGGAAGAAGAAAGTGGGATGTCGTCCATTTCTGCTTCAAGATGTGTGCTGCCAGATTTTATCGTTTGGATTTAATTTGCGTTTCTGTCTTTTTTATGCTGAACCTTAATTTATTTTTAGAGAATGCTTCGAGCCCTCTACTAGAAAAATGTTCAACATCAAACATGTAGCCCCTGAAGTCTACTTTAATTCAAAATTAATTTCACGCAATTTGGTTCAGTGGTCTGACCACAGCACTCAAAATGGTGCAGCCTATACATAGGGTTGACCAGAGTTTAATTTGAGTGCCCCCATCAATCCAACCATCCAAATGCTCTGAAATTTGGACCATAAGCTAGTAATACCAGCACCCTCATTATATCCCAAAATGGGAATATTTGGAGATGATATCCTATAGTTTTTGTAAAGATTTATAATTCATGTATGAATTAATAATGGGCTCTATGAACTTCAAAACCCTCCAAAACTTTGGTGGGTGATTCTAGGGGTCATCATATGACCCTGGTTAAAATTTCAGCCCATTTGGAGTTGATTTGATTAGGTGACCTAGTGATTCAAATTTGGTCACATAAAGAGAAAATTTGGTCAATATACCAAAAATGCTCTTGATGGATTTGAGGGGCCAACCCTCATCCAAATATGGTGAAACTTGGGCCACTGCCTTGTTAACACATATAATACCCTCAAAAGTGTTTTGGGGGGCTTGGGGTTATTAAGCCCTAAAATCCCAGTTCAAACCCTAGGCTTGCTGTTTTGAGCATTGTGAAGGACATAGAGTCTGATGTTCTTGGAAAGACTTGAAACGTGGTAGAGAGGTTCATAGGCTGGTATCAAGCTCTAGGTAATTTATCTGAAATTTTTAGAGACATTTAGTCTCTCTGAATTAATTAAGAGTCATTTAGGGCACATCCTTACTAGAAGGAATTACATGCTCATAGACCTAGGATGATTATGAAACTTTGTCAGTGACTTTATATTGATAATATTATTCTCTAATTTTGTAACTATGAATTTTGGATTGATATGTATTGTACTTCGTTCACAACCCCTAATATTTGCCTTAATTGTAAGAAAATTAATTATGGGTTTAATACTCACTGAAAAAAATATGAAACTTGGTCAGAGGACTTTTTAGGGCAAACAAATGATCTATTAATTTTAGTATAATTTTTGGAAGAACTTATACATGATTCTCTTCACAAAGTGCCCTAGGATCTATTTAAGCAAATAAATGATTTATATGGTCAAATGACTCTGGAAAATTATGAAACTTAATCAGTGAACTTTTCTGATTACTCTAGACATCTGACAATTTTCTTATAGTTTTTTAGTGAGGATTTTTGGTACTTCCTTTGTAAATCTCTAATTTTGATAAATTAGTCAATATTTTATTTGGAGGTCAAAACCTTTCTAGAAATTTATGAATTTCATATATGGTTGTTATTTTGATATCACACAGCTGTACAAATTTAATTAAGGTCATAGTTTATCAGAAAACCATACTTGGTGTTCAAAGTCATAGGTTCCTGGATTTTGGGAAAATAATAATAAATGCCAAATAAATTAGGAAAATTATGATTTTCTGGATTTAGTCTAAAAATGGCATAACACACCCCCAATAATAATTTTGGGTCATTTGGATGAGCATTTGAAGTCTTTCTCTTTTTATCCATCATATAGTTCAAGTGGTCTGCGTATAGCGAAAAGGCTGAATAAGGATAAATATGTAGATTTTACATGGGGAGTAAGATGTCTGGTTGACTAGGAGGCAAGAGTGTGCTTGGGACTGTCAAAAGATCATCATTCCCTTGGAGTGTGGTAAAATACACTTAGCGTCAGTAAGTGTACATTAATAGTGGTTGGGTCAAGGGTAGACACCAATAAGAATAAATGTCTTGGAAAGGGCGGTTTTGGCTATCATCTCATCGTACCTCTTAGTACCGCTGCGAGCCCCTCACAGGGTAGACCTCGGAAAGTCTAATATTAACCCTAAAACTTCTAAGTTCAACTAAAAAATAAACAAGGATAGTTAAGTAGGAGAACTTGATAAGATAATCCTCGTCCCAAACATGGGACAGATTGGTATAAGGCTGAATTAGTCTAGCGAGCGGTAGGCTCGGTGTTATCTAAGGAGGACTGGATAGTCCGACGAGATGAAGGCTTGGGAAATATAATTAAGAGGTGGTACTCACCCAATAGTACGCGGATACCCTGGTGTGTTCTTCAGGGGCGTACGTAAGGTCTAGGTTGGGAGGTGTCATACTGGCCTAGGAGTGGAAGACCTGATCCATTGCCCCCGTTTTCCTCAATGGGTTGTACCTGAGAGGAGACTCGAAAAGCGGGATAAAGATGGTGCTTACCAGATAGTGCACGGATACCCTATGTGTTCTTAGGGGCGTACGTAAGTTCTAGGCTGGGACATAAGCCTAGAAGTGGACAAGCCCAATCCACTGCCCTGTTTTCCTTAACTGGGAACCTGAGGTGACACACTCGAACAGAGGGAACTAATAAAAGGTCTGTACGTACAGAGTCGAGTGTGTGAGTTGCATCATTGCATTGCATTGCATAGCATCATTTCATAAACAAGACCTCATCGTATAAAATAGTATGGGCTCTTTTATACGATGAGTTTACCTTAGTGCCAGATCCCTTAACTTATAAGTTTGTATGGGCGTTCATATAAGTTAGGGTTACTCTCGTAGTTATTTTACTTTTGTAGCTGCTTTTACTCTTATATATATAACTGCTAGTTAGTTCCATGTCACCTGCTCTTATTTTTACCCCTTGTCGTCCTCCGCTTCTTCCTCCCGCGCGGTGCCTAGGAGTCGCGGGGGGGAGGCGAGGACAAAACTGGCTTAGTCTTTATTACTAACGGTCGGTTGTGACCGTAGGATTCTGAGGAGCTGGAGCAGCAGTTCGAGTAGCAGGACGTGATGACAAGACCTGAGGAACAGCCGCCACGCAGCATCACCGCCCGACGATAGGTTGATGAGAGTTCATTAGCTTCTGCATGGATGTAAAGTGAGAGAGTGTGTTTAGTTTTATTTTAGACATGTACTGGGCATAAGCCCATTTACTCTCTTTCTTACTCGGTACTCATTGTGGACTATTGCTCATTTATATATACTGTAATCGAGTTGTGATTGTGGACTTGTGCTAATACATATGTTCTTTTGTTGGCTTCTGTGATGTGATTATTTAGCCGGCAGGATCGGCGTCGTGCGGTGGCGTCTGACCTGGTAATTGGAGTCACCGTAAGGCGGTGGTTCTAGGCATAAGACCCGGTTGTGAAGCAAAAAAAATGGGGTCTTACAAACTGGTATCAAAGCAAACCACGATCATAGAGGAAGTAAGTCAACATCACCGGGTCAACCCGCGCGAGAATTAGTTTGGGGACAAACTAAGCAGCGGAAGCGATGGTGTGCCCATGTGTAAAGATTACATTATATAGTCCTTTAATCAATGAGTTAAGCCAACCCAACTAGGACACTTGACTTACCAAAATTATTCTTAGCGTACCCTGGTCGAAATCAACCTTAGGTATAAATTCGGTTAAGGTACTAGGATATCCAGAGCGACTAAAGGAAGAGTCTAACGCGAGAATAGCTACTTAAGGCTTAAACTCAGATGTCCCTACCTCTCCTATCATGGAATTACCCAAACTAAATAGAACCGCCTTAAGGAGAATAAATGCCTACAATCCTTAGCGTAATAGTAAGGGACTCGTAGACTTAACCCTCGTACCGATGACATGATTAGGTTGAGACAACCATCACACTAAGCACCATGTGTCAGATAAGAGTTCAAGTTCGGAAGAGACCCATTTGGGATTAGGTCGCATATTGACCTTAAGAAGGTTGTCGTAAATGGTAACCTGGAGAGTCCAAATTATGGAGAATACCGATTAGTCTCATGATGGAACCCCAAGTCTAAGGTTATATGCCCTAAGGAATGCGTGCATACTAAGGACGAATATAACATGGTAATGTCGAAGAAACTTAGCCCAAAATAGGTAGGGGCTTATCTTTTGTTTATTGGGCAAATTAGTTATTGACTTGGGTTTCCTTAGACCTGATTTAGAAAATGTTGTGTCACAAACATAGTGACTTTGAAGTTGTTATATATGATGTTACTCGGGCGAAGATGAGATTTTGTAAAAGCATGTTTGGTGGTATGACCAACCCTCTCTAGAAAATGGAATCCTTGAAGAATTACTTCATCTTAAGTAGTTATAGATTGGATAAGAGTCGAAGTTGGATAAGGGATGAACAGGTTCATGATAACCTTATATGAGTGGTTATATCACAGACTCTTAGACGATGACTTATTGGATTTAGAATATAATGCTTAAGTTTCACTATTAGTTAAAATGATTTAATCCTATCATATTTCGATCATACAAGGGTGTCCAAGCCCATCATGTATTAAAATGTTTGGAATTGATGAATTAGATATGAGGATTGATTGACCACTGTTATCCACGCTTGCCCGACATACCCAAGTCATTGGAATGGAAACTTGCAGTTTGGGATAGGGCAACATCATGGTAATAAGGAGGAGTAATTACGAGACTAAATTATTATAAGATACCATGTGAATTAGATGACAGGTAGTGAAATTCATGATACCTAAGCAGTTAGGACTAAATTGTTGTGGAATTTGAGAAATTAGCAGACAATATATTGAAGATGTATACCTTAGGTATGACTCTGCAGTGTTGATTTGGATAACATCAAGCACCAGAATATATACGTTTGGTGACATTATAATCACGGTTAGCAAGATTTGTGACTATGAGAAACATTGCTCAAAAATTGTGGGTATTAATGATGGTCTCCAAAGGTTCACAAGTAAACCCTTTTAAATTTTGAGGATGATGGGTCGCTTGACAATGTGATCATTCCCATTAAATGATAAGATTGGATAAATCGCAAAGATGTGTTGTTTGATTACTCGCATGTACTCGAAGGAATAGGAATCTGATCGTATAGAGGAAATTTATAAAGTCGTGTTTATACACACCAAACGCGAACTTTAACCACCAGAAAAATTGTGTATTTTGGAACACGTATATTCCCAGAATGAAGAAAGGCGTCATAGATTTTGCGATGCAGGGTGAGTTCAGTCAGCTGGAGAAGGCCGAGTGCAAGAGTCCCGGGGTACTACTCTACAACCATTGGTCGTGTTAGAGTGGAAGTTCGAGGATATAATTATGGATTTTGTACACGGGATATAATTATGGTGACATAGGTTTTGTGACATTCGGGATAGCTTTCCACCCTCAGACGGAGGTGCATGACTCCACTGCCTTGGATCCAGGATGATGATCCAAAGGTACTCGGCTCGGAATTTGTGGAGAACAAAAATGCCCAGTTGTGACTGATTCGAGATAGGATGTTGGGGGCCCAGAGCAGACAGGCCAAGTATTTCTATGTGCGGCATCGTCAAATAGGGTCACAGGTTGGATACTGGGTGTTTCTGACGATACGTCTGATTCATGGAGTCTCGCGGGTACGCGGGCGGAAGAAGCTCAGTCCGATATATGTGGGGCCCTATAGGATTCTATAGCAGATTGGCCCCTTGGCTTACAGACTAGAGTTGTTGCCGAAGTTAGCGGGATTGAACGACGTCTTCCACATCTCCTCCCTAAGGAGGGCTCTACCAGTTTGGAGCATCAAATATCTACTGTAGAAGCCCCGGTAGATTCTGATCGATCAGTTAGCTTGGAGTCGGTCAAGATAGACGTGTTGGATCGGTCGGCGCCCTTAGAGGGGGGTGAATAAGGGTTTTCAAAAACTTTAGATTACATTTAAAGAACTTTGAAATATTGCAAGATTAAAGACATGAAATAAGTTAAGTAAAACAAAAAGAGACAAGCTTTATTAATGATAAATAAGTTTTACAAAACTTGATCTCGATGACGCTAGAGATCAGAGGCGAATAATAAAAAAGCTCTTTTTGTTTTCTATCCCGACTCGCTTCCCCACAAACCGGTGGCCCTAGCCTTATCCTCCCCGGATTCAGCCTCAAGCCGCTCTAGCCAATCCTTCCCCGGATGTGGCCTCGAGCACCCCCTAGAACTAGCCTAGATCTAGTCGCCAACACGAGGCGAATTTCAGCCCTAAGTCTACTCCAGACCTAGTCACCAACACGAGGCGATTTCACTACCGTTTACAATGAAGAAAGAGAATTAAAATAACAAAACCTCCCTTAAGATGAACTTCTGAAGTCGGAGACGAAGATCCGCTGTAGAATCAGCGTTTGTTGAAGCGGACTTCGTCTGGATTCGGCGTGATGGAATTCTCCTTCAAAAATTGGCAGAGCTTCGCTGGGACCTCAAATTTCGGCTAAGACAAGCCTCTGGAATTCTAGTACTCTCTCTCTCTGAGGTGTATGCAATGGGTGTGTGAAAACAAGAGGAGAGGGGGTCCTTTTATAGCCCAAGCGCTACCGCCGGCGCTAGCCCGGATTAGGAAAGATTTTGCGAGGCAGGATCTCCCATCCGCGGCAACGTTTTGCTCTATGCCTTTTGTGCGTCACGCTACCGCCAGCGCTAGTAGCTACCGCCGGCGCTATCCCTGATTAAGTAACTTTTTGCGCGGCAGGATCTTCAATCCGCGGCAACCTTGCTTTTATTCCTTCTGTGTTCAGCGCTACCGCCGGCGTTATCCGCTACCGCCAGGCGTTAGCGCCTTCTATAATCAGCTCCTGGAATTACGCTATTCATCGCTAGCGTCATTCGTCGGAATTCATCGGGAGTTCTCGAGAACATTCGACGAATTGACTTAGCCGCACAATTTCCTTCACAAATCTGCCTTTTTGACTTCTGTCTGCATTCGTCGATATTCGTCTGGAGTTCACGAGAACATTCGACGAATAGACTTAGCCGCTAACAGTTCGTCGAACGACAGCTAGCGCCTGCGCTAGTGATATCGCCAGCGCTAGTGGCCATGATAGAATTCTGGCCTCAATTTTGGGGACAACCATCCTTGAGTCATGTGGACTTTGATTTCCTGCACACTTAAACACACAAGATCAAATACACATAGGATTTGTTATTCTCAAACCTAGGAGATGCGGAAGACCATGTTCCAACAAACTCCCCCTTTTGATAATAACAAATCCATTAATGATAAATCAAAGCATTAATAAATAAGCATGATGAGACTATACTTGTGTGTGTGTGAGAGTGATGAGTTTAGGATAATTATTGATTTTAGCATTTAGAATTGCTCCCCCTAAATACATGCTCCCCCTAAGTGATTGCTCCCCTAATATGTAAGCTATCATCTGAATTTGTCATGTTGGGTTTATGATAGCGGGTTATATTTATCATGTTAGTTCTCCCCCTTTGTTATTAGCACAAGTGGGTAGGGAAACAAAGCACCAAAGAATTTGTAAATAGAAGAGAAGGCATGATCGAGCTTTTTAAGTAAATGATAAGGAGTTATAGAATTGTTTTTCATCAAAATAGATCAGAGGTATGAGCATTACAAAATTTTCAGAGTTTTGAGCATAAAAGATTTTTATGTTTGAAGTAACCAATAACAAGTGTTCCAAGTAAATCTATCACTTAATGAAAGATAGGAATTTTCAAGAATAAGTGATGATGCAAAGAATACAAGATATTAAATAAGCATGAAAGCGCAAGGTAAAACACTTATATGGTTAAGATGCTGAAGACTTATAGCAATAAAAAAACATCAAATAGTAATGATAATCCAAAAAATATGAGTTAACGTTCACAAAAGATGATCTTTTTGTAAATTATTTTGCAGTTAGATCTTTAAATTTGATAATAACCAAGCATGAAATAATATTTATCAAAAAGAAATTACTACAATGTTACTTTAATTCATAATTCCAAAAACATACAAAACATTGTAGAACACATGCTAGGTTATCTAGTGCATTTTATAAATAAGAAGTAATATAGAATTAGCATTAGGATCCAATACTCATGAGAAGAAGTGTTATGGAAGATAATGATGTGCACATAAGTGTATTTTTGAGTAATATAGACAAATGGTTTAATCAAAAATACAAGATATATATAAAGTATGAGCACAATAAAACACAAATAAGATTACTTCCACACACTTTAATGCACAATAAAAAAGTACAACTACCAAGGTGCTCTGCACACACAATGCTCATCAAGACTTATCAGGGTGCAAAGTAGTGCTTGGGGGATCACATATTTAAATTTAATATTGAAACTAGTGATCCGGTGTACTTAAGAGTAAGTGGTTTTTCTTATTTTTGAAAGAAAGATTTGATTTGCACAAGACACTTTACTATTCTTTCCAAGGTGCTCAACCTCACAATGCTTATTAAGACTTATCAGGAGGTTCAAATAGTGCTTGGTGGAGTTATCTTTGTCATTTATTTTATAATTTTGTTTTGTACAAAGTTCTCCGAATACACTTGTTTTGCAAATCAATAGAATTTATGAAAAAATATAACCACTTTTCTTAAATTTTTAAGAGTGCAAAATAAGGAGTGTAGGTAAGATATTTGTGCAATTTTAATTTATTTGTACTAATACAAAACATACACAAGCATTCTTAGATTAAATACATATGTAGACAATGCCAAACAAAAGGTGAGTGAATAAATATCATTATCAAACATAAATCATTTCTCATACTTAGAGGCATGCTAAGCTTGATCCTACACAACTTTTAAACTATAATTGATGCACATTTGAATCGATATATCAAAGCATGAAGAAAGACAATGTCCAAAGTAGTTTGAAAAGATAAATTGCAACATTGTAGAGTTTCTAAATAATAGATTAAATCATGCTTGATTTTTCACAAAAAATCATACAGTTTTTTTTTTTGATAGTTTTAAAGTTTTATATTTTTGTATTTGATTTTAGCAAAGAAAAGCATATTTTTGTAATTTTTACTTTTGTAATTTTTATATTTGATTTTTGCATAAAGATGAACTTTAAGCAAAGGAAACAACACAAGCGAAAAAGAAAAACATATTTTTTGTAACTTGGTTTTTGTAGTTTTGTATTTGATTTTTCAAAAAATAAAGAAACACAGAAGTGCAAAACTAAGTAGAAAATATAGATTAATATATTTTTAGAAATTTTTCGAAATTTAAAAAATACAGAAAATAGAACATAGACGCTAGCGCCTGCGGTAGCGCTAGCGCGGGAGACAGTGAACGATTTTTTAGGATTTTGGAAATTTTAATTTTGGATCTTGATTAAGTGTCCCAATAGTAGTTCCATGCTGAATTTGCAGATTTTTAAGAGATGTTTTGGATGGTTAAAAGTGAAGAAGCTTGTATTTGTGAGCATGTTTTAACTTGTAAGATCTAGCACACCTAACTCAAGTCGTAATAAACGAAATCGTGCATCGGGAAGAGGTTTAGTGAATATGTCAGCGAGTTGAGAGTCTGTCCCAATGAAGCTTTCTTTCTTAATGTGATCCCTAATGAAATGATGACGAACGTCGATGTGTTTGGATCTAGAATGGTGTACAGGATTATATGTGAGGTTAATTGCACTTTTGTTGTCACATTTAAGATCTATGTTTTTGAGATGAAATCCAAAGTCCTCTAGTGTTTGGCTCATCCATAACGCTTGTGCACAGCAACTACCAAGTGCTATATATTCAGCCTCCGTGGTGGAGAGTGCAACCGAAGATTGTTTTCTACTAGACCATGCAACTAAAGAGGGTCCCAAAAAGTGACACGTACCGCTAGTGCTTTTTCTAACTAGTGAGCACCCGGCGTAGTCCGAATCGGAATAGCCGTGGAGTGTGAAAGAGTCATTATGTGGGTACCATAATCCTAGTTTAGATGACCCTATTAGATAACGAAAAATACATTTTACCGCTTTTAAATGAGATTCTTTTGGATTGGCTTGAAAGCGAGCACATAAACATACGGCAAACATTATATCTGGTCTAGATGCACTTAAATAAAGAAGAGAACCTATCATTCCTCTATATAGTGTTTGATCAATAGAAATTCCAGATTCATCTTTTCCTAGTTTTAAAGAAGCACTCATAGGAGTAGAAGCTTGTTTAAGATTTTGAAATCCAAATCGTTTAAGCATATCGTGAACATATTTTGATTGACAAATAAAAATTCCATCAGTTCTTTGTAAAATTTGAAAACCAAGAAAATATGATAGTTCTCCTACAAGACTCATTTCAAATTCCTTTTTCATTATTAAGACTACTTCATTACACAACTCTTCATTAGTGTCTCCAAAAATGATGTCATCAACATATATTTGTAGAATAATTAATTCGTTATTTTTATGCTTAATGAAGAGTATGTTGTCTGCACATCCCATAACATAACCGTGCTCTAACAAAAACGATGTAAGACGATCATACCATGCACGGGGCGCTTGTTTTAAACCATAAAGCGCTTTTTCTAATTTGTAAACCTGATTTGGAAATTTTTCATTTATGAAACCGGGGGGTTGTTCTACATAAACTTCTTCTTTAATAAACCTGTTTAAAAAGGCACTTTTAACATCCATTTGAAATAATTTTATTCTTTTAAAACTCGCAAATGCCAAAAATATTCGTATAGATTCTAAGCGAGCTACGGGTGCAAAAGTTTCTTCAAAATCTACCCCCTCGATTTGTGAATAGCCTTGAGCAACTAAGCGTGCTTTATTTCTTACAATCCTAGATTCACCATCTAGCTTATTTTTAAAAATCCATTTTACGTCAATAATTGGATGACTAGATGGTCTTTCTACTAAATTCCAAACTTTATTTCTTTCAAATTGTCCTAACTCTTCATTCATTGCCAAAAACCAGAATTCGTCATTTAAAGTGGTGGAAACGTTTTTAGGTTCAATTTCAGACACAAAGCAAATATTTGAAAATGTTTCATGAAGAGAGGACCGAGTTCTTACCCCAGTAGAAGGTTCCCCAATGACTAGCTCCTTTGGATGGTTTTTGGAGAAGTTTAGAATGCTTAGAGGTACATATTCATCTTCTTTTGACTTCTCCTCCTCTTCTTTGGACGGTTCTTCTTCGTCGTGCTCCAAGGATGGCAAAGGTTCATCATCGGTACCTGTAGGGAGCTTCTCTGCACATAGAACAAACTCATCAAATCTGACATTAATTGACTCTTCAACCTTGCTTGATCTTTTATTAAATATTCTATATGCTTTACTAGTTGAAGAATAACCAAGAAATATTCCTTCATCGCATTTTTCGTCAAATTTTCCTAAAGAATCTTTTGTATTAAGAATGAAGCATTTACATCCAAATACTCTAAAATACGATACGTTAGGTTTCTTTTGATAGTAGAGTTCATATGGTGTGAGAGTTAATGATGGGCAAAGCATAACTCTATTCATTACATAGCATGCAGTGCTTACGGCTTCTGCCCAAAAATACTTAGGTAATTTATATTCAGATAGCATTGTGCGTGCAAGTTCTTGTATTGTCCTTTTTTCCGTTCTACAACACCGTTTTGTTGAGGTGTGCGTGGAGCAGTGAACTCATGCTTAATACCTAACATGTCATAAAAAGATTTAAAATTTTCATTTTCAAATTCACCTCCATGATCTGAGCGAATGCATTTTATTTTTAAATCTAATTCATTTTGAATGCGAGTACATAATTTTGAAAATTCGCAAAACGCATCAGATTTGGAGGAGAGAAATAAAGTCCAACAATATCTAGAATAGTCATCTATGAGAACATAAGTGTATAATCTACCACCAAGACTCGCAGTGTTAACGGGACCAAAAAGATCCATATGAATTAATTGCAGAGGTTTTGATGTAGAAATTTTGTTTTTGCTTTTAAAAGATGACTTAGTAAATTTGCCTTTTTGGCATGGAGAGCATAATGAAGATAAATTTCCATTTAACTTAGGCAATCCTCTAATCAATTCTCTTTTTGCTAGTTTTAAGATGAGCTTTGTACTAGCGTGGCCTAAGCGTCTATGCCATAATTCTAATTCATCATTTTTCGTTATAAAACATTTCATAGAAGATTTAGAAAGATCATGAAATGAAACTATGTAAACATTATGAATTCTAGGTGCAGTTAATAACACATCTTTTGTTTTAGGATTAATAATCTTGCAAAGGTTAGTGGAAGATACAAAAAGTACGTCTAAACCTTTATCACACGGTTGACTTATATATATTAGGTTATGTTTTAATCCTTTCACATAAAGCACATTTGATATAAGAAAAGATGCGTTACCCACTGTACCAACTCCCATAATCCTTCCTTTACTGTTATCGCCAAACGTCACTATTCCTCCTTTCTTCTTTTCTAGGCTAAGGAATTTTGCTTTATTGCCCGTCATGTGTTTGGAGCAGCCTGAGTCCAAATACCACACATCTTCTGTTTCCTTAGCCTTCCTGCAAATCTAGAAAGAGGATGAGAGTAAAGACCCAGATACCCAAGAGGTACCACCCATAGAGTAAGTGGATTTCTTAGGTACCCAGATTTGTTTTAATGATCGTTGATTTATTATATTCCTGCAAGAGCCAGACGTGTGTCCAAATTTAAGACAATTAGCACACGAAATAAAGGGGGTTGAGACCCTTTTCTGAGTTTCTACGTTGCCCTTGCTGGATGATGTTTGTACATTAGAAAAACCAGAAGAATTTTTAACTTTAGAGCTACCGCCGGCGTTAGTAGCTAGCGCCGGGCGGTAGTGTTCACTTTTATATCCGAGTCCGATTTTTCCAGACCCAAAGCATTGATTACCCAGAAGCATATCCAGGGATTTTTGACCAATCCCAAATTTGGTTATGGCTAAATTGAGATTTTGATTTTGTTTTTTAAGAGATGTATTTTCTTGAACAATCATAACACATTTGTTTTCAAATTCTTTTTTGTTCTTTCCAACTTGTAATATAGAAGTTTTCAATTTTCTCTCTAAGTCCCCTTTTCTTTTGCAATGATTTTGTTTTGTGGAAGGGCATTAGAGAGAGAAACTTCAAGTTCTTTTATCATAAATAAAGAGTGCTCACATTCTTGACATGAAACTTTTCTTTTTTCAAGAGAGACTAATTTTTTGTGAGCTTACGATTTTCTTTTATAATAGATTCATTTTCATGATTTAATAAAACAAATTTATCATAAAGTTCTTCAAAGGTAGGAAGAGATACCTCAGTGTCGCTAAGAACACTGGTGTCGTCATCGTCGCTTTTGGACATTAAGCACAAGTTTGCTTCCTCCTCGCTACTTGACTCAGAACCGTTTGACTCTTCAGAGGAAGAGTCATCCCAAGTAGCGGCCTTCAGCACTTTCTTCTTTTCTTTTGCTTTCTTTTGTTCTTTCCGTTCCTTTTGGTATTTTGGGCACTGGCTCCGAATGTGCCCGGTTTTTCTGCAGTGATAGCATTCTGGAAGAGGCCTTTCTTCTTCGTCATCGCTTCCTTTTTCTTTCTTTGATGAAGAGGAGGATCCCTTTCGTCGAGTATCTTTTTGGAAGAATTTTCGGAATGTGTTCCTTCTCTCTGGATTTCTGATGAACTTCTTGAAATTCTTCACCATGAGTCCTTCTTCATCATCATCATCCTCTTCGATGCACTCCTTCTTTGATGTCAGCGCCAACGCCTTTTTCTTCGGCTCCTTGTTGTATTCGTCATGTTGAATTTGTAGTTCTACCTCATGGGTTTTGAGATTCCCAATGAGATTCTCGATCTGGAGCGTTCTTAAGTTGTGCGACTCCGAGATGGCCGTCACCTTCGGATTGAACCTTGGAGGTAAGGAACGAAGAATTTTCCTCACCAAGTCCCCGTCGGAGTAGGTCTTTCAAAGCGCCTTTGATACGTTGACAATCTTTGTGAAGCGAGTGTACATTGAGTTGATGTCCTCTTCCGTGTCCATCCTGAATTTTTCGTATTCAGATTCCAGTTGAAACAACTTGGCATCTTTCACCTGCGATGTACTTTCGTGAGTAACTTCCAATTGATTCCAAATATCATAAGCAGTTGTGCATGCAGAAATTCAATTAAACTCAGTCCTATTTAAAGCGCAATATAAAGCGTTCATTGCTTTAGCATTATTTTTACACCTTAGTTTATCGTTCTCATCCCATTTATCTTTAGGTTTTGCTAATGTCGCCTCTCCTACTACAGTTGTAGGCGGAGAGTACCGTACTTCTACCATGTTCTATACTTCTACATCCATGGTCATAAGAAAACACATCATTCGATTTTTCCAGTAGTTAAAATCTGACCCAGTAAAGAGAGGTGGTCGACAAACCCCTTGACCCTCAGGAAAAGCGAGATCATGAGACACCATTGTTCCCGGTTGTTAAGCCGATTGGAACAAAACCTACCTCTGATACCACTTGTTGGATCGGTCGGCGCCCTTAGAGGGGGGTGAATAAGGGTTTTCAAAAACTTTAGATTATATTTAAAGAACTTTGAATTATTGCAAGATTAAAGACATGAAATAAGTTAAGTAAAACAAAAAGAGACAAGCTTTATTAATGATAAATAAGTTTTACAAAACTTGATCTCGATGACGCTAGACATCGGAGGCGAATAATAAAAAAGCTCTTTTTATTTTCTATCCCAACTCGCTTCCCCACGAACCGGTGGCCCTAGCCTTATCCTCCCCGGATTCGGCCTCAAGCCGCTCTAGCCAATCCTTCCCCGGATGTGGCCTCGAGCACCCCCTAGAACTAGCCTAGATCTAGTCGCCAACACGAGGCAAATTTCAGCCCTAAGTCTACCCCAGACCTAGTCGCCAACACGAGGCGATTTCACTACCATTTACAATGAAGAAAGAGAAATAAAATAACAAAACCTCCCTTAAGATGAACTTCTGAAGTCGGAGACGAAGATCTGCTGTAGAATCAGCGTTTGTTGAAGCGGACTTCGTCTGGATTCGGCGTGATGGAATTCTCCTTCAGAAATTGGCAGAGCTTCGCTGGGACCTCAAATTTCGGCTAAGACAAGCCTCTGGAATTCTAGTACTCTCTCTCTCTCTGAGGTGTATGCAATGGGTGTGTGAAAACAAGAGGAGAGGGGGTCCTTTTATAGCCTAAGCGCTACCGCCGGCGCTAGCCCGGATTAGGAAAGATTTTGCGCGGCAGGATCTCCCATCCGCGGCAACATTTTGCTCTATGCCTTTTGTGCGCCACGCTACCGCCAGCGCTAGTAGCTACCGTCGGCGCTATCCCTGATTAAGTAACTTTTTCCGCGGCAGGATCTTCAATCCGCGGCAACCTTGCTTTTATTCCTTCTGTGTTCAGCGCTACCGCCGGCGTTATCGGCTACCGCCAGGCGTTAGCGCCTTCTATAATCAGCTCCTGGAATTGCGCTATTCATCGCTAGCACCAGGCGGTAATTGCTACCGCTAGCTCTAGTGGGAGTACAGTCTTCTGTTTTCATTCGTCGGAATTCGTCGGGAGTTCTCGAGAACATTCGACGAATTGACTTAGCCGCACAATTTCCTTCACAAATCTGCCTTTTTGACTTCTGTCTGCATTCGTCGATATTCATCGGGAGTTCACGAGAACATTCGACGAATAGACTTAGCCGCTAACAGTTCGTCGAATGACAGCTAGCGCCTGCGCTAGTGATACCTCCAGCGCTAGTGGCCATGATAGAATTATGGCCTCAATTTTGGGGACAACCATCCTTGAGTCATGTGGACTTTGATTTCCTGCACACTTAAACACACAAGATCAAATACACATAGGATTTGTTATTCTCAAACCTAGGAGATGCGGAAGAATATGTTCCAACAAGACGATACGACAAAGCGAGTCTTGCGACACAAGAAGGTTTCGTAGGTAAAGGTCTTGTGGTAAAAACATGGACATGAGGAGCTTATCTGGGAGCCACCGAAACTGATGCAGCATAGGTATCTGGTTCTCTCGCGTCAGGTATAACTTCTATTCTTAGGGGATGTAACGTTCAGTTACTTTCAGTAGAAACCCCGCAAGCCTAACCTGAATTTCGGGGATGAAATTAATTTTTTATTGGGATTTGTAACATCCATATTCCTTTTAGACCCCCTTGTGTTAGGGTTAAGACTTTGGTAGTGACTAGGGGTCATGAGATGACCCTATGCTAGGTTGAACCTAGGCAAATTGCTAGGAGCACCCCAAAGTTGTATGGGTCAACATAGGTTAATCCTTCACCAATAGATCCAATTGACCCCCAAATTATGAAATTGACCTCTCCAATACATCCCTAACCCTAATGAGGAGCCAGTTGACCAGTCAACCCATGAATTGGTAGGCCAATTGCATGGGTTTGACCAAAGTCAACTTAAGGTCAACATAGGTCAATTCAATCATAATTGGCTCAATTAGGCTTCTCATGGTCAAATTAACACTACCCTTGGCCTTATGATGTCATAGGAGACCCAATAGACTCAAAAGCACCATCATGGGGCCACCAATTTGACCAATTTGACCAAAGTCAAACCTAGGCCAAATTTGGTCAAACTCGCTCCATTTAGATAAATTGGCCCAATCGGGGCACCACCATGACTCAACCAACTTTGGGTGATGTTAAGGGACCCAAGACACGCCTCTTGGACCATTCAACTCATCAAATTAACCATGGTCAACCCCAAGTCAACCTTGGTCAAAGTAAACCCCTAAGCTTAAGGTGAGAGCCCAAGTTAATTCAAGTAGGATAAGGCCTTACCCATGGCCCATCCTACAGCCCATTATAATTATTAATTGAATTATTTTGAATTTTGGGGTTAATTAAATTTAACTAGAAATTAAAAAGGGAATATTTCTATTTTTAATGGAGGAAAGAGAGAGGAGTTATGGAGAGAGGCCATAGGGCACACTCTTCCTCTTCCCCCAAGCCCACCATTCATCTCCCCTAATGCTTGGGATGAGATTCCCCATCAATTACAACTCACAACCATCAAAGAGGGGCCATTAATGGCATGGCCGAATTCTTTCCCCCTCAAATCCCCCCTATACAACCCCCATTCTCAAATCCAACTCCACCATTAGCTTCAAAAGGTGGATGGCAGTCGAAATCATATATTGGATCGAAGGTTTTGGTGGAGAATTGAGAGATCGGCAAGGAGCTCAAGGAGGGTGGTCGGCCATGGCAAATACGAAAATCTCTCAACCTCAAGCCCAAACAAGGTCCAGTTTCTCCTCCTCCCTGTTGGTACAAAAAATGTACCTCCAAAAACTCACACTAAGATAAGAGGGAAGGAACTGCGGAGTGTAGGTTACTTAGTATGAAGAATGCCAAAGAAAGGGTTTCTGAGGAAAACTTCCTTGATCGATCTCAAAAACGAATTACAGAAAGGGGGGTCTAAAACTGGCCAGGGGGGAGAGGTAGAAAAGCGACAAAAAAATCGAGACCGCTTACACAAGTTGTAAGTTGGAGGATCGAAGCAAAAGTGCCTTTTCAGGTACCCCCTACACCTCTATTTATAGGCGCGGAGGATGCCCGAATGGGCAGATCAAAAATTACGGGCAACCCAGGATACAGAAGAGCCAGGGCAGAGATAAGAGAAAAATGAAGCAGACTGCACGATCTTGGCGGTCTCCAATGTCTGACCGCTGAGACTTGGATGAAATCCAGGAGGGGCAACTGGAGATTTGGGCAGTCTCTGAAACTTGAGACCGCTAGGAAGGGTCCTTTCTGACTAGAGGAGAGGTCGCGGGAATTCCGGGCAAACATTATCCCCGCACATTTTCAAGTTGCTCTAGAACTTCGGAAATGTTCTTTGGCCACTGAGACCGCGACCGCCATAAATGCGCTGGGCTCTATAAATACGGCTTCAGGGCTTCAGAAATCATAATTTTCTGAAAAGAACAGCGAGCTTGAACTTCAAGTGATCACCAAAAATTGATCTTCACAATGGTATCTGTGCTATCTCGGCTGAATAAGCAATCGTCCGGAGTGGCTTCTCCGAAGAAAAAGGAGACCGCCAGCCAGAAGAAGAAGATGGATAAGGCTCCTCAGATTCCTGCTGAGGCGGGCTCAACAAAAGAGACCGCTCAATCCCCAAAGAAAAAGCCTGACTTTCTAGAGAGCACGGTTTTGCCGGTCTCTATCATTCTTGATTTATCGAGTAGTTCTTCGGGTCCTCCCGTTCTGAACTTTCCTGACCTCTCTATTTCTTTTGATTGTCAAAAAATCGTTGAGGTTCTAAATCAGGCTGCTATCCCATCTGGCGAGACCGCTTCAGAGCTATTCTATCTGGCATGCGTGAGAAGAAGATTGAGGCTGAGAAAATTAAGCAGAAGATCACTGATTCTAAAGAAGCTGCTAAGACGAAAAAGAGAGAGAGCTTAAGCTCCTCTGCTAAACCTGCCAGGAAGAAGAAGAATGAAGAAAGCAAAGGTGTGACCGCTCCTGAGGCGATCACTCTTCCTGAAAGCAGCGGTCTTAAACATCTCGAGGATGCTTCTGGGAAGACAAGCAGTGAGGTTGGTCTTTATTTCCCTTATGAGATCTCAGCTTTTTCAAGAGAAGCAGACCCCGAGCTGATTGTCTATCTTGATGAAGACTCTTCTAATGATTTCTCTTGTTCGACCTTGTAGGTGTTGGACCCTTTTGAATCTGAACGTCTCTGGGCGGCTACTGCAGAGAAGGAGATCGCCAAAAAGGAGAAGGACACCGCTGCAGAGGCGGCCAGATTAAAGGCGGAAGCTGAGAAGGAAGAGAGGGAAAAGGCTGCTCTGCTCGCTGCAGAGAAGAAGAAGGAAGAGGAGAAGAAAAAAGCTGCTCTGCTCGCTGCAGAGAAGAAGGAAGAGAAGAAGACTGCTCTGCTTGCTGCAGAGAAGAAGGGGGAGAGGAGAAGAAGAAGGTTACTCCTTCTGGCGGCCTGGCGAACCCCTCTGTTGTTCAGGCTGATAGAATAAGCAAAGCGGCGGCAGATCGCACATTGGTGGTCTCTGCCTTGCAGACTGGTAAGGCAACAATGGTAACAAAATCATTAGACTTCCTTCCTCTGCATGATATTCGACCTAGATCTCCAGAGAGAAGACATGAGATCGCCATCATTGAAACGGATGACATTCTTGTTAACAACGCGGAGTTAAAATGGAGGAGAAAAGAAGGGGAGAAATCGCAAAAGTGGGAATTTCAATCTGTTTCAAGGGGATCAGACCGCGTTGCTACGGAGTTAAAAAGGAGGAGAAAAGAAGGGGAGAAACCCGCGGTCACAAAAGATATCGAAAGTACCTTGCATCACTGCGGTCTTGATTTATTTACAGGTATTCTCTTTACGCGAACTCTTCTATTTTTGAACTGTTTGTAGTTGAGCTAACTATCAAACTTTTCTGATCGCAGGTGATGATATCGCGAAGATTTTCGAGGAAGGAGAGATCCTTCTGCGAGAGATGATGGTTCCAGCTCAGCTCGCTCACATTCTTAAACCAATGTTTGAGGATGACCGCACTATATTGATTCGGGAGTGATCGCAAAATGATCAACTTCGTGCTCGAGACGATCAGCTTCGGGTCCAGACCGCCGATTTTGAAGAAAGACTTCGAGCTAATGAAAAACGAGTCTGCGAGGAGTGCGATCAGAAGAATGATGAGCTCGTCCGGGCGCTTCGGAAAGCAGAGAAGGATGCTGAATACTACAAAGGAAAATCTGCAGCGTTGTCCGCTGAGGTCTCCATCCTGAGAGGTGGTCCTGCGAAAATGTCAATGAGGCCGGGGACTTCTGGCGATCTCGTGGAGGAGAGACTGGCTTCATAAATAATGGTCATCCCTACGGAGTAAGGGGACAGAGAGATGTCAAAGATTCATCGAGCTTCAATGTCTGTCAATCATAGTCTGGCGTCCGTTCTGACCGTCGTGAATGAAATGCAGGATGTTGCAGCTTTTGTAGTGAGAAAGCGTCCAAATAGGAGATAGATTATTTCTCCATACTGTCTTGAACTTTCGAAAAAAACCTGAACAATTTGAAAGTACTGTAATATATATGTTCGACAATAATTTTTATTTGTGCGATCTCTGTGATGTCATGATGCTGATCTCTTATTATTGTGTGCTGCTTGTTTTACTTTATTTTTATACTTATCATGCTTTGGGACTCTACGGTCTCTCTTCAATGAGACCAAAAATATAGCGATATTTCTGACCTTATTCAGCTAAACCATCGGTCTGAGCAATTTTACTGGGCGGTCTCTAAAGAAGTCATCATTACGAAAATATCTTCGGATTTCTATACATAGCTGGCCTTGGAATTTTTCTTTCCATACTCTTTGAATGCGCCCTAAGCACCTGTCTCAGCGATCTTTAATTATGGTGACCGCGCGAGCTTCCTCTGCTGAAGTCTTCTTGGAGGCTATTCATAAACCCAGCCGTTTATCCAAGGATGAATACCTGTCTTTTCTAGCAAAGTACATGGTCCAAAACCAGATCGTGGTGAGACCGCTTAAGAAGGAAGAAGGGTTAAATTTTGGAGAGGAGAACAAATTTGTGATTCCCATCGATCACTTTGATTATGGTCTGAAACTTCCCCTTCATTGGGAAATTCTTGAAGTGATGGAGTACTACGGATTCGTGCTCGGTCAGCTGCCTCCGAACTCGATCGGTCTCATCAATGCCTTCACTAATTACTTGCGGTCAGAAAGAATCAAGTTTATGATGGCGCTCTTCCGTGCGACCTTCACTGCAAAAGTATTGAAGGAAGGACAAAAGAAAGAAGAGTTCAAGGGGTTAGTATATTTTTCATGCGAAGGAGTAAAAGTTTTGAATCTTCCAAATAAGGTTCCTTTCTGGAAGGAGAGGTTCCTTATTTTTGAAGGTGACCTCGGCGGTCTGAGCAGTCGACCATCTCTCAGAGCAGAAGGCATCTTTAGGAAAAATAAGACGATCTCAAAAGAAGAGATGGACATTTTGGCCTTCCTAGCGGGCAAGCGGCTGGGCCTCTTCCACTATCTAGCGATCTGGCCTGGATCGTTGATATTCCTCCGGGAGAAAGTGAGTGTTTCCTTTGCGGTCTCATGTGTCTTTTCCATAAATTCTTAATTTTTCTAACTCTTTTCTTTTTCAGCGACCTTCACGATCCCTACAGCCGACCCGGTGGCACCAGCTGAAGAGGTGTTTACTCAGAGGGAAAAAGAAAGAGAAGGGAAGAAGAGTGCGAGACCGATGGGGTTGCTAATGCAACTGAGACCGCCAGCGATCAGTTCCCCTTGGCCGGTTTCATGAAGAAGCAAAAAGATATCAAGGGAAAGCCCCTTCTTAGATGGATTGCAAAAGGGAAGGCCGTGAACGTATCCATTAATCTCTCTCTTTGGAGTGGAAAATTTGTTGGAGTTTCTGAGGTGATCTCAAAGCAATCAACAGTTAGTCTTACTGCCAACGCAATATGAGCCTATAGGGCGCACATAAAAGCGTTTGGAGAAGTTGGAGAAAGGATTGTGTTGGCCTTACTCATATTGGATATGAGTGGAGGACCAATCCTGTGACTGCTTGGAATTAACTTGAGAATGTCTCAATGGGAAATCGTTTAAAGGGTTTAAACGAATGGATTTATGCTAGACAAATTCGGGTAAAGGGTTTAACCGAACTGTGTAAAATTCGGCTAAAGGGTTTAACCGAATTATGTTGATTCGACTAATGGAATTCGGCTATATCGATTCGGCTAATGTGATTAACCGAATTGTAACTGATTCGACTAAAGGGTTTAGCCGAATTATATCAGTTCGACGAAATGATATAACCGAATTTATATAGTCGAATCGGCTATAGCATATAGACGAATTCGTCGAAATGGTTTCGCTGAATCTGAGTCGAATTCGGTTATATTATTTAGTCGAATTCGGCGAATGTAAATCTGGACAGAAATGTTCTGGTCTGCGGATAGCCTGATTTATGTGTTTTAGTATAAAAGAGGCTTGCGATTCTAGGTTTACAAGGACTTAATCTCCTTCGCGATTTAGACGAGAACGGCCGACCGGAACAGTTCCGCACGAGGGCATCTCGTTCTTCCCGTCCGCCGCCGCTAGTCGCCGTCGTGGTCGCCGCCTCTCCTGGATCGGATCTAGCAGTCTGTGGGGACGTTGGGAGCATCCTTCTCTGACCTAGTTCTTGTGCACAAGAAGCTAGGGTTCTCCTTTGCTTGTGTAGACTTCTATAGAGGGATCGATCCATTTCGATTCTTGAAGAACTCAAAGGCAGATCTTTGGATTTCTCTTTGGAGCACCTTGGTTGAGTGTTGACTCAATCCCACAAAGGTACTTTGTATTTCGATTTGATTATTCTCTTGAATCATGAAAACCGCAAGATCCGTTAACTTCTTTTGGGTTGTTCTTGTTATTATTTCCGCTGCGCATATTTGATATGTCATCCCTTTCGAGGGGTATAGAAAACCCAACAGTGGTATCAGAGGGAGGTTGCGGTCAAGTGCGTGTAAATTGGGACATTTAGAAACGTTCTAAATGCCCTAATTTCTTCTTGAAATATCACATTTGATGTGATTGTGTGTGGTTTCTGGTGGTGGGATTTCAAAAATTTGGTCGGGGCTCTGCCCCGCACCCCGCAAGGGCTCTGCCAAGGGCGCTGCCCCTTGGACCCCGTTAGGGGCTCTGCCCCTAAGACCCCGCCAGGGGCGCGGACCCTTGGAACCCCGCCAGGAACGCATGTGATTGCATTGCGATTTTCATTATTTCATAGATTGTTTCTCCTTTGCAGTAACCGTCCCTCAATATGGTTTGTGAAACCAAATGTTTAAATTATTGAATCTGACATGAGAGACGAGCTTGTCTACTGCATAAGTGGAGTTGCTTTGCTTGTGTTCAATGCATGTAAATCTGAAGATTTAGAAGTGTTCTAAGTATTCAGATTTAGCCCCTATTATCAAACTGTTGATAATCCTTTTATGTGCACATAGGGGATGCATTTGCTTTGTGTATGTGCACGGTGATTAAATGTTAATCACGATGAAATGTTCATCAATTGAAAAAAAATCCCTTATTCAATATTAAGTATACAGATGCCTTCCGATGGATGACACTCTTCCTGCCTCGATCGATGAAATGTGGGCTTGCCAAAGCAAGGTGCATTAATCTATCTTGGTAAGGGTGCGAGCGGATAATTGTGATATCCCACTGTCGACATCGGGTCTAACTTAACTAGGTGACCTCAAAGGTTGAGTGCCTAGAGGCATAGGGTTGGCATGCTCCATATGATGGATGCGAATAAAGAGTTATTCACCAACCATACAAGAGTTGCATAGTGATGCAATTGATAAATGGTGTCTACCTAAATAACCGCATCGTGAGAGAAACGCCAAAGCGGACTCATTGTGTTGGTGAAATACGGATCTTATCCACTAAGAGAGTAGCTCGCATAAACTCTCCGAATCGAAATTAAGGGTTGTCGATTTGATTAAAATAGTGGGAGTTTTTAATAAAAGTCCTTATTAAAGTAAAATATATTTTGAAATATAGTACTGAAAATTTTTTTGCAAATTTATTGTTGAATTTCCATGGCAAATACATCTCACTCCACCCTGTCCCTGAGAGCTATTCTTGAGAAAGACAAGCTCAACGGGACGAACTTCCTTGACTGGTATAGGAACCTGAGAATTGTTCTCAGGCAAGAGCGCAAGCTCTATGTCTTGGAAGGTGAAGCCCCCACAGAGTCGACCGGAAATGCTTCAAGAGCAGATAGAGATGCTTACAAGAAGTATCAGGATGATACATTGGATGTGGAATGCCTCATGCTTGCTATCATGTCCTCTAAGCTTCAGAAGCAACACGAGATCATGTGTGGTTATGAGATAATCGGGCACCTCAAGAAAATGTTCGAGGGGCAAGCCCGGCAAGAGAGGTTTGACATATCCAAGGCATTATTCCAGTGCAAAATGGGAGCTCGAGACTCAGTAGGGACTCACATACTCAAGATGATTGGGTATATAGAGAACCTTGAAAAACTGGGTTTTCCCATGGGCCAAGAGTTGGCCACGGATCTGATCCTGCAATCATTGTCGGACAGTTATGAGCAGTTCATCTTGAACTATAACATGAATGAAATAGATAAGACACTGCCCGAGCTCCTAGGCATGTTGCGAACTGCTGAAAACAATATGAAGAAGGCTAAGCCTGCCAGCCCCATACTAATGGTGCATAAGAGCAAGAACAAGGCCAAGGGATCTAAGAAGACGAAGATTGGATCTAATTCTCCTCTTGATCCCAAGTCTTCTACACTGAAAAGGAAAGGTCTGGCGAAAGAAGGAAAGTGCCACCACTGTGGTAAGGCAGGGCATTGGAGGCGGAACTGTCCCCTCTATATTGAGGATCTACAAAAGAAGAAGGGAAGTATGACTTCCACTTCAGGTATTTATGTTATAGAGATAAACCTTTCTGCTCCTTCATCTTGGGTATTGGATACCGGATGCGGTTCTCACATTTGTACAAATGTACAGGAACTGAGAAGGAGAAGAATGCTGGGTAAAGGGGAGGTAGACCTGCGCGTCGGGAATGGAGCAAGAGTTGTTGCCGTCGCCGTTGGTGTCTATTGTCTTTCTTTGCCCACTGGGCTTGTAATAGAATTAGATAACTGTTATTTTGTTCCAGCCATAACTAGAAACATTATATCCATTTCATGTCTTGACATGAAAGGCTTTTTGTTTATAATTAAGAACAACTGTTGTTCGATTTTTATGAATGATGTTTGTTATGGTGTAGCCCAATTATTTAATGGTTTATATGTTTTGAACTTAGACCATCCGATCTATAATGTAGAAAATACTAAAAGACTAAAAACAAATGACTCGAATCCTACGTACCTTTGGCATTGTCGTTTAGGCCATATAAACGAGAAACGCATATCCAAGCTCCATAAAGATGGACTACTGGACTCATTTGATTATGAATCATTTGAGAGATGCGAGTCATGTTTATTAGGCAAGATGACGAAAGCTCCTTTCACTAGTTGTAATGAGAGGGTTGATGATCTCTTGGGTATAATACATAGTGATGTATGCGGACCCATGAGTTCTATGGCTAGAGGTGGGTTCTACTACTTCGTTACATTTATTGATGATTTCAGTAGATACGGATACGTGTTTCTTATGAAGAACAAATCTGAGACCTTTGAAAAGTTCAAAGTGTTTAAAAATGAAGTAGAAAACCAACTGGGAAAAAGGATAAAAGCACTCTGATCTGATCGAGGTGGCGAATATCTGAGTCATGAGCTTCGTGATCATCTCAAAGAGTGTGGTATTGTATCACAGCTCACTCCGCCTGGAACACCTCAGCATAATGGTGTTTCTGAGAGGAGGAATCGTACCTTGTTAGACATGGTGCGATCGATGATGAGTCATGCAGATTTGCCCGTTTCCTTTTGGGGTTTTGCTTTAGAGACTGCTGCTTTCACACTAAATCGAGTTCCAACGAAAACGGTTCTAAAGACACCATATGAGATATGGACTGGGAAGCATCCTAGTATGTCGTTCATCAAGATTTGGGGCTGTGAGGCATACGTGCGATGTCAAATGTCTGACAAGCTGGAACCCAAATCGGATAAATGTTATCTCGTGGGGTATCCTAGGGAAACCAAAGGATACAACTTCTACTTACCGCCTGAGGGCAAAGTGTTTGTCGCAAGGGCTGGTGTCTTTTTGGAGAAAGAGTTCTTATCCAGAAAGACTGCAAAGGCAGAACTTGAAGAAGTTCAAGAGCCACAAACAATGAACGAACCAGAATTGGAACCTGAGCAAGGACTATAAGAAGTTGTAGCTGGAGAACCTGCTCAAGAAACACAAGTCCTACGTAAATTTGGTAGACCAAGGTTTGAGCCTGAGAGATATGGATTTCTCATGACTCAAATAGGTAATGTGTTGCTTATGGATCATGATGATGAGCCTGCAACCTACAAAGAGGCTATGAATGGACCAGACTCTGAGAAGTGGCTTGAGGTCATGAAATCTGAAATGGACTCCATGTACACAAACCAAGTTTGGACCTTGGTGGAACCACCTGAAGGGGTACGACCCATAGGGTGCAAATGGGTCTTCAAGAAGAAGACCGACATGGATGGGAATGTACAGACATTCAAAGGCCGGCTGGTGGCTAAAGGTTTCAGGCAAATTCATGGTGTTGACTATGATGAAACCTTTTCCCCTGTAGCAATGGTCAAGTCCATCAGAATTCTACTTGTTAATGCTGCGTATTATGACTACGAGATCTGGCAAATGGACGTCAAAACAGCTTTCCTTAATGGAAACCTCCTTGAGGAAGTGTATATGACACAACCTGAGGGTTTTGTATCTCCAGATGAAGCCACTAAAATATGCAAGTTAAATCGATCCATTTATGGATTGAAACAGGCTTCTCGAAGTTGGAATCTACGTTTTGATGAGAAAATCAAAGAGTTTGGTTTCATCAAGAACGAAGATGAGCCTTGTGTTTACAAGAAGATTAGTGGGAGCATTATTGTCTTCCTGTTACTGTATGTAGATGACATACTGTTGATCGGGAATGACGTTCCGACCCTGCAAGTTGTTAAGAACAACCTAGGGAAGTGCTTCTCTATGAAATACTTAGGCGAAGCGACTTATATACTTGGTATTAAGATCTATAGAGGATCGAAGAAGTTGTTGGGTTTGACCCAAAGTATATACATTGAGAAGGTGTTGAAACGGTTCAACATGCTTGAGTCCAAGAAGGGATTCTTACCCATGTCTCATGGTGTGAGTCTCTCTAAGGACCAATGTCCAAAATCTTTGGAAGATAAGGACGGCATGAAGATGATTCCATATGCTTCGGCAAGTGGATCAATCATGTACGCAATGTTATGTACTCGACCCGATGTCTCATATGCTTTAAGCATGACTAGCAGGTATCAGTCTGATCCGGGTGATGGTCACTGGATCGTAGTCAAGAATATCCTAAAGTACTTGAGAAGGACTAAGGATACATTCTTGGTGTTTGGTGGAGAGTAAGAGCTCGTTGTAAAGGGTTACACGGATGCAAGCTTCCAGACTGACAGAGATGACTCAAAGTCATAGTCAGGTTTTGTGTTTTGCCTTACTGGAGGAGCTGTAAGCTGGAAGAGTTCCAAGCAAGAGACAGTTGTTGATTCTACGTCTGAGGCCGAGTATGTCGCTGCAGCGAATGCGGCGAAGGAGGCTGTATGGATTAGGAAATTCATCAGCGAGCTTGATGTAGTTCCTAGCATTGTTGATCTCGTAGTTCTTTACTGTGACAACAACGGTGCAATTGCACAAGCTAAGGAACCTAGATCTCATCAGCGCTGCAAGCACATACTTCGGCGCTTCCATCTTATTCGAGAGATTATCGATCGAGGAGATGTGAGCATATGCAGAGTACCGACTGAAGAAAATATAACGGATCCACTAACAAAGCCTCTTGCGCAAAAGAAGCATGATGGTCATGTTAGATCAATGGGTATTAGATACCTGAATGATTATCTTTAGTGGGAGCCTTGTGGATTGCATATTTGTTGGTTGTTTGTTCATTGGATGAATTGTAAAATGTACTATGTATTTCATTTTATATTTATGGCAAGTTCTTTTATTATGTCATTTATATCTGTCTGATAAGATTAATTAGCATAATAAATGCCCTTAGAGTGTTTGCTTACATAGGAATTCAAGTACGTGACTTGAATGTGATGGTCTATGTTTAAATGAAGCTTCATTCTTAAATGGTCCCTGGTCGAGGTATCATCCTAGAAATTTAGGGCGAGGATGAGACCATAAGACTAGCATGTGCGTTGACTGATGACCGGTTCTCACAGGTCATGATATTGTGATATCAAGTCATCACATGGGTACTTGTTAAGAACAAGTTGTACTGGACAGACCCACCATGAGACTACTTTGTGGATTGTTATATGAACGTGTCACAAGTAGGTCTCATCTGACAATGGTGTTTGTAGTTCTTTGACCTGATGTCACAGCATTCATCAAGTGAGGAAGAGCGTACTTTGATGCCATCTAAAGTCTTCCTTGAGAAAGGTTGATTATAAGGGTGGTTATTGGGTATGTTACGATTCATTTGGGTGTTTGTGTGTGGACAGATATGGGATTTGTCCTCCTTTATGATAGGAGTTACATCCACGGGCCCCTTGATGGAATGAGACTGAGAAATGCATGGCCATGCTTGGTTGAGTCAATATATGATATTGAGCTCACCAATTTCAGACAGTCTATTCTAGATCAGGAAATTGGTATTGAACAATTATGAGGGTGACACGGTCCATGCGTCTAGTTCTATCCGGATGTAAAGGACAAAGGGACAAGACAACACTGATACATTGGTCTTGCCAGGCTTGTTGAGTTATGAACTCTTATTGCTTGGGTAGCAATGATGTATTGCTAGATGCTGCTCATTATTTGTGAGACTTTTGTTGATACTTTGTGATCAAGTGGGAGACTGTTGGAGTTTCTGAGGTGATCTCAAAGCAATTAACAGTTAGTCTTACTGCCAACGGAATATGAGCCTATAGGGTCGCACATAAAAGCGTTTGGAGAAGTTGGAGAAAGGATTGTGTTGGCCTTACTCATATTGGATATGAGTGGAGGACCAATCTTGTGACTGCTTGGAATTAACTTGAGAATGTCTCAACGGGAAATCGTTTAAAGGGTTTAAACGAATGGATTTATGCTAGACAAATTTGGGTAAAGGGTTTAACCGAACTGTGTCAAATTCGGCTAAAGGGTTTAACTGAATTATGTTGATTCGACTAATGGAATTCTGCTATATCGATTCGGCTAATGTGATTAACCGAATTGTAACTGATTCGACTAAAGGGTTTAGCCAAATTATATCAGTTCGACGAAATGATATAACCGAATTTATATAGTCGAATCGGCTATAGCATATAGATGAATTCGTCGAAATGGTTTCGCCGAATCTGAGTCGAATTTGGTTATATTATTTAGTCGAATTCGGCGAATGTAAATCTGGACAGAAATGTTCTGGTCTGCGGATAGCCTGATTTATGCATTTTAGTATAAAAGAGGCTTGCGATTCTAGGTTTACAAGGACTTAATCTCCTTCGCAATTTAGACGAGAACGGCCGACCGGAACAGTTCCCCGCGAGGGCATCTCATTCTTCCCGTCCGCCGATCGTCTTTCGCCGCCGCTAGTCGCCGTCGTGGTCACCGCCTCCCTTGAATATGATCTAGCAGTCCGTAGGGACGTTGGGGGCATCCTTCTTCGACCTAGTTCTTGTGCGACAAGAAGCTAGGGTTCTCCTTTGCTTGTGTAGACTTCTATAGAGGGATCGATCCATTTCGATTCTTGAAGAACTCAAAGGCAGATCTATGGATTTCTCTTTGGAGCACCTTGGTTGAGTGTTGACTCAATCCCGCAAAGGTACTTTGTATTTCGATTTGATTATTCTCTTGAATCATGAAAACCGCAAGATCCGTTAGCTTCTTTTTGGTTGTTCTTGTTATTATTTCCGCTGCGCATATTTGATATTTCATCCCTTTCGAGGGGTATAGAAAACCCAACAAAATTATCTCACCATGCCTTTGCGGTCACCTCGGCCAATATGGAAAGAAAAACCTTAAAGAAGCATATAACTTTGAGACCAAATTGCTCCCTAATGTATGCGCTCAAGAGGCCGCTAGGAGCACGGTTTTAAATCATCACATGGGGCAGTCTCTGCGAAGAGCCCTAAAAAAGATCGAGATTCTGCACGAGGAACAAAGAGTAAGAACTTTTACTTGAGATATCTAGCTTCTTTTATGTGACCACGCGGTCTAATAATTTTCTTTTGCAGCAATCAAAAGAAGCAGCATATGATCCAAACAATCCTGAATTCCAAAGCGCTTTGATGCATCATATAAAGGAGGCTGCAGAGCAGGTGATTTCAGAGCTTCACGACCGCGGCGGTCTTACTGAAGAGTTCAAGGATATCAAATTTGCAGATCTTTTCCCTGACGGCGCAAGGCTAATAGACGAACAGACGATCACGACTGGTGAGGCTGCCATTGAGGGAGAAGAAAAGGAAGCAGATGTTGATATTGAAGGAAATACTGACGAAGCGAGTGGAAGCCAGTATGTTGTTGGTAATGATACAAGCTCTATTGCGGACTAAAGCTCGGGATCTAAAGTTCCTGACCGAGATTCAGAAGAATCCTCAGATGAGACCGGCTCTTCTTCAGATGACGAGCGGTCTCCCAAAAAATCAAGAAGCAAATAGATCCACTTGTAATTTTTATGTTTTGCATCTACGGATTTTGTGACCGCGCGACCTGATGTAACGAACATTGAAAATAGAAAAATAGAAGTTTGGTATACATGCGTCTTCTTTGCAGATGAATGTCTTTCGTATACCTTTCTTTTTATGAGAGAACTAATCTTTTTATTACTTGCGGTCTCGTTGGACGATTTCCTTTATCAACGATAATTTTACTCTTATAATTCCAGCAATTTTCATCTTAGCGGTCTGTATTTTATGAGATAGTTAATAGCATTCGATCTCAATGCTTTTAGGCCTTGTTGAGCTCGAAAAAATGAAAATATAAGAGGATGTTGCATAATAGTTGGGGAGCAACAATTAATAGTAGCGGCCTCGAATTTTTAAGGCCCTCGAGAGATAAAGAATCATAATTCATGAATATCTATCCCTGAATAGCTTTTATCAGGAGCAAAAGTGGCGATCTGCAATGATTCAGACCGCTTCTTCCCTGGACATTATTCAAACAGACGATCTTCAAAGAGAATGACCAGCGATCTCCTATTTTTAGATCGCAATTTTAGCTTTTGAAACTTGTGCCGATAAACCATATTCTGAAAAATAACGATTCTCAAATGCTCCTGAGATCGAATAATCAGGCGATCTCATACTTTCAGATCAAGAAAAAACAGATATTTGAAGTCATATATTAGAAAATAATCGTCGATCTCTTATACCAAGACTTTTGAACTCGAAGAAAACCTGGAAGCAATCTAAATTTTCCAAACCGCTCTTCATAACTTGGAATCATAAAAGTTGATCATTCTGAAAATTTTAAAAGGCCTTGAAGAACCTTTGGCGACGGTCTCAAAAGTTCTGGACCGCTTCATTCTCAATAAAGATTGTTGGAACATGGTCTTCCGCATCTCCTAGGTTTGAGAATAACAAAACCTATGTGTATTTGATCTTGTGTGTTTAAGTGTGCAGGATAACAAAGCCCACATGACTCAGGGATTACATAAGAAGGTTGCCCCCAAAGTTGAGCCATCAAATCCAAATCTCCCACTAGCGCTGGTGGTAGTACTAGCGCGGGCGCTAGCTGTCGTTCGACAAACTATTAGCGGCGCTCGACGAAATGCTTAGAAATGCGTTCGACGAAATTTCGCTCGACGAACTCTTAGCTGCATTCGACGAAATTCCGATCGACGAAATATTTGCTTAAGCATAGATGTTGGGAGTACTTATAGAAGGAGATAGCGCCAGGCGATATCCGATAGCGCAGGCGATAGCGAGGAGCACGGTAGGCAAGAAAGAATTGTTTCCTCGGATTGAAGATTCTGCCGCACAGAATGTATCCTAATATGGGATAGCGCCGGCGGTACCACTAGCGCAGGCACTAGCGCTGAGGCTATAAAAAGGACTCCTCTTCTCTCATTTTAGACAGACATTACAGAGATCAGAGAGAGATAGAGTGCTAGAATTCCAGAGGCTACCTTGGCCGAAAGTTGATGTCCTACCAAAGTTCTGCAAACTTCTGAAGGAGAATCTCATCACGCCGGATCCAAACGAAGTCCGCTTCTACAACGCTTATTCTACAGCGGATCTTCGTCTCCAACTTCAGAAGTTCATGAAGAGGGAGTTTTTTTTATTTATTTTCATTTCATATTTCTTGTAATCGGTTAGTGAAATCGCCTCGTGTTGGCGACTAGGTCTGGGTAGGACTTAGGGCGGAAACTCGTCTCGTGTTGGCGACTAGATCTAGGCTAGGTCTAAGGGGTGCTCGAGGCCATATCCGGGGAAGGGTTGGCTAGAGCGGCTTGAGGCCGAAACCGGGGAGGATAGGCTAGGGCCACCGGTTCGTGGGGATGCGAGTCGGGATAGAAAACAAAAAGAGTTTACTATTCATCGCCACCGATTTCTAGCGTTATAGAAGTCAACTTTTGTAAAACCTTATTTGATATTAATAAAGCATGTCTCTACTTAATTTCAATTGTTTTACTTGACTTCTTATTGTGTTTATCTTGCATTATTACAAAGCTTTTCAAAATATCACTTAAGTTTTTGAAAACCCTTATTCACCCCCCCCCCCCCCCTCTAAGGGCGCCTACCGATCCAACAAGTGGTATCAGAGCGAGGTTATTCCAATCGGCTTAACAACCGGGAATAATGGCATCTCATGATCTCGCTTTTCCGGAGGGTCAAGGGATTAGTCGACCACCTCTCTTTACTGGGTCAGATTTTAACTACTGGAAAAATCGAATGATGTGTTTTCTTATGACCATGGATGTAGAAGTATGGAACATGGTAGAAGTTCGGTACTCTCCTCCTACAACTGTAGTGGGAGAGGCGACATTACTAAAACCTAAAGATAAATGGGAAGATAACGATAAATTAAGGTGTAAAAATAATGCTAAAGCAATGAACGCTTTATATTGTGCTTTAATAGGACTGAGTTTAATAGAATTTATGCATACACAACTGCTTATGATATTTGGAATCAATTGGAAGTTACTCATGAAGGTACATCGCAGGTGAAAGATGCAAAGCTATTCCAACTAGAATTTGAATATGAAAAATTCAGGATGGATACCGAAGAGGACATTAACTCGATGTACACTCGCTTCACCAAGATCGTCAACGCTTCAAAGGCACTCGGAAAGACCTACTCAGACGGGGACTTGGTGAGGAAAATTCTTCGTTCCTTACCTCCAAGGTTCAATCCAAAGGTGACAGCCATCTCGGAGTCGCACAACTTAAGAACGCTCCAGATCGAGAACCTTATTGAGAATCTCAAAACCCATGAGGTAGAACTCCAGATTCAACACAATGAATACAACAAAGAGCCAAAGAAAAAGGCGCTAGCACTAAAGTCAAAGAAGGAGAGCATCGAAGATGATGATGAAGATGAAGAAGGTCTCCTGGTGAAGAACTTTAGGAAGTTCATCAGGAATCCGGAAAGAAGGAACACATTCCGAAAATACTTCCAAAAGGATACTCGACGAACCGGATCTTCCTCTTCATCAAGGAAAGAAAAAGGAAGCGAAGATGAAGAAGAAAGACCACCACCGGAGTGTTACCACTGCAGAAAGACCGGGAACATTCGGAGCCAGTGCCCGAAGTATCAAAAGGAGCAAAAAGAACAATACAAAGCAAAAGAGAAAAAGAAAGTACTGAAAGCCGCAACTTGGGATGATTCTTCCTCTGAAGAGTCAAGCGAGTCTGAATCAAGCAGCAAGGAGGAAGCAAACTTATGCTTAATGGCAAAAAGCAACGATGATGACACCAGTGTTCTTAGCGACACTGAGGTAACTCCTCCTACTTTCGAAGAACTCTATGATGAATTTGTTCTAACTTGCAAATCCTATGATCAAAGTATAAAAGATAATATTATATTAAATCGTGAAAATGAATCTATTATCAAAGAAAATCACAAGCTCACAAAAAAATTGATCTCCCTTGAAAAGAGAAAGGTTTCATGTCAAGAGTGTGAATACTCTTTATTTAAGACAAAAGAACTTGAAGTTTCTCTTTCTAAGGCCCTCTCACAAAACAAAACTATTGCAAAAGAAAAGGGGGACTTCGAGAGAAAACTAAAAACCTCTCTTTTACAAATTGAAAATAACAAAAAAGGATTTGAAAATAAATGTGTTATGATTGTACAAGAACAAACATTTCTTAAAAAACAAAATCATGACCTCAATATAGCCATAAAAAAATTCGGGATTGGTCAAAAATCCCTGGATATGATTTTGGGAAACCAATGTTATGGTTCTGGAAAGTTTGGGGTCGGATATAAAAGTGAACCCTACCGCCCGGCGCTAGCCACTAATGCCGGCGGTAGCTCAAGTGTTAAAAAATCTTCTGTCTTTTCTAATGTTCAAACATCATCCAGCAAGAGCAACGTAGAAACTCAGAAAAGGGTCTCAACTCCCTTTATTTCGTGTGCTAATTGTCTTAAGTTTGGACACACGTCTAGCTCTTGCAGGAATATAAAACAACGATCGTCAATACAAATCTGGGTACCTAAGAAATCCACTTACTCTATGGGTGGTACCTCTTGGGTATCTGGATCTTTACTCTCATCTTCTCTCTAGATTTGCAGGAAGGCTAAGGAAACGGAGGACGTGTGGTACTTGGACTCAAGCTGCTCCAAGCACATGACGGTCAACTGATGAGTCCCAAATATATACACATTTATGGACTCATCTGGGCCGATTTTCTAGTCTATGCACTTCACTTTAGACATGTTTTCACTCATATTTGACACTCCATGCTAAGTGCACCTCTAGGCCCGTTTTTGGTGTTATTTCATGTTCTTCATTTTTAGTAGTTTTCATGGATTGTTAAGTGCCACTTTCAGTGGCTGGATTCGTGGTTGTGCTGGAACAGGAGTCATGCGGGTGTTCCCAGTACAATTCTGTACAGGAACACTGCGCACAATCACTGTTTCTATTGCGCACGACCACTGGTCGTGCGCCGCTGATCGTGTGCACTTAACCCTATTTTTTGAGTTCTGTCTCGGACAGTGCGCACGACCACCAACGATATTGCGCACGACCACCGGTCGTGCGCCGCTGTTCGTGCACACATAACATCAATTTTATGAGTTCTATTTCGACCAGTGCGCACGACCACCTACGATAGTGCGCACGACCACCGGTCGTGCACCACTGGTCGTGCGAACATGGTATTTTATAAATTTCTTACATTGCAGGCTCCACCCAGGCAGGCGCACGATCACAGGATTCCAGCGCGCACGACCACTGGTCGTGCGCCAATGATCGTGTGCACTATTTATTCCAGCGCCTATAAATATTCCTGCTCGTGAATTAGGTTGATCTCTCCGCATTTTCTTCCGCCAGTCCACCGTTTCCTGCTCCAGAGTGACCGATTTCACCCCTCCATCGCCGCCCACCATCAGGAGGTGCTCCGGGCTTGTTCTTCACGCCATTCTTGAGCTGGAGCTTCCTCTCGGCCTCCTCCTTCATCCTAGAGCTTCAAGGAAGGTTTAGCCGCCATCGCCATCAAGCAACAGGAAGTTTGCAACCTCTACCGGATCGTGACACGAAGAAGACGGGCTCATTGGAGAGTAGTGACAGCTCTCTCTACCCCGGACGTAGTTGCGGACCGAGCTTAGACGCGAATTGACAACCCGGCGATTCCAACCGTGAATCTACAACGAGACTTCGGATTCGGTCGATTTCTTGCCTTGTTCTTCTCTAATTGATGCGTTTGTAGCTAGATCTCTCATGTATTGATGATGAACACTATGAATCGTGCTTGTAATCTTAATTTCATGTCTATGTGAAGTTATATTTTGTTCATATGTGTACGAGGTGCGCCACCATCCATCCTCCATCCCGCCGTCACGTTCGTGTGCCGCACTAGCAATTGCTAGTGGCGTGCTTGTCGACGAGGTGCTTGTCGACGAGGTGCTTGCGACCCTCATCTGTATGCCTACTCTTCCATCTGCCTAGTGAAGTGTGGCATAGCGGCCTGTGTCATCCATCCTGCTTAACGAAGCAGCGCGCTCAAGGCCTGCATAGTTCTATTCCGTTTGCCTACTCGTACATCCGCCCTTGCGACGCAGCGCGCTCAAGGCCTGCCTAGCCTCCATCCCGCCAAGCGAAGCATTGCATAGCGGCATTGCATAGGAGTAGTTTAAGTTGTTTTCTTTTATTTTCCGCAAACCAAATCCCCCATTTCCGCATCCATCCGCTCGAAAGGACTTCAATCTCAAGTTCTTCCTCGATAATAAACTCCACCTTACTGTGTTCCTTTGAGATCGATACTTGGGGATTCATTCTCATTTTATATTACTTGAACGATCGGTACACTGCCGTTTCGTGCCGCAGTCTTACTACCGCCTATAGCGGTGTGCTAAGATTTGCGCCATCAAGTTTTTGGCGCTGTTGCCGGGGAACACAGTCGTGTAAGTTTTCTGGAGAGGGAGAACCTGAGAGAGAATCCCTTCCATTTGTAAATTGCATTCCTTTGTTTTATTTCCTCGTATTCTGTTTCCTATTTTTAATTAGGTTGCTTTAGTAATTTTTGTTAGGTGTAGTATTTTGCACAATAGCATTTTTATTTTTTGAATCGTATTATCTTCACACTATGTGGGCACATCTCAATATCCGTTGTCGTTGGTGTAGAGATACCTCCCTCTCTAGTGATGAATGCCCTACGGAGAATAGTAGGCATAATTCGTATAGCCCAGCATATGGAGCACCGACTTCGTCTGGTACTCCATATGGTGCACGTAAGTCTTATGGCTACTGTGTTGAGCCTTTACCGTCATACTTCTTTTCGGCTTCAGCCCCCGCTGTGCCAAAGAAGCCCGCAAGGCAGTGCCGGTTTTGTCCGAGCACTGATCATGTACGTATTGAAGGACTGTGTCGAGTATCTTCGCCAATTGGACGAGGATGACGAGCCGGATATCCGGATCGTCCCAACTCCTAACTCTGGCGGCACACCTTCAACATCCGGTTTTGTGTCTTTGCCACCTTCACATCTTGAAGGGTATGGCGTTGACACAGTCACTAGATGTGTGGCTGATCTGGGCACCGACATTGCTGAGCCTATTCTCCCAGTGCATCCACCACCCCTAGTGGATTCGATTCTTTGTGAGGAATCTGTGCTCGACTTTTATCCGAGCACTATTCCTCTCCCTGTTGTGCATACTACATTCGTCTCTGACGACATTGTTGATGATGTGTCGCAAGAGGAGGCTGGTGACTTTTGTGTCATGCTTGTTCCTATGGAGGAGGACAACCTTCCAGGTGAAGAGGAGTTTTCCTCAGCACCGGTGGAGGAAGTCCAAATCTCTAGCTTGGCCACTGTTGATCCCGCCGAATCTTGTAGCATTGATGACAATGCAAACATTATTTTACTTCCCCAACCTGATGGGAGTGAGACCGGGATCACTCCCCCGATCGATTTTTATTCATGTTCTTCTTTTTTTTTATTTCTTGATCCCCTTTCTCTATCTGAGCCTGTGCAGGTTGAGTCTTCACAGGTACCCCAGGAGGACTTGGAGCATGATGCTCAAGTCAATGATGAGTGTATCCTCTCACGTGAGGAGGTTGATCCCCCCTCCGTAGAGGAAGCCCCACTCATTGCCTTCTCCTCCTACTGCCTCCCTGGAGATGATACCTTGCTGGGCAAGGATAGTTTTGGTGAGATGAGTGAGGACCAGGCCTCCTCCTCTTCTTACTTTCTTTTCCCTCTACCTGTGAAGAGCAGGTATTTATATTCGGGTAGAGGTGTGACTGTTCTTTCTCCGTATAGGTACCCGCTACCTACACGCATATTAGAACAGTTACTTGTCCACTTTTCTTTTCATAGGCCTATAAGCTAGAACTGTATAAAATCCGAATAAGTCATGCTGGGATGACAATAACCCAAGTAGTTATCTTACCTTTTCCTGCATTTCTTATTTCATCTTGTTTAGTTTAGTTAGTAGTATTCTTTTTTCAGTTTTCTATTTTCTTCTGTTTCTACGGAGCTGACCCCTGCAGGTATCTTTTCTGGATGGCGGATGCTGCGGCTCATTTTAGCTTACACGCGTCTTCTGGTATGCTCACTTCTGAGCATTGGGTAATCTCTTTCCCTAGACTTCATTTTCAATTTTCATGGTTACATCATTTATGTCTATTGCTTAGATTTAGCCTGGGGGAGAGCCGCTATATGTTACCCACTGCACGTGCACATCTCATTTGCATACTAGAAGTATTTTAATTTCAGATATTTAGTTATGTTCAAGTGCATTGCACACCACTACACCCACTCGAGCGTGCACTTAGCTGTTGGCACGTCTTGAGCTGAACTCATTTCTTTTTGTGTGATTTGGAAAATCATTGTGCTGCCTTAGGATTATGAGGCGGAGTAAATTGTTGACTCCTGTAGTGCTCCTAGTCGAGTGCTCATGTCTCACATAGAAATTCGTGTAGATTCAATTTCTTTTTATGCTTTTAGTTTATATTTTTTTTCTATTAGCGTAAATATTGTTTACTACACTCAAAAATTGGTGAATCCAGTGTGAATCAAACGGTAGCATAGGGATGTGTGTAGACGTTCTTTAGCCTCGTATTGCCCGAGTCGGGAGAAAGGATTATCTTTCTCGGTGGCTAAGAACTTGCCCCAAGCGATTCTTGAAGCATGGGTATACGGTTAGTCAATTGCGTGAATGTGATATAGGCCATCATTTTGGCCCGGTTGAGCCATTGTGCCCACTCCTATCGCTTTATCCTCGTCAGCCTAGTTGTGCCTACCCTTTCTTTTATTCAGCCCCACCGTTGTCTCACCAAAGCCTAAATGCCAATCCTAGTCGCACACCCAAATCTGAGCTTTAGCTGTTTATTATTTTCATGAGTTGGGTTGTTGATTTGGTGATATGTTTGTGAAGATGTGGATGTGTTTTATTGTTTAGCTGCTGAAAATGATAAGAAAAGAAAAGAAGAAAATGAAAGAAAGAAAAAGAAAAGAAGAAAAAGATTTGAAAAGAAAAAGAAGAATGAAAAGTTTAATTAAAAAAAATCTGTTTGAGATTTATATTTGGGAGTAGGCGGTGCACACACCCATGCGTCTAAGTCTAAGTCTGGGGGTGTGGTGCATCCGCGTGTTTTTTCGCTACTTGGATAGTGTTATGCATTTGCTCATTTGGGTTTTTGTGTTCTAAGCCTTCATGTTTATATTTGTTTACCTCACCTAAACCCAAGCCTCATCTAAAACCTTAAGTCCTATTGATTCACGCATTTGAGTCAAACCAGTGTCGTGGAGAGAGTGCGAACGGGCAAGCTTATGGTCACCGACATTGATGGATTTCAATGGAGTTGTCCCGAGCCCCGATCTTTGGCAATGCTCGCCTCAGCGTACAGTTTACTTTCTTCCTATGTACGACCTTATGATTCACCGTGATTCACTTTTTGAGTAAATGTAATATATAAATACGCCCCTAAGAAAAGTATAAACTAATATGTATAATTAGAAATTTTATCTACTATATTTCTACGCACATGAGCATGCGACTTCGCATGGTACTCCGCTTGATAATTTCTTCGTCAGCTTATGTTTTTCCTGTCCGCGAGAGATGGTTTGCTCGGGACGCGCAAACAGTTAAGTCTGGGGGTGTGATGAGTCCCAAATATATACACATTTATGGACTCATCTGGGCCGATTTTCTAGTCTATGCACTTCACTTTCGACATGTTTTCACTCATATTTGACACTCCATGCTAAGTGCACCTCTAGGCCCGTTTTTGGTGTTATTTCATGTTCTTCATTTTTAGTAGTTTTCATGGATTGTTAAGTGCCACTTTCAGTGGCTGGATTCGTGGTTGTGCTAGAACAGGAGTCGTGCGGGTGTTCCCAGTACAATTCTATACAGGAACACTGCGCACGGTCACTGTTTCTATTGCGCACGGTCACTGTTTCTATTGCGCACGACCACTGGTCGTGCGCCGCTGATCGTGTGCACTTACCCTATTTTTTGAGTTCTGTCTCGAACAGTGCGCACGACCACCAACGATATTGCGCACGACCACCGGTCGTGCGCCGCTGTTTGTGCGCACTTAACATCAATTTTATGAGTTCTGTTTCGACCAGTGTGCACAACCACCTATGATAGTGCGCACGACCACCTACGATAGTGCGCACGACCACCGGTCGTGCACCACTAGTCGTGCGAACATGGTATTTTATAAATTTCTTACATTGCAGGCTCCACCAAGGCAGGCGCACGATCACAGGATTCCAGCGCGCACGACCACTGGTCGTGCGCTAATGATCGTGCGCACTGTTTATTCCAGCGCCTATAAATATTCCTGCTCGCGAATTAGGTTGATCTATCCGCATTTTCTTCCGCCAGTCCGCCGTTTCCTGCTGCAGAGCTCCCGATTTTGCCCCTCCATCGCCGCCCACCATCGGGAGGTGCTCCGGGCTTGTTCTTCACGCCATTCTTGAGCCGGAGCTTCCTCTCGGCCTCCTCCTTCATCCTAGAGCTTCAAGGAAGGTTTAGCCGCCATCGCCATCAAGCAAGAGGAAGTTTGCAACCTCTACCGGATCGTGACACGAAGAAGATGGACTCATTGGAGAGTAGTGACAGCTCTCTCTACCCCGGACGTAGTTGCGTACCGAGCTTGGACGCGGATTGACAACCCGGCGATTCCAACCGTGAATCTACAACGAGACTTCGGATTCGGTCGATTTCTTGCCTTGTTCTTCTCTTATTGATGCGTTTGTAGCTAGATCTCTCATGTATTGATGATGAACACTATGAATCATGCTTGTAATCTTAATTTCATGTCTATGTGAAGTTATATTTTGTTCATATGTGTACGAGGTGCGCCACCATCCATCCACCATCCCTCCGTCACATTCGTGTGCCGCACTAGCAATTGCTAGTGGCGTGCTTGTCGACGAGGTGCTTGCGACCCTCATCCGTATGCCTACTCTTCCATCCGCCTAGCAAAGTGTGGCATAGCGGCCCGTGTAATCCATCCCGCTTAACGAAGCAGCGCGCTCAAGGCCTATATAGTTCGATCTGTTTGCCTACTCGTCCATCCGCCCTTGCGACGCAACGCACTCAAGGCCTGCCTAGTCTCCATCCCGCCAAGCGAAGCATTGCATAGCGGCATTGCATAGGAGTAGTTTAAGTTGTTTTCTTTTATTTTCCGCAAACCAAATCCCCCATTTCCGCATCCATCCACTCGAAAGGACTTCAATCTCAAGTCCTTCCTCGATAATAAACTCCACCTTACTGTGTTCCTTTGAGATCGATACTTGGGGATTCATTCCCATTTTATATTACTTGAACGATCGGTACACTGCTGTTTCGTCCCGCAGTCTTACTACCGCCTATAGCGGTGTGCTAAGAATTGCGTCATCAGCAACAAAGCAAAATTCCTTAGCCTAGAAAAGAAGAAAGTAGAGATCGTAATGTTTGGTGATAACGGTAAAGGAAGGATCATGGGAGTTGGTACAGTGGGTAACGAATCTTTTCTTATCTCAAATGTTCTTTATGTGAAAGGATTAAAACATAACTTAATATCTATAAGTCAACTATGTGATAAAGGATTAGACGTATTATTTGAATCATCCACTAATCTTTGCAAAATAGTTAATCCTAAAACAAAAGATGTGTTACTAACTGCACCTAGAATTCACAATGTTTATATAGTTTCGTTTCATGATCTTTCCAAATCATCTATGAAATGCTTTATAACCAAAAATGATGAATAAGAACTATGGCATAGACGTTTAGGTCACGCTAGCACAAAGCTCATTTTAAAACTAGCAAAAAGGGAATTGATTAGAGGATTACCTAAGTTAAATGGAAATTTATCTTCACTATGTTCTCCATGCCAAAAAAGAAAATTTACAAAATCATCTTTTAAAAGCAAAAACGAAATTTCTACATCTAAACCATTGCAATTAATTCATATGGATCTCTTTGGTCCCGTTAACACCGCAAGTCTTGGTGGTAGAATATACACTTACATTCTAATAGATGATTTCTCAAGATATTGCTGGACTTTATTTCTCTCTTCCAAATCTGATGCGTTTTGCGAATTCTCAAAATTATGTACTCGTATTCAAAATGAACTAGATCTAAAAATAAAATGCATTCGCTCAGATCACGGAGGTGAATTTGAAAATGAAAATTTTAAATCCTTTTGTGAAATGTTTGCTATTAAGCATGAGTTCTCCGCTCCACGCACACCTCAACAAAACGGTGTTGTAGAACGGAAAAATAGGACAATCCAAGAACTAGCACGCACCATGTTATCTGAATATAAATTACCTAAGTCTTTTTGGGCCGAAGCCGTAAGCACATCATGCTATGTAATGAATAGAGTCATGCTTCGCCCATCACTAAATCTCACACCGTATGAACTATACTATCAAAAGAAACCTAACGTATCATATTTTAAAGTATTTGGATGTAAATGTTTTATTCTTAATACAAAAGATTCTTTAGGAAAATTTGATGAGAAGTGTGATGAAGGAATATTTCTTGGATATTCTTCAACCAGTAAAGCCTATAGAATATTTAACAAAAGATCAAGTAAGGTTGAAGAATCTATTAATGTTAAATTTGATGAGTTTATTCCAAGCGCAGAAAAGCTTTCTACAGGTACAAATGATGAACCGTTGCCATCTTTGGAGCACGACGAAGAGGAACCGTCCAAAGAAGAGGAGGTGAAGTCCAAGGAAGATGAATATGTACCTCCAAGCATTTTGAACTTCTCCAAAAATCATCCAAAAGAGCTAGTCATTGGGGAACCTTCTACTGGGGTAAGAACTTGATCCTCTCTTCATGAAACGTTTTCAAATATTTGCTTTGTTTCCGAAATCGAACCTAAAAACGTTTCCACCGCTTTAAATGACGAATTTTGGTTTTTGGCTATGAATGAAGAGTTAGGTCAATTTGAAAGAAGTAAGGTTTGGAATCTAGTAGATAGACCATCTAATCATTCAATTATCGGCGTAAAATGGATCTTTAAAAATAAATTAGATGGTGAATCTAGGATTATAAGAAATAAAGCACGCTTAGTTGCTCAAGGTTATTCTCAAATCGAGGGGGTAGATTTTGAAGAAACTTTTGCGCCCATTGCTCGCTTAGAATCTATAAGAATATTTTTGGCATTTGCGAGTTTTAAAAGAATAAAATAATTTCAAATGGATGTTAAAAGTGCTTTTTTAAACGGGTTTATAAAAGAAGAAGTTTATGTAGAACAACCCCCCAGTTTCATAAATGAAAAATTCCCTAATCATGTTTACAAATTAGAAAAAGCGCTTTATGGTTTAAAACAAGCGCCCCGTGCATGGTATGATCGACTTACATCGTTTTTGTTACAATATGGGTATGTTATGGGAAGTGCCGACAACACATTCTTCATTAAGCATAATAATAACGATCTAATTATTTTACAAATATATGTTGATGATATCATTTTTGGAGCCACTAATGAAGAGTTGTGTAATGAAGTAGTCTTAGTAATGAAAAATGAATTTGAAATGAGTCTTGTAGGAGAACTATCATATTTTCTTGGTTTTCAAATCTCATAACGAACTGATGGTATCTTTATTTGTCAAACAAAATATGTTCACGATATGCTTAAACGATTTGGATTTGAAAATCTTAAACAAGCCTCTACTCCTATGAGTGTTTCTTTAAAACTAGGAAAAGAAGAATCCGGAATTTCCATTGATCAAACGTTATATAGAGGAATGATAGGATCTCTTCTTTACTTAAGTGCATCTAGCCCAGATATAATGTTTGTCTTATGTTTATGTGCTCGCTTTCAAGCCAATCCAAAAGAATCTCATTTAAAAGCGGTAAAACGTATTTTTCGTTATCTATTAGGGTCATCTAAATTAGGATTATGGTACCCACACAATGATTCATTCACACTCCACGGCTATTCTGATTCAAACTACGCCGGGTGTTCACTAGATCGAAAAAGCACTAGAGGTACTTGTCACTTTCTAGGACCCTCTTTAGTAGCTTGGTCTAGTAGGAAACAATATTCGGTTGCACTCTCCACCACGGAGGCTGAATATATCGCACTTGGTAGTTGTAGTGCACAAGCGTTATGGATGAGCCAAACACTAGAGGATTTTGGATTTCATCTCAAAAACATTGATCTTAAATGTGACAACAAAAGTGCAATAGACCTTACATATAATCTCGTACACCATTCTAGATCCAAACACATCGATGTTCGTCATCATTTCATTAGGGATCACATTAAGAAAGAGCATGTAAAAGTAAGCTTCATTGGCACGGACTCTCAACTCGCTGACATATTTACTAAACCTCTTCCCGATGCTAGATTTCGATTATTACGACTTGAGTTAGGTGTCCTAGATCTTTCGAGTTAAAACACATTCACACACGCAATTTTGTAATTTTTAACCATCGAAAACATCTCCTAAAATTCTGAAATTTCAGCATTAAACTACTATTGGGACACTTAATCAAGATCAACAATCAAAAATTTCAAAATACTAAAAAATCGTGTACTGTTTCCCGCGCTAGCGCTAACGCCGGCGCTAGCGCACTTATTCATTTTTCTGTATTTTTAAAATTTTGAAAAATTCCTAAAAATATATTAATCTATATGTACTATTTATTTTGCACTTCTAATTCTATTTCATTTTTGAAAAATCAAATACAAAAATACAAAAGACAAATTACAAAAATATGTTTTGCCTTTTTTTATTTAAAGTCTCTTTTTTATGCAAAATCAAATACAAAATTACAAAAGCCAAATTACAAAAATATGTCTTGCTTTTTGTTTAAAGTCTATCTTTTATGCGAAAATCAAATACAAAAATACAAAAGCCAAATTAACAAAAAAATTGATGTTTTTGCCTTTTTGGTTTTTGCCAGTTGTTTAAAGTTTATTTTTTTTGCAAAAATCCAATACAAAAATATAAAATATTAAAACTATCAAAAAAACTGTATGAACTTTCCTATGAAAATCAAGCATGATTTAACCCATCATTTAGAACTTCTATATTGTTGCAATTTATCTTTTCAAACTACTTTGAACATTGTTTTCATCATGCTTTGATATATCTATTAATCTGTGCATCAAGTATCTTTTAAAAGTTGTGTAGAACTAAGCTTAGCATGCCTCTAAGTATGAGTAAATGTTTATGTTTGATAATGATCTTTATTCACTCACTTATTTTGGCATTGTCTACATATGTGTTTAATCTAAGAATGCTTGTGTATGTTTTGTATTAGTACAATGAATTAAAATTGCACAAGTATCTTACCAACACTCCTTTATTTGCACTTTTAAAAGTTAAGAAAAGTGGTTATGTTTTTCATAAATTATATTGATTTGCAAAACAAGTGTATTCGGAGAACTTTGTTCAAAACAAAAATCATAAAATAAAGTGACAAAGAAAACTACACCAAGCACTACTTGAACCTCCTGATAAGTCTTAATAAGCGTTGTGAGGTTGAGCACCTTGGAAAGAATAGTAAAGTTTCTTGTGCAAATCAAATCTTTCTTTCAAAATAAAAACCACTTACTCTTAAGTACACCGGATCACGAGTCTCAACATTAAAAATAAAATATGTGATCCCTCAAGCACTACTTTGCACCCTGATAAGTCTTAATGAGCATTGTGTGTGCAAAGCACCTTGGTAGTTGTACATTTTTGTTTGTGCATTAAAGTGTGTGGAAGTAAAATTATTTGTGTTTTATTGTGCTCTTACTTTACATATTTCTTGTATTTTTGATTAAAACATTTGTTTACTCTACTCAAAAATACACTTATGTGCATATCATTATCTTCCATAACACTTCTTCTCATGAGTATTGGATCCTATTGCAAATTCTATACTACTCTTTATTTATGAAATGCACTAGATAACCTAGCATGCTTTCTACAATGTTTAGTATGTTTTGAAATTATGAATTAACTTAACATTGTAGTATTATCTTTTTGGTAACATTATTTTATGCTTGGTTACTTTATTATTGCATTTAAAGATTTTACTTGAACAATGATTTACAAAACATCTTCTTTATGAAATTGAACTCGTATATCTTTTTTGAATCATCATGTCTTACAAAAGATGTTTGATTGTATTTTTTTGAAGTCTTCCGCAACTTTACATTTACCGTGTATTTGTTTATGCTACAAACTCTGATTTATGAAAATATTGTGATACTCAAAACTCTGATCTATTTCAATGAAAAGTATTCTAAAAACTCCTTATCATTTTCTTCTCTCTACACGCTCGATCATGTCTTTATCTTATTATCAATTTTTAAGTGGTGTCTCCTTACCCGCTTTTGCTAATAACAAAAAGGGGAGAACTAACATGATAAATATAATCTGCTATCAAAATATAAAACTAACATGCTTAATCAAGATGATAGCTTACATATTAGGAGAGCATTCACTTAGGGGGAGCATGTATTTAGGGGGAGCAATTATGAATGCTAAAATCGTTAATTATCCTAAGTCATCACTCTCACACACACACAAGTATGTTTCTTCATGCTTATATACATTAATGCTCTGATTTATCATTAATGCTTTTGTTATTATCAAAAGGGGGAGTTTGTTGGACCATGGTCTTCCGCATCTCCTAGGTTTGAGAATTACAAAACCTATGTGTATTTGATCTTGTGTGTTTAAGTTTGCAGGATAACAAAGTCCACATGACTCAAGGATTACATAAGAAGGTTGCCCCCAAAGTTGAGCCATCAAATCCAAATCTCCCACTAGCGCTGGTGGTAGTACTAGCGCTGGCGCTAGCTGTCATTCGATGAACTGTTAGCGGCGCTCGACGAAATGCTCAAAAATGCGTTCGACGAAATTTCGCTCGACGAACTCTAAGCTGCGTTCGACGAAATTCTGATCGACGAAATATTTGCTTAAGCACAGATGTCGGGAGTACTTATAGAAGGAGATAGCGCCAGGCGATATCCGATAGCGCAGGCGATAGCGAGGAGCACAGTAGGCAAGAGAGAATTGTTTCCTCAGATTGAAGATTCTGCCGCGCAGAATGTGTCCTAATATGGGATAGGGCTGGCAGTACCACTAGCGCAGGCGCTAGCGCTGAGGCTATAAAAAGGACTCCTCTTCTCTCATTTTAGACAGACATTATAGAGATCAGAGAGAGAGAGAGAGTGCTAGAATTCCAGAGGCTACCTTGGCCGAAAGTTGATGTCCTACCAAAGTTCTGCAAACTTCTGAAGGAGAATCTCATCACGCCGGATCCAAACGAAGTCCGCTTCTACAATGCTTATTCTACAGCGGATCTTCGTCTCCAACTTCAGAAGTTCATGAAGAGGGAGTTTTTTTATTTAATTTCATTTCATATTTCTTATAATCGGTTAGTGAAATCGCCTCGTGTTGGCGACTAGGTCTGGGTAGGACTTAGGGCGAAAACTCACCTCGTGTTGGCGACTAGATCTAGGCTAGGTCTAGGGGGTGCTCGAGGCCATATCCAGAGAAGGGTTGGCTAGAGCGGCTTGAGGCCGAATCCGGGGAGGATAGGCTAGGGCCACCGGTTCGTGGGGATGCGAGTCGGGATAGAAAACAAAAGGAGTTTACTATTCATCGCCACCGATTTCTAGCGTTATAGAAGTCAACTTTTGTAAAACCTTATTTGATATTAATAAAGCATGTCTCTACTTTATTTCAATTGTTTTACTTGACTTCTTATTGTGTTTATCTTGCATTATTACAAAGTTTTTCAAAATATCACTTAAGTTTTTGAAAACCCTTATTCACCCCCCCCCCCCCTCTAAGGGCGCCTACCGATCCAACAAAGATCCCATACTGAGATCGCCAATTTCCACAAATCCTAGACCGCCCTTTGACAATAAAGGCTTGAAAGATAGAAATATGCAATGATCTAAATGGCAGGTGCGGCCAAGCCAGCATTGCTTTCCTCATAAGATTATTTAAAATTGTAATATCTTAGCCACTCAAGGGCTAAGATGATGACCTTAAATGAAACTGGCTGCCTCTTGGCTATAATATATCTTCACGAGGCCGCTTATCACTTTTGCGATCTCTGACTTTGAACACTCGTCAAGATAAAAAGTGAAAGTTTGTTGATGTTGATTCTCAAATAAATAAACATAGAATGTGATCTTTAATATTTCACAGGCTGCCTTTAAAATTGGCGATCATGAATCTGCAAGATCTTTAGAGATAAAAAGTCATAATCCACGTGATTCCTGAATTGCCTTTAATGAGAGCTAGAACGGCGATCTTCCAATGATTCAGACTGTCTCTTCTATTGCTTGGAACCACAAACATGCTGTAAAACTCGGCCATTTGAAAGTTCTATAAGGTCTTGAAAACTTTTAGGTGGTGGTCTCATTTACTTCAGACCGCCCCATGCAACATAATCCAATACAGAAAATTGGCCGTCTTTAAAAACCTCCGACCGTCCCATGCTCAACAATCCAATACAAAAAACCAGCGGTCTTAAAAAACCTCAGACCGCCCCTTTATAAAGAGCTTGATGGATATAATTTGTGATGATCTAAAGGGCAAGTGTGGTCATGCCAGCATTGCTTTCCTCAAAAGACCATCATAATTCCAGCACTTTCAGAGAGAGATATAGAGAATAATATCTCAAAATGATCAAAAAGGCAGGTGCGTTTATGCCGCGGAGGTTATACCGACATTGCTTTCCTTGAAAGATCATTTAAAATTATACCATCCAATCGACATCCTCTTGGCTATCCTCACACCAATGAGCATTAGAGGGTCACAGAACAAGATGATCCATAGGGCAGGTGCGGTCATACCGCGGAGGTTACACCGTCATTGCTTTCCCCGGAAAGATCATCTAGACTGTAATGATGTCCTCCTACAATGCATGACAGAGTTGAACATTCACCTAGACTTCCCTTGATGCAGCGGTGTGTCAGATATCAGCAAGGACCCGACATCCTAAATCTCCTCCGCATGAGCTTGGCGAGCTACTGCTACACAGATGCAAAATCTCCCCGCTACCTATGGTCCTGGCAGATTTACTACTTGAACTTCAAGTTGAGGGGGAATGAAGTAGGATCCGTCGATACCTCTTTTGGTATGATCATAGCCTTCAAAAATTAAACAACATAACTAGAGATTTTCTTTCTAATATGTATGAGGTGAGAGTTTACATCCACATTATCACAATGCTTTTCAAAAAGGAAAGAAAGACAAAGGACTGAAAAATACAAGCTTAAAGAAAAGAAATGCTTGAAATTATCTCACTTCAAGTGTGGGATAAATCTTCATCTTCATAAGATTGGAGACAATATACTTCATTCTTGAGCGCTTCTTTAGCAATGAATGTCCCTATTCAGTTTGGATTAAACTTCCCAACTGAGCCAGATCTTGTTGCTGAGTCAAATTCTTTATAGAAGTTTTTTGACCATCATTCTTTGCTTATTACTGGTAAAAAGTCGGAGAGAGAGAATGCAAAAAAATTCCAAACAAATAGGAGGTATATGAAACAAAAAATAAAGGGGCATTCAATTTCATCTATATTCTCTGCTGAGAAGAAATCGCGAAGAACTTCTTCCAAGGGCTTTCTTCAGGGACCTGCCAAGTCAAGTATATTTTTCTGAAAAGCTTTTGAATTCAAGTGTTCTTGGATCATAGGATTGAATAGGACAAGCCTCCAGAAATTTAGGTGATCCATCTTGCTGCTGATATTGCGTAGATATATCCCGAGGAAGAGAATTAGATCTGAAGTAATCATCTTGCTACAGATCCCAGAGAGGAGATGATTTGATCATATTGACCGTCCTGACGTAGCATTCTCTAGCCTTCCTTGGATCACTTCTGATCCAATATTATTTACCATTCAAGGAAAACTTCATGGCTTGATGATAGGTCGAGATTATTGCTTGGTATTCATACAAGACCGGCCTTCCAAAGATTGCGTTGTAGCTGTTAGGAGCTTCTACGACTATGAATTTAACCAATTTTACTATTCCTGCTAATGTCACTGAAAGGGTGACGACTCCTTCCACTTCCTTTTTCTCCCTTAAGAAACCATAAAGCAGCCCTTCAGTTGAGAGAACTTTCTCGGTTTTCAATGCCTCGAAGGCAGGTTTGAAAAGGACATTAACCGAACTTCCGGTATCCACCAAGATTTTATCGACGGTATAATTTTCTATTACCGCTTTGATAACGACTGCCTCGTTGAAAGGATTGGCTGTCGAGGAAAGGTCTTCCTGCCTGAAGGTGACCGTTCCCCTAACTGGAGCTGAGGAGGAGATAGGTGCAACCTCATATTGATAGACTCTTGCGAGGCTAGCTTTCCGGGAAGATTCAAGTCTTGTGCCTCCATGAATGCAAAAAAGATTACCTAAAGTACCTTCATCATTTGCATCCACACATTCACCTGGGTATCGGATGTTGCCGAGAAGACCAACATCATCTACTTCTTCGCACTTCCAAAGAACTGCTTCCTCTTTGCTCTTGGAGGTCGAAGCTTTGGAAGGATCTTCCTTCTGAAATAGCTCTTTGAACATTCCTTCCTTTAGGAGCCACTCCACCAGCAAGCGGAGAGCTCTGCAGTTCTCGGTCACATGACCCCTTTCCCTATGGTGTTCACAGTAGAGAGCCTGATTCCTGGTTCTTGGATCAGAGCTGATCGGGGCAGGCCTTTTTTAAAAAGGCTACATTTGAAGAACCTGAACCACTTCACTCATGGATATGTCGAGGTTGGTGAAGGATTCTTGAGAATCATTGAAGAGTGGCTGAGAAGGGGTTGGTAGAGGTGGTTGAGGATATTGGATCTGATGGACCAGTGTGAATTGCTGAACTAGGGTAGCTGGGGTTGGCAGAGAAGACCCTTCAGGCTGAAACTGTCGATTCCCTTGCTGAGAGCGATAGTGACAGGAGTTCTTCCCCTTTTGATAAGAGGGTTGGAACTCTTGACGAGGTGGTTTGGAGGATGGCGGGGCTGGATAGAAACCTGTCGAGCCTTTCTGGACGACTTTGCTCGTCAGATTAAAAACATAGACAGGGTTATTGATCTCCCCCTCTATGTGGCGGTTGGCAATACTAATCAGCTCTTGATATGAGCTGGGCTCCCTAGTCGTGACCTCAAACTTGAGAGGTCCCTCTTGCAAGTCGTTGATCAGAGCTACCATATAGAGAGAGGGATCTACATCCCTTATCCCGAGAATCTCCTTCTGGAACTGATCAATAAAGCGAGCTAAAGCCTCACCTTCCTCCTGCTTGATCTTGAAGAGGGTCGCAGGGCCACTCTTCCTCTTCTTATAGGTTGTGAACCTCAGAAGAAGCTCATGTCTCAAGACGACAAAGCTCGGAATGGATTGGGAAGGAAACTTGTAAAACTACTCCCGGGCTTGCCCGTCAAAAGAAGTGATCAACAGTTTACACTTCACGGCATCGGAGAGAGCCCTTAGAGCAACATCGGACTTGAAAGCCTAAAGATGGGAAACTGGGTCATTTTCCCTCATAAACATGGGCAAATGAGGCTCTCTAAATACACTGGGAATTGACTCCCAACGAACTTTATCAGTAAAGGGAGAAGGCTCATCCGCTTCAACGGCGTCAAAAGAAGCAGGAAAGGCAAAAGCAGGGGTTGGAGGATAAGCACAATCCTCCTAGAAATTTAAGGTCTGAGCGGGAGGTCCCTAGGCTGCTGCTCTGAAGAAATTTTGATGAGCTGCGAACTCCTCAGCTTGAGGTCGCGCAGGAGCTGCGAACTGGGAGGTCGCCTGATCAAAGGGGTGATCGCCAGCCAAGCGGTCTGGTGTGGAGACCTGACTCGGTTGGGGGAGGAGCTTTTGAGAGATTGCAGCTAAAGTCTGACTCAAGACTTCAAACTGCCTTGCAGACTCTTGCTGAGCCCGGACGGTCTCTTGGCGAGCTAGGGCGGCCTCTCGAAGAGCTTGCTCGATGCGAAGCTCAAAACGATGCTCCAAATCTTCTATGGAGGTCAGATTGTTTGAGGGGCGACCGCTGGGAGACCTGTGAGAATGATGCCTGCGATCTGACATCTTGAAGGTTCGCTGATTTCACCTAAACACTCCGATCTGAAGTTCGCGTGTTCATTCTGTTTGCACAAAAATGTACCTCCAAAAACTCACACTAAGAGAAGAGGGAAGAAACTGCGGAGTGCAAGTTACTTAGGATGAAGAATGCCAGAGAAAGGGTTTTTGAGGAAAACTTCCTTGATCAATCTCAAAAAAGGATTACAGAAAGGGGGGTCTAAAACTGGCCAGGGGGAGAGGTAGAAAAGCAACAAAAATTGAGACCGCTTACACAGGTTGTAAGCTGGAGGCTTGAAGCAAAAGTGCATTTTTAAGTACCCCTAACCCTCTATTTATAGGCGCGGAGGCTGCCCGAATGGGTAGATACAAAAATTACTGGCTGCCCAGGATACAGGAGAGCCAGGGTAGAGATAAGAGAAAAATGAAGTAGACCGCCTGATCTCAGCGGTCTCCAATGTCTGACCGCTCAAACTTGGACGAAATCCAGGAGGGACAACTAGTGATCTGGGCAGTCTCCAAAACCTGAGACCGCTGGGAAGGGTCCTTTCTGACTAGAGAAGAGCTCGTAGGAATTCCGGGCAAACACTATCCCCTTGTGCTAGCATTCTAGATCCATTAGGAGAGAAATCGGGCTCAATTGATCCCGATCCAAGGTGAGCAAAATCTGAATTTTCATGGAAAAATGGAGTTGCGGGTTCGCCAGAATCAGCCTCTCCGGCGGCCGTGCCGCCGCCCGGCGTTAGCCACCACCTCAATAGAGGTGGTGGTGGCGGTGGCCAGCCAGGGAGGTGGTCGGATGGCCGGGAGAATGGGTTTGAAGGAGATCCAGGATGGGCTGATCTCAGCCATTAGCTGGAGGAAGAAGAAAGTGGGATGTCGTCCATTTCTGCTTCAAGATGTGTGCTGCCAGACTATCATTTGAATTTAATTCGCGTTTCTGTCTTTTTTGTATGCTGAATCTTAATTTATTTATAGAAAATGTTTCGAGCCCTCTACTGGAAAAATGTTTAACATCGAACTTGTAGCCCCTGAAGTCTACATTAATTCAAAATTAATTTCACGCAATTTGGTTCAGTAGTCCGACCACAACACTCAAAATGGTGCAGCATATACATATGGTTGACCAGAGTTTAATTTGAGTGCCCCTATCAATCCAGCCATCTAAATGCTCTGAAATTTGGACCATAAGCTAGTAATACCAGCACCCTCATTATATCCAAAAATGGGAATTTTTGGAGATGATATCCCTATAGTTTTTGTAAAGATTTAATCATTTATGTATGAATTAATTAAGGGGTCTATGAACTTCAAAACCCTCCAAGACTTTGGTGGGTGATTCTAGGGGTCATTATATGACCCTGGTTACAATTTCAGCCCATTTGGAGTTGATTTGATTAGGTGACCTAGTGATTCAAATTTGGTCATATAAAGGGAAAATTGGGTCAATATACCAAAAATGCTCTTGTTGGATTTGAGGGGCCAACCCTCATCCAAATATGGTGAAACTTGGGTCACTGCCTTGTTATCACATATAATACCCTCAAAAGTGTTTTTATGTGGCTTGGGGTTGTTAAGCCCTAAGATCCTAGTTCAAACCCTAGGGTTGCTCTTTTGAGCATTGTGAAGGACATAAGGTCAGATGTCCTTGGAAAGACTTGAAACTTAGTAGAGAGGTTCATAGGGTGGTATCAAACCCTAGGTAATTTATCTAGAATTTTAGAGACATTTAGTCTCTCTGAATTAATTAAGAGTCATTTAGAGCACTTCCTTACTAGAAGGAATTACATGCTCATATAACCTAGGATGATTATGAAACTTTGTCAGTGAGTATATATTGATGATATTAATCTCTGATATTGTTGCTATGAATTTTGGATTGATATGTGTAGTACACATTCACAACCCCCAATATTTGCCTTAGTTGTAAGAGAATTAATTATGGGTTTAATACTCACTGAAAAAATATGAAACTTGGTCAGAGGACTTTTTAGGGCAAACATATGATCTGTTAATTTTAGTACATTTTTTGGAAGAACTTATACATGATTCTCTTCACAAAGTGTCATAGGATCTATTTAATCAAATAAAGAATTTATAAGGTCAAATGACTCTGGAAAATTATGAAACTTAATCAGTGAACTTTTCTGATTACTCTGACATCTGGTAATTTTCTTATAATTTTTGAGTGAGGATTTTTGGTACTTGCTTTTTAAATCTCTGATTTTGATAAATTAGTCAATATTTTATTTGGAGGTCTAAACCTTTCTGGAAAATTTGAATTTCATACATGGCTGTTATTTTGATATCATACAGCTGTACAAATTTTATTAAGGTCATAGTTTATCATAAAACCATACTTGGTGTTCAAAGTCATAGGTTCCCAGATTTTGGGAAAATTATAATAAATGCCAAATAAATTAGGAAAATTATGAATTTCTGGATTTAGTCTAAAAATGGCATAACACACGCCAAATAATAATCTTGGGTCATTTGGATGAGCATTTTTTTAGTCTTTCTCTTTTTATCCATCATATAGTTCAAGTGGTCTGCGTATAGGGAAAAGGCTGAATAAGGATAAATATGTAGATTTTACATAGGGAGTAAGATTTCTGGTTGACTAGGATGAAAGAGTGTGCTTGGGATTGTCAAAAGATCGGCATTCCCTTGGAGTGAGGTAAAACACACTTAGTGTTAGTAAGTATAACAGTAATAGTGGTCGGGTCAAGGGTAGACACCAATAAGAATAAGTGTCTTGGAAAGGGCGGTTTGGGCTATCTTCCCATCATATCTCCTAGTACCGCTACGTGCCCCTCACAGGGTAGACCTCAGGAAGTCCAATATTAACCCTAAAACTTCTAAGTTCAACTAAACAATACACAAGGATAGTTAAGTAGGAGAACTTGATAAGATAATCCTCATCCCAAACATGGGATGGATTGGTACAAGGCTGAATTAGTCTAGCGAGCGGTAGGCTCGGTGTTATCTAAGGAGGACTGAATAGTCCGGTGAACTGGAGGCTTGGGAAATATAATTAAGAGGCGGTATTCACCAAATAGTACGCGAATACCTTGGTGTATTCTTTAGGGGCACACATAAGGTCTAAGTTGGGAGGTGTCATACTGGCCTAGGAGTGGAAGACCCGATCCACTGCACCCATTTGCCTCAATGGGGTGTACCTGAGCGGAGACTCGAAAAGCGGGATAGAGGTGGTGCTTACCAGAGAGTATGCGGATACCCTGTGTGTTCTTAGGGGCGTACGTAAAGTCTAGGCTGGGACATAAGCCTAGAAGTGGACAAGCCCGATCCACTATCCTGTTTGCCTCAACCGGGTACTTGAGGTGACGCACTCGAACAGAGGGACTAACAAAAGGTCTGTACGTACAAAGTCGAGTGTGTGAGTTGCATCATTGCATTGCATTGCATTGCATCATTTCATAAACAAGACCTCATCGTTTAAATTAGTATGAGCTCTTTTATACGATGAGTTTACCTTAATGCCAGATCCCTTAACTTATAAGTTTGTATGGGCATTCATATAAGTTAAGGTTACTCTTGTAGTTGTTTTACTTTTTGTAGCTGCTTTTACTTTTGTAGTTGTTTTTACTTTTGTAGCTGCTTTTACTTTGTAGTTGTAGCTGTTTCTACTGCTTGAGATATAAATATAACTGCTACTTAGTTCCATGTCACCTACTCTTGTTTTACCCCTTGTTGTCCTCCGCTTCGTCCTCCCGCACGATTCCTAGGACCGCGGGGGTGAGGCGAGGACAAAACTGGCTTATTCTTTATGTCTAGCGGTCGGTTGTGACCGTAGGATTCCGAGGAGCTGGAGCAGTAGTACGAGCAGCGGGACGTGATGACAAGACCTGAGGAACAACCACCATGCAGCGTCACCGCCCGATGACAGGTTGATGAGAGTTCATTAGCTTTTGCATGGATGTAAAGTGAGAGAGTGTGTTAAGTTTTATTTTGGACATGTATTGGGCATAAGCCCATTTACTCTCTTTCTTACTCGGCACTCATTGTGGACTATTGCTCATTTATATATACTGTAATCGAGCTGTGATTGTGGACTTGTGCTAATACATATGTTCTTTTGTTGGCTTCTATGATGTGATTATTTAGCCGGCAGGATCGACGTCGTGTGGTGGCGTTTAACCTGGTAGTTGGAGTCACCGTAAGGCAGAGGTTCTGGGCATAAGACCCGGTTGTGAAGCAAAAAATGGTGTCTTACAAGCTCAGTGGCGTGTAGGAGTGCTCGCAAGCTCTCATGGCGAGGTTGCGGAGGGAGGATTTCTCATAAGAGGTCGCGTCCTACCTGTCGTACAGCCCATAAAAGAGGCAGTAGGCATCCTCTCCAGAGTCAACATGCCCACCCCAAGAGGGAAGGTATGAGGAGACAGAGACCCAGTTTGCCTTCATTGCCCAAGCGAGCAGGGGATGCCCCTTGTTATCCATAGCCTTCTTCCCCATGCCAAAGTTAGGGTGCGAATCCAGCATTTCTGGGTTGCCCAGCTCCGCGATCTCCTTGGTCGAGATCTTCAGGTCGCTTGTCCTTGGAATCACCCTCAGCTTCTTCCTCCCTGGCTTCTGCTTCTTACACGATGGGGAGAGGGAGATGAGTTAATGTCCACTATGGACCTTTTCCCCTGGCTGGAGCTAGGGGCGGACTCGCCCAAATTGGTGGCACGTGCCGCTTTGAAAGGCTTTGCTAGGGCGAGTTAGGAGGTATGCAATGTTGGACATGTGTGTCACATCCCTTTGTTTGAAAATAACAAATCCCAAATTGTATTTGATCTTGTATTTTGTGTGTTTATAGTGTGCAGGAACTATAGGTGCAATACTCCACAGGTAGAAAGCAGTTGAATTCAAACATCTGGAAGAATGCACTACCGCCAGCGTTAGAGCTACCGCCAAGCGCTAGCTCAGGTTCCGTTCGTCGAATTTGCCTTCGTTCGACAAAAACTCCGTTCGACGAAAATTTCGTTCGACGAACTTGAAGCTTCGTTCCACGAAAATTCCGTTCGACAAAAATTTTGTTCGACGAAAATACCGTTCGACGAATTTGAAGCTCCGTTCGACAAAAGTGTTTCCGTTCGACGAAATTGCTCCGTTCGATGAATTTGAGGTCGTTCAACAAAATTTTGTTATGTCACGCAGCCGACGGTTTCACAATCGCTCCACACGAACACTATCGCCAACGCTAGTTCTACTGCCTGGCGCTATCTCAAGTTCGTGCACAGCGCCACGCTGCCAACGGTTTCGCAACCACTCCACACGAACACTACCGCAGGCGCTAGGAGCTACCGCAGGCGTTATCTTCAAGATCTATAAATTGATGGGCTCTCTCTCGTTTTGAGTTAGTGCTTCCAGAGAGATTACTTGTGCCATATTTCCAGAGCTACTACTCTGCCGAAAGTTCATCTCCCACTCAAAGCCAAAGAGGATTTCCGGAGAAGGAAGCCACCACGCTGCATCCAAAGAACGATCGCTTCAACCTCGCTTATGCTACAGCGATCCTTCATCCTCATCTTCATAGATCTCATATAGGGAGTTTCATTATTGTTATATTTATTTTCATTCCATATTTTTTGTAATCATTTAGTTAATTCGTCTTGTGTTGGCGACTAGGTCTGGGTAGGACTTAGGGAGTAATTCGCCTTGTATTGGCGACTAGTTCTAGGTGATTAGATCTAGGGGGTGCTCGAGGCCATATCTGGGGAAGGATTGGCTAGAGCAGCTTGAGGCCTTATTCGAGGAAGGATAGGATAAAGCCAACCGGTTTGTGGGGATACAAGTCGGTATAGAAAAGGAAAAATTATATTACTTTATACGCCTCCGATTTCAAGCGATATTGAAATCAATTTGTGTAAACACATTTTCTATATAATATAATCATGTCTCTTTCTGTGTTTACTTGATTTCTAACATTTGGCATAATTTATAAAATTGCAAATTACAATTGTTTCCTCCTTTAAGTTAAATTGTTATTTCATTCTAAATTACTCAAAACAATTTAGTAAATTGTCTAAAATTATAAAGAAGAATTTTATTCCCTTATTCACCCCCCCCCCCCCCCTCTAAGGGCGCCAATCGATCCAACAAATGGTATCAGAGGCAGGTTATTCCAAACGGTGTAAAAACCAGGAATAATGGCGTCTTATGATCTCTCTTTTTCTGAGGGTCAGGGAATTAGTAGACCTCCACTTTTTACCGAGTCAGATTATAATTATTGGAAAAATAGGATGCGTTGTTTTTTTATGACCCTAGATATTGAGGTATGGAATATGGTAGAAGAGGAATAATCTCCTCCTACATTTGTAGTTGGAGAGATAACTTTAGATAAACCAAAAGATAAATGGGATGATAGGGATAAGCTAAAATGCAAAAATAACGCCAAGGCTATGAATGCTTTATTTTGTGCGTTAGATAGAAATGAATTTAATAGAATTTCTGCATGTACTACTGCATATGAAATTTGGAATCATTTGGAAGTTACGCATGAAGGTACATCGCAGGTTAAAGATTCAAAGCTTTTCCAACTTGAGTCGGAATATGAAAAATTCCATCAAAGCTTTTCCAACTTGAGTCGGAATATGAAAAATTCCGGATGGATGAAAGTGAAGATGTTGATGGCATGTACACGCGCTTCACCAAGATCGCCAATGCCTCCAAAGCACTTGGAAAGACCTTCTCCAACGGCGACTTGGTCCGAAAGATTCTTCGTTCGCTTCCACCAAAATTCAACCCGAAGGTGACGGCCATTTCAGAATCGCATAATCTAAGGACGCTCCAAGTTGAGAGCCTCATTGGGAATCTCAAAACCCATAAGGTAGAACTCAAAATCCAACATGATGAATACAACAAGGAGCCAAAGAAGAAGGCGTTGGCATTAACATCAAAGAAGGAGTGCCAAGAGGATGAGGATGAAGATGAAGAAAGCCTTTTGGTGAAGAACTTCCGAAAGTTCATGCGAAATCTGGAAAGGAGAAACACTTTCCGGAAATTTATCCAAAAGGATGCAAGATGGAAAAAGTCATCCTCAAAGAAGGAAAAGGAGAGCGACGATGAAGAAGAAAGACCTCCACCGGAGTGCTTTCATTGTAGGAAGACCGGGCACATTCGGAGCCAGTGCCCAAAGTTCTTGAAGGAGAAGAAGGAAAAGCGGCACAAAGGGAAGGAGAAGAAGAAGGTGCTAAAAGCTAGAACATGGGACGACTCCTCCTCCTCCTCCGAAGAATCAAGCTGGTCTTCATCAAGCGAAGATGAGGAAGCAAATATGTGCCTCATGGGACATGGAAACGACGGCAACGACACCAGTGTTCTTAGTGACACTGAGATGTGCAGGCAGGCTAAGGGCAATGAAGACGTGTGGTACTTGGATTCAGGATGCTCCAAGCACATGACGGGCAATAAAGCAAAGTTCCTTAGCCTAGAAAAGAAGAAGGGAGGGATCGTGATGTTTGGTGATAACGGAAAAGGAAGGATCATGGGAATTGGTACAGTTGGTAACAAATCCTTTACTATATCTAATGTTCTTTATGTGAAAGGATTAAAACACAATTTAATTTCTATTAGTCAATTATGTGATAAAGGATTAGATGTGTTATTTGAATCTTCCACTAACTTATGCAAAATATCTAATCCTAATACAAAAGATATTTTACTAACTGCACCAAGAATACATAATGTTTATATAGTTTCTTTTCATGATCTTTCTAAATTATCTATAAAATGTTTTATCACTAAAAACGATGAGTTAGAACTTTGGCATAGAAGACTAGGGCATGCTAGCACGAAGCTCATTGTAAAACTTGTCAAAAGTAATTTAATTAGAGGATTGCCTAGGTTAAATGGAACTTTACCTTCACTTTGTTCACCATGTCAAAAAGGTAAATTTTCTAGATCATCTTTCAAAAGTAAAAATTTCATTTCTACTACAAGACCCTTGCAAATAATTCATATGGATCTTTTTGGTCCCGTTAGCACTGCAAGTCTTGGTGGTAGATTATATACATATGTTTTAATAGATGATTTTTCAAGATATTGTTGGACATTATTTCTCTCTTCCAAATCCGACGCGTTTTGTGAATTTGCAAAATTATGTACTCGTATTCAAAATGAAAGTGATTTAAAAATTAAATGCATCCACTCGGATCATGGAGGAGAATTTGAAAATGAAAAATTTACATCCTTTTGTGATATGTTAGGCGTTAAACATGAGTTCTCTGCACCACGCACACCACAACAAAATGGTGTTGCAGAAAGAAAGAATAGGACACTTCAAGAACTAGCACGCACTATGTTATGTGAATATAAATTACCTAAGTCCTTTTGGGCCGAAGCTGTAAGTACATCGTGTTATGTTTTGAATAGAATCATTCTTCGCCTATCTCTTAATCTCACACCATATGAACTCTATTTTCAAAAGAAGCCTAATGTATCTTATTTTAAAGTTTTTGGTTGTAAATGTTTTATTTTGAATACAAAAGATAGCTTGGGAAAGTTTGATGAAAAATGTGATGAAGGAACTTTTCTTGGGTACTCTTCAACTAGTAAAGCTTATAGAATTTTTAATAAAAGAACTAGTAGAGTTGAAGAGTCAATAAATGTAAAATTTGATGAGTTTGTTCCTTGTGTAGAAAAACCTTCCGCGGGCAATGAGGATGATCTCTTACAACCTTTGGAGCATGGTGATGAGGAACCTTCCAAAGAAGAAGAAGAAGAAGAGGATGCCAAGGAAGATGAATATGTACCTCCAAGTGCCTTGAAATTCACAAAGGATCATCCACGGGAATTGATAATTGGTGAACCATCCATTGGGGTAGGAACTCGTTCTTCTCTTCATGAATCTTTTTCAAATATTTGTTTTGTTTTCGAAATAGAACCAAAAACCGTTTCTACTGCTTTAAATGATGATTTTTGGTTTTTGGTTATGAATGAAGAGTTAGAATAATTTGAGCGACATAATGTTTGGAAATTAGTTGAAAGACCATCTAATCACCCGGTTGTAGGTGTAAAATAGATTTTTAAAAATAAATTAGATGGTGAGTCAAGAATCTCTAGAAATAAAGCACGATTAGCAGCACAAGGATATTCTCAAATCGAGGGGATAGACTTTGATGAATATTTTGCACCTGTTGCTAGATTAGAGTCTATAAGAATTTTTCTAGCATTTGCAAGCCTTAAAAGAATAAAACTATTTCAAATGGATGTGAAAAGTGCTTTTCTAAATGAGTTTGTAAAAGAAGAAGTTTATGTTGAACAACCCCCCGGTTTTATTAGTGAAAAATTTCCAAATCATGTTTATAAACTAGAGAAAGCGCTTTATGGTTTAAAACAAGCGCCTCGTGCATGGTATGAAAGACTTACATCATTTTTATTAAAGCACGGTTATATTATGGGAAGTGCGAATAATACTCTCTTCATTAAGCACAACAATGATGATATAATTATTTTACAAATATATGTTGATGATATTATTTTTGGATCTACTAATGAAGAGATGTGTAAAGAAGTTATTTTAGTGATGAAAAATGAATTTGAAATGAGTCTTGTAGGAGAACTTTCTTATTTCCTTGGTTTTCAAATATCACAAAGAATTGATGGTATCTTTGTATGTCAAACTAAATATGTCCATGGTATGCTTAAACGTTTTGGATTTGAAAACCTTAAACATGCTTCTACACCAATGAGTGCATCACTAAAATTAGGAAAAGATGAATAAGGAATTTCTATAGATCAAACTTTATATAGAGGTATGTTAGGATCTCTACTTTATCTAAGTGCAACTAAACCTGATATTATGTTTGTCGTATGCTTATGTGCTCGATTTCAAGCCAATCCAAAAGAATCTCATTTAAAAGCGGTAAAATGAATTTTTAGATATCTCATTGGGTCATCTAGATTAGGATCATGGTACCCGCACAATAATTCATTTACACTTCACGGCTACTCCGATTAGGACTACGCCGGTTGTTCACTTGATAGAAAAAGCACTAGTGGTACTTATCATTTTCTAGGACCTTCATTAGTTGCATGGTCTAGTAGGAAACAAAATTTGGTTGCACTCTCCACCACGGAGGCCGAATACATTGCATTAGGGAGTTGTTGTGCACAAGCACTATGGATGAGCCAAACTTTAGAGGACTTTGGTTTTCATCTAAAACTTATTGAATTAAAATGTGACAACAAAAGTGTCATTGATCTCACAAATAATCCGGTACACCACTCTAGATCCAAACATATAGATGTGCGTCATCATTTCATAAGGGATCACATTAAAAATGAAAATGTAAGGATTAGTTTCATTGGCACGGACTCTCAACTTGTTGATATATTTACTAAACCTCTTCCCGATGCAAGGTTTCAAATGTTAAGGTTGGAATTAGGAGTCTTAGACATCTTAGGATGAATAACATGTAAAACACTAATGTTTTATGCAATTTGAGCAATCAAGACATCTCTGAATATTACACAATTTCTGCATAAGACTACTCTTAAGACCCCTAATCAATATCAAAAATCAGATTTTTAAAATTGTTAAAAAAATCGTGTACTATTTCCAGCGCTAGCGTGGGTGTTTGATTTTTCTGATTTTTAAAATTTCTAAAAATCTATAAAAATATGTTAGTTCATATGTACTACTTATTTGTTGTGTTTCTGACTTTTGTTATTTGTGTTTTATTCATATTATAAAAAAACAACTATAAAAGTTCAAAATTCAAAAATACAAAAATATATGTTTGTGTGATTTTTCTGTTTTTTTTTTCATATAAAAAGTTTCAAAACAAAAAAATTGTATTATCTTTATTGCTAATATCAAGCATGAATGAATTCTATTATTTAGAATTATTTACAATGTTAAAATTTATTCCTTCAAATTACTATGAACATTGTTTTATTTATCATGCTTTGATATATCTATTTAAAGTGCATCAATTGTATTGAAAAATATGTGTAGAACCAAGCTTAGCATGCCTCTAAGTATGAGTAAATGTTTTATGATTGATAATGATACATTTCACTCACTTATTTTGATAATCAACATGTGTGTTTAAATCCAAAATGCTTGCTTGTGTATTGTATTTGTACAATGAATTAAAACTTGCATAAGTTTATTGCCTACACTACATTTGAATTGCACTTATAAAATTTAGAAAAGTGGTTAAGTTAAAAAATTTGGGGTTTGCAAAACAAGTGTATTCGGAGAATGCTGTCTCACAAATGTGAACAAAAAATTTATATGTAGACAAATATAACTCCACCAAGCACTACTTGAACCTCCTGATAAGTCTTCATAAGCATTGTGAGGTTGAGCACCTTGGAAAGAATAGTAAAGTGTCTTGTGCAAACCTTGGTTATTACACCACTTTGTTAAAAAAAATTATGTGCATTAAAAGTGTGTGAAAGTAATTTACTTGTGTTTTATTGTGCACTTTACTTTACATATGTCTTGTATTTTGTTGATTTAAATCAATTGTTAACATTGCCCAAAATACACTTATGTGCACATCATTATTTTTCATAACACTTCTTCTCATGAGTATTGGATTCTAATGCTTTATCTATACTACTCTTTATATAAGAAATGCACTAGATAATCTAGCATGATCTCTACAATGTTTTGGTATCTCTTGAACTTAAAATTAAGTAACATTGTAGTATAATCTTTCTTTGATATATTCATTTCATGCTTGGTATCTTTATGAAAGACTTTGAGATTTCAAAAAGGTTAAAACATCTTTCAATTTTGAACTAAAACTCATATTTTTACTTATGCTTTTCATGCTTACAAAAAGATGTTTCTTATAATCCTCCGCTTGCTTACAGCTCTTATCTTTTTATTTGAAATCTCTTATATATACTATGCTTAAACTCTTTATCATTTCATATATTACAAAAGCTCGATCATGATTTATAACTAGCCTAAAGAATGCCTCCTTACTACCCTCACCCTACCTTCTTTTGATAATACCAAAAGGGGGAGATTATTTGAAGAAATCTATATAGGAGAAATATAGAAGATTAAGGGGAGCATAATTCATGTAATCTATCATTTAGGGGGAGTAAAATATAAATTGCATTTATGTAGGGGAAGCATTAAGATAGGGGGAGTATGTATATCATCATGCTTATCATATACTATAGTTGCTCTATCATCTTGCTTATCATATACTATAAACACTATTGTTGATTTCTTGCTAAGAGGATTTGTTATTATCAAAAGGGGGAGATTGTTGGACATGTGTGTCACATCCCTTTGTTTGAAAATAACAAATCCCAAATTGTATTTGATCTTGTATTTTGTGTGTTTATAGTGTCCAGGAACTATAGGTGCAATACTCCACAGGTAGAAAGCAGCTGAATTCAAACATCTGGAAGAATGCACTACCGCCAGCGTTACAGCTACCGCCAGGCGCTAGCTCAGGTTCCGTTCGTCGAATTTGCCTTCGTTCGACAAAAACTCCATTCGACGAAAATTTCGTTCGACGAACTTGAAGCTCCGTTCGACGAAAATTTCGTTCGACGAAAATACCATTCGACGAATTTAAGGTCGTTCGACGAATTTGAAGCTTCGTTCGACAAAAGTGTTTTCGTTCGACGAAATTGCTCCGTTCGACGAATTTGAGGCCGTTCGACGAAATTTTGTTCTGTCACGCAACCGACGGTTTCGCAACCGCTCCATACGAACGCTACCGCCAGCGCTAGCGCTACCGCCTGGCGCTATCTCAAGTTCGTGCACAGCACCACGCCGCCGACGGTTTCGCAACCGCTCCACACGATCGCTACCGCAGGTGCTATCTTCAAGATCTATAAATTGATGGGCTCTCTCTCGTTTTGAGCTAGTGCTTCCAGAGAGATTACGTGTGCCATATTTCCAGAGCTGCTACTCTGTCGAAAGTTCATCTCTCACTCAAAGCCAAAGAGGATTTCTGGAGAAGGAAGCCACCACGCTGCATCCGAAGAATGATCGCTTCAACCTCGCTTATGCTACAGTGATCCTTCATCCTCATCTTCAGAGATCTCATATAGGGAGTTTCATTATTGTTATATTTATTTTCATTCCATATTTTTTGTAATCATTTAGTTAATTCTCCGTGTGTTGGCGACTAGGTCTGGGTAGGACTTAGGGAGTAATTCGCCTTGTGTTGGCGACTAGTTCTAAGTGATTAGATCTAGGGGGTGCTCGAGGCCATATCCGGGGAAGGATTGGCTAGAGCGGCTTGAGGCCTTATCCGGGGAAGGATGGGCTAAAGTCAACCGGTTTGTGGGGATAGAAGTCGGTATAGAAAAGAAAAAATTGTATTACTTTATACGCCTCCGATTTCAAGCGATATTGAAATCAATTTGTGTAAACACATTTTCTATATAATATAATTATGTCTCTTTCTGTGTTTACTTGATTTCTATCATTTGGCATAATTTATAAAATTGCAAATTACAATTGTTTCCCCCTTTAAGTTAAATTGTTATTTCATTCTAAATTACTCAAAATAATTTAGTAAATTGTCTAAAATTATAAAGAAGAATTTTATTCCCTTATTCACCCCCCCCCCCCCCCTCTAAGGGCGCCAATCGATCCAACATGCAAGGCCTTGCCCGCATATGGAGGGTTCGTCGGGGTTTGGCACTCACCTGCAACAAAAATTAAAAGCGTAAACTTTTACCCTTAAAGGGGGCGAGTAGAAGAAATAACGAAGTTAAGCGAGTTGAAGCATACCTTCCCCCGGCTGCACAGGGGGAGCAAGTCAAGGTGGCACCGCAAGTAAGCAAACTCAAAGTGCTTCCTGGCGAAGAACTTGTATACTCCATCACTTCACTATCCACGCGAGGGGCACGGTATATTGATTCGCTTCTTTGGACCGGCGAGTACGGTATGTTTTCAAAGTCCCCCTTGATGAAGAGGAAACTGTCGTTCCAATGGTGGACTTTGTTGGAGGTCATATAGACATGTAGTTGCGAACCGGTTAAATAGGCGACTCTGTTTGTGGTCACACGGAAGATGAACAGCTTCCTGAAGAAGGTTGAACTCAACCTTCTCCTCCCGCAGATAGCACGTGAATGTGACTAGCATGGCAATCGCATTCGTGTTGAATTGAAGAGGACACCATCCCGAAATACTTGAGGAACTGCTTTACCTCTGGCCATAAGGGGGAGGAGCCCCACGTCAAAGTGAGGAAGGGGGAAGGCGAGCTCACCCTAGTAGAAGGTTTTGATGGTCTCGCCTTCACCCAGGTAGCGAACAGTGTACCATGTCGGCAGGAGAGTGGCCATAAAGGCAAGGAGATCCTCCTTCTGCACCTTCCCGTCAGGGAAGCAATGGTCGGTGAAATTGGTGACACACTTCTCGCGTGCATCAGAGGTCTCTGTATCGCCAGTCATTGCGCGACAAAGGTCGATATTGCAAGGTGCGAGTCCAAAGAAGAGAGAATAGAATAGAAGGAAGGGCAGGGGAGCAATTAATGTGGTGGGTGAAAAAAGAAAAGAGGGGAGGGGTATTTATAGAAAAACATGTGTGGGCAGGGGGTCACGATTATTGGCACGACCTGCTCATCCTCGACCCCCTCGCACCTCAAAGCCTAGCAACTCGCCAGTTTGTGGCAAGTACAACCCCATATGGTTCAACATCCAGGCATCGTGACATAGAAAAAGGAATAATTATAATAACAATAGTATGCGAGCTCAATCGAATAAAGAAGCATTAATACTAGCGAGGCAGGTGTCAATCTTAGCAAAGAAATAATATTGTTCAAGTGCGTGAAAGAAAGAATAGACATTTCAACATTCATAAAATTCGAAGGGGATACGAGCGGACTCATTGAGGGTGCTACTTCCAGACACCCCGGTCTCGCGTTCGCACACTTAGACCACGCCTGGTGATGGCATACTCACGAACGGCGGCGACTTCTTGTTGCATGGTGTGCACATAGTCCTTGATTCGCTTAAGGTGATCCTCTAGTGATGAGGTATCGCCTCCTATGCTCTGATGCACCTCTTCTGCGAGCAGGATGCAATCTCTCTCCAGAGCACTCATTCGTTGCTCCAGGGCAAGGATGCGAGAGCATGGGTCAGTCTCGCCCGGAGCCCTCTCCTCCTGAAGCTCGTGAAACATGTATCCATACTTCTGTAGGACCACTACCATGCAGTTTTTCAGCTCGGTAATAGTGGAAGGGTCTCCAAGGAAGTCCTCAATCATGTCAGGGGAGGGCGGTGCTGAGTAGACCCCTAAATAATCTGACTCGCCAACTCCTGAAATCTCGTGTTGATCTGGGAAAGCAAAGAGGTGGTTAGCGAAATATGGCAGAATTCTTAGGTAGGAAGCGACTGCAGGTCACTTACCGTGCGAGTACTTAACACCCTTCCCCTCGTGATGGACGGATGGCTTGCGGAGCTGAGTAGAGGGGGATTTCGGCTGCACGCTGAAAGGAATTGAGTGGGGAAGTACCAGGGACTTCCCTGAGCCCACTCGCGGAGGAGCTTTGTTGGTGCCCAGCACTTTATGGGGCATAGTAGGAGCAGTGCTAATCGGGTCATTGACTGTATCTGCAAGCTCATGAGTGAAGTAGTAGGAGAGCGACTTCCTTGTCGGGGGTGTCGTTGCAAGATTAACGAAAGTGGGAACTGTAGAAAAGAAACATGGGTTTTATTCTACCCTCTAAAGGTGAGTCGAGTGAAAAGAAAGGTGTTGGGTCACTTACCAGAGACCTAAGGGCGAGTGTCAGGGGTCACCTTCATGCCCGCGCCGCCCTGGTCAGCGTCTGCCTGAGCTCTCGTGTCATCCTCGGGGGTGAGGTCAGGCTGTGAGATTTATGGTTATGGAATGGCGGGAATTCTGTAAAGTAAAGCTATAAGTGGATAGAAGGAGAGGGGGACTCGCACCTGATAGGATGTTCCAAGATCCAGGCTGAACCTGGGATGTTGTTGCCCAAGCAGGGTCGTCACCTCTCCAATCGACTTGTGTCTCACTTTTTTAGCAGTTCTTTTCTCTACGCACCTCTGGTAGTGCATGAAGAGTGCTCGGCGACAATGGCCATTAGGCTAGAGGTTTCCGCCTTGTTCTTCTTCTTGAGAGCATCGAGTCGAGCCAATATATCTTTGGAAGGTGGCATGACAACAAGGAGGCACAGGACCAAGGGGAAGCGAGGGGAAGAAATGGGAAAGTCCTTGGATTTGCCTACCTCTCCCCTTGATATGTATAACCCTGGTGGGTCCCACTAAAAGATTTCCTCTAAATTGAGGCACTCACCAAACATTTGGGGTTGAACTGTCTTTCCTAGCTTGAGGCAAGCTTGCAAAGAGAGGGGAGTGTGCACAACCTCGTATTTGTCGAGTGGACTCATAAATCCATCAAGAAGAAGGGGAGAGGCTAAGTCCAGGTGAGTCGGAGGGGTGAGTACGCAAAGGGTATTGCATACACACCCAGTTCGGCATGCATGGAGAGTTTCCAGCCTCACTGGGTACTCGCCACCCCCAGACGAGCAGGCCTCAAGCAACTTGGACTCGCCTCTAGGTTTTGTGGCCCATATTTCCAGGGAATACCACCTTGGCCTACATTAGCCACTCCAAACAGTGGGATTCCGATGTCGGCAGACCAATTTAGGCTGTATTTAGTAAAATCAAAAGGCGGGTTTCTGCTATTCGCGGACTATTTTCAGAAAACTATAAATAGACCTTCATGGGCCCTTTGGAGAGGACCTCTTTTTAGCTTGTCCTCTCTTTTGGTTGTTTTGGTTGGTGGGAGATCCAACACTAAGCTCACCCAGGTTTCCGGGTTGGCATTCTGGTGCTCTCAAATGTCCTCCAGGGTGCCAAGATCAGCTTTGGTTTGAGAGGGGAAGATCTTCTTGATCTTCCGGGTTTGTGGCGGGTCCTCTACATTACAGCTCATGGGTTTGTTTTTAGGTTAACCACCTTCGTGAGCGAGACTCTTTGTTCTAAGTGATTGTCATAGTTCTCCCACTCGGTATAAGTAAGAGCAAGCTACATCCCTTTGGTCCGAACTCCTTTGAACCGTGATTTCTGGGTTCAACATCCACCATCGTATTTTCTCTGCATGTACTGCAGTGCTCCGATGCCACACATCACCCAATGTTCTTCCAACTCTAAGGTAATATACTAATATAGAATTTGCAGTTGTAATTTGGTCCATTTCATTTCTAATGTTGATTTTTCTAGTCGTAATGTTGAAGTTTCCACTCTTAGTGTAGTAGTTTCTAGTTGTAATGTGGATGTTGCCATGCCTGATGTCATTGTTTACTATTCTATTATTGCTATTTCCAATTTATATATATTTATCTCCAGTTTTGCAGTCATAATGTTGTGGATTATAGTTATATTGTTTTTGTTCCAGTCTGTTGATGTTTCCACTCTTAATGTAGTTGTTTCTAGTTGTAATAAGGATGTTGCCAGGCCTGATGCCATAGTTTACAGTTGTATTGTTGTTTTTCTTGAGTTTAGATATATTTATTTCCAGTTTTGTAGTCATGATGTTGTGGATTACAGTTATAATTTCTTTTGTTCCAGTCGTAATGTTGGTGCTTGCAGTTAAAATACCATGTTTCCAGTTATAATGTTGATTATTCTGGTTCTAATTTGGTCAATCTCCTGATTTCTAGCTGATTACAGATGCCTGAAAGCAGTTACCTTTAAAACAGATGTGATGTAAAGACCTTCAAGAAAAACTCCCAACCCTTGGTTGATGTTCTGTCTGAAGACTCCAAAATGCTCTACTTAATATTGGTGTACTTCCTTTGTTGAAGAAGCCAAATATTCAGCAGAACATACCACTTATTTATTACATTTGAGGTCTTATTCTCCAAAGAAAAAACTAAAGTATCTAGTTGTCTACCTAAATCACCCAGAGTGCGTTGAATAGGTGAGTCCTGCGGCTTTTAGCGGAATAAAAATACTTTAAATAACATGCACACAGAATAAGAGAAAACACAGCACAGACGCAAGGATTTATAGTGGTTCCCCAGAATGGGTACGTCCACTTTCCCGCCTCGCCATTCTAGCACTTCGGGCTAGAGTCGGCTACTTCATCAAACTCAAATTTCAACAAATATTACACCTCAGAGTCTTCAACTCCTACAAGCTCGGAGACAACGTCCCCTACAAAAACTCGTAGAACACCCTCTCCTACACTTGATCCTCTAAACTAGGATCTACAAAACTCGGAAGCAAAACTTCCTACAAAAGTTATAAAAGGTTTCGTTACAAACAATAGATTGAAAACAATGTCCTTAGAAGTCTCAAAGAGATTCAACTTCAGATCTGAGAAAAAGGATTCGTCTTCCTTGCTTGAGAGATGAACTTGAACTTGAAGGTTGAAGGAGAAGGATGACATGAACTTAAGAGATCTTTATCTGAACTTGAGAATCGACTAGATCTTAATGCAACTTGGAGTATGTGAAATCAGATATCTTGCCGAGACTTTTCTTTGAGAGGAATCACGAAATCAAATTGTCGGCAATGAGTTCTTTTGTCGCGAAAACTAGAAATGCAGAGAGAGAATTGTGTGTATGTTTTTCTGTTCACGATTAGGGTTCAATAAAATTAACCCTTAACTATTTATAGAGATTCCTCTTCTAACGGTTAGAATGAGATTTCAGGATAGAGCTCCACGTGTACAATACATGGTCGGTGCCCTAAAGGAAAGCCGTCAACAAGTTCAAAAAGAAAAGTTGTTAAGTCAATTCGTCTAGTGTACGTTCACATGACCTCTCTGGATTACTCGACGAACTGCTCTTAACCACTCGACGAATTGATCTTCGCTTAGATTTGAAATAGAATACAACTATATATCAGAGATCATGAGACTTCTCGACAGTACTCGACGAATTCATCGAGTATTCTCATGACATCACTAGATCACTCGACGAATTGAACTTGGCCAAAACTGAAAACAAGATAATATACTTTCTAAATTTTCTCTAGTAGACTCGACGAATTGGTCGACTGCTCACGTGAGATCTCGACGAATGAAACGAGTCTTCACGTGCACAAACTCGACGAATTTTACTTAGAACATTCTTGTCAATACAGAATCCAGTAAACAGCTACTAGTTGATTTTCCTTGCACTTGGAAATGAAGTACACCCCAATAGAGAGATTACACATGAATCAACACTATGTCCTACACAATGAAGAATTACATTGCATAGTCCTGTGTTTTATGACCCATTGTAATCTGACATTGGTTTGTACTTAGCAATTAAAGTCCTGCAACAACATAACTAAAATGCAACATCAAATACTAAAAGTGTACAGTATGCCTCTGAGTATTCTCTAGAGGGGAGTGAATAGAGATTTAAAAAATCTTTACACTAAATGTGCACACACAATAAAAATACTAAGTATTATGCAATCACCAAAACCAAAACAGAATGAAGTAATCATAGTTAATATAAAACAGAAAATAGTAAACTGGGACAGCACAGAAATTCAATGCAAAAGACACAGAATTTATAGTGGTTCCCCAAAATGTGGTTAGTCCGATCTTCTACCACCTTGGTAGGATTGCACTAACTGTGTCTGGGTCTTTTTATAAGGAGACTCTCAGAACCACTGAGTCTTTTGATAAGGATACTCTTAGAACTGCAGAGTTTTTTGATAAGGAGACTCTTAGAACCACTGAATCCATTGGAAGAGGGATTCTTAAAACTCTTTTACAGTTGGTGGATGAGAACAATAGAGTGGGAAGAAAGAAGAGAAAAGAATTCTCCAACAAGAATCCTTCAGAAGCTGTCTCTTTGAATGTTGTAGCTTCTGTTTATCTCAGGATCTGAATATGATGAACCCTTGCTTATGATAGTGATGATTGAAAGGTTTATAAGCTTGATCCTGGTTCTCTGCACTTTTGTAGACTTGATGATATATGATGTAGAAGAAGAAGCAGCACTATTGTGATGATCTCTTGTTGTGCAGAGGAGTTGTTCTTCTGTTTTGTCTTAGGGTTGGTGGAGGAAGAAGAAGCAGTCATATTTCGACAGACAGGATATATGATCAGATGTAGTTCTTTTTCTTCTCCACTCAGCATATTAATAATTTGAGTTTTTAATTTCTTTCTTCTTTTGGGTTGTCCTTAGAAGGAATGTCCAGTAGACAATTGATGTTTCCTTCTATTTTTGTTTCCGACCCATCCATCTAATTTGAATAACCTACCAAGAATGTCTTTGTTGCATTTTTGGAATACTCCATTCCATTCTTGGTAATAAACGAGCCGTTGGAGAACAGTCTTCAGCTTTATAGACCTTCTGAAAAGGAATTAGAAAAGACAACAGAAAACCTTCTATTTCTAACTGCACTCAACGTTGCGTCGACTTCATCTTTCGTCATATCGATGCACCTCTGGGTTCTTATAGAAGTAGCTTCGAATTCCTTCTTAGCTCTGGCTGAACGCATATATCGACGTTGCGTCGAGTTCTTATCAACGTATCCGTCGAGTTGAAGACTTGAACTTGAACTTTATTTTTTGCGTCGAATTGAACTCGAAGTTGCGTCGACTTCTGAGATGGCTTCGACAGGCTCTTCCTTCTGCGTCGAGTTCATTTTGAAGTTACGTCGACTTCTGATATAGCTTTGACAAGCTCTGTCTTCTGCTTGGAGATAATTTCAAAGTTGCATTGACTTCTGATATAGCTTTGACAGGCTGTCTTCTGCGTCGAGATCATTTCGATGTTGCATCGACTTCACTTATACTTCGACAGCCAGATTGGGTTACTTCGACTTTCAGTCAGAACTACGTCGATATCTAGCCGAAGTTGCATCAACTTCCATTCGACGTAAGTCTTAACTTAACTGAATTTGTGCTTCTCTTAGGCCTGGTCTTGACACACTAAGTGAATGTGATATCCTAGGACATCTAATACCCATTTTACCCTTTCTATACAATATGGGTAATACAACCTAACTGACGAAATCACTTTAAGATAATTTGTTAGATTAATCGAAAGGGTTCTTCAAATCAAGGTTATTGTGGATACAATACCCAACAAAAATTTATTCTTTTTAGGTAAATTTTATGTTAGACTGACAGTCGACCACGTAACACTTATCTAGGACTTCCAAACCGTGGAAGAGAATTTCAATTCGAGAGAACTCCTCTTGCGAACTGCATGCACAAGGACATGGTGCAGGAGCTAGCTGACCATACAATTGAAGAGAGCTCACACACCTTAGAGCTTAGGAGAGTGAATGTCTTGATCAAATATGTATTGACTGTGTTATTCTTTCCATTGAAATGACTGAAAATACCTAGTTGTGTGATGGATTTCCAGGGGTTGAAGGAGTTTGGAGAGTTCAATTGGTCGAAGGCCATACATAAATTCCTTCATTCCCATTTTGATCCTATGAGTCAGATTGCTACTAGCGAGGGGGCGACAAATTTGGGTTACCTCAAAGGGTGTCATGTCATTCTAGTGGTAAGAAATAAACATGTATTATTTAGCTTTGTAAAATAAAATCTCATTTTAATATATCTTGTATATCTCTTATCGTATGTATTTTCTTTAGCACACCTATCTAGCAGTGACATCTAGTGAGTTAACAAGACCTCGACTGTATCGATGGTCTTTGAAGATTCCCTACGTGCTAAATACTGTTCGAAATTACATGTTAAGTTGTCTAAGTCGGACATAATAAGTATTACGTTATTATTTGTTGCATTAATTTATACTTAAACATATAACATGAGATTTTTTTGTATATAGGTTCAGAGGGCTTTTGTATTTATATCAGTGGAGGAAGAGGTGTTGCAAGGGGGAGGAGAAGGAGAGGAGGAATCATCAGAGTTTGAGGAAGCCTATGAGAGGAAGGATAGGAGGAGTGGGGGGAAAAAGAAGAGTGTGAAGAGATTGGAAGAGAAGAGTATGGAGAACATGAAAGAGGAGGATAGGGAGGACAGAAATGATATGGCTAGGAAGGAGAGGGTGAGGGGGGACAAGAGGGAGAGGAAGGACATAAGGGAGAAGAAGGTTATAAGGGAGAAGGAGAAGGAGAGGAAGGAGAAGAAGATGGAGGATAAGGAGGTCAGGAAGGAGGAGAGGAAGTGGTCGGAGTGGAAGGCGAAGGATGGGGAAAGGTTAAGAATGTTTGTAGATGATGTGGTTGGTAAGTTAAAAAAAAATATTCAGGAAAAAATTGAGGCATTGGCAACCCTGATAGGGGATAGTAAATTAACTGCTAGTCAATGGCACTTAGTACATACTCATTGGCAATCTTGCAATCTTCTACTCAACGCTTAAGGTCATAAGTGAACCGCATCATATGATTTCTAAAGACTAAATTGGAATCAAAGTCATTTAGTCTTGCAACTTTGGAAAGATACACATCCTTCTTCGCCTTGAGAGTGAATCTGCTGAGTATGTATTTAGCCGGAATTTGTTTTACATTTTTCAGACTATACACCCTTAATATATGTTTGTATACAATTCCCTTTGTTTGAAAACATCTGCATGAACAATCAACATCATAATCTATTGAATCAACTGTAACGAACCATTCTTTAACATCTTCGGCTCCGTCACAATATTGTGTAACATACAAGATATAATTGTCACTAATTCTTGATTCCTCTACAACCCAGGCGCCAACAACACCATCCATATATGATTGCTCAAAAATAGAAGAACTTTTTCTAGTGTAAATCTTCAAAATTTGTTCGAGTTGTAGGCAATTCTTAAATTTTAAGGTTATACTGTCATGTTTGCATCAAAAGTCTTCATCATATTTGGATCGACACCAACTTGAGGTCAATTTTGTAAAACATTGTGGCGTCACTCCCCAAAACCACGCGGTTAGGGGAGGAGTGGTCACACCGCTTTTACACTAAGGATCTAAGGCACGCTAGGCGGTGTGGGACTAAACCCTCCCTTTTACCGAGCATTCGACACACGCTAGGGATGCACCCATTCCACGTGGCGCCATCTCAACACCCTCCCTCGCCACGTGCCCCCACCTCCTCTGATACCATGTAAAACATTGTGGCGTCACTCCCCAAAACCACGCGGTTAGGGGAGGAGTGGTCACACCGCTTTTACACTAAGGATCTAAGGCACGCTAGGAGGTGTGGGACTAAACCCTCCCTTTTATCGAGCATTCGACACACGCTAGGGATGCACCCATTCCACGTGGCGCCATCTCAACAAATTTATCCAACCCAATAAACATTCAACAAGTGAACTGGTTGTTTTTAGAACAATCATGTAAAACATTATTGGTCGATTCACTTTTTTGTGTCGATAATATGCAAAGATCTAAACTCACTTTATTGAAAGTGGTCGACCATTTCATTCTTACTTATTATAAGTCCCACAACTATCTGTTATCGTGCCAGTTTCCTCTCGTTACCATATCACTATAACACTTCTCAAACTCAATCTCACTATCGCATTTACTTATGCAATGATAAAATAGAGATCTAATACATTTATCATAATTGAAAGCAAGTACCTTCGACAGTGCTTTCTTTGAGATGCGCCATTGACGCAAACAATGTCGACTTCCGGTAAAAGTTCTCTCAATGACAACGGTCATCGTCTAGTCTTCATTCGTAAATATCGTGGTAGGTTGTTTGCCACCAATAAATCTCAAGAAAGTCTCAAACACCCAACAAAATGAATCAGTGGTTTTTGTTGCTATGAAAGTCCCACCTAAAAAAAATATTCTGCCAATAGTGGTTAACAATAATAAATGGTGTGCATGCCCATGGGCGGACCCACATATGGACGAACGTGAGCGGTCGCCGACGCTGAGTTTTAAAAATAGTATATATTGATAAATAAAAATGAGTTTTTTGTCATGGTTAACTTGTTACTTATCGCATATTTTACATCCTAAATAAAATTAGTAATATATTATTTTTAACTTAGTTGGTTGAGTGCATATAATTTGACCTCTTGGTCATAGGTTCAATTCCCACAAAGGGCTACATTTTAAATTTTATTTTACAAATATAATTTTTTTGCAATATTATTGTTGTATAAAATATTTTAAATATTAAGTGAGATAATACTATTGAAATAATTCCTAAATAACAATAAATTGAAGTTTTTAATTAACATCAATATTCGTTATTCGCACACCAATAAACATCAAATTAAACTCCAAAATAAGTGATATTAAAAGCATATCATTATTCATTACACACACACCAACATTTGTTATTAAAACACCAATAAAAAAACTCCAAAAATCTAATCTTTCTAAATGCTCCTCTCCTTTAAGCTCGTTCCAACCTGACTTGTTCTCATGCACCCTAGTACTCATGCACACCAATACTTGTTCTCGTGACCCATTTTCCTAATTAAATTTTATTTTAAAAGTTCAATTTAATTTTATTGTAATAATCTAACAAAATTATTAAGTGAAAAATAATTTTAATATTAATTTTTTTTAAAATTATTTAAAAAATAGTAAAAGATAAATTTGTAATTTTGGTTAAAATAATTATTTGTAAAGATCATATGATTATTGACTATGATAAAAAAGATAAGAGAGGTTATACATTCATTTCTAAATATTTAGGGGATTATTGACTTTGGTAAGCAAGATAAGGGGGGTTATATACCTATTATTAAACATAAGGGGGATTATTGAGTATGGTATAAAAGATCAAAAGGGTTATTAATTTACTCTTATATTTATGAATTTATTTTTTCCGAATAATTGTGCTTCGCCAACACAGGAAAAAAATTCTGCGTCCGCCACTGCACATGTCAAATTATACTTGTTTAATCGATATGTTATATCAATTATGATAACATCACAGAAACAATTATAATCAATTTTACTATGCCCGTCGATCTAAAAAAATTAGTAAGCCTATTTATTTCATTGGTTTGGATATCAAATGAAAACATATTGTCCTCCGATTGTCGTTCCTGTAATATTTTCGACAAGCTTATGTCGTCCCCACTATTTATTAGAGCTTTTCTTTCTCGTTGGATAAAATTATAAGTATCAGTCTTACAGAACCCCACATTTTCAACACTCCATACTTAATCGACGAGAAAATTATATGCATCGACTATTCTAATACCCACGCCAGTCATAGTTTTTAGAAGGTCAGCTTGGACATCAGATATACTACGATGAGACCTTAGCAAATGTGTGTTATTTTCGAATGCAAGTGGGTGATTATGTTCCTCTACGAACTTCGTAACCTCCCAATTCTTACCTTCTTTATTAGCATTTAAGTATATGCAGGCCAAACAACATGTGCGAGTATCCAATTTACGGTACTTTTATTCAACGATCAACGGTTTTGAAGCCTTTAGACCAACTTTAGCGCAACTATATCCTCGTCCCTTAATAATCCTTGTATGTGTCCAATAGACAATATGCTGCTTCCACACACTAAATCCAGTTTTATGGGCATAGTTGCAGTACATAGCGTATGCTTCTTCCTCACTGTGTACAATTGGGAATGCAACTGTTCCTTTCTATCAATTAGAAAATTTTGATTTTAGCAAAAAAATTCAGTTGTAATAACATAATTACAGTTGTTAGTAACAGTAATGTTTGTAACAATTCCAGTTGTAAAAACATAATTACAGTTTTAAGTAACAATAATATTTGTTACAATTGTAGTTGTAATTGGAAAACGGAGCTGGAAAAGTAATAGATATTGCAAGTATTCTAATCCTAAACATAGATTTTCATCAATTAACTTGAATGAAATTAGAACAAAAGAGGAAAAAGATTAAAGACTCGCATTGCCAAAATTATCAACACCTAGTTTTTCGTACATCTGCTGCATGATTTATTAGGTTATTTTGGCATTTCAGACGGATTTGTTACAACTCGGGAGTGAGTGAGTCGGAAGAACACCTGCTGCAGAGCAAGAATGACAAGAAGGAGATGCAAAATAGTGAAAAAGAAGATCAAAAGGGAGCGCTAAAGGCGAGTCTGAGCTGAGCGGTAATGACAAACTTGAGTTGAGAAAAGTAATGTCAAGAAAGATGCAAAAACGTGAGGAAGAAGACCATGAGGGAGCGCCAAGGGCAAGCATGAGCTAAGCGGTAATGGCAAAGTTGAGCTGAGCGAACTAAAACCCTAGTGAGCGGGATCGGGGATGAAACTTTTCAATTTCGAAAAAGAGAAAAGTGGCCCCATGGACTTGGCGTCTATTTAAAATGAAAAATTTTATGTGTGTATGCGCGTGTATTTTGAGGTGCGCATATAAATACTGTTTATTTCGTGGAGGACTCGTGTTTCCCTCTTAAATTTTTGCTTTTGCGTTTTCGGGGTTTCGAGCATGAGCAGAAAACCTTTCTAGTGGGAACAACGTTTTACACCGTCATCTTCTTCGTTTGAGGAGAGGAGCCCGAATTTCTCCCCAACTTACTGCATTTTCCTCTTCGGGGTTTCGAGCACGAGCAACCATCATTTTTCCCGGCATTGCACTTCTTGAGTATATTACGGGCATTCAGCCTGAACTTTTCTCTTGTTCCTGCCTAAGGGCCGAACAGTGTAGGATGTATATTCCTCCCGAAATTTTTCACCTAATCTGTAACTCAGGGACACGCCAGCAATATTGTACACCGTCGTAAATCCATGGATGACAACAATCAATCATCTGAGAAATCCCATGAAGTTGACAAGAGTGCTGGACCATCTAATGAGGCGAAATATGCTGTAAGATTAGGTATTATTACAGCTGTATAAATTAGAATGTGACTGTATTACAAGTGTAATATGACCGTATATTTACTGTCATTTTTTATAAGCTTTTCCTAGAAGGAATACCTTATTTTTCTTTGAGTATGCTCGAATCAAAGTTAGAACTCGAAGAATATTCTGGTTTAAATTTGGAATAGAGAACAGTTGCAGAATTCCATCTTCTTGTAAATCATTCCGCGTCTCTTCATTCAATGAACAAAGAAGTGGTATCGCTTTTTCCTTGAACGAATCACAACACATCGATAATGTAAAGTTGTAGACGACGTCATCTGCCATATCATTCAAAACACGTGTACACGTTAAACAGGTTCCAGGACTATATCACAATGAGAATATAACTGTAATACGGCTGTATCTACTTACTATACAGGGGCATTTTAACGGGAGCTATATTAGAAGCAATTTATGGATAATGTGTTAGTAGAAGTACATAGATGAGAATAAGACTGCATTATATGTATCATACCGTTGTACACTAAACTATAAAATAGTAAATAGAAGCAAAAAAGGGTTCTGCTGTCCGCCATTCCAATCCTTAGGTGCTCAAGAACTCCATTTTGTAGTTCGTAACATTCGTCCATGAGAAGCTATTCAATGGAGTCGATGGAGGATGTATGGTTTTATTTTTATGATGATATTTGTCTACGTGCAAAAACTCTTTTCTGGTATAGCTTAAAATTTTAAAAAGTAGCAAGGTCGGGGATGATCTTCATGAATATTCATAAAAATAAGTTTGATTGCTATAAATAATCTCCGTAGAGATCAATTTGATGATATTAATAGAGATCAATTTGATTTCTACATAATTAAAATTGATCTCCATAGAGATATGTTACGACATTTTATTCATGCAGTTATTTTTTTATTGTAAGCACAGGAAAATGGAGCTCATATCTTTGAAGTAGTTCATAGCGAAGTTGAAGCCTACAATAAGTACTGTGCATACGCTAGTAATATCGGATTTAGCGTACATAGAGAGCATCTAGTTGTGTGGCCTGACACAACCATACTCCGGTTACATGAATATCATTGTTCAAGGGATGGACTCAAAATATCAGACAAGGTTCCATCCTCACATTTCAAATTTCGACGTTTAGAAACTAGAATGAATTGTCAAGCAGCTATTGTGTTCAAAGCCGACAAAGAAGGTAGAAATTTGACAATTTCCAAATTTGTAGAAGAGCATAACCATCCTCTTGATTCCCAAAATGAGCAGCACCTACTCTGATCCCATCAGAATGTTGCAATGGAGAGTGGTACTATTCTGAAGTCAATGGCTGAAGCTGGAATTAGAACGCCTAATGCTTATTGCTATCTTGCCGATGAAGTTGGCGGTTGTCAAAATTTGGGATTTACTAAATCTGATGCATACAATTTTATTGATAAGCATAGAAGATCAAAGATCGATGGCGGGGATGCAATAAATCTATTAGAACTACTTAAAGAAAGACAAGTTTCTGATAATATGTTTTCATTTAATGTCCAAGTTGATGATCTAAATAAGTTGACAAATTTTTATGGATAGATGGCCTTGGAAAAATTGACTACAAGTGTTTTGGTGACGTTGTGATATTCGATACGATTTATAGAATGAACAAATATAATCTTGCATGTGCCCCTTTTATTGCAGTCAATCACCATTGGCAGAGCGTCGTTATTGCTTTTGCATTTATATCAGTGGAAACTATATAATCATTTGTATGGACATTCAAAACATTTTTGAAATTTGTATCATGCAAGTAACCGGTGACAATTTTTACTGATCAGGATCAAGCTATGATTGTTGCCATTTAGAGAGTATTTACTAATAGCCAACATCGGTTATGTCAGTGACATATTGCTAAAAAGCCTCCTTCAAAGGTTCATTTATTTAATACTGAGTCTGGCATACGCTCTTTTTTTTACCAATGTTTGAGTAAGTGTGATACAATTGCAGAGTGAAGAATGTTGGAGTCAGATGATTGACCAAGGGAACTTACAAGATAATAGGTGGTTGAATGACCTATACAATATTAAGCAAAAATGGGCAATTGCTTTCAATAAAGGGGTTTTGAGCCATGACATTTTGTCCACTCAAAGGAGTGAGTCCACTAATAATGTCTATCATGCCATCACAAAATCTACATCCTCGTTAGTTGATTGTTTTACACAGTTGGACAAAATGGTTAGTAATTCACGTGACAAAGAGAAAGAGGAGGATTTCAAATGCAAACAAGGGAGTATCTATGTGGATGTCCAAAATTGTCTAATTTTGAGACAAGTTTCAAAGATTTATATGCGATCAATGTATAGCAAATTCTATGATGATTTCAAAGAAGGAGCTTTCAGTTTATTTATTGAAGAAGAGAGGATAGTTGCTGAAAACATGTGGACATATATCATTAGATGGTGTAATCAGGCAGAACAAAATCGGCAATGGAATGTGGAGTTTGATAGTATCACGTACGCCATACACTGTTCATGCTATAAATTTGAAACTACTGGGTTGTTGTGCAGCCATGCCCTTAAAGTATATACTCACAAGAATATGAAGAGTATTCCCGAAAAATATATTTTAAAAAGGTGGACATCAAATGCAAAGAAGAACATCTACAATTATGATTATTCTCTCAATGACAATTCGTCTTCTACGTTGGCTTTTAGAAACCACATATGTCGTTCAGCATACAACTTAGCTATACGTGCAGAAAAGTACAATGAAATGAGAAAATATTTTGTGGATGCTATAGCCGAGATTTCCAACTATGTGGAGGACTGTTTAAACAAGTGTAACCCAACAATTAGTTCAAGTACAAGGAAAAAAAACAACCATCAAAAATCCACCTTGCTTGCAGCCAAAAGGACTCTCAAATGCTCGTATAAAAGGGCATTAGGAAAAGCCAAGTAATACTCAAAAAAATTTACTCATTTAACAATGTTTGCATGTCCTTTAATTTTATGCAAACTTATACTCAACAAAATGTATGTTTTGAATAGCAGGGAGAAAGGAGAAAAAATAAGCAACACATGTGAACATCATAACAGAGACCTCATATGAAGTAGATGAAGTCGGACAAGTGCCGAATTACTTGCAAGATTTGTAGTCAGTATTTTACTCTGAATGTTATGTAATCGTCAGCAAAAGAACGATTTTTAAGTATTAAACATTAAAGTGCCTAAATATTTCAAATGCTATTTCAGCTCGGAAATATGGCATCTTCTCTGACCAATCCTCGCAATTACTCCAATCTGTTGTACTGCTCCGAGCTAGGTGCTCCATATACTTCATGACGTAGACACCGCAATCCATAGAATTAACTTGTTGCGGTATATTCTTTGCCAATAGAAGGTTCCAATCCTTAAAATTAGCATCAACATACCCCACAACTCTAACTGCCCTCTGGAGAATTTCAATCAACAATATAAATGGTGACATGATACTCTGTATAGTACCATGTCAGTTAAATTTTTACCAAACAATCAATGATATTATAATCCAGTACATACCGACTGTCTACATAAGTCTTTTCTTGTTGGAGTATACAATGAATCATGTAGTACACATATTAATTTCACTATAATTCCCAACACAAAAAACCAATGTGTATTCCTGCAAACTGGCATGAATATCATAGCCGCCTTTTCCATATTAGACGTTGTTAAATTATTGGCATATAATTTTAGACCAGCCATATTCTCTTCTTCAGTCACCTTATGATTATGCAACTGCAAAGAGATAAATGTAATATAAAATAAAATGGAACTTGGCTATAATAATATGAAATTATGTAACCAGATTTTACCCATAGATTTAAAGATACATATATGAAACTACGCCATGATAGCTCATCGGATTCTCTACGTAACTCCAATATTTTAGCAAAAGCATCCACATGACAATCAGATATATATTTATTATTCAACAAATCATCCATTGATTCAATAATTCCAATGATATTATAACCTCTTAAGGTAATGTGATGTCTACCATTCATAGTAAAAAAATAAAAGTTAAAAAATGTACGATTAAATAGAATTTTAAAATGCAAATAATACCTAGTCTTGGTTAAGCTCATGCGCTGGTGAATGAGATCTCTTTGCTCTTGAGACAATGAATTTTTACCTGGATAGTCTTCAGGGTAAGGTTCTACTTCTTCGTTGGTAAATGAAGATGTATGTTGTTTCAAGGGAGAATCTCCTAAGGTAAAAGCGTGTGAGGTTTGACTAGAACGTACATGTTCATCAAACTTGGCTGTCAAGTTATCAACTTTTCTATCAATCTTTGCAACTAGATCATGAAGACCATGATTCATTTTCATCAATTCACCAAGGCTAGCAGGAGTTGGATCAACTAAGGGTGGTGATACTGGATCATTATCATAAGTTGGTTCAACTAAGGGTGTTGTTGTTGAATCATTATCACGAGTTGGTTCATTATCACGAGTTGGTTCAATCGAGGGACTAGAAATCTTAGGCCTTTTTTTGGTTGGTGACTTAAAGATCACAAAACATAAAGCATTCTCCTCGGTAGTAATGTTATCAAACTAATCCAATTCCTGATTCCTTTTCTAGTAGGGGAACACACGAATTAAATGCTTCAAATTGAATGATGTATTCTCTGACCATCTCGCCAACCTAGGCCTTCTTTCAGGAACCATCTTCAAAGATATTGTAGTGTGCTCTAAGAACCATATCTGAAGGACAACAACAAATGTTTTAAATGACTAAAATAATAAGAATCAAAGTCAATTTAACAATTCAAACTTACAACGAGAATATGAGTACACTCATGCATGTAACCAATAGACCCATTTGGAAGTACAGATAAGTGAACCTTGGCAAAGACAGCCACCCTCTCTGCTATCTGTTTCATGCTATTTGAAAGATGGGAATGGATTGCCTTGGGCCAATTATGTCATCTAAATTCGGACGGCTCAGATAGTTTTACCAGCACTTCAGGTATACGGTCACCACTAGCTGGGAAAAAAAGTTACATAATAAATGTAGAATTAAAGCATTCAAGTCTACAAATGTAGTCTTCGAAGCCATGACAACCAATTGTTTCTTCAAAGCATTTTTAGTAATATCTACGTAGGGCTTTGCTGAATAATTAACATTTATTTTACAAACCCAGTATAAGTGCAACTTCGTCGATAGAAAATGTTGCTTTTTTGTGCCCATACAAACTATGTTCGTATGTGCATCGTACGATGACATCAAAACATAGAGAAGCGGTATATTCTGTGGTACTCTAGAGGCCTCAAAAAATTTGCAGAACTCCAAGATTTTGTAAAATTAGCTTTTGATTTTCATCCAAGGTGGGCACAACTGAACAAGCTCTTGCACAAAGATTACAAAAATAACATCTGCTACTAAGAATATGAGGTTTTGAAGGATATTTCTTCTTCACATTCATTTCCCTGCAAACAAGTTAACAGGAAATAGTATAACAAATGTATCAACGAATGCTCAAATTCAGATTAGATTTCAACAACAAAAAACATCTAATTCGGTGATCATGAGAACCATGGAGATCAATTTGATCTCCATGGTCACCGACTTAGGTCTCTACAGAAATCAATAACAATTTTCTATCTCTATGGAAATCGTATTCGATTTCTATGGACCTCAGTGTTCATCGATGATTCTGGTTTTTGGCGACTTTGATAATGACAGAATCATCTTTGATTTAAGTCACAAGCATGCCACTGAATCAAAACCCTAAGTTAACAACGTAATGAGTTCTCATTTATCAGGAATAAGGTTGAGTTCGAAGAACGTTCTAGGTTTAGCAGATGGTAATTCTTCGCTGTCAATCGCTCGCTCCGATGAAGAAGAAAGGGGGAAGTTTTTCGCCGTCGCTAGACTTACAGTTACCGTAAACCATTAAAGACTAAAGAGGCGATAGTTTGAATTTTCAAAATAAAAACAAAAACACGCGTTAATCATCCTGTTATTCCAAGACCTAAATCTAGGTCCGAGCAGCGGAGCAAAAAAAAAAAAAAAAAGAAAAAAAAAATCCGCCCACAAACATGTGTTCTCGGTTCTACGAACATGATGGACCCAACTGATTTCGATAGTTTTTAGTTCGAGTTCTCCTTGCTCTGAGCAGAACATCCAATCTAACTAATAATGTTCTCGCCGACTTCTCGCCTCGCGGCGAAACGCCTCCACGGAATCCGACGAATGTTCGGTCAATCTCCTTCAGTGCGTTTCGCTCTTCTCTTGCAAAATTTCCTCAACGTTTTTGTACGTGATTAATCCTTTTTTAATGATCTCCTCGTGCTTTCGCAGGTCTCCGCTGTTGCTGCTGCCGGAACCTCCAGAACTTACTCCACTGCTCTAAATTATGTTAGTAAAAGCTTAATTCTTTTCAAAATTTCCAATTACCATTTTTTCCTCGTAATCCCTGATTTCCCCGACACCTCCAACAGCATATTGACTCCCCCGATAACAACCCTAACATGAAATGGGAGTTCAGCGCAAACAATTTGGAGAGGGTATGATTATGTTTATTAAATCACATTATTTTGTTATTTTCATGTTTTCACCCCTGAATCGGATCGGGATCCTCTCCATTTGGGACCCTAAATGGAGGTCTATTTCATGGTGAGGATTGATTCCCACTTTATTCTAAGGTGCATAATTTTTGATTAAATGAAAAATATAAAAGGATTAGATTAGTGAACCCGTCGGATCAACCATGAATTAATCTGAACCGTGAAATGAATACTATCCGTTTGGACTCAAATGGAGAGGATCCTAGTACCCTGAATCAATCAAACATTTATTGCGTTTCCTTTCAACTATTTTGGTGATTTTTTCTATTGGGTCCTTTGGTAACCTATGCGGACTTGTACCCACAATTTTTTACTTAAGAAATAGATTCTTTAAAAAAGTTGATCTTGTCTCTTATTATGATTGTTTTCAGTTTAACTAATAGCCAAGATTACTTGTTACTGAAGTAAAATCATTTAGGGCCTGCTCAGACCGATGTATTGACTTTGTGGAATTGATTTTGGGAATTAATAAAGCAATTCTGGCATTCAAATGATGAAATTCAGTTGGAATTGGCTTTGGGTCTAATTCCAACAGAATTCACGTTAAACTAAAAACTCTCATTCTCAATTCTTACCTAAATAGTAGGATATTGACAATAGTTTTTGCCCCGATCGGCCTTGTGAATCCCGTGTGCTGCTCGCCCCTTCCTATGCTTCTTCTTCCTCCTCCTCTTCATCATCTTCTTCTCCTCCCCTTCTTCTTCCTTTCAACCAACCCCAACCCTAATCAGCGTTGCCGTGAAACCGCAGAAGGCGATGCCTTCAGCTCCAACGGGTGTTCAGATACGTAGACCATGGAAATCGAAGATTCACAGAAGATATAGAAAGAGATTCTTATGTGAAAGAGATAAACGGCGACGACTAAGAAAAGAGAGATGGAACCGGAGGGGTGATTTCCACTATTCAAGATCATTCGAGAGAGCTGCATAAAACATAAAAATATAGTAAATACGAAGAAGAAAACAATGCAACTCTAGAATACTTACTTGGTAATGGAGGCTTACTTGGATCAGGTGAAAGCCGAAATAAAAGGTTGAAATATCTTCAGAAGAGATCAAATTTATCACTGAAATTCTAGAAATCCATTATATGAACATCGCCAGAGGTGATCGTCGTGTTCCCAACTTTCCCTGGAAGCTGATCTTTCTCTTTTTTCTTCTTACCCCTTCTCTTCAAAGTTGTTAGGGATTAGTGAACTCATTTCTTACTCCCGGCAATGTTGTGATCCTTTTTTCCTTCCATTATGTATTGACATGTGTGTGCACAATGCGCTATTTAGCTTGATTGAAATATGATCACCTTAAACTTCTAAAGAGGACCTAAAACATCTTGGATTCCTTTTTGATCCCTTGAGCTTTAAATTTTTAATGATTTTAACTATTGCATATGAACGAACCCTTAATCAAAGTTAAAACTTAGGCTCATTTCAGAATTAGAAATAAGAACTATTTCATCGAGCATTGTTGATAAAGTTGAGAATTGTAATTTATATCATTATTTGGTTAAGTTCTAATTGAATTTCATTGTATTGACAAAAAAACATTATAATTTTTCAATTCATGTGATTGAATTCCATCTTGTTGTCGAACAACATTATTGATCAATTCCATTGCTGACTGAATTCTATCTTGCTCCCGAACAACAAAATTAGAATTCAGACAAATTCCAATTCCCGCGTACATTGATAATTGACGAAAAGCCAATTCTTTGCATCCGAACAGACCCTTAGTATATTGGGATGAAACCTTATTATTTTTGGTATAAACTATTGATTTGTTTTGGAAGTTATCTGCCGGTTGTTTGTTGTGCATCCAAATATATAAGGTGAATTGACATAAACTAGGTTTTAACCACAATTGACTTAAGATTTAATTAACTAAATATCTTTTATCAGTATTGGTTGGTTCATTCGTAAACCTTAAATATAGAAGCCAAAATTAAAATCAATTAACCAAAATATCCTATATTGTATTGAAAAATAGTGTTAAGAAATATTAGTTTCCATGTAATATAAGAGTGATATAGATATATGAATTGGACAAACCTAAGGTGCGTATGAACATGCAGCTGTATTAAGAAGATTAGGCTTTTTTCTGTCCCACAAACACATTACTGTTCCTCTCTCCCACGACTCACTACGCTTCTCTCGCCCTCGCCTGTAACCTATTTAAGGAAGAGATTCTCCTCCTGATTTCTTCTCTCCATTTCCTCATCGGATTTCTTTCTTTGTTGAAGATCCTTCTTCGTTGGAGATTTTTCTTCACTGGAGACTCGTCTCTTGGATTCTTCTTGACTGAGAGACGTAGATTTTTCTCCACCCTAGCTGTTATTTGCCGGAGTCCTCTTACTTGGACTTTTTCTTCGTCAGGCTTCCTTTTCTCGAACTACGGTACCTCCTCAATCACCTTCCTTGTTTTTTTATACTAAATCTTGTTAAGTTTTTTTTTTGGCTTGCAGTTTTTGGTCTAAAACTACTGTCCGGAGGTTAAAAACTCCTAAAATTGCATCTGTACAACAGTTTTAAACTCTAAAATTGCTGTCTGGATGTAATTGCAACTGTTTTAGACATCCGGGTTGCAGTTTTAGGGTCCGAACATCAGTTTTAAACCCTACAATTGCTGTCCGGAGGTTAAAAAACTCTGAAATTGCATAGGACAGCAGTTTTGGATTCTGAAATTGCTGTTCGGATGCAGAAATTGCTGTTTGGATGCAATTGTCGCATTTCTAGACTTCCGAGCGGCAGTATTAGGGTCCGGACAGCAGTTTTAAACCCTATAATTGCTGTCAGCTGGTTTAAAACTCGTGAAATTGCATCCGAACAGCAGTTTTGGACTCCGAAATTGCTGTTCGGATGCAATTGCAGTAGTTTTAGACATCCAAGTAGCAGTATTAGGGTCCGGACAGTAGTTTTAAACCCTACAACTGTTGCCCAGAGGTTAAAAACTCCTAAAATTTCATCCAGACAATGGAGAGTGACTCTGGTCATCAAGTGTTCAAGCAAACAAAGATCCCATATGAAAATTTGTGTGTCAGATTTCTCCTGCTAATAGAAATGATCTGATTTATAACTTTGTGAAAAGGTTACAAAGAGTGGAATTTATGTGCGAAACAACACATTGTTGAGGGCTTTAGGAATACAAAACTTTATTTCAAATGCTCCCAACGTGTACGTAAGAAAATCCAATAATTTTTGGAAAGAAAAGCTAGTGCTAGCAATACAAAGAAAAGTGCATTCCATGATTTCGTAGATGTGGATACCTTTGGAAGTGACGAAGAAATAGGTGACATATGAGAGAAGAATTGCGGAAGAGAAACTCTTTAAAAGGATATGTCAAAGAAGCCTCGGGCTAAATGATCAATAGATGTATTCTTTGCACCTAAAATTGAAAAAATGGTGCAAAATAGAACACAAAAAAAATTATGAAACAAACATTTATTAATGAAACATGCAAGAAGGAACTTAGAGGGCATGTAAAATAATAGCCCAATGGATGTATGATGCAGTCATCCCATTTAATGTTACTTATCCTAATTTTGCAGTGATGGTGGATCCAATGGATTGCTTGTTGTTGGATTAAAACCACCCAGTTACCATGAGATTTGTGTCTTTGCTTAATAATGAAGTCAAGTCAAAGACATGACGAAGGCTTATGAGGACGAGTGGAGATTATATGGTTGCTCTATCATGGTTGATGGATGGACAAATAAGAAATAAAGAACAACTATAAATTTTTTGGTGAATTCTCCCATAGGAACTTTTTTCCTCGAATCTGTTGATTCATCCGATTATTCAAAGAATATAGAGAGAATGTTTCAATTGCTTTATAGGGTAGTGAAACGAGTAGGAGAGGCAAAATTTTCTCCAGATTGTTACAGCCAATGCAAGCATATATATTCCTGCAAAAAATTTATTCCTCATTTCATTTCATTTAAAATAGGTTGGTTTTTTGGTCTTTATGCCCCAGATGTAAGTGTATATATATTCCTTTGTTTAATGAGAATTACACATTTCATATTTCCTACGTGGTATCTGCGCTAGGTTGTAGGAATTGCGTGCCTGCAAGTTGACGAGAATGTCCCCACTCGTGGATTTCTCAACATTTAGGCTCCGTTTGGTTGGGCTGTTGCTGATGGAAAGTTGCTGATGATAAGCTGCTGATTGGAAAATTGCTGATTCTGGAAAACGGAGTTTTGTTTAAAAACTGTTTGGGTGAAATGGAGTTTGTAAAACGGAGTTTTGAAAAAGTTGTTTGGATACAAAACGGAGTTTTGAGTGAATTTTTTTTTCCCATAAAATATATGAAAATAATATATATTTTCCATAATATGATACCAAACACAAAAATTAATGTTTACTTGAATCAGTTACACCCGACATCTCGTTCTACGATCTAGATTCATACAATTGATCCGCTATAATATCACGTAGCGTGATCATCTCCTCTACGCCACCTGCAGTGTCAGAGCATCTATCTTGCTGCTCTTGTGTAGCCACTCCATCTCGACCCCCCTGCTCGCTCTCACTGAAATCAAAATCAATGTGCGAAGGATGGCGGCGAATGAAATTATGTAAAGTCATCGTGGCCATCACAATATCCGCCTGTTTTTCAAAGCTATAGCTTGGCATGTCCCGCAGTATGGCCCACTTCTTCTTCCAAACGCCGAACGATCGTTCTATCACACTTCTAAGGGATGAATGCGCATGATTGAACATCTCTCGACGTCCTTCTGCTCGACGACCACCACGTGCAAAGTCAGGCAGATGATACCTTGTATCCGGATATGGTTTCAAATATCCTTTTTGTAGAGGATAGCCCGAATCAACCAAATAATATTTTCCTGCAGAATAAAAAAAAATTACCAAGAAAAACATATGTACGAGGAGCAAATGGATGAACTGAATTTTAATTATTTACCTTCAGGTGGATGAGGGAACTTATAACGAGGATCAGACATGACATAATTGAAAATACGACTGTCGTGCGCAGATCCCTCCCAACCCGGCATAACGAAAGTGAAGCACATATTGAAATCACAAGCCGCCATGACATTTTGTGTTGGTCTACCCTTTCTCCCAATATAGGGTACTTGACTTCCAACTGGTATGCACGCATCAACGTGTGTCCCATCTATTGCCCCAACGCAATCTTTAAAAAAAGGCATATACCGTCTGTCATACATAATCTCTGGCGGAGTGCAGCTGAAAGACCTATCTGATGGCTGAATCACCTCCTCGGCTAACTTCAACAAAGCGCGAAGACCTTGTGCAAAAAACCTGCTAGTTGTCTCCGTTGAATGTTGAAATCGCTCTTTTGTTTTTCTCATTGATTCATTATGCGACAATATGTATACGGTCAATGCTAACACTTCTCTGGATGTTGTTCTTCTTGTGCCCTGAAAAACACACTTCTCTTCCAACGAATGCAATAGATCGATAAAAATTTCTTGACTCATCATGAATGAGTCATGAAATCTCACCCGAGTACCAAGAAGTAGCTCTCCCACCCACTTATCACCGGTTTGCTTTGAAGTCATCGATGGAACTGGCTGGTTGTGGTGTTCGGAGAGAAAACTTATTGCTGCTACCACATTATGGTGATGGGCGATAGCATAATTTCTTCTAATGTTCTCGTGCTCCTCGTGCATAATTTCTTCTAATGTTCTGCTATTCTCAGATTCATCACTAGACATTTTCTGTTAAAAAAATGCAATACCAAGAATTATCAAAATGGAACTAAAAAACACATAATGATAACATTCATAGTGGTAGTTGCAAATAAAAATATAACAATGATAACAATGAAATAACAGTGTCCGCAGCAAATAATATAACAGTGTCTGCATCAATAAAAAAAACACATATAGTTCATAAATGATAACATCCTACTACGCCCCACAAGTAAAGCGATTCTTCAGCCACTTTATGTTCATCCCTTCCGGAAGGCACATGAAAGTCTCTCTATGTTTTGTTTCCATCAAATATGTGATGGCAAAATCATAGAAGTCTTCATCAGACTGCACTTCTGAGTAGGTGCCTAATTTTTCCAGTGCAAGTGCAATAGTAAACGGAGATGACAGCCTCTGGGGTGGCTCCTGGATGCATCGACTAATGATCTTCGAGGACTCGGCCAAATCTTCTAACACCGAGCTTGTAGGTTTCTGCTTTCCTTTCTTTCTTTTTTTACTTGATTCTGCTCTATTTGTTGTCTCAGTTGGACGAGGAGCACCGGTATCCTCAACGTCATCATGTTCATCCTCTGACATTGCTCTTTCATCAATAGACTCTGTAGCAAGATTCCTGGTGTGCGGGGTGCAAGCATGATGTCCAGTAGCGACAACAGAACTGAACATCATGTTCAGTTTCTCCTCTAACTCTGGGGGGATCCCTGCAAACCGGAATTTCTTAGCCAATGGGACAACCTACAAAAATTAAACAATGAAATTTAAAGTTAGCCAATGAAATTTAAATAAAATTAAATAAAGAAAATAAGAAATTTCATTTACCTTCAATCTTTCATCCCACCACTCATCTGAGGCGTCTATAGTTTTTCTTGATGCATTCCAACCCAAACCGGTGTCACCGCGTTTCAACTCTGTCCATAACTTCCACTCTTTCTTCAAATGATCCCATTTATTCTTAAGTTGGACTTTATCATATTTTTTCCCCGTCAGTTCTTTAAATTTTTTCACAAGATTACTCCAACCCTTTTTATTAAAATGTGTTGTTGGCCGATTCCCAAGCTCTACCTCTTTAATACATAAATCACAGAAGTGCAAGACATTGGTATTGTCCCACATAGCAACAACCCCACCCTCTTTTGGTTTGCCCATCCTTAACAAACAAAATAATACAAACATTCTTACATAGAAATAAACATCTCTACTATATAAACATTCCAAACACAGAAATATAAACATTCCAAACACACACACAGTCATATTATGAAAACACACACACACACACAGCATAGCACACAACAACACAGACACACACATTTCACACACCCAACACACATGAAAACACACACACACATATACACACTCAGCACACATGAACACACACATTTCACACAGCACACACATGAAAACACACACACACATATACACACCCAGCACACATGAACACACACATTTCACACAACACAGCACACATGAAAACACACACACACACATGTAAATATGAAAACACACACACACACAGCACAACACACAACTATGAACACACACACACACATTTCACACACCCAGCACACATGAAAACACACATATATATGCACAACACAACACACACAGCACACATCACAAACACATATGTACACACACACAGCACACACACAGCACACACACAGCACACAGCACACAGCACACACATATACATACACATGACACACATATACAAACACATCACACATCACACATACACACACAGCACACATCACACACACATATATATACATATACACTATAAACACTCACACAAACACACACACACAACACACACAACACAGCACACACATGCACACACACACATATGTAAACACACACACACACAGCACACACACACCACACACACAGCACATATATGCACACACACAGCACATATATGCACACACACATATGCACAACACACACACACATATGAGCACACACACATATGAGCACAACACACACACACATGTATATGAACACAACACCCACATACATATCAACAACATACAAACAAACACACACACACAAACATACCAACAACACCAACTGAACACACACACACACACACATACATATATACACACACACACCAACTGAACACACACACATATCATACATACACACACACACAGCACACACATACATATATACACACACACACCAAATGAACACACACACATATCATACATACACACACACACACACAGCACACACATACATATATACAAACACACACACACACCAAATGAACACACACACACACATATCATACATGCACACACACAGCAAATGAACACACACAAACATATCATACATGCACAAACACACAGCAAATACACACACACAGAGCAACTGAACACACACACACACACCAACTGAACACACAGCACACACATATCATACACAGAAGCAGAAATGAAAAACATAAATCAAAACAGAAATCAAAACAGAAAATCGAAAATAGAAATCAAAACAGAAATCAAAACAGAAATTTACCCCTAATATGGAGAGCGCTGGCAGGGAGAGGGCTCGTCGTCGACAGGAGGGAGAGCGGAGGACGTCGTCGAGAACGCTGGCAGCGGCAGATCGAGCGGAGGACGTCGTCGACAGGGAGAGGGCTCGTCGTCGCTAAGGGCGTGCCGTCGGAGACTGGAAATCGCCGCTACCAAGGGAGATCGCCGCTAGGTAATGGAAAAACGGGAATCGCCGCCTAGGTCGCGAAAGGGACTCAGCGCGTATGCGGGTCGATGTTGCGGCCAGACGCGAGGTTTTAGCGCGGATGGGAGATATAAGAAAACAGCGGATAATAATAACCGGCGTTTTAGGAATAAGCCGAACCAAACGCCGCTTATGCCCGGAATTGCGGTGCGGTTCAGCCGCACCACAGGCAAAAAGCCGAACCAAACGCCACCTTACTCGCCGATCTTCTTACACTTCATTACATCTTGACGCCCTCATCCCGCACTTAATAATAAAGCTACACATCCTTATGACAGACACTGTATCTACTGGAGAAAGAACTTGCTTGCTATATTGTGATAATAAAACAACCATTAATATAACTCATAATCCAGTTCAACATGACCACATTAAGTACATCAAGGAGAAAATTGAGGCAGACATACTTTGCACTGCTTTTGATCGACCTTATTAATAAGGTAAGCATACATCTCTTTTTAACCATGGCGAACTTACCTTCCAAGTACTTCAAGATAGATCATTTTCGGCCTTTTAAGTGATGCAACCATCTTAACTGCCAAATTCACGGAGGAACTCGATTGAGCCAAGAGTGGACTATTTAACTGAGAGTTCTTTTATTTCAAATAGTTTATTATTTTATTTGAAATTTATTTCTTTTCATGTCTTTGCATTTTGTGTAGCAATAGCCATATACTGCCGTGGAGCTTGTATGTTTGAGCTAAATTTTTATTCAATTAAATATTTTTGAGTATCCCTCTCCGCTTCTATCACCCTCCATCAAGTGGTATGATACTGCCTAGGGTATCGGCAGCCGGTGAGAGGGGCGGTAGCAGGGGCGATAGTTCCGCTGGGGGTATCGCCGGGCGGCGGCGTTAGCGAGACCGAGCGAGAGAAAGAGAGAGAGAGAGATAGACGGGAGAGAGGGAGGTAGAGAGAGAGGGATAGGTAGAGGAAAGGGGAGCAGCCCCAATTTTCATAAATGATCCAAAGATGCTCAAAAACCCTAAGGTGATCCCTTATATAGGAGGGATCCACCACACATCAAGAGTCCACCATTAAAAGGAACAAATACAACATAATAAATAAAACTAAAAGCCATAAGATAACTTGGGACCGGTCGGCCCCCTTAGACAGCACCCGCCGAACCGCCCGGTTCGGTGCGGGGCTCGGCGCCGTCGCCCGCTCTTGCGCGCGTCCTCCTCGAGTACACCTGCCACTCCGGCTCGTCTGCCTGGATATCGGTAACAATACCTCTGTCTAGAAAATTGACCTTGTCCTCAAGGCAGTGATCGGGGAACTGTCGGCGAAAATCATCACGAAGAAGCCAAGTCGCGGCGGTAAGAGGACGGTTTCGCCAGGCCACTCGTATCTCCTCCGGGTGGGCATCTCCGGCCGTGTGGTGGCGCCGATCAACAATGGCCTCGGGATAGAGGGGGTCGGATCTGGAAGAGTCCAGGTCAGCCGGAATGTGGTCGGTGACGGGGTGATCGCCGATGACGCGCCGTAGTTGTGACACATGAAAAACTGGGTGGATGCGAGAGGTGTCCGGAAGGCGGAGGCGGTAGGCGACGACTCCGATACGGCTAATAATCTCGAACGGTCCAAAGAAGCGCGGAGCTAGCTTGGGGAAAGGGCGGCGGGCGACCGTAAACTGTCGATAGGGGTGGAGTTTGATGAACACCCGCTCCCCTACTTGAAATGTAAGGTCCCGGCGTTTCCGATTGGCAAAGGAAACCATCTTGGCCTGTGCACGCCGAAGATGATACTTCAAACTATCCAAGATGACGTCCCTATCATGTAGATGGTCCGCCAAGCTAGCAATTGGGCATTCCCCGGGTAGATGTCGGAGCACGGTCGGCGGTGGCCGGCCATAGACCGTCTCGAATGGGTAAGTATGTGCGGCGTGGTGGTATGCGGTGTTGTAGGAGTACTCTGCCCAGCATAACCATTTGACCCACGAGCCGGGTCGCTCGCCGATAAAGCAGCACAAATATGTCTCCAAGCACCGGTTGAGCACCTCGGACTGGCCGTCCGACTGGGGGTGGTATGCCGTGCTCATCCGGAGGTGGGTGCCCTGAAGTCGGAACAAAGAGGTCCAAAAGCTACTGAGGAAGAGTGGGTCGCGATCGCTCACAATCGAGCGGGGAAAACCATGAAGACGTACGATCTCCGTTATTAAGCTGTCGGCCACGGACGCCGCTGTGTAGGGGTGGCACAGAGGGACGAAGTGGGCGTACTTCGTCATGCGGTCCACGACCACCAATATGCAAGCAAACCCGTTGGAACGGGGTAGCCGGGTGATGAAGTCCATTGCGATGTCCTCCCAGACACGCTCAGGAATCGGTAGGGGCTGTAGGAGACCGCTGGGAAACAAGGTCTCGTACTTGGCCTTCTGGCAGGGCAGGCAGGCCGCCACGTAGGCCTTCACCTGGCGAAGCATGTGAGCCCAATAGAGAGATGCGGCTAAATGCCGATATGTCCGAAAAGCTCCAGCGTGGCCGCCCGATGGCGTGGAGTGGAACTCAGCTAACAAAAGAGGAATCCTCGAAGAAGACGCTGAGAGAACGAGTCGATCCCGGTGGAAGAGGCGGCCCCCAATAAGCGAAAATGGCGGCTGGGACGTGGGGTCGGCCAGTAGTGCCGCACGAATGTCCTGCAGCTGAGGGTCCCGGTCCACCTCCTGCTGAATAGCCGCGGCGTCGTCCAACACCAGCCGGGAGATGACGGTCAGCTCTGGGGCGTGCGGGTGCCGAGTGAGCGCATCGGCCGCCCGATTGGTCTTGCCCGGTCGAAACTCCACCGTGAAGTCATACCCGAGTAGCTTGGCCACTCAAACCTGTTGCGTCCGCGTGGCGACCTTCTGTTGGAGAAGGTATCGCAGGCTGTGGTGATCGATGCGGATCACGAAGGGCCGCCCAGGAGATACGACCGCCAATGTTGGACCGCCAATACCAGCGCCATGAGCTCGTTCTCATACGCCGAGCGGCTGCACACCGCTGTGGAGAATGCCCGGCTATAGTATGCGATTGGCCGACCGACCTGCATCAAAACGGCGCCGACGCCTGTGCCGGAGGCGTCGCACTCCACGACGAACTGCTGGCGGAAATTCGGCATGGCCAATACCGGGCCGTGAACCAAGGTCGACTGTAACACCGCGAAGGCCTCCATGGCCGTCGGCGGCCACGTGAACGGTCCCTCCTCCGAGGCCTTCAACAGCTGGGTGAGGGGGCGGGCCAACCCGCCGTAATTTTTGATGAAACGCCGGTAATAACCAGTCAAGCCGAGGAATGCCCGGACGTTGCGCAGGGAGGTCAGAGTCGGCCATCGAAGCACCGCCTGGATCTTATCTTCGTCCATGGCCACGCCGTGGGCCGAGATGGTATGCCCCAGGTAGCTGACCAAGGTAGTACCAAACGTGCACTTCTTGCGGTTGACCGTGAGGTGATGTCGGCGATGAGTGGCGAAAGTCTCCCGGACATGACCGAGGTGATCCTGCCAAGTGTGACTGAAGACAAGGATATCATAAAAAAAAAACAAGGACATGCTTACGAAGAACTGGCCGGAAGATCTCGTTCATCGTAGCCTGAAATGTGGCGGGAGCGTTGGTGAGCTCAAACGACATTACCAAAAACTCGAAATGCCCGTCGTGTGTCCTGAATGCTGTCTTCGGCACGTCGTCCGGCCGAACTCGAATCTGATGATAGTCGGCGCGGAGGTCCAGCTTTGTGAAGAAGGTCGCGCCGTGCAGCTCGTCCAGGAGCTCCTGGATCACCGGAATCGGGTACTTGTCCGGTACTGTGGCCTTGTTGAGCTCCCGGTAGTCCACGCAGAACCTCCAGCTGCCATCTTTCTTGCGGACTAGCAGCACCGGGCTGGAGAAAGGGCTAGCACTTGGCCGGATGAGGCCTCCCAACAACATCTCCGGAACGAGCCGCTCCATCTCGTCCTTTTGGGCATGGCTGTATCGGTAGGGTCGCACTGACACCGCCGCCGACCCCGGATGGAGGACGATGGCGTGGTCGGTCGGCCGCGGGGGTGGAAGGCTTGTGGGGGCGGTGAAGATATCCTCGAACTCCGCGAGCACGGGGTCCATGTCGGCGTCGAGGGGTGCGGCCGACGCTGGTAGATCCGTCTGAAGGGGCCATAGCCAGGTCGAGAAGTCGATGTCGGTGACGTGAGTCATGGCCCGGTAAGAGAGCGGCGAGCGAAGGAGGGTAGGATCGCCCACCAAACGGCACGGCTGGCCCTGCTGCTGAAAAGCCATCGTCATAGAAGCCCAGTTTACCCGTACGTCACCCAGGGTCTCGAGCCAGGCGACGCCCAGGATGGCGTCGAGGCCTCCTAACTCGAACATGTAGAAATCGGCCATGACCGCGCACGACCCAACCGACATGGTAACACTCCTGCATTGTCCCAAGTTCGGCCGGCGGCGACCGTCGCCGAGGCACACTGAAAAATCGGGTGACGGATCGATCGGCAAGGCGAGCTCCCGGGCAAGTTGGGCCGACATGAAATTGTGACTTGCCCCGCTATCAACCATCACAATAATGGGTCGGTTCTGGACCTCACCGACCAACTTCATGGTGCGCGGCCCGGTTAGTCCCCCCACTGAATAGAAAGGCAGCTCCAACACATTGAGGGGGGCGCCCTCCAAATCCGCCGTAGGTGGGTCGGGTGGTATCTCCAAAGGCGGCAACTCCTCGGCCACGGAGTACCCCTCGCTGTCGCTAAAGATGGCGTGGAATTCCTTGATGGGGCAAACATGCTGAGGCGAGTATGGTTGGCGGCATCGGAAACATAAACCGCGGCGGCGTAGGTCATTGTAGTCGCCGTTGGAGACGCGGTGCGGGCTGTACGTGCGTGCCGGCCGACCGGGATGCAAGGTGGCCGGTTGATGCGCAAATCTCGCACACCGCTATAGGCGGTAGCTAGACTGCGGCACGAAACGGCAGTGTACCGATCGTTCAAGTAATATAAAATGAGGACTAATCCCCGAGTATCGAATCTCTCAAGGAACACAGTAAGGTGGAGTTAACGTTCGAGGAAGGACTTGAGATTGAAGTCCTTTACGTCGGATGGATGCGGAAACGGGGGATTTGGATTGTGAAAAATAAAGAAAAACAACTATAACTACTCCTATGCAATGCCGCTATGCAATGCTTCGCTTGGCGGGATGGAGACTAGGCAGGCCTTGAGCGCACTGCGTTGCAAGGACGGATGGACGAGTAGGCAAGCGGAATCGAACTGTGTAGGCCTTGAGCGCGCTGCTTCGTTAGGCGAATGGATTACACGGGCCGCTATGCCACGCTTCGCTAGGCGGATGGAAGAGTAGGCATACGGATGAGGGTCGCAAGCACCTCGTCGACAAGCACGCCACTAGCAATTGCTAGTGCGGCACACGAACGTGACGGCGGGATGGAGGATGGAATGAGGCGCTCCTCACTTGCATAAACCACACATATCAATTTCACATAAACATGAAATACAAAAATAACATAATAAGGTTTAAGCAAACATTGTTCATACACCCAAAATATAAAGGAAAACAATACTACAGTATAAAGGGGGTTTAGATTACAACCAAAGCACGGAGACTCATCGGAGGTTCACGGTCGGAATCTAGGGTTGTCAATCCTCGTCCGGGCTCGGGCTCCAACTGCCGTCCGGGGTCCGGAAGAGCTGTCACCTTCTTCTATTATACCCGTCTTCTCCGTCAATCTTCTCTGGTCACGATCTCACCGGAGAACTTCATATATGCAGCAGGAAATCCCTCGAAATGGAGCTTTGGAGGTGCACGATCAATGGAGGAGGCCTAGAGGATGCTCCGGCTTGAGATTTGCAAGAGAATGGCGGCCAGAGCTCCTCCCGAAGGTGTGCGGCGATGGACGGCGAAAAGGGCGCGGAACTGGAGCTCTGGGAGCGGGAAAAAAGGTCGATCTATAGAATAGGGCAAGAACTGCGGCTTAAATAGAAATTCTGTCAGAAAATGGTCACGCACGGTCGAACGCACAACCGTGCGCAGACCGTGCGTTATTAAATGATAAAACGTGACTTGGGGAAGACGCTGCGCCGCCCGTGCGTTTTGCTCATGCACGATCAACACCGCCCGTGCGTACAAACGCACGGGCAAAATCCGACGCTCTGAAATCAAGAATACACAGGTCGACCGTGCGTTTTACTCACGCACGGGCGAATTCGCCCGTGCGTCAAAACGCACGAGTAAACTCCGACGCTCCATTTTCTGCCCAGACATAAACGCACGACCGCAACCGACCGTGCGTCAAGGAAACGCACGACCGTGCGATATGCACGGACATTACTTCTGGGGAAAACGGGACGAACCGGCCACCTGCATACAAGATACAATGGCTGGGAATACACGTCCAGCATCAGAAAAACATAGAAGAAGGGAAGGGGAGCACCAAGTGCTTGCCCCCAACAGCAAGGAGCGCAATTGCACACCGGAATGGGCTTAAAAGTGCACATAGCATGAAATAGTACAAATGAATGAAAACGTGCCTAAAATGTGGTGCAAAGACTAGAATACCAGCCCAAATGAGTCCGAAAATATGTATATAATTGGGACTCATCACCGGTCGAGGGCCGGTGTCCCGCGGTGGTTGGTGGCGGAATGGGGCGGAGCCGGCTTGCCGGGGGCCGATGTCCGCCTCAACCGCACGGGCGAGTTCGGGGGCTTCCGAGACCGTGCGAGGATGATGGGTTCGAATGTGGGAGCGGATATTGGGCAGGAGACCTTGCAGGAAGAAGCCCAAGTAATGGACGGGCGGGAGTCCGGGGACTTGCGTAACGAGAGCCACAAACTCGTCGATATACGCGTCCACCGTTGTCGATTGGCGGGCTGAGCAGAGCCGCTCGATAGCGGAGCCGGTGTAGCGGAAATCGTAGCGACTAATCATCTCATGCTTGAACTCGTGCCATGGGATGAGAGGCTGAATCTGGCGGAGCCATCGTGCCCAATGGAGGGCCGAACCGTCCAAGCCGACCATGGCGGTGCCGACGCGATCCGCCGGGGGAGTACCATTGAGGTCGAAGTATTGCTCCGCACGGGCGATCCACCCCATGGGGTCCGTCCCGGAGAAGGGGGGAACGTCCAACGCGAGTGGAGGTCGAATGGCTACGGGCGGCGGCAATACGGGGGCCTGCGGAAATGGAACCGGCGCGCGGAGGGCGGGCGTTAGCGGGGAGGGCGGCGTGCCGAGCACTGACGCGGTGTCAGCCGGGGCTGTTGCCGTTGGCGGGTGTGGCGGCGTGCTCGACGATGGCTGCAATGACTCGAGGCGCGTGAGGATTGCGTTCTGGGTCGCAAGGATCGCCTCCACCGATGATTGGAGACGTGCGAGTTGATTGTCGTGGAGCGCGAGTTGGCTGCCGTGGAGCGCGAGGCATTCGGCGACAGAGACGGCGTCGTCGGCGGCGGAGGAGTCGGCTGCATGAAGGCGGGTGTTCGGTGCCATGAGGTTTTCCGACGTCTTGGAGGAAGCGGGCGGAGCTGCAGGTCGGACCAATGATACCGCCTAGGGTATCGGCAGCCGGTGAGATGGGCAGTAGCGGGGGCGATAGTTCCGCTGGGGGTATCGCCGGGAGGCGGCGTTAGCGAGACCGAGCGAGAGAGAGAGAGAGATAGACGGGAGAGAGGGAGGTAGAGAGAGAGAGAGAGAGAGAGAGAGAGAGAGAGAGAGAGAGAGAGAGAGAGAGAGAGAGAGGTAGAGGAAAGGGGAGCAGCCCCAATTTTCATTAATTATCCAAAGATGCTCAAAAACCCTAAGGTGATCCCTTATATAGGAGGGATCCACCACACATCAAGAGTCCACCATTAAAAGGAACAAATACAACATAATAAATAAAACTGAAAGCTATAAGATAACTTGGGATCGGTCGGCCCCCTTAGACAGCACCCGCCGAACCGCCCGGTTCGGTGCGGGGCTCGGCGCCATTGCCCGCTCTCGCGCGTGTCCTCCTCGAGTACACCTGCCACTCCGGCTCGTCTGCCTGGATGTCGGTAACATGCTATCAGAGTAGGTCTCCTTGTATGATCGCTTCGAGTTGATTGCGTGAGAAGTTACCATTCTATTTTGCGGTCGATCATTCTGTTCGACACCGTCACTCCACAAGACTTTGTGATGTTTGTCTCGCAGAGGATTATGAGGCTCGAATGGACGTTCAGCTTGACACAACATTATCTTATTTCTCCACCTATCTTCCTGTGGAGACAAACCAATCCTTCCTCAACGACCCCACTTCTCCGTTTTGATCACCACTGATTTGTGGACCTACTATCCTCCTAAGACATCGACCCTTCGACAAGCCCCAATTGCCATCGACAAGCCCCAATTGCCAGCATTTGATGTCCGCAATTGCAATCTTATTGTCTACCTTTACACTCATTTCCGCAGTTGATGTCGACCCTTCACTTAGATTTGCGTCGTTTCTATCATATTAATCATCTTCGACCACAACGACACCAACTCGTCATCCTTAGCTCTTCAACAACCATGATTTGATAGTTCTTTCTCTACGCTCGATGAAGCATCATCCCCTTACTCTTTCCAGAAGATTTTTCCATCTCCCGTTGCTCGACGAAGTTCCCCTTGCTCAACATCACTTTTTCCCTGTTGGACGATTCATTTTTTGATGCAACCCGAGTCACATCTATATTTTCTTTTTTCCCCGCATTTATATTTGTGTAACACATATCTTCACGCATGTTATTAACATTATATGTTTGTTCGCGCACGCTCATACGACTTATGGTGTGACCAACCAATAAAAAGCTAAATGAAAAAGGTCTGTCAAATAGGCTAAGTGATAATTATGGTTATATCCTATATATTTCAGTTTATAATGCATTTTCTTTAATTTTAAAATTTTTAATGGTGGGAGAATACCTAGGGCCATTTCATTAAAAGCCTCAATCAATTTCTTTGAAAATCAATGGTCAAAATTTAATTCCTAAAACCTAAAAGCCCCTTACCCTCCCCTTCTATCAAGAACGACAACCTTGTGGAAAATGAAAAAAGAGAAATACTCTTCTCTATTTTCGACCTCCCCAACCGACGACCAACTGTTCCTGCTCCAGTTCGATGAAGATCGCTTCCAACCAACAAACGACGCCTCATCTTGCCCTACTTTCGCTGCCAGTAGATCCTCTGAGGTCCGATGACCTCCCCTCCGACGTTTCGTCATTGGCCTCTGTCCTCTCCTGTCTAGGCTTAGTTTGACGATCCAGACCTTTATCCGAGCCATTGTCATTGGCCTGCTGCAAGCGTGGCTTCGAACACCTACAACCGACCTCCAGAGGCCCTGCCGACCAATCTTCGGCCTTCATTCCGAACGCTCCTTCCTCTTCCTCAACTAGATCCGACGCTTCCTCTAACTCTCGGCCACCCATCAATTTCGAAAGTTTCAGTCAGCCCCGCTATAATAGGTTCAGGTATTGCCCTGTTGGCTCTAAGGACTTTCAGATCCTTACCTACAGAATCCAGAGAACCCTACATCCATTTCGTCTTTGCATTTGTGAGTTTATGGTATACCTCTTTCTCTCTACTTGCTCTAATCATGTTAATTTACTTTTATGCTTACGTTTATATCGTCTTTATATTTCAGTGCTTGCCATAAGTATCACTTACTTGTTTGTTGTTAATTTTGAAAATGCTTTGTTATTCGTTACTCCATTTTCTGCCTGTGGGATGATATGTCATTTGTAATACTCGCTTGCTGGTAGTCTTACGAAGACCTAAATTAATTATCTCATTTTATTACCCGGTGATTCGTGTTTCGTTGCTTAATTTAAAAGATCTCAAGTTGCTTAATTTAAAATCAATTTCTAGATTTTCGGGTCACATCATTTTTTTTTCTCCTACTAGATAGATTGGCAGAGGTTAACATCAACATCACTTCTTTGCGTCAACAACTAGTCAAGGACAATGTAGCGCACCAGTTCGTGATGGTTGGTCATCACTGGATATTAGGTTGTGGAGATAACAATGTGCAACCTCCCAAGGAGCAAGTTCTACGCAATATGGAAATTGAAGACATGTTGAGATAGTTTGACATCTTGGCAGCTCAATTGGAAAGTTTGTGCAAAAACTGTAAGGATGAAGACTACATGAGAAGTAAAAAAGATGACGCTACAGATGAGTTCTTTTGCCAAGCAGCTAACAAATAAAAGATTAGTAGGAAATGAAAATTATATAATAGAGTCGAAAAATTTCTAATGAAAAATAATCACTTTACCCGCAGCAGGATTGATGCAAACTGAATTTCAGATCCTATGTTAAGGACATGGACCCAACTCAGAATTCTTTACACCGTCAATCTCAGAGTAGATAAATGTTCGTAAAGTTTAGCAGTCGATTTCTGATAGTGACAATCTCATGCGCTTGCAGGATGAAATCTAACATGGATCTATAAGTCCATAAGCACAAACACATAAAACAATTTATGACGAACGACAATATTCGATAAGGAAGAAATTTGGGCAAACTCAACACAATTATTTTTTTTAGCATCGCATAAATGGCCTTTTAATAAATTAAGAGTAATGAGGGAGGTGCGAGATATGCATAGGAAGTAATCAACCTTTCAGGAGGATCGGGAACCAGCGTCGTTTTTTCAGAACCTAAAGGCTCAGTGACCAACAACAGTAGCAGACCCACAATATGTCTAGTCCCGACAGGATCAACGGTGAGAGCATGGCAGGAGTTTGGTATGCAGAGGTTGCATGCGTCGAGGGGATGCGTCTTAGAGGGTTGTGGACTTGCAGGCCATAGATCGAAGCAAGGATCACGAGAAGTGAACAGGATGCTGACATGAAGTCGCATGTGGAGGGAGACTACAGAGAGGTCGTTTGGCTGAGGGGGTCGTTGAAAATGAATGGGAGGCCAACGTGAGGGTCGCGGGTGGAGGGAATTCGACAGAGGGGTTTTGAGGGTCGTAGTTGGCGGGGGTGGGGGGGGGGGGGTCGAGAGAGAGGTCGATTAGTGGAGGTGTTGAGAGTGCGCGCTCGGAAGAGGTCGATGTTGACGAGCGCACCGCCGGACTCAATCATAGGGGGACTGCTCGCCGAAGGATCCAAGCGAAGGAGAAAGAATTGAGAATCAGGAACGACTCCTGCGCTCAACCAGAGGGACGACCTAGAGTCATTCCTTTGAAATTTTCTACGCTCTTTCCAGTGATGCAGTGGATGACTTTTAATGGGAGATTTTTTGAAGCTCCTTTTTAAGGCCTTTCCATGTAATGACTTTTAATGGGAGATTTTTTGAAGCTCCTTTTTAAGGCCTTTCCATGTAATATCATATTATTGTAAGTAGGAAAATAATATGAAGGATATTTATTAATGCGATACTAATTTAATTATTGTTTTGCTTTCTTTCATAGCTATCCAATATTGCTGGGCATATTTATTTCAGATCTTGTTGGTCGGTCCAAAGAGTGGCTTTCAACATACAAACTATGCACACACAAATACCGATGCACACCAGAAATAGATTGATATGCGGTAAATAAAATGCGCAAAATAATGGTACGAAACAACAACAAAACAATCAAAATACATAAATTGACAATAAGTAGTTGATAAGTAAAGTGACACTAAAGTGTGTCGATGTCTCTTGATGAGATGCAGGTCGCATCAATTCCCCCTGGGTTGGACGAGCTCGATCCCGTTGAGAACTCGCAATGACTAGCAAGTGCAAGATCTAGGCATCACCGCTATAATACTGCTGTGCTGATCCACGTACTATCCGTAATGTCGCGACCTCTCCAGGAAACCATGTATTGCTTATAGGTTCCGTGGCGAGTATGGAACTCTCAAAAGTCTAGTACCTGATCGACCTCCTCTGTGGCGGGTGTAGGTACTAGCTCGAAATTGGGTGGGATATCTGGGGATGTTGTGGGTAGGTTTGGGCTAGTGGCGGGAGGCTCTCTATAGAAGGGGGGGGGGGGGGTGAGATCAACCACGCTAAATATCGGAGATGTGCCTAACTGAATGAGTTGATCTAAGATGCATGCGTTTTCACCTAGCCGTTTTTGAACTTGAAATGGACTATACTTCCTTCGTTGTAGCATATGGTATGTATCTGGAGTAAATCTCTACTTCCTAAAATATGTAAACACTCAATCTCCTTCTGAAAAGTACAACTCCCGACAATGGAGATCAACCATGATTTTGTATTTTCTAGAAGTTGCTCGTAATTTATTAGAGATATTCTTATTCAATTCTTTGAGATGATCAACATGTGCTTGAGAGAAAGAGGAAATGACTGATCCTGCCAAAGGAGAGGCGTTCGTGTGATGACAGGGAATGACGACCAAGTTGGCGTGGAATAGGAAACCCATAAATGATTTCAATGGGAGATTTTTCAGTAGAACAGTTTGTCAAATTATTAAATGCGGAATTCAACTTGTGGAATTACAAGATCCCATTGTTTCATATTTGTCCTGGTCAAACACCGGAGAAAGTATCTCAGACTTAGATTAACAACTTCAGTCTGTCCATCTGTTTGAGGATGATATGCGCTACTAAACTCGAGTTTGGTTCTCAGTCTTCCCCAAAGTTTTTTTAAAATACAAACGTGTATCCCTATCAAAAATGATCGATTTAGGACTCCCACCAAATTTTGCAACTTCCCCAAAATAAGTTCAACGACGTGTGCAACATTGGAGGTTTTTGTACATGGTTAATGGAATCTACTTTCCTCTTATTGTGTGGAAGCCCTATGACGAAATTGATGTATACTAAAATCGTCGGATTAATTTTAAATATTAAAAATGTGACCTTTTAAAGTTAGACACGCAAGCGAGAATTTTCACGAGTAATTTCAAGTGATTTTCAATCGTAGAATAGCTAGACACGCATAAATACCTAGTAATCGCACACATTCTGCGTTATGAAATAAGTCATCCCCAACATTTAATGAATGGAGAACAACAATGGATTTTCAATTAACGACAAACATGATCGATAATAATTAAGGCAAGCTCTGAAATTTAAGACCAAATAATATTAAGCATAAATATTAAACTAACAAGATAAGAATATGGAGAAGGAAGTGATATACCTCAGGAAGAGGAAATTAAAGTCACGTGTCCCTCTTCCTGGGAAAGAAGTCGGGATGGAGGAACAGGAATGCTGACAGGGATGACAACTCGTGGATACCGGAGTAGTTGGAGGTGTGCTTCAACAGGGGTTGTAGAAAGTTCGCAGAAGAGCGTCGATTACGTTGGGAATAGATGAGGTTAGGTCGGGGTTGACCTCTGCCACTAGGTGGCGGGGTCGACGGAGGATCCGTCGGAGCCACTGTTAGCTTGAATTGGAAAGAGCTTGTTGGTGGTTGGCCAACTCACGGGAGGGCTAGTAGTCGTCGCTGGTAGGGAAGGCAACAAACTAGTGTGCTCGCTGGATTGACGGAACCGACGCAGACAATAAAGTCACGTCGATTCCTTCTTCCCAGTCGCCCCTTTTCGCTGGAGGGATCTGTTTTTAAGAAAGATGGGGGAGCCGTTTCTTTTTAGGAATGAATTAATTAGGCTCAGCTTTTATCAATTAATGGAATGGTCCGACCACAAGGGATTGCAAAAGGAATTCAGAGGCTATGTTAGAAAGGGATATTAAATCAAAAGGATTCCAAAAACTCTAGGAATTCTAGAATTTGTAGGCTTTGATTAATATTTTAGGAATTCCCATACGATAATAGATGATGAAAGTAAATTAAATATTATAAGTTATAAAATATTTAATTTCAGAATATCTAAATAATAACATAAAATACTTAAGTTTATGATTTTCTTAAGCTTGCCCTAATTATTACTTAGCCTAATTTGACGTGCCTTTTTATTCAGGATCTTATTGGGCTGTCACTCCAATAAGTTGAACAAACATGCGCGAATGACATGCATGATACAAGATACAAGTGCTAGTTACGTGCTTGACAATAACAAAAATAAACGTGCGCTAAAACATGAGCGACGCACAAAATAAAATGCAGAAAATAAAATACGATGCGACTCAGGTTGCATCAATTCTCCCGGGGTTGAAAGAGCTCGACCCCGACGAGACTGTGATGTGACCTACAAGCAGAAAGTCCAAATGTTGATCTGAGAAATGTTGTTCTTCTGCCCTGTTGCTGCTGAAGAAGAAAGTCCTATAAATACTTTCGTTTCTGAAAGAGGGAGGCAACTAATCTCCATTGGAAAAGGATAACCCCCGGTGATAGAACCAACCGTGAAGTTATAATTTTCCAATGATGCTTGCAAATAGTTATGAATAAATTTATGCAAAATATTTAAATGACCAATAAAAGTCAGAGCATCAAATAGGAGAGTAACACAAAATGGAAGAGATGAGAGATTGAAAAGGCAAGGTAAGAAGTAAAGCAGAAAACAATCAAGATCAACCCGTGGAATCATTATATCATATCGCATCATACGCACTCCTGCTAGACGCCTACGAGCATCTACTAAGCCAAGATCAATTATCGTCATGATTATACCCGCTGAAGTCCCACTAGAGTCACAAAATTTTAAAAGGATCCCAAATTTAACATTTAAAACCATTCATAAAAATCCCTTAAAACGCGTGTCTCTATGAGACGTGAAAACCTTAAGGATCTTGAAGATCCTCTTAACACGACTAAGTGTGAAAAATTGATAAATTGAAACTTAACACACTCTTCAATAATAACAGCAAAATGAAAATTGCTAAAAGGGCAGTCACTGAAAACAAAGTCTATAAAGGGCGGTGACTCGAATGTCATTGGTGAATGGACACCAAGCACAACGTTCGCGGCCTCAAAGGTTTGCGTCTGAAGTGGGCTAGGAGAGTCGGGACATATGAAGATCGAGTCTATGTCACCTAAGATGAGGGGCTCTTCACTGGCCAACTCCTTCTCCGGAGGAAGTGAGATCGAAAATGTGTCAACCAAGGTGAGTGACACATCGCTAGTAAATTCTTCCTGGAGCGGGGCCTCAGGAATAACCTCGGTGACTAGAGGTTGTTCTTCAGTGTGAGCAAGTGGAAGCACCATTTCAGTTGGGACGACGAGATGAGGAGGAAGATCTTCTTCCTGGAGCTGGGGCTCAAGAAGAACCTCCTCGACTGAAGGGAGTGCTTTAGTGGAGACAAGTGGCGCCAAAGTGCTAGTGGGAGAAACATCGAGCCTAGAAAGATGACTATTAAGACTCTGAAGCCCTGGTTTCACTAGTTGATATGTAGTGGGGAAGTAATTAGGAAGAAAATATCGTTTGCACATTCTCATTTTGAGGTTGTGTACATCAAAATCCAATCAGACTCTGCGTGTAATCTGCAGCGTCTGTGTCGACCGACTTCATCAAATCACGCATTCGAATGGCTAAGTCGCCTAAGGTGTCTCCTATTCGATCTAAGCGACTCACCGTAGTTTTTAAAAACAAAAATGAAAACTTTTTTTGTTTTTTGTAAAGCAATTTTTTTTAAACAACTTAACCGATTTTTTTTAAATGAAAACTATATGGTTTTTTTGTTTTTTTTTCAAAAAATAAATTTTTTGGTTAAACAAAATTTTCAAAACAAATCAGTTCAAGATTGTCGATGCACGGTAGGAGTGCATCGAACCTAGCTCTGATACCAAACTGATGTATACTAAAATCGACGGATTAATTTTAAATATTAAAAATATGATCTTTTAAAGTTTGCAGCGCAAGCGAGAATTTTCACGAGTAATTTCAAGTAATTCTCAATCGTAGAATAGCTAGACACGCATAAATACCTAGTAATCACACACATTCTACGTTATGAAATAAGTCATCCACAACATTTAATGAATGGAGAACAACAACGGATTTTCAATTAACCACAAACAACAACAACAACAACACTCAAGCCTTTATCCCACCATAGTGGGGTCGGCTATATGGATCCTCTGTCGCCATTGCGCCCTATCTTTAAGCATAGTCTCATTAATGCCTAAGTACATCATGTCTTTCTTTATAGTTTCATTCCAAGTCTTTTTTGGTCTACCCCTCCCCCGTTTAACATGTCTAGTGACTAAACTCTCACAACGCCTAACAGGTGCCTCTAATGGTCTCCTATGTACATGTCCAAACCATCTTAAACGAGCTTCTCGCATCTTCTCTACAATTGGCGCCACTCCTATCTTATCCCTGATACATTCATTCCTAATTTTATCCAGTCTCGTGTGACCACACATCCACCTAAGCATTCTCATCTCCGCGACTCCCATTTTTTGCTCGTGTACACCATTCACTGCCCAACACTCAGAACCGTAGAGCATTGCAGGCCTAATTGCAGTACGGTAAAACTTGCCTTTAAGTTTTAGTGGTACTTTACGATCACATAGGATCCCAGACGCGCCTCTCCACTTCAACCAACCTGCTTGGATTCTATGAATCACATCTTTATCTACACCTCCATCTTTTTGAATTATCGATCCCAGATATTTAAAGCACTCACTGCGGGAAATATCTTGGTCACCCAATTTAATGACGGAGTCATCTGACCTTCTTGCACTACTAAATTTAAGCTCTATATACTCTGTCTTTGTCCTGCTCAACCTAAAACCCTTCTTTTCTAAAGTGTCTCGCCAAGATTCCAGTTTCGCGTTTACACCACAAACAGGATCGATAATAATTAAGGCAAGCTTTGAAATTTAAGACCAAATAATATTAAGCATAAATATTAAACTAACAAGATGAGAACATGGAGAAGGAAGTGATATAACTCAGGAAGAGGAAATTAAAGTCACGGGTCCCTCTCCCTGGGAAAGAAGTCGGGATGGAGGAACATGAATGCTGACAGGGACGACAACTCGTGGACGCCGGAGTAGTTGGAGGTGTACTTCAACAGGGGCTGTAGAAAGTTCGCAGAAGTGCGTCGATTACGTTGGGAATGGATGAGGCTAGGTCGGGGTTGACCTCTGCCACTAGGTGGAGGGGTCGACGGAGGATCCGTCGTAGACACCGTTAGCTGAATTGGAAAGAGCTCGCTGGTGGTTGGCTAACTCACTGGAGGGCTAGTAGTCGTCGCTGGTAGGGAAGGCAACAGACTGGTGCGCTCGCTGGATTGACGGAACCGACGTAGACAATAAAGTCCCGTTGATTCCTTCTTCCCCTTCTCCCCTTCTCGCTGAAGGGATCCACTTTTAAGAAAGATGGAGGAGCCGTTTCTTTTAGGAATGAATTAATTAGGCTCAACTTTTATCAATTAATGGGCTAGCTATTTAATAAATGGGTTTAAATGGTTTGGCCACAAGGGAATGTAAAAGGAATTCAGAGGCTATGTTAGAAAGGGATATTAAATCAAAAGGATTCCAAAAACTCGAGGAATTCTAGAATTTGTAGGCTTTGATTAATATTTTAGGAATTCCCATGTGATAGCAGACGATGAAATTAAATTAAATATTTTAAGTTATAAAATATTTAATTTCAGAATATCTAAATAATAACATAAAATACCTAAGCTTATGATTTTCTTAAGCTTGTCCTAATTATTACTTAGCCTAATTTGACGGACCTTTTTCATTCAGGATCTTATTGGGCGGTTACTCCAATAAGTCGAACAAACATGCGCAAAACAAGATACAAGTGCTAGTAACGTGCGCGACAATAACAAAAATAAACTTGCGCTAAAACATGAGCGATGCACAAAATAAAATGCGGGAAATAAAATACGATGCGACTCAGGTTGCATCAGAAATCCATTGAGATGTCATCCTAAGGCCTCTCAGGTATAAGTAGCGGGGTCTACAAGCCTGTGTTTTGAGTATGCCCCTTAAACAGTTGACATGTGGTGTAGTGCCTTATGAGATCTATAACATATTGTTTCATTTTGAGATCGTAGTACCTAATACTAGTGAGACCTAACAGTTTGGGCTGTCCAAGTGTCGTAATCCTTAGGAGTGCAATTTGCTAAGTAATGTTTTTCGAAGGGGCCCCTTTCAGATGCAAAGGCAAGTTCCTCTAAATAGATATCTTGCACTCACAACGTACATGGTTGAAGAGAGAGTGATATGTATTTTTGTCGGCTAAGGGCATCTGCTACTCGATTTGTGACTTCTTGTTTGTGCTTAAGATGAAATGTGAACTCCCGAAGATATGTTACCCATTTGGCATGCCGTCTGATATCTCTATGGGAGTTCAAATGCTTTAGTGCCTCATGGTCTGTGTTCAACACAAACTCGCGTTGAATCAGGTAGTGCCGTCAATGACGAAGAGCCTGGACGATGGCAAAGAACTCGATTTCATAAGTGGAATATCGAGTCTTTGCATTGTTCAGTTTCTCACCGAAGAATGTAATGAATCTAACTTCGTGACTCCAAACAACATTGATGCTAGTAAGTCTCTCTTTCACCAGTTGAACGGCTCGTCTTGCTTCCTTAGTCCAAATGAATTGTCCTTTTTTTAAACAATCAGTAACAAGAGTAATTAGGGTACTAAAATTCCGAATAAATTGATGATTAAAAATGCCAACCTATGAAATCCTTGAGCATCAGTAATCGTTCTAGGACTGGGCCATTATTTAATCGCCTTTGCCTTTTCCTTACCAGCTTTAATTAATGTCATATGAAGAAATCATATATCATAGAAAGGTCAGGCTATTCGTCATAAATGTGCATTTCTTCAAACTTGCTTAAAATTGATTCTCTTAAGATTTCTAAGGTCTGCCGAAGAAGAATCAAATGTTGATCAAGGTAAATACTATAAATCAAAATATCGTCAAAATATACCACTATGCAGACTCTGATGAGTGGTCTAAGTACTTGATTCATCACTGTCATAAATGTACTAGGTGCATTAGTAAAACCAAAAGACAATCACCAACCACTTGTATAAACCTTCTTTCGGTTTAAAGGCAGTCGGGGTGAATCCGGATCTGGTTATATCCACTCTTTAGATTAATCTTTGAGAAAATATGTGACCTACTAAGCATGCCAATCATGTTGTCTAATCGGGGGATTGGAAATCAATACTTGATGTTGATTTTATTGATTGCTCGATTATCAACACATCGCCAAGTCCCATCTTTCTTAGGAACTAATAATGAAGGGACGATGCACAAACTCATGCTCTCCCTAATGTAACCTTTCAAAATCAGATCAGTCACCTTCCTATGGAGTTCTTCGCGCTCTTTCAGACTCGTGTGATAATGGGGTAAATGAGGTAAACTAACTTCAGACATAAGACCAATGCAGTGTTGAATATCACTCGTCAGGAGGAGTTGATCGGGCAACTCCTCCATCTTAATCTCAGAGAAATCCTTGATGAGAGGCCGCAGTACACTAGCGATATCTTATCGAGGTAGGGGATGAATCGACATCTCAAAGCATGTAAACCACGTCACTACCTTTATCTCCTCTTGAAGCTGTGATCCAGTCAATAACATGGTGGTGGAGGGGAGGGATATGGCTGAAATAACGTGTAGGGTGCTAAAGCTACAAGAGTGTGAAGATCTCTCGAGGGCGTTTGGTGGAGGGAGTCACGGGTGGAGGGAGATTCAATAGAGATGTCATTTGGTGGAGGGAGTCACGTGAAATGAACATGAGGCTGACGTGAGGGCCGTTGGTGAATGACGATTCGACAGAGGGGTTGTTTGGTAGAGAGGGTCGGTGGAAATGAATAGGATGCCAACGTGAGGGTCGCAGATGGCGGGGGGCGGAGTACTGGACATCAATGTTGAAGAAGGTACTGCTACTGTCGTCGACGTCGAACATTGTATGGTACTGCTGTGGAGGAAGCCTAGATGATGCCTGTGCCGGAGAATGTGGTACTGCTGAAGACGGTGGAACTGCTAGCGACAAACGAGATGCAGGACTTGGAGAAGTCGGATAAGCATTCGGTGCCGAGGCCTCGGGCTGAGGAGGATGCTAGGTGGTTGGTGAAGCCTGTTGCTGATGCGGCTAGGTGGAAGGAGACAATTGTGGTAACTGAGGCTGTGGTGGAGTGATGGATGCAAACAGAGGCTGAGAGGATGTGGAGGTAAAGTACTCGGCGGGATACCCAACTCATAAGCATTTGCTCTAATTCATTTCAGCATAGTGTAAGGACTCATTTACTTTTAACATTTAATTTTCGAGCAGTCCCCATGGGGAACTTCTCAGCACATATACAACTCAGCACATGTTCTCCTTTTTTGAAGCTTTGCAATCTCCTGTGGCTATCATCATAAGATTTATAAATAATTTTAATGCAAGTATTTCTACGTCGGATAGACTAATGCATGCTACACAATGACAATGAATGAGGGTCGACAGACATAACATATCTCCTATGTAAAGGCTCTACAGTCCTCCAGGTTTCATCCCAGAGAGACACATGATCAGGGGGTTCAGTGGGTGGGGCGAAAATTTTCTTATCGCGAGTACGATGATCATTTAAATAATCACCCGAGATGTCAGCACAAATGATGATGAAATATATTCCCACACTATCGAGAGCACTCTCTCTCTCAACTGACTCATAGACGGTGGACATGTACCTAAATAATGGTGGATTATTTGGAGGCTCTTTTGGTGGACTGTAGAAATATTCGTCGAGTGTGAGATAAACATCCAGAAGGCTATGCGAAACTTTGGCATTGAGATACCACTTCATGATGTGTAGAATGCCTCAATAATGTAGAAATTCATCGGGTGGCTCACCGGAGGGGTATAATGAAATTCGCTGCAAATGCGACGAGTACCAACATAGGTTCTTGAAATATCAGGAGTGACCTTAAATGTAAGAGGATCCATCACTGAGTACACAACACTCGATTCGAGAACCTCATAGATGGGGTGACTCAGAGATCTGACTAGAAAAGGTGTCAAGAATCTTGTACTCAGAAATGAATCACTTATCTGAATTTCATCCTCACAAGGGCGTGGTGGTTCAACAGGGGTTTTCCAAAGAACCCGTCAATAGGGTGATGGTCCTCTAAATGCAAACCATCGCAAGGGGCTGTGTTCCCAACGTGGGGTGGGAGGGTCACCACAAGGTCAACACTAGGCTCTCGGCTCCCGGTAGTAATGTCGAGGTCTAACTTTCTAACCGTAGGGGACACTAGGCCTAAGTGAGGTGTGGAGAATGGATATACCATCACTGTGTCATTGGGTCGTTCGTCCTCGCTCTCGTGACCATGTTCACTAATCATACTAGTGTCGCTCTCCACTGGTATCACATAATCAGGATCGGACTCGACTCCAAAATCAAGTGGGCACTTAATCTCCTCAAGATGAGAGGAATCAAAATCTAGCGTCGGGTCTCTCCTGTCAGTGGGAGCACTACTAGACTCATTGGTGGCTTCACCTAAATCCTTAAGTTTTTTCCTACGGGTTCTCTTTGAGGCATTCTTTATGTCATCAAAATGAATATCCAAGCGATCAAATTGATCACTAACCCATCGTTGAAATTCGGCTACTGACATATCCGTTTTTGGAACACTAGGAAGGCCACTACACGCGATGTTATCTTGATGGTGGTGACCTCTATAGGGCTCTTGATATTCTTCAAGGTAATTACCTCTAGAAGAATCAAAGTGTGAAAAAGGGTTAGCACGATATTTACGAGTGACTTGTCGGGGACGAGGATAATCATGATAGTATGAGGGTCCTTCCGAGGGAACTCTATGTGCATGATCAGTGGTGCAATTTGGTTCCTCAAATAGAGGATTAACGAAATGGGTGAAACATATGTGTAGCAATTGCTACTATGATATGACATGGTGAAACATATAGGTTCAAGTCCAGCGTATTATAAATTATGCCCGAACCTGGGGCTCTGATACCAATCTGACGCAGGACGGTCCTATGTGATGGTGAAATAATTGTGTGAACTCCTACATGCAACCATACATATCCAACGAATTGTGACTTGCAATAATAATTAGTTTTATAAATCAAAATAAACTTATGTCACAATAGTTAAAGCTCTCAAATAAGGAGAGTAGGAGACACGAGAAGCCGTATAATTGCAAGAGTGCCAAAAAATCAAATAGATATTTAAATGAGAGATTACACAAGTCAAAACAATTGAAAACAAAGTCTATAAGCCACTATCTCTCAAGTAGAGAACAAACACACAATCCAACGTTAAAGAAATCAACACACAAACCTTGGATATCACGACTATAAAGAGGGGAGGGCTGGAGGTGCTCTCGGAGGGCTGTCGGAGCGGATTTTCAGCATTCAGAAATGGTTTGGGACTGCCCAAGAACAGGGACAGCAATTGGATAGGTGCATGGAGGTGGCTTTCAGCAACAGACAATTGAAATTTGCTGTTCCGGAGGACTGGACAGTGATTCTCGAGGGTGGGGTGGCTGTATGAGGGGGAGTGGGGGTGCGGCAGGGGTTGTGGGTGGCTGCAGGATGGCTGGACGGCACTGGGACAACAATTCCGGGGAGGTTTTGGGCTGCTGAGTGGGAAGGCAGAAAGTAAAACAGCCTTTGCAGGTAGGGGAAAGAATGTGGGGTGGATCCACGGAAGGGGAGATTAATGAGAGGGAGTAACAGAGGTTGGATTAGAGGGTAGTGGGAGGAGGGGGGGGGGGGGCTGTTCGGCCATTACTACAGGGAGTAGGGGGTTTTGTTTTGAGAGAGGGCAAGGGAAATGAAATGGTTCCACGTGAAGGCTGGTTGGGAATTAAGGGGAGGGCTGGCAGCTATTGTGGGGGAAGTGGGGAGGAGTTAAGCCTAAATTTAGGAAATGCTTCCTTTAATTTAGGAGAGTGGAAGTAGTGGGGTTCCTGGGTGGTTATGAAGGTGGTTATGGTAGTTATGAGTGGTGGTGGAGGTGGAGAGTGGCTTGCGGTGGCCGGAGGTGGTTGCTAGTGGTGGTGGTGGTCGCCGAAGAAGTTTTCCGGCGATCGCCGGAATACTCCAAATGATGGAAATACGTAAGGGTGGTATACGAGAACCACCGGAGGTGGCCGGAGACGAACTCCAGTGATCGCTGGAGTTGTTTTAATGGGAGTATTGGGGCTGTTTTTGGAGGGGGTTGGAGGGGATGGTGGTTCCACGGCAAGAGGAGAGATGTGAAGGTGGTTTCCGGCCTCTTGGATAGGGAATGAGACGCCTTGGCCGGCTGATAGTGATGCTGGCAGCAAAATTGAGGGGAGCAGTGGGTGAGAGGGGAATATTATGGCTGCTGGAGGGGATGTTGGGGTGGATTTTGAAGGGGGTGAAGTGTCCTGTTAATACACTTGATGAGGGAGATCTATGGGTGAATTTTTGGCAGTTACTGGGAGGAAGTCTTGTTGGCTGCTTCCAATGGTGAAGGGGAGGAGGTGAGAAGGCTGATGGACGGATGCTTCAAGGTGGAGTGGAGGAGGATTGTTGGGGTTGCTGCTATGGAGGAGGGGAAATGGAGTGGCCGGCCAAGGAGGTATGGCAAGGGGGGAGGGCCGGCCAATGGGAGATGGGAGGGAGGAGGTAGACCCGAGCTTCACACCCAGGGTTCGGCTTCGGCACCGAGATGTCCAAAGGATGGCTTCTATGCTCCAACCTTCAATGCCTAAAGTGAGAGCCCTCACCCTTTATTTATAGATTCCTAGGGGGCAACGAACGGCTATGATTGACCGAACGTCCCGACTCAAAAATATATAAAATTACAACTCGAAATAAAAAATGACAAGAACAAAAACTACTACGATCGTCGATCCGCATAAAATGAACGGTTCTGATTCCCCATCGTCAGGCCTTAGTCATCCAAACTTATAGTTATCAAAAGAGATAATTAATATTGTTACTATTCTAATAAATAGTAAAAGAAAATATGAAAATTCAGATATTTATTTTATTCTTTTATATTGTATATTTTGAAATAAAATTATGCTCTTCTATAATCCAGAGGAATTTATGGAATAAGTATAGATAATGACTAATAACGAGTATTTTTTGAACAATATATGTTTCATATACAACGATAAATATGAGTCACTTATTTTTGGACGATAGTTCCAATTGGCATGTGGCAGTTCCAATTGCTTGAGATATAGAACTAAAAAATATCATGTTGGTGGTATTTAGGTGTAGATTGAGAGAGAGAGTTTTAAAAAAACTTGAGGTATAATCTAGTTCTAAATTTGTCTGAATGTCTCCCCTAATAAGTGCCTTAAATGAAAGAATGCCAAAATGACATACGATTGATATTTTCACGCTTTGTTGATCTTATTAAGCGACACTTGACATCTATAGTGCTAAATGGCTCTGTTTTTTTTATCTCCCTTTATTTTACTTATTTTTTGTTTTTATGTTCTTCTTGACCAAACCATTCACATGTCATGGACGCTTAACTAGTATAATCATATCGTGCATTATTTTTCCTAGTTTCACTACACTTTTCCATGTACTTGAAAACTAATCAAGTGAAATCCAATAAATATAATCAAGTATATCAGATTTGGTTAATTATGAATAATTATGATGTTTTTGTTGTATAAAATATTGTTGGAATTATGTGAGTATCTTATTACGTATATTAAGGAGTGTGTTTATTGAATATAATAACTTTCATTCTCGCCAACATGTTATCAGAGGGTTAGGGCGTACGTCTCTACGCCGCACGCACGCGCGATCGTCCTCCCTCCCTCTAGTGCCGCTCGCCTGCTTCGTTCGCTCCGCTCCGCTCAACCAGCGCTCGGGCTCGCTCCGCTTGACCGGATCTCGCATCAGTTCCTCCACGCCTTCCGCTTCCAGCACAAGGGTAGAGCGTCGCTCCTCAGCCTTCTTCTACAAAGCGTCGTCCTTCTTCTACAGAGCGTCGTCCTTCTACAACAGCGGCCGTCCTTCTACAGAGCGCCGCTCCTCCGTCTCCCGCTTCCAGCACAGCAACGGCCGTCCATCTCTCTAGTTTGTGGCACTAGATATGCTGACCTTGGTTGAAGGCATTTCTGGTGTTGGTTTCTTGTCGATGTTCCTTCATGGCCCCAACACACCTCTTTCTATGAGGGCATCCTTTTTGATTTGACATTCGGCGTCATCGATTTCTATTCGTGGCCTTCGATGTCTGAGATCAACTCTCCGAATATGTCATCCGGTGGAGGAGCACCTGCTACCTCTCCTATTCCTCCTACCCCTCCAATCTCTGGCGGATTTGGTCGTGTCAATCCTGATCATGGCACCCCTCAGATTACTACTATGAAATTAGATGGCTCTAACTATCTTCCGTGGGCACGATCTATTCTCCTTGCCCTCAAAAGCCGTCGGTTGTTTGAATATGTTAGTGACACGACGAAGGAGCCACTGTCTACTTCTCCCGAGTGGCCTCAGTGGGAGTCAGAGAACTCGGTGATGTCTTGGCTTCTTAACTCCATGATGGAACCCATCGCACGGAACTACCTGTTCTTGGAATTTGCTACTGATATTTGGAAGCGTGCAAAGATGACCTATTCTTGCCGGGGAAATGCTGCTCAGATCTACCAGCTGTGGCGCAGGATAATCCTTTTGCGCCAGGGAGATCGTCCTCCTTCTGCCCACCATTCGGAGTTCACCCAACTCTATCAGGAGTATGACTACTTTGATTCTCTGACCCTGGTGTCTCATGAAGACGAGGTGTTGGTGCGAGCGAGAGAAGAACGCAATCGCATTTTTGAATTCCTGCATGGGTTGCATCGTGATTTTGATCCGATCAGTATTCAGATTCTTGGACGCTCTCCTCGTCCTTCCTTATCAGAGGTTTATAGTCTGGTGCAGCAGGAATTTGATCGTCGGCAGACTTTGCTTCCTGACTCTACCCCAGAGGGCTCTGTCCTTGCTTCCCAATTCCATCCTGGGGCTCGTCTTGCACGTGACATTCTTCTCAGGTCTACGGAGAAAGATCATCTCGTTTGTGATTATTGCGTGAAGTCTTGCCACACCAGGGATACGTGCTTCAAACTCCATAGCTTCCCTCCTACCAGAGGAGGACCGGCTCCTCGTGGAGGACGCAGATCTGGACGTCCCCAGAGTTGTCCTTCACTCTCCAGGTCTGCACATCTTTCTAATGCCGTTGAGGACCTCTCGACACACCTCTCTCCGGACACCACTTACGCTCCCCTGCTCTCTCTGCTGAAGAAATTCAGGCTTTTCGCCGATTGATGCAAGGTTCTCCTGCCGAGTAGCTCGGGTCGGCGTCTTCCTCTTATCCTCACCAGGGACCTCCAGGTGCTCACTCTGCCTCCACCCACCTTTCCTCTCAGTGGATCATCGACTCGGGTGCCACCGATCACATGACAGGGTCTGCTTCGGGTTTCGTATCCTACACTCCCTTGTCTGGTCGTGACAAAGTGAGCATCGCCGATGGGTTGCTCTCTCCTATTGCGGGGAAAGGATCCATCCCCTTCTCTTCCCTTACTCTCTCTTCTGTCCTTGACGTTCCTACTTTCACCCACAATCTTCTTTCTATTAGTCATTTGACTAACTCTATGAATTGTTAAGTGACTTTCTTTCCTACCTCTTGTATTTTTCAGGACCTGAAAAGGGGGACGGTGATTGGCTCTGGTAGACTGTGTAATGGGCTCTATGTGTTCAACCCTTCCAACTCCACATCCTCAAGTTCCACTTCGTCTCCAAAGGCTCTTCGTGCGGATATGTCCTCCGATCTGGATTTCTGGCACTGCCGCCTTGGACATCCTCCTACCTCTACTATGAAACTTTTGCTTCCTACTATTTCTAATGCTTTGTTTAATGGTTTTAATTGTGATGTATGCGAACTTAGTAAACATCACCGTACCTCCCTTCCGTTAATGCCTCCTCGGAACTCTGTTCCGTTTTCTCTTATTCATACGGATGTTTGGGGCCCTTGTCACACTGCCTCTATATCTGGTTGCTTGTGGTTTGTTTCCTTTATTGACTGTTATTCTCGTTGTACTTGGGTGTATTTGATGAAAAGTAAATCCGAAGTGTTTCCTCTCTTTCAGTGTTTCCATAAGATGATTACTACCCAATTTAGTGCTATAATTAAAGTTTTGCGCAGTGACAATGGCCGAGAGTATATTGACTCCCGCTTTGAGAGGTACCTGAGTGACCTTGGTATCGTCCATCAAACCTCCTGTGTCTACACCCCCGCACAGAATGGAGTTGCTGAGCGCATGAATCGCCATCTCCTTGAGGTGGCTCGGTGTCTTCTCCGCATGAACCTACCTAAATATTATTGGGGTGATGCAGTCTTGACTGCTGCCTACCTCATCAATCGCCTCCCTACCCGGGTTCTTGGGCATCAGACTCCTCTGGCCACCTTAAATGTCCGTCCCACTCATCTCGTGCCTCGTATCTTTGGGTGTGTGTTTTGTCCATACACACCCAAAATTCAAACTTGACCCGCGAGCTCTGCGATGTGTCTTCATCGGCTACTCTACGACCCAGAAAGGCTACAAGTTTTTCTATCCTGTTACTAAACGGACATTCATTACTATGGAAGTTACCTTCCGGGAATCTGAAGCTTACTATGGAACCTCACTTCAGGGGGAGTCGATTACTAATGAAGTGAGATCCCCTTCTCTTCCTTTGCCTATTCTTCCTTCCCTTCCTTCTCCTATTCCGTTGTATTGTGATCCGGTGATGCCTTCTATCCACCTCCCGTTGCTTCACCACCTCCTCCATTGCAGGTCTATACTCGAAGAAGGAGGGGTACGAATACACAGGCCTTGCCCACACTTCTGGGTCAACAACTGATCCGTCTTCTGATACTGACCGAGGTAATGTTTTTTCCACCCATCATCCTCTCTCTCACTTTTTGACCTATGATTCTTTGTCTTCTGCACAAAGAGCATTTGTCACCTCCTTGTCTTCCATTCTCATTCCTCGCTCTTTGCAGGAAGCTCTTGAGCACAATGAGTGGAAGGCTGTCATGTTAGAAAAAATGGTGGCTCTTGATAAAATCATACGTGGGATCTTGTTCACTTACCTCAAGGGAAAACCGCTGTGGGATGTAGGTGGGTATTCTCTGTGAAGCAAAATCCCCAAGGTCTTGTTGAACAGCGCAAAGCTCGACTGGTTGCTAGAGGCTATACTCAGACTGCAGGTATCGATTATCAGGATACTTTTGCTCCTGTTGCTAAAATGAACTCAATCAGGATATCGCTCTCATGTGCGGTGTGTAAAGGGTAGAATTTGGACGTGAAGAATTCCTTCCTTCATGGGGACTTAGAGGAGAAAGTCTATATGTCTCTACCACCTGGTTTCCTCCCCAGAGAGTCAGCAGGAAAAGTTTGCAGGTTGAAGAAAGCACTGTACGACTTAGTCCCTGCGTGCCTGGTTTGGAAGGTTTCACCGGGCAATGATGACTTTTGGATACAAACAGAGTAATGCAGACCATACCCTGTTTGTAAACCATCGACAAGGCAAGTTGACTGCCCTTATTGTCTACGTGGATGATATAGTTATAACTGGAGATGACACACGAGATTAACCATCAGAAATCCCGATTGGCAAGGGAGTTTGAAGTGAAGGATCTTAGATCCTCAAGTACTTTCTTGGCATTGAAGTGACCAGATCTATGCATGATGTCTTTATATCACAGCAGAGGTATATTCTAGACTTGTTAGAAACTTTTGGGATGATTAGGTGTAGACCAGCTGGCACCCCTATTGAAGCCAATCATAAGCTTGGGAGAGATGGTGGAGAGGTGGTTGATGACATACCGGGTTTCCAACGACTGGTGGGGAAGTTTATCTATCTTTCGCATACCCGTCCGGACATCTCGTATGCAGTGGGGGTTCTCAGTCAATACATGCGCTCACCATGATCACATCACCTTGATGCTGCCCACAGGGTCTTGTGATACCTCAAATCCACTCCTAGCAAGGGTGTTCTGTTCTCCCCAACAAAGCTTTAACCATAGAAATCTACCCTGATGCAGACTGGGCTGGTTCTATTGATGACCGGAGATCTACATCTGGATATTGTTCCCTAGTTGGGGGGAATCTGGTGGCTTGGAGGAGTAAGAAATAACATGTTGTGGCCAGATCCAGTGCAGAAGCTGAGTTCAGGGCGATGGAACATGGGATATGTGAAGGATTGTGGACTCAGTCGATTATGCGGGACCTTGGTATTGTGTGCAGGGGACCAATCAGGATTTATTGTGATAACAAAGCTGCTATCAGCATTGCCCACAACCCGGTCCAACATGACCGTACAAAGCACGTAGAAGTGGACAAACACTTTATCAAGGAAAACATAGTGAGAGGAATTGTGAGCACTCCTTTCGTTCCTTTCAACCAACAACTGACAAATGTTCTTACTAAAAGCTTATGTCAGTGTTTGACAAAATATTGGGCAAGTTAGGCATGACAGATATTACATACCCAACTTGAGGGGGAGTGTTGGAATTATGCGAGTATCTTATTACGTATTTTATAATTTTCTGCTTGATTACGATTGTAACCCCGGTGTTCCCACTCCTATATATTAAGGAGTGTGTTTATTGAATAGAATAACTTTCATTCTTGCCAACAAATATCATTATCTGTTCCCATAAATATATTATGTGTTAAGTAAATTAAAACCATGAGCCTTTTCATGATTTCCTATTTGTTTCTTTGAAGCCAATTTCTCATATGTTATTTAGATAGTTGTGTTATCTTGACGACATTGTTAAGCAATATAATTTTGTTTAATATTATCTAGGAAGATCAATAATAGTTGTGATTTTTTGTTGTTTTTTAGCAGCAGACAACCTGACATGCACATGAAAATTTGGGTTGCCAGCATGATGTGGCTTAAAAATTCTTTTGGGAAATTAACCATTTCGTTGTAACAAACTCTCGAGATTTGCTAATAATATGACTTCACAGAGCAAATATCAGGGAACTAAATAACCCTTTTACTATTTAGACTAGCTTGCCAAATTTAAACTTTTCAATATACGTTGATAAATGGTTTGTTTCTTATTTTCCACTATTATTCCTTCTATAACCGAGGGTTGATCATTGACAAGCATTTGAAATTTCACTTAATTAACTCTGCAAGTAGAACTGTTGGGCAAGAGCTTTGTAAGTTAATTAGTCTATTGAAGTATCAACTCTATTTTGTATTCATGTTCTCAGGTCAAGGAGATATTGTCTCACTACCCTTCAAACTACAAGCAATCTGGTGTTATTCCTTTATTAGATCTTGCTCAACAACAACATGGCGGATGGCTTCCTGTTTCTGCAATGAATGAGGTATTCTCAAATGATTATATGCTTGAGATGCTCTATTTGTTACATAAATAATTATCATCATCATATTGTTTATAACAATGATATTGGTGATGGTGGTGGAAAACAAAGTGATGAATTGTATTTCGTTGTTTCTTTGAGCTCTTTTTTCACATACTTGATATATTGTTGAACGTTATCTATACTATATTATAAAGAAAAACATGAGATCACCAAAACAATCTCAGCAATTTCAAAATAATCTCAGTTGTTTGATTTTAATTTCCCTGATCAACGCGAGGTCTAGTATTAAAAATATAAATGTAGCGGCCGTGCATAGGATCCCTTTTGTCGGCAGTGTGTGGCAACAATAATGCTCGATTGTAACTTGAGTGATGGTCGCCTATTGTCTCCGTTGCACACTGCACACGGGAGAGCCTGTGCACAATTACTAGTTCTATTTGATTTTTCTTTTTCTAATTGTTGGCTTTATAATCTGGTTAGTTGAATGATTTATTGAACTTGTGTTGAAGTGGATCAAATTAATGTTCATAGGGGTGAAACAAAGTTGTGTTGCTGATATTCTTGATATTTGTTGTGAACTTATTAGTTTATTCTCTTCATATCATTATTTATCTGCACAGATTGCGAGGATTATTGAAGTTGCTCCAATCCGTGTGTATGAAGTTTCTACATTTTATTCAATGTTCAACCGGACAAAGGTATTGTGTCTCTGCTTTGAATTGGTCTTTCTTTTGTACAGTTTCATTTTGCTCTTGATGGACATGACCTTAGTATGATACGTGCATGCATTTGCTATCCCACTTTGTAAAGAAGATGCTACTGAATTGATGCTTTACAGGTTGGGAAGTATCACCTGCTAGTTTGTGGCACAACACCATGCATGATACGTGGGTCACGTGACATTGAAAACGCTTTGCTAGAACACCTTGGAGTGGAGCGTAATGGTTAGTACTTTGACTGATAATATGTAACTTCACATGTGAGCCAATTTGACTTTGTTCACCTCCAGTCTAACTTCCCTAGTGCATATTTGCAGAGGTGACAAAGGATGGTTTGTTTTCTATTGGAGAAATGGAATGCATGGTGAGGAGCACCTAATTTCCATCATTTTTTCTATTAGAATATAAATAATCCAATCCAAAATCAATTGGTAGTAGGTGTCTGAACCCATAGTCTATATTAAGCAATGTTTTAAATGTCGGATGTCGGAGACATGTCGGATTGGATTTTTTGATGTCGGATGTCTGAGACATGTCAGAGATATTTTAATATGTCGGATTCCTAAAAAATATTTATATTATAAGTTATACCATATTATATTAGCTCTATAAACTACATTAATTTGTTCTACTCAATGAACACATTTTCTACTTAGTTGTATTATTTCCAAAATACTCAAATCTATCTTCAATCATCATTATCTTCTAACCATGTATCTATTTTAATTGTATGTATATCTCCATTTATTATTTTCATTTTTAAGCACTTAAATGTTGAAAATTATTTTATCATTCTTCCTCATTGTTGGAAACGGAAATGACAAACATTATTTAGATATCAACCTGCATTAAATAATGGTTTTTTACTTCCATATAAACATGCAAATTAACTGTACAATACTAAGAATAAATGTGGCAGGCTTGGTGACAATGACAAAACTTAATGTAAGAAATTTCAGCAATCAAATACGCAATTGATACTCCATACATAAAGCATGCAAGAAGAAAGCATTGGAAGGTGACAAGTGAAAATCAAGTATAATCCATGTGCTCGGAAATGTGCAATCAATAAAATGGGAAAAACCCTAGCAAAAACCATTCCAACGGCGAGGACGGAGAATAAACGGAGAGAAATCTCTGATCGTGCGACATTTAGAAATGTCGACGACATTTAGAAATGTCGGCGACGGCCGATATATCGGATTTAATCGGTTATGTCGTCCGACATAATGAAAAACATCATAACCTTTAAATTTTCATTATGCAAGTCGTTTTTGGTTCAAACAGGACATGTCGGCCGACATGTCGGACATGTCGGCCGACATTTAAAACACAGATATTAAGTGCACAAGGTTACATGAGTTTCCCGATATGAGCTATATTCTCAACATGCTCCCACATATTGTAGGGTCTTTGGCCTCGATCACGTGAATTTCTTTTCTTAATTAGGTGACATGAGAGTGCAGTTTGACCTAGCTTCCTCTGATACCATATTAGAACTTCTGCATCCAACAATAAACCAATTGGTTGCCTAGGATCTATATTATGCTGAGAATACTACAATTATATTATCAACAATTTCATTTATACTACGTTTTGTCTATTTCATCTGAAGTTATGACATGTAGATATTGTGAAGTTTCAATGCCGTTGTACCTTTTTATTCGTTATTGTGTTGTTATAGGATATGAGTTACTATATAATTGGAATAGTATTCAAACGTTTGTTCTATCTTGCCATTTCTTTTGTTTTAATATAGATTCTTTCCTCCATAGATCATTTCATGTTTTCCTAGGCATTTAAAATGTAATGTTATGCAAATTGTATTACGTATTATAGGATTTGTTTCTATTATGTCCCTTTTCCATATTATGATATTTGTGATTGCAACTCAAACAGGGTTGTTGTGTAAATGCTCCGATGATTGCTATTGCTGACTACTCCAATGGATCTGAAGGATATTCATACAATTACTACGTTAGCTCTCTTTTACTCCTTGAATTTATATGAATTGAAGCATCTGTTTTTCACTGTTTATATACCTCTGTTTATAAGGGCCAAACTTATGTTCATTTGTTTAAAGGACCATTATCTTGTCATATGGAAGCCTTCAGGCATGCAACAAATGCATAATGTAGTGCCATCTCACCCCTCTATACATCAGATTTAGTGTTGAAAACTATGTTTGAAACTAGAAAATCTCTCTAGAATCTCTTGAAGTTTATTCAGTCTCAAAATCAAAATCGATTTACTTCTACCATAACATTGCTAACTTTAAATTAGTTTGGTTCAACTCAAAATGGACTCAGACATATGATATATGCACATACATATGTGCTTTAAGTTTCTAACAAAAAAAGAACAAAAATCTATACATAGACACATTGTGACGCCGGCGACAAGGTACGGATATTTATTAATAATGTTCTATTATGTACGAAATGTGCGCAACAAAGCGACGATAATAGAAGATAAATATTACGTACGTGACATCCGGAGATGTGTACGTGATTCGAAAATGAAAGAGGGCTTAAGTATGTTATAAAATAAAATGAAAGGGGCTAATAGCAAAATGGGCTGCGATTAGCACAAATGCCTATAACCGGCTCAAAGAATTGTGACTCACGCTAATTTGAATCGTGCGTGTCATAAGGGGGGCAGCCGGGTATCGCATAAGGGGGCCAAGGCAATCCCGACTTCTTATTTCTCCGCTCCCAGCGTATGCGAGCCCGACGACAGGCGAGGAAGCCGACCGACGCCGCTCGCTCCCAACTCCTCAGTTCTCCTCCGTTTCTCGTGATTTCTCCTTCGTTAGAGAGGTAATCCCTTCCTCTTCACTTCTCTGTAGTCATATGTGAAGTTTTGCATGGATTTGAAGTATCAAATTTCTAGGGTTTGAGTTTTTTTAGGCCGTTTTCAATTCCTTTTCATGTAACAAGTTTCTGAAAGGGATTGTTATGCATTTATTACCGTTAATCCATGATTTCAAGCATTTTAAGTGAAACCCTAATTGAGGTAATGCGGATTTCCGAAATTCCTAGTGTTTCTCATGTTGGAAATCGACTCCTAGTGTATTCTCTCCCTCATTTGGAGCAAAACCCCTTCCAAAGAAATTAGGGCAGCGATTTGTAATTGAGATTTGATGTCTTTTCCTTCAATTACGTTACGAATTAAGTTTGAGGGTGGTGTTCCCTCACTAAATTAGTGAAAACCCCTATGTTAAAGTTAGGGCAGCCAACATAAGTATTTCAATTGACCTAATTAGGTCAAGTGAAAACCACCTAATATGTAAAATAATGTAAAAGATTACTGACGCAGGACGAATCTATAGGCGGCGGAAAATCCGCGACATAACCCTACATGCTATGCAAAGCCTGACGGATTAATCACAAATTAGATAATAATCATTAACATCCCACACAAATAATTCTAAGCAAGGCAAGATAATTTATTAAGCGAACAAGCTTTGGTTTCCCTCCGCGGGGAGGGCCAAAGATAGAGCGCGCGGCGAATAATTCCTTCCTGCAGTTAGAGATTAATCTAGGCACAAATAACTATAATAAAACGAACATCCAAGCAAGCATGTAATATTCCAAATGATAACAATGTTTTGAAACCTTTAACCAATACAAAACATATCACAAATCTGAAATAAACTAGGGCTGCAGTGATTTAGAACAAATCTGAAGTTTGGAGGCGAAATGGGGTCTTTCCGGGTGGTGGAAGATTAGATCGGGTAAGGGAAAGGTGGCTCCACGGAAGGGGATGTATTGGCTGCGAGTATGGACGGTTAGGGGGTTGACTGGGGTGGTGCGGGCTGGATCTGGACTGTCCCGTCCAGATCTGGACAGATCTGAAGTTGACGGGCTGTAGGGGGGGGGGGGATGGATCCACGTGGGAAGGTGGCTGGAGGTTGAGGGCAACAGGGTGAACAGGGGAAAATAGGGCTGGGGTTGTAGAGGAGGCGGGAAGGTTGGAAGGGGAGGTTTGATGGTGGCTGTTGCTGGGGTTTGGCGGCAGGCACTATAGGAGAGGGCCGGCGGCTGGAGTTGGAAAGAAGGGGGCTGGCGGCTGGAGTTGGAAAGAAGGGGGCTGGCGGGCTGTTTGGTGGAGGAAGAGGCGGCGGCTGCAGGGGAATAGGAAGGGGGCTGGAAGAAGGTAGACCGGCGGCTGGGGTTTTAACAGGGGCGGCGGAAAGGGCTGTTAGGGGAGGGCTGGCAGCAAAGCCCTGGAGGGGCTGGCGGCAAAGAGACTGGAGGGGGTGTCTGTTTGGTAGAGGAGGAAAGGAAAACAAAGGGGAATAAGATACTTACCGATGTGTGATAGCGGATCCGGGTGCGGGAGGGCGTATGATGGTGGAAATAACGGATCGAGAGGCGAAACTTTAGATCTGGACTGATCTAGCGTTTTTAGTGTGTAAGAGAGGTGGATCCACGTGGGAGGAGGAAGGGGGTGTTCGGATAAGGCAGGGGAGGAGTGGGGTGGCTGTTGGAAGGGGTGTGGGGGGGCCGGCGGCAAGGAGGAAGGGCCGCTGGAGGTAAGGGAGGGGGCGGCTGATGTCTGGCAGCAAGGAGAAAGGTGGCTGGAGGTAGGGGTGCGGCTGGATGGGGGAAGTAGGTAGGCGGGGTGGTTTGCTGGGAAGGCAGTAGGCCTGCTGTTTTCAATTGGGAGAATAAACCATAGGAATGAATAGTAAATTTCATCAAATAGTGCTATAGAGAAGGCTGGAATTCTGGACAGCAGGCCAGCCACCGGTGGCTGGGTTTTGGGGGGTTTGAGGGTGGCGGCAAGGGGTTTTGGAGGGGGAGGAAGGAGCCTAGGGTTAGGGGATACGTTGGGGAGGAAGATACAAGCCTAGGAGTCGTCACCTAGGGTTCCACGGCGTCGGCACCGCGGGGTGATCGCTGGAATCCGGGAATAGTTCTCTCCAAATTCTGCAATGCCTCAAATCAGCCCCCTAAGAGCCTATTTATAATTAAAACCAAAACTAGGGCATCCCAATCAACGGCTATGATTGGCCGGATGGAAAACGCCTAAAATAAAACAATAATAAGTCCAAATTCATAAACCAATATATCAAATTGATTCGCAACGCGAATCCGAACACATCTGCGGAGTCCGATCGTCGATCCGGGCACGCCATATATGGTAAGTCGCCAAATCAGCCCCGAATGGGTCCAAAACTCATCCTCGTCTCTGCTCCTCATCAATCTCCCCTGCTTGAAAGAATTCATCTCCCGATGAATTGGGATCGGAATTCTTTCGATGAATCCCAGGTACAACTCGAAGAGGCCCGCCAGAGGTCGTCCAAGTGTCGTCGCTGAAAAGTGGCCTCGTCGATCGACTCTCCCCGACTGAAAAGCTGTCATCTCCGGTAAATGGAGACAACCGTACTGAAGTCGAAGTCCAGGGGTGAATCGATCACGCTCTGCTGCAAGTACCCAGGTGTCACCAACGTATGTAGTAGGAATGCACTGGTGGAATCTGGTCTCCATGAAGCTCTCAACGCTCAACTCACGAGTGGTGGATCCCGGTGCGATCAGTGGCGCCGTAGGTAGAACCAAAGAAGACGAGTCCCCAGGTGGGTGGGTGTCAGAAGTGGGTGAGTAGTGGTGGCCATCAGACGTGGGTGGGCTATGAGGGTGGTAAGGCAACGGGAGTGGAGGTGTTGGCGGCTGGAAGTCCCCACTGCTTGGGTCCACATACTCGCGAGGCTCGTAGTACGACATCATATCTTCAACACTAAATATCAGGTGGATACCCATACTTGCAGGGATATCAAGATCGTAGATGCTTGCTTCGATCCGTCTCATGATTATATAGGGATCCATTCGCTTAACGCTCAAGCTTTTAGCAAGCCTCGCACGGAGCCTCACAACGCAGATTCTCACCATCACCTGCTCGCCTTCATGAAATACCTGCACTTGCCAGTGAACATCCGCATGTGATTTACAAGATTTATTACCAACATGGATTATTCGTCGGACCGACTCATGACACACATGCAAACGATGAACAGACAACACAACAGACGCATACAAATGATGACGAAACGACTCAACAGACTTATGCAAATGATGAAGAAACGACTCAACATACTCATGCAAATGAAACATGATCGACACTACATACTCGTTATGGGAAAGGCTAATAACTACTTGAAAATCTACCAAAGGAGGTGGTCTATCAGGAGGCTCTCTCGGAGGAGTGTAGAAAAACTCATCTCGTGTGTGACGAGTGCTCAGTTTATCGTGAGAGACAACTATACTCAAATACGAGCTCATAAAGGTCCAAGTGTCTCTCAGGGAACGTGACGCGTCAGGGGGTTCACCAGGAGGTATGTAAGAAAAGTCATCGCGAATGCGACGACCGCCTAAGTGAAAATCATGTGCACCGACCAGAAGATGTGGCTCTATAGTGTAGTGAGTGTCCCCGAAAATAAAGAGCTCGTCTGGTGGGTCAGCAGGTGGTGCATCCCAAAACTCAGCGAGAGTGCGATGTGTCAGCAAGTGGTGCCCTAAATATTGGATGTTCCTCATAATATCCATCCTCTGGGGCAAGGTCAGGGACGATAATGGAAGAAACACCACTAACTTGAAACTCGTAAACAAACGGCTCACCTGAATCGCATCCTCACCAGGATGTGGTGGCTCAACAAGGGGGTCGTCATAGTATTCGTCACTAGGGTAATGGTCCTCCAGATGAGTACCATCGTCAGGGGTAGTGTCCCCGTGAATGGATGAAATAGCCACTTCGAGATCAACACCAGGCTCTGGTCTCTCGATCGTGATGTGACTCAAGGTAACGACAATGAGAGAGCGACATAGATCTACGCTCAAGAATGGGTCTGTGGGTGCGGTGTCAAGATGTGAGTCCAGGGTAGGGGTGCTAATCAACCCATGACATGCCAGAGGTGGTGGTGTGGGTAAGGGGCACGACACCATAGGCTCAAGAGGTCACTCAGGCTCACTCTCAGTCGAGGTCACGAGAGACGGGTCAAAAACAAGGGATAGGTCACTCACTGGGCTAAGCACCTCACTAGGGTGAGAGCAATCCGTATCAGGTATCACTTCTGCCATGTCTGACGGAACAATGGTAGACAGAGTGGTGTCCTCGGTGTGGGAGGAGCTCGTACTGCGGAGGTCAGAGTGAGGATCCAACCGACCAGCTCTTGTGGATCTCAAAGACTGTTCGTAACGAAGGGCAAGCTGATACGTCTGCTCGAGGGACTTCGAGCTATGACAAACCACCTCAGTACGAATGTCTGGTCGAAGACCAGACCGAAATCTGCAAGAGGTCATGGCTGGGTCCTCTCGGATATCGCTCCTCACAACTAACTCATCAAAGCGATCCCTGTACTCAGCGACGGACATGGATCCTTGCTGAAGGGAAAATAATTGGTCGAGCAAGCGACTCCGATACGACGAAGGCAGATACCTCTGACACAATGTACGCTTCATGTCCACCCAACTAATGACGCGATGTAGACGGTCTCGCTCGCGTGTCCTCTCAACGCTAGCCCAATATGCCCTCGCTTGATCTAAAAGTCTATGTTTCGCAAACTTGACGCGACGCTCACCGAATACCTCAAAATGGTCAAGATAATACTCCATATCCACGAGCCAATAACTGAAAGACTCGGGACTCGATGAGCCGTCAAAGGAAGGGGCAGCAGTACGAAACTGACTCTCAAGATCTCTCTCGGAACGATGATCCTCATAATAATCATTCCTAAGGTAACCGAGTCGTTTCGAAGGATCAACACGATCCGCTCGCGTGTACGGATAAGAACGACGACAACCATCATACTGATCGTCTCTAGTGTAGTGGTCTCGTGTCGGTGGGTCAACACGATCTCTAAAAGTGGTGTGCTGCGATCGAGAATAATCATCGTAGTAACGTGAAGATCTCCCTGATGGGGCTTTGTGAGAGCGGGTGCTAGTGGACTCGAGACCTCTAAGGTGAGGGGAGGCATAATTTTGACACCTAGACATAATAAAAAAATATCCTATAGACTCTACGACTGCGTATCGAAAAGTGTGCGCAACCTGGCTCTGATATCAATTGACGCAGGACGAATCTATAGGCGGCGGAAAATCCGCGACATAACCCTACATGCTATGCAAAGCCCGACGGATTAATCACAAATTAGATAATAATCATTAACATCCCACACAAATAATTCTAAGCAAGGCAAGATAATTTATTAAGCGAACAAGCTTTGGTTTCCCTCCGCGGGGAGGGCCAAAGATAGAGCGCGCGGCGAATAATTCCTTCCTGCAGTTAGAGATTAATCTAGGCACAAATAACTATAATAAAACGAACATCCAAGCAAGCATGTAATATTCCAAATGATAACAATGTTTTGAAACCTTTAACCAATACAAAACATATCACAAATCTGAAATAAACTAGGGCTGCAGCGATTTAGAACAAATCTGAAGTTTGGAGGCGAAATGGGGTCTTTCCGGGTGGTGGAAGATTAGATCGGGTAAGGGAAAGGTGGCTCCACGGAAGGGGATGTATTGGCTGCGAGTATGGACGGTTAGGGGGTTGACTGGGGTGGTGCGGGCTGGATCTGGACTGTCCAGTCCAAATCTGGACAGATCTGAAGTTGACGGGCTGTAGGGGGGGGGGATGGATCCACGTGGGAAGGTGGCTGGAGGTTGAGGGCAGCAGGGTGAACAGGGGAAAATAGGGCTGGGGTTGTAAAGGAGGCGGGAAGGTTGGAAGGGGAGGTTTGATGGTGGCTGTTGCTGGGGTTTGGTGGCAGGCACTATAGGAGAGGGCCGGCGGCTGGAGTTGGAAAGAAGGGGGCTGGCGGGCTGTTTGGTGGAGGAAGAGGCGGCGGCTGCAGGGGAATAGGAAGGGGGCTGGAAGAAGGTAGACCGGCGGCTGGGGTTTTAACAGGGGCGGCGGAAAGGGCTGTTAGGGGAGGGCTGGCAGCAAAGCCCTGGAGGGGCTGGCGGCAAAGAGACTGGAGGGGGTGTCTGTTTGGTAGAGGAGGAAAGGAAAACAAAGGGGAATAAGATACTTACCGATGTGTGATAGCGGATCCGGGTGCGGGAGGGCGTATGATGGTGGAAATAACGGATCGAGAGGTGAAACTCTAGATCTGGACTGATCTAGCATTTTTAGGGTGTAAGAGAGGTGGATCCACGTGGGAGGAGGAAGGGGGTGTTCGGATAAGGCAGGGGAGGAGTGGGGTGGCTGTTGGAAGGGGTGTGGGGGTGGGGGGGCGACGGCAAGGAGGAAGGGCCGCTGGAGGTAAGGGAGGGGGCGGCTGATGTCTGGCAGCAAGGAGAAAGGTGGCTGGAGGTAGGGGTGCGGCTGGATGGGGGAAGTAGGTAGGCGGGGTGGTTTGCTGGGAAGGCAGTAGGCCTGCTGTTTTCAATTGGGAGAATAAACCATAGGAATGAATAGTAAATTTCATCAAATAGTGCTATAGAGAAGGCTGGAATTCTGGACAGCAGGCCAGCCACCGGTGGCTGGGTTTTGGGGGGTTTGAGGGTGGCGGCAAGGGGTTTTGGAGGGGGAGGAAGGAGCCTAGGGTTAGGGGATACCTTGGGGAGGAAGATACAAGCCTAGGAGTCGTCACCTAGGGTTCCACGGCGTCGGCACCGCGGGGTGATCGCTGGAATCCGGGAATAGTTCTCTCCAAATTTTGCAATGCCTCAAATCAGCCCCCTAAGAGCCTATTTATAATTAAAACCAAAACTAGGGCATCCCAATCAACGGCTATGATTGGCCGGATGGAAAACGCCTAAAATAAAACAATAATAAGTCCAAATTCATAAACCAATATATCAAATTGATTCGCAACGCGAATCCGAACACATCTGCGGAGTCCGATCGTCGATCCGGGCACGCCATATATGGTAAGTCGCCAAATCAGCCCCGAATGGGTCCAAAACTCGTCCTCGTCTCTGCTCCGCATCAATTACTCTTATAGGTGATGGCATCCCAAAAAGGCGGGAATCGAAATGACGATTCCGGGAGGGATCCACGAAAAGGGAAAGCTCCAGTGAGTTCTTATTTTCGTAATTTCAGTTAATTAATTTGATTATACTTTTGTTGTTACAGTTGTTTAAAGTAAACTCGTTATATAATTTTATGGACGAGTTAAATGCGTAAGAAAGTCTCCTAAGTGATAATAAGAAAGGAAAAAATGAAAGAAGTATTAATGCATCGATGCAAAATGAAATGAGCCATGTTCAGGATGTACCCAATAGTGGAGGTGGGGGAATGTCCTCCCATATGAAAGTAAACGTGCGAATATGAAAAGGCATGTTTCAAGCATTTATATGAGTGCGAATATGAAAAAACACTCAGATAAATAAAGCAATGTGTCCTGATCAGTGCCCAATAAAGAAGATAAAATAAGGAATTACCCAATATGTAATAGGGTAACATAGAAGAATAAGTACATACGAAATGAACATAAGGTATGTACATCGAATAAGATCCAAGGAAAGAAATGAATGCCTAACTAACTCATCTTAATTGATAAAAAGGAAAATAATAAATCGCTTAGTCCTTTGACTAATTGTAAAATACAACAAAACAGGTCACGGAAGAGGCCAACCCAGTTCCAAGTAAACCATGCACTCCATGTTCTCCGCGGCAGGAGAAAAAGTATCGTCTTTGGGTCGAAGCCGCTACAGCAGTGTTCGAGGTGATGGATGCTCATCGGGAAAGGTGCAGAGACCCTGAGTGTCCGCATGAAGACTTTCAGTTTTATTTTAAGTAAAATCAGTTTGTTAGTCGTTCTACAGAGTTGTAGTATACTGTTATGAGTCGGCCTGGTTGTACTTTTGTTGCTACAGTTTTGTGATAAGCCGTTCTTTTATATGTAGACATGTTGGGCTATCTTCAGCTTGTATAACTTTGATGTGAAATAATTAAAAATGTTTCTTTTTTTCCTGCATTTTCCCTTTTTACTTTGTCATAAATTTTGTTTTAGCTGAAATGTTTCTACCTGGCGCCTCTGATGATAAATGATTGTAAGGTAATGTTCTTGTGGCGGTAGCCAATAGTAAGGGCCCGTACAAAAATTGGTATCAGTGCCAGGTTTGAAACTTTCAGTGTGACATGAGTATTGAGAAGGTGAAATGTAAGGAGATCAGTAGTAAGCATAATATGTAGGAAGAATTGGTTCACTCGCTAAAAGTGTCTTCCTCTTTCAGGAACCGTCTCGAACGTATATAAGTAGAAGGCAAAGCGAAGAACTTGATCGTGAACAAAGTAACATGCCAGAAGAACGTCAACAGTCTGGTTGGTCAAATCCTCCTCTCGCTGACGTTATCCAAGCACTGTTAGAAGCTATTCGTATGGGTACAAATACACCACAACAACCACAATTGTCTGTGGATATGTATTTGAAGCAGTTCTTAGACATGAGGCCTCCGGTCTTTCGGGGTGGATTGTCACCGATGGAAACTGAAGACTGGATTAAGAAAATCAAATTGACGTTTGATGCAATGCGATGTCCGGAAGAACGAAGGATTGATCTGACAACCTTTCTGTTGGAAGGAGAGGCAAGTAGATGGTGGAATAGTGTAAAGCAAGGACAATTTGCTGGCCGGGAAAATGCTGATATTCTCTGGGATGAATTCCTGGAAGAATTCATCGATTTGTTCATTCCACCGTCCGAGAAGCAAATGTTGCAAGAAAGGTTCCTTCGCTTAATCCAGGGTCCTCGTTCGGTAATTCAGTATGAAACCGAGTTCACCCAACTAGCATATTATGCCGGTGATATGATTACAACTGAGCGACAACGTTGTTTTCTCTTTCAATTAGGCTTGCGAGACGATGTACGGGTGCATCTTCTTTCACAAAGAATTCAAAATTATAATGAACTGGTGGAAACAACCAAATTGATTGAAAGGGACGTTGAGAGTACCCAAAGAAGACATGATTTCCAGAAGAAAAGAGCTGTAGAAGGGCAGAATGTGGACTTTTCACGAAAGAGTGGAGGTCCTAATTGGAAGAAGAAGAAAGGTGGTCCCCCAGCGCAAACCCGTCTAGAAGCTGGAGCTAGTAGCAGTAGTGCCAAGCCTATTTGCCAAAAGTGTGGGAAAGCTCATTTTGGCGAATGTCTGAAAGGATTGGGAGTCTGCTTTAAATGCCAGCGGTCCGGGCATCGTAAGCAAGATTGCCCGTTGTGGAAATCAGCTCCTGAAGGAAGTGCCAGAGGGGGTCCTAGTCAAGTACTGACCCTGCATTATATTGATACCCCTAGCCGAGTTGAGAAAGGAAAGAGTTTCGAATCGATAGTATCTGTTCCGGCTTTGGAATTCAAGGAAGAGAGGCAAATTCAGCCTCGACTTTTTAATTTGAATCAGCAGGAGGCAAAGACGGAAGATACTGTGATTACAGGTATGATCTATTCACAAACTCATCTGTTAAAGGTATTGTTCGATACATGTGCAAGCCATTCGTTTATATCTTCATCGACACTAAAAGACATAACGATGGAACCATATCAATCCACTAATGAATTGAGAGTCAAAATGCCAAATAATACCGAGGACTACACAGCTTAGGTGTACGATATGGTTGACAATGGGACATAAACCGGTAGAAGCAGATGTTGCAGTCTTGCCTCTATCTGAGTTTGATATCATTTTGGGGATGGACTGACTAGCGAAGCATGAAGCCGTTATTGATTGTAAGAAAAAAGAAATCGCACTAAAAATACCAGATCAGACAAAGTGTGTATTTAAAGGGATGAGTGAAGTCTCAAAAATTTTCATATCTTCATTGAAGGCAAGCAAGAAAATAAAGAAAGGTTGTGAAGTAATATTAGTAATGATTAAAGGAAATAATGCAGTGACGTGCGAGCCAAAGGCAGTCCCTGTGGTGTGTGATTTTCTCGAAGTATTCCCGGATGAGTTACCAGGAATACCTCCTCCAAGAGAAATTGAGTTTACTATCCCTCTGATTGAAAGAGCTACCCCAGTATTGTATGGCTCCTAAAGAATTGCCAGAATTGAAAAGTCAACTACAAAAATTATTAGACAAAAATTTTATACGACCAAGTACGTCACCCTGGGGAGCTCCAGTGCTTTTTGTCAAAAAGAAAGATGGATCGTTACGCTTGTGTGTGGATTATAGGGAATTAAATAAGTTAACAATCCGAAATCAGTATCCACTACCTCGAATTGATGATTTATTTGATCAGTTAGTAAGTGCGAAAGTCTTTTCCAAAATTGACCTCAGATCGGGTATCACCAACTAAGAATTAAGGAAGATGTCTACAAAACTGCATTTAGCACCAGATACGAACATTTTGAGTTCGTAGTGATGCCTTTTGGACTGACAAATGCGCCAGCAGTTTTTATGGATTTAATGAACTGGGTGTTCAAGGAATTTCTTGATACGTTCGTTATAGTATTTATCGATGATATCCTTATTTATTCCAAAGATAAGAGTGAACACGCAGAACATTTGCAAATCGTGTGCAAACGCTGAAACAACGCACCTTATATGCAAAATTTTCGAAATGTGAATTTTGGCCGAGTAAAGTCTCATTCTTGGGTCATGTGGTCACTGAGCATGAGTTGTCTGTAGACCCAGTAAGGATAGAAGCAATTATGAATTGGCCAAGACCGATTTCTGTAACTGAAATCCGAAGTTTCCTTGATTTAGCGGGCTATTATAGGAAATTTGCCAAAGATTTCTCGAAGATTGCTTTACCACTTACAAAGTTAACGCGCAAGAATGTTCCATTTTGTTGGACTGAAGAATGTCAGGCTGCATTTGATGCATTAAAAGAAAGGTTAACGACATCGCCAATCTTGGTACTGCCATTTGGCACAGAAGGGTTCCAAATTTATAGTGATGCATCTCTGAAGGGCCTTGGTTGTGTGTTAATGCAGAAGGGTAAAATTATAGCTTATGCTTCGAGACAGTTAAAAGTTCCTGAACGAAATTACCCGACGCATGACTTGGAATTAGCAGCAGTTGTTTTTGCACTAAAAATTTGGCGACACTATTTGTATGGCGCTCAATGTGAAATTTTCACAGATCATAAAAGCATAAAATATATTTTCTCCCAAAAAGAAATCAACCTCCGACAAAGACGATGGTTGGAATTAATTAAAGACTACGATGTGGACATTAAATACCATCCAGGTAAAGCCAACGTCGTAGCTGATGCGTTAAGTAGGAAGAGTTTAGCATCCATGATCGTGCCGCTAACAGAGCAGAAAGGCTTGTTGCGAGAAATGCAAAAGTTAGAATTGCTTACGTGTATTACCACCTCCCAAACTCGAGTACAACTCTATCAGATGTTGGCAGAGCAGCCAATTAAAGTACAAGTCAGGAAAGCGATGGATCAAGATCCTCTGTTTGTGAAATTTCTCGAAAAAGTAAGATGTGGGCAGTCAACTGCTTTCGTGGAAGATGATGGACTATTGTTTATGAATGGTAGGTTGTGTATTCCCGATGTTAAAACACTCAGAGCAGAGATACTTTATGAAGCACACAACACGACCTACTCGGTTCATCCTGGAAGAACAAAAATGTATCACGACCTAAAGCAAGAATTTTGGTGGTCAGGGATGAAAACGGATGTAATTAAATATATTGCCAAATGCCACACTAGTCAAGTTGTGAAAGCAGAACATCAAAAACTTGGCGGATATTTACAACCCTTACCTATTCCTGAGTGGAAGTGAGATGATATAGCTATGGACTTTAGGATGGGATTACCGAGGAGTAAACCTGGAAATAATGATATTTGGGTGATTATTGATCGACTCACAAAAGTGGCACATTTTATTCCCATGAAGAAAGACGGATCAGTTCAAAGGTTAGTCGACCAGTACATTGATGTTATTGTGAAATATCATGGAATTCCCCGATCTATAATCTCTGATAGAGATGGGCGTTTTAGATCTGATACTTGGAAGATAGTACAGAAAAAGTTGGGAACCAGATTATTGTATAGCACTGCTTTTCACCCGCAAACGGATGGTCAATCAGAACGAACCATTCAGTTGTTAGAAGACCTTTTGAGAATGGTCGTACTCGATCTATAAGATGATCATGGGAAAAATACCTATCCTTAGTGGAATTCTCGTATAATAATAATTATCAATCAAGTATCCAGATGGTACCCTTTGAAGCTTTGTATGGGCGGAGGTGTCGAACTCCTCTAAGCTGGGCAGAAGATGGTGAGCAAAAGTTATTTAAAGGAAAAAGTAGATAAAATGTATGATAAAATCTCAATTGTTCGAGAAAGATTAAAAATAGCTCAAGACAGACAGCAAAAGTGTTACAATGCCAGACATCGAAGAGTAGAGTTTAATGTGGGTGACATGGTCTGTCTGAAGATAAAACCTTTCAAGGGAGTTTCGCGAATTCGTCGAATTGGAAAGCTTAGTCCAAGGTATGTGGTGCCATTCCCAATCACTGAAAGAATTGGAGAGGTGGCCTATCGCTTGGCATTATCTGGTAATCTTCAGAATCTTCATGACGTGTTTCACGTGTCTTCCCTGAGGAAATATATAGCTGATCCTGATACAATAGTTCCTTCTGAGCACATCCAAATTGAAGCTGATCTATTAAGCTCAACCGAGCCATACAAGATTGTTGATTGGCAAAATAAGCAACTTCGAAACCGAGAAGTTCGTTTCGTTAAAGTTTGGTGGAAAGGGCATACTGAGCATGAGGCAACGTGGGAAAAAGAAAAAGTAACGAGAGATCTCTTCCCTCAACTCTTTAATGTAGTTTCAGATTGAAGATTTCTGCGAACGAAAATCCAATAAGGAGGGGAGAATTGTGATGCCGGCGACAAGGTACGAATATTTATTAATAATGTTCTATTATGTACGAAATGTGCGCAACAAAGCGACGATAATAGAAGATAAATATTACGTACGTGACATCCGGAGATGTGTACGTGATTCGAAAATGAAAGAGGGCTTAAGTATGTTATAAAATAAAATGAAAGGGGCTAATAGCAAAATGGGCTGCGATTCGCACAAATGCCTATAACCGGCTCAAAGAATTGTGACTCACGCTAATTTGAAGCGTGCGTGTCATAAGGGGGGCAGTCAGGTATCACATAAGGGGGCGAAGGCAATCCCGACTTCTTATTTCTCCGCTCCCAGCGTATGCGAGCCCGACGACAGGCGAGGAAGCCGACCGACGCCGCTCGCTCCCGACTCCTCAGTTCTCCTCCATTTCTCGTGATTTCTCCATCGTTAGAGAGGTAATCCCTTCCTCTTCACTCCTCTGTAGTCATATGTGAAGTTTTGCATGGATTTGAAGTATCAAATTTCTAGGGTTTGAGTTTTTTTAGGCCGTTTTCAATTCCTTTTCATGCAACAAGTTTCTGAAAGGGATTGTTATGCATTTATTACCGTTAGTCCATGATTTCAAGCATTTTAAGTGAAACCCTAATTGAGGTAATGCGGATTTCCGAAATTCCTAGTGTTTCTCATGTTGGAAATCGACTCCTAGTGTATTCTCTCCCTCATTTGGAGCAAAACCCCTTCCAAAGAAATTAGGGCAGCGATTTGTAATTGAGATTTGATGTCTTTTCCTTCAATTACGTTACGAATTAAGTTTGAGGGTGGTGTTCCCTCACTAAATTAGTGAAAACCCCTATGTTAAAGTTAGGGCAGCCAACATAAGCATTTCAATTGACCTAATTAGGTCAAGTGAAAACCACCTAATATGTAAAATAATGTAAAAGATTACTCTTATAGGTGATGGTATCCCAAATAGGCGGGAATCGAAATGACGATTCCGGGTGGGATCCACGAAAAGGGAAAGCTCGGTGAGTTCTAATTTTCATAATTTCAGTTAATTAATTAGATTATACTTTTGTTGTTACAGTTGTTTAAAGTAAACTCGTTATATAATTTTAGGGACGAGTTAAATGCGTAAGAAAGTCTCCTAAGTGATAATAAGAAAGGAAAAAATGAAAGAAGTATTAATGCATCGATGCAAAATGAAATGGGCCATGTTCAGGATGTACCCAATAGTGGAGGTGGGGTGAATGTCCTCCCATATGAAAGTAAACGTGCGAATGTGAAAAGACATGTTTCAAGCATTTATATGAGTGTGAATATGAAAAGACACTCAGATAAATAAAACAATGTGTCCTGATCAGTGCCCAATAAAGAAGATAAAATAAGGAATTACCCAATATGTAATAGGGTAACAGAAAAGAATAAGTACATACGAAATGAACATAAGGTATGTACATCGATTAAGATCCAAGGAAAGAAATGAATGCCTAACTAACTCATCTTAAGTGATAAAAAGGAAAATAAGAAATCGCTTAGTCCTTTGACTAATTGTAAAATACAACAAAACAGGTCACGGAAGAGGCCAACCAGTTCCAAGTAAACCATGCACTCCATGTTCTCCGCGGCAGGAGAAAAAGTATCGTCTTTGGGTCGAAGCCGCTACAACAGTGTTCGAGGTGACGGATGCTCATCGGGAAAGGTGCAGAGACCCTGAGTGTCCGCATGAAGACTTTCAGTTTTATTTTAAGTAAAGTCAGTTTGTTAGTCATTGTACAGAGTTGTAGTATACTGTTATGAGTCGGTCTGGTTGTACTTTTGTTGCTACAGTTTTGTGATAAACCCTTCTTTTATATATAGACATGTTGGGCTATCTTCAGCTTGCATGTTGGGCTATCCCCAACTTCTCAATGTTACCCGTCTTCTGTTGGGTTCATGTCTTCCACGTTCTTCTTCTCTTCCTCTAGATTTGCGAGCAAAACGATCAAAGATCTCCTTTTTGAAGCCTTGGGATGTTGAGAGACAGCTTAGGCATAGCCCTAGACTGAATGAAGCAAAAGGAAACACAAAAACCGTGGAAGAACGAAAGATCTAGGCCCAATTTGGCGTGTTGGCTTAAATAAAACAAATTTTAAGTTGTGCACGGTCAGGCACACAGTCATGTGCCCAATCGTGCTCGCTGGACAAAGTATGAGCGGGAAAACAAAAAGGGAAGACAACTGAAATATGGCTATTCACACCCATTCACGCGTTCCACGCATGGTCGTCCGCGAAGGGAGCGCAAGATGCGTCCCAGACTTTTGGAATTTCAATATTTTACCTTGCAGCGAAAACCGCACGATTGTGCGCAGCAAAACCGTACTGGCGTGTGCCCATTTCTGTTAACTGCAGACCATTGCGTGCATCTCGCATGGACGTGCACGAAGGAGGCGCACGATATCCTTCAGACTTTTGATATCTTCGGTCGAACTAAAGAAGGCGCACGACCGTGCATTTTTTGACCGCACGACCATCAACATCATGAAAACTGGCATGCTTGCAAATGATCTGGGGATATGAATTCCAACCGCCTGGGCTCACAAAAGTAAGTTAAAACTATAAAACAAACATTTGGCATGAGTGACTAAGAGAGGGTATAAGGAGATTACTGGGGTGCATGCCCGTGCTAAGCATGGCACAAGGATCGTTCACCATATTCAGAATATTGGATTTGTCTCCCAATGCTCTTAATTGAGTGGAAGTCCTCCATTTAGCTCAGATTGCGCTCATGCATCATCTTTAAGTAAACTTAAAATAAAACAGTTAAATCATAAAGGAACTATAATCATGAATACGAGAGCAAAAAGGATGCCTAAAACACTACGAAATTCATCTTCATACCTCAACCTTGAGGACAATGTCGATTTTTAGGATGACAGTGTTGTTACGAAGATGACTTCCCGGGGGTCCACATGTCCCCCTATCTACTATGTTGTTTTAGGGCATTTTCGTAATTATGCATGTCTCTCCCACCTGTATATGGGAGTGGTAGCGAGTCTCTTAGGTATCTTGCATCAGTATGTATTTTGGCCCTCTTGGAGAGTAGACTCTTAGAGGGATCCTCACCCCAAGAGATTGGATTGAGCTTGTCTTGGTATCTTGTATCTCCCATCGTATTAATCTACTATTTCCGTTCGACAATAGCGGTAGCTATTAACTGATACCAGATTACTCTATGGCAATACCCCATACTTTCGCAATTTTTCAAACGGTGGCAATGCCCCATGCTTTCATTGTTTTTCATTCCGTTGGTTACATCTTTGAAGAGATTACCGAACGAACCTCCTTCTGGACCAGAACAATAAAATGAATCTTCTGGAAAAGGTATGATTGGAAGCTAGCTCGAAATTTGATCAATGGAAGACCTCATGAAGTCATTCAAAAGGTTATCATCACCTCGAGTTTTGGTCTTGCGGCCATACTCCTGATGTAACACCCCATTTCCCAATGATAAGGAATCAATAGCAAAAACTGGTGGCAGAACACTAACGCCATGCGGTAGGGTTACCACTGGTGGTAGCTCTCTTGCCATGTCGACAAGATGATGTATCATGTCGACGAGAAGAGTTAGCATGTCGATGAGAAAAGTTAACGCTGCGCGGTAAGGGTTATTGCTGGCGGTAGCTCTCTTTCCATGTCGATGAGAAGAGTTAACGTTGCTCATGTTGACATTGGAAGCAACGACTGTAGTACTGGAGCAATACCGCGGCGCGGTAACTGCTACTGCTGCGCGGAAGCTGACGGACCGAGATTTCTTAAACTTTGGATCGTTACCGTTAGATCCTTTTGGATCTTGGTCCAAGGGTGGAGATTGACTCCTGGCCCTATTAGGTCGGGGGAAAAATATCCTCATTTTCTATCTTAGTTTTCTCTCTCCAAGGTTAAGAAGAGGAGAGGCAAGGAGGGAGGAGAGCTAGATCCCTTCATTCGAGGAGCTTCAGAGCTTCAAATCGCGAGCCGAGTCCGGATCCATGGAGAGGAACCCGCTGCGGTCATTTCCATCAGGCTCAACCTTCGATTCATGGCGCCAAAGAGAACGTCAAGGGTAACGATCCTCCTCCCCGGTCTTAGGACGTGTTTGGTCCTTTCATATTTTGATATGCTTGCATAGGGCGTGTCTACTCCGCTAATTAACGGAGTGCAAGACCCCGTTTTGTTCTTTGGAACCCCGGGTCGATTATGTTCGTCCCCGACATTATTTGCATGTAGAGAATTCGGTAGTCGTGCAGATTTAGGCATTTTGTGTGAAGCCTACCCTTGGCCGTATGCCCGGATCGGTGATGTGCTTGTGACGTTGCATTTAGGTTAAGCCTAGTTTGCGAGCCGGAGAATGACTCCGAGGAATGCGTCATTTCGTTGTGGGGTTTGTGAGCAAGGGAGCTCGAGGAGCACCAAACGAAAGCCCCGTGAGTGTTAGGTGGTTGAACGCAAGCCTTCACCACCAATCGTATTGGAGTTGACTTGGACCTCCTACGTCGATAGTGTGTGTGAAGCCCTTGATCCCTTGTGCGGACGGGGTGCGTAGCATAGTGAATTAACATTGTTTATATTAACTTGTTCCCGGGCAGAGGGGAAGCCGCACCCGCATCGTGAGGATTACACGGTGAATTGAGCACGGGCAAAGGCCGAACCGAACTCGTTCCATGCGGGTCAGTGTGAGGGATACCTCTTGGATGCTGTTTGATCATGGTAGAGGCTGTGATAGGCCTAGGCGCCTTGACAGGTAAAAACAAAATTGTTATCTAAGTTCACGTAACTTAGCTCGTTGGTAGTGCGTGCGAAGCCTAGGTCCCCACGAGTGGATTGGGTGCGTAACATATTAGCTTGCAGCGTTACGGTACGTTGAACGCTTGCGGGCCTTGGTTGCCCAACTCTATGTTTTGATAATGTTAGCTATCTTGATTGCTTACGGGCTGAGACGAAGCTGTCCCCGCATCGTGCTAGTTGATCACGATGACTTGTGCACGGGCAAAGCTGAACCGAACCCGTTCTATGCAGATCAGTGCGAGGCCTTAACCTCCTGTCCTCCGTTTGATCATGGGTTAGGCTGCGAAAGGCATGATAGCCTAGGCCGACAATAGCTCTTTCTTTCCACCTATATTTGCATAACTTAGGGTGGAGGTAGTACTCGCGTGAGAGTACACCGAATGCATTCCTTGAGTCATGAAACGCGTGGTCGTGAGTACCCGCGGTTGTGATGTGGCGATTTGATGTTATGTTAGTCTCATGCACATTTGCTTAGGCGGTTTTGAGGAACCTCAGGGTGAACCCAACCAACATCATTTGCATACCTAGGTTCCCTTTACTTTGATGCTCAACCTAGAAGATTGATTGTGCTTGAAACCTCACCTTGTATAGAGTAGCTGCACTTCCTTTGTTTTGCTACATATTGCATGTGCCGCTTACTTGCAGGTGAGCGGTGCCCTGCCCCGGAGCCGGCTCGGATGACCCGGGGGGGGGGGGGGGGTGGGATCGTTACGCGGTTTGTGGTCAGCTTATAGCTGACCCTCGTTTACCTCTTATTTGTGAATGGTTCAGGTGCTGGTGAGCCGAGCGGGAAATAGCAGGCAGAAGCCCAATGCTGAGCTGATCCTCGAAGGCCAAACTATTTACTGTTTTACATGTATTGCCGGCCTGTGTGCCGATGTATGCTTAATACTATTGTACTGATACACTTGGATGTAATGTAAGGCCATAAAGCCGGAACCCTGTACTTATTTTCATTCCTAGTGTTATTGTGGACATTCATGTTTTTAATCAAAACTTCCGTTAGTGTGTTTTTCTTTACTCTGAGCAGTATTACTTTTCTGTTATCATCTTTAATATCTAGCTTGTGTGTTCAATATGGCGTGTGGTCCCGGTCGGACCTATTGTTATATTGTTTGTACAGACAAGATGTTACAATTTGGTATCAGACTTAACGTTTTCGATTCGTAGCGTCTAGGTTTGAGGACGAACCCTTTTACGGGGTGGAGTGCACGCGATGTGCGTTCACCTAAAACGATAAAAAATGATAAGAATATCCACTTAGGAATGAGAAACATGCTTGTTTGCGGAACCTGAGTGTTCCTTGATTGCGGTTTTACTATGTTTTCGGTCACTAAATTGTGTGTTTCACGACTATAGCTGACTAGGAGTGGAGCGGTGCGTTCTCAACCCCATAACACTGTTGAGCACAGTGCGCTTACTGATGCTCATGTTACGTCCCCTTCTACTGAAATAATTAGATGGGTCTTAGAAGCGGTGTTTTCCATGCTTAATGCACAACCAGGAAGGCTTGTACAGCCTCCTGCTCTTGATTTGGCCCCAGTGTCGGTTGTTGCAGTTGAGCCATAGTGGAACCGCAAGCGCTTTGCTAGTAGCTGAAGCACTTTCTAAGCTTCAACCCTCCATCTTTCTCGGGGACTCAAACTCCAAAGAAATTTGAGGAGTGTTTGTCAAGTTTTAAGAGGCCCTTTGACTTGATTTACTTGTGAGAAAGTGAGGCATGACCTGAGAGTGTCGAAGTGGTCCTCCGAAGACGGAATATTGAACGTTGGAGAACACTTGTGCAACAGGTCTAAACTATGCTGAGATAGGGAAAGAAGTGGAGTCTTCCGCTTCCCAATATCCTCCAACCCATTCGAGAGTGTACTCTCTTGGCCAACAGGAGGCCATTCACCTAAGTGTTGTTTGTGTTATGTTGCTTCTAGGGTTTTTTAAGACGTGCAATTGTGGCCATAGCGTCGTTGTAATGCTCTTTTTCCGTAGGAATAACGGATGTCGAGATTAGAGCGAGGAAAGCACAACAAAATCCTAGTGATTGATTGTAATGCTGAGTTAGCACATGCTCAAAGCTTTTTTGCTTGAGGGGCCTTAAAACCCCCATGCTCAGTTGACATGTCCCTATGGTGCTGATATTTCATGTGCGGGTCGGGATCTCAATGTGGTCATCGAAACCGGTGACCATGCAAGTGTATGCCTTTCGTGTGCGTAATTAGGCTTCATAATAATATTCAACTATCCGATGAGAGCTCTCTTCGATACCGGAGCCTCGCACTCCTTTCTTTCGGAGAACTTCGTGATGCGCATCAGAGTGCCGTCTACCTTAGCAAAGGATTGACTGGAGGCGGTGCTACCCAATGGATTCAGGATGAGCGAGGATAGGAGAAGCTATGTAAAGGTGCAGATAGGGAATTAGGATTTTGACTTGGAAGCGTCGTTGCTACCGTTATCTGAATTTGATGTGATCTTTGGCATGAACTGGTTCTCAAAGCAGCAGACATGCATTGATTGCAATATGAAGGAAATCACAAGGGGAAGGAACGCCGAAAGCGGGACCATATTTGCTGGTATGCGAGGAGCGAGCAAGACGCTGATGCCTGCTCTCCAAGTGGTCAAGGCGATGCAGAAAGGCGCAGAATTCTTCACTTTGTTGGAGGCTTCAAAGCGCAAGCCCAGTTTGAGGGATGTTCCAATAGTAGCGGAGTACGCATACGTGTTTCCAAACGAACTCCCTGAGGCTCTGCTTCAGCGAGAAATCAATTTCTGTATTGAGCTAGTGCCGGGTGCCAAGCCCGTGTCACGCTCACCGCCCGTATAACGCCAAAAGAAATGGCGGAACTAAAGGTTCAGTTACAGGAGCTGCTAGAGCAGGACTATATACGCCCAAGTTCATCCCCTTGGCGTGCACCGGTCCTCTTTGTGAATAAGGACGGAAGTCTGCGCCTATGCATTCACTACCGCGATCTGAATAAGCTGACAGAGAAGAACCGATATTCGATTTATCGACGACTTATTCGACCAACTGGTTGGGTTGATGGTGTATTCAAAACTGGAATTAAAGTCCGGTTACTACCAATTGAAGATACGTGAATGTGACATCCCCAAAACGGCGTTCAGTACCCGCAATAGGCACTACGAGTTCACAGTGATGTCGTTCGACCTATCGAATGCTCCGTCGGTATTCATGGACTTGACGAATAGGACGTTTCGGGGGTACTTAGACCGATTTGTGACCGTCTTCATCGACGACATATTGGTGTACTCCCAGTCCGAAGAGGAGCATGCAGATCATCTACACGCGATTTTGAGTACCTTGAGGAGGAGTCAGTTATACGCCAAGTTCTCTAAGTGTGAGTTTTGGCTACCATCAATGGCGTTCCTCGGTCATGTGGTTAGTGGAGAGGGTATCACGGTGGATCCGTCGAAGATAGTGGCAATCCGAGAGTGGCCTGTGCTGATAAATGTGGCGAAAGTCCGAAGCTTCTTGGGACTTGTCGGCTACTATAGGCTCTTCGTGGAGGACTTCTCGAGGATCGCACTTCCTCTCACTGCGTTGACTAGGAAGGAGCAGAAGTTCGTTTGGTCGCCGGAGTGCGCACGAGCTTTTGAGGAGCTAAAGAGCCGTCTGACCACGACGCTCATTTTATGCTCGCCATGTGGTACGAAAGGCTATGAGATTTATAGCGACACCTCGGGGAGCGGCTTGGGTTGCGTTCTTGTCCAATTTGGGAAGGTGATTGCATATGACTCGCGCCAGTTGGAAGTGCATGACAGAAACTACCCGGTCCGCGATTTGGAGTTGGCGATCGTAGTGTTCTCTCTTAAGCTATGGCGACATTACTTGTATGGCGTGAAGATTGACATCCTTACGGACCACGAGAGCCAGAAGTACCCGTTGAATCAGAAGGAGTTGAGTATGCGGCAAAGCAGGTGGATTGAGTTTCTCAGGGACTATACCTTCGATATTCATTACACTCCCGGGAAAGGTAATGTTCTTGCGGATGCGTTGAGCCGGCTGGCTCCCTCGCAAGCAAATTGGATTCTGATGCACGATGACCGTCTAATACGTGATTTGGAGTTCCTTGAGATCTCTTGTGTCGATAGGAGGTCAACGGCTACAACATGCTTGAGCTGGACGGAGGTTTAATATGACCTTGCGGATCGAGTCCGACAAGCTATGGAGCTTGACGAAAGCATGAAGCGTTATATGGCGGAGACTGTGGATGGGTTGAAGATGGACTTCTTTGGAAGGCTAGCAGATTGTGCGTCCCCAACGTTGGGAAACTACGGGAGGAATTGATGTACGAGGCTCACTTTACCAAGTACATGATTCACCCGGGGAGCACAAAAATGTACATGGATATGAAGAAGCTCTTTTGGTGGCCGTGAAAGGGAAGAGGGATTTTTGGGGTTTTCTTTCCTGGATTTGAGGAAGGAGGAGATTGAAAAGCCTTAGTAACTACAATCGAGATGGAAAGGAGAAGAAGCCATATTACTACCGGAAGAAAGTTCCTTGCTGTTACCTGGCAGCGACGGATGAAGAAGAAAAGACGATCGACTCTTTCGACTGGACGAGACTGCAACTGGGGCGCAAACAGCCCAAGATCTGTATGGGGAAGAGGTCGACGGTGATTTCTCGAGAGGAGAAAGGGGACGGTGATTTCTCGGAAGAAGAAGGCGTGTGGTTGCCAAAACAATCGTGGCGTGGGGGTGGGGGGTGGGGGGGGGGGAAATCGTGTCTCTCGGTTTATAACCCATGGCGGAAGAAGGAAATCTTATTTCCTCTAAATTACAAATCTGTCGTTGCTTCAAAAACATTATCATATATGTGTATTCTATTCTCGCGCACCCTAATCATTCACGTCGAATTAAACCTCTTAATAAATGACATTATTAAAGATGATTTGGCGAATATCATAACACTAACAAGTATTAATAACTCGATTCACCCATGCCGCCGTTCGTTCCTATATGCGATCGAATCCTGCAATTAATAAGGGACGACGCATAATTTCGGATGTTACATTTCCTGCTAAGGAGTATAGTCTAAAAATTTAGATAATTAAAGCCGGTGAGAAAGGATATTACCATTTAAATCTCAGGTTGATCACAATAATCAACAACCTTCCTTTTTGGGGGCCTTGTTGAATCATAGTTTTCTGAGTAGGAAGTCAAAAGATAGGTTCACAACCATTAGACCTGAGTCAGAACAACTCATTTTGTTGTTGAGCTTAGCCAGTCCTGCCCACTAGCTGACAGGATGCTATTGAAGTATAACTTTAATTCCTTCATGACAGCTATCAACCCAAAGTATGACGCCATCAGTTTTTTCATGATAAATAAGAAAAGAAGCATGGGAGGAACATCAAACTAGAGATTAAGGCTTCGTTTGGCGCTTATTTGCTCCGGTGAGTTGGGTCAAAAACGTCATTATCATAGATTGTATGTTTGGCAAGACAAAGGTTATGACCGCTACCAAGAAAATAAACTAGTTTTGAGCATAAAATGCATGCATTTTTGTAGGTGATGTCGGGCGTTCACGAACGACGGTTCATGACCACCGCGTTCACGACCGCCACCACCACGCCAAACGAAGCCTTAAGTCCACCAAAGAGTCGCCGACATCTCTCAAATATTTTTTTGATCTTTCGCGAGTGGTCACCCAAGGCTTAGGAACTTGTCAACTACAAAGAAATCACTCGGCCCCATGTACTTTCATCGATGCCCGAGTACTCTCCGGTCTCTCTTCAGAGTACTCTCCGAGCTCTCGTCGGAGTACTCTTCCGACTCTCTCCGGAGTGCTCTCCAGCTCTTGTCGGAGTGCTCCTCGGGCTCTCGTTGAAGTGCTCTCTAGGTTAATTTTAGAGTACTCTTTGGACTTTCTTTGGAGTACTCTCCAGGGTCTCTTTGGAGTATTTTTCGGGTTCTCATTCGCCCGCTCTTGTTAGAGTGCTCTCCGGGTTCTCTTCAAAGTATTCTCCGGTCTCTCATCGGAGTACTCTCCCACTCTCTTTGGACTAGCTCTCTGAGTTCTCATCGGCCAACTCTCGTCGGAGTACTCTTCGGGCATTCCTCAGAGTACTCTCCCGTACTCTCGAGCTCTCCTCATAGTACTCCCCCGATCTCGTATGAGTACTCTCTGGTTTCTCGTCGGAGTACTCTTCCGCTCTCGTCGGAGCGCTATCCAGCTCTCGTTGGAGCTCTATCCCGCTCTCGTCGGAGCGCTTGTTATGTGTTATGGTCCTCCGTCAGTTATCTTATTTACCTCGTCGTGTGTATTGAGTCATAGTTATTAGACTCGTAGTAATGTTTTAGTATTTTAATATTGTTTGCATTTTATGTATTTACGGATATGCCACCAGGGGTTTCTATAAATAGACCCTTCTCTTGTATTTGGAGGATTATGAAATGAATTATGAGTTTTCCTTTATCTCTCTAAATTCCTCTCTCTCTCTCTAAGATCTTCTCTCCTTCCTCCACCCTCTAGGACTTCTTCCTCTCTCATCCCCTCCTCCACCATTCTAGGGCTTCCCCTTTGTATCTCCGCCTCCAACAATCCGGCAACGAACCAAGCCCATAACAACTTGGTATCAGAGCTAAAACGCCGGCGAGTCCATTCCCGGCACCCCTTCCGTCGTCTTCCGCCGCTTCAACTGCTCCTGCCAGCCAACCCTCTTCCGCTGCTCCACCCCGCCGTCTCTGCTGTGTTCCGCAAGCCGTCGTTGTTTCCTCTTCCTCCAGCCCACTTCATCGTCCACCGCTCATCTCCCAGCACGCGCCCATACACTGCGCCTCCTTCATCGACCCCCAGCGTCTCCAGCAATCTACAACCCTCAACGCTGACCACCTCTCTCAGCTTGAGAGCCACCCATGCGCAGTCTGTCGCCGCTTCCATCTGTAGCCGACGAAAGCCTATCCCAGTTCCGTCAACAACGCCAGCTGCGCCTTCATCTTCCCCTGCCGCTGCAACTCCTCAAGCTCGCCGACTCCCCTCCCGGCGCTACTTCATCGACGCACGCGTGCCTCCTCAGCGCCCTCTGTTTTTCCCCTGCGCTATCGCCCGTTCCGCCTGCGCTGTGTCTCGTTCCGTCCCAATCAAGTGTCCCCCCCATCTTCCTCGAACCACGCCTCTTGATCTTCCTCGGGCAGTCACTTCCCTCCTGCAACATTTTGTCTTTTCTGTTTTAAATCGAAGTTTTCTTTTTTTTAAGTCCATCACATCCCCCCCATTCTTTTCTTATTTCTCTTCCTAACCGCACCCCTTCTTCATATTTCATTTGATGAATATTCAACTTAGCGACACGGATGTGGGCGCCCTCCACTCGATGCTGCTGAAGTGGTCGACGACATTTCAAGCCTCCATGTCTCGCTTCGAGGCCAAGCTGGATCAATTGGGATACTTTGACGCTCCGCCACCGGCCGTTTCGCCTCCTCCGCCACCGGCTCCTGCCTTGCCGGTCCCACTCTCCAGGCCAGCACAGCTTGGGCTGCCTCCGCCGTCCTCGCCGACATCGCCGTCGCCGTCACCGTCGCCGCCATCGCCGCAGTCACCGCCTCTGTCTACCCTTGCTCCGCCGGCCCCTGCCTTGTCGGTCCCTCCAACCTCGTCGCTTTCTGCTTTGCCGGCCGCCTCACCGTTGGTTTGCGCTCTGCCGCCTCCGACCGCGCCACTGCCTTTACTGTCGGCCACTACTCTGCCGGCCCTTCCGACCGCATTACCATTACGGCCTCGCACCGCATCGCCGGTCTCGCAGGACCCCTTCCTTCTGCCGGACGTTGTTCCTTCGGTTGCCCTGCTGCTCCGGCCTGCCGCCGCTCCGCCGGACCACTCGGCCCCAGTCCTTGCGCCACTCGTCTTTCCGACGGCGCCACCACTACTCCTCGCCGCCACTACCACCGCGACGACCTACCAGGCACTATTTTGGCGCGAGATCAAAGAGCCAGAGAAGCCGAACATCCTACTGGAGTTTGAGCTTGAGGACAAGCTCAAAATGATGGACGAGTGGAATGTTATGTGTTATGGTCCTCCGTCAGTTATCTTATTTACCTCGTCGTGTGTATGAGTCATAGTTATTAGACTCGTAGTAATGTTTTAGTATTTTAATATTGTTTGCATTTTATGTATTTACGGGTATGCCACCAGGGGTTCTATAAATAGACCCTTCTCTTGTATTTGGAGGATTATGAAATGAATTATGAGTTTTCCTTTATCTCTCTAAATTCCTCTCTCTCTCTCTCTCTCTAAGATCTTCTCTCCTTCCTCCACCCTCTAGGGTTTCTTCCTCTCTCATCCCCTCCTCCACCATTCTAGGGCTTCCCCTTTGTATCTCTGTCTCCAACAATCCGGCAACGAACCAAGCCCATAACAACGCTCTCTAGGCCTTGTTGGAGTACTGCTAGGTCTCGTCAAAGTACTCCATGGCTCTCGTCGTAGTCTTCAACACTCTTTGGAGTACACTCTCAGAGCTCTCATTTGAGTACTCTCCCGCACTCGTTAGAGTACTCTCCGACATATCGTCGGAGTACTCATCTTGGTCTTCAGCGTACTCTCCATCTCTCACAAGAACCATGAAGCACTTGCATGTCAGAAACATCCTCGAGTTGGCATGCCATCAGCAAGCTTCATCAACAGTCTCGTTTTAACCTTTATGTAGTCTGCGCACATTTCTGTATTGCGGGGAAGTTTTTTTGTGTGGTCTGGTCCCATCGGGTCGGGTCTTGAGTAGTATAAATAATAGTGAATAGTTGAGTAGAGGGGGCATTCCAGGGTCTTGAGTAGTATAAATAATAGTGAATAGTTGAGTAGAGGGGGCATTCCTAAACACTTGTAATCATCCTGAAGATCTCGCGTCTTAGGTTGAGAAGTGCTCACATACTACTCGCAGATCCTCTGCCTCTCTCGCAAGAATGTTCTGGTTGTCACCCACTTTTCTTATATATAACAACACGATTAAATGTTCGCATTGTGCGAAGCCTGATCTCGCCGATCTTGTCGGAGTACTCTCCAACTCTCGCCGAAGTACTCTCCAGAGTACTCTGAAACCTACTCTCGCTAGTTTTGCTCCTTGTGGACTAGTCCTCTCTTCTTTTCTCCCATGCTCTCTACTTGCGGACCAAGTATTCTCTGTTATGCAGTCTCACTACCCCCCGAGAAGCACGACGGGTGTGGTTTGGCGATTTCGCCCCAACAATTGCCATCCTATAAAATTTCAACATTGATATGCCTTTCTGGAATGAACGGATCTTAATATTCTTTCTTGAGTTGTTTTTTTAGTCATTCTTAAATTGTTTGCCATTTTCTTATTTATTTATTTGATTCTTGATTAAAAAATTGTAATATCACGTTGTTAGCTTATATCAGTAGTTTATTTTTGTGGCATATTTAACTAAGAATTGTGTGAATGAAATTTAAGTCATATTTTCATAATAGCAAGACATAAAGCCACATGATAATAGGAAAAAATGAGAGCTTAATCCTTCAAATCATTCTTACATTGTATTGCTTGTGGAGTAAATCATTAATCTTCCAACCTTAAAAAAAACGGCGGTATATTACTTTTCTTGATGAAGCATGCTTGTTTTTCAATGATAGCCAGCGTCTCTTTTCCCGTTTGCTGGAACCTTCCATGTTTGTTTTGACTATTTTGTATTTAATATCGTCTCTTCAGGAGGACGTCACACCTAAGCGTGTCATTGAGATTGTTGAGATGCTGAGAAAAGGAGAATCTCCTCCGGTAAGTTGAGCAATTTTTCATAACTTTTAGAGAATATTAGGGCTCTCTTTGAGTGCGGAGACCGTTGTAAACAAAGGTAGTTGGTTGAGTAGCTGCAATCACATGCGTCTTTTCCCCATAATAGCATTTTGCGGCAATACGCAAGCACCGTTTTCCCGCAGTGGCTGAGCATTAGAAGCCATGAATGATCTGACCCGAAAATAGTGAAGTTTGGTCCAAAGGTTCCTTTTACTGCCACAGGTTAGCCTCACTCCATTATTTACTGCCACGATCGCTCAAACCTGACGGTTTCCCCCAAACAATTAGATCACTGTGTTCAAATCAAGGAAATTGCCCATCTTTATTGATTCAAAACATCATGCATTTGGTACTCGTGTGCCCTTCTCTCTTTTTGTGACACTGATGTTCTCTTATCTCTGGTAGGTGGGCACGCAAAATCCAAATCGCATTAGAGGTGGTCCGGAAGGTGGCAATACCACTTTGCTTGGTGAGCCGAAACCTCCACCCTGTAGAGATCTGGATGCCTGCTGAATATTCTTCCCATATTATTAAGTTTATAATTCAGAAGAGGTAGAGAAAGATCTTCTGGTTAAAATATCCTTCTACGTTAAAGTGTCCTTCCTTTTATGCCATATAAATTGTTTAAACATGTTCCACTGGTTTTCATGACTCTGGGCTTAATTAGAGTTTTCTTTAAACTGCTATGAAGGGGTACTTACCCAAGAATTAGACCCCAGTGATTAAATTTATTTGAAGAAGGGGAAGGGACTTTGAAATTGCTTGAATCCTTAGATGAAGGTGAAAGAGTAGGAGTAACAATTTATGGATCAACGCCCTTGGATGGCCTTAGAGTTTTGCAGATGATATGCAAGCTCCTGGCATCTATCAGAGTGGAACTTTACAGGCGCTGCATTGATATTTAATGTGAATCTCAAAGAAGATCAAAAGGGTTTATACACTTGACACTCAACTACTCTACTAACTTAGAGTTTAGATTATTTTGTACACTTCACTATTGTACAAAACCCCGAAGGTTTCTTGGTACTGCTAACGCTCTAGGATTAACATTTCTCTCACAGCTGATCTCTCCAATATCAATTCCATCGTTCAGCCGAATAATTTTTGTGCCGCAATTCCAATTCCGTTGACTGAATATAATCTTACAATCGAACAACAAAATTGGAATTCTGTACAAAGACAATTCATGTAGATATTGGTTTTCGTCGAAAAGCTAATTCCAGAAAGCTAATTCCATTCAAACGAACGGACCCTTAGGGTCCGTTCGTTTGGTCGGAATTGAAATCCTGGAATTGGAATTGAAGGTATAATTCCATTTTTGTCGTTCGTTTGCGCGCTTGACGTTGGATTGAAATTTTACTGAATTCTGTGGAATACATTTTGAACTAAACACAATTCTTTCCAATCTATATAAGAATTGGATAATTCCGGCCGAGACGTATTTTTTGTCTGAGCGCACGATTTTCACCCGGGCGTGTGTTTTTCGCGAGTGAGTGTGTTTTTCGCCGAGGCGTGAATTTTTCGTCTGGGCGCGCATTTTTCGCCCTTGCATGCGTTTTTCACCCGAGCGCGCATTTTTGTCTCTGTACGCACATTTTTATAATCTGGAGCGTGTTTGTTGTCTGGGCGCGTGTTTGCCGTCGGGCACAATTTTTTCGCCCGAGTGAGATTTTTTCGCCCGACAACGAAAATTTCTCCTGGGGGCAATTTATTAACACCGACGTGATTTTTTCGCCCAGACGACATTTTTTCGCCCGGGCGCGTTTTTTTTTTTGCCCGGGCGAGATTTTTTCGCCTAGGCATTTTTTCACCCGGGCGCGATTTTTTCCCCCAAGAGCGTTTTTTCGCCCCGACGCAATTTTTTCGCCCGCGCGCTATTTTTTCGCCCGGGCAAGATTTTTTGGTCGGGAACGATTTTTTTGCCCGGGCGAGATTTTTTCGCCCGAGAGTGATTTTTTCGCCCGGCGAGATTTTTTTGCTCGGGAGGGGGGTGCGATTTTTTCACCGGGGAGTTATTTTTTGTCGGGGCGCGCTTTTATCGTCTGTTCGCGCTTTTTTCGGCCGGGTGGATGGAAAATCGCACCCGGGAAAAAAATTGCGCCCAGGCAAAAAATCGTGCCCGGGACACAAAATCGCGCCCAGACGAAAAAAACGAGCCTGGACAAAAAATGCGCGCCCGGGCGAAAAATTGCGGCTGGGCGAAAAAATTGCGCTCGGCCGGAAAAAATCGTCGCCATAACATACATTTGTTTATGATATATGTGATAAATATTAGATTCTTCGTAATATTTTTCAATTCTTAAATTTTATTTTATTTAACAAACGAATAAAAGTAGTGATTAATTTCACAATATTCAACAATATTGTTTATTAGACGAACGCTGGAATTGGGATTAGTCACCAATATTTAATTTCACAATATTCATCAATATTCAATTCCAATATCGAATTCCAATTCCGTCCAAACGAACGGACCCTTAGGGTTCTTTCGTTTGAACGGAATTGACTTTTTGGAACTGACATTGGGAATTAGAAATTCAATTCCCATGTTCGGCGCGACTAAATTTATGCGGATATTGGCATTTAAGCGAAAACCTATGACTTTGACTTTGAATTAAAAAAATCAAATCGCCAATTCTTACTTCCGCCCATGGGTTTTTCGCAGAATCGGGTGATTTTGAGCTCGTGTGCGTTTTCGTGCAGGCGGGCATTTTTGCGCAAGTGTGTATTTTCGTCCGGGTGAGTTATATCCCGGGAGAACATTTTTTACATGGGCTCATTTTTTTTGCCTAGACATGCGTTTTCGCTCGATAGCGTGTTTTTCGGCTCAGGCGCCCGTTTTTCGCCCAACTCGTTTTTCGGCCCAGACGTGATTTTTTTGCCCTAATGCCTTTTTTTCCTTGGGAGCCAATTTTTTGGCACGGACACGTGTTTTTCGAAGGGCGCGTGTTTTTCGTTCGAGAGCGCGTTTTTTACTCGGACATGTTTTTTTCGCCCGGATGCGTGCTTTTCGCCTGAGCACATATTTTTCATCTCAGTCGCGCATTTTTTGTCGCGATGCGCATTTTTTGACCGGTCACACGTTTTTTGCCCCAAGAATGATTTTTGGCTCGGACGGGATTTTTTGTCGGGCACGTGTTTTTCGACTAAGAGTGCATTTTTTGGTCGGACGCGCGTTTTTCGACCGGGCGTTTGTTTTTCGCTTAAGCAGACATTTTTTCGCCCGGGAGCTCGTTTTTTCAATCGGACTCGCGTTTTTAACACGAATGCGCATTTTTTAGCCAGCCGGGTGTTTTTCGGCCTGCCGGGCTTTTTTTTGCCCCGGCGCATATTTTTTGCTCGGGCGCCCATTTTTTGCCCGTGCGCGCGTTTTTCGCCCAAGTGCACATTTTTCGATTGGGCACGCCTTTTTCGACCCGGCCACACTTTTTTACCAGCTCGAACGTTTTTTCGGTCGGGCACGCGTTTTTCTTCCCCTGCGAGTGTTTTTAAGCCGGGCACGTATTTTTTCGACCGGGCGCGCATTTTTCGCCTAAGCGCGCATTTTTCACTTGGGCGCCCATTTTTTTGGCTGGTCGGGCGTTTTTCGCTTGAGCGTGCATTTTTCCCCCGGGAGCGCGTAATTAGCACGCGAGCGCGTTTTTCGGCCAGTCACTCGTTTTTCGACTTGGGCGCACATTTTTCGACCAAGCATTGGTTATTCGCTCGGACGCGCATTTTTCGCCTGCCTGTTTTTTAGCCGAGCGCGCATTTTTCTCCCGGTTGCGTGTTTTTTGCCCGGGCGCCAGTTTTTCGCCCGGGTGCGTGTTTTTCTCCCGGGCGCGTGTTTTTTCTCTCAGACGCATGTTTTTTGTTCGAGCGCGTGTTTTTCCTCGGGCGCGCATTTTTCGCGTGGGAACACGTTTTTCGCCCGTGCGCACGTTTCTCCCTGGGCCCACATTTTCGCCAGATTGCGTTTATTTCGGCCTGGGCGCTCATTTTTTGCTCAAGTGCCCATTTTTTGCCTCACCACTCATTTTTTGCTCTGGCCGCAAAACGCACACCTGGGCCGAAACACATGCGCTCCGGCGAAAAGTGCCCTTGAACAAAATGCGCGTTTGGGCAAAAAATGTTCGTTCGGACAAAAAGTGTGCTTCCGTGCCAAAAAGTGCACTCCCGACCGAAGAACTCACGGTCGGGCAAAAAATGCGGTCCGGAGCCATAAAACACAAACTTTGGCGAAAAATACGCGTCCTGGAGGAAAATGTGCGCCCGGGCAAAAATGGCGCACCTGGGCAAAAAATCGTGCTTGGGCGAAAAACATGTATCTTAAAACATATTACGCAATTTAATGCGTTCGGCGTTGATGTTTATTTTGGGTTTTATAATATTATTATATAATTTCAATTCCAATATTAATTTTATCATTCAGACGAATAACTTTTCTGCCTCACTTCCAATTCTTTAGATTGAATTCAATCTTACAGCCGAACAACATAATTGGAATTCTATAAAAAATCAATTCATGTGGATATTGGTTTTCGTCGAAAAGTTAATTCCAGAAAGTCAATTCCCCTCAAAAGAACGAATCCTAAGGGAAATTTTAGAGAAGAAATTTCAATTTTGATAATAAATAAAGTATTTAATCACAAGTCATAAATTTTCTTATTAGTAACTTATGGATGTAAATTTGGTTCGGGCCCGGTTGGACGACCCAGGTCTGTCTAGGCCAGACTCAAGTCGGGCCTAAGGGAGCTCATCAGACCTCCTTATTTTGCCAGAGTCCGGCTTGGTGCCTGGCCTTGGCTGGGCTCAAACCTGGGTTGGGCACAGACCTAGGCCCGCCTTGAAGTCTGGTTAAATGTTGGGCACACAGCCCAAAATGTTTGGTTGTGAGCTCAGCATTTGAGCTGGGTGGACTAACTGCTTGGGCCCGATTTTGTGGGCTCAGCAGGCCACTTTAGATTGCCGGTCCGGCTGTCATAAATAGTGATCCATAAAGAGTTGTCATGCGATTGGACTGGAGGATTTTGGCTTGATTCCATAGGCTTGGTATATAAATTGAATTTTCTTGGGTATAATTGGATGCGTTGGTATGCATACTCTTTTAGGGTGCGTTTGGCGCGACTTATTTGCTCCGGTGCGGCTGGAACGGAATGGAGGTTTGGCAAAAAGCATCGTTTGGCGCGGCTGATCGATCGAAACGGAGGTTTTTAATAACTTCCGTTTCTTTGTTATGGCCAGCCGCAGATCATCTCGCCAGTCCAGCCGCGCTTTCCTCCCGTCTAGGGTTGCTCTCCCCCGATCGCCTTCTGCCCTCTCCCAGTCGACGATTCCTCCGCCGGTATTTCTCGCCGCCGCCGCTCCTCACGCCGCCGCTCGTCGTCAACAGGAGCTACTCCTCATTCCGCAGCCGCTCCTCACGCGCCAGCCTCGTCCGTATCTCTCGACGCCGACGGAATCAAGCCTTTCCAGTTTCCTCCTCCTCCGGAATCTTCCTCCTCCCGTTTCTTCCTCCTCCTCCGGCTATCCAGTGCTTGCCCGCTCCAGCTTCCTCCTCCGGAATCTTCCTCCGCCGGATTTTAGGTATAACTCATAATTTTTTTGTTAATTTTTTTTTTGTGCTGAAATGTGTTTGTATGTGTATGTGTCTGTATGTGTTTGTGTTTGTGTTTGTGTGGTTGTGTATGTGTGTGTGTGTTTATGTGTTTGTATGTGTGTGTTTGTGTTTGTATGTGTGTGTTTGTGTGGTAGTATGTGTATTTGTGTGGTTGTGTATGTGTGTGTTGTGCTGAAATGTGTTTGTATGTGTGTGTTTGTGTTTGTGTGGTAGTATGTGTATGTGTTTGTATGTGTATGTGTGTGTATGTGTTGTGTGTGTGTAATGTGTGTGTGTTGTATGTGTGTGTGTGTTGTATGTGTGTGTGTGTGTGTATGTGTATGTGTTGTGTGTGTGTATGTGTGTATGTGTGTTGTGTGTGTATGTGTGTATGTGTGTATGTGTTGTGTGTGTGTATGTGTGTATGTGTTGTGTGTGTGTATGTGTGTATGTGTTGTGTGTGTTTATGTGTGTGTGTGTGTGTTTATGTGTGTTGTGTGTGTATGTGTGTATGTGTTGTGTGTGTATGTGTGTTGTGTGTGTATGTGTGTATGTGTGTATGTGTTGTGTGTATGTGTTGTGTGTGTTTATGTGTGTGTGCCGGTTTATGTTTAGGGTTGTGTGTGTGTGTGATATATGTTTGTGTGTTGTGTGGTTATATGTGTGTGTTTATGTTTATGTATGTGTGTGTGTTTATGTGTGTATGTGTGTATTTATATGTGTGTGTGGTATATGTTTATATGTGTGTGTTGTGTGGTGTATGTGTGTGTTTATGTGTGTGTGTGTGTTTATGTTTGTGTGTGTGTGTGTGTGTGTTTATGTTTGTGTGTGTGTGTGTGTTTATGTTTATGTGTGTTTATGTTTGTGTGTGTTTATGTGTGTGTGTGTTTATGTTTGTGTGTGTGTGTTTATGTTTATGTGTATATATGTGTGTGTGTTTTTATGTTTGTGTGTGTTTATGTTTGTGTGTGTTTATGTTTGTGTGTGTTTATGTTTATGTGTGTTTATGTGTGTGTGTGTTTATGTTTGTGTGTGTGTGTGTGTTGATGTTTATATGTATATATGTGTGTGCGTGTTTATGTTTATGTGTGTGTGTGTGTGTGTTTATGTTTGTGTGTGTTTATGTGTGTGTGTTTATGTTTGTGTGTGTGTGTGTGTGTGTGTGTGTGTGTTTATGTTTATGTGTACATATGTGTGTGTGTTTATGTTTATGTGTATATATGTGTGTGTGTTTATGTTTGTGTGTGTTTATGTGTGTTTGTGTGTTTATGTTTATGTTTATGTATGTGTGTGTGATGTGTGTGTGTGTGTGTATGTGTGTTTATATGTGCATATGTGTGTGTGTGTTTATATGTGCATATGTGTGTGTTTATATGTGTGTGTATGTGTTTATATGTGCATATGTGTGTGTAAGTGTGTTTATGTATATTTTTTTATATGTTTATATTTTTAAGATGGGTAAGCCGAAAGACGGTGGTGTTTCAGCACTCGACGGAGACTGCTAGCAAGTTTTTTGGAGAAGACATTCGCGTGTTGATACTACTGGCGGATGAAGTGATTCAGCCATTAGATAGATCTTTCAGTAGCACACCGCCAGAGATTCTGTACGACACACGTTACATGCCATTCTTTAAAGATTGTGTCGGTGCAATTGATGGAACACATGTTCATGCATGCGTACCTGTTCGTGATCAAGTACCGTACATTGGGAGACATGGCATGCCAACACAAAATGTGATGGCTGCTTGTGATTTCAACATGTGTTTCACGTTTGTTATGCCAGGTTGGGAAGGCTCTGCGCATGATAGCCGCATTTTCAATTATGCGTTTCGGGATCCCCGTTTCAAATTTCCGCATCCACCACCAGGTAATCAGATTTCTATTCCATTTTTTATATTTCTCACCTATGAAGCATAACAACTTTGCTCCTGATTTTCAGGAAAATATTACTTGGTAGAATCTGGGTATCCGCTACAAAGGGGATACTTGAAACCATATCCAGAGACACGTTATCATCTCCCGGACTTTGCTCGTGGAGGTCGTGCACCGGAAGGACGCCGAGAGATATTCAATCACGCACACTCATCCCTTAGAAGTGTCATTGAAAGATCGTTCGGCATTTGGAAGAAGAAGTGGGCCATATTGCGTGATATGCCGAGCTACAGCTTCACCAAACAAACCGATATTGTGATGGCGACTATGGCACTGCATAATTTTATTCGGCGGCACCCGTCGCGGAGGGATATTGATTTCAATGACGTCGAGCAGGGAGGTGGTGATGAGGGGGGAAGCACACAAGGGCATCAAGTCGTTTGTCCTGATACAGCAGGCGGGGTAGATGAGATGATCACGTTGCGTGAAAATATAGCGCAACAGTTGTACACTTCGAGATCTTAGATGGTGAGACGAATTGTTGGTATTTTTATCTATTATAGTAACTATTATCAAGATTGTGTATTTGATGTGTATCGAATTTTTTTTTCAAAAACTTCATTTGACCCAAACAAAATTTATAAAACTCCATTTCAATAAGCACTGAAAACTCCATTTCCCCAAACAGTTTTCTAACAAAACTCCATTTCTCAGAAACAGCTCTTTTTCAAAACTCCATTTCTGATGTAGCTTTTCATCAGCAACAGCCCAACCAAACGGACCCTTAGTGTGGAGCTGTATTCCTTGAAGAATACGAAGAATAGTTGGATAATGTGAATTTAAAAAATAAAAACAACAAATCATCAATCTGTTAATTTTGAATATTTAGGAATGATAAGTGTTGGAACTTTGAATGCCAATAAATGCTTTCTAGAACGATATTACTCGCCACTAAGCCCACAGAAAATTAGAGATTAAGGCTCCGCTTGGTTGAGTTGTTGCTGATGGAAAACTGCTAATAGAAAAGTGCTGATTCTAGAAAACAGAGTTTTTTTAAAAAACTGTTAGGGTGAAAATAGAATTTGTAAAACGGAGTTTTAAAAAAGTTGTTTGGAAACAAAACGGAGTTTTGAATGAAATTTTGTTTCATAAAATAATTACCAACCACATAATATATGATTTTTTTAATAATACGACCCAATACAAAAAAAGTGTCATAAAAAAGACATTTTTCAAATCAGTTCCCCTCGCAAGATTATTTTATGTTCTAGTTTCGTACAACTGATCCGCTATAATATAACACAGCGCGATCATCTTGTTAACACCACCTGCAGCATCAGAGCATATTTCTCGCCGCCCCTGTGAGCCTACCCCACGATCCACACCCTCACGCTCACACTCACTGAAGTCAATATCCACCCGCGAAGGGTGCCGATGAATGAAATTATGTAAAGTCATTGTGACCATCACAATATCTCTGTTTGTCAAAGCGATAGCTTGGCATGTCCCGCTGTATGACCCGCTTCTTCTTCCAAACTCTGAACGATCGTTCTATCACACTTCTAAGCGATGAATGCGCATGATTGAACATCTCTCGATGTCCTTCTGCTCGACGACCACCACAAGCAAAGTCTGGCAGATGATACCTTGTATCTTGATACAGTTACAAATATCCTCTTTGTAGAGGATAATCAGAATCAACCAAGTAATATTTTTCTGAAGAATATAAAAAAATGTTTAACAACGAAAAATATTTAAAGTAATAAATAGATGGACTGAATTTTTATTAATTACCCTGAGGTGGATGAGAGAACTTATAACAAGGATCACTTATGATATAATTGAAAATGCGACTATCGTGCACAAATCCCTCCCAACCCGCCACAACGAAAGTGAAGCACATGTTGAAATCATAAACAACCATGACATTTTGTGTTGGTCTGCCCCGTCTCCCAATATAGGGTACTTGACTTCCAATTGGTATTCACGCATCAACATGTGCTCCATCTATTGCCCCAACGCAATCTTTAAAAAAAGGCATATAACGTCTGTCATACATAATCTCTGGCGGAGTGCAGTTGAAAAAACTATCTAATGGCTGAATCACTTCCTCCGTTAACTGCAACAAAGCGCGAATACCTCGTGCAAAAAATCTGTTAGTTGTCTTCGTTGAGTGCTGAAAGCGCTTGTGTTTTTCTCATTGATTCATTATGCGATAATATGTACACTGTCAATGTTAGCACTTCTCTGGATGCAGTCCTTCTTGTTCCTTGAAAACCACACTTCTTTTCCAGAGAATGCAAAAGATCCATAAATATTTCTTGATTCATCATGAATGAGTCATGAAATCTCACTCGAGAACCACGATGTAGCTGTCCAATCCATTTATCACATGTTTGCTTTGAAGTCATGAATGAGACTGGATGGTTCAACAGAGAGGTGTGTTCGGAGACAAAACATATTGCTGCTACCAGATTTTGATGATTGACGATAACACAATTTCTTCTAATGTTCTAGTGAAACTTGAAAATGTGCGGGGATCATGTTTGCTTGGAAGTACGCGACCTTAGCTTTTCGATCAAAATTACAGGCCCTGACGGTCATGAATTGTGGAGATCGCCCAGACCGCCAGTCTCATCTTCGGCTGTTTCTCTAAGGCCTAGGTGGTCTGCCGCCAGCAAGACGCATGACCGCGTGGTCTGGAGTTTTCTTACTTTTTTACTATTTGCACCTCATGTATCCTCTCTTCCCTGCCTTCTCCTGTACCCCGGGCAACCCGTTCTTTTTGGACCTTTCCGTTTGGACAGGCCCCCACGTCTATAAATAGAGGGGTAGGGGTAATAAAAAAGGGACTTTTGATTCGAGCCTCCAGCTTATGACCTGTATAAGCGGTCTCGAATTTTATCTCTTTTCTACCTGTTTCCCTGACCTATTTTAGAATCTCATACAACCCCTTTTGATCAATCAAAGGCATCCTTTAGCCCGGGTAACCGGCACTCCACAGTTTTCCCCCCATCCTTTGTAGTGTGAGTTTTGGAGGTATAATTTTTGTGCCAACATCTGCGGCTACCTGGCAACAATAGTCGGTTGTGAAGTTTGGTAACTATTTTTTTTGCCGAAACTCCACTTTTAGGGGTTTAGACTTAATGACCACGGCTCTCCCAAACATGATCTAAGCATGGTTTACCTTCTCAAATATAGAGATGTTGATATTTGTAAAACATGAAAAACTTGGAACAAGAGGCTTCGGAGTGATATGTGGTAGAGCAAATACTTGAAAATCTCAAACCACTTGTGCCTTAAAAATGCAAGCAATACTTAAAATACTTTCTAGAAACATCAAAAATTATTACAACATAAGAACAAGTGTTTACCAAACAACCCATAAACTAAATAATATGTTAAACAAAGATGTTCATATAAAAAGACTGAACATGACATAACAGTTAAATTATTAATTGTTTGTGACTACTGATGGAAAACTAAGAGATGGTTTGGTGTAATAACATTATGAACATTAAATCAATAAAAAATAGGATTATAGATAATCATGTGCTTTATGTTGTTTGATACTCGGAAAAAAAAAATCTTAATTTATGGAATAACCAATCTATCAATTTAGAAATATGGATTAATTAGATTTCAGCAACAATGTTATGTAATATATAACTAATCAAATGGACCATTCCTAAAGCTAGTTTTAACGATTTGGGACAAGATTCAATGGAATTTAGTGATGGTTACTAAATGAAAGAAACACAAATTAATGAACATATTAATGCATTCAGAACTGAAGGGGGCTTTATTTCCTTAATCATGAGACAGTTGGGCCTAGAAAATAGCCTGGAAGGTATGGATCATAATCAGTAAATAATATGATGTAGAATTTAGCTGCAAGACATCTACATGTATTTGCAAGAATAAAGAAGATCACAAACTATATCTAACATTATATTAAATGCATCAATATTATTTTTCACTTTGTTTTTCATTTTCTAGAAGTTCGGAAATTACTACAAGTTTCAAAAGTTTTAGTGATTAGATACTAATCCATAAAATTTTAGCCTTAACTTACGATTTTAAAAGTTTCAAATTTCAAAAGTTTTAAGGGTTCTTTTATATTAGGATTTAAAAGTCTTTATTTAATATTAAATTATAATGATTGTAGCCTTAACTTACGATTTGGACAAGACTAACTCAGATTTTCATGAAAATTACACCGAAGGCAAATACCGGTCCTCCGAAACCAGCGGCGAAGTCAAAATCAGAGTTCGACGAGCCGATTACCAATTATAATTTATTTTACATAATTTACAACAACGAAACTTGACAATTTCGCTTAAATTAATTATTTTAAATTTTCTAATCTCAGAAATTTCTACACTTTGACAAACACCGCTAACATCATGATAACGTAACACCCTTACGTCATTAATACGCTGAAATGCTATTTGATTAAATTATCGAAAATTCAGGGGTGTTACACCTCCACCCCAATTACCTTCGGCACTGGAATCTGCCTCTCCTTTTCCTGCAGCATGCCCTGGCTGAAGATTAACTTTGCAGTCCTTTTTGTCATGACCAGACTTGTTGCACCTGTATCACCTTGGCCCTTCCTTCTTCTTCCCATCTTGCTTAGGAGCATAGATCCTTTCCTGTTGATATGAAGTCAAAGGACCATCGCTAGCAAACAACTTCTTCTTGTCCCATCTCTTCTTCTTACCAGAATAATGAGCCTCACTTTCTCCCATAGAGACAGATATATCATCCATCTGCTTAGCTAAGCTCTCCTGCGAAGCAAGCAGATTATCCAACTCTAACAAAGATGGCTGATTGGCCCAGCCTTGCACAAAAGTAACAAATGCCACATACTCTCTCCGCAAGCTGCGAAATATGTGTCTCTTCAGCTTCACTTCTGAGATAGGCTCTTCAGGATCCAATTCTGATATCTCAGCACATAGGGTTTTCATCTTTAGAAAGAAGGATGAAATACACAATTCACCTTGAGTTTCTTTCGCCAACTCATTCTCAAAAAATTATAGCCGCACTACATTCTTCTTGTTAAACAGGTCATCCAAGGCCGTCCATATCTTAGTAGCAGACTGACATCCTATGATGTGGTCGAAAAGCTCAGGGATGATAGCTCGCTTAAGAGTGAACTCTGTCTTAGCATTTGTTCTCTTCCAAGCCTTCACCTGCTCACCATTCCCTTCAGCAGCTACCATTGCTTGTCTTGCTTCTCCATCGACCACCTCCCATAAGTCCTCGTCAATAAGATAACTCTCCATGCACGACTTTCACTTCTTGAAGTTAGTCTGTGTAAGGAGCTCAATACTAAGACCTCTTACATATCCTCCTTCCATTGATATACCACTGGTTAACTTGAACTTCCAGAAATCCAAGCAAGATACTGTGGCTGATCACTGCTCAAACCTTCTTCCCCTCTGATACCATGTGAAAAATTTCTATAGAAGCGGGAATAAGGCGCAGGAACACTTCAACCATAACCAAGTCAAGAACCAGAAACAATAGAAGGATAAGAAAATCATATATTAACCAATCTTCTTAACAAGGCGAGACATACATGGCGAGAAATGATTTATCAGAACACCAGATGGAGAAAAATAGAAAAACAACCAAGGAACTGGCGGACTGAAAAACTGTGACTGCCAGAGACCGCTCAAACTGCCAGACCGCACGGCAACAACTGAGACCGTGTGAACAACACAGGTCATCAACCTACAATCTGTCAGACTGCCACCTCAGACCACATGTAAGACCCCTTTTTTTCCTTCAAAAACCCGGGTCTTATGCCCAGAACCGCCGCTTTGCGGTGACACCTTCACTCGGGAAGGTCGCCACTACAAAACACCAATTCTGCCGGCCATATCGATCACAGAAGAAGAAAAACATAAACGAACAAATAGAAGTTCAAGTCCACAAATCACATGTTATATATAATAAATGTCCACATGGTATAACAGAAATAACAATGTTACAATAATAAAAGGGCACATGCCCTGCACATCATATCCTCACTACAAGATCACTCACGGAAGCAAACTACTAATCACTCAATAATCCTGGATCTGGTGCTCCTGTAATAAACTGGCCCGCCTCCATCTGCACCGGCCTCTAGTGATGCTGCGTCTCCTCGAACCCCTAAAATGATATGGTCCACCGACCGTTAGTTAAAAAGACTAAGCCTTATGTTCCCCACCCCACCCCCAATGGATCATAGGCACCGTGTGGGAGGATGAAGCGGAGGACAACAATGGGTATAACAAAGAGCAGATGATGGTGAATCTAACTACGGAAAGTTCTACCACTACACATGTGTATACAGATAATTGAAGTAGTAATAGAGCATAGTAAGAGCAGGTAAAGAATAAGTAAAGTGCCGTAAGTAAAGACATGTATATAATAGAAAAGTAACCATTGATTTATAGGAATGCCCATACAAACCTATAGACCAAGGGGTCATTTAGCAAGGCCTATCGTATAAAAAGTCTCATAACCAATTTATATGATAGGGGTAGGGGTTGAAATGTAATGCTTATGCCATGACATGCAGAGTTATGAAGTTTATGCTATGTTCATACAAGTGCAACTCACACACCTCGACTCTATGCGCACAGACCTTTATTTCCCCCTTTTTGGAGCTAACAAGACTCCCAGGATACTCCCGTAGTGGCAAACAGAAGCGGTGGGTAGGGCCTCGCCCACCTCTGGGTTGGTATTCACACTACCTAACCTAGACCTATCATACGCCTCAACGCAAAACCGCAGAGCATCTGCGTACTCTTACTGGCTGGACCACCAGACTTTTATGGCTAAGTGCAAATTCCACACTTGTCGAGTCAACGTATTGACGTCGGTGTGAATGATCATCGAATACCGAAGATCCACCACCTTCATGCACATGCAAACATGTTCTACTATATCCCGATCCTTAAATTCCCCGAGCTAACACGCCCGTTACTATAACCTTCCGAGCCAACGGCTCGCCGGACCAACCCGTCCGTACCAACAAGCATTATTGAGACACAAGCTCACCGAACTAACTAGTCCTCTGCTTCAACCACCGAGCCTACCGCTCGTAAAACCAAACCAACTAACCTCCCGTAACCACGGGGTGTGGGTGTGTGTATTGTTAAGTTAATCTTGTACAACATCTTACTCCTACAGTTTATGGTTAATCTTGGACTTCCCGAGGATTACCCTGTAAGGGGCTCGCTACGGTACTAGGAACTGTAATGGGATGACACCCCAAAGTTCCCTTTCTGAAGAAACTTAGTGTTGTTGGTATCTACCTATAAGATTACCCCCTCCTTGTTATTACACTTGGATTACCCTAAGTATTTTATGACCCGCTAGGGGAAAGACGATCCTTCGTCAACTCCGAGCACAACTTTACCCTTAACTCACCAAGCACGCCTTCATCACCTAAACTCCTTTTGGCGACCTTCAATCTCTTCAACCTGACCATGCACACCAACTACATGCCACTTCCACTCGGTAGACCCCTAAATATCCAAATTTCACATTTTTACTATACGCAGACCAACTAACTATATGAAGCTTATAAGTAGAGGTATTCCAAATATTCATCCATCTGACTCAAGATATTTACTGGAGGTCTATCATGATGTTTCTAAACTAAATCCAGAGAATCATATTCTTCCTCAACATTTTAACATTTATTTAAATTTCTCCAATATTTGCCAAGTATGAATATGAACATGAAGTGTAAGGTATTCTCAATACATGATCTTCATAAAATTCAGATAAATCTATTATGCCAAAAATAACAGTAAATAATGAATATCACAATTTTACAGTAAGGAAATGTCCTCTATTTTTAATATTTAACATCTATCCAACCTTGAAGATTTATGAAGGAACTACCAAGAATACTTATGCCAAAATTATAGAAAAATTACCAGTCCTCTATTATGTACAGAAAAGCTTAATTACAGAGTTTCACAATTTATGGGAATCATTTCCTCACTGAAATAATTAACCCAGATAATTCCTAATTTGCACATGCTGTGAAGTAGCCTACTGATAAAAACTTTCAAAAATTCCATAAAAATTCACAGAGCTTCCTAGTGCTCTGAAATGTCCTATCACCAAGTTGCACATTTTTTCTAGAGAGTATTGGATCCTCAATTATATTTCTTAAGATTAAGGCAAAATAAGTGCCTTGTAAATGAAGTACTGGTTAAATCATCTAATAAATTTCACAAAAAATACCAGAGGTCTATAATATGACTACAAAGGCACTACCAAGGTTTCATCATCATCCAAGACCATTTGAGCATGTAAATGTCTCTTATAAGAAATTTCCCTAAAGAGTTTATGACCTAATTTAGGGGGAATAAATTCTCCTAAAATCCTCTCAAAATTCCCTAGGGCATATATACATCCCATGAACATATCTCCTAAATTTTATGGCCATTCTATAGCTTTTGACCACATGTCCTTCACCAAGCTCTATATGCCCCCAAGGGGTAAAACTAGGGTCCTAGGGCATATCCACCTCTACACCACCCCATCTTACTCATGAAGGTGTTTTAGGTGATCTTAAACCAGTGGTCAAGGTTTCACCTCATGGTGAGGAGATTTGACCACAATATCCCAAGATAAACACCATGCCCTAACTTTGACCCTATTTAACCTAACTTGGGTTGACAAATTACCCAACCAAATCAGTCCCAATTGGGCTGAGATTTTTATCAGGGTCATGTGATAAACCTAAGAAGTACCCACCAAAATTTGGAGGGCATTGGAGGTCATTTAACCCAATTGTTAATTAATATTTGATTTATGTAATTATTACAAAAATCTTAGAAAAAGGTTCTCCTAAAATTCCTATCTTTTGGTATGTTATGGTTGTAGGTACAAATAGCCTAGGTTTCAATTTTCAAGTGAATCCCATAACCCAATCAAAAGTTATTCAAGAAATGGTGGTTGTCCTACACTAGGGACCAGTCCCACCAAAATGGACCTACAGGGAGCTACAGAACTCTTTTTGGGGTGAAATCAATTTTAAACTAAAGTACACTCCAAGGGCTACAACTTTGGTGTTGACAACATTTTCTGTAGAGAGGCTTAAATATTTTTAATAAATTAATCTAGGTACAACAAAAAGTGTGACAGAAAATACATTAAATAAACATTTATATCATAAGATCCAGCACAGATCTTGAAGCAATTTCGAGGGCATCCCTTTATCTTCCTCCTCCAGCCAAGGGTGGAGATTTACCCGACCTGTAGCCTATCTACCTTGGTTTTCCCGGCCACCCACGCCCCTCCCCGACCGGCCAATGCCACCACCACCTTCCTTGAGGTGGTGGCCAGCAATAGGAGGTGTTGTCCGGCCGGTGGTGGCCGGAACCGGCGGTTTAGGCAAGGAAAAATACCTCCAAAAATGGAGTTTTCAGCCACATGATCTATGGCCAATTGGCCTTAAACCTTGCAAGCAACAGATGTGGATCTATCCATTAGAGAAGAGGAGAAGAACCAGACCTGTTGGGAGGGTTGATTCCTTGCCGATTGGGTGATCCTCCATGGCCGGCCTCAAGCTTTGGCGCCATTGCAACCTCCACACCAAGTTGCTCGAAATCTTTAGGTGAGTGGGGGAAACTCATCCTCACAGCCTTTTGAAGCTTTTTAAAGAGCCACTTGTGGAAGGGGGAGAGGTGAAACCTCCAATTTCACCATTAATGGCCATTAGGAATTTTTGACCCAAACTGAAATCCCATTAAATTAGCCACTTGGGTGGCATGCCATGGCTATTAAACTCCTCAAAACTGATGAGGGGGGAGGTACAAAGCCATTGGAGATGAAGAGGGGAGGCCCTTGGCCTCCCATGGCCATTAATGGCCTTCTCTCTCTTCTTTATCTCTCTTCAAAATTGGGAAATTGCACTTTCTCTCTCCTACTCATCATTTCCAGAAATTGAGTGGTAACTTCTGGTAATTATCAGCCTCCTAAGCTAATGGGCTACTACAATTAGGCCTAGCCCAAGTGAATTGGGCTTGAGTTAGCCTTTTCCCCTCTTTTTGGGCAAGGTTGACCAAGTATTGACTTGAGGTGTTGACTTGGTCAACTGATGGGTTGACTGGTCCAAGTGGTGTGTCTTGAGTCCCTTGAAATCACCCAAAGTTGGTTGAGTCATGGTGGTGCCCCATATGGGCCAATTAATCCAAAAGGTGTTGGTTTGACCAAAACAGGGCTAGAGTTGGCTTTGGTCAATTTGACCATTTGGGTTGACCCCAATGGGTGGGTAGTGACCTATTGGTCTCTCTTAAGGGTTAAGAAAGTCTAGGTAGGGTCAATTTGGCAAGGTGGAGGTCAATTGACCCTAATTAGGCTACTTTGACCAATTTGGGGTTAGGGTTGACTTTGGTCAATTTGGCCTCTTTGGTTGACCCCAATGGGTCACTGGTGCTTCAAGGAGACCCCTAATGGGTTAGGGATGCTATGGTGGGGTCAAGGTTCAAGGTGGGGGCCTAAAGTCCAACCCTAGGCTTGGTATCTTAAGATTGCTATTTGCAGACCACTTGGGTTTTCTCCTTCTCACCTAAATTCACATGGTCTTGGGCTCTTCCTATGGTTTTGTCATGACCTAGTCATGACAAAACCAACTTAAGGGTCTAGCTGTTTGGGGGATGTTAAAAATCCCAATAAACAAAAAAATAATTCCTTCCTCAAAATTCAGGCTAGGCTCGCGGGGTTTTCACCGAGAGTGACTGAACGTAACATCCCCTAAGAATTGAGGTTATTTCTGACTCGAAGAGCACCGACTATCTCTGCCACACCATTTCTAGTGGCTCTCAGGGGAATCAATCGATCGGAGGCTACCGGGCCATCTATAGTAGAGATTTGCTGCTCCGGCCGTAGTAGAGCTCTCCTAAAGGAGGAGACATGGAAGACGTCGCGCAATCCAGCTAACTCCGGTGGAAATTCCAGTCTATAAACCAACGGGCTGATCCACTCCAGGATCCTAGAGAGCCCCATCTATCTCAGACTGAGCTTCTTCCGCCTGCGAACCCGCGAGACTCCATGCATCAGACGTATCTTCCGGAACACCCGGTCTCCAACCTGGAACTCTACTGCACGATGCCGCCCATCGTAATACCTGACCTGGCTGCTCTGGGTCTCCAGCATCCTAACTCGGATCATTCGCACCTGGGTATCTATGTCCTCCATAAATTCCGAGACGATTGCCTTGGGATCCTCATCCTGGATCAAAGACAGTGGAGTCTTGTGCCTCTGTCCCTCTGAGGGTGGAAAGCTGTGCTGAACGCCAACCAAGAGCTGAGATAAGCCTGGACTGATCTTCACTCTTGGAGATAACCTGTTCATCCCGATCCGACATGATCGTCCTGGTCACACCACGATAACGGACAAACTACTCAACAAATCTCATCAAAAACCAACGAGAGCGTCCTTCCAGTCCAGGGTGACCCTAGCTACCTTGGTTAATCTATCCTCGTTGTTCAAATAAGACTGTGTTCGGAGTGGTAACCTGTGTGTGAAATCCATAGTTATATCCTCAAGCTTCCACTCTAACACGGGCAGTGAATGTGGCTGTTCTCCAAAGACTCTTGCACTTGGTCTACACCAGTCGACAAACCTGACAGTGCAACACAAACCTACAACATCTTTCTTTATTTCGGGAAGCTACATGTTCTGGGAAAACACCATTTCTTTGGTGACTAAAGCTCTTGTTTGTACGGGTAGACAACACCTCTATAAAGTTTTCTCTACACATTCAGATTCTTTTTCTTTCAAGTACGTCCGAGTGACCAATCATCTCCACTCCACGACTTATCCAGTTCTTACCACTGGTGGAATTAATCAGATCATCAAGCGTCCCAATCATCGTCAAATTAAGTGGGGGTGACTCATGAACTTTCATGAGTATATGTTAACCAATCATCACTAGTATAAATGTTTGTAAGATGGCTCACAATCATTTTCTATATGGAGTTTGATTCATAAGGTATACGGGTAAAATCTTTTGAAACCCTAAGATTTTCACAAGTCAATTTCATCAAGGAAATATCATCACGTTGATTTCACCAAATTCTTATCACTTTCACATATGCGAGTCTTGATCACTTTCGAATGGTCCAAAGTAAGATAAACTTAGATCGTTCTTATCGTAGTAAACTCAAACACTATATTCTAAATCCAATAAGTCATCGTCTAAGATCTCTGGTTATTCATCATCATAGCTCCCAAGGTATAAGGGCTACTATTGTAGTTAAAATCTTCTACCATGTTAGGGCGTGATTTATAACGATTCATGAGTTAATCACTTCCGAATGCCCAAACTACCAGAACTTTTAAATATAACTACAACTTGTATGACCTAGTTTCCGTCCTCAACTTCTAGACTAGGACATCGACATCCCTAAGTGATTAATCCTGACGACTTTACATTTCTAATGATTCAACTAAGGTCAAGTTGTTGTTCGATCAATGATGTCCTTCCATTGTCCTGGTAATACCATAGATCATCATTCCGAACATACTGTTACACATTCTCATCTTGCCCGAGTAACGTTGAATAAGATCAACTTAAAAATCATTATATTTACGATGCAACATCTTCTAAATTAGATTCAAAGGAAACCCAAGTCAGTAACTAATTTGCCCAATAAACAAAAGATAAGCCCCAATAAACAAAAGATAAGCCACTATCTATTTTGGGCTAAGTATCTTTGATATCGTCATGTTATATTCGTCCCAAGTATGCAAACAATCCTTAGGGCACACAACCTTAGACTTGGGGTTCTATCTTGAGACTTTTTGGTGTACTTCATACTTTAGACTCTTCTAGGTACCTTCTACGACAACCTTATCAGGGTCAATATGTCACCCAATCCCAAACGGGTCCCTTCTGAACTTCAATTCTTATCCGACCCTCGGTGCTTGTCATGGTGGTTGTCTCAATATAAACATGTCATCGGTATGAGGGTTAGATCTATGAGTCCCCTACCATTCTCCTTATGTGTCAATCTCTCTTTCTCTAGCATCTTGGGGTATCCTCGTACCTTCACCAAAATTATACCTACGGTCTATTTCAGACTAGGGCATGGTATAAATTATCATGACGAGTCATGTGTCCTAGTGGGGTTGAGTCTAACTCATTGACTAAAGGACTATCTAAAGAGATCTTTGTATCCTGAGGTATTCCCTGCTGGGGGCAGGGTTCGTCGCAGGCCACAAAGAAAACTTGGCACTCGTAAGGAGATTTTGGCCAAAAAGATTCAGTTAAAAGTGGACTTTTCCATGTGAGCACACCATTGCTTCCGCTGCTTAGTTTGTTCTCAAACTAAACTCGCGTGGGATGGCCCAGGGTTTGTGGACTTCTTTTCTTCGGATCGAGGTTTGTTCTGATACCAGTTTGTAAGACCCATTTTTTCCTTCAAAAACCCGAGTCTTATGCCCAGAACCGCCACTTTGCGGTGACACCTTCACTCGGGAAAGCCGCCACTACAAAACGCCGATCCTGGCAGCCATATCGATCACAAAAGAAGAAAAGCATAAACGAACAAATAGAAGTTCAAGTCCACAAATCACATGCTATATATAATAAATGTCCACATGGTATAACTGAAATAACAATGTTACAATAATAAAAGGGCACATGCCCTGCACAGCATATCCTCACTACAAGATCACTCACGGAAGCAAACTACTAATCACTCACTAATCCTGGAACTGGTGCTCCTGTAATAAACTGGTCTGCCTCCATCTGCACTGGCCTCTAGTGCTGCTGCGTCTCCTCGAACCCCTAAAATGATATGGTCCACCGACCGTTAGTCAAAAAGACTAAGCCTTATGTTCCCCACCCCACCCCCAATGGCTCCTAGGCACCGTGTGGGAGGATGAAGCGGAGGACAACAATGGGGTATAACAAAGAGCAGATGACGGTGAATCTAACTACGGAAAGTTCTACCACTATACATGTGTATACAGATAATTGAAGCAGTAATAGAGCATAGTAAGAGCAGGTAAAGAATAAGTAAAGTGCCGTAAGTAAAGACATGTATATAATTGAAAAGTAACCATTGATTTATAGGAATGCCCATACAAACCTATAGACCAAGGGGTCGTTTAGCAAGGCCTATCGTATAAAAAGTCCCATAACAAATTTATACGACAGGAGTAGGGGTTTGAAATGTAATGCTTATGCCATGACATGCAGAGTTATGAAGTTTATGCTATGTTCATACAAGTGCAACTCACACACCTCGACTCTATGTGCACATACCTTTAGTTCTCCCTTTTTGGAGTTAGCAAGACTCCCAGGATACTCCCGTAGTGGCAAACAGAAGCGGTGGGTTGGGCCTCGCGCACCTCTAGGTTGGTATTCACACTACCTAACCTAGACCTATCATACGCCTCAACACAAAACCGCGGAGCATCTGCGTACTCTTACTGGCTGGACCACCAGACTTTTATGGCTAAGTGCAAATTCCACACTTGCCGAGTCAACGTATTGACGTCGGTGTGAACGACCGTCCAATACCGAATACCCACCACCTTCATGCACATGCAAACATGTTCTACTATATCCCGAGCAATAAATTCCCCGAGCTAACCCGCTCGTCACTATAACCTTCCGAGCCAATGGCTTGCCGGACCAACCCGTCCGTACCAACAAGCATTATTGAGACACAAGCTCACCGAACTAACTAGTTCGCTGCTTCAACCACCGAGCCTACCGCTCGTAAAACCAAACCAACTAACCTCCCGTAACCATGGGGTGTGGGTGTGTGTATTGTTAAGTTAATCTTATAGAACATCTTACTCCTACAGTTTATGGTTAATCTTGGACTTCCCGAGGATTACCCTATAAGAGGCTCGCTACGGTACTAGGAACTGTAATGGGATGACACCCCAAAGTTCCCTTTCTCAAGACACTTAGTGTTGTTGGTATATCCCATAAGATTACCCCCTCCTTGTTAATACACTTGGATTACCCTAAGTATTTTATGACCCGCTAGGGGAAAGACGATCCTTCGTCAACCCCGAGCACAACTTTACCCTTAACTCACCAAGCACGCCCTCATCACCTAAACTCCTTTTGGTGACCTTAAATCTCTTCAACCTGACCATGCACACCAACTACATGCCACTTCCACTCGGTAGACCCCTAAATATCCAAATTTCACATTTTTACTATACGCAGACCAACTAACTATATGAAGCTTATAAGTAGAGGTATTCCAAATATTCATCTATCTGACTCAAGATATTTACTGGAGGTCTATCATGATGTTTAAACTAAATCCAGAGAATCATATTTTTTCTCAACATTTTAACATTTATTTAAATTTCTCCAATATTTGCCAAGTATGAATATGAACATGAAGTGTAAGGTATTCTCAATACATGATCTTCATAAAATTCAGATAAATCTATTATGCCAAAATAACAGTAAATAATGAATATCACAATTTTACAGTAAGGAAATGTCCTCTATTTTTAATATTTAACATCTATCCAACCTTGAAGATTTATGAAGGAACTACCAAGAATACTTATGCCAAAATTATAGAAAAATTACCAGTCCTCTATTATGTACAGAAAAGCTTAATTACAGAGTTTCACAATTTATGAGAATCATTTCCTCACTGAAATAATTAACCCAAATAATTCCTAATTTGCACATGCTGTGAAGTAGCCTATTGATAAAAACTTCCAAAAATTCCATAAAAATTTACCGAGCTTCCTAGTGCTCTAAAATGTCCTATCACCAAGTTGCACATTTTTCTAGAGAGCATTGGACCCTCAATTATATTTCTTAAGATTAAGGCAAAATAAGTGCCTTGTAAATGAATTACTGGTTAAATCATCTAATAAATTTCACAAAAAATACTAGAGGTCTATAATATGACTACAAAGGGACTACCAAGGTTTCATCATCATCCAAGACCATTTGAGCATGTAAATGTCTCTTATAAGAAATTTCCCTAAAGAGTTTATGACCTAATTTAGGGGGAATAAATTCTCCTAAAATCCTCTCAAAATTCCCTAGGGCATATATACATCCCATGAACATATCTCCTAAATTTTATGGCCATTATATAGCTTTTGACCACATGTCCTTCACAAAGCTCTATATGCCCCCAAGGGGTAAAACTAGGGTCCTAGGGCATATCCACCTCTACACCACCCCATCTTACTCATGAAGGTGTTTTAGGTGATCCTAAACCAGTGGCCAAGGTTTCACCTCATGGTGAGGAGATTTGACCACAATATCCCAAGATAAACACCATGCCCTAACTTTGACCCTATTTGACCTAACTTGGGTTGACAATTTACCCATCCAAATCAGTCCCAATTGGGTTGCGATTTTTACCAGGGTCATGTGATAACCCTAAGAAGTACCCACCAAAATTTGGAGGGCATTGGAGGTCATTTGACCCAATAGTTAATTAATATTTGATTTATGTAATTATTACAAAAACCTTAGAAAAAGGTTCTCCTAAAATTCCCATCTTTGGGTATGTTATGGTTGTAGGTACAAATAGCCTAGGTTTCAATTTTCAAGTCAATACCATAACCCAATCAAAAGTTATTCAAGAAATGGTGGCTGTCCTACACTAGGGACCAGTGCCACCAAAATGGACCTACAGGGAGCTACAGAACTTCTTTTGGGGTGAAATCAATTTTAAACTAAAGTAGACTCCAAGGGTTACAACTTTTGTGTTGACCACGTTTTCTGTAGAGAGGCTTAAGTATTTTTAATAAATTAATCTAGGTACATCAAAAAGCGTGACAGAAAATACATTAAATAAACATTTATATCATAAGATCCAGCACAGATCTTGAAGCAATTTCGAGGGCATCCCTTCATCTTCCTCCTCCAGTCAAGGGTGGAGATTTACCCGACCTGTAGCCTATCTACTTTGGTTTTTCTGGACACCCACGCCCCTCCCCGACCGGCCAATGCCACCACCACCTTCCTTGAGGTGGTGGCCAGCGATAGGAGGTGTTGTCCGACCGGTGGTGGCCGGAACCGGCGGTTTAGGCAAGGAAAAATACCTCCAAAAATGTAGTTTTCAGCCACATGATCTAGGGCCAATTGACCTTAAACCTTGCAAGCAATAGATGTGGATCTTTCTGAAAGAATATAGGTATGCTAACTAATTCACCTAGAGGGGGGGGGGGGGGGGGGGTGAATAGGTCTTTTGAGTTTTACTTGATAATTATGGCTGTTAAAACTATTCTAATTATATAATCAAGCAACACAGAAAGCACACAAGTATGTATAGAGGTTCCTCAAGACATGGTGTCTTGAGTAGTCCTCTTTCCCCCTTCACCTTTCTAACAATGTGTTAGACAAGGCCAACTCCTCCAAACTCGGCTCAAAAAGCTTATAACACAAGTTCTTCAGAACTTCTCAGATCAAGGATGATCCTACCTTAGGACAAAGGTTCCTACAACTCAGAGCTATCACCAGCTCCTACCTCAGGCACAGCTACCCTACAAACTCAGAGGAAGACACCTCCCACAGCTCAGACCATCTCCTGGTCCTACCTTAGGCAACAAGCCTTACAACTCAGAGGAAAACACCTCCTACATCTCAGACCACCTCCTGGTCCTACCTCAGGCAACAAGCCTTACACCTCAGAGGAAAACACCTCCTACAGCTCAGACCACCTCCTGGTCCTACCTCAGGCAACAAGCCTTACAACTCAGAACTATCACCAGCTCCTACAACCTCAGGCAAACCAGCCCTACAAACTCAGGCAAAAAGCCTTACAGAAAAAGATGTTTTAAGAAATTTTCTACAGCAGAAATACTCTCCTGTAGATCCTGCACAGTCTGTGCTTTCCTGTAACTGAAGATGTTGATAACAGCTACCACTTGATCTTCCTCTTCAATAGAAGGGTGGAAGATCACCTTGCCCCTTCTGGTGGAGGAGCTATCTTCTTCTCTCAGTTTCTTCTTCTCTTTCAGTGAGCAGGAAGAAAGACGAGAGCAGCAGCCGTCAATGGCGAAAGTAGATTTTGCAAGCAATCGGCCGGCGGGTGGAAAATGGCCTAACACTTTCTTTTATACTTCTTTTATCTACAATGTCTCTAATTTGATCTCCCAAGAAGTATGGGAGAGATCGGTGGTCCCCTGTAGCTTTTCTACAACTTGCCCTAGCCACAGGTCCCGCCGCCCTACTTATTTATAGAGAAGGTCTGCGTTCGACGAACGCGCTACACTCTGCGCTCGACGAACCCACTGCATCCTGCGTTCGACGATCTTGCCAAACTCTGCGTTCGATGAACTTGCCAAACTCTGCGTTCAACGATCTGCCTTGTCTCTGCGTTCGACGATCTGCCTTGTGATGCGCAAATCTCGCACACCGCTATAGGCGATAGCTAGACCGCTGCACGAAACGGCAGTGTACCGATCGTTCAAGTAATATAAAACGAGGAGTAATCCCCGAGTATCGAATCTCTCAAGGAACACAGTAAGGTGGAGTTAACGTTAGAGGAAGGACTTGAGATCGAAGTCCTTTAAGTCGGAAGGGTGCGAAAGGGGAATTATTTGGTTTTGGAAAATAAAGAGAAAATACTATAACTACTCCTATGCAATGCCGCTATGCAATGCTTCGCTTGGCGGGATGGAGACTAGGCAGGACTTGAGCGCACTGCGTCGCAAGGGCGGGTGGACGAGTAGGCAAGCGGAATCGAACTGTGCAGGCCTTGAGCGCGCTGCTTCGTAAGGCGAATGGATTACACGGGCCGCTATGCTACAGTTCACTAGGCGGATGGACGAGAAGGCTTGCGGATGGAATGGTTCGCACCGGCGGAGTCAGAATGGTTTACACGGGCCGTTAGCACCGCTTAGCTTGGCGGATGGACGAGTAGTCTTACAGAATGAGGGTCGTAAGCACCTCTTCGACAAGCACGCCACTAGCAATTGCTAGTGCGGCAAATGAACATGACGGCGGGATGGAGGATGGAATAGGGCGCTCCTCAAATCACATAAACCACAAACATATGGAAAATTACACTAATAATATTTAGTGTTTATGGACATCATTCATATAGAAACATACAAACACACACATCAAATAGAATCAGCAAAAATAATAAGGAGGAGGTAAGATTACAACCGAAGCACGAAGACTCGTCGGAGATTCACGGCCAGAATCTAGGGTTGTCAATCCTCGTCCGGGCTCGGTCTTCAACTGCCGTCCGGGGTAGAAGAGGGCTGTCACTACCTCCCAATGGACCCGTCTTCTTCGTCAATAGCCTTCAGCCACGATCTTGCCAGAGAACTCCAAGGATATAGTGCAAAATCCGTTGAAATGGAGCTTGGAAGCTTCTGAATGATGGAGGAGGCCTCGAGGATGCTCCGGCTCGAGATTGGCGTGAAGAATATGCCCGGAGCTCCTCCCGAAGGTGGGCGGGGATGGAGTGGCGAAGAGGGCGCTCTGGAGCGAGAAAACGGCGCTGAAAATGGATCGTCCCGCCCTAATTCGCGAGCAGGGATATAAATAGGCGCTGGAATAAACAGTGCGCACGACCAGTGGCGCACGACCAGTGGTCGTGCGCACTGGGCTGTTAGTGGTCGCGCGCACTGTAGCCGAAAACCTGCAAGACAAAACTACAGAAAATAATAAATCGCACGACCAAGCGCACGACCGTGCGTAGCAATCACACGACCAAAATCCGAAGGCAACTTTGGGCTGCAAATGAACGCACACGTTCGGCGGCGCACGATCAGTAATCGTGCGCGAGAAAGTCAGTGATCGTGCGCAGTGTTCCTGTGCAGTTTTTGCGCCCCAGAACACTCGCACAACCCCCGTATCAACATGAAAGATCGTCGGGCCACGCAAATGGGCATTCCACACATTCTCAAATATAGAAATTAAATTGCACCATAAAGCATGAGTAAGATAAACAAGAAAATACACCGAAATGGGCCTAAAAGTGCACATAGCATGGAATATAAAATATGAATGAAAACATGCCTAAAGTGTAGTGCAAAGACTAGATAATCGGCCCAGATGAGTCCAAAAATGTGTATATAATTGGGACTCATCACACCCCCAGACTTACTTGTTTGCGCGTCCCGAGCAAACTAATCTTGGCGGAAGGGAAAAACAAGGGTTAGAAAGGTGATTGTGGCTAGGTGTAATATGCGAAATCAAATAATCATGTGCATAAAGCTCTCGTAGAAGAAATTTCTACTATGCAATGTAATTTACAAATATCTAAAATAGTAAATAAGAGATTAGTTTACTCAAAAGCTGAACCAAGTGAGATCTGCCAGTCACGTGTAGGGAGAATGTAGAGACGCGCTCAGACGAGTATTTCGAAAAATACGGGATACGGAACTAACTCCACCAAAATCCATCGGTGTCGGGAGCCATAAGCTCGCACTTTCGCACTCTCTCCACAGCATTAGGTAAAACTACACACTAGTCAATAGGGCTTTCGGGTAAATATGTGGCTTAGGTTGCGGTAGGATATACAATGATAAACTCGGAGGCTAACACACCTAACACATTTGAGCAATACAATTTGTAAACCCCGGCAACAAATAAAGTTGATGTGTTCATCGCCTACACCCAATATAAGGTAATTCCTATCAAACAATTCAGAATTTCTGAATTAAAACATAAAGCTCAGATTTTTTTTCTTTTGGAGCGCTAATCTTTTCAATTTTTAGCTCACTAATACTTTTTTTTATTTTTTTCTTCAACTTAAGCAATCCAAATGTGTATGCATAAAACAGCACAGCACAATAATCAGTTATATTATAAAGCTCGAAACACGTGCGCATACAGGTTTGTTAATCTTGGCTTAAGCGAGAGCGGTGGAGCTAAATAGAAAAGGTGGGATAGGCTCAAAATTGGTTAGCAAGGGTAAATTTCTGGTTTTTGGCTCAAAGCTCAAACTGTCCAAAGAATGGCCTACATCATGCTAATGCGTTAGAACTACCCGGTGCCTATGTTTCGAAAGTCGCTAGGGGCAAGTTCTTAGCCACCGAGAAAGATAACTCTTTCTCCCGACTCGAGAAATACGAATCTAGCGTTCAATACCAACTCACCTACACTACCGGTAGATCGGCACAGGTTCATGCTTTGAGTAAAATAAAACTCTAATTACTAGATTAGATAAGAATAAAGATACAAAGCATGAAAATAGAAATAGCTTCTACGCAAAATTATATGCAAAACATGAGTATTCGATTAGAACACTACTAGGGTCGACATCGTACTCCAAACCACAATTCCTAGCTAACACAATTGACTTCCCGACTCCATTCCAAAAGGAAATTTGGCACGGTAGCACTCACAAGTAAGTGCATGCATAATGGGTGCAGTGGTGCATGCCACATAAGAAATTGATAAGCTGAAATAAACGGAAAGCTAAAATAATAACACTACCGGAATGCGTGCGTGCGTGCACGTGCATGGTTCTCACTCTCCCCCAGACTTACATGAAAGCATAATCTAAAATATGATTCTTTAAACATTAAACTAAGGAGAAAAGGGAGAGTGTACCCCATGCTCGGAAGTGAGCATACCAGAAGATTTGGCGTTAAATTCTGAAAATTTTGCTCCAAGAGTCCGCCACCAAAGAAATTGCCGCACACCTGCAGGCAAAAAGGCTCCAAGCAAAAAATATATGACACTAAACTATTAACGGGTTAGCAACAAAAACTTGGGTTGTCTCCCAGCAGCGCTTTTGTTTACCGTCCTTAAGCTGGACTAAATACCTGTATTATGCAGTTTTAATAATAATGTCTAAATATAGAAGAGAAGACCAAAATATCCTAATTATTACAAGCATGCCAAAAAGATCAACTGTATGTTGATTTAAAATGGTAACTGAGAATAAAAGAAATAGGTCCGAAGACCCAGCAGTAGGAGCAGAAGGACGGATTTATCCTCCATCCCCAAATCTCTTTCTTTTTCGCCTTCTTCTTCTCTTCCGATATTAGATCAGGATATGAATATCTTTTGCCTCCCTGCAGCCAATCCTTCAAGGGAAACACCATCACAGCACTGTATTTCCCCTGCAAGTATTGGTTTTCATCATTACCCAAAAATGGGTAAACATACTCAAAATCCTGCATGGATGGAAAAGAATAAGCATTAAAAATATCAGGAAGAGGAGATAGAGGTGGATCAGCAGTGGAGGGTATTTCAGATTCGGCTTCCAAAATATTTACCACTACTGAATCCCCCTGCATGTGTTCAGGCCAAGAAGGATGTTCAGGAAACAAAATAGAAGAAAGACATAAATAATCTGTAATTATGGGAGTGATCTCGGTTTCACTCCCGACAGGATCCAAGGATAGATCACTATCATCATCGTAAATATCATAGCAAGGAGAACTTGAGAACTCAGGGGCCTCAGTGGTGGTTTGGACGTCCTCGTCCCATGAAGAAGTGCAAACCTCCTCATCAGAGAGAGTATCCTCCTCATCCCACCGAGGTGCGCCATCGTGTTCAAAGTATTCACTCTCCCCTTCAGGGAAAATGACATCCTCATCCCACTTTGGAGCACCCTCCGAGTCAGAAGCATCACCCCACTCCTTTACTTCGATAGGATCATAAAAAATGTGTGTGGAAAAATCTTGCAAAGAAACTGGAGGAACAAAAAGATTTGGTTCCTCCGCAAAAAGATCTGCTAATGCCTCCCCGATGGAAAGAATACTTTCCTCATCACACTCAGGTGCATCTAGGAGCTCCCATTCCTCTCCTTGTTGGCCAACAGATGAGTGATCATCATCACTAGGAGTGAAGCCATACACAGGGAGTGAGGAGTCCATGCACGAGATAGACTCAGGGATAGAGGGCATGATTGCCTCCATGGGTAAGGAATGAGTGATAGGGACAATGCTGTCATGAGGGGAGGAGCAGAGGTCAGGGTTGAAAAGACTAGGACAGTCCTTCAATTCATGACCCTCTCCTCGACACAACACGCAAACAAGGTTCCTACACTGCCTAACATTTAACTCCTTCATTTGGTCTATATAATAGACCATCTTGTCGTAAGTGCTAGGAGAAATATCCCATGAAGACATTTTAAACAATAAAAGCAGATATAATGAAACTGAAATTCTTTGCAAGGAAGTCTACACAAACTAATAAAACTCCTTGGATTAAACTTGCTTAAAACTCTAAAATAGGAGAGAGAAATAATAACAAACAATATATGAATAAAAAGCAAACAAAAATAACAAAGCGGCTATACACAATGGAAGAACTACTATCTCCCGGCTATCCCTCTCAAGAAAACTCACACGACTGTGTTCCCCGGCAATGGCGCCAAAAACTTGATGCGCAAATCTCGCACACCGCTATAGGCGGTAGCTAGACTGCGGCACGAAACGGCAGTGTACCGATCGTTCAAGTAATATAAAACGAGGAGTAATCCCCGAGTATCGAATCTCTCAAGGAACACAGTAAGGTGGAGTTAACGTTCGAGGAAGGACTTGAGATCGAAGTCCTTTAAGTCGGAAGGGTGCGAAAGGGGAATGATTTGGTTTTGGAAAATAAAGAGAAAATACTATAACTACTCCTATGCAATGCCGCTATGCAATACTTCGCTTGGCGGGATGGAGACTAGGCAGGCCTTGAGCGCACTGCGTCGCAAGGGCGGGTGGACGAGTAGGCAAGCGGAATCGAACTGTGCAGGCCTTGAGCGCGATGCTTCGTAAGGCGAATGGATTACACGGGCCGCTATGCCATGCTTCACTAGGCGGATGGACGAGAAGGCTTGCGGATGGAATGGTTCGCACCGGCGGAGTCGGAATGGATTACACGGGCCGTTAGCACCGCTTAGCTTGGCGGATGGACGAGTAGTCTTACGGAATGAGGGTCGTAAGCACATCTTCGACAAGCGCGCCACTAGCAATTGCTAGTGCGACAAATGAACGTGACAGCGGGATGGAGGATGGAATGGGGCGCTCCTCAAACCACATAAACCACAAACATATGGAAAATTACACTAATAATATTTAGTGTTTATGGACATCATTCATATAGAAACATACAAGCACACACATCAAATAGAATCAGCAAAAATAACAAGGAGGAGGTAAGATTACAGCCGAAGCACGAAGACTCGTCGGAGATTCACGGCCGGAATCTAGGGTTGTCAATCCTCGTCCGGGCTCGGTCTTCAACTGCCGTCCGGGTTAGAAGAGGGCTGTCACTACCTCCCAATGGACCCGTCTTCTTCGTCAATAGCCTTCAGCCACGATCTTGCCGGAGAACTCCAAGGATATAGTGCAAAATCTGTTGAAATGGAGCTTGGAAGCTTCTGAATGATGGAGGAGGCCGAAAGGATGCTCCGACTCGAGTTTGGCGTGAAGAATATGCCCGAAGCTCCTCCCGAAGGTGGTCGACGATGGAGTGGCGAAGAGGGCGCTCTGGAGCGAGAAAACGGCGCTGAAAATGGATCGTCCCGCCCTAATTCGCGAGCAGGGCTATAAATAGGCGCTGGAATAAACAGTGCGCACGACCAGTGGCGCACGACCAGTGGTCGTGCACACTGGGCTGTTAGTGGTCGTGCGCGCTGTAGCCGGAAACCTGCAAGACAAAACTACAGAAAATAATAAATCGCACGACCAAGCACACGACCGTGCGTAGCAATCGCACGACCAAAATCCGAAGGCAACTTTGGGCTGCAAATGAACGCGCACGATCGGCGGCGCACGATCAGTGATCGTGCGCGAAGAAAGTCAGTGATCGTGCGCAGTGTTCCTGTGCAGTTTTTGCGCCCCAGAACACTCGAACAACCCCCGTATCAACATGAAAGATCGTCGGGCCACGCAAATGGGCATTCCACACATTCTCAAATATAGAAATTAAATTGCACCATAAAGCATGAGTAAGATAAACAAGAAAATACACCGAAACGGGCTTACAAGTGCACATAGCATGGAATATTAAATATGAATGAAAACATGCCTAAAGTTTAGTGCAAAGACTAGATAATCGGCCCAGATGAGTCCAAAAATGTGTATATAATTGGGACTCATCACCTTGTCTCTGCGTTCGACGAACGACACTCTGCGTTCGACGATCGGCACTCTGCGTTCGACGATCGGCTTTCTGCGTTCGACGAACACTCCCTTTGTGCCTTCTCAGCGGCTCCTTCTCTGGTCTCGTCTCAGTGGTCGACGAACTTAGTCCTGCGTTCGACGAACGGCACTCTGCGTTCGACGAACACGCCGATTCTCAGCGTTTGATGAACTTATCAGCTGAGACACCTTCTTCTCAGCGGATCCGCTGAGTCGGCTCCTCAGGTCCCGCTGAGACGTCTGCCAAATACGGGATTCAGCTGATCATCTTTCTTTAAAATCAATAGGAGTAGAGATACTTACCTTGAGGAGGTAGTCCTCAATTGATGTTGAGTTCACAATGGTTGTGCACAACAGCTGTGGCCACCTCTTTCTCTATTCTGATCTTTTGCTCTTCCAGCATCTGGGCTGTGCTCCCCCTCACTAACACACCCATTTTCTTCTCCATAGAGAGAGCAATGCCCCCTTACTCCGGGCATCCATGTTTGGAGAATTCTGTCTAGGAGAACCTTGAGGATTTAGTCCTCTACTTGATGTTGAATCTATGATATCAACCTCCTGTCTCTCATGTGCCATTGGCACTCACTGTTCAAGTACCAAATGATGATGGGGCTGGTACTTGAACTATCCTGCAAAATAGAGTTTAATGTCCCTTAGGAGCCCAAGATGACTTGGGTCCTTGGTTCTTGTTAGTTTGATGAGATAATCTCACACTAGCTACACTCCTAGCAGGAAAGCTGTTCTTTGCATTAGGTACATTGGGGTTGTACCAACAATCTATGGCAAAGTGTCCCACCTTGCCACAGCACCAACAATCATGAATATTGTATCTTATTTTCTGAATATTTTTCTGAATTGGTACAGCACTGTGCACATGTTCAGCAGAAGAGACTGCAACATTCTTCCTGTTTCTTTCAGCAATAATCTGACTGAAGGATAATCTGTGGACAACCTTGCTGCTCTTTGTCCTGATAGCCTCAGCTTGCTTTGGCTTGGCAGCCATACAAGATCTGATGGAATCAGACACTGGACAACATGCCTTGTCAACAGATTTGACAGCAGTCTTGCTTTTTGCTGAAGATGATTTGGAAGTGCTAGCATCCTTGTTCTTGACTGGAGGTGCTGAGACACCAAACACAAATGGTCCAGATTGGGACATTTGTATTTCCTCATGGGGAGCTTTCATTGCACTCAATCCCATGCCCTTTCTTTCACTATGGGAAGGAGTATTTTCCTTCCTATAGGACCTCCCATTCTTCCAGTGACTATAAATGCTTTCATGGTCATACCTGTTGGAAGGAAGTAGCACCTTTTGAAAGGTGGTTTGAGGCTTAGCCTTCTCCTTGCTCTTTACTCCACTCCCTTCTCCTACTTCCATCTTATTGAATCCAAGTCCTCTCCTATTGGTTTGAGAGGAGAAGGTGTCAATAAGGGGAAGCACATATTTGGGCTTGGAGAATTGAGCCACCAGACTCTTCTCTTTCACCGGCTTCTCCTCAAGGTCCTTGATGACCTTGTTCTTCAGGGAAATGGTGCTCAATTGAGCACTTGTCATACCCTTTAAATGACTTATTTGTCTACTCATCTAGGCCACCAGGGAGGTAGGTCCAGTGTAGTCACCTTCAGTCTTCTTAAGGGAGGCAATTTCCTGGGCTTGCCTCTTGACAAGCTTCTTGCTCTCTTTCAGAGCAATAACCAAGGCATCATATTTGTCAATCAATTGATTGACATCTACCTCAGCTTCTGAAACACTTTCATCAATTGATGAAGGTGCAACAGAATCTGGACCTGTCTCATAATCAGAAGAGGATATAGAAAGAATTAATACCTGTTCATGTTCTGAATTATTCTGACTGTCCTCTTCATCAGTGAGGGCCATAAGGCCTAGCTGAACACAGTCTTCTTCATCCTCCTCTTCATCACTATCTGAGTGTGAAAGAGGGGCCCTGATTCCAACCTTTGCAGCTGGGCAATCTTCATCTTCTTCTGCTGCACATTCTTCAACAGCAACCAACCCAATAAGGGCTTCTTCCTTTTCAGATGAGCTGGAGTCTGATTCACTCCAGCTCCTTTCCTTCTTAGCTAGAAAGGATTTTTCTCCTTTCTTGCCTTTAGGCTGATGTCCCTTCTTCTCATCCTTCTCTTTTCTCTTGATTGGGTATTCAGTAATGACATTCCCTGGCTTGCTGCAGCAATAACAGACAACTTTAGAGGAATTATATTTAGAGTTAGAGCCATACCTGTCATTCCCGGAGTGATGCTTTGACTCCTTGCTGTCCTCCTTTTTGTGATATGAGGAAGAGGGCTTGTTCTTCCATTGCCTCCTCTTCATCATCTTCTTGAATTGCCTCAAAAAGTCAGAAAACTCTTCATCAAAGGAAGAGCTATCAGAGGTGCTGGTTTCTGATTCAGCACTTCTCCTTTGAGGAGACACCAACCTGCCCTGGCTTCTCTTGGAGCTGTCATCTTTGAGAGCTACAGAATTCTCCCTTGCTTGATCCCTCGAGGAGGTGTCCTCTTCCTTAATTCCTTGCAGACAACTGCATCTCATAGGAGAGCAGCTTCCCAAACAGTGTGTGAGTTGGGGTCTCACTTAGCTTGGCCACTTCCCTGATGGCACATATCTTTGTGTCCCAGTCCCTAGTTAGAGATCTAAGGAACTTGTCATTCAGCTCATAATCAGTGAACACCCTCTCATAGGTTATCAGCTCATTGACTATTCTGAAGAACCTCTCATAGCACAAGGATATGCTTTCCTGGGCCAGCTGCCTGAAGGTTTCATATTCTTGGTTAAGGAATGAATTTCTATCATCCCTTACTTCAGTTGTCCCTTCCATATATACAACCAATGTGTCCCACATTTCCTTGGAAGTTGTGCAGTGTACCAAGTTCTGAAATGTAGTGTCATCAATTGCATTAACAATTATGTTCTGGGCCCTTTTGTCCATAGTGTATAGTGCAATTTCATCATTGGTCAGCTCAGAAAATATCTTGAGTACTTTTCTAGTAGGGTCAATAGTGGAGGCCTTCTCAAAGGTGTAAGGACCATTCTTGACTATCACATAGATCCTTGGGTCTGAGGCTTCCATGAACAGCCTCACCCTTTGCTTCCATATGCCAAAGATTTCTTTGGAGCATATGGGCAACTTCATTGACCCCAACTCTTTCTTCATTCCACTGGAGGCCATCTGATTTTGAATCAGCAATACCTAATTGGGAACTGGTCAGACTGTTAAGCCTTCTTGACCAACCTAGTTCTGATATCACTTGAAAGAATATAGGTATGCTAACTAATTCACCTAGAGGGGGGGGGGGGGGGGTGAATAGGTCTTTTGAGTTTTACTTGATAATTATGGCCTGTTAAAACTATTCTAATTAGAGAATCAAGCAACACAAAAAACACACAAGTATGTATAGTGGTTCCTCAAGACAGGGTGTCTTGAGTAGTCCTCTTTCCCCCTTCACCTTTCTAACAATGTGTTAGACAAGGCCAACTCCTCCAAACTCGGCTCAAAGAGCTTACAACACAAGTTCCTCAGAACTTCTCAGATCAAGGATGATCCTACCTTAGGACAAAGGTCCCTACAACTCAGAGCTATCACCACCTCCTACATCAGGCACAACTGCCCTACAAACTCAGAGGAAGATACCTCCTACAGCTCAGACCACCTCCTGGTCCTACCTCAGGCAACAAGCCTTACAACTCAGAGCTATCACCAGCTCCTACAATCTCAGGCAAACCAGCCCTATGAACTCAGGCAAAAAGCCTTACAAAAAAAGATGTTTTAAGAAATTTTCTACAGCAGAAATACTCTCCTGTAGATCCTGCACAGTCTGTGCTTTCCTGTAATTGAAGATGTTGATAACAACTACCACTTGATCTTCCTCTTCAATAGAAGGGTGGAAGATCACCTTGCCCCTTCTGGTGGAGGAGCTATCTTCTTCTCTCAGTTTCTTCTTCTCTTTCAGTGAGCAGGAAGAAAGACGAGAGCAGCAGCCGTCAATGACGAAAGTAGATTTTGCAAGAAATCGACCGGGGGGTGGAAAATGCCCTAACACTTTCTTTTATACTTCTTTTATCTTCAACGGCTCTAATTTGATCTCCCAAGAAGTATGGGAGAGATCGGTGGTCCCCTGTAGCTTTTCTGCAACTTGCCCTAGCCGCAGGTCCCGCCGCCCTACTTATCTGTAGAGAAGGTCTTCGTTCGACGAACGCGCTACACTCTGCGCTCGACGAACCCGCTGCATCCTGCATTCGACGATCTTGTCAAACTCTGCGTTCGATGAACTTGCCAAACTCTGCGTTCAACGATCGGCCTTGTCTCTGCGTTCGACGATCTGCCTTGCCTCTGCGTTCGACGAACGGCACTCTGCGTTCGACGATCGGCACTCTGCGTTCAACGATCGGCTCTCTGCGTTCGACGAACACGCCCTTTGTGCCTTATCAGCGGCTCCTGCTCTAGTCTCGTCTTAGCGGTCGACGAACTTAGTCCTGCGTTCGACGAACGACACTCTGCGTTCGACGAACACGCTGATTCTCAGCATTTGATGAACTTATCAGCTGAGACACCTTCTTCTCAGCGGATCCGCTGAGACGGCTCCTCGTCTCAGCGGTTCAGCTGAGACATTTCTTCATCAATTTAGGAGAAGATTTCTCCTAACCTTAGGTCTTGATTAACCCTTTCTCTTGAGTCACTTAAGTCTGTTTAACTTACAAAAATAAAGCTTTATCAAATACAATATATACTTAGTATTGGAAGTGATGCCTCTTCAAATCAAGGGAACATTGAGGGCAATATTCCCAACACTATCCATTAGAGAAGAGGAGAAGAACCAGACCTGTTGGGAGGGTTGATTCCTTGCCGATTGGGTGATCCTCCATGGCCGGCCTCAAGCTTTGGCGCCATTGCAACCTCCACACCAAGTTGCTCAAAATCTTTAGGTGAGTGGGGGAAACTCATCCTCACATCCTTTTGAAGCCTTTTAAAGAGCCACTTGTGGAAGGGGGAGAGGTGAAACCTCCAATTTCACCATTAATGGCCATTAGGAATTTTTGACCAAAACTGAAATCCCATTAAAATAGCCACTTGTGTGGCCGGCCATGGCTATTAAACTCCTGAAAACTGATGAGGGGGGAGGTACAAAGCCATTGGAGATGAAGAGGGGAGGCCCTTGGCCTCCCATGGCAATTAATGGCCTTCTCTCTCTTCTTTATATCTCTTCAAAATTGGGGAAATTGCACTTTTTCTCTCCTACTCATCATTTCCAGAAATTGAGTGGTAAATCCTGGTAATTATCAGCCTCCTAAGCTAATGAGCTGCTCCAATTAGGCCTAGCCCAAGTGGATTGGGCTTGAGTTAGCCTTTTCCCCTCTTTTTGGGCAAGGTTGACGAAGTGTTGACTTGAGGTGTTGACTTGGTCAACTGATGGGTTGACTGGTCCAAGTGGTGTGTTTTGCGTCCCTTGACATCACCCAAAGTTGGTTGAGTCATGGTGGTGCCCCAATTGGGCCAATTAATCCAAAAGGTGTTGGTTTGACCAAAACAGGGCTAGAGTTGACTTTGGTCAATTTGACCATTTGGGTTGACCCCAATGGGTGGGTAGTGACCTATTGGTCTCTCTTAAGGGTTAGGGAAGTCTAGGTAGGGTCAATTTGGCAAGGTGGAGGTCAATTGACCCTAATTAGGCTACTTTGACCAATTTGGGGTTAGGGTTGACTTTGGTCAATTTGGCCTCTTTGGTTGACCACAATGGGTCACTGGTGCTTTAAGGAGACCCCTAATGGGTTAGAGATGCTATGGTGGGGTCAAGGTTCAAGGTGGGGCCCTAAAGTCCAACCCTAGGCTTGGTATCTGAAGATTGCTCTTTGCAGACCACTTGGGTTTTCTCCTTCTCACCTAAATTCACATGGTCTTGGACTCTTCCTATGGTTTTGTCATGACCTAGTCATGACAAAACCAACTTAGGGGTCTAGCTGTTTGGGGGATGTTACACCACACGAACTGCTGACTTATTGCTCTGCTGAGAAAACTACTTATCCGCACTTCCTGATCGCCTGGCCGCAAGGTCGCATAACCACAGAAGCTGCCCGCGAACATAAGAAAGGAACTGCACAAGTTGTCGCCTGACCGCAACTCCTAGTCACCTGACCACAAAGGTCGCCTGACCGCTGAGCTTGCCGCGAACATCTAAAGAACTACCACAAATTGCCTAGACTGCCAAAACCTTAGACCGCACGAACAGAATCAGATCACCAACCTCAGACGGCCAGAGCTGTAGTTCTTACAGTTCTCTATTCTCTTGTTCTTAATGACGGGCCCTGCACCTCTATTTATAGGCAGACAAACGGATGCCATCACCGCCTCAGAGAGATACAATAACTGCCTAACCAAATAGCGACAAAGCAGATCGCGCGGTCACCATCAGGAAAAATTTCTTGAGCCCAACTAGTCGTGACCTCGACTAGTCGCCAGAGAGAGCCCGCGCAAACCGCGCGGTCTTTGCAGTCTCCGTAGTCTGACCTCCTCAGACCGCCCACTCAACTTCTACTTCCACTTCAAAAAATTCAACAAAATTAACAAAATATTGAATTTATTTGTAATTTAATTAATTTTTAGCCATTAATAAATACATAAAATTAAATATTCAGTGTTGACCTTTGACTTCAAGAGGAAAGATGTTCCCCTTAGGGAAGAGAACTCGGGAAAAATAATATAAAAATTTATTAATGTCATTTGTCTAAATTATGAACTTCATAAGTGCAACCTAAATTACCTGAAGCCCAATGTCCTAGCCTAATCACATAAATTAGACAGTCTTGCCCTCTGCTCTTGAAAGTGCACAATGTGCCTCTGAGAATCCTCTAGAGGGGGGGGGGGAGTGAATAAAGATTTATATATTTTTCTAGCCTAACTGTGCAAAGAATAAAACTTACTATGGTATTATGCACCCAAACAAAACTAAAGGCAGAATGATTAAGATAAAGATTGTTGAAAATAAATGCTGAAAAAGAAAGTGGGACAACACAGAAAGTCACAGCAAAGACACACATATTTTTTATAGAGGTTCCCCAAAATGTGGGTACTCCCATCTTCTACCACCTGGTAGGAAAGTGTTGGGAACAGTGCCCTGCAATGTTCCTGATTTGAAGAAGTGCTCAGCTCAATGATAAATGCAAGTTGTATTTAATGTTCCATCTAGTTCATGCTTGCAGAGATCGACAATATGTCAAGTACTTTAGTTATTTCAGTAAGTACTATATCGTCAAGAAGAACAGGAGATGTCGTCGACAAAGTATGCTTGTCGTCATGATGATGGGGCAAAGCAAAAGCTGAGACTTGGCTAGTTCGTCGAACGCAGAATGTTGTTCGTCGAATGCAGAAGGAAGATCGTCGAACGCAGAAGGAAGTTCGTCGAATGCAGAATGTTGTTCGTTGAACACAGAAGAAAGATCGTCAAACGCAGAAGGAAGATCGTCGAACGCAGAATGCTGTTCGTCGAACGCAGAGACGAGACAGAAGAATGAAGCTCGTCAAACGCAGAATGCTGTTCGTCGAACGCAGAATGAAGTTCGTCGAACGCAGAGACGGGACAGAAGAATGAAGCTCGTCGAACTCAGAATGCTGTTCGTCGAACGAAGATTGTCGTTCGTCGAACGCAGAGAAGAATGAAGACAAAGGAAGAAATGTCGTTAAGAAGACGCGGTATCGTCGACATCACCAAAGTGGCCTTGTCGTCGAGAAGATGAAGAAGCCTTGTCGCTGAAAAGGCTAAGTATGACTGATGGCGGTGAACATCGTCGTAAAGAAGGCATGTCGTCAAGAAGACTGATGAAGGACAGCTGAAGTCAAGCAGTTGCTAAAGTATGATCTGTCGACATGTTATCACTCATGTCGTCGAAAGAACAAAGTGATTACGATGACAGTCTGCAATAAAGAAGATCACGACGATATAGTCAGAGATACCATATCGTCATATATGCAGAAGCGCCAGAATGTCTCGTATCATCGAGACACCAGCATCAGAGGCAGAAGCAAGAAGAATTGAAAGTCTACCAAAGTTCAAGGCATCGACAAAGTCCTGTCGTCGAGATATTACTCATATCGTCGTGATGGTATCAGTATTAGCATGAAGCTGAAAATGTCGTCGAGACAGATTCAAATGTTGCGGACGCGCTGTCAACATTTAACGTCGCCGCCTGATTGTCAAATCAGCGCGTGCTCTTATGGAATGGGCGTCTGACATTAAAGGACATCAAATGTGACCGTTATGCGGCTCATCTGTCCTATAAAGGGAACAGTGATGCCCTAGAAAATGAGTCAAAAAAAGATAGAGAAAAAGAACGAAAACGAATCCTGCCGCTACACTTCAATAGAACAGTTTTTTTAGCGGAGAAGAAGAAGATCAAGTAGAGAACAAGCATCAAGTGTTATCTGAAGAATCAGTCATCTCCATCGACTGAAAGGTAGCCGATCAACATCAGGCAAAAGAAGAGGTGGCTGAAGAAGATCCAATGCTGAAACTCCAAATCAAGAAGCCTTCTTCAACCTAAAGAAGCCGATCTTCATCAGGCTAAGTTGCCAATCTTCATCCGACAGAAGAAACAGTCTTTCTACTGTAATTTCTTGTAAGGCTTGCATGCCTATTTGTCTAGATTGAGGGCTGGAGAGCTGTGAGGCTTGAGGGCCAGGGTAGTGGACTTGCGGGTCTGATCTTGTCGAGCTTGAGGGCTCGGGCGCAGTAGGGGCTTGCGGGCCTAGGCTGTAGGCTAGACTTACGGGTTTGGCTAGGTGGGGCTTGAGGGCCTGATTGTCAAGCTTGAGGGCTTGAGACCTGTGAGGATTGAGGGCCAGGGCAGAGGCTAGGCTTGCGGGTCTGAGCTAGGTAGGGCTTGAGGGCCTGAGTGTCGAGCTTGCGGGCTCGGGTGCAGTAGGGGCTTGCGGGCCTAGGTTGTAGGACTTGCGGGTCCGTGGTGTAAGTCTTGAGGGCCTGAAGTTTTTGGCAGAGTTTGCCGAGCCTAGCACACTGCTAGGTAGGCATAAAGGGAAAGAGGACTACTCAAGACACCCGGTCTTGAGGAACCTCTATACATCTTTGTGTGCTTTTCTGTGTTGTGCTTTCTACTATATAGATCTATTACCAGAAATCAAGAACACCTAAAAGGGGATTTTATAATTTGAAAAACATATTCACCCCCCTTCTAGGTGATAAGTTGACACCCAATAAACAACAAGTTGTATCAGAACTAGGTTGTTCAAAGAAAAGCTTAACAACTTGAACAGATCTGCCAGTGGGTGTCCAAGTATCATAGCTATGGAGTCAAGAATAGCTATCTGTTCCAGGGAGAACTTTGCCCTTTGGAAAGTTAGAGCAAGATTATTCATGGAAGCAATGGATCCTAGAATGTTCCAAATTATTCAAGAAGGGTCTTATGTTCCTAAGACAATGTCCAAGAAAATGACTGAAAATGAGATCATCCTAGTCTACTTAGACAAGAAGGCCCAGGGCTTTATAGCTGATGCAGTTGATACTCCCATACTCCAGAAACTGATCCACTGCACTATAACTAAGGAGATGTGGAACTCTATAACAATCCTTATGGAAGGATCAGAAGAAGAAAGAAGCAAAGCAGCTAAGGAGAAAGTCAGAACATTGAGTGACAGTGACTCAAGCTGTTCAGACTTAGAAGAGAAAACTCAGTTTGGATTGACTGTCCTATTTGAGTTAGAGGAAGAAGTCCAGGATGAAGTCTAACCTGAACAGGTATGCATAAGAGCTTCTCTATCTACCTCAGACTCAGAATCGGAGACGAGCTCATCTGGTAATGATGACTGGTCCAAGTCATACAATGATCTCTTAGAAGATGTCAAGATGCTGTCAAGGAGAAGGATGCAAAGATCTCCTCTCTTCAAACAAGAAATTTAGATCTCTCAGAGAAAGAAGAAAGGCTAACTCTAGAGAATGCAGAGTTTTATCAACTCAAAAAGGACTTCAAGGCAAGCTCCAACCTTGACTTGATAGACAAATTTGGGAAAACTCTGAAGGCATTGATTGAGAGCAAGGAGCTGTGCTGCTCACTAACCAGAGAAGTAGCTCTTCTGAAGAAGGACAAATTTCAGCCCAAAGTCCTGAAATCTAAGAATGACAACACCAGAAGGGTGGAGAGTAAACTCCCCTTTGTAGTAAAGCCTGTGACAAGCTCCTCCAAACCAGAGACCTCTCCTCCACTGGTAAATGGTTGCTGCTCCACTCAGAGAAGCGAGCAGGGATGCTTCAAGGAAGACAGATTAGGCAGACCCTGTGGGAAGAAGGCTAACTTGAGGAAGGAAATCTCATCCTGCAACAAGAATGCTGGGCAATCCAATCTTGGGTATTTCAAGATTGGGAGTTCCACAAGTGGAGCAAAGAACATGCCAAAAACCACAAAGGTTCCTCAGGAAGTCATGAGGAGGCAGAAATTTGCTGAGCCCAGAGAAGAGAAGAAATCCTTAAAGAAGTCTGACTCCAGAAGGAAAACAGTGAATGGTGACAGCAAACATCACATCTACCATCAACACAGTTCACCTTCTTTGCTTCATTCATTTGTCACACACAAAGAAATCCTGCTCATACAGTCAGCCAGGAAAGAAGACATAACAGGTATGAATGTTGGTGCTATGGAAAGACTGGGCACTTTGCAATTGATTGTTGGTACAATCTAACTGCTCCAAGGGTAACCAATGCTAAACTTGCAAACAATATCTTTCACAATCACTATGCATATCCGAGGGCAGTTATATCCAGTATGCCCGTCAAAGCAAACAATTTCCTAGGACCCAAATTCACTTGGGTTACTAAGGGCTCGTAATCTTATTTTGCAGGTAGTCCAAGTGCCAACCAGAAGCAAATCTGGGCCTTGGACAAGGTGGCTGTTCTGACCCATCGGCAGAACAACAAAGTCTATTTACTAACAAAACTGGTGCAGGTCATCCTACTAAAAGAGGCCTAAAAGCTGAATAGATCCTGGAATCTATACTCGTTGATACAAGAAGTTGTTACGACGACACAATAGATGTTACGACGACAAAGATTCGAGCTGGGAGGATACGTATCCAAGGATCATTTTGACAACAATAACCGCATCGGCAAAATATAATCGAGCTATTTATATCGGGATTAGATGGGTCCATTGGAGCCGTCTGATCATTTTTTTAAGGTACGCACCTCTTCACCTACCGACACTATAAATAGAGTGAATGCTCGAAAATAAAAACTACGCTATCATTTGCCCTAAGCCGTTCCGTCGACAAACCCTCGCCTCCTTTGACGTGCTGTCTTCTCTCTCACTCCGAATAAATGGCTCCCAAGAAAGAAGAAGTGATCTCAGGTTGTGAACATCAGCGAGGAGGTTTCAATGCCTGCTCCGACGAAATAAGATCAGTAATAGGATTGCAGGAGGCATCGGGACTAGAATATGTCCTATGTGAACCCTCAGTTCTTCTTCACAGGGAATTAGGCGAGTTCTTTGCCGAAGCAAAACTCGACCACACTGAATCACGGATAAAGTCCATGGTGGGAGGCAATAAAGTTAAGATATCTGCGAAAAGCCTAGGGAAAGCGCTGCATCTACCAAGAATCCAGGGGGGGGGGGGAGGAAGAAGAAGAGCTGACTTCGGAGAATGTGTCAGCGAGCTACACCTGGTGCGGCCACACAGGGAAGACCCACGGGTCCATTAAGAGAGCGGAATTCAATCAAAAGGGGAAGTTGATGGCCGACATCATTGGCAAAGATCTGCTATGCAAACCCGGGTCCCATGACTGAATCTCAAAGGACACGTTCGTTGTCATGGCCCGGATAATTCACACTAAGAAGACCAACTGGAGTGAGTTCCTCTTCTAGAGAATGAAGAACACCCTGAAATCCCCCTCCTACAGAAGAATACTGTCCCTCTACCTGCTAAACACCCAGGTGGAAGTACTAATGTGCGATTTCAGCACTGCTAATTAGCAAGCACGAAATGCGATATGACGGCAGTGCACCGGTCGCTCAAGTAATAAAATAGGGAGGAACTCCCCGAATGTCGATCTCAAAGGACCGCAAGTTTGGTAGTATGATTCGCTCTGCCCGGAAATAAGTTAAATGGATTACTAAGTAATAACAAAGGGGGTTGTGATTGGATTCCTAAGCAATTGCGGAAATAAGAGAAATGCGGGTCGAAAAGCACCGCTTTGCAAGGTGTGGGTGAGTGCAGCGGCCGCGATGCCGCTCTTCGGTAAGCGGATGGAGTGGCCACACTGCGAGGTTTTGTGAGGGTCGTACTCACCTCTTCGCCAACATCACCACTAGCAATTGCTAGATGGCTTCACCACAAACAACCTAGGCTATTACAACAACAACGAAAGCTATTCTCACCACCACATCATCATTGCACATGAACACAAGTAAGGATCCATAATATTAACCTAACAAGCGTTCGTACAACAACACAAAGAGAAAGCACAAGCATCAAAGTTTAGAAAGGACCACGTAGAAGATGTCATCGCGTCTAGGGTTCTCGGCCGGAGTGAGAGGTTGTCGGGCTCTCTCCGGGCTCGGCCCTCAGATGGTGTGCGGACTCGAAGGAGGATGTCACCGCTCCAACGATCTTCAGCGCTTCTATGGTCTCCTCCGCGAAGAATGCTTGAACTAGTGGCGGAGAATTCTTGCAAATGCTCCCGGATGGAGGAATGGCGAAGGAGATCACTGGAAATGGTCTCCTATTGTCTCCTCCGGTGGAAAGGGCGAAAATGGTGGGATTCCTGGCTTTTTCCGCGAGGGGAATCGAGGGCCTTCTTTGGTAGCAGCATTTCCTGCTTTAAATACTAAACAGGCAGAGTATTGGTCACGCACGGGTGAACGCACGAGCGTGTGCTGCCCGTGCGATAATTAATGATAAAAACTGGCGTGAAGACGAAGCTACGCCGCTCGTGCGATTTACTCACGCACAGGCAAAACCACCCGTGCGTCAAAACGCACGGGTAAATTCAGAAAAGCTAAAAAACAGGAAGAAACAGGCGTCCGTGCGTTTGACTCACGCACGGGCAATTCCGCCCGTGCGTCAAAACGCACGAACAAACTCAGATCTCCCATTTTCTGCCCAGATGAGAACGCACGACCGCAACCATCTGTGCGTCAAGGAAACGCACGACCATGCGTTGCACACAATCATGAATTCTGGGGGAAAACTGGATGATCCGACCACCTGTATACAAGATAAAACAGCTGGGAAAACACCTCCAGCACTAGATAAACATAGAGAAAGGGATGTGGAGCACCATGTGCTTACCCCCAATAACAAGGAGCGCAAATGCACACCGAAATGAGCCTAAGAGTGCACCTAGCAAGGAATAACAAATATGATCGAAAATATGCCTAAAGTGTAGTGCATCGACTAGAAATACGGCCCTGATGAGTCCATAAATGTGTATATAAATTGGACTCATCACACCCCCAGACTAAACCATTTGCACGTTTCGGGCAAACTACTCAGCTCTCGTGTCGGAACAATTGGATGTTAGAGTGAGTTTGAGCGGTAGAGACCTATGCGAAGTCGCATGCACACGTGCATAGAAATACATTAGAACAGAATTAAACTCAAGATTATATCTAACTATTTCTAGAACAGTAATTTGAAATTTACTTTACTTGGATGGTGAATCCCGGTGAATCTTTCGGTCGCGCAAAAGGGAAAATAGAGTGACTAATGAGTAGAGTATTACTCGAATCAAAGCTCGGGACAAACTCCTAAGAAATCCATCAAAGTCGGTGTCCATAGGCTTGCACGTTCGCACTCTCTCTACTGCATGAGACGACTCGTATCTAAAATCAATAGGACTTATGGGTTAGGATTGGGCTTAGGTTGAGTTTAGGCTAGATAAGTAGAAGGACGATGGGAATCGCATTCAACATAAACTGAGCACTCAAGAGAATTACAATCACCAATACAACATTTTCAAGAATTACACAACACCCCCAGACTTCAACTGAACACTAGGTGCGTGCTAAGCCAAACATAATTTGAATTTGTCGAGAGAATATTCATTTTGAATAACTTTTTTTTTCTTTCTTATTTTTTTCTCTTCTCGACAGAATAACTTTTGTAGGCATAATAAAAACAGCTCCTTTAGCTAATTCAAAGCTGCCATACACCACAGAGATAACACCAAATGCGATCGAAAAATAAATTTCTTTCAGCTCAAAAGTTGGTGCGAAAATAGGTTTGGCGGTATGGCTTTGGTAAAATTTTAGTGGAGCTAAACAAGGAGGAAAGGTAGGCTCAAGTGGGCTTGGAAAGGTGATTACGTTGGTAAGGATTTCAAAAGCACAAACGGATCAAGAAATGTCCTATATCACATTTTATAATGAGTACTTCAACGCAATCGTTTCAAGAGTAGCCTAGTGCAAGTTCTAGCCACCGAGAAAGGTTGTCCTTCCTTCCGACCCTAATAATAAGCTACTACTAGTCCAACTACACTCGACCTTATGCTACCGTTGAATTCACCGGATTCACCACTAAAGTAAAATAAATTGCAACTACTATAATAGAAATAATTAAATTATAACTTTGAATTTTATTCTACTCTAATTGAATTTCTAGGCGTGACGGGAGCATTTGACTAGAGCACTACTCGAGTCAACATTTTTCTCTACTCCTCACTCCTACACTAATAATCCAATTCTTACGAGCGGGGAACCTCGCAGCAATATACAATAAGCGCGCGTGATCAAGTGCGCGTGAACTAGGTGCAAGTGTATGCAATGTGTGCAACAAAATAATAAATCCTAACTCAGCACATTCTAAAATGCCATGCAAAGTGTGTGTACGTGCACAACTCGCTCTCTCCCCCAGACTTGATCAAAACGAAATAAAATAGACAATTCAGGAATAGGGAAAATATGGGTAGAGAGGACCTCTGCTCATAAAAGAGCATGCCAGAAGTGCGGTATAATCCTTCTTTAAAGTTCTCCTCCTCTTCATCCAATCGAGTTCACACCTGCATTGTTAGCACCAAAGCAAAAACAAACAAAACATAATAGAAATTAAAGCAAGCAAACGGAACCGGGTGGTTCCCATGGGTTGTCTCCCAAGAAGCCCTTTTGTTTAACGTCCTTAAAGGTGGACCAAATACCTGTATTAAGCATTGTTAATAAAGCAAAAAATTTAGAGAAAAGTTTCACACACACAGATCACGGCAAGAAAAAGAACATCAACTATACGCGATTTTGTAGTGCACATCTCCAGTGGCTTGTAGGCTGGAGGTGAAAGCTTTAGGGCCAAAATTGGTGTCACCCAATTTTTCCCTAGCCTCTGCCATCTTGCCACTAGAAGTAGTGGAGCGTACACCACGCAATCGTCTTTCTTGTTTCAACTTCTCCACGGTTGGAGAGCGCCAGCATTGATAGTCGTCAGATTTTCCCACCTTGGTGGTGGGTGGCATCACTTCCGTTGCCGCAGTGGCAACTGGGTCAGCCCAAGAGACAGGCTGTTTAAGAGGTTTATTACACGATTTCTTGCTAAATAAAAATGGGACATTGTCCCGAGTTAAGTTCTGCTTGGCGGGTTCAGAAACGAGGCTCTCCTTCCTCTCCGGGTCACCTTCCTTTCGTAAGCCTGCTTCTTCTTCTTTTTCGCATGACTGCTTCTCATCCTTTTCTTCCTCCAACGATACTATTTCAGCCCTGATTCCTGTATAACTAAGAGATTCATCAGAAATAATTTGGGGAGAGCGAGACAATGTTTCGGTCACCATCTTGGGGCAAGTAGGGATGATAACACTCCCTGCAGAGAAATCCAAAGTGGCACCGCTCTCTTTCAAGAACGGCACTCCCAAGATGGGGAAAGATTTATTCTCTTGGGGTCCCAATACTTGAAAGTCAGCGACCACCACCGTCCCCTCGACCATGGCTTCAACATTTTTCACTTCTCCCTCCGACTGAATAATGGTCCCATTAGCAAGCACCAAAGACTTCCGATCGTCCGTGTTCATTTCGAGTTGCAATTTACGTCTTGCAATGCAAGGACGTTGCGGGATGAACCGGAGTCACATAATGCAGCAGTTTTGACATTATTAATAGAACAAGTGATTACTAATTCACTTGGGTTAACCATTTCCGTGTCGGTAAGACTCTTCCCTTGATTGATAGGATTTTTTTCTGTGTTGCTGGGAAGGGTCCCTTGCGAACGCTCGGTTAACAATTGAGCCAATTGGCCCAATTGCGTCTCTAAGCTTCGCATGGACGCGGTTTGGTTAACCATATTCGAGTTTGTGGCCTACATAAACCTTTCCATCATTTCTTCGAGATTGCTCTTCTTAGGAGTCGGGGCACCTTGATTATAACTCGGTTGAGGCGGCCGCGGTTGGCTACCGGAGGCTTGAGCATCGAATTGATGCGAGCCTCCTTGCCATCGTTGGCCTGGAATGTTTTGTTTCCAAGAGAAGTTTGGATGACTCCTCACGCCCGAGTTATAGGCATTATTAAACGGTGCTCCATGATTTTGATCATTAATATAATTGACGCTTTCATCAAAAGAAACTTCGGTAGGTTGCTCACCTGTGGGGCACTCATATGCATGATGCACCGGGCTTCCACAACCTTGACATGAGATCATCATCATAGGGGCAGAAGGTAGGGTAGGCCTCTTTAGTAGCATGGTACTTTCAGCGGGTGCACCAGACTTGTTCACCTCAAAGAGTCCCCGAGCATTCCTTGGAGCGTTTCTTCCAGCAGTCCAAAAGGAGCTATGAATGGCATTGTCTTGGACGATCCGTAATGCGTCTTCCGGGGTGTGGTTCATCAGAGTTCCACCTGCAGCAGCATCAATCATGGCCCTGTAGTTAGGCTCAATAGCAAAGTAAAAATTTCCTACTATGGTCCATGGTTGCAGCTCATGCTGGGGACATTTCCGGAAAAGGTTCATGAACCTCTCCCAAGCTTCTGCGAGAGCTTCCTGATCGTGTTGTTGGAAGGTTGCAATCCCCCCCGCAAGTTTACGACCTTGTCGACAGGATGGAACTTCGCAAGAAATTTTTCTTGCAGAGCGTCCCAAGTGGTAGCTGTGCCATGTGGTATTTTGTGGAGCCACGCCTTTGCCTTGTCACGTAGAGAGAAAGGGAACAACCTGAGCTTCACCGTCTCGTCAGCCAGCCCCGTGTACCGAAATGTCCCGCAAATTTCTGCGAATTCAACCAAGTGAAGATGGGGGTTTTCACTGGCTAACCCAGAGAATTGGGCCTGGTTGCGGATCATGTTCAGGATGGCCGGCTTTATCTCAAAGTTATTGTTGGTGATAGCCGGGCCGAATCCAGGGTACACACTCCCAACAGTGGGTGTAGTGTAATCTCTCATGGTCCTGGGTCGTGGCCTAGCCACTTCATTCTCGTCAGCTACCTGACCCACGACCGGTGCATTTCCCACTCCGGGATCAACCTGATTTCCATTAACATCCATGGTGGCAGCAGTACGGAGACGCGCCCGTAGGGTATGCTCTATTTCAGGGTCAAATGCTGCGCACTCACTGGGATCTCTTCTATGCATACACACTCTTCAACACAAAAGAAAAAAAACAAAAAGACCTTAAAACGAATTTCCAAAGAAAAACAAATCATACACGCTTGCAGTCCCCGGCAACGGGGCCAAAAACTTGATGCACGATTTCAGCACCGCTAATTAGCAAGCACGAAATGCAATACGATGGCAGTGAACCGGTCGCTCAAGTAATAAAATAGGGAGGAACTCCCCGAATGTCGATCTCAAAGGACCGCAAGTTGGGTAGTATGATTCGCTTTGCCCGGAAATTAGTTAAAAGGATTACTAAGTAATAACAAAGGGGGTTGTGATTAGATTCCTAAGCTATTGCGGAAATAAGAGAAATGCGGGTCGAAAAGCACCGCTTCGCAAGGTGTGGGTGAGTGCAGCGGCCGCGATGCCGCGCTTCGGTAAGCGGATGGAGTGGCCACAGTGCGAGGTTTTGTGAGGGTCGTACTCAACTCTTCGCCAACATCACCACTAGCAATTGCTAGATGGCTTCACCACAAACAACCTAGGCTATTACAACAATAACGAAAGCTATTCTCACCACCACATCATCATTGCACATGAACACAAGCAAGGATCCATAACATTAACCTAACAAGCATTCGTACAACAAAACAAAGAGAAAGCACAAGCATCAAAGTTTAGAAAGGACCACGTAGAAGATGTCACCGCGTCTTGGGTTCTCGGCCAGAGTGAGAGGTTGTCGGGCTCTCTCCGGGCTCGGCCCTCAGATGGTGTGCGGACTCGAAGGAGGCTGTCACCGCTCCAACGATCTTCAGCGCTTCTATGGTCTCCTCCGCGAAGAATGCTTGAACTAGTGGCGGAGAATGCTTGCAAATGCTCCCGGATGGAGGAATGGCGAAGGAGATCACTGGAAATGATGTTAAATTTTTTTATTTGAATCGTTTAGGAGTAAGCAGGAGTTGCATCAACTGAGTTAAAGCCAAACAACCACAATGCCACACAGCAACAAAAGAAACTTTATTGAAACACAAACTTCATTTACAGTGCGAGACATACATGGCGAGACATGATTCATAAGAATCACGGAGACGAGAAGAACAAAACACACCAAAACAAATCTGGCGGCTAGATAAGCTGAGACCGCACAGACCGCTCGACTCCAGAAGTCGCCCAGCTGGACCTAAGATCGCGCAAACAGAAACCGGACAGACCGCCAGCACTGCAAGACCGCACCTCAGACCGCACGAACTGGAGCTTTATTGGAACGAAGAACTGAAGCTGTTGCCAGACTGCAACTCAGATTGCCTAACCGCTGAAGGTCGCCTGATCGCTGAGCTCGCTGCGAACAACACAAGAATGAACATAAACCAGTTCGCAGACTGACCGCTGCCGAACTGTTTATTCAAGTCGCTGGGAATCACCAAGGAAGGAGACCGCAACCTGCTGACCGCAAACCTGCGAACACAACAAACAGTCAACTCGCTTCCGAGACCGCCCGACCTCAAAGTGAGACCACACGAATTAACCCAGGCTCAGTTCTTACAGTTCTCGTTATGAATGACGGGCCATGCACCCCTATTTATAGGAGGGTAGACGGATGTCGTCACCGCACAAACCGGGATACAGTCACCACCCGTCAGATCGCCAGCGGTCTCAAAAGACAGACCACGCGATCAGACCACTTGGACGATCATCCGACCAAGTCCGCAGAACAGCAGGCAGATCACGCACAAGTCGCGCGAACACGAGACCGCGCACAAGCCGCGCGGACACAAGATCGCTCCTCCCTTAGATCACCAGGAGCAAACAAGAACCATCTGGCCGACTTAGAACAAGTCGCCAGATCGCCAAGCACAAACCGCCCGGACAGGCGGTCACACATAAGAACATACCGCCCGGTCTTCCAACTAAGAAGACAGGCCAACCAGCAGATCAACTCGGGAACAGACCGCAGATACAAACAACAGACCGGCAGAACCAGCAGTCCTCCAGAACAGACCGGCAGGACCAGACCGACAATATATAAACACAAACCGCGCGGTCTCCGCGGTCACCCAAAATCAGACCGCCCGGTCTCCTCCATTTCACTTCAAAAAATTCAACACTCCCCCTTGAAGTGGGAAGTGGAGACTAGCCCGAGTAAACTCCGCAACCGTGTAAACTGAAAGTGAGTTTAGTTCTTATTATAAGTTTAAAACTCTTGTTTAAGTTTACTTTCAAAATAATGATATATATAAATATATAAAAGTTTGCTGATTGCTGTAAGAGTAATATACACAAACAGTTAAAGTGCATAAATAATAAACAGCACAGGAAATAAAGTAAAGCATAAACAAGAAGCAATCCAGATGACACAGAGAAATATAGTAGTTCCCCAAATCTGGGTAGTCTACTCTTTTACCACCCTTGGTAGGAATCCACTAGGAGAGTTGATATGGTGCCCTTACACCAATGGAGGTTTGATCAGGTGCCCAATTCACCACAGTCAGGTTTTTGCTAAGGTGACCTGTCACCGAGAGTTCACTTTTGAAGGCAGTAATAACCCTGTACAAGATGGGAGAAAGGGAAAGGAAAAAAAAATATAATGTTCTTCTCTGTATAGGAAGACTCTTGAAGATCCTGATATGGTGTTGAAAGGATCTGATTATGATGTTGAAGTAGACTCCCCCTGTCTGATAGAGCTTGGTGACAGTTCTGGAGGCTCCTTCTCTTGATTGAACAAGCACCTCTTCTTATGAAGTGATGATCCTGAGCAAATGATTGTGATTGTTGTCTCAGGATGTGTATAATCTGCAAGAAGATGTTAGGCAAAAGATGTTTCCTGTAGAGAGGTATATCTGTTGTATATGCCTGTCTATTTCTTATCTATCTCATATTTTCTGCTCTATATATAATCTGGAGAAGGTATTTGAATTCTTGCCCGGGAAAAAGGAAAGAGATAAAGTCTCTTTAATTAGATTCCTTGGGAAGATAAGTTTTCCGTCTCTTACTCTTCTGAAAATGGCTATAATCTTTATTGCTTGCAACGGCTATATCAGAAAAGCATGAGTAAATTAATGTTAGTCTAGCTGTATAATAATAATAAAAATATTGCTGACAACATATTTGTCGAGCTCTTCTGGATTCGTCGAGCGCCGTTCAGAGAATGCTTTAGCTGCTGAGATTTATTCTGACTGGAATTTGTCGAGCGCTGGCCTGATAGAAATTTGTCGAGCGCCGTTCTACATTTCGTCGACCGCCTGTAAAATAAGATGTCGAGCACTGCTCGACAATAGCTGAGCGCCGTTCGACAAATGTCGAACGCAGCTAGCTTATATGAAATATAATATTTTTCTTATATTATTTCATATTAATTTCTCTTATAATATATTCTCTTATATTATTTAGCCTATTATTATATTTCTTAATCTGATTTATAGGATGAGTTATGATATAAACCTAGATACTTAAGGGGGATCCTAACTCAAATCAAAACTAAGGTTCCAACATAAACGGTCCCTTCGCCAGCGGCTTTGTGAAGATGTCTGCGACATTGTCCGCACTCCGAACATGCTCGACCATAAGAGATCCTCCCAACACCTTTTCACGAATGAAATGGTGCTCAATCTCAATATGTTTGGTCCTCGCGTGACAGACTGGATTATTAACCAGCTTGAGAGCACTCTCATTGTCCCCGCATAGCATAGTGGGACCTCGAACCTCCTCATGAACGTCCTCCACCAACCTTCTGAGCCAAACAGCTTCCTGAGCTGCCAAGGACGAAGCCTTGTATTCCGGTTCCGTGGTAGATACGGACACCGAGTCCTGCTTTTTGCTGCACCAAGAGATAGCTGTGGGGACCATAATAAAGACATTACCAGACGTTGATCTCCGATCATCCACGTCTCCCTCGTAGTCAGCATCCATATACCCATGCAACTCAAAGCTTGATCCTCTCCTAAATAGGAGACCCAAATCAGAGGTCGACTTCACATATTTCAGAATACCTTTTGCCGCCAAAAGATGAGTCTTCCCTGGCTCCGCCATGTACCGACTCACTTTGCCAACTGCATATGCAATATCAGGCCTCTTGATGGTTAAGTAAATCAAGCTCCCAACTAGAGCTCGGAACACCAACGGATCAGATAGAACTCTTCCCTCATCCTTCCGAAGTTTATGATGCTGTTCCAGAGGTATAGAGCTGCTCTTCCCTTCTTCTATGCCGAATTGTTGAACGATTCACTCCGCATATCCTTCCTGAGAAACGAGCACTCCGCTCTCCCGCCTCTGAACCTCGAGTCCAAGGAAATGGTGAAGCTCCACAGATCCTTCATCTCGAACCTGATAGCAAGCTCAGCTCTCAGCCTTGCTACTGCCTTCTTCGAGTTCCCGGTGACAATCATGTCATTCACATACAGGAGCACAATAACCCGAAGTGCCCCATCCTTCTTGATGAACAAGCTAGAATCAAAGTTTGAAGCAAAGAACCCGCAGAATAGAAGATACTCCGCGATCTTTCCATACCACGCCCGAGGCGCTTGCTTCAACCCATATAAGGCCTTCTTCAGTTTGCAGACGTAGTCCGGACAATCCTCCGAGATGAAACCCGGCGGCTGGATCATGAAGATATCCTTGTCAATCTCTCCGTATAAGAAAGCATTCTTCACATCGAGCTGCCAAATCTCCCATCCACAAGATGCCGCCAAAGCAATAACAAATCGGACCGAAGTCATCTTTGCCACTGGACTAAATGTCTCATCATAATCTTCACCATACTGCTATGAGAACCCGCGAGCTACAAGGCGAGCCTTATATCGCTCGATCGTACCGTCAGCTTTCTTCTTGAGTTTATAAACCCATTTGCATGTCACAGGGGTAATGCCCTTGGGCCTGGGCACTAGAGACCAAGTCTCATTCTTCTTGAGAGCATCCATCTCCTCTTGCATAGCAATATCCCACTGCTTCACGCCTTTGGATTTCTCAAAGCTCGACGGTTCCCTTTCATCCAAGGGACCATCGAAGAAACATGAGCCGAAGCTCACCATGTTTCCTCCTGTATATCGATCTGGTGGCTTGATAGTCTTCTTCGACATCCTAAGAGGTTGCACCTGACTAACCACCTCCTCAGCTGCTTCTTCTGTGCAAGCTCCTCTTCCAGACGAACTTGGAGCATCGCTCCCCCTGCTTCCAAAACCTGAAGCATCCATCTCAGAGCTTGACACAGCTGGAGCTCCTGGTGAAACATGCAACTCCACTTGAAGACTTCCTGCAGCTTTCCCTGCTTCATCAACCCTGCTCTCCGATAGTTCAACTCCTGAACTCCCCTTGTAGTAAGTCACTTCATCGAACACCACATCCCTAGATACCACTGATCTCCGTATCTCAGGATCCATGCATCTCCATCCTTTCTTCCGCTCATCATACCCAACAAAGACTAGCTTCCTTGCTTTCGCATCTAGCTTTGTTCGAAGAGCATCAGGAATATGCACATAGTTGGTTGACCCGAACACCCGAAGGTGTGCAACACTCGGTTTCTCCTTGAACATCAGTTCGTGAGGGGTCTTCATGTTGATAGGACTTAGAGGCATTCTGTTGATGACGTAAGCCGCACAAGACATTCCCTCCGCCCAAAAAGACTTTGGGATGCTCTTGGCATGAAGCCAGCATTTGCAGGTTTCCGTCAGATGACGGATCTTCCTCCTCGCAACGCCATTCTGCTGTGGAGTATGTGCACAAGTGAGCTCTCTCTGAACGCCGTGTTTCCTGCAAAAACTAGAGAACTCACCAGAGGTGAACTCCCCACCATTGTCAGTTCTCAATTTTTTCACCCGCAGGCCTAACCGACATTCCACCAGCTCCTTGAACTCCACAAACTTCGCAAAGGCTTCCGACTTATCTTTCAGAAAATACACCCAGACATATCTGGTGTAATCGTCAATCAACACCAACATATATCTGTTGCCTCCAAGGCTTGGGGTGGCAGTCGGTCCCATCAAATCGCTGTGAATGCACTCCAACGGCGCTTTGCATCTTGTTTGCGATTTATCAAATGGAAGTCGATGAGACTTACTGATGCGAAGTTCGGCAAGTGCACCGGTCGCGCAAGTAATAATAATAGAGAAGATCCCCGAGTGTCGGTCTCTCAAGGAACACAGTAAGGTGGAGTTAGGTTTCGAGGAAGGACTTGAGATCGAAGTCCAGCGATAGGTGGAGTGCGGACGAAAGGGATTTGGTTTGTGAATAATAAAATAAAATATTACAACTACTCCTATGCAATGCCGCTATGCAAAGCTTCGCTCGGCGGGATGGAAGACTACGTAGGCCTTGAGCGCACTACTTCGTTGGGCGGATGGACGAGTAGGCTAGCAGAATCGAACTATGCAGGCCTTGAGCGCGCTGCTTCGTTAGGCGGGATGGATTACACGGGCCGAGATGCCACGCTTCGGTAGGAGGATGGACGAGTAGGCTAACAGAATGAGGGTCGCAAGCACCTCTTCGACAAGCACGCCACTAGCAATTGCTAGTGCGGCACCGAACACGATGGCGGAATGGAAATTAGATGGGGGCGCACCTCAATAAGCACATATGAACTAAATGATTCCAAATAAATGAAATAAACATTAAGCAATACTGTTCATAGCACACATCATCAATAATATAGAGGAAACTAGCTTATACAATCAACAACATAAGGAAGAAGAATAGAGTGAAGGAATCGACCACATCCGAAGCCTCATCGAAGATTCACGGTTGGAATCGCAGGGTTGTCAATCCGCGTCCAAGCTCGGTCTTCAACTGCGTCCGGGGTAGAGAAGGCTGTCACTACCTTCCAATGGACCCGTCTTATTCGTGTCACGATCTGATCTCCTCCGATACGCGATCTCCTTGCTTGATGTTGGCGATCTTTGGGCTAGAAACCTCTCCTTGGGGCTCAAGGATGATGGAGGAGGCCTAAGGGGGCGGAGAACCAGCGAGAAGGGCGAAAACGGCGGACTGACGGAGTTGGAAATGAGCGATCCCGACCTAATTCGCGAGCAGGTCAATTTATAGGCGCTGGAATAAACAGTGCGCACGATTAGTGGCGCACGACCAGTGGTCGTGCGCACTAGAATCTTGTGATCGTGCGCCTGCCTGGGCGGAGCCTGCAATGTAAGAAATTTATAAAATATAATGTTCGCACGACCAGTGGCGCGCGACCAGTGGTCGTGCGCACTATCGTAAATGGTCGTGCGTTTGGTCAATGACAGAACTCAAATTTGGGGGGGGGGGGGGTTGAGTGTGCACGATCAGTGGCGCACGACCAATGGTCGTGCGCAATAGAACCAGTGATCGTGCGCAGTGTTCCTGTACAGAATTGTACCGGGAACACCTGCACGACTCCTGTTCCTACAGAAATGCTAATCAGGCCACTGAAAGTGGCACTCAAAAATACGATAAGGCTATCAAAAGAGATTAAACATAAAAATACACCAAAATAGGCCAAGAAGTGCACCTAGCATAGAATGACAAATTTGAGCTAAAACAAGGCTAAAGTGCAATGGAATGAGTAGAAAAACAGCCCAGATGAGTCCATATAAGTGTATATAATTGTGACTCATCACACCCCCAGACTTAACTATTTGCGCGTCCCGAGCAAACCATCTCTCGCGGACAGGAAAAACATTGCTGACAAAGAAATTATCAAGCGGAGTACCATGCGAAGTCGCATGCTCACACGCGTAGAACTACAATAGATAAGATTCCTAATTATGCATATTAGTTTATAATTTCCTAGGAGCGTATTTATATATTACATTGACTCAAAAATTGAATCACGGTGAATCATAAGGTCGCACATAGGAAGAAAGTAAACTGAACGCTAAAACAAGCATTGCCAAAGATCGGGGCTCGAGACAACTCCATTGAAATCCATCAATGTCAGTGACCATAAGCTTGCCCGTTCGCACTCTCTCCACGACACTGGTTTGACTCAAATGCGTGAATCAATAGGTCTTTAGGTTTTAAATGGGGCTTGGATTTAGGTGAGGTGTACAATGATAAAGACGATGGCTCAAACACTAAACCCAAATGAGCTAGTGCAGAAATTCTCCTCATTCACCACACAAATACGCGGGTACACCACACCCCCAGACTTGGATTTGACTACATGGGTGTGTGCACCGCCTACTCCCAAACATACATTTATACACAGATTTTTTTTCCAATAAAGCTCATGTCTTCTTCTTTTCTTCTCACTTCTCTTCTTTTTCTTATTTTCTTTTTCTTTTCACATATTTTCAGCAATTTAAACAATGATGCATATCCGCATTTTCACAAAACATATCACTACATCAACAACCCAATCATGAAAGTAATATACTAGAGCTCAAATTTGGGTGTGCGACTAGGATTGGCTTTTGGGCTTTGGTGAAATAAAAGCGGGGCTAAATCAAAGAACGGGTAGGCACAACTGGGCTAGCGAGGATAAAGCGATAGGAATGGGTAAAAAGGCTCAACCGGGCCAAAATGATGGCCTACATCACATTCACACAAATGACTAACCGTATACCCATGCTTCAAGAATCGCTTGGGGCAAGTTCTAGCCACCGAGAAAGATAATCCTTCCTCCCGACTCGGGCAATACAAGGCTAACGAACGCCTACACACATTCCTATGCTACCGTCTGATTCACACCGGATTCACCATTTTTTGAGTAAAGTAAACAATATCTACGCTAATAGAAAAACATAATCTAAAAGCCTAAAAAGAAATTGAATCTACACGAATTTCTAAGCGAGACATGAGCACTAGACTAGGAGCACTACAGGAGTCAACATTTTACTCCGCCTCATAATCCTAAGCCAGCACAGTGATTTTTCAAATCACACGAAAAGAAATGAGTTCGGCTCAAGACGTGCCAACAGCTAAGTGCGCGCTCATGTGGGTGTTGTGGTGTGCAATGAAACTGAACAAAACAAAAATAAATAACACCGCCTAGTATGCTGTGCAATGGTGCACGTGAGCGAGTAAACGGAACTACTCTCCCCCAGACTTAAACTAAACAAAATGCGCAAAATATAGCTATGAAATTCAGAATAATGCTTGGGAAAGAGAGTACCCAGTGCTCAGAAATGAGCACACCAGAAGATTGGCGTGTAAGCTAAAATGAGCAGCAGCATCCGCCATCCAGAAAAGATACCTGCAGGGGTCAGCTCCGCAGAAACAAAAGAAAATAGAAAACTGAAAGAAATACTACTAACTAAACATGATTAAATGAAATAAAAATGTAGAAAAGAAAGATAACTACTGAGGTTATTGTCATCCCAGCACGACTTATTCAAAAACTAAAGGTTCTAGCTAATGGGCGTATGAAAAAGGAAATGAACAGGTAACTGTTCTAATACGCGTGTCGGTAGCGAGTATCGATACGGCGACAGAACAGTTACTCCTCTACCCAAATAATAATACCTACATAACGCAGGTAGAGGAAACAGAAAGTAAGAAGAGGAGGAGATATCCTCACTCAACTCACCAAACACATCCTTGCCTAGCAAGGTGTCATCAACAGGGAAGTGGCAGGAGGAAAATGCAATGAGTGGAGCTTCCTCTACAGAGGGGGAAACAACCTCCTCACATAAGAGGATGCTCTCATCATTGACTTGGGCAATATGCACCAAATCCTCCTGGGGTACCTGTGAAGACTCAACCTGCACAGATTCAGATGAAGAGGGGGGGATCGAGAAATAAACAAGACGAAGAACATAAATAATCAAAAATCGGGGGAGTGGTCCCGGTCTCACTCCCATCAGGTTGGGTAAGTAAAATAATGTTTGCATTGTCATCAATGCTACACGGTTCGGCGAGATCAACAGTGGCCATGCCTAAGATTTGGACTTCCTCCACCGGTGCTGAGGAAAATTCCTCTTCACCTAGAAGGTTGTCCTCCTCCATAGGAGTAGGCACAATACTAATATCAACCGCCTCCTCTTGTGACACATCATCGATAATGTCGTCAGAGACGAATGTAGTATGCACAACAGGGGGAAGAATAATGCTCGGATAAAAGTCGAGCACCGATTCCTCACAAAGAATCGAATCCACTAGGGGTGGTGGATGCACCGGGAGAATAGGCTCAGCAATGTCGGTGCCCAGATCAGCCACACATCTGGTGACTGTGTCAACGCCATACCCTTCAAGATGTGAAGGTGGCAAAGACACATAACCGGATGTTGAAGGTGTGCCGCCAAAGTTAGGATTCGGGATGATCTGGATATCCGGCTCGTCATCCTCATCCAATTGGCGAAGATACTCGGCACAGTCCTTCAAGACATGATCAGTGCTTTGACAAAACCGGCACTGCCTTGCGGGCTTCTTTGGCACAGCGGGTGCTGAAGCCGAAAAGAAGTAAGACGGTAAAGGCTCAGCAGAGTAGCCATAAGACTTATGCGCACCATATGGAGTACCAGACGAAGTCGGTGCTCTATATGCTGGGCGAGAAGAATTATGCCCACCATTCTCCGTAGGGCATTCATCACTAGAGTGAGAGGTAGCTCTACACCAACGACAACGGATATTAAGATGTGCCCACATAGTGTGAAGATAAAATGATTCAAAAAGGAAAAACACTATTGTGCGAAATACTACACCTAACAAAAATTACTAACGCAACCTAATTAAAAACAGGAAACAGAATACGAGGAAATAAAACAAAGGAATGCAATTTACAAATGGAAGGGCTTCTCTCTCAGGTTCCCCCTCTCCAGAAAACTCACACGACTGTGTTCCCGGGCAACGGCGCCAAAAACTTGATGCGAAGTTCGGCAAGTGCACCGGTCGCTCAAGTAATAATGATGGGGAAGATCCCCGAGTGTCGGTCTCTCAAGGAACACAGTAAGGTGGAGTTAGGTTTCGAGGAAGGACTTGAGATCGAAGTCCAGCGATAGGTGGAGTGCGGACGAAAGGGATTTGGTTTGTGAATAATAAAATAAAATATTACAACTACTCCTATGCAATGCCGCTATGCAAAGCTTCGCTCGGCAGGATGGAAGACTACGTAGGCCTTGAGCGCACTACTTCGTTGGGCGGATGGACGAGTAGGCTAGCGGAATCGAACTATGCAGGCCTTGAGCGCGCTGCTTCGTTAGGCGGGATGGATTACACGGGCCGCGATGCCACGCTTCGGTAGGCAGATGGACGAGTAGGCTAACAGAATGAGGGTCGCAAGCACCTCTTCGACAAGCACGCCACTAGCAATTGCTAGTGCGACACCGAACACGATGGCGGAATGGAAATTAGATGGGGGCGCACCTCAATAAGCACATATGAACTAAATGATTCCAAATAAATGAAATAAACATTAAGCAATACTTTTCATAGCACACATCATCAATAATATAGAGGAAACTAGCTTATACAATCAACAACATAAGGAAGAAGAATAGAGTGAAGGAATCGACCACATCCGAAGCCTCATCGAAGATTCACGGTTGGAATCGCAGGGTTGTCAATCCGCGTCCAAGCTCGGTCTTCAACTGCGTCCGGGGTAGAGAAGGCTGTCACTACCTTCCAATGGACCCGTCTTCTTCGTGTCACGATCTGATCTCCTCCGATACGCGATCTCCTTGCTTGATGTTGGCGATCTTTGGGCTAGAAACCTCTCATTGGGGCTCAAGGATGATGGAGGAGGCCTAGGGGGCGGAGAACCAGCGAGAAGGGCGAAAACGGCGGACTGGCGGACTGGCGGAGTTGGAAATGAGCGATCCCAACCTAATTCGCGAGCAGGTCAATTTATAGGCACTGGAATAAACAGTGCGCACGATCAGTGGCGCACGACCAGTGGTCATGCGCACTAGAATCCTGTGATCGTGCGCCTGCCTGGGCGGAGCCTGCAATGTAAGAAATTTATAAAATATAATGTTCGCACGACCAGTGGCGCACGACCAGTGGTCGTGCGCACTATCGTAATGGTCGTGCGTTTGGTCAATGACAGAACTCAAATTTTGGGGGGTTGAGTGCGCACGATCAGTGGCGCACGACCAGTGGTCGTGCACAATAGAACCAGCGATCGTGCGCAGTGTTCCTGTACAGAATTGTACCTGGAACACCTGCACGACTCCTGTTCCTACAGAAATGCTAATCAGGCCACTGAAAGTGGCACTCAAAAATACGATAAGGCTATCAAAAGAGAATAAACATAAAAACACACAAAAATAGGCCAAGAAGTGCACCTAGCATAGAATGACAAATATGAGCTAAAACAAGGCTAAAGTGCAATGGAATGAGTAGAAAAACGGCCCAGATAAGTCCATATATGTGTATATAATTGGGACTCATCACTTACGAACCTGACATCCAACATAAACATGACCGTCTCCATAAGAGGACAAGCTAGGCAAGCCCTTGACAAGGCCCCTTACCGCCATAGCCTTCAATTTGTCCATGCCAACATGCCCCAACCTTTCATGCCAGATAGCCGCGCTATCGTTGGTCTTCATCTTATCAACATAGGTACTTGTCGATAACATGATCAAGTCCTTCACCCATTTTCCAACATGGATAACATCTCCCTTTATCTCCGGTTGAGTTTTAAGAAACTTCACTTCTGTTGGGCCAAACAGAACGTGATAACCGGCATCGACCGCATTGGTCACAGAGAAGAGATTCTTCATCATACCAGGCACGTGATAAACACTCCTCAAGGTGACTGGACCCTTATCACTACTCAGGGAGACAACACCTTCTTGTTCGACAGCATGAACAGAATTATCAGCCGTAATGATAACATCGTTACCTGAGTAAGGCGCCAAAGAAGAGAACTTTGATTCATATTAGCCAAAAAGGATCCTCCCCATCCAGCTTCATCAGACTTTGGCTTCTCCTTCTCTGCTACATGTCCCGACTGAAGATTAACCCGACAATCCTTCTTGAAGTGGCCGCTCTTATTGCACCTGAAGCACCTTGGTCCATCTCCCTTCTTCTTCCCATCAGACTTAGGAGCATAACTCCTATCCTGCTGACCTGAAGTAGAGGGTCCATCATAACCTGGCTTCTTCTTCTCCCACTTCTTCTTCTTCTTCCCAGAGAACAACACATCACTATCTCCCCCAGAGATAGAAGTCCCCGCCATCTGTCTTGCCAAACTTTCTTGCGAAGCAAGTAAGTTCTCTAGCTCCAACAGAGATGGTTGATTTGCCCAACCTTGAACTGAAGTCACAAAGGCAAAATACTCCTTCCGCAACCCGCGGATGATATGCCTCTTCAGTTTTGCCTCCGAGATGGGCTCATCAGGGTCCAATGCAGAAATCTCTGCTGTGAGGTTCTTCATCTTGAGAAAGAAAGTAGAAATAGAAAGATCGCCTTGAGAGGCCTTCGCCAACTCATTTTCAAGAAACTGTAGCTGAGCTACATTCTTCTTATTAAACAGCCCATCCAAGGACGTCCAAATCTCAGCAGCAGATTTACATCAAATGATGTGGTCAAACAGCTCCGGTGAGATAGCCCTCTTGAGTGTGAACTCTGCCTTAACATTAGTCCTCCTCCAAAGTCTCACCTTTGCCATATTATATCCTGCTAGAAACACCTCTTGTGTGCCTTCTCCTCCAACTATTTCCCATAGATCCTCGCCAAGTAAATAGCTCTCCATACATGACCTCCATTTCTTATAGTTAGTCGATGTAAGGAGTTCAATACCAAGCCCTCTTGCGTATCCACCTTCCATGGCAATCTATGTGGTCTCTTCTTCACAAAGACGATGGCAACTCAAGTTGATCACTGCTTATCCACTCCAACAACCTCCCTCTGATGTCATGTTAAAATTTTTGATTTGAATCGTTTAGGAGTAAGCAGGAGTTGCATCAACTGAGTTAAAGCCAAACAACCACAATGCCACACAACAACATAAGAAACTTTATTGAAACACAAACTTCATTTACAATGCGAGACATACATGGCGAGACATGATTCATAAGAATCACGGAGACGAGAAGAACAAAACACACCAAAACAAATCTGGCGGCTAGACAAGCTGAGACCGCACAGACCGCTCGACTCCAGAAGTCGCTCGGCTTGACCTGAGATCGCGCAAACAGAAACCGGACAGACCGCCAGCACTGCAAGACCGCACCTCAGACCGCACGAACTGGAGCTTTATTGGAACGAAGAACTGAAGCTGTTACCAGACCGCAACTCAGATCGCCTAACCGCTGAAGGTCGCCTGATCGCTGAGCTCGCTGCGAACAACACAAGAATGAACATAAACCAGTTCGCAGACTGACCGCTGCCGAACTGTTTATTCAAGTCGCTGGGAATCACCAAGGAAGGAGACCGCAACCTGCTGACCGCAAACCTGCGAACACAACAAACAGTCAACTCACTTCCGAGACCGCCCGACCTCAAAGTGAGACCACACGAATTAACCCAGGCTCAGTTCTTACAGTTCTCGTTATGAATGACGGGCCATGCACCCCTATTTATAGGAGGGTAGACGGATGTCGTCACCGCACAAACCGTGATACAGTCACCACCCGTCAGATCGCCAGCGGTCTCAAAAGACAGACCACGCGATCAGACCACTTGGACGATCATCCGACCAAGTCCGCAGAACAGCAGGCAGATCGCGCACAAGTCGCGCGAACACGAGACCGCACACAAGCCGCGCGGACACAAGATCGCTCCTCCCTTAGATCACCAGGAGCAAACAAGAACCATCTGGCTGACTTAGAACAAGTAGCCAGATCGCCAAGCACAAACCGCCCGGACAGGCGGTCACACATAAGAACATACCGCCCGGTCTTCCAACTAAGAAGACATGCCAACCAGCAGATCAACTCGGGAATAGACCGCAGCTACAAACAACAGACCGGCAGAACCAGCAGTCCGCCAGAACAGACCGGCAGGACTAGACCAGCATTATATAAACACAAACCGCGTGGTCTCCGCGATCACCCAAAATCAGACCGCCCGGTCTCCTCGACTTCACTTCAAAAAATTCAACAAAATGGTCTCCTCTTGTCTCCTCCGGTGGAAAGGGCGAAAATGGCGGGATTCCTGGCTTTTCCCGCGAGGGGAATCAGGGGCCTTCTTTGGTATCAGCATTTCCTTCTTTAAATACTAAACATACAGAGTTTTGGTCACGCACGGGCGAACGCACGATCGTGCGCTGCCCGTGCGATAATTAATGATAAAAACTGGCGTGAAGACAAAGCTGTGCCGCCCGTGCGATTTACTCACGCACGGGCAAAACCGCCCGTACGTCAAAATGCACGGGTAAATTTAGAAAAGCTAAAAAACAGGAAGAAACAAGCGTCCATGCGTTTGACTCACGCATGGGCAATTCCGCCCATGCGTCAAAACACACGAACAAACTCAGATCTCCCATTTTCTGCCCAAATGAGAACGCACGACGGCAACCGTCCGTGCATCAAGGAAACACACGACCGTGCGTTGCACACAATCATGAATTCTGGGGAAAAAATGGATGATCCGACCACCTGTATACAAGATAAAACAGCTTGGAAAACACCCCCAGCACTAGATAAACATAGAGAAAGGGATGGGGAGCACCATGTGCTTACCCCCAATAACAAGGAGCGCAAATGCACACTGAAATGGGCCTAAGAGTGCACCTAGAAAGGAATAACAAATATGATCGAAAACATGCCTAAAGTGTAGTGCATCGACTAGAAATACGGCCCAGATGAGTCCATAAATGTGTATATAAAAGGGACTCATCAAGTACTGAATAAGAAAATGGGAGTCTCTCTACACTACTCCAAGCGTCTGGATGCAAAAATGCTAGATCGATGGGATAGGTCTATCCCCAAACCATCATCTAATATCCAGCCTGCTCCAAAGAAACCTGCATCTCCAACAGACCACTCAGAAAAAGAAGATTCATCCAGCAGCTCTGAGGACATACCACCACCCCCACAAATCCCTGGTACAATTGAGGGGGAGACTTCCACCCAAAGGGATTATCCAGAAACAGTACCAGAACCTGCTCCCACAGAGGTAACTGAAGAAAGTAGAGACCCCAACTTGGGGAGTGAATCTGTTGAGGGGGAGCCCCAATTCAGGGGCTGAGCCCAAGATGATGAAGTGATTCACGAGGAGCTCTCAGCTGGAGGCTCACATCCGGAGGATGCACAAGTTGAGGGGGAGACCCATCTTGGGTACTCTGCCCTAGATGATCAAGGAAATGAACCCATGGAAGACATCACTCTCTCAGACTGCCGAGAGTTAGTAGCAGCAAGTAAGATTGTGCTTACATGCCCCGACGAAACAGTACCAAAAAATATCAAGGGAAAGGCCAAGGTAACAACAAATATCAGTGAAGAATCAACTACAAATGGCTCTGAAGAAATTCCACAAGAAAGAGAAGAGGAAGATGAACAAGCTGCAGAGCCATCTTCGGCTCAGTCAGGTTCTCTTTTCCACATGATGTCAGCTCTACTGATAGCTCAGCGCAAACAATTGGAATAGTTCATAGTAAAGACTGTGGAAAATCTAAGAAAAGAGATGAAGGGGGAGATCCAGGAAATGAAGAAAGATATACTCCATCTCAACACTCAGTGCGCTCACTTTTACACTTTGGCAGCTCCGACCATAGAGAAGATGAGCGAGGAAATAAACAACGTGGGACATCAAACCCACACAATCCTGAAAGAGCAAGAAACATTCTCAAACAATGTATACTATGGTTTTGGGCAGATAGAGACAATTGCTGCAAATAACAGAAATCAAATTCTGAATAAGGTCAATGAGAATGCTCATACCTTAGATACCCATCTGCTTGAAATAAACAACAATTTGGATATGACTGAACAACACCTGCATGAAAAGCTGGATCTAGTCAGAGAAGGACTTGAGGAAAGGGTACTTGAACAAGCCCTAAAGGGGGAGAATGAAATAATAAATGGCAGTTCACATCAAGCGATGTGGATAACAAATCAAATAAAGCAGACAATGAAGCAACCCCCATCACTATATGAAGCTGCCAATCCTTCTGCAAGCACTGACTCAGCTGAGTATGTAATAGAGTTTGGAGAATCAGCAACCTCCAGAAAAAGAAAGAGAATTCAGAGCAGCCAGTATCGTCAAAAGAGACTGAGGGAAATTGAGCTGGATCCATAATCAGGAAGGTGGAGTCATGTCTCAAGAGAAATAATAACTGAATCATGGATTCAGTTTGGATATCCTTAGGAGGACTATCTGAGGGCATACCAGTCAGCTGAATGGCAGAAACATTTGAAGCAGCTGGAGAGGAGGAAGAATCACAAGCTAGCATTCCCACAAGGTCCTCCTCCCTCTCCTAAGAAGGTTCCCCTGCCCATCAACTACCATCAGAGGCAAAGGCAGAAAACCAAAGGGGCAAGCAGCAACAGACGCTGATGGGGCAACAAATTAAAATCTTAATTTATTTTGTTGGGGCAAATGAATGCTAATGTTTATTCTTGAACATTTAATCTATTTATATGCTTGAAGAACATTTCATCTATTTATATGATTGCTGCTTTAAGTCTGATGTTACTATCTGAAATGATATATCTTTTCATGAGTGGCATTTATCATTGTGGTAAGTTAGGGCTTCTTCAAATAGGGTGAGATTGTTGGGAACAGTGCCCTGCAATGTTCCTAATTTGAAGAAGTTCTCAGCTCAATGATAAATGCAAGTTGTATTTAATGTTCCATCTAGTTCATGCTTGCATAGATCGACAATATGTCAACTACTTTAGTTATTTCAGTAGGTACTATATCGTCAAGAAGAACAGGAGATGTCATCGACAAAGTATGCTTGTCGTCATGATGATGGGGCAAAGCAAAAGCTGAGACTTGGCGAGTTCATCGAACACAGAATGCTGTTCGTCGAACGCAGAAGGAAGATCGTCGAACGCAGAAGGAAGTTCGTCGAACGCAGAATGCTGTTCGTTGAACACAGAAGAAAGATTGTCAAACGCAGAAGGAAGGTCGTCGAACGCAGAATGCTGTTCGTCGAACGCAGAATGGAGTTCGTCGAACACAGAGACGGGACAAAAGAATGAAGCTCGTCGAACGCAGAATGCTGCTCGTTGAACGTAGAATGGAGTTCATCGAACGCAGAGACGGGACAGAAGAATGAAGCTCGTCGAACGCAGAATGCTATTTGTCGAACGAAGATTGCCGTTCGTCGAACGCAGAGAAGAATGAAGACAAAAGGAAGAAATGTCGTCAAGAAGACGCGGTATCGTCAACATCACCAAAGTGGCCTTGTTGTCGAGAAGATGAAGAAGCCTTGTCGCTGAAAAGGCTAAATATGACTGATGGTGGTGAACATCGTCATAAAGAAGACATGTCGTCAAGAAGACTGAAGAAGGACAGCTGAAGACAAGCAGTTGCTAAAGTATGATCTGTCGACATGTTATCACTCATGTCGTCGAAAGAACAAAGTGATTACGATGACAGTCTGCAAGAAAGAAGATCACGACGATATAGTCAGAGATACCATATCGTCGTATATGCAGAAGTGCCAGAATATCTCGTATCGTCAAGACACCAACATCAGAGGCAGAAGCAAGAAGAATTGAAAGTCTACCAAAGTTCAAGGCATCGACAAAGTCCTGTCGTCGAGATATTACTCATATCATCGTGATGGTATCAGTATCAGCGTGAAGCTGAAAATGTTATCGAGACAGATTCAAATGTTGCGAACGCGCTGTCAGCATTTAATGCTGCCGCCTGATTGTCCAATCAGCGCATGCTCTTTTGGAATAGGCGTATGACATTAAAGGACATCACATATGACCGTTATGCAGCTCATCTGTCCTATAAAAGGGAACAGTGATGCCCTAGAAAATGAGTAAAAAAAAGATAGAGAAAAAGAATGAAAAAGAATCCCGCCGCTACACTTCAATAGAACAGTTTTTTGGCGGAGAAGAAGATCAAGTAGAGAACAAACATCAAGTGTTCTCTGAAGAATCAGTCATCTCCATCGACTGAAAAGTAGCCGATCAACATCAGTCAAAAGAAGAGGTGGCTGAAGAAGTGTAACATCCCATTTCGCGCTAGACCCCTCGGAGACGTTTTGACTACCCGGTTTTGGGCTTTCCAGTGCGTGCTCAAATTTGGATTAATTGGGGGAATGGAATGACAGGAAAATATAATAAAATCAGGAAAATAATGAAGTTTGCAGCGTTCAACGAAATTTATGCCGTTCGTCGATCGCAGAATTAGCCGCAGGTCGACAGAAATATTGCTGCAGCTGCGATCGAAGAAGTTTGCCTGTCGAACAGCGTTCGACGAAATATCGTCGAACGGCGTTCGACGAAATATCGTCGAACGGCGTTCGACGAAATATCGTCGAACGGCGTTCGACGAAATATCGTCGAACGGCGTTCGACGAAATATCGTCGAACGGCGTTCGACGAAATATCGTTGAACGTCGTTCGATGAAATATATTTATTCAGCGGCCGACGAAATATATTCTTTCAGCGTTAGACGAATTATCGAATTCCCGCGTTCGACGAAATATCGTCGAACGGCGTTCGACGAAATGTCGTCGAACGGCGTTCGACGAAATATCGTCGAACAGCGTTCGACGATATTAACGGCGTTCGACGAAATATATTCTTTCAGCGGTAGACGAATTTACAGCCGATCGGCGATCGACGAATCTGAAATAGGCAGTGATCGACGAAGTCGTCCGTTCGACGAATCTGGGCGATTTTTATGTCGTCTTCTGATAAGCTTGAATGCTTATTTATTTGAGGCTAATAGTGGAATTAAAAGTCAATAAATGGCAGACACATGTCTTGGAACTTGGGGATTTCATTAAATGTTCATTAATGTTCTCTCTCTCTCTCTTTATTCCCCATTAAGCCAAAATTGCAGAACACATAATGGGCGGATCTCCTAATCAGAGAACTATTCATATTCTTCTTCTCCTTCTTCTTTTTACTCATCTTCTTCTTCATCCCTTAAGGGGTTTATTTAGGGTTCTTGAAGGAGCAAGCTTGGAGAGGAATTTGGAGCTTGGCCGACCACCACCATGCTTCCATCAAGATGAGCTCCAACCGTGGACGTAAAATAAGGTGACTTCCGCCCCTCTCCCTTGGTGCTAGCGTCCTAGATCACAATAGGAGAGATGAAGGCTCAAGAGAGATTCTCGTGTGAGCTTTAATGGAGTTTCCTTAGGAAGACCAAACCGGAACCTCAAATTTTGGGCATCGTTCGCCGCGAGGTTTTAAGAATCATTTCTTCTCTTCAAGAAGAAGAGATGGGATTTGATTTGGGGAAAACCCATGGTCGTTGAGGGAGAGTGAGGGGAATGATATTTAGGGATTTTAAAGGTGAATGCTGGAGGAGAGAAGGTGAAATGACCTAATTCATGTTTGGGGAAGATGATGAATAATACTCTGTTAAATAGGTTTTTTCTTTTATTGTATAATATGTAATAAAGTTGATAATAGCTCCTGGCTAAGGACAATTTTAATTTACAACATTTCACTTGGTAAATAGGGGGTTAAATTGTGCACAGCTTGGTTCAAGCTAATTTTTAGGCTTGACCCCACTGGAATTAGACTTCGGGCTCAACATGAAAGTTGTAGCCCTCGGAAAGAACTTTCCGACGATAGGTTACCCGTTTTCTGAAGTGACCTGTAGCTCCCTAAAAGCCCAATCGAGTGGACTGTCCAGAAAGCTGGGAGGTGGTCAATGCATGATGTTTTGCTGTCCAGATTTCTGCAGTTGACTTCAGAGCAGATTTTTGATATGACCCACTTGGATCTGGGTTTAGGACTCAACATTAATGTTGTAGCCCTTGATGTTAGCTTTCCAAATTGGGGTGGATCATAATTTTTGGACAACTGTAGCACCCATAATCCAGTTTTAGTAAACTGTGTCATAACACTTCCGATCTAAGTATTTTGTGGATTTCTCTTATTATATTGGTTGGATGCTCTTGAAAATTGGTGGAGACATAGGTGATAACAATATGTACCCCCTGTTGAAATTCATAATTTATTATTAAGTAGTATTAAAGTTATTGCCGTGTTATTTCATAACTTGAAGGGGATATAAATGCTGAATGTGAAGCCTGTTTGGGCCGGAATTTTGTATGAATTGTATATATGCTAGCATTGGCTTGTGATAATGATTTCAGATTTATTTCTGTTAAGATGACCCCTTGAATGAACCTTCAATTGTAGATGTATGTGGAATCGTAAAAAGGACATGTATGAATTAATGTTCATATCGCATGATAATCTATTGGATGGTGTAGAATGGTGATAACCTCTCCATAAGGTTGATAGATTTAATCGTGTTGAAATGCGTTGTGATTTGTACGTAAGACGAGTGAATATTGGTGATATGTTCGGGCTTACATATTTAGTAAAATATGAATATGGCACAGTACGCACAAGTAGTCCTACATGATCTAGTAAGGTAATTTCCATGTGATGCACACGCATCTGCTTAGAGTCGTGACAACCAGGTATGAGTAGCATTGATGGCTTGGTGTGGATTATAAGATATTGTTATATCTTGTGGTGAAATGTTAAGGGCTCGGTTGTTGGGGGCCTTGGATTCTAGTTAGCCTCAGTTGACTTGTATGATGTGAAAAGGAGAAGACTCCTTCGGTGAGTCTTTGGGTACTTGATAGCACGGGTTATGCATGGAATTACATGAATGTGCATGGTTTACACTTGAAGGTGTAATGACACTGGTTGGAGGATACTTGTGGTTGGGGGATTACTTGTGGCGGGTCTACGGGCTTGCTAGTCGTGACACCGACAGAAGCCGGCAGTTAAACTCTAAACCAGTTGGGTTGGACTCTTGGTGCTCACCTACCCAAGCCCCCTTCTGTGTCCTTGATGGCTCCGCTGTGTGTTCTTAGCGTCGAGCAGTACTTGGGGTCTCCGCTGTGTGTTCTTAGCGTTGAGGCGTACATAGTCCTAGGTCTAGTAGTGTTCATACCCACCTAGTTGTGGAGGAGCCCGGTCCACAGTCTCCGTCTGGCCACGACGCGAGGTGCCTGAGTGGTTAGCTACCCTCAAAAAGCCGGAACTACAGGTCTATGTCGACATAGCAAAATGCATGGGTGAGTTCATCATATCATAATCATTGCATTGCATTCATCCTGCATAATCATAGCATTGCACCGCATCAGGTCCATCATATAAATTAGTATGGGCTCTTTTATATGATGGGTCCCAAATTGGAAACCTTAACTTATAAGTTTGTATGGGCATTCATATAAGTTAAGGTACGATATGAACTGCTTACTCCTTTCTTGTTACTACTACTTGCTTACATTCTGTCATTGCCTAATTTCTTGTTAGCTGTGCTTATTATACCTGTTACTAGTACTTGCATTTATAACCATTGCTACTTATATACTTATGAACAGCTTAGTTAGTGCCATTGCAAGTACTTGGGTACTTAAACAACCGACATATATGAACAACCAGTCCTGTCACCTGTTTGTATATATTATTGCTTATATTGCAGCTTTTCTTCCTTTCCTTCCTTTCCTTCCACTCGGTGCCTTGGAGTCGCCGGGGGAGCGGATGTGAAGCCACATAGTCTTTATGACTAACGGTTGCTACGTCCCTCTTTTTAGGAGTGTACCTTAGAGCAGCAGTGCACGGTGCTGGAGGAGGATAGTTAGGTCAGGGTGACAGGGCCGGAGACCATGATACCTTGGCTACCGTCAGTGACAGAAGCGAGTGAGTGTTTTGAGATGTAGCCCCTGGGGCATTTAGTTTGATACTCTGATGGTTTGTAGGAGCTTGTATAACTTTCTATCTTTCTTTGTACTTACTGTTTGGACATTATAACTTATTGTGAATCTGTGGCTTTTAATGCTTTCTTTTATTGATGGGTTGACGCTGTTCAGTTGGTTTGGCCGGCAGGATATGCGTCTTGTGGGAGAGGCTAGCTTGTGTGCTGACGCTTCTGTAAGGCGGCTGTCCTAGGCAAAAGACTCGCCTCGGCCGTGTCTTGTGTTCCGGGAGGGGGGGGTCTTACAAATGGTATCAGAGCCAGGTTGCAACGATCCTGAGATAAAGAAGTCCATTAACCCACTAGGCCACACCTGCTAGCTAAATCAGTTTGAGGACAAACTGATGCAGCGGAAGCGGTTGTGTGCCCATGTGTGATTCACATTAAGTATGTCCTCTTTTTCCTATAGAAAGTGCCAACCTAAGCCAAACTCGTACCCTTACATACAAATGCTGGCTCACTCCGAGACAGTAATTGGTATTCCCATTCTAGCCATTAGAGTTGGTTTGGCATAAGATTGATGCCAACCTAACTAGGATACCATTTTTGGTCGACTTAGCAGGATATGTCGTGACATACCCTAACCTTATACTGATCTTGGGAATGATTGGACCAAGCAATAAATGACCTTGATTGAGTAAGGGAAGAGTTTAACGTGAGTGTAGATGCTAGAGACTCACACCCTGAGATATTTGTCCCAGATATGGAGTAACATTATCACCTTACCCAAAATATTAGGGCAATCTCAATGAGATTGGTGCCTGAAATCTATCATCAGCTTAGTAAGAGGCCACCAAGCATGTCTTTTATACTGTATGTGGATACCTCTCACTTCTATTTATGTAGAAGGTTTCATATGGAGAAGTTACGATAAGAATTTGGATCCAGAGAAGGCTCATTTTGGGACGAATGTGTTATATTGGTGGCAGAAGAAACTCAGTCGAAGAGATATGGGGGCTTATCTCTTCGTTTATTGGACTGGTTATGTACCATCTTGGATCCCTTGAGGAGTCAGAATCTTTGTAATTTTTGACATTGGAAGTTTTGATCCTTGAGAGTTAATTCACCTTAAGCAAAGCAGACTGCTAAGGCCATGTTTGGGTTGATAGGAATTTTACTAGCGGAATAAGAGAGGAAAAAGCATTTTTGAAGATGATCATTTTCTTTATATTGTTCTACGATTATGTGGATAAGTAATGAGGAGAGTAGTAAATCTACACTTTGGGGATATGCAGCTATGTTGTAATAACGTTATAGCTAGGAAGTTAATGAAATTTTGTGCATTCATTGTGGGTATGATGATACACTACCCCTGAGTTTGGAAGTTCTTGGTGAACATTCCCTTAGTGTTGTAATTACTTGACATTGGGAAATTAATAAGAGTTAGGCGGTGGAGTCAACAAGATTAATACGACTTGATTGATGTTCTAAATTTCTAAAAGGTTTTATAAAATAAACATGCATGTCATGGATGATCGTTGGCAGGGATGGTAGGGCGCTTGGAATGGATTTGATTTAGTTTATCATATTGTGAAGTATGCCCTACTTTTGGTAGTCTGCATAACTCGTGTCGAAGGAAAATCATCCCGAGCCATGCACCTTGGTTCATGTTAAGTTCAAACATATATAAATGTACAGGGTGATTGGATGTTATTGGTGCATGCTCTCATTACAATGAGATGCAGCTTGGTCGTCGCCGAAAAATTTAAATTTCAACATCACGGCTGATATATAAGTGCGTCGATACGGGGATCTATAGGGTAAGAACTCTAGTCGAGGAGAATATGCCCCTAAGGTTTGTGCTCCTACGTGAGATGAATGTACCATATGGGCGGTGGAAGAAATTTAGTCCAAAAACGTACGTGGGCTTGTCCCTTCGTTTATTGGCCTATTTACGTGCCGACTTCGTTTTCCCGTAGATCCTGTTTGTTCGAATAGTACGTGAACGATGATGATTGGATTCGTGATAACCTCTCAATATGGGTGAGAGCGTCAAGGGTGTTGAGACACGCCGTGAATTGAACACGTGAATTGAATATTGAGGATAAGTTGCATTTGCTTATTTAAGAAGATATGAATATGTCTCTATACGTACAAGTAGGTGTACGTGTAATTGTATTGCCTCGACAAGGCAGTCCTCTAAAGGCCCTGTGCCGAAACCCAACCCTTGGATAAGGTTTATGTTCACGGTTTAGGAGCCCTTAAATGAAATGAATTAAATCACGAGATAAAAGTAACACCAATTTTTGAATCCGGAGCAAATCTAAGTAGAACCGGGAGTAGAAAAAAGTAACAATTGACTCGAGGTCATGTGTTATTAGAAAGGAATGATGTGATTATAACCCATGCGAGGTGTAGAGTCATGGATTCACCTTACTTTGAGGCCGTCCCCGTTTAAACGCAATTTTTTTTGGATGCACAGAAGTGATGATATTGAAAGTGCTACACGTTATTTGTATAACGATGCTTGGGGTTGGAGAAATCAATTCATTTTTGCAAATCTAAAGCACATGACTCCTTTGGTGGAGGATTCTAAGTTTTATCTGGGGGCACGAGTAGTAACCTCATGTGTATTGGGGTAACCGATCTTAAGGGGTTTAGATCAAAGGTGCAATGAAAGTTGGCTTATTAAAGTAAGGAAACACTTCTCCTTCCCCCTCTTCCTCTTTCTCTCCCTTCCATTTGGGTTACATTTCAGGAAATTTCTTTTCCCATTAGTGGCTGTTGGGCTTGTTGCTCCAGGAAATTTGTTATTTTGGAACTTCCTTGTTTGTTAGCAATTATTTTTTTCTCTTATTTTAGAAGTTGTTTATGCTAGCTGTTGGGGGTTACACTTCAGAAATTTTGTTTATAACACTTTACTCATTCTCGGAAATCTCTTCCTTGATTTGTGTTAGCAGTTACTTGGTATTTCCTTGGTTTCATGACTAGCAGCTATCTTGGCTTCCCTTGATTTATATGCTATAATTTCTGTCCAGAATATGTGCCCTGCTCTGCCCGTTTTTTTTTCTTCTTCCAGGATTATATATTCGCATCCGTCCCATTTCCTTCCAGATTATAAGCTTCACATTGCCTACATGTTGTAGTATTTGGAATTTATTTGGAAATTCAGGGCTAGTGGCTGCTTGGGTTCTCCTTCCATGTTTGATAAATTTATTTTTGACTCATGCTAACAGTTATTGATTTAGTGGGGAGTTTGGTGATTTCCTTGGTTTCATGCTAGCAGCTATTTGATTTCCTTGTTTTGGTTGGCAGCTGGTATAACCCTTGGCTTATTGTGGCAGCTATTTGTTTCTTTTTGTTCCCCTTGGATTTGATTGGCAACTAGTATGTCCCTTGGGTTAGGTTAATAACTGCTTAGAAATTCTTGTTCTAGGCTGGCTGCTACTTGGTATATTTCCTTGGCTACATGATTGACAGCTAATTGATTTTCCTTCCATAGTCTCATATTTAGCAACCATGTTGATTATGCTAGGATTTATAGAGAATTTCCCTAGTTTCATGCTAAAATAAATTTCCTGATTTATGAAATTCTGGATTCTTATGCTAGGAAATTTCTGGAGTATATGCTAAAGTGTATGCCAATGACTTTTGTGATCTAAACTTAAACCCCCTAGACTCAACTTAAATTTCGGGGACGAAATTGTTTCTTCATTTATTGGATTTGTAACATCCCGTTTTGCGCTAGACCCCTCGGAGACGTTTTGACTAACCGGTTTTGGGCTTTCCAGTGCGTGCTCGAATTCAGATTAATTGGGGGAATGGAATCACAGGAAAATATAATAAAATCAGGAAAATAATGAAGTTTGCAGCGTTCGACGAAATTTCTGCCGTTCGTCGATCGCAGAATTAGCCGCAGGTCGACGGAAATATTGCTGCAGCTGCGATCGAAGAAGTTTGCCTGTCGAATGGCGTTCGACGAAATATCGTCGAACGGCGTTCGAAGAAATATCGTCGAACGGCGTTCGACGAAATATATTTATTCAGCGGTCGACGAAATATATTCTTTCAGCGTTAGACGAATTATCGAATTCCTGCGTTCGACGAAATTATAATAGGCAGCGTTCGACGAAATATCGTCGAACGGCGTTCGACGAAATATCGTCGAACGACGTTCGACAAAATATATTCTTTCAGCGGTAGACGAATTTACAGCCGATCGGCGATCGACGAATCTTAAATAGGCAGTGATCGACGAAGTCGTCCGTTCAACGAATCTGGGCAATTTTTATGTCGTCTTATGATAAGCTTGAATGCTTAGTTATTTGAGGCTAATAGTGGAATTAAAAGTCAATAAATGGCTGACACAGGTCTTGGAACTTAGGGATTTCATTAAATGTTCATTAATGTTCTCTCTCTCTCTCTCTCTCTCTCTCTCTCTCTCTCTCTCTCTCTCTCTCTCTCTCTCTCTCTCTCTCTCTCTCTCTCTCTCTCTCTCTATTCCCCATTAAGCCAAAATTGCAGAACACATAATGGGCGGATTTCCTAATCACAGAACTATTCATCTTCTTCTTCTCCTTCTTCTTTTTCCTCATCTTCTTCTTCATCCCTTAAGGGGTTTATTTAGGGTTCTTGAAGGAGCAAGCTTGGAGAGGAATTTGGAGCTTGACCGACCACCGCCATGCTTCCATCAAGATGAGCTCCAACCGTGGTCGTAAAATAAGGTGACTTCCGCCCCCTCTCCCTTGGTGCTAGCGTCCTAGATCACAATAGGAGAGATGAAGGCTCAAGAGAGCTTCTCGTGTGAGCTTTAATGGAGTTTCCTTAGGAAGACCAAGCCGGAACCTCAAATTTAGGGCATCGTTCGCCGCTAGGTTTTAGGAATCATTTCTTCTCTTCAATAAGAAGAGATAGGATTTGATTTGGGGCAAACCCATGGTCGTTGAGGGAGAGTGAGGGGAATGATATTTAGGGATTTTAAAGGTGAATGCTGGAGGAGAGAAGGTGAAATGACCTAATTCATGTTTGGGGAAGATGATGAATAATGTTCTGTTAAATAGGTTTTTTCTTTTATTGTATAATATGTAATAAAGTTGATAATAGCTCCTGGCTAAGGACAGTTTTAATTTACAACATTTCACTTGGTAAATAGGAGGTAAAATTGTGCGCAGCTGGGTTCAAGCCAATTTTTAGGTTGACCCCACTGGAATTAGACTTCGGGCTCAACATGAAAGTTGTAGCCCTCGGAAAGAGATTTCCGATGATAGGTTACCCGTTTTCTGAAGTGACTTGTAGCTCCCTAAAAGCCCAGTCGAGTGGACTGTCTAGAAAGCTGGGTGGTGGTCAATGCATGCTGTTTTGCTGTCCAGATTTATGCAGTTGACTTCAGAGCAGATATTTGATAGGACCCACTTGGATCTGGGTTTAGGATCCAACATGAATGTTGTAGCCCTTGATGTTAGCTTTCCAAATTGGGGTGGATCATAATTTTTGGACAACTGTAGCACCCAGAAATCCAGTTTTAGTAAACTGTGTCATAACACTTCTGATCTCAGTATTTTGTGGATTTCTCTTATTATATTGGTTGGATGCTCATGAAAATTGGTGGAGACATAGGTGATAACAATATGTACCCCCCTGTTGAAATTCATAATTTATTATTAAGTAGTATTAAAGTTATTGCCGTGTTATTTCATAACTTGAAGGGGATATAAATGCTGAATGTGAAGCCTGTTTGGGCCGGAATTTTGTATGAATCATATATATGCTAGCATTGGCTTGTGATAATGATTTCAGATTTATTTCTGTTAAGATGAACCCTTGAATGAACCTTCAATTGTAGATGTATGTGGAATCGTAAAAAGGTCATGTATGAATTAATGTTCATATCGCTTGATAATCTATTGGATGGTGTAGAATGGTGATAACCTCTCCATAAGGTTGATAGATTTAATCGTGTTGAAACGCGTTGTGATTTGTAGGTAAGACGATTGAATATTGATGATATGTTCGGGCTTACATATTTAGTAAAATATGAATATGGCACAGTACGCACAAGTAGTCCTACAAGATCTAGTAAGGTAATTTCCATGTGATGCACACGCATCTGCTTAGAGTCGTGACAACCCGGTATGAGTAACATTGATGGCTTGGTGTGGATTATAAGATATTGTTATATCTTGTGGAGAAATGTTAAGGGCCCTATTGTTGGGGGCCTTGGATGCTAGTTAGCCTCAGTTGACTTGTATGATGTGAAAAGGAGAAGACTCCTTCGGTGAGTCGTTGGGTACTTGATAGCACGGGTTATGCATGGAATTACATGAATGTGCATGGTTTACACTTGGAGGTGTAATGACACTGGTTGGAGGATACTTGTGGTTGGTGGATTACTTGTGGCGGGTCTACGGGCTTGCTAGTCGTGACACCGACAGAAGCCGGAAGTTAGACTCTAGACCAGTTGGGTTGGACTCTTGGTGCTCACCTAACCAAGTCCCCTTTTGTGTCCTTGATGGCTCCGCTGTGTGTTCTTAGCGTCGATCAGTACGCGGGGTCTCCGCTGTGTGTTCTTAGCGTTGAGGCGTACATAGGCCTAGGTCTGGTAGTGTTCATACCCACCTAGTTGTGGAGGAGCCCGGTCCACAGTCTCCGTCTGGCCACGACGCGAGGTGCCTGAGTGGTTAGCTACCCTCGAAAAGCGGGAACTATAGGTCTATGTCGACATAGCAAAATGCATGGGTGAGTTCATCATATCATAATCATTGCATTGCATTCATCCTGCATAATCATAGCATTGCATCGCATCAGGTCCATCATATAAATTAGTATGGGCTCTTTTATATGATGGGTCCCAAATTGGAAACCTTAACTTATAAGTTTGTATGAGAATTCATATAAGTTAAGGTACGATATGAACTGCTTACTCCTTTCTTGTTACTACTACTTGCTTACAGTCTACCATTTCCTAATTACTTGTTAGCTGTGCTTATTATACCTGTTACTAGTACTTGCATTTATAACCATTGCTACTTATATACTTATGAACAGCTTAGTTAGTGCCAATGCAATTACTTGGGTACTTAAACAACCGACATATATGAACAACCAGTCCTGTCACCTGTTTGTATATATTATTGCTTATATTGCAGCTTTTCTTCCTTTCCTTCCACCCGGTGCCTTGGAGTCGCCGGGGGAGCGGATGTGAAGCCATATAGTCTTCATGACTAACGGTTGCTACATCCCTCTTTTTAGGAGTGTACCTTAGAGCAGCAGTGCACGGTGCTGGAGGAGGATAGTCAGGTCAGGGTGACAGGGCCGGAGACCATGATACCTTGGCTACCGTCAGTGACAGAGGCGAGTGAGTGTTTTGAGATGTAGCCTCTGGAGCATTTAGTTTGATACTTTGATGATTTGCAGGAGCTTGTATAGCTTTCTGTCTTTCTTTGTACTTACTGTTTGGACATTATTACTTATTGTGAATCTGTGGCTTTTAATGCTTTCTTTTATTGATGGGTTGGCGCTGTTCAGTTGGTTTGGCCGGCAGGATAGGCGTCTTGTGGGGGAGGCTAGCTCGTGTGCTGGCGCTTCCGCAAGGCGGCTGTCCTGGGCATAAGACTCCCCTCAGCCGTGTCTTGTGTTCCGGGAGGGGGGTCTTACAAATGGTATCAGAGCCAGGTTGCAACGATCCCGAGATAAAGAAGTCCATTAACCCACTAGGCCACACCTGCTAGCTAAATCAGTTTGAGGACAAACTGATGCAGCGAAAGCGGTGGTATTATAATTTAAAAACATATTCACCCCCCTCTACGTGATAAGTTGACACCCAATAAACAACAGAAAGCACAACCTGTGTCTGAGTCTTTTGATAAGGAGACTCTGAACCAAAGATCTTTTGATAAGGAGATCTTGAACCACAGATCTTTTGATAAGGAGATCTTTAACCACAGATCTTTTGATAAGGAGATCTTGAACCACAGATCTTTTGATAAGGAGATCTTGAACCACTGAATCCTTTGGAAGAGGGATTCTTAAAACTCTTTTACAGTTGAGGAAAAGGAGAAAGGAGAAGGAAGAGATGAGAAGAAGAATTCTGTTCTCAGAATTATATTGAAGCCTTCAGCTTCAATTTTTTCCTTTTTCTGGATCTGCTAATGATGAACCATTGCTTAAGAGATTTTCAAGGGTTATGAGCTTCAGATCCTTTCTAGTTTCTTTTGTTTGAAATCTGGCTGCTATAAAGTATTGATGAAGAGCAGCCTTCAATTGTTCTGTTCTGAGAGAGAGAGCAGTTCTTGTTTTTCTGTCTCTTAGGGTTCCCAAAGGGAGAAGAAGAAGGAGGAAGTCCTAATCGACAAGATGCAGAAGATGTGATGAATTTATCTATAATTCTCTCTGCTCTCTTCTTATTTATTGTCCATCATTTTATTTTTTGAATCCCTTTCCTCTTTTAGGTTGTACTGAAAAGGTATTGGCATGGACAATTTCTCTTCCTTTCCTCATTTGTTCACGACCCATCCTCCAGTTGTTTTGATCCTATCCAAGAAAGCTTTCTTGTCTTCTTTAGTGCTCCTCTCTATTCTAGGAAATAAATGAGCCGTTGTAGAATGGTCTTCAGTATTGTGGGCCTTGAGAGAGAGTTCCAAAATGACAGCTGAAAAGGTTTTCTTTTCAGACTGTATTCGACGTTGCGTCGATTTCCTTGTTAAATTTTTGAAGTGGAAGTAGATCTGTCTGGGCAGTCTATTTTTGGAGGCCGCAGAGACCGCGTGGACTGTATTGTGGTTTACCTCTGGAAGCCGCGAGATCGGTGTGGCGACCGGGCTGGTGTGGTCGCGCGTCTCTGGTGTTGGCGGCCTGTGTTTGGTTTGCCTGTTCTGCCAAAGTATCCTTGTTCCGGGTTAGACCGGGCGGTCTGTACTGAGGTCGCTACTGTAGTCTCATACTGCCGGGTTATCTGGCGAGTTGTCCTTCCTGGACAGTTGTGCCTTAGATGTAATAAGGTCTTGATGAGACTGCGCGGTCTATTTCTGGAGACCGCGTGCTTCAATAAGGAAGGTGAATGTTGTAACACCTCCCCTGTAATGACCATATAATATGGGTCCGGCCGGGACCCCACAGCATATAACCGCCACAGCTTTAGTATTAAAAGATGATATTAACTACCCAATCTCATAACTCAGACAACACAGCGGAAACAAACTAAGCCACAGAGATTGTCCATACTACAAAGGAGTCCAACTGGCCTTAAGGCCTTACAAAACAATGTCCAAAACATCAAACATTCCATAATAAAAGACATCCCAACAAAAGGGGAAGGATAGTTTTTCCCTATACTGCCTCGGCATGCAAGCCGGATATAACAAAGTACGAAGAAAGTAATGCAGGAAATCAACTAAGCACTTCGTGAGGCTTTAGGCCTTTTTGGCCGGCGCGCTGGGTCCAGCCTGCGATTCTTGCCCTGCAACCAAATCACAAAGAGCGGTAAACGAGGGTCAGCTATGGCTGACCACAAGCGGTGTAACAACATCCCTCCTCCCGGTCGTCCTAGCGGACCCCGGGGAACTACTTCACCCTGCAAGTCAGCACTTCGTATGCAAAAGTACATAAAGGAAAGCAACATAAATACTGGCATGAGTGTCACAAGCATCATCCACGTTTCTATGTTGAGCAGGTAATAAAAGGGGCCTAACAATGCAAAATGAGTGCAAGCCCGGGTTTCACCCAAGGCGCCCTAAAGCGTATGAATCTAACACATCATCATACATCACCAACACAAGGGTACTCATTACTTCCCCACATGGGCATCAAAACCCAAGGCCAAGCGCTCTCGCTGAGACCCACCTCGCCTGGCCCACCATGCCATCGGGCTTGTCTGACAGCTCACACGCTCGGGCCGCCAACAACGCACCAAGACCGATTCTAAGAATTCCGGCCAACCAAAATGTCCCAAGGCCCTGGGCTTACTTTCGGGACAACGTCCACTGATTGCCTCGCCTGGCGACTGTCAACGGACTCAACCGTAGCACAGACATTCTCGTCAGTCAACAATCGAAGGGACTAATCTTGCCGGGACACTCTCCACACGTGAATCTCAATCTTCACGGGATAGCCAGCCGACCACAAAGACCAATCGCGCCTTCGCACAACACTAGGCATCACAAGCCCCAAAATCCGCACATTATTTCTCCGCCCTAAACCCAACATTTGTTACCACACGAAGCTACAAAGGCATCACAACGACGAGTTCGCCGTAATCGGATTTCTAACAAAACCCCTAAAATGCGCGTAAATCAACATCACCGGATCGGACCAACGGCCACAAATCCGGCTCACCCACAATGCCTAATCCGCTAACGGAGCGGATCTCTAGTGCAAAACATGCCGGGGACGGACACAATCAACCCGGTGGTTTATCTTGAACCAAGGCGACCCGGATCCCTCTCACTCGACGGATCCGGTGCCAAAATGCAGAAAAAGAAGGGATGCCAAACACGCATCCTAAAGACCGGGAGGAGAAATGTCGTTACCTTTTGAGATCTCCTCCTAGCCATGAGAAGCTTGCAACCACACGGTGGAGAAGAAGCGCCTTGATGCCCTCTACGCACTGCCGGTCTCGGATCGGCGAACGGAGCTCCGAAGCTCCGGCAATGGCGGATTCCCCTTCTTCTTCCTCCTTGCCTCCTCCTCCTTTCTCCAACCTAAGAGAGAGAAAGCCTTGGAAATAATGAGGGTTTAACTCCTCTACCAAGCCCTAAAACCCCCCAGCCAACCATCGCAGCCGTTGGATCAAATTCCAATAGATTTGGACGGACCGATCTCCTTCTCCGCTCAAAATCGCGGAGCAGAATAAACAGGGCGCACGATCACATGCGCACGGTCACTGGTCCTGCGCGAAGAGGACACTGGTCGTGCGCACTGTTCGAGACAGAACTCTGAATCCTTGCGAATTAACGCACGATCACATGCGCACGGTCACTGGTGGTGCGCGAAGAGGACACTGGTCGTGCGCACTGTTCGAGACAGAACTCCGAATCCTTGCGAATTAATGCACGATCACATGCGCACGGTCACTGGTCGTGCGCAGAGAACAGCTATGGAATTTTAGCCTATCCCAAACGCAGCACTACCACTCCGCCTACCTCGCTGAACTACGATTTTTGGGGTGTTACAAATGTATCCCTTGGGGCGGTGACAACAACCGTTCGTTTACCTATAAATAGGGACGCCGGGGTAGCCATTCACACGCAAGAACTGTAAGAACAAAGTTGGCTTGATTGTGCCGGTCTCTTTCTGAGGTCGCGCGGCTGGAGGTTTTGTCTGACTGGTTTGTTTGTTCGCAGGTTAGCGGCTAGCAGTCACCGTCAGCATTCTCCTATCTTCCAGCTTTGAATAAACTAGTCCGTCAGCGGTCTGTATGGGCGAACTGTGTTTAGGTGTTCTTGGACTGTACATCAGACTCAGTTAATCAGGCGGTCTTAAGTGATCAGGCGGTCTTGAGTTGCGGTCTGCAGCAGGAAGCAGTTATTCATCAAGTGTTTGCGGGTTCTTCTGTGATCTTGAGACCGTGCGGTCTGCACGATCAAGAAGTGCGGATAGTTGTTTTAGGCAGTGGAATGAAGCAACAAGTGTGCGGTCTGACAGTGCGGCTTGTGCTTTGTTCGTGCGATCTCAGGGATAACCGTGCGGCTTGCCTGTTCGAGCGGTCTGGTGGTCTCTGCCTTGGCAGTTCGCTGACGGCTTGTTTTTGTGTCTTGTGCTTCTCCTTCGTGATTCTTATGAATCATGTCTCGCCATGTATGTCTCGAGTTGTAAAGAGATAGTAAATAACAAGAGCACTATTCTGCTTTGCCATTGTCATTGATTGTCACTCTTGTGGATTGTGTGAAGTGTTCTGCTTTCTTACTTCACTCCGGACCTCTACAGAATTTTAACATGGCATCAGAGGCAGGTTCCTGAGCAGTAAATCAGCGTTGGCTTCTGCTTGGTTTCCTACAAGTCGGTTGTCAATCAGTGGGATAGCAATGAAAGGAGGATATGAAAGAGGTCTTGGTATTGAACTCCTTACGCAGACTAACTTTAAGAAGTGGAAGTCGTGCATGGAGAGCTATCTGTTTGGCGAGGAATTATGGGAGGTAGTCAGAGGAGAAGCAAGACAACCTATTGTTCCTGCTGAGGGGAATGCTGAGCTCGTGAAGGCTTGGAAGAGAATGAATGTGAAGGCTGAGTTCACTCTCAAGCGAGCTATCATTCCGGAGTTGTTTGACCACATCATCAGGTGTAGGTCAGCTCCTGAAATTTGGACAGCCTTGGATAGCTTGTTCAATAAGTAGAATGTAGCTCGGCTACAGTTCTTGGAAAATGAGTTGGTGAAAGCAACTCAGGGAGACTTGTCCATTTCAACATTCTTTTTGAAAATGAAGAACCTATGCGCAGAGATATCAGCATTGGACCCGGATGAGCCTATCTCAGAAGCGAAGCTGAAGAGGCACATAATCCATGGCTTGCGGAGGGAGTATGTGGCCTTTGTTACTTATGTTCAAGTCTAGGCCAATCAGCCATCGTTGCTGGAGATGGAGAACTTGCTTGCGTCGCAAGAGAGTTTAGCTACGCAAATGACAGGGATGTCAGTTCTCAAGGGGAGAAGAAGAGGTTCTCTTTTCTGGAAAGAAGAAGCATTGGGACAACAAGAAGAAGATATCTGGTAACGGTGGTTCGTCTACTTCATATCAGCAAGAGAGGAGTTATGCTCCTAAGTCTGAAGGGAATAAGGAAGGACTGAGATGTTTCAGGTGCAACAAGCTTGGTCATTTCAAAAGGGAGTGCAAGGTCAATCTTCAGCCAGGGCATACTGCAGGAAAGGAGGAGGCTGGTTCTAATGCAGATGATAAATGGGGTGATGGAGCGTTCATGATGGGCACGTGTGTTCGGGCTATGGCTTCCATCAACTATCAGGATGATTGGATAGTGGACTCGGGTTGTGGTCATCACCTAACTGGAGACGAGTCAAAGTTCTCTTCTTTACGGGCATATACAGGTAATGCCGCTATCATTACGGCTGATGATACTATACATGCAGTAGAGAAGGAGGGTGTAGTTTCTTTGAACGATGATAGAGGCACTCTTACGTTGAAGAGTGTCTATCATGTTCCGGGGATGAAGAAAAACCTCTTCTCGGTGACCAATGCTGTGGATGTTGGCTATCACGTTCTGTTTGGTCCAATAGAAGTGAAGTTTCTTTGAAATGTATCAGCAGTGGAGGCTGAAGTCACTCATGTCGGCAGAAGGGTGAAGGACTTGTTTGTGTTATCAACAAGTTCCTATGTTGATAAGATGAGGACTAATGATAGTGCTGCTATCTGGCATGAAAGACTCGGACATGTTAGGATGGACAAGTTGAAAGCTATGGCAGGGAGAGGCCTTGTGAGAGGTTTGCCTAGTTTGTCATCCTTTGGTGAAGGTCATGTTTGTGAAGGTTGTCAATATGGTAAGGCTCAACGTCTTCCATTTGATAAATCACAAAGCAGATTTAAAGCACCATTAGAGTGTATTCATGGTGATCTGTTTGGACCTACCGCAACTGTCAGTCTTGGAGGCAGCATGTATATGCTTATTCTGGTTGATGACTTCACTAGATATACTTGGGTATATTTTCTGAAGGAGAAGTCAGAAGCATTCGCGAGGTTTGTGGAGTTCAAGGAGCTAGTGGAGGGTCGGCTCAACCTGCGGGTCAAGAGGTTCAGAACTGACAATGGAGGGGAGTTTACCTCCAAAGAATTCTTTAACTTCTGCAGGAAGCATGGCATCCAGAGAGAGCTTTCTTGTGCTCACACTCCACAACAGAATGGCACTGCAGAGCGGAAGATCCATCATCTGACGGAGACCTGCAAGTGTTGGCTTCATGCCAAGAGTATTCCAAAGTCCTTTTGGGCAGAGGGAATGTCTTGTGCAACCTATGTCATCAATCAGATGCCTCTCAGTCCCATCAACATGAAGACCCCTCATGAGTTGATGTTCAAGATAAAGCCTACAGTGGAACACCTTCGTGTGTTCGGTTCTACCTGCTACGTGCATGTTCCGAATGCCCTCAGAACGAAGCTAGATGCGAAAGCAAGGAAGCTAGTCTTCGTCGGTTATGATGATCGGAAGAAGGGTTGGAGATGCAAGGATCCAGAGACACGAAGAGATAAGGTCTCAAGGGATGTGGTATTCGACGAGCCGACGTCATACCAGGGTAGCTCTTCTGTTGAGTTACAAGGAAGCAGGGTAGATGGTGGACCAGGTGAAGCTGCAAGGGAAGTTCTGGTGGAGTTACCTATTTCTCCAGGTGCTCCAGGTGCTTCTAGCTTTGGGTCAGGTGCTTCAGGTTCTGGAAGCAGGGGGAGCAGTGCTCCAACTATGACTGAGAGGAGAGCTAGTCCAGAAGTTGCAGTTGAAGAGGTGGATTAGAGTAAGGCTTTGAGGAGGTCCAAGAGGACCATTATTCCACCAGATCGGTATACGTGTGGAAACTTGGTGAGATTCGTCTCATGTTTCTTCGCAGGTACCCTGGATGAGAGAGAGCCATCTTGTTATGAAAACGCCATTGGAGTCAAGGAGTAGGAAGGAGCCATGGATGAAGAGATGGCTGCCCTCAGGAAAAATGAGACTTGGGACTTGGTGCCTAAGGTTGAGGGTGTTACTCCGGTGACTTGCAAGTGGGTTTTCGAACTGAAGAAGAAGGCTGATGGAAGTATTGAGCGGTACAAGGCTCGGCTTGTAGCTCGAGGTTTCTCTCAAAAGTATGGGGAGGATTATGAAGAAACGTTCAGCCCCGTTGCCAAGATGACTTCGGTCTGGGTGGTGATCGCGTTGGCAGCTTGCCAAGGGTGGAAGATTTGGCAACTCGACATAAAGAACGCCTTCTTATATGGCGAGATTGACAAGGATATCTTCATGGATCAGCCACCTGGTTATGTTTCCGAAGAATACCCAAGACATGTTTGCATGCTCAAGAAGGCTCTTTACGGCTTGAAACAGGTGCCTCGGGCGTGGTATGGGAAGATCGCAGAATACCTCAAGTTCTGCGGATATCTTGCTTCTAATTCTGATTCGAGCTTATTCATAAAGAAGACGGGGGAGCTTCAGGTCTTGGTGCTGCTATATGTTGACGATATGATCGTCACGAGGAATTCTGAAGTGGAGGTAGCTAGGCTTCGTGCTGAGCTAGCTATCAGATTTGAGATGAAGGATTTGGGTGAGCTCCACCATTTCCTTGGACTCGAAGTGGAGAGGAAAGAGGGCGAATTGCTTATTTCCCAAAAGGGATGTGCAGAACAAATTATGAAGCGATTCGGCATGGAAGGGGGGAAGAGCAGCTCTACTCCACTGGAGGTTAGTATTCATCTTCGATGTGATGAGGGGAAGGTTCTTTATGATCCTTTAGTGTTCCGGGCTATGGTCGGAATTCCGATATATTTGACGATCATGATGCCGGGTATTGCTTATGCGGTTGGCTGTGTGAGTCGGTATATGGCAGAGCCACGGAAGCCTCATCTGGTGGCGGCGAGGAGCATTTTGAAGTATGTCAAGACCACCTCGAATTTGGGTCTCTTCTACGGGAAGGACTCGGGATTTTGCTTGCATGGATACATGGATGCTGATTATGGAGGAGATTCAGGTGATTGGAGATCGACTTCTGGATACGTCTTTATGACAGGATCTACAGCTATATCATGGTGCAGCAATAAGCAGGATTATGTGTCTGTCTCTACCACGGAAGCGGAATACAAAGCTTTGACTTTGGCAGCTAAGGAAGCCATCTGGCTTAGGAGGCTTGTGGAGGACATTCATAGGGAGGTGCATGGTCCTACTCTGCTTCAGGATGACAATGAGAGTGCCCTCAAATTGGTGAACAATCCAGTTTGTCATGCGCGAACCAAGCACATAGAGATTCAACACCATTTCATTCGGGAGAACGTGTTGGAGGGGTCTCTTATGGTTGAGCATATGCAGAGCAAGGAGAATGTCGCTGACATATTCACGAAGCCGTTGTCAAAGGAACCATTCACACGGTTGAGGAGGCTATTTGGGCTGACTTCAACTTCCCACTTCAAGGGGAGTGTTAAATTTTTGAAGTGGAAGTGGATCTGTCCGGGCGGTCTATTTTTGGAGATCGCGGAGACTGCGCGGCCTTTATTGCGGTTTACCTCTGGTAGCCGCGAGCTCGGTGTGGCGACCTGGATGGTGTGGTCGCGCGTCTCTGGTGTTGGTGGCCTGTGTTTGGTCTGCTTGTTCTGCCCAAGTATCCTTGTTCCAGTTTAGACCGTGCGCTCTGTACTGAGGTCGCTACCGCGGTCTCATACTGCCGGGTTGTTTGGCGAGTTGTCCTTCCTGGACAGTTGTGCCTTAGATGTAATAAGGTCTTGATGAGATCGCGCAGTCTGTTTTTGGAGACCGCATGCTTCAATAAGGAAGCTGACTGTATCCCTTGGGGCAGTGACGACATCCATTCGTTTGCCTTTAAATAGGGACGCCGGGTTAGCCATTCACACGCAAGAACTGTAAGAACCAAAGTTGCTTGATTGTGCCAGTCCCTTTCTGAGGTCGCGCGGCTTGAGGTTTTGTCTGACCAGTTTGTTTGTTCGCAGGTTAGCGGCTAGCAGTCACCGTCAGCATTCTCCTTTCTTCCAGCTTTGAATAAACCAGTCCGGCAGCGGTCTGTCTCGGCAGAATGTGTTTAAGTGTTCTTGGACTGTGTAGCGTGTTGGAACATGGTCTTCCACATGTCCTAGGTTTGAGAATAACAAAACCTATGCGTATTTGATCTTGTGTGTTTAAGTGTGCAGGAAAACAAGTCCACATGACTCAAGGATAACATAAGAATGTTGCGTCCAAGTTTGGAGCCAAAACTCAAAACTGGCCGCTAGAGCAGGCGCTAGCTCACGCGGTAGCTCCGGCGGTAGCTCCGGCGGTAGCTGCTAGCCCAGGCGCTAGCACAGGTGCTAGCGCAGGCGCTAGCGCTTGAAAGTGCAGAAGTGAAATTCAAGCTGGCGGGATGCATATATAGAAAGCAGATAGCGCCGGCGGTAGCTGATAGCGCTGGCGGTAGCGCAAAGCAATAGAGGAAGGCGGCCGACTTGCTTAAAATGAAGGATTCTCACGCGGAGAATATTTCCTAAACCGGGATAGCGCCGGCGGTAGCGATAGCGCAGGCGCTAGCTCCAAGGCTATAAAAAGGACCCCTTGGATCCGTCTTCATCATCCTCTTGCAATCCAGAATTCGAGAGCTTCGTGCGACAGCATAGAGAGGAAGGTTCAGAGAAATACTCACACAAATCCATGAAGGCTTAAGGAGATCCGTGGAGAAGATTTCAACACGCGTCATCATCGTGACGAAAGACCGCATCGACTACGATCATACTCTGCGTCTTCGTCTACTTCTCCAAGAGATCCACATATAGGGAGTTTTTATATCATTGTCTTTTTATTTCACATCTTTTCTTTTAAATCGTGCAGTAAATTCGCCTCGTGTTGGCGACTAGGTCTGGGTAGAACTTAGGGCTGAAATTCGCCTCGTGTTGGCGACTAGGTCTCGGGTTTAGGTCTAGGGGGTGCTTGAGGCCATATCCGGGGAAGGATTGGATAGAGCGGCTTGAGGCCGTATCCGGGGAAGGATCGGCTAAAGCCAACCGGTTCGTGGGGATACGAGTCGGTATATAAAACAAAAAGAGTTTTATTATTATTCGCCTTAGATTTCCAGCGTCATAGAAATCTAGTTTTGTAACTCATTTTTTTTAATAGTAATCATGTCTCTCCTTTTGCAATAAAATTGATTTGTTCTTCATTTCTCTAAATTGTTTATTATCCTCTCCTTTATTATAAAACAATTTAGATCTAAATTTATAATCACTATTTTGATCTCTAATCATAAGCAAGTATTTCAAAATATAATATAAGTTTTTAAAACCCTTATTCACCCCCCCTCTAAGGGCGCCTACCGATCCAACAAGTGGTATCAAAGCTAGGTTATTCCAATCGGCTTAACAATCGGGAATAATGGCGTCTCATGATTTTGCTTCAACTAGTGGGGGAAATTTTTATGAAGAAGGAAAATCTCTAGCACCACCTTTATTTGAGGAAGAAATTATAAAGGAGGGAAAATATTAATGAAAATTTTTCTTAAAGGTTTAGATGAAAATATTTGGAATATCACTATTGAAAAACCACCCAGCGTATTAAATAGAAATGAAATGGTTTTAAATGCAAAATCTATGAATAGTCTTTTTTGTGCGTTAGATCAAAATATTTCTAAACTTATTTATACTTTTCCTACTGCATACGAGATATGGAATTTTCTTGACATAACTTATGATTCTCCATCTACAGGTATGGAACAAACGCAAGAAGTGGAGAACATACAAGATTGCACAAATGGTCAAGAAAGCTCCTCTCATGATGATTCAATGGAGTGCTCATCAAGTGGAAAAGAAGAAATCCAACATTTGGAAGAGGAATGCCAAATAGATGAAGATAACAAAGAAAATCTATGCTCTAATCTCATTGCATCTATAAGCGCTGTAAGGAAATCTAAATCTATTATTGTTTGCAATTCTATTTCTACATTACAATTACTACAAACCACTAAACGTAAGATTAAGAAACTAAAAATTGCTAATAAGAAATTACATTTAGAAAATAAAAGGTTAAAAGCTAGTGTTAATATAGAATCTAGCTATGATGTGGTTTCTTCATCATGCTCTTTAATTGAAAATATAAATCCATGTTTTGATTGCAATACTCTTAAAGAAAAACTCAAGGTATATGAAGAAGAGCATCTTAAAGAACCAAATTAAAACTATCTTTAGAAAATTCATCCTTAAAAACTAATTGTGCTTTGTGCAAAAACTATAAAATTGAAATTAAAGAGATGGATGAAACATTTGAAGAATTTAGAAACAATTATCAAAATCATATTGAGTCTATTGTATCCACTCTTAAAAATTGCACAACAGCCTATAATAAAGCAAGACATAATTTTAAAGTTAAGAATGATGAATTAAAATCAAAAATCAACTTGCTTATGAAAATTATAAATACAAATTCACAATATCAAACTATATCTAAAAACAAGTTGAAAATGAATATGAACATCTTAACTAAGTTTAATAATGGGAGTAAGGAACATAAAGGATTTGCAAATCAAAATCAAAATCACCATTATTTACAAAATCGTGTTTCTCCCAACTTAAAAATAAAACCACACAAATTTCCTATGAACAACACTTTTAATATTCATTACAATCATAATCATCAATATAAAGATAATCTCAATGGAAATTTGATGAATAAGAATAACATTAAACCAAGGTTTGAATGGAGGCCTAAAATTAAAAATGAAACATTCACAAAAATCATCACGATGCATTTGGGTACCCAAAGGAACCATCACACATGGTCAATTTTGGATACCTAAATCTCTTATCTACTAGTATCATCCAAATGCATGAAGTAGAATATTTTCAAAATGAAATATACAAATTTCTACTTCATGATATGCCTTAATGTCTTTTTCTTTTTCTTTTTGTTTTCTTATTTTTAAGCTATCATGTTATGGTCATCTTATATATTATTGGAAATATGATTTTATCTCATAAAACTTTATGAGTTTATACAACAAATTGATTAAAATTCAAAATCATATTTTTTATTTTGATGACCTATCTATCTTTCTCAAATTCATTGCCTATAAATATCTTATATTATCAATATAAATCAAACTCTAAATTTGTTATGAGATATTTATCTAAATCAATGAAATCATGAACTTTAATTTGGAACTTAGAATTCATGATAACTAGGAAGTTTTATATTATCATAATTTATAAATTATTATTAAATCTAAATGCTTTGTATGCCATGATCTAAACCATCACTATTGTTCACCTATCAAAAATCACATATATATTCAAAATTCATAACTAAAAAGAAAATCGCCAAAAGGTATTGAAAGAATTTACCATCATAATGAATATTGAATTCACATGCACCACCATGATGTGTTGATGTCCTTTGTTAAAATTCTATAAAATCATATATCATAAATTCATATCAAGAATCATCTAAAAATAACTATTTCTATCACATTTATATGAATTATATGTAACAATTGGTACTATAATTGCATACCATGGTTGGTGTATTTTGTGTGCATTGTAATTTATTTCAAGTTTAGACCTTAGAATCATCTTGATATTAATAAGATCAAATCAAATCTTCACTTCATTCTAGGTCTATAAATTGAAACACTATCATACTTTGGCATAACATTCATCTCAAACTTAATCTCAAAACATTGCCACCTAAAGAATATTAGTGCATATCTATTTTTGTTCAAACATGTCTTCTTTGTTTGCTTATCCTATACTATTAAGCTTAAATGATTGTGCAAAACACAAGAATTAAGGTTTAATGAATATGGAGCTTTAATGAATAGAAAGCCCATGTACTAAAACTTTAACTTCCACAACTTTTTGGGTTTTCTTCTCGTCTCTTCACTTCATTAGACATGCCTTACATTGCACAAACATAATTAAGAAAAATCGGAAGCAAAATCGAAGAAAATCTAGGCTATATGATTAAAATAAGCACTCTCTGTGAGCTAACGCAAGTGTTAGGACCTAACGCCGGCGCTAGCTCAAGTGTCCGATTATTTGTAGTTTTAAAATTTTGAAAAATCACTAAAAATATATTATTTTAAATGCACTACTTATTTTTGCATTTCTGCCTATACTTGATTGTTGAAAAATTAAAATACAGACTTACAAAAACCAAATGACAAAAAATATTTTATTTTCTTCTATCCTTTGGTTATTTGTTTGATTTCTATTTCTATATGCAAAAAATCAAATACAACAATATAAAACAAACAAGTATCAAAAATTTATCTTTTGAACTTAAACTTCTCTATTTACATGTATCTTGCGAAATGGAGATTCGGGCTATCATCCCATCTCATCTCCTAGTACTGGGCAAACCCCTCATAGGGTAGACCTCGGGAAGTCCAAGATCAATTATAAGAGTTCAATTGTTTAAATCAAAATTCTCTTTAAAATATCAAAAAAATTTATGGACTTTATTGTGAAAATCAAGCATTATTTAATCTATCATTTAGACCTTCTACAATGTTGCAATTCATCTTTTCAAACTACTTTGAACATTGCTTTTATTATGCTTTGATATATCTATTCATATGTGCATCAATTGTATTGTAAAAGTTATGTAGAACTAAGCTTAACATGCCTCTAAGTATGAGTAAATGTTTTATGATTGATAATGATAATAATTCACTCACTTATTTTGGCTTTGTCTACTTATGCTTTTAATCTAAGGATGCTTGCTAATGTATTGTAATTGTACAATAAATTAAAATTGCACAAATATCTTACCTACACTACATTTATTTGCACTTTTAAATATTAAGAAAAGTGGTTGTAATTTCATAATTTAAATTGTTTGCAAAACAAGTGTAATCGGAGAACTTTGTACAAAACAAAACTCATATAAATTGACAAAGTTACCTCCACCAAGCACTACTTGAACCTCCTGATAAGTCTTAATAAGCATTGTGAGGTTGAGCACCTTGGAAAGATTAGTAATGTGTCTTGTGCAAACTTTTCATTTTTGAAAATAAAACCACTTATTCTTAAGTACACCGGGATCACAAAAAAAATCAATCAACATTGAAAAATAAAATTGTGTGATCCCCCAAGCACTACTTTGCACCCTGATAAGTCTTAATGAGCATTGTGTGTGCAAAGCACCTTGGTTGTTGTACATTTTTTCTGTGTGCATAAAAGTGTGTGGAAGTAAAATTATTTGAGTTTTATTGTGCACTTTACTCTACATCTGTCTTGTATTTTTGGTTAAATCATTTGTTCACTCTATTCAAAATACACTTATGTGCACATCATTATCTTTCATAACACTTCTTCTCATGAGAATTGGATCCTAATGCTAATTCTATACTCTCTTTATATATAATATGCACTAGATAACCTAGCATGTTTTCTATAATGTTTGGTATGTTTTTGAATTTATAAATTAAAATAACATTGTAGTAATATCTTTTTATAACATTATTTCATGCTTGGTTATTTCTTTTGTCCAACTTAAAAGATTTTCAATGAAACATGATTTACAAAAACATCTTCCTTTTTGAAATTTAACTCATATATCTTCTTATGGATCATCATTAATTACAATAAGATGTTTGTTGTATTTCTATATAGTCTTCCGCATTATAACCATATAATTGTTTTACCTTGCGCTTCCATGCATATTTAAAGTCTTGTCTTTTGTGTGCATCATCACTTGAATCTTAAAATTCCTTTCTTTCAACAAATGGTAGACTTGCTTGGTAAACTTTATATTGGTTGTTCTAAACATGAATTGTTTTTATGCCAAAAACTCTGATCTATTTCTATAAAAAAAATTATTATGCTACAAACTCTGATTCATTTCTATGAAGATTTTGTAATGCTACAAACTCCGATTCATTAATGAATTTCAAAATAACTATGTGTTTACTTTTAAAATATTCAAATAAAAAATAGAAACCCATAGGCTATGAAGTTAACATTCGATTTAATTATTATCCCATGATTACTTTTCTCACCATAGCGAGGGCGTAGGGTTGTAGACATTAGATAACCTTTATCTCTAGTCATGTCTTGTCCTTAACCGGGGAGGGTTCCAGTGGGGCCTTGCGAGGCACTGGGGGGAAAGAGTGCTAGGTTGAGTTGTGTCTAGTGTTTGCATATGGGACTAACACCCCAACCTACGGCATGTATGCAGCTCCTCATGCCCATCCGTCACTTAGTACGGGGCTAGGGTGTAGACATATTGTCTGGGTAGTTTAGTTACTTGGAAATCATTCCATTTTTTTTGCTTAAAACTCTTAAATAAAAGGGGGATGAACCAACATAAAAATTATTCTAAAACTCTCATATACTTGAAAATGTTATATTGCTAAAAACTCCCATCTATCTCTATAAAATTATTACACTTTTTTTGCTACAAACTCTGATTTATGAAAATATTGTGAAGCTAAAAACTCTGATCTATTTAAAAAAAAATATTCTAAAACTTATCATTTCATTCTCTCTAAAAGCTCGATCATGCCTTTATCTTATTGTCAACTTTTAAGTGGTGTCTCCTTACCCACTTTTGCTAATAACAAAAGGGGGAGAACTAACATGATAAATATAATCTACTATCAAAATATAATGCTTAATTAAGATGATAGCTTACATATTAGGAGGTCATTCACATAGGGGGAGCATTCACTTAGGGGGAGCAATTCTAAATGCTAAAATCGTTAATTATCCTAAGTCAATACTCTCACACACACACAAGTATGTTTCTTCATGCTTATATATATTAATGCTCTGATTTATCATTAATGGTTTTGTTATTATCAAAAGGGGGAGTTTGTTGGAACATGGTCTTCCGCATCTCCTAAGTTTGAGAATAACAAAACCTATGTGCATTTGATCTTGTGTGTTTAAGTGTGCAGGAAATCAAGTCCACATGACTCAAGGATAACATAAGAATATTGCGCCCAAGTTTGGAGCCAAAACTCAAAACTGGCCGCTAGAGCAGGCGCTAGCTCAGGCGGTAGCTCCGGCGGTAGCTGCTAAAGCAGGCGGTAGCTGCTAACCCAGGCGCTAGCGCTAGCGCTTGAAAACGCAGAAGTGAAATTCAAGCTGGCGGGATGCATATATAGAAAGCAGATAGCGCCGGCGGTAGCGCAAAGCAATAGAGGAAGGCAGCCGGTTTGCTTAAAATGAAGGATTCTCATGCGGAGAATATTTCCTAAACCGGGATAGCGCCGGCGGTAGCAATAGCGTAGGCGCTAGATCCAAGGCTATAGAAAGGACCCCTTGGATCCGTCTTCATCATCCTCTTGCAATCCAGAATTCGAGAGCTTCATGCCACATCATAGAGAGGAAGGTTCAGAGAAATACTCCCACAAATCCATGAAGGCTTAAGGAGATCCGTGGAGAAGATTTCAACACGCGTTATCATCGTGACGAAAGACCGCATCGACTACGATCATACTCTGCGTCTTCGTCTACTTCTCCAAGAGATCCACATATAGGAGTTTTTATATCATTGTCTTTTTATTTCACATCTTTTCTTTTAAATCGTGCAGTAAATTCGCCTCGTGTTGGCGACTAGGTCTGGGTAGAACTTAGGGCTGAAATTCGCCTCGTGTTGGCGACTAGGTCTCGGGTGTAGGTCTAGGGGGTGCTCGAGGCCATATCCGGGGAAGGGTTGGCTAGAGCGGCTTGAGGCCGTATCCGGGGAAGGATCCGCTAAAGCCAACCGGTTCGTGGGGATACGAGTCAGTATAGAAAACAAAAAGAGTTTTATTATTATTCGCCTTAGATTTCTAGCGTCATAGAAATCTATTTTTGTAAATCATTTTTATTAATAGTAATCATGTCTCTCCTTTTGCAATAAAATTGATTTGTTCTTCATTTCTCTAAATTGTTTATTATCCTCTCCTTTATTATAAAACAATTTAGATCTAAATTTATAATCATTATTTTGATCTCTAATCATAAGCAAGTATTTCAAAATATAATATAAGTTTTTAAAACCCTTATTCACCCCCCCCTCTAAGGGCGCCTACCAATCCAACATAGCGGACTCAGCTGATCAGGTGGTCTTAAGTGATCAGGAGGTCTTGAGTTTCGGTCTGCAGCAGGAAGCAGTTCTTCGTCAAGTGTTCGCGGGTTCTTCTGTGCTCTTGAGACCGTGCGGTCTGGGCGATTAAGAAGTGCGAACAATTGTTTTCAGCAGTGGAATAAAGCAGCAAGTGTGCAGTCTGTGGTTGCGGTCTGACAGGTGCGGCTTGTGCTCTGTTCGCGTGGTCTCAGGGATAACCGTGCGACTTACCTGTTCTTGCAGTCTGGTAGTCTCTGCCTTGGCAGTTTGCTGACGGCTTCTTTTTGTGTCTTGTGCTTCTCCTTCGTGATTCTTATGAATCATGTCTCGCCATGTATGTCTCGAGTTGTAAAGAGATAGTAAATAACAAGAGCACTATTCTTCTTTGCCATTATCATTGATTGTCATGCTTGTGGATTGTGTGAAGTGTTCCCCTTTCTTACTTCACTCCGGACCTCTAAAGAATTTTAACATTCTCTTTCTCTCTTATCGACGCACCTTCGAGTTCTTGTAAAAGCAGCTTCGAATGTCTTCAAGCTCAGGTTGAAATCTGATGTCGACGTTACATTGATTACTTATCGACGTAGCTATCGAGTTGAAGACTTCATTCTGAACTACATTATCTGCGTCGAATTGTAGTTGACGTTGCGTCGACTTTAGATGGCTTCGACAGATTCTTCCTTCTGCGTTGAGTTAAAGCCAAAGCTGCATCGAGTTCTAATGATACTTCGACATGCTCATTTCATCTACGTCGATATCTTTTCGACGTACCGTCGACTTCATCTACTTCGATAGAGAGGTTGAGTTGCTTGGGCTTCTAGTCTAAGTGACGTCGACATGAAGTCGAAGTTGCGTCGAATACTATTCGACGCAATTGTTAACTCAACCCAATTTGTGTTTGTCTTGCTCTGGTATTTACACTCCAAGTTGTGTGTGTTATCCTAAGACATCTAATGACCAAATTACCCTCACTATACAATGGGTAATTAAAACATAAGAGTTAAAATCACTTTTAGATAATTTGTTAAGTTAAATCCAAGGAGTTTCCCAACAATCTCCCCCTATTTATCTTAACATAATTTACAGTCTTGTTTAAAGTGATTTTACACAATCTTTTACATAAACAGAATTACATACAAGATAACAAGGACAGTAAAAGTATGATAGCATGAAGTCACAGAATATTTCATGCATTGTCAAATATGTTATATTGTTCACAATACCACATTCTGTTTGACTTTCCTTAGAGGATATAAACAAAGATACCTGAATGTCATTGATCCTTCTCAGGAGTTTTTCTTCCTTGAAAATACTTTTGGAGGTATCTTCCTTGTGGCAATCTTCAGATGCTCATCATCTTTAGAAAACATTACTGCTTCTTCAGCAACATTGTCTTTGGGAAGCTCCCCCTGAATCTGTGCATTCAGCTCAACATTATGCACAACTTCCTTGGCAATCTTTGCCACATCATTCAGCAATTCATCTGCATGGTGCTCCCCCAGAGTAGAGGGAAACACCTCCCCCTGCTTCACTGCTGTGTCTTCAGCAATCACATCCCCAACAGGTTCTTGACTTGGGAGCTCCCCCTGGTTGTCTGCAGCTGCTTCCTCTTGGTTCTCTGGAGATTCTACTTGAGACTCCTCCTAGACATTTGTTAGATATTGATGTACCTCTTCCATATCTTTTTCAACCAGCTGCCCCTGATCAGCAGGCTCCCCCTGAACATTTTGGAATGTAGTAATTTTATCAGGGGTTTCAACATCATTCCCCTTGTCATGGACACTCATCTCTAGAGTAGGTCCTTCCTCCTCCCCCTTCTTAACCTTGCTGGCAAGAGAGGTTAAGAACTCCTTTGTTACTAGGGAGGAGGATATGAAGTATTTGAGCCCCTGTAGAGACCTCTTTGAGTCTAGTTGTCCAGACTTCATCTGTGAGTACTTCTATCAAATCTTCTGGCTTGGCTAGCCAGTAGGTCTACAAAGGTGCTTGAAGACATCCCTACAGCCTTAGATATTGTTTACTCCATGTCAAATGAAGGTGTAGGATGGGAGGTAAAGGCAGGTGGAGATAGAGGTGGAGGTGGAGAAAGGGCTTGGTAGGTTTTTGGAGGGATATGATATGATGGTGGTGGTGGAGGAGCAGATTGACTGTCTGGGAGTAGGATGGATGGTTGTTGTTGTGGTTGTTGGTGGATAGGAGATTGAGGTGTTGGCTCTGGGACTGTAGTAGATGGGATGGATTGGAGGTGTTGTTGTTGTTGTTGGGGAGTAACTTCCTGTTCTTGTTGAGGAGAAGGTTGTGCTAGAATATCATCCCTTGGGAGATCTGGGACAGTATCCTGTGGAGTTGGAGAGGGAGGAGGAGAAGGTGCAGACTAACCAGGCTTCATAATTTGCCTGGTCCATTTGGAGAATATACCTATATTCATCCTTTTTCCTGGAGGAATTGGCATTCCCTTGGACTTGCACACATCTGGATAATGATGTAGTAGCACTTGGCTCATTATCCTCATGTAAGCATTTTCTTTTTTTGAATATTTGTGACCCATTAGCTTCAAGAGACATTTTCCCAAGTTGATCTTCTTGCTTAAGACCAAGACACCCATTATCTGCAGTTGCTATCTTGGGATTGCATCATGTGCAGATATCTTGCATAGCAGCACCTTGCCTATTATGTTAGCCAAAAATTTATTTTCTTCTCCAACATCATTATTCTTTAGATTTATGGCCTTCTCCTTCTTAAACTTCATAATCTGTAATGCCATGTTGGTCTCTTCTGCTGAAAGTTCATCAGAATCACTACCAGATGGTAGATCATATGTTTGAGTCAACATCTCCTCTGTAATGTTGATGGCAGTCTCATATATGTTTCCATTTATGGAGCCATCATCTCCTTTGTGGAAGCTGTCCTTTAACTCTATCAATTCAATGTCCATTATCTTACACCTTGTAGATATTAGTTTGATTAAACCAACCTCTTGAAATAAGCCAAGAATAGCTTTGAAGCTTTCTGCCGCAACATTAAAAGAATCAACATCCACATCAAAGCCAGAGTTCACTCTTGGTGGATCCATCGATCTTAGGTACCTGCAAACAAAAGAGAAAATGAGAAAGACAGAGAGAGAGAGAAAAAAGGATGCAAGAGAGATGGAGAAGAAAGGAGCAAGAGAGCAGGGAGAGGAAAATTCAAAAGCGTAAATGATTCGACGTTGAAATCTCTTAAAAGAAGATGAATCACCGCAACTTAGGGTTTAAGTCGAAGTACCGTCGATATAGAATTAATATTTGGCGTGCAAAAGTATGTTGAGGCTGCTTCTAGAAGCAATTTTGTGGGCGATGCTATATCGACGTTGCGTCGATTATCATTCGACGCCACTTTGATATTGCTCAGCAATTCTTAAGTCGACGCAGGGATGTCGACGTTGCGTCGATTTGTAATCGATGCGACCACAAAATTGATCAGCGATAATTAAGTCGACGCATGCGTCGATATGAATTTGATGCTGCGCCGATTAGCATTCTTATCATCCACTCCGATTGACTCTTGCGCTTGTGTCGAGTGGAACCCAACTATACGTTGAATTCTATTCGACACAACTCTGAATAAATAGTTCTATTTTCATAGAAAATTCTTGTTGTTTTTCCCAACAATGATGTTTGTTGAAAATAGTGGTTATGCTATTAATTTTATGAACTATAAGGAGAACAATGGAATTAAGAGAAGTAATCACTCCCTTGATTGAGTTTAGATCTTCCTTTCTTTTCTCACTATCTCTTAAATAATCCCCTACCTTACCTTGCACAAGTAATTCAAACATTAGAAGGAACCCAGGTTACCTTGGGTCCTTTGTTTTTACCATTGTAGGGTTCAATGAAAGAATAAAATGGTCTTTTATGATACCCTTTTGGATGATAAGGAATTGGTTTCCCAAACCTATGCTTATTACCTTGGTATAGAAAATGTGCATAGAATGAATCTAGATATAGAAGATCAGCAGAGTGTCTTATTATTCTATTTTTAGGTTTAGCCTTTTGACTGTTTAATTTTCATACGTTACCCTTTCCTTGAGATTTCTTTTCTTTGTTAAGATTTGTTTTATTACTTCTAGTTATTTTCTTTGGTTTATTAGCTTCCCGATCCTTAGTTTTTGCACTATCCTCACATGATTCATAGTCATTAGGTCTAATGAAGCTAACTGCATAGTTCCGGGCAGGTTTCTTAGGGATTTCTGTGCTAGTGGATGGCTCTGCTCCTAACCCTAGGTGATTAAATCTCATGGAGAGTTTTTCTGTGATGTCTCTGAGCTCTTGACTCCTTCCATTGAGTGAGTCCTCAAAGGCTATTGCCTATGCTAACTCTTCCTTTAACTTTAGATTTTCTTTTCTAATTTCAATCAATTATGATTCTTTATTATCCATTTCTTCTACTAGGTCTTGATTTCTTACATATAGATCATCCTTCTTAAAGTTTTCTAATTCTTCCCTATCTGCTTCTAGTTCTTTTTGAATTTTAGTAGAGTCATTACAGAATTCTTTGAAGCAGGTTTTAAAATCATCAGAACTAAAATCAAAGTCATCAAACAGGGATACATGTTCTTCTTCATCATCTGATGACATCCTCAGTGCCCTCATGCAAGCTGCTTCTGCTTCATCATTACTTTTAGATGATGAGGAGCTTAACTCTGCTTCAGAGTCACTCCAGGTTTCAGCAATGAAACCCTTGGCTTTCTTCTTATCCTTCCTTTGAAAGACTTCTTCTTCTTCTTTTCATCCCTGTTACTGCTCCTGTCCCTTTGTTCTAGTGGGCACTTAAGAGCTATGTGCCTTGGTTTGTTGCAGGTGAAGCAGATAATCTCCTTCCTCAGAGTCTTATCATATCTGGGCTTTAAGCTCCACTCTCTTCTCCTTAAGTCTTCTGTCTTGACCTATTTTCCGAATCTCCTTGCTAGGAGACTGAACATTTCATCTTCAGGAGTGGAGGGCTCTACTTCAGTAGCTTTCAGAGCATGGCTCCTTTGGACAGGGGCTGGAGTTGTCTCCCTTTCCTCTCATTCAGCCCTGTTATTCAGAAGCATCTCATATGACTTAAGCTTTCCTAGCAAAGCCTCAATTGAGATTTCTCTGTGGCATCTGGACTCTCTGATTGCCCAGATACTTTAATCCCATGAGCTAGGGAAGCACATGAGGATTTTATCATTAATTCCAGTCAAGGATATCTCCTTGTCCAAGCCTCTGAGCTCATTAATGATAATGCTGAATCTGTCATACATATCAACAACAATTTCTTTAGCTTTCTTCTGAAAGTTCTCATACTGGGATATGAGAAGGGACTTCTTGTCCTTCCTTTCATCAGCACTTCCTTCTACAAGTTTGGAAAGTGACTCCCATATTTCTTTAGTTGATTGACAGTCAGCAACTTTCTGGAAAATGTCATCTGACATTGTGGAGACCAGAATATTCATAGCTTTGGCATCACATGCCTTCTGCTTTTTCTCTGTTTCAGTCCAATCAGCCCTGGGCACAGGTTTCTGAGTAGAAGTCCCACTGGCATCTTTCTTGTATGGAGTTGGTGGACCTGAAATAATGACATCAAAGATGTCTTCATCAATAGAATTCATGTAAAGTTTTATTCTGGCCTTCCATAGTGTAAACTTATTCAGATTACACACTGAAGGCCTTGTTGAGGCATAATCCTTAAAACTCATTTTCTTTATAAAATATTTTTGTAGTAAAGAAATAAGAGTAAGAGGTCTTTTTGATCAAGGTGTTAACCTTTTAATGATCAACCTCCCTCTGATACCAATTGAAAGTGCACAGTGTGCCTCTGAGAATGCTCTAGAGGGGGTGAATAGAGATTTAAATATTTTTCTAGCCTAACTGTGCAAACAATAAAACTTACTAAGGTATTATGCACCCAAACAAAACCAAAGGCAGAATGATTAAGATAAAGATTGCTGAAAATAAATGCTGAAAAAGAAAGTGGGACATCACATAAAGTCACAACAAAGACACAGATTTTTTATAGAGGTTCCCCAAAATGTGGGTACTCCCCTCTTCTACCACCTGATAGAAAAGTACAACCTGTGCCCGAGTCTTTTAATAAGGAGAATCTGAACCAAAGATCTTTTGATAAGGAGATCTTGAACCACAAATATTTTGATAAGGAGATCTTGAACCACAGATCTTTTGATAGGAGATTTTGAACCACAGATCTTTTGATAAGGAGATCATGAACCACAGATCTTTTGATAAGGAGATCTTGAAACACTGAATCCTTTGGAAGAGGGATTCTTAAAACTCTTTTACAGTTGAGGAAAAGGAGAAAGGAGAAGGAAGAGGTGAGAAGAAGAATTCTGTTCTCAGAATTATATTGAAGCCTTTTGCTTCAATTTTTCCTTTTTTTGGATCTGCTAATGATGAACCCTTGCTTAAGAGATTTGCAAGGGTTATGAGCTTCAGATCCTTTCTACTTACTTCTGTTTGAAATCTGGCTACTATAAGGTATTGATGAAGAGCAGCCTTCAATTGTTCTGTTCTGAGAGAGAGAGCAGTTCTTGTTTTTCTATCTTTTATGGTTCCCAAAGGGAGAAGAAGAAGGAGGAAGCCCTAATCGACAAGATGCAGAAGATTGTGATGAATTTTTCTATAATTCTCTCCGCTCTCTTCTTATTTATTGTCCATCATTTTATTTTTTGAATTCCTTTCCTCTTTTAGGTTGTACTGAAAAGGTATTGGCCTGGACAATTTCTCTTCCTTTCCTCATTTGTTCACGACCCGTCCTCCAGCTGTTTTGATCCTTTCCAAGAAAGCTTTTCTTGTCTTCTTTATTGCTTCTCTCTATTCTAGGCAATAAATGAGCCACTGTAGAACGGTCTTCAGTACTGTGGGCCTTGAGAGAGAGTTCTAAAATGACAGTTGAAAATGTTTCCTTTTCAGACTGTATTCGGCGTTGCGTCGATTTCTCTTTCTCTCTTATCAACGCACCTTCGAGTTCTTGTAAAAGCAGCTTCGAAATTCATCAAGCTTTGGTTGAACTCTGATGTCAACGTTACGTCGATTACTTTTTGACGTAGCTGTCGAGTTGAAGACTTCATTCTGAACTACATTATCTGCGTCGAATTGTAGTTGACATTGCGTCGACTTAAGATGGCTTCGACAGATTCTTCCTTCTGCGTTGCGTTGAAGTCGAAGTTGCGTCAACTTCTAATGATACTTCAACATGCTCATTCCATCTACGTCGTTATCTTTTCGACGTAGCGTCTACTTGATCTACTTTGACAGAGAGGTTAAGTTGCTTGGACTTCTAGTCTAAGTGACGCCGACATGAAGTCGAAGTTGCGTCGAATACTATTCGACGCAATTATAAACTCAACCCAATTTGTGCTTGTCTTGCTCTGGTCTTTACACTCCAAGTTGTGTGCGATATCCTGTAACACCCCAAGTGTCACTGAGCGCGGAGGCTGGAGTGCCTAAGGCTTGTACATAATTTTTTGTACTTGGGAGCTAGCGCCGACACTAGGTGCTAGCGCAGGCGTTAGCTGTCCCACCGAGTAAGACTCTTATTTCGATGGTGTTCGTCAAGTTGAATTCGTCGAAGAGCTAGCGTGTGCGGTAGCGTTAGCGCCAGGCGATAGCGTTTTGTCGGGTAATGAAGTTCCGTCGGGCCGTTGAGATATGTTTTCGTCGGAGGGTTTTTGTCGAGTGGCTAGCGTAGGCGCTAGATGATGGAACCAGATCCGTAAGTAGCAATTTTCTGGGCATCCGATCATCTTAAACTTTGATCCAATGGCTCAGATTAGGTCGCCCTAATGTCCTAAATAGGGCAGAGGAGTTTCTTTCCCATTCCACCATGTCTTTTGGTGCTTTTGGAGGCTAAGGAAAGGAGGAGGGTTTGGAGGAAGAAGAGGGCTAGATCCACCATTGTTGTAGCACCGGAGCTTCGTTCTCCAATCCGAGACCAGATCCATGGAGAGGGCATGAAGACACCTATTTCTATCCGTGACTTTCAACCAATCCATGGCGAGGAAGAGAACTCTTAGGGTAACGACATCTCTCCTCCCAGTTTTAGGATGCGTGCATGGAATCTTTGGTTTTACCATCTTTTTTTATTAAATTTATGGCACCGGATCTCTCAAATGCGAGGGGTTTGGGTCGCCTTGGTTCAAGAAGAACCATTGGATGATTGAGTCCGTCCCCGACATGATTTTGCATTAGAGATCCGCTCCGTTAGTGGATTAGGCATTGTGGGTGAAGCCGAAATCCTGACCGATTGTCCGATTCGGTGATGTTGCTGAACGTGCATTTTAGGGATTTTGCTAGAAATCCGATGACGGCGAAAACGTCATATGTGTTGCCATTATGTTTCGTGTGAGAACGAACATTGGTTTGAAAAGGGTAATCTTGTGCGTAGTGAATGGCTTGTGAAGCCGCTTGTATGTGAATGCGTGACTTTGTCTTTGTGGTCGGCTGGCTAGCCCGTGAATGCTTGGATTCATGTGGGGAGAGTGTCCTGACAAGACAAGTCCCCTTTTGGGCTAACTGACGAGAACAAGTTTGTTGATGCGCCCGTTGGCAAGATGAGCCATGTAAGGGGTGAGGTCTCAGTGAAGTTCTTGGCTTTTGGCTTAGTGATTGTGGTGAGAACTAGTATGTTGATGCGCCCGTTGGCAAGATGAGCCATGTAAGGGGTGAGGTCTCAGTGGAGTTCTTGGCCTTGGGCTTGAACGCCCGTGGGGAAATGATAAGTACCATTGGTTTTGTTGTGAAATGATGATGTGTGTTGTTATGTTAGAAGCATACACGCCATATGGTGCCTTGGGTGAAACTCAGGTTTGCATACATGCTGCATTGTTAGTCCCCTTACTTTTATTGCTCAACATAGAAATGTGGATGATGCATGTGACACTCATGACTGTCGTTTTTATGTTATCATTGTTTATTACATTAGCATACGAAGTGCTGATTTGCAGGGTGATGTAGTTCCCCGGGGTCCGCTAGGATGGCCGGGAGGAGGGGTGTTTTTACACCGCTGTTGGTCAGCCAAAGCTGACCCTCGTTATACCACTCTTTGTGATTTGGATGTAGGGCAAGGATCGCAGGCTGGACCCAGCTCGCCGGACAAAAAGGCCTAAGCTTCATGAAGTGCTCTTTTCCTGTTTTCCTGTTTGACTATGTTGTCTTTACTTATTTCGGCTTGCACGCCGAGGTAGCATAGGATCGTTATAATCTTTTGGGCATTTTCTATGCCTTGTTTGTTGACGTGTATGTGAGTTTGTAATGCCTTAAGGCCGTAGCACTCTTATGTAGATGTGGATAACTTCTGTGGTTTATTTAATATTTCCGCTGTGTTTGTTCTGAGTTTTGAGATGGTTAGATCTATATCATTTTTTAATACTAAAGCTGTGGCGATTATATGCTGTGGGGTCCCGACCGGACCTATATTATATAGTCATTGTAGGGGAGGTGTTACAATTTGGTATCAGAGCTAGGTTAGCGTTCTTGTTGAGGTTTAGCGTGTTCAGATCGCGTTAAGATATTGTCCACATAGGAGACCTTGCTGGACCATGAGTGTCCTTGTGTTCGAGCCTTGCGATTAGAGTCTGATTCGTGGTTTCCTTGCTTATGCTAGGATGGTGGCGACGATACGGGGACGTCGAGGCGACCAGAGGAGCCTTCAGCAAGCAGTGCTATGACCCCAGCCCTTATGAATATGGGCATGTCCCCGACAGACTTCTGTCGTATGGTAGCAGAGGCGATGGTGGCGGCTCAAGCTGCGGCGATGCCATAGATTGCGACGCCTGTTGTGCAGGCTGTAACTCCTGTTACTCTGATTACTGTGACACCGGAGGTGGGGGTGAGGCAGGTAGAGCCGTTAGCCGAGAGAGCGGTTGGGCAAGGAGATTGTCAGATGAAGTACTATCTGAGTTTCCATCCTCTGATGTTCAAAGGAGTTGGCACTCCGACGGACGTTGTGGATTGGTTGGCGAGAATTCAGGAACTCCTAAAAGCGGCAGAGACCCCAGGGGACAAGCAGTCCCAGTTCGCGGCTGTCACAACCCGCATTTTCTCCGAATTTAGGAATATCAGAGTAAGAGAAAATATGCGTCATGATTCCACGTCATGCAGGAGACAACTGCAGACGCTCAGGCGGGAACCTATTACTTAATTAATCAAAACATGTTTACATGATAAATCATCATTTGAAATCATTTATTAGAGTTTGGGGTAAAACTGTGTCTCTCAGTTCGTGGATCAACTAGTCCACCGAGAAAATATACGTAATTGCAGCGGAAAGTGCTTGATTTAGTTCACTTAAGGTCCTAAATGCACGTGATGACATGACATAAAGTAAATGATATGCACGTATCTAGGCGTAGTATTAGTAAAGAAAATATCTTTTAGGAGACTTTAAAGATAAGGATTTCTGTTAAAAAGAATGCAATGAGGATGAAAGAAAAACCATTTTTATAATTGTAATGCACCTATACATAAATCATTCCCAGAGAGCAAGTTACACAAGATCTAAAAAGTAGTAACAATTAACTGGCAAGTAAACTATAAAGTATAAAAAGGGCACAACGGGCGTCAACAACCTGACACTAACCCGTTGGCTCCAAACTACCATGTCTGAACACAAGAAGAAAATTAACCACAACTACCTCGCAGCAGCGGGGTAAAACAGCAACTAAAACTCCAGGAGACTCCGGGCTACACCACTGACAACTAAGGCTCTGAACCCGAGGCATTCAATAAAACAAAGAATGCCTCAGCAAGGAATTACAAGTGGCAGAAAACAACAAGCAGAAAAGTAAATGAGGCATAAGGGGTACCAACCCAAGCCATATTTACCGAAAGAGAAGTTCCAACAAAGAACTAAGCAAAGCACCAAGTGCACCAAAATGCCATAAAGAGGAACAAACAAAGTTCATTTATCTTGTTACACTATTTAAAGAGATTGATCAGCTCAAATTTAAACGGGGGCGGTCCTTTATCCACTGCCGCCGAAAGCCAAAAATACGTGGGGGTTTCTATCCCCAACCACCCAAACACAACCCACGGGACCACAGGCCAAGCCTGTGGTTCACCACTAAAATGGCCACCGTGCAAGGCTACAACACTCCCCACTGCCCCCCCCCCCCCCCCCCAAAACATGACTCATTGTGCAAGGACAAAGGCAGAGGTCTTATTAATTAATTCAATTAATTATGGCATGGGACGAAGCCCGAGAAAAAAAAAACACTCACCAGGATACCCTAAGGATAGGGTCACAAATGGAGTAAACACTGCATAAGACGATGCATGAGAGAAGAAATAAATTATCTAACCACAACGGGTACGAGGTTTCAAAGAGGAGAAGTAATCGGAGGCAAAACTCAAGCAATAAGAAGTAGAGCAATTCTTGAGAACCCAATTGTCAAAATACAAGGGTTCAAGAGAAGTCAAAGACAAAGAACAAGAGGTTCTAGAGAGATCCAAGGGCAGGGACAATCATTTCTTGAGAGATTAAAAGCAGGGAATAAGTTGCTTCTCGAGAAATTAAAGCAGGAATCAAGCATTTCTCGAGAAAGAAAGGAGCAGGGATAAAGTATTTCTCGAGAAATTAAAACAGGGATCAAGCATTTCTCGAGAAAGAAAGGAGCAGGGATAAAAATGTTTCTCGAGAAATTAAAGCAGGGAAACAAGGTTCTCGAGAAAAAAGGCAGAGAAAACAATTTCTCGGGAACATTTAAAAATAGAGAAAATTAGGCAGTTCGTCGAACGCCCGTTCGACGAACGCAAGACCGTTCGTCGAATGCAAGGACATTCGACGAACTAAAGGCCATTTGTCGAACGCCCGTTCGACAAACGCAAGACCGTTCGTCGAATGCAAGGACGTTCAACAAACACAAGGTTATTCGTCGAACGCCCGTTCGATGAACAACAGACCGTTCGTCGAATGCAGGAATGTTCGACGAACTCAAAGCCATTCGTCGAACGCCCGTTCGATGAACGTCAGGAAACAGAAGAAAACAAGGGCTGCAGGCAAAAAGGAAAACAAGACCGTTTTCTCGAGAAATCGAAGGCTGATTTCTCGGGAACCCAAGGCTGCAGGCGGAGAGAAACCAGGGCAACTCCAGATACGATAAAATTTACAGGAAAGTAGGCAAATAAAAAGAAGTGTTCCAACAAAAGGAAAGTGCTTCAACAATCCATAAAGAAGGAGGAAAAACAAAAGCCACTTGCCTTAAACCTTGCTAAACTCGAAGACCACCGCTCCAAAAGCTATGGATCGGCCAAGAACTCTCCCGAGCACGAAATCCTGAAACTTTTCGGGTCGAAAAGAGGAATTAGGTCACTACCATAACTCCAAAAATTCCACAAAATGGGAAAAGCATACCACTAGAACGAAGATCTCGCCGAGAGCTTTCCAAATCTATACACCAAACGCGATTCCGACCACTACGACCTTCGAATAGCTGACCGGAAGCTCCAAGACACTCCGCTCTCGCCTCTCTCGCTCGGCGGCTGGTTTGGTTCGACAAAGGAAGAAGAAGAATAGGGAGAGAATTTTAGGTATTTATATAACCCTAAATTCCATATTTAAATAATTAAATAATTCTCCCCTTTTTACTCAAACAGCGAGGACGAGCAAAACACCTCGGATTTTCATGAAAATTGCACCTGAACTGAAAATCGGCGCTACGAATCCAACGGCGAAGTCAGAATTCAATTCCGACGAGCCAAACTCAGGATAAAGCTTCCCGAAGCTTAAGTCTTGATAACTACACAAAATCTTCTCTTCAACTCGAAACGACGCGAAAACTCGCACGCTCGATCTAAATTACATACTTTAACTAAGATAAGGCCCAAAACTAATCCTGATGAGCTGACATAACGACCTTACGCCAAAATTATGTCATAGCGGCCACGTAAATAATTAACAAAAATCAAGGGCGTTACAGCGGCATTCATGTTAGAAGGCGACGCCAAGCTGTGGTGGGTGAATCATAGCGGTTGTCATTTCCCTGGATGTGTCCCATCCATGGAATAGTTCGGGAATGCCTTCCTGAAGCGCTATATCCCCTCTTCCACGAGGTTAGCCCTTCAGTGCCAGTTTTTGCACTTGGTGCAACGCGAGAAGACGGTAGATGAGTACTTGTAGGAGTTTACTCGGTTGGGTCGTTATGCGGGGACGACCATGGAAGATGATGAGGAGAGGGATAATCTCTTCTTTTAGGGCATGAGAGAGAATTTAAGGCAACCTATGATAGCCTTAAAGAGTGCGGGGTTCAATGAGTTAGTTGAAGCTGCTCGAACATTGGAGAATGATATGGAACAAACCTAGCGCCGCAAGGGCATGGCGGCAAAGCAGGGAGAAAGTAAGCCATCTCAGTCTCAGGGGATGTCTGAGAGGAGTTGGTGGAAGAAAAAGCCTCGTCCTTCTAGGACTGGCGAGTGGAGCGGTGCGGCTTCTAGAGAGGTCCGTTCCAAGGGACCAGCGGTGCGGCTTCTAGTGGGCCACATAGCTCAGTTTTGTTTCGAGGGTGGAGCTGAGCCAAAGCAGAGGCAAGAGCAGTCGGTGCATTTCGGTCCTAGTATTGGGGAGAAAGGGAAAGCGGCAGAGTCGAGTGCTTCTCGTTTTCCTCCTGTGCAGCCTAGAGTGTACAACCTCGGGCAACATGAAGCGATTTGTCAACCCGATGTGGTGACAGGTACGAAAAGTTTAAAGTTTCGTTCAATAGCTTAAAATGTTTGCGACCTTTCATTTTGTTATATGCGTGTTAGGCTTCGTGCTAGTTTTGGGCTACTCCTCTAGAGTGTTGCTTGATACGGGAGCGTCACACTCTTTTCTCACGGAAAGATTTCTCCAGAGAATCAGTGTTGAGACTGTTGAGGCAGAGGTGGAGCTTAGCGTGCGCATGCTGAATGGGTCTTTCATGACCACTAGAAGGAAAGGACGCATTGTTTTGAGAATTAGCGAATGTGACATTGAGTTGGTAGCAGCGATTCTACAACTAGCCGAATTTGACATCATCCTAGGGATGGACTAGCTTGTAGAGGAACGAGCTAGTATTGACTTCCTGTTGAAGGTGGTGACTCTAAGGAGTGAAGGTAGAGCCGAGGTCAAGTTCGAGGGCCTATAAGGAGTGGCTTGCTCCCTGATTTCTGCCTTGCAATTGGTGCGTGCGGTGAATCAAGAAGGTGAGGCGTTTATAGCTTTGTTGGAGACTCCCTCCACAAAGATGGCAATCGGAGAAGTGCCAGTGGTGGAGGAATTCGAGGATGTGTTCCCTGAGGAGCTTTTGGGAGCACCTCCTCAGCATGAAATAGACTTTTCAATTGAGTTGGTGTTGGGTGTGAGGCCGGTGTCGTGTCCTCCATTTAGGATGGCACCGAAGGAGCTGGCCGAGCTAAAGGTGCAGTTGCAAGAGTTGCTTGAGCAGGGGTACATTAGGCCCAGCTCCTCACCGTGGAGTGCGCCGGTGTTGTTTGTTAAGAAAAAGGATGGTAGTATGCGACTGTGCATAGACTATCGTGAGTTGAATAAATTGATTATCAAGAATAAGTATCCGATTCCGCGAATCGATGATTTATTCGATCAGTTAGTGGGGTTGACGGTGTACTCCAAGTTGGACTTGAAGTCGGGCTACTATCAGTTAAGGATTCGAGAAGAGGATGTTCCCAAGACGGTGTTTGGGACGAGGTATGGTCATTTTGAGTTCTCGGTGATGCTGTACGGTTTGACGAACGCGCCATCAATGTTCATGGATTTGATGAACAAAATGTTTCGGCAATACCTAGATTCGTTCGTGGTGGTGTTCATCGATGACATCCTAGTGTATTCGAAGTCGAAGGCGGAACATAAGTCTCATTTGAGATTAGTGTTGCAGACTTTGAGGGAGAACCAACTTTATGCAAAGTTCTCAAAGTGCGAGTTCTGGATTGGGAAGGTGGCATTTCTGGGTCACGTGATAAGCGGTGATGGGGTGGCAGTGGATCCTGCGAAGAATGAAGCCATTAGAGATTGGCCTGTACTGAGAACCGTGGCGGAAGTCTGGAGTTTCCTTGGACTAGCCGGTTATTACAGAAGGTTTGTTGAGAACTTTTCGCGGATGGCTTTGCGCCTCACCACTCTTACCCGAAAGGACCAAAAGTTTGTGTGGAAGCCAGAGTGTGCCCGTGCATTCAAGACCCTGAAGGAAAGATTAATGTCTGCTCCAATCCTAAGTCTTCCTAGCGGGACTGAAGGATTTCAGATTTTTAGCGACGCGTCAGGTTGCAGTTTGGGTTACGTGCTGGTGCAGCATGGCAACGTGATAGCTTATGGGTCAAGGCAACTAAAGCCCCATGAGAGAAATTACCCCATCCACGACTTGGAGTTGGCGGCGGTAATTTTTGCGTGGAAGTTGTGGCGGCACTACGTGTATGATGCGAAGGTTGAAATCTTCACAGACCACAAAAGCTTGAAGTATCTTTTAGATCAAAAGGATCTCAATATGAAGCAGCGTAGTGGGTAGAGTTCCTTGGAGACTACGACGTAGCGATTCAGTATACGCCAGGCAAGGCCAATGTGGTGGCTGACACCTTGAGTAGAAAGTACTCCGGGCAGGGAAATTGGATTGAAGCACATGATGAGCGTTTGGTGCGAGAGTTCGACTCTCTTGGCATTGTGTGTATGGCTAAGGCTGAGTCCAGTGCAGCTCGGATGAATTGGATCGAGATGCAGTGTGATCTAGCAGATCGAATCTGAGAGGTAACTAATGCAGACAAGGAGTGTCAGCATTTGGTGTTGGAAGCTGGCAAAGCGAAGGCAGTGCTTTGGAGATGGTCGGTGGACTTTTAAAGAGAAATGGATGGTGCGTGTCCCTCGATTTGGCAAACTCCTTGAGGAGTTAATGTTTGAGGCTCACTTCACGAAGTACCCCATTCATCCAGGAAGTATGAAGATGTACTTGAATTTGAAGAAATCCTTTAGGTGGCCTGGGATGAAGCGAGATGTAGCTTTGTACATAAGCCAGTGTCAGACGTGCGCCTTAGTGAAGGTTAAATGCCAATGGCTGGGTGGATTCTTGAAATCTCTTCCCATCCCCGAGTGGAAATTCGACAACATCTCCAAGGATTTTGTGCATGGTTTGCCTCGATCGCGGCAAGGTAACAATGCGATTTGGGTGATTGTGGATCGCCTGACCAAGGTAGCCCACTTCATTCCAAATCGGAAGGACGATAGCTTGGAGAAGCTCGTGGAGCTTTATATTCAGAACATTGTGTGGTTGCACGGAATTCCAAGAGCATCGTTAGTGATTGCGATGGACGATTCACGTCCAAGGACTGGAGGTTAGTGCAGCGAAGTTTGGGCACAAAATTGAAGTTTAGTACCGCGTTTCATCCGCAAACCGATGGCCAAACGGAGAGAACGAATCATACGTTGGAGGACATGTTGAGGATGTGTGCTCTCGATTTCGGTAAGAGTTGGGAAGACCACCTCTTCATGGTGGAGTTTGACTACAATAATAGTTTCCAGACTAGTATCAAAATGGCACCATACGAGGCCTTGTATGGAAGGCGGTGTCGAACGCCGATGTCTTGGATAGAGACGGGAGACACCCAGCTGTTAGGAAAAGAAGTGGTGGCAGACGCTTGTGAGTTGGTGCGAATGATCCAGGAGCGCATGAAGGTTGCTCAGGATCGGCACACAAAGTATTTTAATGCGCGCCACAAAAATGTGAAATTTGCGGTGGGTGACATGGTCTACTTGAAGATCAAGCCGTTCAAAGGCGTTTCACGAATTCGGCGACTTAAGAAATTGTGTCCGAGGTATTTGGGTCCGTTTGAGGTTACAGAGCGCATAGGCGAAGCGACTTATCTGTTAGCATTGTCCGCAGAGCTAAACAGATTACATGATGTATTTCATGTTTTGGTGCCAAGGAAAGCGTTGGTGGAGCCGGAAGATGTTGTTGAGTCTTCGACAGTTCCCATTGCAGAAGATCTGAGGACGATAGTTCGACCGGTTTGCGTGGAGGATTCTAAAGTCAGATGGTTGCGAAACAAAGAGGTCAAGCTGGTGAAAGTGCGTTGGGATAATTGCGGACGAGACGAGTTCTCATGGGAACGTGAGCAAATGATGTGGGATGACTTCCTGGAACTGTTCGTTTCAGGTAAGTGTGTTATCTTGTGCTTTCGTTAACGTCTTAAATTTTGAGGACAAAATTATTTTATGGGGTGTGGATTTGTAACACCTCAAGTTCCACAGAGCACGGAGGCTGGAGTGCCTAAGGCTTGTACAGACTTTTCTGTACCTGGGAGCTAGCGCCGACGCTAGGTGCTAGCGCAGGCGTTAGCTGTCCCGTCGAGTAAGATTCTTGTTTCGATGGTGCTCGTCATGTTGAATTCGTCGAAGAGCTAGCACGTGCTGTAGCGCTAGCGCCAGGCGATAGTGTTTCGTCGGGTAATGAAGTTTCGTTGGGCCGTTGAGATATTTTTTCGTCGGAGGGTTTTCGTCGAGTGGTTAGCGCAGGCAGTAGTGCTAGCGCAGGCGGTAGCGCTAGCGCCGACGCTAGCTGACGGAACCAGATCCATAAGTAGCAATTTTCTGGGCGTCCGATCATCTTAAACTTTGATCCAATGGCTGAGATTAGGTCGTCCTAATGTCCTAAATAGGGCAGAGGAGTTTCTTTCCCATTCCACCAAGTCGTTTGGTGCTTTTGGAGGCTAAGGAAAGGAGGAGGGTTTGGAGGACGAAGAAGGCTAGATCCCCCATTGTTGGAGCACTGGAGCTCCGTTAACCAAACCGGGACCAGATCCGTGGAGAGGGCGCGAAGATGCTCATTTCTATCCGTGCCTTTCAACCAATCCATGGCGAGGAATAGAACTCTTAGGGTAACGACATCTCTCATCCCGGTTTTAGGATGCGTGCATGGCATCTTTTGTTTTACCTTCTTCTTTTTTTCTGAAATTTATGGCACCGGATCTCTCAAATGCGAGGGGTTTGGGTCGCCTTGGTTCAAGAAGAACCATCGGGTGATTGAGTCCGTCCCCGAAATGATTTTGCATTAGATATCCGCTCCGTTAGTGGATTAGGCATTGTGGGTGAAGCCAAAATCGTGACCGATTCTCTGATTCGGTGATGTTGCTGAACGTGCATTTTAGGGATTTTGCTAGAAATCTGATGACTGCGAAAACGTCATATTTGTTGCCCTTATGTTTCGTGTGAGAATGAACGTTGGTTTGAAAAGGGTAATCTTGTACGTAGTGAATGGCTTGTGAAGCCGCTTATATGTGAAGGCATGACTTTGTCTTTGTGGTCGACTGGCTAGCCTATGAATGCTTGGATTCATGTGGGGAGAGTGTCCCGATAAGACAAGTCCCCTTTTGGGCTAACTGACGAGAATAAGTATGCTGACGCGCCCGTTGGCAAGATGAGCCATGTAAGGGGTGAGGGCTCAGTAGTGTTCTTGTCTTTTGGCTTAGTTATTGTGGTGAGATCAAGTATGCTGATGCACCCGTTCGCATGATGAGCCATGTAAGGGATGAGGTCTCTATGGAGTTCTTAGCATTTGTCTTGCACGCCCGTGGGGAAATGATAAGTACCCTTGGTTTTGTTGTGAAATGATGATGTGTGTTGTTATGTTAGAAGCATACACGCCATAGGGTGTCTTGGGTGAAACACAGGTTTGCATACATGCTGTTAAAATTTTGATTGGACCGTTTAGGAGTAAGCAGGAGTTGTGTCAACAAGAGTTATAGCCAAACAACCACAATGCCAAAACAGCAACACAAGAAATCTTTATTGAAACAGAACTGCTTTACAATGCGAGGTATACATGGCGAGACATGATTCATCAGAATCACGGAGACGAGAAGAACAAAACACACCAAAAAGCAAAGCTGGCGGCGAGGCAAGCTCAGACCGCACAAGCCGCACCACTCCAGAACTTGCCCGGCTTGCCCTGAGATCGCACGAACAGAAACCGGACAGACTGCCAGCACTACAAGACCGCACCTCAGACCGCACGAACTGGAGCTTTATTGGAACAAAGAACTGAAGTTGTCGCCAGACCGCAACTCAGACCGCCTAATCGCTGAAGGTCGCCTGATCACTGAGCTCGCTGCGAACAGCATAAGAACACAATAACCCAGTTCGCTGACAGACCGCAGACGAACTGTTTATTCAAGCCACCGGAAATCACCAAGGAAGGAGACCGCACCCTGCTGACCGCAAACCTGCGAGCACAACAAAGGTTAACTCGCATCCAAGTCGCGCGAAATCAAACTTGAGACCGCAAGAAACAATCCGGGCTCTGGTTCTTAAAGTTCTAGTTAGGAATGACGGGCCATGCACCCCTATTTATAGGCGGGTGGACGGATGTCGTCACCGCACAAACCGGGATACAGTCACCACCCATCAGATCGCGAATGGTCTCAAAAGACAGACCGCGCGAATAGACCTCTTGGTCGATCACCCGACCAAGACGCAGATCAGCAGACAAGATCGCGCACAGGCCGCGCGAACACGAGACCGCGCACAAGCCGTGCGGTCTCAACAACGCTCCTTCCTTAGATCACCAGGAGCAAGCTAGAACCATCTGGCCGACTTCAACCAAGTCGCCAGATCACCAATATAGACCGCCCGGGTAGACAGTCATATAGGAACAACCCGCCCGGTCTTCCAACAAGGAAGCCAGGCAAACTAGCAGACCTACTCGGGAACAAACCGCAGCTACCAAGAACAGACCGGAATAATCAGCAGACCGCTAGAACAACCCGGCAGAGCCAGACCGGCAGATAACCTATACAAGTCGCGCGATCACCGCGGTCTCCCAAACCAGACCGCCCAGTCTCCTCCACACCACTTCAAAAATTCAACACTCCCCCTTGAAGTGGGAAGCGGAGACTAGCCCGAGTAAATTCCGCAACCGTGTAAACGGTCCCTTCGCCAGCGGCTTTGTGAAGATGTCCGCGACATTGTCCGCACTCCGAACATGCTCGACCATAAGAGATCCTCCCAACACCTTTTCACGAATGAAATGGTGCTCAATCTCTATATGCTTGGTCCTCGCGTGACAGACTGAATTGTTGACCAGCTTGAGAGCACTCTCATTGTCCCCGCGTAGCATAGTGGGACCTCGAACCTCCTGATGAACGTCCTCTACCAACCTCCTGAGCCAAACGGCTTCCTGAGCAGCCAAGGCCGAAGCCTTATACTCCGCTTCCGTGGTAGATACAGACACCGAGTTTTGCTTCTTGCTGCACCAAGAAATAGCTGTGGGGCCCGTCATAAATACATAACCAGACGTTGATCTCCGATCATCCACGTCTCCCCCATAATCAGCATCCATGAAACCATGCAACTCCAAGCTTGACCCTCTCCTATATAGGAGACCCAAATCAGAGGTTGACTTCACATACTTCAAGATGCCTTTTGCCGCCAGAAGACGAGGCTTCCGCGGTTCCACCATACTCACCTTGCCTACTGCATAAGCAATATTTGGCCTTGTGATCGTCAAGTAGATCAAGCTCCCAACCAGAGCTCGGAAAACTAACGGTTCAGATAAGACTCTCCCCTCATCCTTCCGAAGTTTATGATGTTTCTCCAGAGGTATAGAGCTGCTTTTCCCTTCCTCCATGCCAAATCGCTGAACAATCCGCTCCGCATAGCCAGCCTGAGAAATGAGCACTCCGATTTCCCGCCTCTGGACCTCGAGTCCAAGGAAATGGTGGAGCTCCCCCAGATCCTTCATCTCGAATCTGATAGCAAGCTCAGCCCTGAGTCTTGCAACAGCTTCCTTCGAATTCCCGGTGACAATCATGTCATCCACGTACAGTAGCACAATCACCCGAAGCACCCCCTCCTTCTTGATGAACAAGCTAGAATCAGAGTCTGAAGCAACGAATCCGCAGAATAAGAGATACTCTGCAATCTTCCCGTACCACGCCCGAGGCGCTTGCTTCAACCCATACAGGGCCTTCTTCAGCTTACAAACGTAGTCCGGATACTCCTTCGAGATGAAGCCTTGCGGTTGGATCATGAAGATATCCTTGTCAATCTCGCCGTATAAGAAGGCATTCTTCACGTCTAGTTGCCAAATCTCCCAACCACTCGAAGCTGCCAAGGCAATAACAAATCGAACCGAAGTCATCTTTGCCACTGGACTAAACGTCTCATCATAATCTTCTCCGTACTGCTGTGAGAACCCGCGAGCTACAAGGCGAGCCTTGTACCGCTCGATACTGCCGTCAGCTTTCTTCTTCAGCTTGAAGACCCATTTGCATGTCACAGGAGTGGTGCCCTTGGGCTTGGGCACAAGAGACCAGGTTTCATTCTTCTCGAGAGCTGCCAACTCTTCTTGCATAGCAATGTCCTACTCCTTCACGACTCTGGCCTTCTCAAAGCTCGACGTCTCCCATTCATCCAAGGGACCAGCAAAGAAACATGAAACAAAGTTCACCATGTTTCCTCCTGTGTATCGATCTGGTGGTTGAATAGTCCTCTTCGACCTCCTAAGAGGTTGCTCCTGACTGACCACCTCCTCAGCTGCTTCTTCTGTGCAAGCTCCTCTTCTAGATGAACTTGGAGCATCGCTCCCCCTGCTTCCAGAACCTGAAGCCTCCATCTCAGAGCTTGACACAACTGGAGTTCCTGGTGAAACATGCAACTCCACTTGAAGACTTCCCGCAGCTTTTCCTCTTTCATCAACCCTGCTCTCTGGTAGCTCAACTCCTGAACTCCCCTTGTAAGAAGTCACTTCATCGAACACCACATCCCGAGAAACAATTGACCTCCGTGTCTCAGGATCCATGCATCTCCATCCCTTCTTCCGCTCATCATACCCAACAAAGACTAGCTTCCTTGCTTTCGCATCTAGCTTTGTCCGAAGAGCATCAGGAATATGCACATAGCAGGTTGACCCGAACACCCGAAGGTGTGCAACACTCGGCTTCTCCTTGAACATCAATCCGTGAGGGGTCTTCATGTTGATAGGACTCAGAGGCAATCTGTTGATGACATAAGCTGCACAAGACATTCCCTCCGCCCAGAAGGACTTTGGGATACTCTTGGCATGAAGCCAGCATTTGCAAGTTTCCGTCAGATGACGGATCTTCCTCTCGGCAACGCCATTCTGCTGTGGAGTATGGGCACAAGTGAGCTCTCTCCGAACGCCGTATTTCCTGCAAAAACTTGAGAACTCACCAGAGGTGAACTCCCCACCATTGTCAGTTCTCAATTTCTTCACCCGCAGGCCTATACGACCTTCCACCAGCTCCTTGAACTCCACAAACTTTGCAAAGGCTTCTGACTTCTCTTTCAAGAAATACACCCAGACATATCTGGTGTAATCGTCAATCAACACCAACATATATCTATTGCCTCCAAGGCTTGGGGTGGCAGTCGGTCCCATCAAATCACCGTGGATGCACTCCAACGGCACTTTGCACCTTGTTTGCGATTTGTCAAATGGAAGTCGATGAGACTTACCAAACTGACATCCTTCGCATACATGGCCGTCTCCATAGGAGGACAAGCTAGGCAAGCCATTGACAAGGCCCCTTACTGCCATAGCCTTCAATTTGTCCATGCCTACATGCCCCAACCTTTCATGCCAGATGGCCGCGCCATCATTGGTCCTCATCTTATCAACATAGGTACTTGTCGATAAAACGAACAAGTCCTTCACCCGCTTGCCGACATGAATAACATCTCCCTTTATCTCCGGTTGAGTTTTGAGAAACTTCACTTCTGTTGGGCCAAACAGAACGTGATAACCGGCATCGACCGCATTGGTCACAGAGAAGAGATTTTTCTTCATACCAGGCACGTGATAAACACTCCTCAACGTGAGTGGACCCTTATCACTGCTCAGAGAGACGACTCCTTCGTGCTTTACTGAATGAATAGAATTATCAGCCGTAATGATAGCATTGTTACCTGAGTAAGGCGCCAAAGAAGAGAACTTTGATCCATCCCCGGTGAGATGATGCCCACACCCTGAATTAACAATCCAGTCCTCATCATAGTTGATGGAAGCCAAGGCCTTAACGGGCATCGCCATTATATAAGACGCAAAGGCTCCTCCCCATCCAACTTCACCAGACTTTGGCATCTCCTTCTCCACTGCATGTCCCGGCTGAAGATTCACCCGACAATCTTTCTTGAAGTGCCCGGTCTTGTTGCATCTAAAGCACCTCGGTCCCTCTCCTTTCTTCTTCCCATCAGACTTAGGAGCATAGCCCCTATCTTGCTGACCTGAAGTGGAGGGTCCATCATGACCCGGCTTCTTCTTCTCCCATTTCTTCTTCTTCTTCCCAGAGAACATCACATCACTTTCTCCCCCGGAGATTGAAACCCCCGCCATCTGTCTTGCTAAACTTTCTTACGAAGCAAGAAGGTTCTCCAGCTCCAACAACGACGGTTGATTTGCCCAACCCTGAACTGAAGTCACAAAGGCAAGATACTCCTTCCGCAACCCGCGGATGATATGCCTCTTCAGTTTTGCCTCAGAGATAGGCTTATCAGGGTCCAATGCAGAAATCTCTGCCGTGAGGTTCTTCATCTTGAGGAAGAAGGTAGAAACAGAAAGATCACCTTGAGACGCTTTCGCCAACTCATTTTCAAGATACTGTAGCCTCGCTACATTCTTCTTATTGAACAACCCATCCAAGGATGTCCAAATCTCAGCAACAGATTTACATCCAATGATGTGATCAAACAGCTCCGGTGAGATAGCCCTCTTGAGAGTGAACTCTGCCTTAGCATTCATCCTCCTCCAAAGTCTCACCTCTGCCATATTATCTCCTGCTGGAAACACCTCTTGTGTGTCTTCTCCGCCAACTACCTCCCAAAGATCCTCGCCAAGCAAGTAACTCTCCATACACGACTTCCACTTTTTAAAGTTAGTCGATGTGAGGAGTTCAATACCAAGACCTCTTGCGTATCCACCTTCCATGGCAATCTATGTGGTTTCTTCTTCACAAATACGATGGCAACTCTAGTTGATCACTGCTTATCCACTCCAGAAACCTCCCTCTGATACCATGTTAAAATTTTGATTGGACCGTTTAGGAGTAAGCAGGAGTTGTATCAACAAGAGTTATAGCCAAACAACCACAATGCCAAAACAGCAACACAAGAAATCTTTATTGAAACAGAACTGCTTTACAATGCGAGGTATACATGGCGAGACATGATTCATCAGAATCACGGAGACGAGAAGAACAAAACACACCAAAAAGCAAAGCTGGCGGCTGGACAAGCTCAGACCGCACAAGCCGCACCACTCCAAAACTCGCCCGGCTTGCCCTGAGATCGCACAAACAGAAACCGGACAGACTGCCAGCACTGCAAGACCGCACCTCAGACCGCACGAACTGGAGCTTTATTGGAACAAAGAACTGAAGTTGTCTCCAGACCGCAACTCAGACCGCCTAACCGCTGAAGGTCGCCTGATCACCGAGCTCGCTGCGAACAGCATAAGAACACAATAACCCAGTTCGCTGACAGACCGCGGACGAACTGTTTATTCAAGCCACCGGAAATCACCAAGGAAGGAGACCGCACCCTGCTGACCGCAAACCTGCGAACACAACAAAGGTTAACTCGCATCCAAGTCGCGCGAACTCAAACTTGAGACCGCAAGAAACAATCCGGGCTCAGGTTCTTACAGTTCTAGTTAGGAATGACGGGCCATGCACCCCTATTTATAGGCGGGTGGACGGATGTCGTCGCCGCACAAACCGGGATACAGTCACCACCCATCAGATCGCGAACGGTCTCAAAAGACAGACCGCGCGAACAAACCTCTAAGAGTCTCCTTAGCAAAATACTCAGGCACTAGATAGTGTATTCCTACCAAGGTGGTAGATGACTGGAGTACCCATATTTTGGGGAACCACTATAGATCTTGTCTCATCTGTGCTGTGATAATTTTCTGTGTTGTCCAATATTTATTTTACTCTGTGTTTATTTTATTCTGGATTAGTATTTCTGAATGCATATTTATTAAAACTATTATTGTTATGTGCACTTATTGTTGGAACATGCGTTATGCATCTCTTTAGTTTGACAATATCAAATCTCATACTTTATTTTATCATACATGTCTTGGGTATAGTGTGCAGGTTTACAGGTGTGAAAACGTCGAGAATTCTACTCTTTATGACCTACTGTCGGGCGCTAGTCCTACCACCGACGCTAGCCATATCGACGTGACTTGCTTTCGACGCAAAGGAAAATATCATCGTGAATACTTATGTCGTCGAGAAGATGGCGTCGAGAAGACTACCGTCACGCGCTACCCTACCGCGGGCGCTAGCTATATCGACAAAATTACCAGTGTCGTCTTGAAGGATGCATCGACTTGACATCATGGCATCGAGATGAATGCACCGAGACATAACTACTACCACGGGCGCTAGCCTACCACCGCGTGCTAGCTAATCGACAAAGAAGAATACGTTGTATTGATGCTCTGCTAGCGTCGAGAAGGATTCGACGTAACAACTTCCGCGAAGCGCTAAGCCTATCGCGACGCGCTATCCAAAGACAGCAACAGAATGTTCTCCAACACCTTCCTGATTTGGCATTGGATAGCAGGCAAAGCACGTAAAGACACTACCACTGCACGGTAGATCTATCGCCGACAGTAACTTACAGAACCAGCTATAAAAGCATTATTTTCTCTTCCAGATGTGTGACTGCCGAAACTTAAACAAAGAAGTCAACTGTTTCGCCATTTCTGGACCAAGGAGCCATCACCGAAAGAGAAGAACACTTTCCCTCAAGCTATAATGTAGAAGGTCATCAGAGTGCGGAATAAGAACATGATGAGGAATAAATTTTGGTGACAACATGAAGAGGAGAATGTAATGAGACATGCATGGGGAGATGATTTGAATGAAATAAAGAGGTGGAAGGGGGAAGAGGGAATGGCATGGGAGGCCGCATGAGTTGGCTTGAATGAATGGGAGAGGAGAGGGGTTTTGGCTAAAATAAATGAGATGAATATGAAGGGTTGGAGGGAAAATTTTGGCCAAGCATGGGGAGATAAATTGGTGTGAATGTGAAGGGTCCATGCATGGGAATAATGGCTTGGAAATTTCATCCATGCATGAAACGTTAGTGGGTTGCATGGTTTGGAGGTGGCATTTTGCATGGGGGTGTTCACATAGTTGATGGCTTACATGCATGAGAATATTTATGTGAATTTATTTTGGTTGAAATGAAGAGGTGGATAGAGGGGTGCTCAGCCACATGTATGGGAATAATTGCATGGATTGCTCGACACTGATGCAGCTTGAACGAGTACTCGGCTCATGCGGCAACTTCAGTAAATACATCATTTTCTGATGCGATAACAACACTAAGCCTACAAAAATAAATAAAAACTTAAATTAGTGAGATAAAAATAAAAGATATGATTTGTAAAGGAATAAAACAAAATACTACTAATTAATATAAATATTATACTAAAATTAATACTAAAATTATGATCAAAATATTACTTATCAGTGATGCGCTTCACGGAAAACACCGCTTTGAAAGCTAGGATCCATGACCTGAACTGTGCCATCCAAAAATTTGGGACTGGCCAAAAAACACTGAATATGCTGCTGGTGTTGGAACATGGTCTTCCGCATCTCCTAGGTTTGAGAATAACAAATCCTATGTGTATTTGATCTTGTGTGTTTAAGTGTGCAGGATAACAAAATCCACATGACTCAAGGATTACATAAGAAGGTTGCCCCCAAATTTGAGCCATCAAATCCAACACTCCTTCTAGCGTCGGCGGTATCAACTAAGGCCTGGCGCTAGCGCTAAGGAACTACTGAGATGCAGACTGGCGCTCGACGAACTACTTACTCTACCGCGGCGCGCTAGTACTAGTGCTGGCGCTAGCGTTTGCTCAACGAACTGTTAGTTGCGCTCGATGAAATAGATCTTGCGTTCGACGATCTTGCGTTCGACGAATTTCCGTTCGACGAATGATGAAGCTCGCTCGATGAACTCCGATCGACAAAAATTCAATCGATGAAAAGAATGCTTAAGCGCAATTCCGGGAGCAGATATAGAAGGAGATAGTGCCTGGTGGTATCCAATAGCGCAGGCGGTAGCACGGAGCACAGAAGGCAAGAGAGAATTGTTTCCTCAGATTGAAGATTCTGCCGCGTAGAATATGTCCTAAAATGGGATAGCGCCGGCGGTACCACTAGCGCAGGCGCTAGCGCTGTGGCTATATAAAGGACCCCTCTTCTCTCGTTTTATTGACATATCTGAGAGAGAGATTGAGTGCTAGAATTCCAGAGGCTACCTTGGCCGAAAGTTGATGTCCTACCAAAGTTCTGCAAACTTCTGAAGGAGAATCTCATCACGCCGGATCCAAACGAAGTCCGCTTCTACAACGCTTATTCTACAGCGGATCTTCGTCTCCAACTTCAGAAGTTCATCAAGAGGGAGTTTTAATTATTTTCATTTCTTATTTCTTGTAAATCGCCTCGTGTTGTCGACTAGGTCTGGGTAGGACTTAGGGCGGAAATTCGCCTCGTGTTGGCGACTAGATCTAGGCTAGGTCTAGGGGGTGCTCGAGGACATATCCGGGGAAGGGTTGGCTAGAGCGGCTTGAGGCCGAATCCGGGGAGGATAGGCTAGGGCCAATGGTTCGTGGGGATGCGAGTCGGGATAGAAAACAAAAAGAGTCTACTATTCATCGCCACCGATTTCTAGCGTTATAGAAGTCAACTTTTGTAAAACCTTATTTGATATTAATAAAGCATGTCTCTACTTTATTTCAATTATTTTACTTGACTTCTTATTGTCTTAATCTCGCATTACTTCAAAGCTTTTCAAAAAACTTAAGTTATATTTTGAAAAGCATTGAAGTAATGCGAGAAATATGCGAGAAGTATCAAATTTAACATTAATAGACTCTTCAACCTTACTTGATCTTTTGTTAAATATTCTATAGGCTTTACTGGTTGAAGAATAAGCTTGATGGTGATTTTATGATAACAAGTATAAGGCTAGGTTGGTTGCTTAGGGATACTCACAAATAGAGGGAATTGATTTCGAGGAGTCTTTTGCACTTGTTGTACGTCTTGAGCCCATTAGGATGGTTTTGGCATTTGCCAGTTTTAAACAAATTAAATTATATCAAATGGATGACAAGGGCGTGTTTCTAAATGGATACATTAAAGAAGTGGTGTATGTTGAACAACCACCCGGTTTTAAGAATAGCGAACATCCAAATCATGTGTACAAACTAGTGAAAGCCTTATACGAATTAAAGCAAGCACCTCGTGCATGGTATGACCGGCTAACAACTTTTCCTTTAAAATATGGGTTTATGATGGGTAGCACGGATACCACATTATTTGTAAAGCATAGTGATCATGATTTAGTAATTTTACAAATTTATGTTGACGATATAATCTTTGGTGCCATTAATGAAAACTGGTGTAACGAAATTGTAGAAGTGATGAAAAGTGAATTTGAAATGAGCTTAGTGGATGAATTGACATATTTCATAGAATTTCATATTTCTCAAAACTAGATGGGAATTTTATTTGTCAATCTAAATATGTGAAAGACATGCTTAAACAATTTGGCTTTGAGAATTTGAAATACACTAAGACTCCAATGAGCGCATCACTCAAATTAGGAAAAGATGAAAGTGGCATCTTGGTGGATCAAACGGTATATTGAAGAATGATCGTATCACTATTATACCTTAGTGCATCTAGACCCAATATTAGGTTTGTGGTATGCCTATGCGCTAGATATCAAGTGAGTCCTAAAGAATCTCGCTTTAAAGTTGTTAAACATATCATTATGTATCGTATTGGCACACAAAATCTTGGTCTATGGTATCCACACACCAATATCATGCTCCATGGATATTTTGACTCAGATTATCCTGGATGTTCCCTTGATCGTAAAAGCACTAGTGGGACTTGTCACTTCCTAGGGCCGACACTTGTTTCATGGTCGAGTAGGAAATAGAATTTTGTTGTCTTCTCCACTGCCCAGGTTGAGTACATATCCCTATAAAGTTGTTGTGCACAAGCACTTTGGATGTCACAAATGTTAAAAGACTTTGGACTGTCATTTATAAATGTTAAACTTAGGTGCGGTAACAAGAGTGTCATAGACTTAACGAACAATCTGATGCATCACTCTCGCTCGAAACATGGTGGGACAAAACTATGCTTGCAAACAACAACGGCAAGTGTACCGTATCGAATGTAGTATAGGTTATAAAAACCAAGGTCGTATTAGACTCGGGGCGGTTGAGTACTCTTACTTCAAAAAATCTCTATTATTTTATCGAACAAAACTTATGGTTGGTTGGTTGCGAGAAAGAGAAATAGCTTATTTAAATTGATGAGTTAAAAGATAGTACTCAACCTTGAATCATCTTGGGAAAATAAAATATAAAAAGAACAACTTCTAAATCTCTTAAGAAAATACTTGACCGTGGAGGTTCCCGATTTATGAATACACCTTCTCGAGGATACGCTCAACTGAGTTTAGTTGATCAAACGAACTTTCGTTCTAGAATCAAAATCTAAAACTCGCCTTATCGTAGTGAACCCCTCTATTGGATTTGACTGCAATCTAGAAGAATTATGTCATCCTCGCTTGAGGAGTGCATTCAACTCTCTTTATTCTTGAAATGATATATTCGAAATCAAAACCTCTCGGTTATTAGATTGCGAAAACAAAGATGACAATTATATATCGACAATATAATCTCAATCCAATAATAGTTCGAGAATAAATCTAAAGTATTCTAAGGAAGAGAAAAAGAAGCTAGAATTTAAATCAAGAATTATATTTCCCTTGGATCATCTCGGTCGAGTACTAATAGAATTTAGCTACTCATAGAAATGGAGGAAACAATGAAATGAAAGAAGTGCATAATGAAAGTTGAGAGTAAAATAAGAGAAAAAGTACTACTTTATTAATTAGCAAAAGAAATTACAACTAGAAAATTGAGAGTTACAAGCTTGGGAAATAAAAGTGCAAGAAGAAAAGGACATACAAGATTAAAACTAGTGCAAGAAAATAAGCTAGAACTCCAAAACTTCATTCTTGAACATCTGGAGAAGGTCCCCTTAAATAGCTGACATTTTGGTGTTACACGCCCTTGGTCAGGCCCGTGACCAGGGCGTGTCGGGGGCGTGATCGGCTGGGTGCGGGAAGGGCACCGTCTGGCTTCAATGCAAGCATTTTGGACGCGTCACGCCCTATGTCACGCCCGTGACCTAGGGCGTGTAATCTCAATTAAGTGCTGCTGGCGGGAAGCTTCGGCGGGAAGGCGCGCTGTTGAACTTTCGTCGATCTCATCGTTTTCGTCGAACGCAGCAGCCGGGCGCAGTTCATCGAACGCCTCAATATTTGTCGAACGCTGCCATGGAGCAATTCGTCGATCGCCTCAATATTTGTCGAACGTTGCTGAACTTTCATCGATCTCATCAGCTGGGCGCAGTTCGTCGAACGCCTCAATATTTGTCGAATGCTGCTCATTTCTAGTGGTCACGCCCCCAGGTCACACCCGTGATCTGGGGCGTGTAACTTTAAAATTACATGGTAGGTGTGCTGGCAGAGGGTGGTGGGTTCCGGCCGTGACTATGATGTCACGCCCTTGGTCACGCCCGTGACCTGGGGCGTGTACTTGGCGAATTCTTCACAGAATGACTCTGGGGCGGCTGAAACCTGTCTGGAACACTTCGTAGGTTACACGCTCATAGCCACGCCCGTGACCTGGGGCGTGTAAATGCATTTTCTGCTCCAAATGTCCAGAAAACCTGAAAATATAAAATAAACATAAGTTAGCTTATGAAATTAACATAGGAAAGATTTATATGATATAATTTATAAAAATAACATAATTTCATAATAAAATTGTAATAATACTATACTAAAAGATGAGTAAATAAATTACTCATCAAACACCCCCATACTTGCTCGTTGCTCATCCCGAGCAAACCATTCTTCATAAGGGTAAGAAAAATTAATGCAAGACAGAATTATGAAAACTAGAGAGTAAAATGCGAAGTATTATGCTGGCATGCGTCGATATTTTAGTTAAAAGATGTTCTTGGCATAAATACTAATTTATGAAATACTTTAAAAATGCGTTATAATTATTTATTATCACTTTAAAAACTAGTCGACGATCAATCAAAAAGTTATGAAGAGGGAGAAAATAGCGTGATTGCTGAGATTTAAATTACTAGACGTAGACGCTCGGGGTGGCCTCCAAAGAAATCCATCAATGTCGACGGCCATATGCTTGCCCGTTTGCACCTTCTCCACTGCACTTCATACTAAATCAACTCTATGGATCTTTAGGACTTAAATAGGGTATATTTTAAGGCTTGGGTTTAAGGGTGAGGTAAACAATGATAAACATGAAGGCGCATTCCACTTAAACAAAAAGTTTTGAGCTAAAAGAAAATGATGACTACCACAAAATAATGAAGCTTTACCCCCATACTCATATTTTTCTAAGGGGAAACACTCTCATTCTCTTTTATTTATATCACGAATCTTCATAATTGGGATCATTCCAAGTATGCATGTGCATACCTAGGCCGCATATCATTATGAGATTATTGCATTTTCTTTTGAATTGATACCCATATATTTTTTTTCATAGAATCGTACCCAAATATTTCTCTTTTTTTTCTTCAATATTTTTTTTTCAATTTTAGCTCAAAATTTCAAGTGTTCATTTGGGTTTTGGGCTTTTTAGCTTTGGTGCCGAAATGATGAGGGTGGTTCAAATAAAGGTGTAAGGATCAAATTTGTGTGAACAATGGTAGTAAATCTAGGTTGGGTGCAAAGGCTCAAACTATCCAAAGAAAGGCCTAAATCATTTCCGTAAAGTTAATTTTGACTAAAGTGCACATGCTTCGAAAATAGCTTGGGGCAAGTTCTAGACATCGAGAAAGGACACCCTTTTGTTCAATTCGAGTAATAGCTTTCTAACAATCTTCTACACACTCACCTAAACTACTTTTGGATAAGACCGGATTCGAATTAAAAGTAAAATAAATTATTACTACGCAAATGAATAAAACATAATTTTAGATTTATGCCAAGAATTTAATTTTACACCAACACTACTCAAAGACATACATGTGACTAGGAGCACTACATGAGTCAACAATTTTACTCAAAAGTTTCAAAAACTATTCTAGCACAAAATTATTTTTAGTCCATATGAAAAACAGTCTACTTAGAACTTACAATTTAGTAAGTGGGCGTTTTGATGAATAAAAAGAACATTTCCTAATAGATTTTTTTTAGTTCTTGGACTTCCCAAGGTCAACCCGGTGAAGGGCTCGCAAGGTACTAGAGTCTATGATGGGAATTCAAGCCCAAAGCGTCCTTTCCAAGAAATTTAATTTCAATTTTTTTTAATTTTTTTGGTTTTTTTGTTTTCAAGTAAAACTACAAAGAAAGCTATGCTACACCCCCATACTTAAAATTAAACATTGTCCCCAATGTTGAAACTAAGTATGAAAGATAAAACTAAAAAAAATGACAATAAAGAAAAATCAAGATAAATTACTAAAGTGTAAAGAGGGCTTCCCTGGATGGTAGTCGGGGTTGCCGGTCAAACACCTGCAGAGTTAAATTAGAGAAGCAAATAAGAAAAGAAAGAGAAAAAAATAAAGAGGTTAACATTGGGTTGCCTCCCAAGAGCGCTTTGTTTACAGTCACGTAGCTTGACTAAGTGGCGTTTTCTTAAATATTCGTTAAGTGCATTGTTTCGATATTTCCGGTCGCTGGGTCGCCGGGGTGGTATAATTTCAAACGTTGTCCGTTAACCTTAAAAGATCCTTTTTCCGGGTGCTCTATAAGCACGGTCTTGTATGGCCAAACTTCTTTTACTCTGCAGGGACCAGACCATCGGGTTTTTAATTTCCCCGGAAAAAGCCTAAGTCTAGAATTAAAAAGTAGGATAAAATCTCCCGGTGAAAAAGTTTTTGGATGTTTAATTTTCTTATCATGATAGAATTTAGTTCGCTCCTTATAAAATTTATTATTTTCATAGGCGTTCACGTGCCATTCGTCTAGTTCATTAAGTTGTAGTTTTCTTTGTTCGGAGGCTAAATCTAAATTCAAATTTAAAAATTTTAGCGCCCAAAAAGCGCGATGTTCTAATTCTACCGGCAAATGACAAGCTTTACCATAGACTAACCGGTACGGCGTACATCCAATGGCGGTTTTGTACGCTGTCTGATAGGCCCATAGTGTGTCGTCTAATTTTAAAGCCTAATCCTTCCTATTAACGGACACTATTTTTTCTAAAATTCTTTTTAGTTCACGATTCAACACCTCCACTTGGCCATTTGCTTGTGGGTGGTAGGCGGTAGATAACTTGTGGGTAACTCCATACTTTGCTAAAATTTTAGCAAGTTGGTTGTTATAAAAATGTGTGCCCCGATCACTAATTAGTGCTCGGGGTGTGCCAAATCGTGAAAATTATTTTTTTAAAAATTGTACGATGACTCTCGCGTCGTTGGTGGGAAAAGCTTGTGCTTCCGCCCACCTAGACACGTAATCGACCGCAACAAGAATATATTTATTATTACAGGAAGAGGGTAAAGGACCTACGAAATCAATTCCCCATAAATCAAAAATTTCGCATTCTAAAAAAATATTTTGGGGCATTTCGTCCCGGTTAGAAATGTTACCTGACCGTTGGCACCGATCGCAATTTCTCACAAAATTGTTAGCGTCTTTGAATAAGGAGGGCCAATAGAAGCCCGCCTCTAGCACCTTCCTTGCGGTCCGGTTCGCTTGATAGTGACCACCAGTTGGTCCTTCATGGCAGTCCCACAAAATTTTGACACCTTCCTCGCTCGCAATACACCTTCTTACCACTTGGTCCGCGCAGACACGAAATAAAAAGGGGTCCTCCCAAAAATAAGTTTTCAAATCCGAAAAGAATTTCTTCTTTTGCTGACTTGAAAAATCTTTTGGTCGGACCCGAGCCACCAAATAGTTGGCCAAATCCGCATACCAAGGGATGGAAGAAGTCGTTACCTTTACGATGGCGAGGAGGCACTCTTCAGGGAATTTGTCATCAATTTCGGCCTCCACTAGCGCACCTGCCGCCGGATTCTCCAACCGTGAGAGGTGGTCGGCCGCAACATTCTCCGATCCCCTTTTGTCTTGGATCTCCAAATCGAATTCTTGTAGTAGGAGGATCCACCTTAGCAGTCGAGGCTTTGCATCTTCTTTTTGTAGTAAATACCGGAGAGCGGAGTGATCTGTAAAAACAATAACTTTTAAAAGCGTTAAATATGATCGAAATTTATCAAACGCAAAAATTATTGCCAAAAATTCTTTTTCCGTTGTTGTATAATTTGCTTGTGCGGATGTTAGCATTTTGCTTGCGTAATAAATTGGGTGAAAATGTTTATTCACCCGTTGGCCTAAAACTGCACCTACAGCAAAATCGCTCGCATCGCATATGATTTCAAACGGAAGAGACCAATTTGGCGCGATTAAAATAGGGGAATTAATAAGTTCATTTTTAATTTTATTAAACACTTTTAAACATTCATCATCAAAATGAAATGCTGATTCTTTTTCTAAAAGATGAGTTAGCAGTTTTGTAATTTTTGAAAAAACTTTAATAAATCGCCTATAAAAGCCCGCATGTCCTAGAAAACTTCTAATAGATTTTATATTAGTAGGAGGGGGAAGTTTTTCTATGACCTCAATCTTGGCCCTATCGACCTCGATCCCCTTATTTGAGATTTTATGCCCAAGGACTAATCCCTCTTGGACCATAACGTGGCACTTCTCCCAGTTGAGCGCCAAATTCGTGTCTTCGCAGCGTTGAAGAACACGATCAAGATTATTTAAACATTTTTTAAATGAATCGCCAAAAACAGAAAAATCATCCATGAAAATTTCCATGACATCTTCTACAAGTTCATTAAAAATTGCCAACATACATCGTTGAAATGTAGCCGGCGCGTTGCAAAAACCAAACGACATTCTTCGATATGCGAAGGTGCCGAACGGACAAGTGAATGTGGTTTTCTCTTGGTCTTCGGGTGCAATTGGGATTTGAAAATATCCCGAAAGACCATCGAGAAAACAGTTGTGTGCGTGACCGGATAAGCGTTCTAAGATTTAGTCAATAAAGGGTAACGGAAAGTGATCCTTGCGGGTAGCATCATTTAATTTTCTGTAATTGATGCATACTCGCCAACCCGTAACAGTTCGGGTCGGGATCAACTCATTATTTTCATTTGTGATTACCGTTATTCCACCCCTTTTTAGGCACGACTTGCACTGGGCTAACCCAAGTGCTATCAGAAATTGGGTAAATAATTCCCGCATCCAATAATTTTATTATTTCGGCCTTAACGACGTCCTTCATATTTGGATTAAGCCGTCGTTGAGGCTGAATAGTACTGCGAGAATTATTTTTCTAAATTAATTTTGTCCGTGCAAAATGAGGGGTTAATTCCCTTGATGTCAGAAATTTGCCATGCAATTGCATGGCGGTGATTATTTAATATTTTAATTAATTCGGAAATTTCCGAATCGTTAAGCGCAGAAGATATAATCACAGGCAATTTTGAATCTTTTTCTAAAAATATATATTTTAAATGTTCCGGCAATTGTTTTAATTCCAAACTCGGTGGCTCCTCGTAAGATGTTATTATTTTAGAAATATTTTAATTTTACTTCTTCAAATTTGAGCGATCGAGTTATTTCTTTTAGACAAAATAAATTTTCAATTTTCGGATTTTCAAATAAAGGTGAAATTAATTCAGAAAATGACGTTATTTCTTCTTCAAATTTGATTCTAAAGTAAAGCAAGATTCGTCATTAGAAAAAGAATTTCTCATAGAGTTGTTAATACTAAAAGTTACTTCTTCATCCCCAACTCGTAGGAGAAGTTTGCCATTACTAACATCAATAATTGCCCGAGAGGTGGCGAGGAAAGGACGTCCGAGTATAATATGGACTTCGGCGTCTTCCTCAATGTCTAGGATGAAAAAATCTACCGGGAAGATAAATTTGTCAACCTTGACAAGCACATTCTCAATGACCCCTATCGGGTATTTAATTGATCTGTCCGCTAGTTGGATGCTTATATTGGTTGGGCTTGGGGTGCCCAAACCAAGCTTTTTAAATAAAGAAAATGACATCAAATTTATGCTAGCGCCCAAATCTGCCAAGGCGTGTTTTATTAAGAAATTACCGAACAAGCACGGGATGGAAAACCGTCCCGGATCGTTTAATTTTTGCGGTAATCTATTTAATAAAACTGCCGAGCATTCTGCATTTAAAGATATACGCGAAAAATTTTCAAGTTTATTTTTATTAGAAAGTAGGTCTTTTAGATATTTTGCGTATTTGGGCATTTGGGCGACCGCTTCGCAAAATGGCACGTTTATTTGAATTCGTTTAAAAATTTCAATAAGTTTTCTATATTGCTCCTCATTGCGTTCATCTTTAAATTGTGAAGGATAAGGAATAGAAGGATTTGTAAGAATACGCGGGGCTAAAGTAGAAGAAGGTAGAGTAGAAGAAGAAATAACTTGCGGAGATGAAGTTGAAATGTTTACCTCTGGCTCGACCAAATTTGAAGAAGTTACCTCCTTTCCGCTACGGAGGGTAATTGCGTTGGCGCTCTCCCGTGGGCTGGGCTCAGTATTGCCCGGCAGAGCTCCATGCTGGCGTTCGGAGAACATTTTGGCGAGCTATCCAATTTGATTTTCTAGACTTTTAATAGATCCGGAAAGGTTCCGGATGTTGGAATCAGTAGAGGCGACGTATTTGGTGAAGACCTCTTCAAGTGAAGGGGCCTTTGGTGGTTGTGGTGGAGCAAACCCGGGAGGATTCGCTTGTGGGGGGCGTTGAGCATTATTGGGGTTGCTCCATGAAAAATTTGGGTGGCTTCTTAAACCCGGATGATAACTATTAGGAAGATTGTTATTTGGGTTATAAGGAGGACGGTAGGAGTTCCCCATATAATCTACTTGTTCTTGATTATAATTATTATTATTATAATAATTATTATTATTATAATTATTAGCCCCGTTAATGGCGGAGGAAGCAGACATCTCCGCCATTTGCTTAGTAAGCCATTCTACTTGATGTGCTAAATTTGGGGTGGCCTCGAATTCAAAGAGTCTTGTCGGTTTGTTAGGACGCGACCGTGGCGCATTCCACTGCTAAGCATTCATGGCCATCTCCTCAAAAAGCTCTTGAGCGACATCTGGGGTTTTGTTATTTAGAGTTTCCCCAGCTGCTACATCAATCATTTACCTCGTTTGGAGATTCAAACCATTGTAGAATGTTTGAACTTATTGCCATAAAGGAAGGGCGTGGTGAGGACATCTCCGCAATAATTCCTAAAAGCGCTCCCATGTGTCATAGAGAGACTCCGAGTCTATTTGCGTAAACGAGAGAATGTCCGTACGTAATTTAGCGGGCTTCGCCGGAGGAAAATATTTAGTTAAAAATTTCTCCGTCATTTCGGCCCACGTAGTGATGGAACCTCTAGGAAGAGATCCCAACCATTGCTTGGCCTTAGTCCGCAAAGAAAATGGAAATAAACGCAAACGAATGGCGTCATTGGTGACGCCATTAATTTTAAACGTATCGCAAATTTCCAAAAAATTTAATAAATGTAAATTGGGATCTTCATCTGGTAATCCATCGAAAACGACGGTTTGCTGTACCATCTGAATGATACTAGTTTTAATTTCAAAATTATTATTAGCCTCCGTCGGGCGAATAATACTAGATTGTGTTCCCTCCCAATTTGGCCTCGCATAATAGGACATGGTCCGTAGGGGTGCCTCATTATGGTCGGGATCTTCCATTACTCCCTCGTTAGTTTCTCCGATTGACTCTTCTCGAATTATAGGAAGATCACTAAATCGGAGGCGTCGCCGTAAGGTTCGCTCGATTTCTAGATCAAAGCAAAATTCAAGATTATTTGAAGAGTTTCATCGGGTCATACACCAAAAAGAAAAGAGGAAAAGATGTGAAAAAGATAAAGAAAATCAAATTATTTTTAGATAAATATTTTTATTATATTTTTTTATAATAATTTTTTTATATAAATATTTTTTTATGAAGATTATTTTTTATTTATTTATTTAGGTGAATTAAAATTAGTCCTGGACTTCCCAAGATCTACCCGGTGAAGGGTTTGCAAGGTACTAGAGGCTGTGATGGGAATTCAAGCCCAAAGCGTCATTTCCAGGAATTTAGTTGCACCTTAAAGATAAGAAAAGAAAAGATAAAATTAATAGATATTTCGTTTTTCAAAATATCAACCGTACTCCCCGGCAACGGCGCCAAAAACTTGGTGGGAGAAAACTATGCTTGCAAATGACAACAACAAGTGTACCGTATCGAATGTAGTATATGTTATAAAAACCAAGGTCGTATTAGACACGGGGCGGTTGAGTACTCTTACTTCAGAAAATCTCTATTATTTTATCGAATAAAACTTGTGGTTGGTTGGTTGCGAGAAAGAGAAATAGCTTATTTAAATTGATGAGTTAAAGGATAGTACTCAACCTTGAATCACCTTGGGAAAATAAAATATAAAAAGAACAACTTCTAAATCTCTTAAGAAAATACTTGACCGTGGAGGTTCCCGATTTATGAACACACCTCTCTCGATGATACGCTCAACTGAGTTTAGTTGATCAAACGAATTTTCGTTCTAGAATCAAAATCTAAAACTCGCCTTATCGTAGTGAACCCCTCTATTGGATTTGACTCCAATCCGAAAGAATTATGTCATCCTCGCTTGAGGAGTGCATTCAACTCTCTTTATTCTTGAAATGATAGATTCGAAATCAAAACCTCTCGGTTATTAGATTGCGAAAACAAAGATGAGAATTATATATCGACAATATAATCTCAATCCAATAATAGTTCGAGAATAAATCTAAAGTATTCTAAGGAAGAGAAAAAGAAGCTAGAATTTAAATCAAGAATTATATTTCCCTTGGATCATCTCGGTCGAGTACTAATAGAATTTAGCTACTCATAGAGATGGAGGAAACAATGAAATGAAAGAAGTGCATAATGAAAGTTGAGAGTAAAATAAGAGAAAAAGTACTATTTTATTAATTAGCAAAAGAAATTACAACTAGAAAATTGAGAGTTACAAGCTTGGGAAATAAAAGTGCAAGAAGAAAAGGACATACAAGATTAAAACTAGTGCAAGAAAATAAGCTAGAACTCCAAAACTTCGTTCTTGAACATCTGGAGAAGGTCCCCTTAAATAGCTGACATTTTGGTGTTACACGCCCTTGGTCACGCCCGTGACCAGGGCGTGTCGGGGGCGTGATTGGCTGGGTACGGGAAGGGCGCCGTCTGGCTTCAATGCAGGCATTTTGGACGCGTCACGCCCTAGGTCACGCCGGTGACCTAGGGCGTGTAATCTCAATTAAGTGCTGCTGGCGGGAAGCTTCGGCGGGAAGGTGCGCTGTTGAACTTTTGTCGATCTCATCGTTTTCGTCGAACGCAGCAACTGGGAGCAATTCGTCGATCGCCTTAATATTTGTCGAACGCTGCTGAACTTTTGTCGATCTCATCAGCCGGTCGCAGTTCGTCGAACGCCTTAATATTTGTCGAACGCTGCTCATGTCTAGTGGTCACGCCCCCAGGTCACGCCCGTGACCTGGGACGTGTAACTTTAAAATTACGTGTTAGGTGTGCTGGAAGAGGGTGGTGGGTTCCGACCGTGACTATGATGTCACGCCCTTGGTCACGCCCGTGACCTGGGGCGTGTACTTGGCGAATTCTTCACGGAATGACTCCGGGGCGGCTGAAACCTGTCTGGAACACTTCGTAGGTGATGATTACTTGGGCTTCTTCTTTTTGTTTTATAAATAAAAGATAACCTTTATATTAAGAGTTTAGAATTGGCGGATATTTTCGAAGAGTCTCGCAAGTACTCCTACTTTGAGAAATTAACCGTTATCCTATCGAAGGATAGAAGTAGCGATCTTTTTCTTCTTTCGGAATATTGACAATTACGCTTCGGCTATAATGCCGAATTCTATTGAATTGAATAGTAGAAAAGGAGAGTTTTGCACTAAATGAGTTTGAAAAGCTGTGTTTGAATTTTTAGTCCAAATTAAATATTTGATAAAGGCAAGTATACCTTATCGCAAGTAATACAGGATATTTTTAGAAAATATCGGGATCGTATATTTCCGCGGGTCGTGTTGATTATGCTACTTCGAGGGACGAACTATTATTTTATCGGAATAATATTTTTAGTTGATTTAACTAGAGTTCTAAATGATAAAATGCGAAAGATGATTTAAGCGATTTACTAGAGTTCTAAATGATAAAATGCGAAAGATGATTTAAGCGATTTACTAGAGTTCTAAGTGATGAGAAATATAGCGCGCGACGTCGAATTACCTTGAGACGAAAATAGATTTTTCGTAGAATTGAAAGTGATGACTTTTCAAAATATTAAGATGACTTGGCCGTGGAGGTTCCATAATTATGAACGCTCCTCTCTCGAGGGTACGCCCACCTGAGATTATGAATATTCGACCGAACTCTCGTTCTACAATCGAATGTTCTTAATACTCGCTTTATGTTGCGAACCCCGCTATTGGGTTTTTATTTCCAATTCGGAAGAGTTACCTCGTCCTCTCTCGAGGGTAGAGCGCACTTCTCTTTACCCGTGAGTGATCAGTCCGTACACACGAGCCTCTCGGCTAACTAGGTACGAAAACGGAAATGAAAACCACACATCGATTATGTGGCTCCACTCAACGTGATTCTCGGGTAAACCTTAAGCGTTAATTATTTTAGAAAGAGATGTTTTAATTTTTATAGAAAAACTATTTTTGTGTCCCAATGCTCTTCGACGTCGTGCGCTAAAGGAAATTAGCCACTCATCGGAATGGAGACGGCATTATCGGTTGAAAAATACATGTTTGATAATTAAAGCGGATATAAGCGGATAAAAAGGAAATAAAAAGACTTATATAAAAACAGTAATAATATCCGTCCCAACCACCTTAAACAAGTGCTAAAAAGTTCTTAGCCTCTTATTTAAGAAGGGGGTGGTATAGAAATGAAAAGACTTATAAAGGTGCAGAAATAATATCCGTCCCAACCGACTTAAATAAGTGCTAAAGTAAATTAGCCTCTTATTTGAGAAGGGGGTGGTATAGAAATGAAAAGACTTATAAAGGTGCAGAAATAATATCCGTCCCAACCGACTTAAATAAGTGCTAAAGTAAATTAGCCTCTTATTTGAGAAGGGGGTGGTATATAGCAGTTATATAAAGACTGAAATAAAAACTAAGCTACAAAAAAGGAAAATACTATCTCATACACGCACACACTCTAAAAGAAACTGAAAAAGAAAGCGTTTAAAATGAAAGCGATAAAATAAGGCGAAAAAGAAAACGATAAAACTATTTTATGAAAGCTTGTAAATCTAAGCTATGAAAACAGTAAACCTAGATTATGAAAGCAATAAAACTAACTATAAAAGCAATAAAACTAAATTATGAAAGCAATAAAGCTAAACTCATACACGCACACACACTAACATTAATAAAAAGAAGATGATCCAAATGAGAAAAACATCATTTTATTTCTGAAATCAGCATTACAACTAGACTAGGAAGACGAAAAAACTACAAACGAACTTAAACTGAAATGCAGAAGAGAAGCTCACAATCACTCAAAAGAACTCACAATACAACAAAAACCACTCAAAATTTGGATGAAAATAACTTCAGCCGAGCCCCTCTATTTATAGGGAAAATTTGAGTTTTACACGCCCTAGGTCACGGGCGTGACTTGAATGTCACGGCCGTGACTTAGGGCGTGACATTTGCTCGGCTGTATTCGCCGCCTTCTGGAAGGTCTGGCCGTCAAACATGGCTGCACACGGGCGTGACTTGGTATGTCACGGGCGTGACTTGGTGAGTCACGGGCGTGACTATGGGTGGCTGATGTCGGCAGCATGGGTGCGGCTTCGAGACGTGATGCGCTGGCGGCTCACGGGCGTGACTCTGCTGGAACACGGGCGTGACTTGTAGAGTCACGGGCGTGACTTGATCAACTTGTCGGGATTTGATCTGAATTGAGCCGTCCCGTTGATATTTGATCTTTAAAATTACACGCCCTTGGTCACGGGCGTGTCTGAGGGCGTGACCTGTGAAAATTTTGCAAAAAATTGCAAAAACAAAAATAAAACTAAGTTAGAAACCAGAAATAATAAAGAAGCAATTTATTCATTAATTTACATAGAAAATTCACAATATTAATTAAAACTATACTAATACTTATACCAAAAATACATATTTTTTATTACTTATCAAATACCCCCATACTTAAGCTTTTGCTATTCCAGGGCAAAAGTAAGAGAGATCTATACGGGATTAACATAAGTTCTAATTTTTGGCTATCGTTTTATTTTAATCATAAGAGACTGAAAAATAAAAATTCGGAGTAATAAGAGTTAAGTCCTAAATTATGCAAATGATTTAAGTAGAAGAAATGTCCTGGCCAAAAGACTTCTTAATTAACCAAATAGCAAACAAAATTGCAATCATTAGTAAACGAGATTAGATCGAAATTATAATAACCTTTGTTTAAAGAAACATAAAGGAAAAATATAAGTTACTAATTATGCTCTCAAATGATTTTTTGAATTAAAACTAGAAACAATAATTTGGTTAAGGGAAAAGGGGGTAAAAAGCCTTGGCAAATAGAAGAGTACTTGGATTAGGGGTGATGAATTGTATCATCTCACCCCTCTTATAAAGTTTCCTTTGACTCCCATCGTTGGTGTACGAGGGACGAGGGAAAATTGACCTTTTTAATTAACCCAATGCCTGTGTTTACGGAATTTGCAATTCCCATTGACATAGGATTTCTTTTAACAAATATTGGGTGCCTATGTTTACGGAATTTTTGTATTCCCATTGACATAAGATCCTTTTTTTTTTTTTTCTTTTTGTGTTTTTGCCATGCTAAATTGGTGTATACAAGGGGTTTTCAAGAGAAATTCTAGAATAATAAAAAAAAGTTTTGAGAGCAACCTTAGTAAGTTGAATATTCCTAGATTCCTGAAGACATAAAGTAGGGATAATTGCAGTCTAAAGTTGTTTTGCTAACATAATACACATGTCTCTATTTTAGCTAGTAGAAGTAGTGCTTGATAACAAAGCCTCTATTTAAATTAAAAACACAAGATATTCTTTAAAACTTAACCCCGAACGTTTAAATCTATCGATCTTAGATAAACAAACAAATAGTAAAACTAGCGATTATGAAAATCCACAAACATATACTCTCGAAACTAAATGCTTTAAGAATAAAAGTAAAGTAGGGTTTATTATTTTTGGAGTTTTTTCTTTTATTATTTTGTTTTTGTTTTTTTTTTTTTTTTTTTTTTTTTTTTTTTTTTGAAAACGGGAAATACACCCCCATACGTAAAACCCAACATTGTCCCCAATGTTGTAATGTAAGTATGAAGAAGAGAAAATAACAATGCAATATATACAAAAGGAAAAAGGAAGCAAAAAGGCTTCCCTGAAGTAAAGCTGGCGGGGTCGGAAGAAACCCTGCAAAAATAGAGAAAAAGCATAATAAAAATATTAGATAAATATGGGGTGCCTCCCACGAGCGCTTTGTTTACCGTCGCGTAGCTTGACGCATTTGGCGTGGTGAGATTATAAATTGGGGAGGGTTAAAGATTCTGTGTGTCCGTCCACCGGATCGCCCGCAAGATATAGTTTTAAACGGTGGCCGTTGACTTTAAAATCGCCTTTTTCGGGGTGAGAGATAAGAACGGTCCCATACGGCCAAACCTCTTTGACTGCAAAGGGGCCGGACCAGCGGGATTTGAGCTTACCCGGAAAAAGACGAAGACGTGAATTATAAAGAAGGACAAGATCGCCCGGCGCGAAAGTTTTTGGAAATTTAATTTTTCGATCGTGGTAGAACTTAGAACGCTCCTTATAAAATTTATTACTCTCATAAGCGTTCGCACGCCATTCATCGAGTTCATTGAGTTGGAATTTCCTATTCTCGGAGGCTAAGTTCGAATCGAGATTTAAAAATTTTAAGGCCCAAAAAGCGCGGTGTTCTAATTCTACCGGTAAATGGCACGCTTTGCCGTAGACTAATCGATAGGGCGTACAACCGATAGCGGTCTTGTATGCCGTACGATACGCCCATAACGCGTCGTCGAGTTTTGAGGACCAATCCTTCCTATTTAAAGAGACTGTTTTTTCCAGAATGCGTTTTATCTCGCGATTTACTACCTCTACTTGGCCGCTCGTTTGGGGGTGATAGGCGGTGGCGAGCTTATGCGTGACGCCGTATTTAGATAAAATTTTTGAAAACTGGGCATTGCAGAAGTGCGTGCCCCTATCACTTACTATTGCACGGGGCGTGCCAAAGCGAGAAAATAATTTTTTAAGAAAATGGACGACGACTCGCGCATCATTGGTGGGCAGAGCTTGCGCTTCCGCCCACCTAGATACATAGTCGACCGCCACTAAGATATAGCGATTATTAAAAGAAGGAGGTAGGGGGCCTACAAAGTCTATGCCCCACAAATCGAAAATTTCGCATTCTAAATAAAAATTTTGGGGCATCTCGTCATGACGGGAGATGTTACCCGACCGCTGGCAGCTATCGCATATACTCACAAAAGTGTGAGCATCCTTAAAGAGAGTGGGCCAATAAAAGCCTGACTCTAACGCTTTCCGCGCGGTCCGGTTGGCTTGATAATGCCCTCCAGCCGGCCCCTCATGGCAGTGTCGCAATATTTGCGCACCCTCCTCGCTGGAAACACATCTTCGTATCACTTGGTCTGCGCAGACTCGAAAGAGAAAGGGGTCCTCCCAAAAGTAGTTTTTTAAGTCAGAGAAGAATTTCTTCTTCTGCTGAGTCGAAAAATCTTTTGGAAGGACCCGCGCGACTAAATAGTTCGCGTAATCTGCGAACCAAGGGGTAGAAGAAGTTTTGGTATTATTTATGATGAAAAGGCGCTCCTCAGGAAATCGATCGTCTATTTCGGGTTCGACGAGCGCTTCTGCGACGGGGTGTTCTAAACGTGAGAGGTGGTCGGCTGCTAAATTTTCAGCCCCCTTCTTATCCCGGATCTCTAAGTCAAATTCCTGTAAAAGGAGGATCCATCGAAGTAAGCGAGGCTTAGCATCAACTTTGGCCAAAAGATATTTCAAGGCGGAGTGATCAGTGAAAACGATTACATGTGAAAGGGTTACGTAGGGTCGGAATTTATCAAAAGCAAAGATGACGGCGAGAAGTTCCTTTTCCGTTGTGGTGTAGTTAGCCTGTGCGGCATTGAGTGTGCGAGAAGCGTAATATATTGGATGAAAATATTTATTTACGCGTTGGCCTAAGACAGCTCCTACTGCGATATCGCTCGCGTCGCACATAATCTCAAACGGAAGAGACCAATCTGGCGCCACCAGAATTGGAGAATTGATAAGTTGCTTTTTAATAAAATTAAACGCCTCTACGCAGGCCGTGTCAAAAATGAATGGGGAATCTTTTTCCAGGAGGTGAGTTAGCGGTTTGGTTATTTTTGAAAAATCTTGAATGAACCGCCGATAAAAACCTGCGTGGCCAAGAAAACTTCTAATTGATTTGACGTTCGAAGGAACAGGAAGTTGTTCAATTATAGCGACTTTGGCCTTATCGACCTCCATCCCCTTGGAAGAAATTTTATGGCCGAGGACTAAACCCTCTCGGACCATGAAGTTGCATTTCTCCCAGTTCAAGACTAAGTTTGTCTCCTCGCACCGTTGGAGGACTCTATCTAAATTTTTTAAACAATTTTTAAAAGAGTTTCCAAAGACGGAGAAGTCATCCATGAAGACTTCCATTATGTCTTCTACTAGCTCGCCAAATATTGCCAGCATACATCTTTGGAATGTAGCTGGCGCGTTACAGAGGCCAAACGGCATCCTCCGATATGCGAAGGTGCCGAAAGGGCAAGTAAAAGTCGTTTTTTCTTGGTCCTCGGGTGAAATAGGGATTTGGAAAAATCCCGAGAGACCATCAAGGAAGCAATAAAAAGGGTGACCGGAGAGACGCTCTAAGATTTGATCAATAAACGGTAACGGAAAGTGGTCTTTTCTGGTGGCATCGTTTAGTTTTCTGTAGTCGATGCACACCCTCCAACCCGTAACAGTACGAGTCGGGATTAATTCGTTATTCGTGTTTGCCACGACCGTTATACCGCCCTTTTTCGGGACGACTTGTACGGGGCTTACCCACGTACTGTCGGAAATAGGATAGATAATCCCCGCATCAAGGAGTTTAATAATTTCAGTCTTAACGACTTCCCGCATGTTCGGGTTAAGTCGTCGTTGAGGCTGAATTGTTTTGCGGGGGTTTTCTTCGAGAAAAATTTTGTGGGAGCAGAATGAGGGGTTAATTCCCCTGATATCGGAAATTTGCCATGCAATTGCACGGCGATGTTTAGATAAAACTTCAACCAATTCGGATGTTTCTGAATCAGTTAAAGTAGAAGATATTATAACCGGAAGCTTTAAGTTCGCGGCTAGAAAAGCATATTTTAGATGGTCGGGGAGTTGCTTAAGCTCCAAGACCGGAGGTTCTTCGTAGGAAGTGGAGATTTTTAAATCTTTCGAGTCGAAAGGCTCGAAAGGCGAATCTGGCGGTAATTCTTCTAAAGGAGGTTGATTCGCCAGATCCGAATCGTCTATCATTAAGGATAGCAATTCTGAAAGAGAAGAACACTCGTCCACAAACGCGGATTCCAAATTGAAACAGGAATCATCATTCGATAGTGAGTTCCGCATGGAGGGGTTGATATGTAAAGTAACTTCGTCGTCTCCAACTCGAAGGAGGAGGCGACCGTTACTGACATCGATTAACGCACGGGAGGTTGCGAGAAAGGGGCGACCGAGGATGATGGGTACCTCGACGTCCTCCTCTATGTCCAGGATGACAAAGTCTACCGGGAAGATAAACTTGTCAACCATGACCAGAACATCTTCCGCTACCCCTATTGGGTACTTTACCGAGCGATCCGCGAGTTGGATGCTCATTTTTGTCGGACTCGGGACGCCTAAATTGAGTTTTTTGAAAAGAGAAAAAGGCATCAAATTGATGCTGGCGCCTAAGTCTGCAAGAGCGTACTTTATTAACATATTGCCAAAGAGACACGGGATGGAGAACCGTCCCGGGTCGTTTAGTTTTGGCGGCAATTTGTTAAGGAGAACAGCCGAACATTCCGCATTAAGGGAAACACGCGAAACATCCTCGAGTCGCTTTTTATTAGAAAGCAACTCTTTAAGATATTTCGCATATTTCGGCATTTGGGAGAGTGCCTCGCAGAAGGGGACGTTTATTTGAATTTGTTTTAAAATACGCAAAAATTTTTGATAATTTTCGTCCTCCTTCTCTTTATTAATTTTAGACGGGTAAGGAATTCGAGGACTCGAAACATTTGGCACAACCGGAGAAGCTGGAGCAATTAGAATCGAAGAAGAGGGTGGAGGGGTCGGAGGCGAAATGCATACCTTAGGCTCAACCCGCAATGGGGAGACGACCTCCTTGCCGCTTCGAAGGGTTATAGCGTTGGCATTTTCCCTTGGGTTTGGCTCTGTATTCCCTGGTAAAGTTCCGTATGGCCGCTCGGAGACCATCTTTGCAAGTTGTCCAACCTGGTTTTCCAAGCTTTTAATCGATCCGGTAAGATTCCGGATATTTGAATCGTTGGACGCGATGTACTTAGACAAAATATCTTCGAGCGGCGAAGGTTTTGGAGGAGGAGGCTGGAATCCCTGCGGAAATCCTTGCGGAAATCCCTGAGGATTCATATTTGGGGGCCTCTGAGCATTGTTAGGATTGCTCCAGGAGAAATTAGGGTGGCTCCTCCAACCTAGATTATAAGTATTACTATACGGGTTGTTATTAGGGTTGAAGGGGGGCCTAACCGGATTACCGAGGTAATCCACCGATTCTTCGATTACGTTATTATTATTATTATTATTATTCCAAGCGGGAGTGGAGGAGGAAACAGTCATCTCTGCCACCTGCTTACTTAGCCGCTCTACCTGTGAGGCTAAGAAAGTAGTGGCGTCCACTTCAAAAAGACCAGCCGGTTTAGTAGGACGCGACCTTGGCACGTTCCATTGGTACGCATTCATGGCCATTTCGTCGATCAGAGCTTGAGCGGTCTCTGGGGTTTTGTTGTTTAACGTTCCCCCGGAAGCCGCATCAATCATCTGCCGTGTAGAAAAATTTAAACCATTATAAAACGTTTGGACCTGTAGCCAAGTTGGTAGTGCGTGATGAGGACACCTACGCAAATATTCCTTAAAACGCTCCCAAGTCTCATAAAGAGACTCGGAATCGAATTGCACAAAGGATGTGATATCCGTGCGTAGTTTTGCGGTTTTTGACGGAGGAAAATACTTAGTTAAGAAAAATTCCGTCAATTGGGCCCACGTGGTTATGGACCCTCTCGGAAGAGAAGTCAACCATGATTTGGCCTTTGACCGTAGCGAAAATGGAAATAAGCGTAAACGAATGGCGTCATCAGTGACGCCATTAATTTTAAAGGTGTCGCACATTTCTAAAAAGTTTGAAAGGTGCTGATTTGGGTCCTCATCTGGCAAACCGTCGAACTGAATCGACTGTTGTACCATTTGAATTATGCTGGATTTTATTTCAAAATTATTATTATTAACTGACGGGCGAGTAATACTGGATCCTGTATCTTCCAAATTCGGCCGGGCATAATATGCCATGGTCCGGGCCGGGGCCGCATTTGGAATTGGATCGCCCATATTTACAGTATCTCTGATTGACTCTTCGGGGGTTTCGAGTAAGTTTTGATCACGAGATCGGATGCGCTCACGAAGAGTGCGCTCGATTTCGGGGTCAAAAGGAATAGTCGAATCGTCCGAGGAGTTTCCTCGGGTCATAAATTAAAAAAACAATATTTTTGGATTTTCTGTTTTATTATTATTATATTTTTTTTTTTTTTAAATATAAGTTTTTATATTTATATAATTTTTTTTTTTTATTAGTTTTGTAACCTCTTTTTTTTTTGTGCCCTTTTTTTTTTAATATATAGATAAGGAATAAAATTAATAGCAGTTCCTACTTTCAAATAACAACACAAACGTCCCCGGCAACGGCGCCAAAAACTTGATGATTACTTGGGCTTCTTCTTTTTGTTTTATAAATAAAAGATAACCTTTATATTAAGAGTTTAGAATTGGCGGATATTTTCGAAGAGTCTCGCAAGTACTCCTACTTTGAGAAATTAACCGTTATCCTATCGAAGGATAGAAGTAGCGATCTTTTTCTTCTTTCGGAATATTGACAATTACGCTTCGGCTATAATGCCGAATTCTATTGAATTGAATAGTAGAAAAGGAGAGTTTTGCACTAAATGAGTTTGAAAAGCTGTGTTTGAATTTTTAGTCCAAATTAATCATTTGATAAAGGCAAGTATACCTTATCGCAAGTAATACAGGATATTTTTAGAAAATATCGGGATCGTATATTTCCGCGGGTCGTGTTGATTATGCTACTTCGAGGGACGAACTATTATTTTATCGGAATAATATTTTTAGTTGATTTAACTAGAGTTCTAAATGATAAAATGCGAAAGATGATTTAAGCGATTTACTAGAGTTCTAAATGATAAAATGCGAAAGATGATTTAAGCGATTTACTAGAGTTCTAAGTGATGAGAAATATAGCGCGCGACGTCGAATTACCTTGAGACGAAAATAGATTTTTCGTAGAATTGAAAGTGATGACTTTTCAAAATATTAAGATGACTTGGCCGTGGAGGTTCCATAATTATGAACGCTCCTCTCTCGAGGGTACGCCCACCTGAGATTATGAATATTCGACCGAACTCTCGTTCTACAATCGAATGTTCTTAATACTCGCTTTATGTTGCGAACCCCGCTATTGGGTTTTTATTTCCAATTCGGAAGAGTTACCTCGTCCTCTCTCGAGGGTAGAGCGCACTTCTCTTTACCCGTGAGTGATCAGTCCGTACACACGAGCCTCTCGGCTAACTAGGTACGAAAACGGAAATGAAAACCACACATCGATTATGTGGCTCCACTCAACGTGATTCTCGGGTAAACCTTAAGCGTTAATTATTTTAGAAAGAGATGTTTTAATTTTTATAGAAAAACTATTTTTGTGTCCCAATGCTCTTCGACGTCGTGCGCTAAAGGAAATTAGCCACTCATCGGAATGGAGACGGCATTATCGGTTGAAAAATACATGTTTGATAATTAAAGCGGATATAAGCGGATAAAAAGGAAATAAAAAGACTTATATAAAAACAGTAATAATATCCGTCCCAACCACCTTAAACAAGTGCTAAAAAGTTCTTAGCCTCTTATTTAAGAAGGGGGTGGTATAGAAATGAAAAGACTTATAAAGGTGCAGAAATAATATCCGTCCCAACCGACTTAAATAAGTGCTAAAGTAAATTAGCCTCTTATTTGAGAAGGGGGTGGTATAGAAATGAAAAGACTTATAAAGGTGCAGAAATAATATCCGTCCCAACCGACTTAAATAAGTGCTAAAGTAAATTAGCCTCTTATTTGAGAAGGGGGTGGTATATAGCAGTTATATAAAGACTGAAATAAAAACTAAGCTACAAAAAAGGAAAATACTATCTCATACACGCACACACTCTAAAAGAAACTGAAAAAGAAAGCGTTTAAAATGAAAGCGATAAAATAAGGCGAAAAAGAAAACGATAAAACTATTTTATGAAAGCTTGTAAATCTAAGCTATGAAAACAGTAAACCTAGATTATGAAAGCAATAAAACTAACTATAAAAGCAATAAAACTAAATTATGAAAGCAATAAAGCTAAACTCATACACGCACACACACTAACATTAATAAAAAGAAGATGATCCAAATGAGAAAAACATCATTTTATTTCTGAAATCAGCATTACAACTAGACTAGGAAGACGAAAAAAACTACAAACGAACTTAAACTGAAATGCAGAAGAGAAGCTCACAATCACTCAAAAGAACTCACAATACAACAAAAACCACTCAAAATTTGGATGAAAATAACTTCAGCCGAGCCCCTCTATTTATAGGGAAAATTTGAGTTTTACACGCCCTAGGTCACGGGCGTGACTTGAATGTCACGGCCGTGACTTAGGGCGTGACATTTGCTCGGCTGTATTCGCCGCCTTCTGGAAGGTCTGGCCGTCAAACATGGCTGCACACGGGCGTGACTTGGTATGTCACGGGCGTGACTTGGTGAGTCACGGGCGTGACTATGGGTGGCTGATGTCGGCAGCATGGGTGCGGCTTCGAGACGTGATGCGCTGGCGGCTCACGGGCGTGACTCTGCTGGAACACGGGCGTGACTTGTAGAGTCACGGGCGTGACTTGATCAACTTGTCGGGATTTGATCTGAATTGAGCCGTCCCGTTGATATTTGATCTTTAAAATTACACGCCCTTGGTCACGGGCGTGTCTGAGGGCGTGACCTGTGAAAATTTTGCAAAAAATTGCAAAAACAAAAATAAAACTAAGTTAGAAACCAGAAATAATAAAGAAGCAATTTATTCATTAATTTACATAGAAAATTCACAATATTAATTAAAACTATACTAATACTTATACCAAAAATACATATTTTTTATTACTTATCAGTAGGTTACACGACCATGGTCACGCCCGTGACCTGGGGCGTGTAAATGCATTTTCTGCTCCAAATGTCCAGAAAACCTGAAAATATAAAATAAACATAAGTTAGCTTATGAAATTAACATAGGAAAGATTTATATGATATAATTTATAAAAATAACATAATTTCATAATAAAATTGTAATAATACTATACTAAACGATGAGTAAATAAATTACTCATCAAAACACATTGATGTTCGTCATCACTTCATAAGGGACCACAACAAAAAGGAGAACGTGAGAGTAAGCTTTATTGGCACAGACGATCAGCTTGCGGACATCTACAAAAAAACCCTTCCTGACGCACATTTTTCTATGCTTCAATTAGAATTGGGGGTTTTGGATCTCATGAGTTAATTTCTAATATCCGTAAGTTTTCATGCTTTTCTCTGATTTTTTTCATTGCATTAAATAGGTCGTACAATGAGAAAACATAATTAAGAAAAAGTGAAAGCAAAAAATCACGAAATCTGGGCCATTTACTCGAAAAATCAAAACTCTCTGAAATACCGCCAAACGTTACCTTACCGTCGGCGGTAGATGTTTTTCATGGGAACCTTTGATGGTTCATCTGATTTTTCTTTTATCTGTTTTATGCTACTATATTCTCATTTCTATTTATTTTTTCGGATTTTTGCTTCATAGTTTGAAAAATAACATAAACACTTAAAAATTTACAAAAACATGTTTTTTGAATTCCGTTGCATTTTGATTGTCATTTGATTTCAATGGTTGTTGTTTTGTTATGCTTAAATCACAAACTAAAATGAAAAAATTTGATAAATCTACTAGGCTTGGGACATGCATGACCTGATCCTAAAGCATATAGATTACCTACAATGTTCTGATTTAGGATTGTTGATTATTGATTACATTATACGCATTTGGCATGTAGTGTCTCAATGTATTGGTATTAGTGCTTGAGTGTTACTAGATATGTGGTGTAACTTTATATGCCTCTAGGTATGTGTGAGGAATTAGGTAAAATAATGACATCTCACGATACACACATCCTTAGAGATTGCACTCAAGTAGAAATTTCAAGCTTACATGTTGTAACTTGTGATTTTGTGTTTAACACGCTAGGCATGGCTTGATCAATCAATATCACGATGTTCATCTTCCATATATAGGGTTTAGAACTTTGGGCTAAAATTATATTGCAATGGTTTTTGTGTACAAGTTAAAGTGTATCTGTCTGTAAGGGTAGATTTCGATAGATTTTGGGACCTTGTAAGAACAATAAATTTATAAAATTGATAGTACGCTCAATTATAAAAATAATATGCTATCAGTACATTTCACAAGGATACCCCCAAGAACTACTCCGTCCTCCTGATAAGCATCAATGAGCATTGTGAGGAGGAGCACCTTGGTTATATGGATCTTATCGCTCATGTGTAAAGACCATACAAATATGTGTGTGCCTTAGTTCTAATCTTAGTATTGTGTAGATTAAAATGTGACATGATTTATCACTTCATTACTCTTTTGTTAGCACATTGATCTTCTAAGATATAGCATGTATTCATGTAAAGTTCTCTTAGTGCTATTTCTATTACTGTTACACTTACATGTGTCATTGTTTCATCTAACACTTCCATGCATAAGAATTGGAATAAAACTGCATTACATGTCCATCGCAAGACTTGTCTGATACCCGATTGATATTCATGTCACACACAATGTTTATATGTATTAACTCCATAAATCTCATAACATTGTATGGAAAATCTTTTGTATTTAGATTCGTGTGCTCTATACAAAGCTTATTTTTTATAACAAGTGGTATAACATGTGTCGTTCATAATAAGTGGTATTTTGATTCCTACCTGCTATGCACCATATATTTAAATTCTCTGATTTTCGGTTTTCTTGTGGTTCCCCTATCATTACCATGATTATCTTTTTGTGTACGCTTTCTTTTACAAGCTTAATTTGTTGCATCTCTCATATTTTTCGCAAAGGAGTTCATACCCATCCCTTTTGCTAATATCAAAGGGGGAGAACGAGAGTTCATGAGAATGAGAGTTCATGAGTGCTAGTCACGCACTAGTCAATCTAGGGGAGATCCATTGTAGTGGAATATATTGTGTACATTGATAGGGGGAGCACGTATATAGGGGGAGTCGCACCACTAAGGGCGAGAACAAGATTTACATCTACATGTTTAATCCTATTAACCAAACATGTTCATTTTAAATGTTTCTCTTATTACATTATACCATGTTTTATACTGATTTATATCTCATGAACGGGATTTGTTATTACCAAAAGGGCGAGTTTGTTGGAACATGCGTTTTGCATCTCTCAGGTTTGATTATAACAAATCCCAAGTTGTATTTGATCATATATGTTTTGGGTATAGTGTGCAGGTTTACAGGTGTAAAGTCATACAAGAACTCAAATTTGTGTAAGTTACCACTGGGAGCTAACTGTACCACTAGTGCTAGCTTTGTAAGCCAAACTGGTATATCGTCTAGAAGGAGCATGTCGTCCTGAAAGCCTATGGTAACTAGAGAGAAGATATCATCTAGACAGTACATGTAGAGATATCGTCGGGCGCTAGACCTAATGCCAAGCGCTAGACCTCAATTCGCCAAATTGACTTAGCACAACCCTTCCTAAACCCTAAGGGGAGTATATGAGACCTAAATGAACCAAGGTGCCCATTCAATTTTGGAGGATTAGGGCAAAATCACAAAATTGGCCCTATAAGAAATTATGTGTAATTAAGCCCCATATGACCCCACCATGACTTAATTCCTCTTAGAATAGGTCCATAGGGTCTAAGACAACAATATGGGTCAGTCACATTGGTTGGGATGAGCTTGAGTCACGCCCAAACCCAAAAGCCCCAATTTGGCCTATTTGGGTCAAGTGAGCTAAAACTCAAAACCAATTGGGTTTAGCCCAACCCAAAGAGCCTATTAGCAAGCTCTCATGATATTTAAACCCTAAGACCTCTGAATTTTGGAAATTAGAGGGGTTAATTACAAGAAATGTTGAATTATAATGAGGAAGAAGACAAAAGGAGACAAGGGATAGGAGAATGAGGAATGGGTGCCAAATGGCACCCCACTTCCCTTCCCCAAGCTCTCCCCTGAGCTGGGGCATTAATTGCCTTCAGTTTGGGGCAGATGGAAGGAGCATTTGATTGGCCAAATTGGCATCCAAGGGGTTGGCCGAGACATCAAAAATGGCAAGCAGCCATATACACCCCCTTCCCCTCAATACTCCACTCCATCACCTTCAGAGCCTCTCAAGCAATCAAACCCCCAACTTTGGAGAAGGAATCGACAACTGTAACCCAGGAGATGTTAAAATTTTGGAGATTGATCGAAGACACAGCGAAAGACTTCAATTCAATTCAAACTAGTTAACCAGTGACAACGAAGGACAAGAGAATCTCAATTGACTACTATCTTTATTATAATGCGTTCCAAACATGGCGAGACATGATTTATAAGAGAATTAATTAGATGAGAAGAACAAGCAACAAAATAAGCTTCTGGCGGCTAGATTATCTAAGACCGCACAGACCGCTCGAACTCAGCAAGACCGTCGACTTCCTGAGATCGCACAAATAGAACAGGTCGCTGACCTATACTCTGCGAAACTGCCAATCACACACCGAACAATGTGCTCCTTATCGAACTGTTGAACACAAAGCTCTGTGCGCACTTCTTGATCGCTCAGACCGCACGGTCAAGATCACAGAAGAACCCATGAACATGGGATGAAGAACTGCTCACTGCTGCAAGACCGTAACTCAAGACTACCTGACCGCTTAAGGTCGCCTGATCAACTGAGTCCGCTGCAAACAGACCAAGAACTTCAAAACACAGTTCGCCCGGATGAGACCGCTAGCAAACTGGTTTATTCAAAGCTGTAAAGAAGGAAGAATGCTGACGGTAGACTGCTAGCCACCTAACCTGCGAACACAACAAATCGGTCAACACCTTCAACCCGCGCGACCTCAAAAATGATATCGGCAGAAACAATCTGAGCTTTAGTTCTTACAATATTGTATATGGATGGCTACCCCTGCACCCCTATTTATAGGCAAATGAATGGATGTCGTCACCGCCCATGAGGGATCCAGTCACCTTCCTTATTGGGAACTCGCGGCCTCCAGAACCAGACCGCGCAGTCTCAATAAGACCTTATTACACTTAAGCAACTTTCCAACGAAGACAACATGCTTATTTCAAACCGGCAAACCGCCCGGTCTTTTATAGGAGGAACCGTATGAGCATCTAACCAGATCGAGAACAGACTGTCAGAACCAGGCTCATACAACCCGTCCGGTCTTCCATAAGAACAGAACCACAACAGACCACCAGAGCGATCACAAGTCGACCGAAGTACTAGACCGCCAAAGCGACCTCCAGTACTAGACCACTCGGTCTAAACCCGAACAGGAACACTTGGGCACAACCGGCAAACCTCAATAGATCGCCAACACCAGAGACTAGAAAACCGTGCGGTCTCTGCGGTCTCCAAATTCAGACCGCACGGACACTCCACTTCCACTTCAAAAATTTAACACTCCCCTTTGAAGTGGGAAGTAGAAGTCAGCCCAAGTAGACTCCTCAATCGATCAAACGATCCCTTCGACAATGGCTTCGTAAAGATGTACGCGACATTATCCTTTCTCTACACATGCTCAACCATAAGAGATCCCTCCAACACCTTCTCCCGAATGAAATGATGTTGAATCTCTATGTGCTTGGTTTGCGCATGACAAACTGGATTGTTCACCAGTTTAAGGGCACTCTCAATGTCACCCTGGAGCAGAGTAAGACCTCGCACCTCCCTATGAATGTCCTCCACAAGCCTCCTAAGCCAGATGCCTTCCTGAGCTGCCAAAGCCGAAGCTTTGTACTCCATTTTCGTGGTAGAGACAGACACTGATTCCTGCTTCTTGCTGCACCATGATATACCTATAGAGCCCATCATAAAGACATATCCAGGAGTCAATATCCGATCATATGAATCTCCTCCATAATCAGCATCCATGTATCCATGCAAGCAAAAGCCTGAGTCCTTCCAACAGAAGAGACCCAAATCAGAGGTGGGCTTTACGTACTTCAAAATGCTCATAGCCGCCATAAGATGAGGTTTCTGAGGCTCTGCCATAAAACGACTCACTCAGCCAACCGCATAAGAGATATCTGGCCTTGTGGTCGTCAAGTATATCAGACTTCTGACCAAATCCCACAACACCAAAGTATCAGAAAGAACCTTCCCCTCATCACGTCGAAGTATCATACCAACCTCTAGTGGAGTAGAGCTGCTCTTCCCCCTTCCATGCTGAATCACTTCACAATTCGTTCTGCATAGCCTTTTTGGAATACAAGCATACCGCCCTCTTTCATCTCCACTTCGAGTCCAAGGAAATGGTGGAGCTCACCCAAGTCCTTCATCTAAAACTTGATAGCTAACTCAGCTCAAAGTCTAGCTACCTCCATCTTAGAATTTCCCGTGATGATCATATCGTCAACATATAACAACACCAAGACCTGAAGCTCCCCCATCTTCTTTACGAACAAGCTTGAATCAAAATCAGAAGCAAAGTAACCGCAGAACTGGAGGTATTCTTCTATCTTGCCATATCATGCCCGAGGCGCCTGCTTTAAGCCGTAAAGAGCCTTCTTGAGCTTGCACACATGCCTTGGGTAGACTTCAGAAACATACCCAGGTGGTTGATCCATAAAAATTTCCTTGTCAATCTCACCGTAAAGGAAAGCATTCTTCACCTTGAGTTGCCAAATTTTCCACCCTCAGTAAGCCGCCAATGCGATCACCACATGAACTGAAGTCATCTTGGCAACAGGGCTGAAGGTTTCTTCATAATCCTCCCCATACTTCTGAGAGAATCCTCGAGCTACAAGGCGAGCCCTATATCGCTCAATGCTACCATCAACCTTCTTCTTCAACTTGAAAACCCACTTGCAAGTCACTGGAGCAACACCCTCGACCTTAGGCACCAAGTCCTAAGTCTCATTCTTCCTGAGGGAAGCCATCTCTTCATCCATGGCCTCTTCCCACTTCTTGAATCCAACGGCATTTTCAAAACAAGATGGCTCTCTCTCATCCAGGGGACCTGTGAAGAAACATGAGATGAAGCTCACCAAGTTTCCCTCTGTATACCGATCTGGTGGAATAATAGTCCTCTTGGACCTCCTCAGAGCTTTACTATGATCCACCTCTTCCATTGCAACTTCTGGACTTGCTCTCCTTTCAGGAATTCTTGTAGCATTGCTCCCCCTGCTTCCAGAACCTAAAGCACCTTACCCAGAGCTAGAAGCAACTAGAGAACATGGAGAAACAAACAACTCCACCAGAACTTCCCTTGCAGCTTCTTCTGGTCCACCATCCAACCTGCTATCTTGTAACTCAATAGAAGAGCTACCCTGGTATGATGTTAGTTCATCAAATACCACATCCCTTGAGACCACAGCTCTCCGTATCTTTGGATCCATGTATCTCCAACCCTTCTTCCGGTCATCATAACCGACGAAGACTAGCTTCCTTGCTTTCGCATCTAGTTTCGTTCTGAGGGCATCAGGAAGATGCACATAGGAGGTAGATCCGAACACTCGAAGGTGTTCCACCATAGGCTTTATCTTGAACATCAACTCATAAGGTGTCTTCATGTTGATTGGACTAAGAGGCATCTGATTGATGACATAAGTTGCACAAGACATTACCTCTGCCCAGAAGGACATTGGAATGCTCTTGGCATGAAGCCAACATTTTCAGGTCTCTGTCAGATGACGTATCTTCTGCTCTGCAACTCCATTCTGTTGTGGAGTATGAGCACAAGAGAGCTCTCTCCGGATGCCATGCTTTCTGCAAAAGTTGAGGAACGCATTGGAAGTAAACTTCCCTCCATTGTCGGTTCTAAACTTCTTGATCCGCAGATTAAGCCGACCTTCCATTAGCTCCTTGAACTCCACAAATTTTCAAAGGCTTCCGACTTCTCCTTCAGAAAATATACCCAAGTATATCTAGTGAAGTCATCAATCAAGACCAGGACATACATGCTGCTTCCAAGACTGACAGTTGCGGTTGGTCCAAACATATTACCATGAATACACTCCAATGGTGCTTTGCTTTGTGATTTGTTGAATGGAAGGCGATGAGCCTTACCATATTGACAACTTGCACAAACGTGACCTTCACCGAAAGATGACAAACTAGGTAAGCCTCTCATAAGGCCTCTCCCCACCATAACTTTCAACTTGTCCATCCCAACATGTCCAAGTCTTTCATGTCATATAGCAGCGCTATCATTATTCCTCATATTATCAACATAGGAACTTGTAGATAACACAAACAAGTCATTCACCCATCTTCCAACATGAGTGACTTCAGCCTTCACCGCTGACACGTTTCGAAGAAACTTTACTTCTGTTGGACCAAACAGAACGTGATAGCCAGCATCAATAATGTTGGTCACCTAGAAGAGGTTTTTCTTTATCCCCGGAACATGATAGACACTCTTTAACGTGAGTGGACCTCTATATCTATTTAAAGAAACTACACCCTCATTCTCAACTACATGTATAGTATCAACAACAGTAATGATAACATCATTACCTGAGTATGTCTTCAAAGAAGAGAACTTAGACTTGTCTCCGGTTAGGTGATGACCACAACCCGAGTCCACAATCCAACCATCTTGATAGTTGATGGAAGTCAAAGAACGAACACAAGTGACCATCATAAAGGCTCCATCACTCCACTTATCTCCTACATTGGAAACAACCTCTTATTTTACCACAGCATGCCCTGGCTGAAGATTGACTCTACAGTCCCTCTTAAAATGACCAAGCTGATTGCACCTGTAGCATCTTGGCCCTTCCTTCTTCTTTCCATTATGCTTAGGAGTATTACTCCTTTCTTGCTGATATGAAGTTGAAGTTCCATCGCTAACAGATGACTTCTTCTTTTTGTCCCATCTCTTCTTCTTGCCCGAGTATGGAACCTCACTTTCTCCTCCAGAGATAGATATCCCAGCCATTTGCTTTGCCAAACTCTCTTGCGAAGCCAACAAGTTCACCAACTCTAGCAACAATGACTGATTGGACCAACCTTAAACAGAAGTGACAAAGGCCACATACTCCCTCCGCAAGCCGCATATTATGTGCCTCTTCAGCCTTGATTCTGAAATAGTTTCATCCAGGTCCAAAGCTAAAATCTCCATGCAAAGGTTCTTCAACTTCAAGAAGAAAGATAAAATGGACAAATCCCCCTGAGTTGCTTTCGCCAACACATTTTCAAGAAACTGTAGCCGAGCTATGTTCTTCTTGTTGAACAAGCCATTCAAGGCTGTCCAAATCTCAGCAGCTGGCCTACAACCAATTATTTAGTCAAACAACTCCGGAATAATAGCACACTTTAAAGTGAACTCTGCCTTAGCATTTGTTCTCTTCTAAGCTTTCACCTGCTCAGTATTCCCCTCATCATCTATAACAGCTTGTCTATCATCTCCTCCGACTACCTCCCATAAATCTTCGCCATGAAGATAGCTCTCCATGCACGACTTCCACTTCTTGAAGTTGGTCTGCGTAAGGAGCTCAATTCTGAGACCTCTTGTATAACCACCTTCCATTGCTATCGCACTGGTTAACAACCTTTCAGAGACTGAAGCAAGATTCTGTTGCTGATCACTGCTTCAAACCTCCCACTGATACCATGTTAAAATTTTGGAGATGGATCGAAGACACAGCGGAAGACTTCAATTCAATTCAAACCAGTTAACCAGTGACAATGAAGGACAAGAGAATCTCAATTGACTACTATCTTTATTATAATGTGTTGTATACATGGCGAGACATGATTTATAAGAGAAACGCTTAGATGAGAAGAATAAGCAACAAAACAAGCTTCTGGCGGCTAGAAGATCTGAGACCGCACAGACCGCTCAAACTCAGCAAGACCATCGGCTTCCCTGAGATCGCATGAACAGAACATATCGCTGACCTGTACTCTGCGAAATCGCCAATCACAGGCCGAACAATTTTCTCCTTATTGAACTGCTGAACACAAAGCTCTGTCTGCACTTCTTGATCGCTCAAACCGCACAGTCAAGATCACAGAAGAACCCGCGAACACAGGATGAAGAATCGCTCACTGTTGCAAGATTGCAACTCAAGACTGCCTAACCGCTTAAGGTTGCCTGATCAACTGAGTCCGCTGCAAACAGACCAAGAACTTCAAAACACAGTTCGCCCAAATGAGACCGCTGACAAACTGGTTTATTCAAAGCTGGTGAAAGTGCACAGTGTGCCTCTGAGAATCCTCTAGAGGGGGGTGAATACAGATTTAAAATATTTCTATCCTAATTGTGTAGACAATAAAACACACTAAGAAATTATGCTCACAAACAACACACAGGCAGAATAATTATTGCAGGAAATAAAAATGCTAAGAAGTAAAATTGGGACAGCACAGAAAAGCACAACACAAACATAAAACATTTTATAGAGGTTCCCCAAAATGTTGGTAGTGCTCTCTTCTACCACCTGGTAGGAATGCACCACCTGTGCCTGAGTATTTTGATAAGGAGACTCTCAGAACCACTGATCTTTTGATAAGGAGATCATGAACCAACTAGATCTTTTGATAAGGAGATCTTGAACTAACCAGATTTTTGATAAGGAGATATTGAACCACTAAATCCTTTGGAAGAGGGATTCTTAAAACTCTTGTACAGTTGAGAGAAGTGAAGGAAAGGAGAAGGAAGTAGAGAAATGAATTCTTCTATCAGAATTATGATGAAGCCTTCTGCTTCAATTTTCTCTTTTTTGAAAGAGATGATTTGCAGAGGTTATGAGCTTCAGATCCTATCTCTTTCTTCTATTGAAATCTGGCTGCTATATGATATGTGATGAAGAGCTTCCTTCTGTTTATCACTGGACTTCAGAGAGAGCGGTATTTGTTCTTGACTCTCTTTTAGGGTTCAGGAGGCAGAAGGAGAAGATGGAGAACCCTAATCGATAGAATTTCCATGTGTGTGTTGAATGCTCTAATTTCTTCTCTCTGATCTTCTTATTTATTGTCCAACCTTTAATTTGAATTCATTTCCTTTTTAAGAGTATGCTGAAAAGGTATTGTCCTGGACACATTCTCTTCCTTTCCTCATTTGTTCTCGACCCATTCACCAGCTGTATTGATCCTTTCCAAGAAAGCTTTTGTTGTATACTTTATTGCTCCTTTCTATTCTAGGCAATAAATGATTCATTGTAGAACGGTCTTCTGTATTGTGGGCCATGAGGGAGAGATCAAAAATGACTGCAGAAAAGGTTTCCTTTTCATACTGTATTCGACGTTGCGTCGAGTTCTCTTTCTCTCTTATCGACACACCTTCGAGTTCTTGTAAAAGCAGCTTCGAATTCATACTTGCTCTGATTGAAGTCTGCTTATCGACGTTGCGTCGATACCTTATCAACATAACCATAGAGTTGAGGTCTTAACTCTGAACTTCATCATCTGCGTTGAATTGAAGTCAATGTTGCGTCGACTTCAGATGGCTTCGACAGATTCTTTCTTCTGCGTTGAGTTGAAGTCGAAGCTGCGTCGACTTCTCATGATACTTCGACATGTCCATTTCCTCTACGTAGACATCCTTTTGACGTAGCATTGACTTGATCTACTTCGATAGAAAGTTGAGTTGCTTGGACTTCTAGTCTATGTTGCGTCGACATGACTTCGATGTTGCGTCGATTTCTATTCGAAGCAATTGTTAACTTAACCCAAATTCTGCTTGTCTTGATCTGGTCTTGTCACCCTAAGTTAAGTGAGATATCCTAAGACATCTAATGACCATATTACCCTCACTATACAATGGGTAATTAAATCCTAAGAGATAAAATCACTTTAGATAATTTGTTAAGTTAAATCTAAGGGGTTTTTTCCCAACAATATCTCCCTATTTATCTTAACAAATTTTACAGATTGTTTAAAGTGATTTTACATATTACTTTTACATAATCAGAAAATACATTCAAGACAACATAGACATTAGAATATGACAGACTGAAATCACAAGCTATTTCATTCATTTGTCAAGAAATTATATTGATCTCCACAACTGTTTGTTTCCAGGAAGTATAATGATTACAGAATACCTGAGCTTCATTTCTCCTTCTCAAGAGTTTTTCTTTTTCTTGAGAAAACTTATAGAATGTTCCTTGGGGCAATCTGCAGAGGCTCATCATCTTCAGGGTACATTACAGCTTCTTCAGCAACATTGTCTTCCAAAAGCTCCCCCTAAATTTGTGCATTCAGCTCAGCAATATCCGCAGCTTCCTTTGTAATCTTTGCCACCTCATCCAGCAGGTTTTCATCCTGAACCTCCCCCTGATCCACTACTATACCTACATCTGCCATTTCTTCTTCCAGATTCCTTTGGGCATCTGGGACAGGCTCCCCCTGAGTATATGGGAGCTCCATCTGGTTATCTGCAGCAATTTCCACATGATTCTCTGGCTCTTTTTCATTTTCTTGCTTTTATTGATGCTCTGAAGCTGGCTCCCCCTGGACCTTTGGACTTTGGAAGATGGTCACTTTCTCAGGGACTTCATCATCTTTCCCCTTATCATGGCCACTCACCTCTAGGACGGGCCTTTCTTCCTCCATAATATTCTCCCACTTCTTAACCTTGCTGGCAAGAGAGGTTAAGAATTCCTTTGTAACTCGGGAGGAAGACATGAAGTCCTTGAGTCCCTGGAGGGATCTTTTAGAGTCTAGTAGTTCAGCCTCCATTTGGGAGTATTTTTAATCAAATGTTCTGACTTGAGTGGCTAATAGATCAGCAAAAGTAGTGGAGGCCAAGCAAACTACCTTAGAGATGTCTTGCGCAAGGTCAAATGGAGGGATATGTGTGGTAGATGGAGGAGGTGATGGTTGGAAATCTTCTGGGATAGTAGAGAGTGCATGGTAGGTTTTGGGGGAGATATGGATTGATTGTGGTGGTAGTGGAGGAGCAGACTGAGAGTTTGAGGTAATAGTGGATTGTTGTTGTTGAGGAATGTGAGGTGTTGGCACTGGGACTGAAGTAGATGGGATGGATTTGAGGATTTGTTGTTGCTATTATGGAGAATGTTGTGCTGGAGTATCATCCCTTGGGGGATCTGGGATATGTCTCTCTAAATCTCGAGGAGGTGGAGAGGCAGGAGGTGAAGATGGAGCTTGACCAGGCTTCAAGATCTGTCTGGTCCATTTTGAGAATATTCCTATATTTAGCCTTTTTCTAGGAGGAATGGGCACTCCCTTGGATTTACACACACTGGGGTAGTGGTGAAAGAGCACTTGGCTCATGATTCTCATGTATGTATTTTCTTTGTTGGCATATTTGTGCCCAATCATTTTCAGGAGCAATCTCCCCCAATTTTTCTTCTTTTGAAGGACCAAAATCCCCATGATCTGCAGCTGCTGCTTTGGAATAGCATTATGGGCTGATATCTTGCATAACAAAACTTTGCCAACAATATCAGCTAGGAACCTATACTCTTCTGCCACATCAATCTTCTTAAGATTTATCGACTTATCCTTCCTGAACTACATGAGCTGCAAAACCTGGCTGATTTCTTCCCCTGTCACTTCATCTGGGTCACTCCCAGTGGGTAGACCAAATGTTTGAGAGAGAATTTCAGCAGATATACTGATATCTTGTCCAGAAATTGTCCCTTGAAGGGACTCATCATCTGCTACAGAAACACTATCCTTGAATTATGTAAGTTCTACATCTATAATCTTACACATGGTAGAGATAATCTTTGTTAAACCAGCAGACTGAAAAATGCCTGGAATGGCCTTGAAACCTTCAGCAGCAGCATTGAACGAATCCATATCCATGTCAAAACAAGAATTTATCTCGGGTGGAGCCATTAGATTGTAGGTACCTGCAAAGAACAAGAGAAAGAGAGAAGCACGAGAGAACTGGAGAACATGAGAACAAGAGAGCAAGGAGAGGAAAATTCAAAAGCGTAAATGATTCGATGCTGAAGTTGCTTAAAAGAAGCTGATTCATCGCAACTTAGGGTTTAAGTCAAAACTGCGTCGATAAGAATTAATATTTGGCGCACAAAAATATGTTGAGACTGCTTCTAGAAGCTACTCTGCGCACGTTGTTATATCAATGTTGTGTCGATTCATATTCGACGCTGCTTCGAGATTGTTCAGTTATTCTCAAGTTGACGCTGTAATGTCGATGCTACGTCGAGTTATCATCAACGCGACCTCGACTTTAATCAGCGACTTTTAAGTAGACGTATGCGTCGATATGAACTTGACGCTGCGTTGAATTCCATTCGAATTATCCACTATGAGTGCTTCTTGACGTTGGCGTTGAGTAGAATTTGATGGTACGTCGACTTCTATTCGACGCACCTCTGAATGAACAGATCTATTTTCTTAGAAAATTATTGCTGTTTTTCCCAACAATTTTGTTTATTGAAAATAAATTTATGATATTAAATTTATGAACTGTAAGGAAGATTAAATTCAGAAAACACTCCCTTGGATGAATTTTGTTCCTTATTCAAGACCTACAACTTTCTTCCCACTCCATTTTATCCTGAGTGAGACCCTATCTACTCTTGCATAAGTAATTCAAACATTAGAAGGGACCCAGGTTACCTTGGGCCATTTGCTTTTACCATTGTATGGTTCAATGAAAGAATATAAGGGTCTTTCATGACATTCTTTTGGATGATAAGGAATGGGTTACCCAAACCTATTATTTTATACTTAAAGTGGGTATAGAAGGTATCTAAATACAGAAGATCAGCCGAATGTTTTATCATCCTAGGTTTGGCTTTAGCCTTTTGATTGTCTAGTTTAACTGTATTATTCATCCCTTGAGATTTCTTTTCTTTGTCAAGATTGGTTTTATTACCTCTGGTTATTTTCTTTGGTTAATTAGCTTCCTGACCCTTAGCTTTTGCACTGTCCTTACATGATTCATAATCACTAGGTCTAATGAAGCTAACTGGATTTTTCCAGGCAGGTTTCCTAGGGATTTCTGTGCTAGTGGATGGCTCTGCTCCTAGCCCTAGGTGATTGAATCTCATGGAGAGGTGTTCTATGATGTCTCTGAGTTTTTGACTCCTCTCATTGAGTGAGTCCTCAAAGGCTTTTGCCTTTGCTAGCTCTTCCTTTAACTTTAGATTTTCTTTTCTGATTTCAATTAATTCTGATTCTTTATTATCCATTTCTTCTATTAGGTCTTGATTTCTCACATATAGATCATCCTTCTTAAGGTTTTCTAATTCTTCCCTACCTGCTTCTAACTCTTTTTAAATTTTAATAAAATCATTACAGAATTCTTTAAGGCATATTTTAAAATAATCATAAGTATAATCAAAATCATCAAACAGTGATACTTGTTCTTCTTCATCATCTGATGACATCCTCAGTGCCATCATGCAAGCTGCTTCAGCTTCAGCTTCATCATCACTTTCAGATGATGAGGAGCTTAACTCTGCTTCAGAGTCACTCCAGGTTTCAGCAATGAAACCCTTGGCTTTCTTCTTTTCCTTCCCTTTAAAAGACTTCTTCTTCTTCTTCTTCTCATCCTTGTAACTGCTCTTGTCCCTTTGCTCTTATGGACAGCCAGGGAATATGTGCCCTGGTTTGTTGCAGGTGAAGCAGATAATCTCCTTACTTGGAGTCTTATCATATCTGTGCTTTGAGCTCCTTTCTCTTCTCCTTGAGTCTTCGGTCTTGACCCACATTCTGAATCTCCTTGATAGGAGACTGAACATCTCAACTTCAGGAGTAAAGGGCTCTCCTTCAGTATCTTTCAGAGCAATGTTCCTTTGGATAGGAGCTGGGGTTGTCTCCCTTTACTCTGATTCAGCTCTGTTCTTCAGAAGCATCTCACATGACTTAAGCTTTCCTAGTAAAGCTCCAGTAGAGATTTATCTATGGCATCTGGATTCTCTAATGGCCTAGATCCTTGAATCCCATGAGCTTGGGAAGAACATGCGGATTTTATCATTAATTTCAGTCAAGGATATCTCCTTGTCCAAGCCTCTGAGCTCATTAATGATAATGCTTAATTTGTCATACATATCAACAACTATCACTTCAGTTTTCTTCTGAAAGTTCTCATACTGGGATATGAGAAGGGACTTCCTGTCCTTTCTTTCATCAGAACTTCCTTCTACCATTCTGGAAAGAGATTCCCATATTTCTTTGGTTGATTGACAGTCAACAACTTTTTGGAAGATGTCATCTGACATTGTGGAGACTAGAATATTCATGGCTTTGGCATTACATGCCTTTTGGTTTTTCTTTGTTTCAGTCCACTCTGCCCTGGGCACAAGTTCGTGAGTTGAGGTCCCACTAGCATCTTTCTTATATGGAGTTGGTGGTCCAGAAATAATGACATCAAATATGTCTTTATCAATAGAATTCATATATAATTTTATTCTAGCATTCCAGAGTGTGAACTTATTCAAGTTACAGACTGGAGGTCTTGTTGAGGCATAATCCTTAGAACTCATTTTCTTTATAAATTTTTTATAAAAAAAGAAATAAGAGTTGGTCTTTTTGATCAAGGTGTTAGCCTTTTAATGATCAACCTCCTTCTGATACCAATTGAAAGTGCACAGTGTGCCTCTGAGAATCCTCTAGAGGGGCGTGAATACAGATTTAAAATATTTCTATCCTAACAGTGTAGACAATAAAACACACTAAGAAATTATGCTCACAAACAACACACATGCAGAATAATTATTGCAGGAAATAAAAATGCTAAGAACTAAAATTGGGACATCACAGAAAAGCACAACACAAACACAAAAGATTTTATAGAGGTTCCCCAAAATGTGGGTAGTCCTCGCTTCTAAAATATTTCTATCCTAACAGTGTAGACAATAAAACACACTAAGAAATTATGCTCACAAACAACACACATGCAGAATAATTTTTGATCAAGGTGTTAGCCTTTTAATGATCAACCTCCTTCTGATACCAATTGAAAGTGCACAGTGTGCCTCTGAGAATCCTCTAGAGGGGCGTGAATACAGATTTAAAATATTTCTATCCTAACAGTGTAGACAATAAAACACACTAAGAAATTATGCTCACAAACAACACACATGCAGAATAATTATTGCAGGAAATAAAAATGCTAAGAACTAAAATTGGGACATCACAGAAAAGCACAACACAAACACAAAAGATTTTATAGAGGTTCCCCAAAATGTGGGTAGTCCTCGCTTCTACCATCTGGTAGGAATGCACCACTGATGAATAGTAAATATACGCATTTTTCTTTATAATTTTTAGTATAATTTTAATTAGATTTCTAAATAATATATGTAAATTAATGAATAAAATTGGGACATCACAGAAAAACACAAAAGATTTTATAGAGAATCCTCTAGAGTTGGTCTTTTTGATCAAGGTGTTAGCCTTTTAATGATCAACCTCCTTCTGATACCAATTGAAAGTGCACAGTGTGCCTCTGAGAATCCTCTAGAGGGGCGTGAATACAGATTTAAAATATTTCTATCCTAACAGTGTAGACAATAAAACACACTAAGAAATTATGCTCACAAACAACACACATGCAGAATAATTATTGCAGGAAATAAAAATGCTAAGAACTAAAATTGGGACATCACAGAAAAGCACAACACAAACACAAAAGATTTTATAGAGGTTCCCCAAAATGTGGGTAGTCCTCGCTTCTAAAATATTTCTATCCTAACAGTGTAGACAATAAAACACACTAAGAAATTATGCTCACAAACAACACACATGCAGAATAATTTTTGATCAAGGTGTTAGCCTTTTAATGATCAACCTCCTTCTGATACCAATTGAAAGTGCACAGTGTGCCTCTGAGAATCCTCTAGAGGGGCGTGAATACAGATTTAAAATATTTCTATCCTAACAGTGTAGACAATAAAACACACTAAGAAATTATGCTCACAAACAACACACATGCAGAATAATTATTGCAGGAAATAAAAATGCTAAGAACTAAAATTGGGACATCACAGAAAAGCACAACACAAACACAAAAGATTTTATAGAGGTTCCCCAAAATGTGGGTAGTCCTCGCTTCTACCATCTGGTAGGAATGCACCACTGATGAATAGTAAATATACGCATTTTTCTTTATAATTTTTAGTATAATTTTAATTAGATTTCTAAATAATATATGTAAATTAATGAATAAAATGTTTGTTTTTGTTATTTTTGTTTTTAACTTAGTTTTATTTTAATTTTGTAAAGTTTTTGTAATTTTGTTAAGTCACGCCCTTGGTCACGCCCGTGTCCAAGGGCGTGTTCACTAATCCCTAACATTTTCTTTTCCCTGTTCTTTTTCCAACTCAAACATCAAGTCACGCCCTCGGTCACGCCCGTGACCGAGGCCGTGTACATCAGTCACGCCCGTGTTGAATGACCAAGCCCAGATTCGAGCCAAGATGTCAATGTCACGCCCAATGTCACGGCCGTGATCGGGTCACGCCCGTGACCGAGGCCGTGACCCCTCAATTTCTTTCGGAAGAACAAAGGACACGCCGCCCGTCACGCCCAGCAGTCGACAACACAATGCCGACATCGAACACGCCCGTGTACTTCCGAAGTCGCCGGTCAAGCCTTCCAGATGCCTGCCTGGATCCAGCTGTTCTGGCTATTCGCACCCCAAGCCGTGTCACGCCCTCAGACACGCCCGTGTCCGAGGGCGTGTAATCCAAAAATTTTTTCTATAAATAGCCAGTTTCAGCTGAGTCCAAGGGTTCAAAATTTTGGGAGCTTCTCTTAAGGTTTTGTTCCATTTTGCTGATTTTTGGTGTTTTGTAATTTTTGTAATTTTGTGCACTCTCTCTAGCTTTGTAACCCTTTTTATGATGATAATAAAATTAAATTTGCTTATTTTGTAACTCTCTCTTTGTTCTTGTGAAAGTGTGTGTGTGTTTATCTTCCTTTCTTTTTTTTTAGTTTTTGTAATCTTTGTAATTTTTGTTAGTTTGTCATTTTAATTTGGGTGTGTGTGTGTATGAGTGTAATTTTCATATTTTTAGCTTTGTTGTAATTTTTAGATGGTTTTATGTTAGTGTGTGTGAGTGTAGGAGGTTAATTAGTTTTTTTTGTTGTTTTGTTTTGTTTTGATTTGGTGTTTTTACTTTCTTTCTCTCTTTTTGTAAGTGTGTGTGTGTGTATGAGAGTAAATTGTTCTTATTTTATTTTCATTTTGTTGTTAGTGTGTGTGAGTGTATGAGAATAGATTTGTTTTTCTTTTTAACTTAGCTTCATTTTATGTTGTGTGTGTGAGTGTATGAGTTAACTTTTGTTTTATTTTAATTAGATTTCATTAACGTAGAGTGGGTGTGTGTATGAGTATAAAGTTTGCGCCTTTTTTGTAATCGAATAGTTTCCATTTCCGTCACGCATTTATTTCCCGCCTATCCGTTTGGATAGGACTTGCTCACGCATTTATTTCCCGCCTATCCGTTTGGATAGGACTTGCTCACGCATTTATTTCCCGCCTATCCGTTTGGATAGGACTTGCTCACGCATTTATTTCCCCTCTACCTATTTGGGTAGGGATCGCATTTCTTCAATTTCTGCAATTTACAGCTTTCATTTTAATTCCGTAGAGTGCGTGAGTTTTCAATTAGTGCGTCTTTTAATTTTTTTATATATATTTGCTTGTTGCTTAAATCCGCTACCCGCTCAATCGCTAATTATCGCCGTAGTTATCATTATCATTTTATAAAACCCTAAAAAAATTCTAAGCAAAACTACTTTTTAAATTAACGTTTTCGTTCTTTTTCTTTTCATCGCTTTTCTTGGTTTTTGCTAAACGCACACCAAGCCCGCGATAGTTATCGTTTTCGTCACTAACTTTTCTATAAAATCATAAAAATCAATTTCAAACTTTTCTCGATAAAATAATAGCGCGTTCCTAAAAAGTAGAAATAATCGATACGACCTTGGAAAAATACGACCTTGATATTTCAAAAGAAATATCCTATACTACTATCGATAAGGTCCACTTGCCTTTATTGATTTTAGTCCGGATAATTACATAAACCCAAAAGCTTTCTCTCTAAAGCACTCTTTAAAACTCTTTTAAAAACACTTAAAAAATTGTTGCAACATCTTTGGTTGTTGCAACTAGCTCAAGGTAAAAGAAGTTTTAAAGCGCTCTTAAAGAATTGTTGCAACTACTCAAAAAATTGTTGCAACAATATTTTCAAAAAGCTTTCAATCTTAATTTTACATAAAAAGAAGCCCCCTTTCATTCTTTTCATTCAGCCTTCAAAGGACGCGGCCGAGGAGGAATCCTCGATATTTCGAAAGAGAAAGAGTTCGTTACTTCTATCCTTCGATGGGATAACGGATAATTCCTCGAAGTAGGATTACTCGCGGGGCTCTTCGAAAACGTCCGCCCAAGGTTGAATCGAAAAGGAAGAAAGAGCTTTTCCTTTTCTTTCTCTCTTTCTAACAAAGAAAAGAGAGAAACAAACTAATTAAAAAACGTATCAACCACCTGTGCTTGAGTCTTTCTATTAGAAGACTCTCAGAACCACTGATCTTTTGATAAGGAGATCATGAACCAACCAGATCTTTTGATAAGGAGATCTTGAACCAACCAGATCTTTTGATAAGGAGATCTTGAACCAACCAGATCTTTTGATAAGGAGATCTTGAACCACTGAATCCTTTGGAAGAGGGATTCTTATAACTCTTTTACAGTTGAGAAAAGTGAAGGAAAGAAGAAGGAAGTAGAGAAATGAATTCTGCTATCATAATTATGATGAAGCCTTCTACTTCAATTTTCTCTTTTCTGGATCTGCTAAAGATGAACCCCTGCTTTTGATAGAGATGATTTGCAGAGGTTATGAGCTCCAGATCCTATCTCTTTCTTCTATTGAAATCTGGCTGCTATATGATATGTGATGAAGAGCAGCCTTTTGTTTATCACTGTACTTCAGAGAGAGCAGTATTTGTTCTTGACTATCTTTTAGGGTTCAGGAGGCAGAAGGAGAAGAAGGAGAACCCTAATCGACAGAATTTTCATGTGTGTGTTGAGTGCTCTAATTTCTTCTCCCTGATCTTCTTATTTATTGTCCAGCCTTTAATTTGAATTCATTTCCTTTTTTAGAGTATGCTAAAAATGTATTGGCCTGGACACATTCTCTTCCTTTCCACATTTGTTCTCGACCCGTTCACCGGTTGTATTGATCCTTTCCGAGAAAGCTTTTGTTGTCTTCTTCATTGCTCCTTTCTATTCTAAGAAATAAATGAGTCGTTGTAAAACGGTCTTTTGTATTGTGGGCCATGAGAGAGAGATCCAAAATGACAACTGAAAAGGTTTCCTTTTCAGACTGTATTCAAAGTTGCGTCAAGTTCTCTTTCTATCTTATCGACGCACCTCCGAGTTCTTGTAAAAGCAGCTTCGAATTCATACTTGCTCTGATTGAAGTCTGTTTGTCTATGTTGCGTCGATACCTTATCAACATAACTGTTTAGTTGAGGGCTTGACTCTGAACTTCATCATCTGCGTCGAATTGAAGTCAACGTTGCGTCGACTTCAGATGGCTTCGACAGATTCTTTCTTCTGCTTTGAGTTTAAGTAGAAGCTGCGTCGACTTCTCATGATACTTTGACATGTCCATTTCTTGCATATGGATGGCTACCCCTGCAGCCCTATTTATAGGCAAATGAACGGATGTCATCACCGCCCACGAGGGATCCAGTCACCTTCCTTATTAGGAACTCGCGGTCTCCAGAACTAGACCGCGCGGTCTCAATAAGACCTTATTACACTTAAGCAACTGTCCAATGAAGACATCACGCTTATTTCAAACCAGCAGACCACCCGGTCTCTTATAGGAGGAACCATGTGAGCATCTGATTAGATTGAGAACAGACTGCCAGAACCAGGCTCATACAACCCGTCCGGTCTCCCATAAGAACGGAACCACAATAGACCGCCAGAGCGATCTCAAGTAGACCAAAGTACTAGACCGTTGAAGAGACCTCCAGTACTAGACCGCCCGTTCTAAACCAGAACAGGAACACTTGGGCACAACCGACAATCCTCAACAGATCGCCAACCTTATAGACGTGAAAACCGCGCGGTCTCTGCGGTCTCCAAATTCAGAGCGCCCGGACACTCCACTTCCACTTCAAAAATTTAACAGGAGAGCCATGGCACCAAGGAAGTTGAGGTCGGCAATAGCAAACCCGGCAACCACCACCAATGTGGCTCGAACTCAGGCAAGATCCTCCCCCTCTCCACCTGTGCTAGATATCTACATCTTCAATTTTTAAAATGAGCTGTGAAATGGTGCTTTCACCATTTTTGTTTTCTATGTTCCTAGCCATGAAAATGAGTTTTATGGGAGGCCAGCTCCGGCCAGCTCCGGCAACCGCAGGCCAATCAGACACCACCAGTCGATGGCCAAATGTTGGCTGGTGGTGGTGGCTTGGACGTTTTGTTGGAGACGGCCGGAGTTCACCGGAATCATGGGCCAAATTTAGCCCTGAGGAAAGCCATCTGGGCCCTTGACTAGATGGGGATGATGAGCCCCAACCATTAGATCTCAAGCAAATTATTAATCACAGACCATTATATGTTATCAATATAGAAAATCAATTTCTGTCACATATAATGCAGAAACTTGGGGAATTTATTTAGGGCCCTTAGAGGCCCCAACAGAAAGTACCCCCTGAATGAAAATTGTAGATTTGTTTGAAGTCATTTGGAGCACTATAGCTCTCTGAGCATCCATTTTGGTGAGACATGTACAAATGGGCCCCTAGATCTTTAGAAATTAATTTAGAGAGATAAATAACTCTAAATGACTTGAAATTTGGGGCATGCATAAGTCATGCCCTAAAGTACTCCCAACCAAAAATTGGGGATTTTTGGAAATAAGGTTTCTAAGGTTTTATCCAACATTTCATTTTTCTTATATGGCTTAGATCTATGGTTATATTGGTCCAAATCCACTCAAACTTTCTCTGGATGGTAGACCAGGCCAAACATAGTCCATGGTACAAGTTTAAGACCATTTGGACCAATGCATGTTGGGCTAGCCCTCTTGCATGTCTTGACATGGTTTAGGTGTGGTGTGCACATAGCCCAAATGGGTATTATGTGACCTTAGCTCTCTTGACTTGGTTTCAGCCTCTGAAATTTTAGCCACACGTTTATGATGATATAATACATCACCTAACCAAAAATTAGAATTTTTGGGGCACATTTTTCTAAAGTTTTTGTAGAAATTAAATAAATCATGTATGGTGCATATTATAGGTTATTTTGACTCAAACAACTCCAAATCTCCTTTGGGGAGGTTGGTTATGAGTGTATTAGTCGCTGGTGGAATTCTTGGCTCAATTGGACACTTGTATATGAGTAGATCCATGTTTTGATGAGCCATAGAAAAACCTTCATTTAGGTTACACTAAATGTTGTTCTTTCCCTAATGAAATAGACATATTGTACACAAATTTTGAGGCCCTTAGAGGCCTTAAAATGAAAGGTAGGCAGAGACTGATTTTGTACGCCTTTGTGTCTACTAGTAGCAGAAAGTGAGATCACATCATTTGGTGCCCTACAACTCTATGTAGGGCAGATTTAGTAAGGCTGGTCCTAGTGAAGGACGGGTCTTAAAATGTGAATAACTTTTATATAGTAAAAGGTATGAGGCTGAAAATTTAACCATGTGTGTATGCACCCTAGATCTACCCTGTGCCCCCAAATCAGAAATTTTGGGGCAAATTTTCCTAAAGTTTTAATAGAAATTTAATAGATCGCATAAGGTGTATAGTTTGGGTGATTAGGACTCAAATCACTGCATATCTCCTTTGGGAGGTTGGTCATCCATGTAATAGGCTCTGGTTAAAGTTTTAGGTATTTTGGACCTCTGCATGTTAGTTTATTTCACATGCAAGTGCAAGGAAAATTTGGTGTGCGTATAACATAACCATGTAGTATTAGAATTACATGAGAGTTTAAGGGTTTTCCATTGATCAACTTTCATGAAATTTAAAACCTGACCTTAGGTTCATAGGACAATACTCTATAGTGAAAATCATCAATCTTTGATTTAATTTCCCTAGGAAAGTTGACTTCACATGATTTGGTCACATAGACCCCAAGTGAGTATAGGGTCAAAGCTTACTGAAATGTTGTGAAATTTTGTACATAGACTTTGTATATCTGTATGAAGCTATCGAAATTTTGTTAGAATTAATCATTAAGTAACTGACATACTTCCTTCACAAAGTACAATTTGAGTTAATAACTTGAGAAATTCATACCATGAAATATAGTTGCTGGATTGTTATAGAAATTTGTATATAGACTTTCCATATCATTAGGAAGCTCTGAGAATTTTGTTAGAATTAATCATTGAGTAAATGACATACTTCCTTCATAAAGTAAAATTTGAACCGATAACTTGAGAAATTAATTCCATGAATTATTGATGTTGAAATATTATGTAATTTTGTGAAAGGTTTTCTTATATCAGTATGAAGCCATGGAAATTTTATTAGAATTATTCACTGAGTAAACTTCATACTTCCTTCACAATGTAGTATTTGGACTCATGACTTCAGAAATTAATTAATGATTTATTATTGCTGGAATATCATAGCAATTTGCACATAGACCTTTGACATCAATACAAATCTCTGGAATTAAATTGACCCCATACTTAGTTAATATTCATATAGACCAACTTGTAGGGCATGTGGTTTCACTTTAAGGCACACTAGTCGACGAATAGTAAAAACTGATTTATGTGATTTTGACCACTCCAGACCATCATCCATGAATTTATTAACTCCTTGGTCATTATGAAGTCATAGATTGCTTAAAAGATTAACCATTAGTGACCTTTACCAGAAGAAAGGGGTTGGGGTGCATTTAGTAAAACCATCAATTCGGGGTTTACAACGATATGATAAGAGGATTGAACAGTTAACAATCATAATTGTGAATGTTGTATGTACTGGGTCCTTAAGTAGGTATTGAGTGACGACACGCAAAAATGAGAGGTCACTAAGAAAGGTAGGGCTCGAGGTTTAATTAAACATCGATGCTCATTTGTCCGGTCTAATGCAATCCACCCTAGGATTCTTAGAGTAACTAGAAAGGTAGTGGATTTGTAAAAATGGGTAGCCACTGTTGAAACCGATTTCTCGGTCTCTTGTGGAGTTCGGGGCCCTCAGCAAGCTGAGGGGCGACCAAACCTTACTTCCCCCAAGGGAGAGCTCTAGGTTGAAGGTTGAGGAACTATGGACTGGACCAAGGGCTTAGTGGGGAGGTCCCGCCACATACCCGGAAGCCCCCTAAGAACTTCCCCTCCCAAGCCACTACTAAGCTTGGGCACCACTGGAGACTCTCCTCACCCACTAGAGATAGAAAATGGGGGGAGAGAGAGGGGGTTAGCCTAGAACAAGCTTGCCTCCAAAAGGTGCCCACTTGGTCCTATTTATAGGATTTCTGGATTTGGGCTGCAAATAACCACAAACTGGCCCCTGAAGTTACCAAAATACCCTCGAAAATGGCTGGGAATAGCCCCCTAAGAACTTCCCCTCCCGCTGTTCCGAGGTGCTAAACGCAGACCGATCCCTCCCCCGGAACTGGGCGAGAGGGAGGACCTCCCGCGGGGGCTGGGCGAGCCCCCTGACTGGGGTGGGCGAGGGAGGGCTCGCCCCTCCACCTCTCGCCCCCCTACGCTGGGGGCGGGGGCGAGAGGGAGGGCTCGCCCCTCCACCTCTCGCCCCCCTCTGCTGGGGGCGGGGGCGAGAGGGAGGGCTCGCCCCTCCATTTCTCGCCCCTCCATTTCTCGCCCCCTGCTGCTGGGGCGCCCCCTCTGCTGGGGGCGGGGGCGAGAGGGAGGGCTCGCCCCTCCACCTCTCGCCCCCGTGCTGCTGGGGCGGGGGCGAGGGGGAGGGCTCTCCCCTCCACCTCTCGCCCCCGTGCTGCTGGGGCGGGGGTGAGGGGGAGGGCTCTCCCCTCCACCTCTCGCCCCCCTGCTGCTGGGGGCGGGGGCGAGAGGGAGGGCTCGCCCCTCCACTTCTCACCCCCTGCTGCTGGGGCAAGGGCGAGAGGGATGGCTCGCCCCTCCACCTCTCGCCTCCCTGCTACTGGGGCGGGGGCGAGAGGGAGGGCTCACCCCTCCACCTCTCGCCCCCCTTATGCTGGGGGCGGGGGTGAGAGGGAGGGCTCGCCCCTCCATTTCTTTCCCCCCTGCTGGTGGGGCGGGGCGAGAGGGTGGGCTCGCCCCTCCACCTCTCGCCCCCCCTCTACATGAGCCGGGCGAACGGGAGGCCTCCGCCTCCACAGCTCGCCCCCTTTGCCCCTACTCTTCCTTCCTGGGACTATGTTACCACATAATGTTCTAAAGGACCCCTGTGTCTCAGAAAAACACTCGGCGAATACGGGGTTGTACACAATCCCCGCTCTTTCCGAGCGAGGTACAAGCTTGGAAAGAAAAGTCCAACCCCGCATATTCGGCGAGTGGTGCTGGAAATCGCGCCATAGGCGAAACCTTCCCTGGGGAAAAAACACTTAACCTCCTCGAGAGGTACTCCAACCTCCCCGAGAGGTCTTCCACCCCTGCCGGCTAGCGAGAGCCCGGCTAGCGAGACCACCTCGGGAGAAAAACATATAACCTCCCCGAGAGGTCTTCCAACCCTGCCGGCTAGCGAGAGCCCGGCTAGCGAGACCACCTTGGGAGAAAAACATATAACCTCCCCGAGAGGTCTTCCAACCCTGCCGGCTAGCGAGAGCCCGGCTAGCGAGACCACCTCGGGAGAAAAACATATAACCTCCCAGAGAGGTCTTCCAACCCTGCCGGCTAGCGAGAGCCCGGCTAGCGAGACCACCTCGGGAGAAAAACATATAACCTCCCCTAGAGGTCTTCCAACCCTACCGGCTAGCGAGAGCCCGGCTAGCGAGACCACCTCGGGAGAAAAACATATAACCTACCCGAGAGGTATTCCAACCCTGCCGACTAGCGAGAGCCCGGCTAGCGAGACCACCTCGGGAGAAAAACATATAACCTCCCCGAGAGGTCTTCCAACCCTGCAGGCTAGCGAGAGCCCGGCTAGCGAGACCACCTCGGGAGAAAAACATATAACCTCCCCGAGAGGTCTTCCAACCCTGCCGGCTAGCGAGAGCCCGGCTAGCGAGACCACCTCGGGAGAAAAACATATAACCTCCCCGAGAGGTCTTCCAATCCTGCCGGCCAGCGAGAGTCCGGCTAGCGAGACCACCTCGGGAGAAAAACATATAACCTCCCCGAGAGGTCTTCCAACCCTGCCGGGTAGCGAGAGCCCGGCTAGCGAGACCACCTCGGGAGAAAAACACATAACCTCCCCGAGAGGTCTTCCAACCCTGCCGGCTAGCGAGAGCCTGGCTAGCGAGACCACATCAGGAGAAAAATATATAACCTCCCCGAGAGGTCTTCCAACCCTGCCGGCTAGCGAGAGCCCGACAAGAGAGACCACCTCGGGAGAAAAACATATAACCTCCCTGAGAGGTCTTCCAACCCTGCCTGCTAGCGAGAGCCCGGCTAGCGAGACCACCTCGGGAGAAAAACATATAACCTCCCCGAGAGTTCTTCCAACCATGCCGGCTAGCGAGAGCCCGACTAGCGAGACCACCTCGGGAGAAAAACATATAACCACCCCGAGAGGTCTTCCAACCCTGCCGGCTAGGAGAGCTCGGCTAGCGAGACCACCTTGGGAGAAAAACATATAACCACCCCGAGAGGTCTTCCAACCCTGCCGGCTAGCGAGAGCCCGTCTAGCGAGACCACCTGGGTAGAAAAACATATAACCACCCCGAGAGGTCTTCCAACCCTGCCGGCTAGCGAGATCCCGGCTAGCGAGACCACCTGGGGAGAAAACATATAACCACCCCGAGAGGTCTTCCAACCCTGCCGGCTAGGAGAGCTCGGCTAGCGAGACCACCTTGGGAGAAAAACATATAACCACCCCGAGAGGTCTTCCAACCCTGCCGGCTAGCGAGAGCCCGTCTAGCGAGACCACCTGGGGAGAAAAACATATAAGCACCCCGAGAGGTCTTCCAACCCTGCCGACTAGCGAGAGACTGGCTAGGGAGACCACCTGGGGAGAAAAACATATAACCACCCCGAGAGGTCTTCCAACCCTGCCGGCTAGAGAGAGCCCGGCTAGCGAGACCACCTCGGGAGAAAAACATATAACCACCCCGAGAGTTCTTCCAACCCTGCCGGCTAGCGAGACCACCTGGGGAGAAAAACATATAACCACCCCGAGAGGTCTTCCAACCCTGCCGGCTAGCGAGAGCCGGGCTAGCGAGACCACCTCGGGAGAAAAACACATAACCTCCCCGAGAGGTCTTCCAACCCTGCCGGCTAGCGAGACCACCTCGGGAGAAAAACATATAACCTCCCCGAGAGGTCTTCCAACCCTGCCGGCTAGCGAGAGCCCGGCTAGCGAGACCACCTCGGGAGAAAAACATATAACCTCCCCGAGAGGTCTTCCAACCCTGCCGGCTAGCGAGAGCCCGGCTAGCGAGACCACCTCGGGAGAAAAACATATAACCTCCCCGAGAGGTCTTCCAACCCTGCCGGCTAGCGAGAGCCCGGCTAGCGAAACCACCTCGGGAGAAAAACATATAACCTCCCCGAGAGGTCTTCCAACCCTGCCGGCTAGCGAGAGCCCGGCTAGCGAGACCACCTCGGGAGAAAAACATATAACCTCCCCGAGAGGTCTTCCAACCCTGCCGGCTAGCGAGAGCCCGGCTAGCGAGACCACCTCGGGAGAAAAACATGTAACCACCTCGAGAGGTCTTCCAACCCTGCCGGCTAGCGAGAGCCCGGCTAGCGAGACCACCTCGGGAGAAAAACATATAACCTCCCCGAGAGGTCTTCCAACCCTGCCGGCTAGCGAGAGCCCGGCTGGCGAGACCACCTCGGGAGAAAAACATATAACCTCCCAAAGAGGTCTTCCAACCCTGCCGGCTAGCGAGAGCCCGGCTTGCGAGACCACCTCGGGAGAAAAACATATAACCACCCCGAGAGGTCTTCCAACCCTGCCGGCTAGGAGAGCTCGGCTAGCGAGATCACCTTGGGAGAAAAACATATAACCACCCCGAGAGGTCTTCCAACCCTGCCGGCTAGCGAGAGCCCGTCTGGCGAGACCACCTGGGGAGAAAAACATATAATCACCCCGAGAGGTCTTCCAACCCTACCGGCTAGCGAGAGCCCGGCTCGCGAGACGACCTGGGGAGAAAAACATATAACCACCCCGAGAGGTCTTCCAACCCTGCCGGGTAGAGAGAGCCCGGCTAGCGAGACCACCTTGGGAGAAAAACATATAACCACCCCGAGAGGTCTTCCAACCCTGCCGGCTAGCGAGAGCCCGTCTAGCGAGACCACCTGGGGAGAAAAACATATTACCACCCCGAGAGGTCTTCCATCCCTGCCGGCTAGCGAGAGCCCGGCTAGCGAGACCACCTGGGGAGAAAAACATATAACCACCCCGAGAGGTCTTCCAACCCTACCGGCTAGAGAGAGCCCGGCTAGCGGCTAGCGAGAGCCCGGCTAGCGAGACCACCTGGGGAGAAAAACATATAACCACCCTGAGAGGTCTTCCAACCCTACCGGCTAGAGAGAGCCCGGCTAGCGAGACCACCTCGGGAGAAAAACATATAACCTGCCCGAGAGGTCTTCCAACCCTGCCGGATAGCGAGAGCCCGGCTAGCGAGACCACATCGGGAGAAAAACATATAACCTCCCCGAGAGGTCTTCCAACGTTGCCGGCTAGCGAGACCACCTCGGGAGAAAAACATATAACCTCCCCGAGAGGTCTACCAACCCTGCCGTCTAGCAAGAGCCCGGCTAGCGAGACCACCTCGGGCGAAAATCATATAACCTCCCTGAGAGGTCTTCCAACCCTGCCGGCTAGCGAGAGCCCGGCTAGCGAGACCAACTCGAGAGAAAAACATATAACCTCCCCGAGAGGTCTTCCAACCCTGCAGGCTAGCGAGAGCCCGGCTAGCGAGACCACCTCGAGAGAAAAACATATAACCTCCCCGAGAGGTCTTCCACCCCGGCCGGCTAGTGAGAGCCCGGCTAGAGAGACCACCTCGGGAGAAAAATATATAACCTCCCCGAGAGGTCTTCCAACCCTGCCGGCTAGCGAGAGCCCGTCTAGCGAGACCACCTCGGGAGAAAAACATATAACCTCCCCGAGAGGTCTTCCAACCCTGCCGGGTAGCGAGAGCCCGGCTAGCGAGACCACCTCGGGACAAAAACATATAACCTCCCCGAGAGGTCTTCCAACCCAGCCGGCTAGTGAGAGCCTGGCTAGCCAGACCACCTCGGGAGAAAAATATATAACCTCCCCGAGAGGTCTTCCAACCCTGCCGGCTAGCGAGAGCCCGGCTAGAGAGATCACCTCGGGAGAAAAACATATAACCTCCCTGAGAGGTCTTCCAACCCTGCCGGCTAGAGAGAGCCCGGCTAGCGAAACCACCTCGGGAGAAAAACATATAACCTCCCCGAGAGGTCTTCCAACCCTGCCGGATAGCGAGAGCCCGACTAGCGAGACCACCTCGGGAGAAAAACATATAACCTCCCCGAGAGGTCTTCCAACCTTGCCGGCTAGCGAGATCCCGGCTAGCGAGACCACCTCGGGAGAAAAACATATAACCTCCCTGAGTGGTCTACCGACCCTGCCTTCTAGCGAGAGCCCGGCTAGCGAGACCACCTCGGGAGAAAATCATATAACCTCCCTGAGAGATCTTCCAACCCTGCCGGCTAGCGAGAGCCCGGCTAGCGAGACCACCTCGGGAGAAAAACATATAACTTCCCTGAGAGGTCTTCCAACCCTGCAGGCTAGCGAGAGCCCGGCTAGCGAGACCACCTCGGGAGAAAAACATATAACCTCCCCGAGAGGTCTTCCACCCCTGCCGGCTAGCGAGAGCCCGGCTAGCGAGAGCCCGGCTAGCGAGACCACCTCGGGAGAAAAACATATAACCTGCCCGAGAGGTCTTCCAACCCTACCGGCTAGCGAGACCACCTCGGGAGAAAAACATATAACCTCCCCGAGAGGTCTTCCAACCCTGCCGGGTAGCGAGAACCCGGCTAGCGAGACCACCTCGGGAGAAAAACATATAACCTCCCCGAGAGGTCTTCCATCCCTGCCGGCTAGTGAGAGCCTGGCTAGCCAGACCACCTCGGGAGAAAAATATATAACCTCCCCGAGAGGTCTTCCAACCCTGCCGGCTAGCGAGAGCCCGGCTAGAGAGACCACCTCGGGAGAAAAACATATAACCTCCCTGAGAGGTCTTCCAACCCTGCCTGCTAGCGAGAGCTCGGCTAGCGAGACCACCTCGGGAGAAAAACATATAACCTCCCCGAGAGGTCTTCCAACCATGCCGGCTAGCGAGAGCCCGGCTAGCGAGACCACCTCGGGAGAAAAACATATAACCACCCCGAGAGGTCTTCCAACCCTGCCGGCTAGGAGAGCTCGGCTAGCGAGACCACCTTGGGAGAAAAACATATAACCACCCTGAGAGGTCTTCCAACCCTGCCGGCTAGCGAGAGCCCGTCTAGCGAGACCACCTGGGGAGAAAAACAAATAACCACCCCGAGAGGTCTTCCAACCCTGCCGGCTAGCGAGAGCCCGGCTAGCGAGACCACTTGGGGAGAAAACATATAACCACCCCGAGAGGTATTCCAACCCTGCCGGCTAGGAGAGCTCGGCTAGTGAGACCACCTTGGGAGAAAAACATATAACCACCCCGAGAGGTCTTCCAACCCTGCCGGCTAGCGAGAGCCCATCTAGCGAGACCACCTGGGGAGAAAAACATATAACCACCCCGAGAGGTCTTCCAACCCTGCCGGCTAGCGAGAGACTGGCTAGCGAGACCACCTGGGGAGAAAAATATATAACCACCCCGAGAGGTCTTCCAACCCTAACGGCTAGAGAGAGCCCGGCTAGCGAGACCACCTCGGGAGAAAAACATATAACCACCCCGAGAGGTCTTCCAACCCTGCCGGCTAGCGAGACCACCTGGGGAGAAAAACATATAACCACCCCGAGAGGTCTTCCAACCCTGCCGGCTAGCGAGAGCCCGGCTAGCGATAACACCTCGGGAGAAAAACCTATAACCTCCCCGAGAGGTCTTCCAACCCTGCCGGCTAGCGAGAGCCCGCCTAGCGAGACCACCTCGGGAGAAAAACATATAACCTCCCCGAGAGGTCTTCCAACCCTGCCGGCTAGCGAGAGCCCGGCTAGCGAGACCACCTCGGGAGAAAAACATATAACCTCCCCGAGAGGTCTTCCAACCCTGCCGGCTAGCGAGTGCCCGGCTAGCGAGACCACCTCGGGAGAAAAACATATAACCTCCCCGAGAGGTCTTCCAACCCTGCCGGCTAGCGAGAGCCCGGCTAGCGAGACCACCTCGGGAGAAAAACATATAACCTCCCCGAGAGGTCTTCCAACCCTGCCGGCTAGCGAGAGCCCGGCTAGCGAGACCACCTCGGGAGAAAAACATATAACCACCCCGAGAGGGCTTCCAACCCTGCCGGCTAGCGAGAGCCCGGCTAGCGAGACCACCTCGGGAGAAAAACATATAACCTCCCTGAGAGGTCTTCCAAACCTGCCGGCTAGCGAGAGCCCGGCTTGCGAGACCACCTCGGGAGAAAAACATATAACCTCCCCGAGAGGACTTCCAACCCTGCCGGCTAGCGAGACCACCTCGGGAGAAAAACATATAACCACCCCGAGAGGTCTTCCAACCCTGCCGGCTAGGAGAGCTCGGCTAGCGAGACCACCTTGGGAGAAAAACATATAACCACCCCGATTGGTCTTCCAACCCTGCCGGCTAGCGAGAGCCCGTCTGGCGAGACCACCTGGGGAGAAAAACATATAACCACCCCGAGAGGTCTTCCAACCCTGCCGGCTAGCGAAAGCCCGGCTCGCGAGACGACCTGGGGAGAAAAACATATAACCACCCCGAGAGGTCTTCCAACCCTGCCGGGTAGAGAGAGCCCGGATAGCGAGACCACCTTGGGAGAAAAACATATAACCACCCAGAGAGGTCTTCCAACCCTATCGGCTAGCGAGAGCCCGTCTAGCGAGACCACCTGGGGAGAAAAACATATAACCACCCCGAGAGGTCTTCCAACCCTGCCGGCTAGCGAGAGCCCGGCTAGCGAGACCACCTGGGGAGAAAAACATATAACCACCCCGAGAGGTCATCCAACCCTGCCGGCTAGAGAGAGCCCGGCTAGCGAGACCACCTCGGGAGAAAAACATATAACCTCCCCGAGAGGTCTTCCAACCCTGCCGGCTAGCGAGAGCCCGGCTAGCGAGACCACCTCGGGAGAAAAACATATAACCTCCCCGAGAGGTCTTCAAACCTTGCCGGCTAGCGAGAGCCAGGCTAGCGAGATCACCTCGGGAGAAAAACATATAACCTCCCCGAGAGGTCTACCAACCCTGCCGTCTAGCGAGAGCCCGGCTAGCGAGACCACCTCGGGAGAAAATCATATAACCTCCCTGAGAGGTCTTCCAACCCTGCCGGCTAGCGAGAGCCAGGCTAGCGAGACCACCTCGGGAGAAAAACATATAACCTCCCCGAGAGGTCTTCCAACCCTGCAGGCTAGCGAGAGCCCGACTAGCGAGACCACCTCGGGAGAAAAACATATAACCTCCCCGAGAGGTCTTCCACCCCTGCCGGCTAGCGAGAGCCCGGCTAGCGAGACCACCTCAGGAGAAAAACATATAACCTCCCCGAGAGGTCTTCCAACCCTGCCGGCTAGCGAGAGCCCGGCTAGCGAGACCACCTCGGGAGAAAAACATATAACCTCCCCGAGAGGTCTTCCAACCCTGCCGGGTAGCGAGAGCCCGGCTAGCGAGACCACCTCGGGAGAAAAACATATAACCTCCCCGAGAGGTCTTCCAACCCTGGCGGCTAGTGAGAGCCTGGCTAGCCAGACCACCTCGGGATAAAAATATATAACCTCCCCGAGAGGTCTTCCAACCCTGCCGGCTAGCAAGAGCCCGGCTAGAGAGACCACCTCGGGAGAAAAACATATAACCTCCCTGAGAGGTCTTCCTCCCTGCCTGCTAGCGAGAGCCCGGCTAGCGAGACCACCTCGGGAGAAAAACATATAACCTCCCCGAGAGGTCTTCCAACCATGCCGGCTAGCGAGAGCCCGGCTAGCGAGACCACCTCTGGAGAAAAACATATAACCACCCCGAGAGGTCTTCCAACCCTGCCGGCTAGGAGAGCTTGGCTAGCGAGACCACCTTGGGAGAAAAACATATAACCACCCCGAGAGGTCTTCCAACCCTGCCGGCTAGCGAGAGCCCGTCTAGCGAGACCACCTGGGGAGAAAAACATATAACCACCCCGAGAGGTCTTCCAACCCTGCCGGCTAGCGAGAGCCCGTCTAGCGAGACCACCTGGGGAGAAAAACATATAACCACCCCGAGAGGTCTTCCAACCCTGCCGGCTAGGAGAGCTCGGCTAGCGAGACCACCTTGGGAGAAAAACATATAACCACCTCGAGAGGTCTTCCAACCCTGCCGGCTAGCGAGAGCCCGTCTAGCGAGACCACCTGGGGAGAAAAATATATAACCACCCCGAGAGGTCTTCCAACCCTGCCGGCTAGCGAGAGACTGGCTAGAGAGACCACCTGGGGAGAAAAACATATAACCACCCCGAGAGGTCTTCCAACCCTGCCGGCTAGAGAGAGCCCGGCTAGCGAGACCACCTCGGGAGAAAAACATATAACCACCTCGAGAGGTCTTCCAACCCTGCCGGCTAGCGAGACCACCTGGGGAGAAAAACATATAACCACCCCGAGAGGTCTTCCAACCCTGCCGGCTAGCGAGAGCCCGGCTAGCGAGACCACCTCGGGAGAAAAACATATAACCACCCTGAGAGGTCTTCCAACCATGTCGGCTAGAGAGAGCCCGGCTAGCGAGACCATCTCGGGAGAAAAACATATAACCTCCCCGAGAGGTCTTCCAACCCTGCCGGCTAGCGAGAGCCCGGCTAGCGAGACCACCTCGGGAGAAAAACATATAACCTCCCCGAGAGGTCTTCCAACCCTGCCGGCTAGCGAGAGCCCGTCTAGCGAGACCACCTCGGGAGAAAAATATATAACCACCCTGAGAGGTCTTCCAACCCTGCCGGCTAACGAGAGCCCAGCTAGTGAGACCACCTCGGGAGAAAAACATATAACCAACCCGAGAGGTCTTCCAACCCTGCCGGCTAGCGAGAGCCCGTCTAGCGAGACCACCTAGGGAGAAAAACATATAACCTCTCCGAGAGGTCTTCCAACTCTGCCGTCTAGCGAGAGCCCGGCTAGCGAGACCACCTCAGGAGAAAAACATATAACCACCCCGAGAGGTCTTCCAACCCTGCCGGCTAGCGAGAGCCCGGCTAGCGAGACCACCTCGGGAGAAAAACATTTGGCCACCGAGCGGTTCCCGGCCCTGCCAGCTAGGTGAGAGCCTGGTCAGCGGGCCAACATCGGGGCTAAGTACCTTGAGACATTCCTGCCACCGAGCGGTTCCCGGCCCTGCCAGCTAGGTGAGAGCCTAGTCAGCGGGCCAGCATCGGGGCTAAGTACCTTGAGACATTCCTGCCACCGAGCGGTTCCCGGCCCTGCCAGCTAGTTGAGAGCCTGGTCAGCGGGCCAGCATCGGGGCTAAGTACCTTGAGAGATTCCTGCCACCGAGCAGTTCCCGGCCCAGCCAGCTAGGTGAGAGCCTGGTCAGCGGGCCAGCATTGGGGCTAAGTACCTTGAGACATTCCTGCCACCGAGCGGTTCCCGGCCCTGCCAGCTAGGTGAGAGCCTGGTCAGCGGGCCAGCATCGGGGCTAAGTACCTTGAGACATTCCTGCCACTGAGCGGTTCCCGGCCCTGCCAGCTAGGTGAGAGCCTGGTCAGCGGTCCAGCATCGGGGCTAAGTACCTTGAGACATTCCTGCCACCGAGCGGTTCCCGGTCCTGCCAGCTAGGTGAAATCCTGGTCAGCGGGCCAGCATCGGGGCTAACATCTTGAAACTTTCATAACTTTGATCATCACATTACATGAAATAAAAACTAAGTTTGGAAGTGAACCAACACACTATATGTACTTAACAAAAAAGCTAAGCAAGAAAACTAAAACTTAGTCTCCTATTCCCAAGTCGGGTCTTCCTCGACCTCTTCTGGTTGTTGTTGTTGTTGTTGCTTCCTCGGACCCCTCGCCTCCCTTAGCTCCAAGAATTCAGGGCAGGAGGATGTCGTGTGACCCTCCTCATCGTGGAAGCCGCAGTAAGGTAACTCAACCATATCCCTTTTTTTCCTCTTCTTTCTACCTTCCTGGCTCTCCTCCTTCTCCCCCAACCGATTGTCATGGTTTGCTGAGGTGGTGGAGAGGGTGCCTTCGGTCCCTGCCTCCACCCTGGGAGGTCGGACTCTTCTTCCTGGAAGTTGTCTTCCTCTTGGTCGAACTTCCTCTTGGGGGCCCCTACCCTTCCCCACTGCTGCCTTGCCTCCGACTCACTCAGCTTGGCCAACCTTCTCGCGAACTCCGGGTTGGCCTCCTCACTCTCAACTTCTTCTGCCACCCTTTCCTTCAACTCCTCAAAGGACAAAGGGGCTCTCCTCTTGAGGTCCATCTTGAAGAATCCCTCCTGCAACCCTAACGTGAAGGCAAGCTTGAGGGTGTATCCGGGCACTTCTTGGATGAGGAGAACCTCCTCCCTGAACCGCTCCAGATAATGAGCCAGCGACTCCCCTGGCTCTTGCTTGATCTAGAAAAGTGTTTCAGCATGTTTCTTTCTCTTCCTTGACGCCGAGAAGCGTAGTAGGAAAACTCGGCGCAAGTCTTCGAAGGCATAGATGGATCCCACAGGGAGTTGGTGGAACCAATCCCTTGCCTTCTCCTTCAGAGTTGTTGCGAAGAGTCGGCACTTGAAAGCGTCCGACATGGGCACGATGGAGACCATGTCCTCAAACCACTGTAGGTGCAGGACGGGGTCACCCTTGCCGAAGTAGTGAGACATCTCCGTCCCCTTGAACCCCTCCGGAATTGGGGCTGAGAGGATCAGCTCACAAAAAGGACCTCCTTTGCTCGGCCCCCTTGGGGCTGGGCGAGTGGGGGTTGGCCGCCTTCCCACTCGTCCCCTTGCTGGGACTGGGACGGGGCTGATCCGGCCACCGGGGGTTGCGAGTGACCCGGGTCGGAACTTCCTCCACCTCTGTCCATGGAGCTCATCTTGAGAGTTTCTTGAATCGGTCACACTCCACGCTTACCGCACCATAATGTTGAAACCGATTTCTCGGTCTCTTGTGGAGTTCGGGGCCCTCAGCAAGCTGAGGGGCGACCAACCCTTACTTCCCCCAAGGGAGAGCTCTAGGTTGAAGGTTGAGGAACGATGGACTGGACCAAGGGCTTAGTGGGGAGGTCCCGCCACATACCCGGAAGCCCCCTAAGAACTTCCCCTCCCAATCCACTACTAAGCTTGGGCACCACTGGAGACTCTCCTCACCCACTAGAGAGAGAAAATGGGGGGAGAGAGAGAGAGGGGGTTAGCCTAGAACAAACTTGCCTCCAAAAGGTGCCCCCTTGGTCCTATTTATAGGATTTCTGGATTTGGGCTGCAAATAACCACAAACTGGCCCCTGAAGTTACCAAAATACCCTCAAAATGGCTGTGGATAGCCAAATCCCGCTGTTCCGAGGCGCTAAACGCAGACCGATCCCTCCCCCGGAACTGAGCGAGAGGGAGGACCTCCCGCGGGGGCTGGGCGAGCCCCCTGACTGGGGTGGGCGAGGGAGGGCTCGCCCCTCTACCTCTCGCCCCGCCTACGCTGGGGGTGGGGGCGAGAGGGAGGGCTCTCCCCTCCACCTCTCCCCCCCCTACGCTGGGGGCGGGGGCGAGAGGGAGGGCTCGCCCCTCCACCTCTCTCTCCCCCCTTTGCTGGGGGCGGGGGCGAGAGGGAGGGCTCGCCCCTCCACTTCTCGCCCCCTGCTGTTGGGGCGCCCCCTCTGCTGGGGGCGGGGGCGAGAGGGAGGGCACGCCCCTCCACCTCTCGCCCCCTGCTGCTGGGGCGGGGGCGAGCGGGAGGGCTCGCCCCTCCACTTCTCTCCCCCTGCTGCTGGGGCGGGGGCGAGGGGGAGGGCTCGCCCCTCCACTTCTCTCCCCCTGCTGCTGGGGCGGGGGCGAGGGGGAGGGCTCGCCCCTCCACCTCTCGCCACCCTGCTGCTGGGGCGGGGGCGAGAGGGAGGGCTCTCCCCTCCACCTCTCGCCCCCCTACTGCTGGGGGCGGGGGCGAGAGGGAGGGCTCGCCCCTCCACTTCTCGCCCCCCTGCTGCTGGGGCGGGGGCGAGAGGGAGGGCTCGCCCCTCCACCTATCGCCTCCGCCTCCACAGCTCACCCCCTTTGCCCCTACTCTTCCTGTCTGGGACTATGTTACCACACAATGTTCTAAAGGACCCCTGGGTCTCGGAAAAACACTCGGCGAATACGGGGTTGTACATCCACCAATAAGACTAAATATCCTGGAAAGGGGGATTTGGGCTTCAGCCACCATCGCATCCCCTAGTACTGTTGTGAGCCCTTCACCGGGTAACCCTCGGGAAGTCCGGGATTCACCATAAACTTCTAAGTATAACTAAATGGTAGACAATAGTAGTTTAAATAGGAGAACTTGACATGATAATCCCCGTCCCAAATTTGGGACAGATTAGTATTGCTCAAGTAAGGAAGGGTTAAGTCCTGCGAGCAGTAGGCCTAGTATATTAGAAGGACAGTTTAAGTCTTGCGAGCGGCAGGCTCGGTAAATTAGAAGGACGGGTTAGTCCTGCGAGCGGTAGGCTCGGTGTTTCACTTATAGGCATTTTTGTATCAAGTAGTACGCGCATACCCTGTGTGTTCTTAGGAGCGTACGTAAGGTCTAGGATGGGATGTGTCATACTGGCCTAGGAGTGGAGAACTGAATCCATTGCCCTTGTTTGCCTCAACATGGTGTACCTGAGCGGAGACTCAAAAAGTAGGATATAGGTGGTGCTTACCAGATAGTATGTGGATACCCTCTATGTTCTTAGAGGCGTATGTAAGGTCTGTAATGGGACATGTGTGACATAAGCCTAGAAGTGGACAAGCCTGATACACTACCCTGTTTGCCTCAACCAGGTCCCTGAGTTGACATACTCAAATAGAGGGAACTAACAAAAGGTATGTATAGAGTCAAGTGGGTGAGTTGCATCATCGCATTGCATATTATCGCATTGCACATCATAACATAGCATCCTTGCATAAAGCAGAGACCTCGTCGTATAAATTAGTATGGGCTCTTTTATACGATGAGTTTACCTTAGTACCAGATCCCTAAGCTTATGTGCCTTGTGCGTATGGATATAAGTTAAGGTTACTTTTATAACTGCTCTTTACATGATGTTACTTCCTTTTTATATACTATAGATATGCTACTACAGTTGCACTTTACATGATGTTGTTTCCTTTTATATACTCTATATATGTGCCACGCTTTATGCTTCCTTATACTATAGTTAGAACCGTATGAATTGCTTAGTATACTCACGTCATACTGTTATACTTATATTTTACCCCTCAATATGTTTAGAGGAAAGGTGCTTGATGTATATACATAGACTTGGTAGTTAGACCAATGTCACCTGCTTGCTTTTCTTTTACCCCTTGTTTTCCTATGCCTCCTCCTCCCGCACGGTGCCTAGGACTCGCGGGTGGAGGCGGTGAGGAACATGCTGAGTTTTATAGACTGACGGTCGGTGGACCACATCATTACAGGAGCACCAAGGAGAGCAGACCCTCAATAGGAGGGAGGTACAGGACACAATGGCTAGACCTGGACTTGGTCTCTCTGCAGGTGCGGGGAGAGCACCGGTGAGCAACCCTCTTCCGACACCTAATCTTCACGTCTACCATGGGCAGATCAAGGAGTTATATATTCGTGATGGTGTTAGTCTGTGTCAGTGTCTACAGTGTTTTATTTTCGCCAAAAGAGAGGCAAAGAAAAATATGTTGTATCGGGCTTAAGCCCTTTTTATTTACCACACTCTGATTTCTATCTTTCACGTCATAGTTTATCTCATTTTGGACAAGCATTTAATTTTTATAGTGATTTGTTGTGGACATGTGTTTTTTTAAATGTTTTAACTCTATGATATATGGTTGGCCTAGATGATGATGATTAGCCAACAGGATCGACGTATTGTGGCGACGACCATTTGGATTAATGGTGTCACCGCAAGACGGAGGTTCTGGGCAGTAAGACCCGGGAGTGAATGCAAAAAAGAGGGTCTTACAAACTGGTATCAGCTCAGCCAACTTTGATCCAAGTAAAGAGTCCACAACCCTAGGCAACCCCGCTCGAGCTTAGTTTGAGGACAAACTAGCAGCGGAAGCAATGGTGTGCCCATAGGAAAAAATACGTTAATTGTCCATCAAAATGAGATGTTTAGGCCAACCTTCTAATCAAACCCATATTCTTTTGTAGCCTCCGGTGAACGTCCCCACCCGAGTGACGATTCCCCCCATGCAGAATGTAGTTTCGCCTGTGCAGAATGCAGTTCCTCCCATGCAGGATGAAGACCCTTCCCCATCGGCTCCCACCCCATTCCAACAAACTGAGCTATGATAGACATTGGCTACTATCCTGCAAGCCTTCTCCTAACCACAGGCCTCATTCCAGGCCCCCATCCTAGGGGAAAACTGGTTGAGTGTCTTTCGAGGCCTCTCCCCACCACCCTATGCGGGAACTGAGTCGGTAGTACAGATGGAGGAATGGTTAGACATAATTAAGGAGATGCTGGCCAGGATTCGTTGTCTGGTTGATGTGGCAGTGTCCTTGGCCATTTTCGCCTTGAAATCCCATGCCAAGCGGTGGTGGAAGTCAGCCCCAGACACCACCTTTGCCGGCCTAGAGTATGTCGATAATACGCGGGAAGAGTTCAGGGAGGCATTGCTAGAGCACTTTGTGCCGCAAACAGCTAGAGATGATTTGGAGGAGCAGTTCCTGCATTTGAAGCAGGGAAACCTATCAGTACTGGAATATTAGCGGGAGTTCTCGCACTTAGCCCGCTTCGCCATAGCCCATCAGTTGGATGACTCTGAGTACACCAAGAGATTTTTAAGGGCCTCTGAGACGACCTCAGGCAAGCCCTGCAGTATGCGGCGGATTCTGATTTATCCACGATCATCGAAACAGCAAGGAGGCTGGAAGCGGATCAGCTGATGATGAAGGGCAGAGGAAAAAGGCCAGCGGAAGTCATAGGGTCAGGTGGCAAGGGACATAAGAGAAGCAGGTTCGTCCAGCACAGGAGGGGTGGGGGCGACCCCATCCCGACTTCAGGCAGGAGCAGAGGCCTCCGACACTACTGGATCCCAAGCCGCTACAGATCAGAGAGCCACCTAGGCAAAGTGGAGGAGTAACCCATCCACAAGTGTGCTACCAATGTCACCAACCAGGCCACATCCGCATCCACTGTCTTCAAAGGGTTCCACCTCCACCTCCACCTCCCGCAGCCCCTCCAGCACAGCAGGGCCAAGGACGAGGACGAGGTCAGGGCCGATGACCTCACTGTAGAGGCCGACAGCCAGAATAGATGTATGCACTAGACCTTACTGAACCTAGAAACTTTGAAGAAGTGATTACAGGAACTTTAATCTTTTTCCCTTATGTTTACTTAGTACCTTGCAAGACCTTAGTTTGCTTTAAGTATGAACCGAACAACAAAAATTACTCAGGTATAGTACTAGTTTGCGGCAAGCCCGCATATACCTTGTTCAATACGGGTGCCTCACACTCATTCGCCTCAGCAAAATTTGTAGACGACTTGGATCAGGTGCATCACTTCCAAGGCATCCAAAGGAAGGTGCAACTTCCAGACTGATCGGAAATAGAAACGTGTGCTAAGTGCAACATGAACGTAGAGATTGGAGGGAAGTTATTCGAATCACCAGCTATGCTTTTAAAGATGAAAGATTATGACCTGATCTTGGGCATGAACTGGCTACATTGGAACCACGCCAAGATCGATTGCTCAACGAAGAAAATTGTCCTAAGGCACGAGGACTCCGAAGTAACGATCAAAGGTATTTGACACACCTCTCGTCATTTAATTTCATCTACTCATGCCGTTAAGGCCCATTTACAGGGAGACGAAGTCTACAAGGTTTGCTTCAAGATGAAGGAGGTTGAGAGTTCCCTAACCGATATCCCCGTAGTTCAAAACTTCCCTGACGTATTTCTAGAAAAACTACCTAGGTTACCGCCGCACAGGGAAAAGAATTTCAGATTCAATTAGTGTCAGAAGCTAGGCCTGTATCTAGATCACCCTACCAAATGGCCCCTAAAGAGTTGGCAGAGTTCCGCACCGAACTACAGGAGTTAGTAGATGCAGGGTTTGTCAGGCTGAGCTCGTCACCATGGGGAGCTCCAATGATGTTTGTAAAGAAGAAGGACGAGACTCTTCGGTTGTGTATCGACTATAGAGAACTCAACAGACTAACAGTGCGGAACACTTATCCTTTACCCTGGATCGACGAGTTGTTTGATCAGTTGGAAGGAGCGCTTTGGTTCTCAAAATTGTATTTGAGATCAAGTTACTATCAATTACGGATCCAAGAAGAAGATATTTCGAAGACGGCTTTTAGCAGTCGGTATGGTCTCTACGAATTCACGGTAATGCCCTTTGGACTCACAAATGCCCCCTCCGCATTCATGAGTATATTGAACCGTGTGTCCGAAGCCTACTTGGATATCTTCCTTACCATGTTCATAGATGATATATTGATCTACTCAAGGACGAAAGAGGAACACGCTCAACATTTGGTGCTCATTTTGGAAAGGCTTAGAGAGCATAAGTTATGTGCTAAATTTAGCAAGTGCCAATTATGGCTTAAGGAGGTAGCCTTCTTAGGGCATATCATCAGCGGGGCCGGATTGGCAGTAGATCCGGCGAAGATTCAGGCAGTGCAAGACTGGCCTCAATTAAAAATAGTATCAGGCGTGCGAAGTTTCTTAGGACTTGTCGGATACTACTGGAAGTTCGTGGAAGAATTCTCTCGGATTGCCCTTCCTCTCACCGAAATGTAAAGCAGCTTTCCAAGAGATAAAGAGTAGACTCATCTCCGCTCTAATTCTTGCACTTCCATCTGGGAAGGAAGGATTTCAAGTGTACGCAGATGCATCGTACCAAGGGATGGGTGCGGTATTAATGCAGCACGGACATTTCATCGCTTATGCTTCACGAAAATTGAAGAAGCACGAGCAAAACTATCCAGTGCATGACCTAGAGATGGGAGCTGTGATTTTTTGCACTAAAAATCTGGAGACACTATCTATATGGGGTTTACTGTGACATCTTTTCATATCACAAGAACCTGAAATACATAGACACTCAGAAGGATTTAAACATCTGGCAGAGGAGATGGGTAGAGTTTTTGTGTGACTATTAGTACACGATGCACTACCATCCCGGAAAAACAAATACGGTGGCAGATGCACTCAGTAGGAGGGATAGTACATCAGACAAGGAACCTCAACTAATGGCCATGGAACTAGTACAGATGCTGTACAACATGCATATCACACTAGTATCTAGAGATGTTCCAAAGGTCTACAAGGAATATCTAGCCTCGATGAGCTTAGTTTGTGACATCCAAGATCAGATCAAGGCTGCACAGAGATGTGATGCGAAATTAGAACCGGTCTTCAAGGCCTTGGAATCAGGCACCGCAGGGGATTGTTCATTGAAGGATGACATCACACATTTCTGGGGTAGAACTTATATACCTGTATGGGATAACCTCCGTGAAGATATTCTAACAGAAGCACATCACAGTAGATATTCAGTACACCCCAGAATCTCCAAGATGACTGTAGATGTAAAAAGAATGATGTATTGGCCAGGGATGAAGAGGGATATTGTACGTTTTGTGACCCATTGTGAGTCATGTCAACTAGTAAAGGCGGAGTGCAAAAGACCGGGATGGTTATTACAGCCATTGTCAGTGCCGGAGTGGAAGTTTGAGGACATTTCCATGGACTTTGTACATTGGTTACCTCGCTCCCGCTCCAGGAATTACTCTGTCTGGGTCATTGTGGACAGGTTGGCAAAGGTGGCCAGACTCATTCCCATCAAAAAGGGTGCTCCCATCAGTGTCCTAGTACAGTTATTTGTGGAACAATTCGTCAGATACCACGGAGTACCCAGGTCGATCGTGTCAGATCAAAATGGCCAATTTACGTCAAGGGAATGGAAGGTAGTTCAGGCATATCTGGGGTCATGTCTGACATTTAGCACTGCGTTCCACACACAGACCGACGGGCAGACAGAATGAACCATCCGGACTATGGAAGACTTGTTAATGTTGTGCGTACTACATAGTGGGGAACTGTGGGAGAGACTGCTGCCACTCATCAAATTCTCCTACAATAATAGCCAGCAATCCAGCATTGGCATGGCTCCCTACGAAGCTCTCTATGGCAGAAAGTGCAGGACACCACTTTCATGGGTACAGGATGAGGGCCCAGAGGCGCTGGGGTCAGAATATATTGAAGACACGGACGCCAAAATATGACTGATATGAGATCGGATGTTAGAGGCGCAGAGCAGGCAAGCTAAATATTACGACGTGCGGCATCGTAAGGTGGAATTTCAGGTAGGAGACAGAGTATTTTTGAAGATACGTCCGGCACATGGGGTCACACGGGTGCGACGACTGGGGAAGCTCAGTCCAAGGTATATGGGGCCATATAGGATCCTGGAGCGGATCGGCCCCTTGGCCTATAGACTAGAGATGCCGCAGGAGTTGGTCGGGTTGCATGACGTCTTTCATGTCTCCTCGCTTAGGAGGGCACTTCTTTGGCCAGAGAAACTGATTACTGGTACAACGGGCCCGAAAACATCCGACCGAACAGTTCATTTGAAGCCAATACGGATTGATGGCATAGCTGTCCGAGTCCTGTGGCGAAAGAAAGTTCCGCTGGTAAAGTTCCTTTGGTCTAACCACGGACAGGAAGAACATACATGGGATCCACTATATTTGATGCAGCAATAATATCCAGAGCTTTTCGAATTAGGTAACGCATAATTGCTTAAAGTTTTTCATGATTAATTAACTTGGTCTAAAATCCCGTACACCCGATCGTAATTTCGAGGACAAAATTGTTTTCCTTTGTATTGGGATTTGTAATATCCCCCAAACTACTGGCCCCCTAGGAAATTTTTGTCATGACAAAAATAGGATAAGAGACCAAGGGTACCTTGGTGACAAGTTGCTTAAGGGGAGAACACCATGGTGTGCACTTAGCCACCATGGGTCACCCCAATTTGAGGAAAATTCATGGGTAAACCAAGAAGGGGTGAAGCACCCCAAGCATCACTTATAACCATGGGAGAACCCCTAGGCTAAATTAAGGCATGTTAGGTGACATGTATGGTTCCTTAAACCAAAAAGGGGTGCCCCCTTAATCATTATAGGAGTCTTTGACCTGACTGGGTCAAGTTACACATGAAGACCCAACTTGACATACTTCACACTAGTATAGGTCAATTAGCCTGAGTATGGTGAAATTGACAACACACACCCTTCCTAAACATTATGGTAGACTAATGAGACAAAATGGACCCAATGAGATTGGTCAATTTTGGGAAATTAGGTCAATTACCCCAAAAGCCCCAATTTAACATATAATTCCCTCAATTGACTCAATGTGATAAAATTGATCACCCCTAACACTCCAATATCACTTAGGGAGTCTAATGGGTCCACATTGGACCCTTGGGACAAGTCAATTTTGGGAAATTAGGCAAAATTACCAAATTGCCACCAAATTATAATTTATGCTTTTTATGGTTCAATTAGCCCTCAATTGGCCAATTTGATCTAGCACAACCCTTCCTAAAACCGAAGGGGAGTATATGAGACCTAAATGAACCAAGGTGCACATTGAATTTTGGATGATTAGGGCAAAATCACCAAAATGCCCAAATTGCCCCTATAAGCAATTATGTGCAATTAAGCCCCATATGACCCCACCATGACATAATTCCTCTTGGAATAGGTCCATAGGGTCTAAGACAACAATATGGGTTAGTCAAATTGGTTGGGCTGAGCTTTGGTCAAGCCCAAACCCAAAAGCCCCAATTTGGCCTATTTGGGTCAAGTGAGCCCAAACTCAAAACTAATTGGGTTTAGCCCAACCCAAAGAGCCTATTAGCTAGATCTCATGATATTTAAACCCTAAGCCCTCTGAATTTTCGAAATTAGAGGGGTTATTTACAATAAATTTTGAATTAAAATGAGGAAGAAAACAACAGGAGACAAGGAAGAGGAGAATGAGGAATGGGTGCCAAATGGCACCCCACTTCCCTTCCCCAAGCTCTCCCCAGAGCTGGGTGATTAATTGCCTTCAATTTGGGGTAGAGGGAAGTAACATTTGATTTGCCAAATTGGCATCCAAGGGGCTCGATGAGACATCAAAAATGGCAAGCAGCCATATACACCCCTTCCCCTCAATACTCCACTCCATCACTTTCAGATCCTCCCAAACAATCAAACCGCCAACTTTGGAGAAGGAATCGACAGCTGCAACCCAGGAGAGACATGGCACTAAGGAGGTTGAGGTCGACAATGGAAAACCTGGTAACCACCACCAATGCGGCTCGAGCTCAGGCAAGATCCTCCCCCTCTCCACCTGTGCTAGATATCTACATCTTCTGTTTTTAAGACGAGCCGTGAAATGGTGTTTTCACTATTTTTTGTTTTCTATGTTCCTAGCCATGAAAATGAGTTTTACGGGAGGCCAGCTCCGGCCACCGCAGGCCAATCGGACACCACCAGTCGACGGCCAAATGTCGGCCGGTGGTGGTGGCTTGGGCGTTTTGCCGGAGACAATCAGAGTTTGCCAGAATCAAGGGCCAAAGTCTGCCCTAAGGAAAGCCATATGGGCCCTTGGCTAGCTAGTGACGATGAGCCCCCCAGCCGTTAGATCTCAGGTAAATTATTAATCGCAGACCATTATATGTTATTAATATAGAAAATCAATTTCTTTCACATATAATGCAGAAACTTGGGGAATTTATTTGGGGCCTTAGAGGCCCCAACAGAAAATACCCCCTGAATGAAAATTGTATCTTTTGACTTTAACAAAAATTAGAAATTTGTTTGAAGTCATTTGGAGCAATGTAGCTCTCTAAGCATCCATTTTGGTGAGACATGTACATATGGGCCCCTAGAACTTTAGAAATTAATTTTGAGAGATTAATAACTCTAAATGACTTGAAATTTAGGGCATGCATGGTCATGCCCTAAAGTACTTCCTGCCAAAAATTAGTGATTTTTGGAAATAATTTATCTAAGGTTTTATTCAACATTTCATTTTTCTTATATGGCTTAGATCTAGGGTTATATTGGTCCAAATCCACTCAAATTTTCTCTGGATGGTAGACCAGGCCAAACATAGTCCATGGTAGAAGTTTAAGGCCATTTGGACCACTGCATGTTGGGCTAACCCTCTTACATGTCTTGACATGGTTTAGGTGTGGTTGCACATAGCCTAAATGGGTATAATGTGACCTTAGCTCTTTTGACTTGGTTTCAGTCTCTAAAATTTTAGCCACACCTTTATGATGATATAACACATCACCAAACCAAAAATTAGAATTTGTTGGGCACATTTTCTAAAGTTTTTGTAGAAATAAAATAAATCATGTATGGTGCATATTATAGGTTATTTTGACTCAAACCACTCCAAATCTCCTTTGGGGTGGTTGGTTATGAGTGTATTAGTCGCTGGTGGAATTCTTGGCTAAATTGGACTCTTGTAGATGAGTAGATTTATGTTTTGATGAGCCATAGAAAAATCTTCATTTATGTCACACTAAATGTTGTTCTTGCCCTAGTCAAATAGACATGTTGTATACAAATTTGAAGCCCTTAGAGGCCTTAAAATGGAAAGTAGGCTGAGACAACTTTTGTAGGACTTTGTTTCTACTATCAGTAGAAAGTGAGATTACATCATTTGGTGTCATACAATTCTCCGCAGGGCAGATTTAGTAAGGCTATTCCTAGTGAAGGACAGACCTTAAAATGTGAATAACTTTTGTATAGTAAAAGGTATGAGGATGAAAACTTTACCATGTGTGTATGCGTCCTAGATATACCATGTGTCCAAAAATCAGAATTTTGGGGCACATTTTCCTAAAGTTTTATTAGAAATTAAATAGATCACATAAGGTGTATAATATGGGTGATTTGGACTCAAATCACTCCAAATCTTCTTTAGGAGGTTTGACAGCATGTAATAGGCTATGGTTAAAATTTTAGGTGTTTTGGACCTCTGCATGTTAGTTTATTTCACATGAAAGTGCAAGGAAAATTTGGTGTGCATATAACATAATCATGTAGTATTAGAATTACATGAGAATTTAAGGGTTTTCCCTTCGTCAACTTTCTTGAAATTTAAAACCTGCCCTTAGGATCATAGGACAATACTCTATAGTGAAAATCATCAACCTTTGGGTAAATTCCCTAGGAAAGTTGACTTCACATGATTTGGTCACATAGACCCCAAGTGAGTAATTATAGAGTCAAAGCTTACTGAAATGTTGTGAAATTTTGTGCATAGACTTTTTATATCTGCATGAAGCTATGGGAATTTTGTTAGAAATAATCATTGAGTAAATGACATACTTCCTTCACAAAGTACAATTTGAGTTTATAACTTGAGAAATTCATACCATGAAATATAGTTGCTGGATTGTTATAGAATTGTGTATATAGACTTTTAATATCAGTAGGAAGATCTGGGAATTTTGTTTGAATTAATCATTGAGTATATGACATACTTCCTTCACAACGTACAATTTGAGTTTATAACTTGAGAAATTCATACCATGAAATATAGTTGATGGATTGTTATAGAATTTTGTATATAGACTTTCCATATCAGTAGGAAGCTCTGAGAATTTTGATAGAATTAATCATTGAGTAAATGACATACTTCCTTCACAAAGTAGAATTTAATCCTATAACTTGAGAAATTAATTTCCTGAATTATTGATGTTGAAATATTATGAATTTTTGTAAAAGGTCTTCTTATATCAGTATGAAGCCATGAAAATTTTATTAGAATTATTCACAGAGTAAACTTCATACTTCCTTCACAATGTAGTATTTGTACTCATGACTTGAGAAATTAATTAATGATTTATTATTGCTGGAATATCATAGAAATTTGCACATAGACCTTTGACATCAATACAAATCTCTAGAATTAAATTGACCCCATACTTAGTTAATATTCATATAGACCAACTTGTAGGGCATGTGGTTTCACTTTAAGGCATACCGATATGCGAATAGTAAAAACTAATTTATGTGATTTAGACCACTCCAGACCATCATTCATGAATTTATTAACTCCTTGGTCATTATGAAGTCCTAGATTGCTTAAAGGATAAACCATTAGTCACCTTTATCAGAAGAAAGGGGTTGGGGTGCATTTAGTAAAACCATCAATTCTGGGTTTACAACGATATGATAAGAGGATTGAACAGTTAATAAGTATAATTGTGATTGTTGTATGTACTGGGTCCTTAAGTAGGTATTGTGTGATGACACGCAAAAATGAGTGGTCACTAAGAAAGGTAGGGCTCGATGTTCAATTGAACATCAATGCTCGTTTGTCCGGTCTAATGCAATCCAACCTAGGATTTTTAGAGTAACTAGAAAGGTAGTCGGTTAATAAAGATGGGTAGCCAACAACAAGACTAAATATCCTGGAAATGGGGATTTGGGCTTCAACCACCATCGCATCCCCTAGTACCGCTGTGAGCCCTTCACCGAGTAACCCTCGGGAAGTCTGGGATTGACTCTAAACTTCTAAGTATAACTAAACGGTAAATAAGAGTAGTTTAAATGAGAGAACTTGACAGGATAATCCCCATCCCAATTTTGGGATGAATTAGTATTGCTCAAGTAAGGACGGGTTAAGTCCTGTGTGCAGCAGGCCTTGTATATTAGAAGGACAGGTTAAGTCCTGTGAGTGGTAGGCTCGGCAAACTAGAAGGATGGGTTTGTCCTGCGAGCGGTATGCTCGGTGTTTCACTTAGAGGAATTGTTGTATCAAGTAGTATGCGGATACCCTATGTGTTCTTAGGGGCATACGTAAGGTCTGGACTGGAAGGTGTCATACTGGCCTAGGAGTGGACGACCCGATCCACTGCCCCTATTTGCCTCAACGGGGTGTACCTGAGTGTAGACTCAAAAATCAGGATAGAGGTGGTGCTTACCAGATAGTACACGAATACTATGTGTGTTCTTAGGGGCATACGTAAGGTCTAGGCTGGTAGATGTGTGACATAAGCCTAGAAGTGGACAAGCCCGATCCACTACCCTGTTTGCCTCAACTGGGTCCCTGAGTTGACACACTCGAACAGAGGGAACTAACAAAAGGTCTGTGCGTACATAGTCAGGTGGGTGAGTTGCATCATCACATTGCACATTATAGCACAACATCCTTGCACAAAACAGAGACCTCATCGTATGAATTAGTATGGGCTCTTTTATACGATGAGTATACCTTAGTACCAAATCCCTTAGCTTATGTGCCTTGTGCGTACGCATATAAGTTAAGGTTACTTTTATATCTACTCTTTACATTGAAAGTGAGGTTAGATCTTATATTTACTCTAGAGGGGGGGGGGGGGGTGAATAGAGTATTAAAAAGTTTTTCACTTATTTTTATAGCGGAATTAAAATAGTGATATATATATATGGACTGAGTCATTTATAAAAACAAATAAAGAAAACAGCACAGCACAGTACAGAAAAATAAACAAAAACACAGAAGACACAAGGATCTATAGTAGTTCCCTAATAAACCTGGGTACATACTCTTCTACCACCATTGGTAGGAATCCACTAGGTTTTTGTTCAGGTGCCCTATCACCAATGCAGTTTTGATCAGGTGCCCAATACACCAACTGTAGGTTTTTGATCAGGTGCCCTGCCACCAAACAGTTAACTTTTGAAGGGAGTTAGAACCATGTACAAGATGGGATAAAGGTAAATAAAAGGGGTTATGAAGTTCTTCTCTGTCAATAATCTGAGAGAAGACTAGTGGATTGTGTTGATGTAAAGCTCCCCCTGTCTGATAAAAAATAGTTGACAGTTGAAGGATGGAGCATTCTCTTGAATGATATGGGATAGCGTCGGCGGTAGCACTAGCGCCGCGCATAATATGTCCTAATATGGGATAGCGCTGGCGGTAGCACTAGCGCAGGCGCTAGCGCTAAGGCTATAAAATGGACCCTTCTCTTCTCGTTTTGCTGGCTAATTCCTGAGAGAGGTCTTGGGCCAGAGTTCCAAAGCTTTATATGGCCGAGAGTTGATCTCCCACCAAACGCTTAGAGAGTTTCTGAAGGAGGACTTGATCACGCTACATCCGAAGAGGGATCGCTTCAACCTCGCTTATTCTACAGCGATCGTTCATCTCCGACTTCAAAAGTTTCTTAGAGGGAATTTTTAATATTGTTGTTGTTATTTTATTTCATATCTTTTGTAACCGTTAGAGAATTCGCCTCGTGTTGGCGACTAGGTCTGGGTAGGACTTAGGGCAGGAATTCGCCTCGTGTTGGCGACTAGATCTAGGTTAGGTCTAGGGGGTGCTCGAGGCCATATCCGGGGAATGGTTGGCTAGAGCGGCTTGAGGCCATATCCGGGGAAGGAACGGCTAAAGCCAACCGGTTCGTGGGGATACGAGTCGGTATAGAAAACAAAACGAGTCTTTCATATTTCGCTTTGATTTCTTGCGTCATTGAAATCTAATTTTGTAATCAATTTTATTAATAATAATCATGTCTATCTTTGTGTAATAAAATTGATTTGATCTTCATTTCTCTAAATTGTTTACTATCCTCTCCTTCATTATAAAACAATTTAGATCTTTATTCAAAATCACTATTTTGATCTCTTATCATAAGCAAGTATTTCAAAATATAATATAAGTTTTTTAAAACCCTTATTCAGCCCGCCTCTAAGGGCGCCTACCGATCCAAGTGTGGTATCAGAGCCAGGTTTTATTCTAATCGGCTTAACAACCAGGAATAATGGCGTCTCATGATCTCGCTTCTATTAGTGGAGTAAATTTTTATGAAGAAGAAAAATCTCTTAAACCGCCTTTATTCGAAGGGAGAAATTATAAAGGGTGGAAATTTTTAATGGAAAATTTTATTAAAAATTTAGATATCAATGCATGGGATATAGCAATAGTTAGACCAGCGAATGAATCAAATAAACAGGAACGTCATCTAAATGCAAAAGCTTTAAATAGTATTTTCTGTGCTTTATCTCACGAAATTTCAAAATTAATATATTGTTTTTCTAGTGCATACAAAGTATGGAAATTTTTTGAAGAAATTTATGATTCTCCTTCTACATGTGTGGAACAATCATAAGAACCGGAGAATATGCAAGCTTGCTCAAGTCTTCAAGAATGCTCCTCTCATGATGGATCATTGGAGCACACATCAAATGGAAGAGAATGAGAAGTACTGTCTTCGGAAGAGGAGTGCCAAAAATATGTCAAAGAAACTACGTGTTCAAATCGTGCCTCTCCCGAAAGCAACGTAAGGAAATCAAATCCCATTTTTTGTACTTCTATATCTTCATTACAATTGCTTCAAACTACAAAGCGCAAAATTAAGAAATTAAAAGATGCTAATAAATATTTGCGCTTAAAAAACAAAAATTTAAAGGCAAAAATTAATGAGCAATCAAATTCAAATTTATCTAGTTTCATCCATGGTTCCTTAATTGAAAACACTACACCTTGTGTAGAATATAATGAATTAAAAGAAAAACACAAGGAACTTGAAAAGGAACTTCTTTTTATAAAAGAACAAAATGAAAGATTATGTTTAGAAAATTCATCCTTGAAAAATGATTGTGCTAAGTGTAAGGACTATAAAATTGAAATTAAAGTGATGGATGAAACATTTGATGAATATAGAAATAACTATCAAAATCATATTGATTCAATTGTTTCCATTCTTAAAAACAGCACAATCGCTTATAATAAAGCTATACATAATCTTATAGTTAAGAATGATGAATTAAAATCAAAAATCATCTTGCTTATGAAAATGGTAAATACAAATTCACAATATCAAACTATATCTAAAACAAGTTGAATATGAATATGAACATCTTACCTAAGTTTAAAAATGGGAGTAAGGAACATAAAGGATTTGTAAATCAAAATAAAAATCACCATAATTTATAATATCATGTTTCTCCCAACCTAAAATTAAATGCACACAAATTTCCTTCAAAGTATAAATTCAAAAAACTTTTTGATCCAAATATTCAAGTAAATGATTATGGAAATTTGAAAACTAAAAATAATGTTTTGCAAAATCATCATGGAAATTTGACAAATAGAAATAATATTAAACCAAGGTTTGAATGGAGGCCCAAATTAAGTTAAAGATAAAACACTAACTCCACTTAAAAGGGCACATTCGACCATATCTCCCCAAAAGCAAACACGATGTATTTGGGTACCCAAAGGAACCATCGCACCCGGTCCTCTTTGGATACCTAAATCTCTCATTCATTAGTATCCAATCATTTGCATGAAGTAGAAATCAACTAAAAATAAAATATCAATATCTACTTCATGATATGCTTAATTTCCTTTTTGTTTTTTTTTTGTTTTTATTTCTTTGAGCCATCATGATATGATCACTTTATACAACATGTGATATGACTTTCACATATTAAACCAAAACTCATAAATAAATCAAATTGAATAAAGTTGAATAAAATGTCATATCATTTTTTTCAAGTGATCTACTTATCCTTTTTATTTTTGTCCTTCAAAATCCATTTCATAATAGTCTTATAAAAATTGAAAAACTAAATTTGTCATATGATATTATTAAGACTAAATGAAATAAGTGTCAAAATGGATTTAAAAGGTGTATTTTAGGGGTATTAGAATAAATTTATAAAATGCGCAAGTTTTGCCTAGGTATTTAATATATTTGCGTTATTTTTTATTATCCCTAGTATGTTAAATCATAATCATGTCTAACTGAAATTGAAAAATTGCATGAATATTATTTCACTTATTTATGATCATTTCACTCATGCATATGTTGTGCAAAACTCAATAACTAAGCATTAATGAACGTGAAACCCATGTACTAAAATTTTAACTTCCGCAACTTTTTGCGATTTCTTCTCGTCTCTTCACTTCATTAGAAATGCCTTACATTGCACAAGCATAATTAAGAAAAATTGGAAGCAAAATTGAAGAAAATCTAGGTTATATGATTAAAATAAGCACTCTTTGTGAGCTAATGCAGGCGCTAGCTCGAGTCTCCGATTTTCTGTAATTTTAAAATTATGAAAAATCACTAAAAATATATTATTTTATATGTACTACTCATTTTTGCATCTATGCCTATAATTGATTTTTGAAAAATTAAAATACAAAATTACAAAAACCAAATTACAAAAAAATATTTTTTACTTCCTTCCTTTGGTTATTTGTTTGATTTCTATATGCAAAAATCAAATACAAAAATACAAAACAAAAATAAGTATGAACAAGTATTTTTTTGAACTTACATTTTCTACTTACATGTATCTTGCGAAAGGGAGATTTGGGCTATCATCCCATCACATCTCCTAGTACTGGGCAAACCCCTCACAAGGTAGTCCTCAGGAAGTCCAAGATCAATCTTATGAGTTCAAACTTTAAATCAAAATTATTCTTCAAAATATCAAAAATACTGTATGGACTTCATTGAAAATCAAGCATGATTTAACCCATCATTTAGACCTTCTACAATGTTACAATTCATTCCTTCAAACTACGTTGAACATTGTTTTTATCATGCTTTGATATTTCTACTCATTTGTGCATAAAATTGTATTGTAAAAGTTGTGTAGAACTAAGCTTAGCATGCCTCTAAGTATGAGTAAATATTTTACGGTTGATAATGATAATCATTCACTCACTTATTTTGGCAAAGTTTACATATGCTTTTAATCTAAGAATGCTTGTTGTGTATTGTAATTGTACAATGAATTAAAATTTGCACAAGTATTTTATCTACACTACATTTACTTGCACTCTTAAAAAATTAACAAAAGTGGTTGTACTTTCAAAATTCAATTGGTTTGCAAAGCAAGTGTAATCGGAGAACTTTGTACAAAAAAATCATGAAATAAATTGACAAAGATAACTCCACCAAGCACTACTTGAACCTCCTGATAAGTCTTAATAAGCGTTATGAGGTTGAGCACCTTGGAAAGATTAGTAAAGTGACTTGTGCAAACTTTTCATTTTTAAAATAAAACCACTTATTCTTAAGTACACCGGATCACAAAAAAAATCAATATTGAAGAATAAAATTGTGTTATCCCCCAAGCACTACTTTGCACCCTGATAAGTCTTAATGAGCATTGTGTGTGCAAAGAACCTTGGTAGTTGTACATTTTTCTTTGTTCTTAAAAGTGTGTGGAAGTAAAATTATTTGTGTTTTATTGTGCACTTTACTTTACACATGTCTTGTATTTTTTATTAAATCATTTGTTTACTCTCTTCAAAATACACTTTTGTGCACATCATTATCTTCCATAACACTTCTTCTTATGAGTATTGGATCCTAATGCTAAAATTCTATATTACTCTTTCTATATAAATGCACTAGATAACCTAGCATGCTTTCTACAATGTTTGGTATGTTTTGAAATTGTGAATTAAAATAACATTGTAGTAATCTCTTTTTAATAACATTATTTCATGCTTGGTTACTTTATTGTTAAACTTATGGATTTTAATTGAACAATGATTTACAAAAACATCTTCTTTATGAAATTTAACTCATATATCTTTTTATGGATCATCATTGATTACAATAAGATGTTTCTTGTATTTCGATAAGTCTTCCGCATCATAACCATATAATTGTTTTACCTTGCACTTTTATGCTTATTTAAAGTCTTTTATTTTGTGTGCATCCTCACTTGAATCTTAACATTCCTTTCTTTCAACAAGTGGTAGACTTGCTTGGTAAACTTTATATTGGTTGCTTTAAACAAGAATATTTTTTATGCTAAAAACTCTAATTTATTTCTATGAAAATATTGTAATACTAAAACTCTGATTTATTAATGGATTTCAAATTAGCTCTGTGACTTTTTTCTTTAAAAAATTCAAATAAAAATGTAAACTCATAGGCTATGAACGTATCATCAGAATTAAATGATTAATGTTTCCAATAACTATTATCCATGATTACATATCTCACCATAGCGGTGGCGTAGGGTTGTAGACATTAGATAACCTGACCTCAATGTCATGTCTTGTCCTTAACCGGGGAGGGTTCTAGTGGGGCCTTGCGAGGCACTGGGGGGAAAGAGTGCTGTGTTGAGTTTTTTTTTCTAATGTTTGCATATGGGACTAACACCACAACCTGCAGCATGTATGCAGCTCCTCATGCCCATCCGTCACTTAGTACGGGGCTAGGGTGTAGAAATATTGTCTGGGTAGATTGGTTATTTGGAAATCATTACCTTTTTAAGCTTAAAACTCTTATATAAAGGGGAAAACTAACATTATAATATTGATTACTTGGCAACTGTTATATTGTTCATCTTTAAGCTAAAAACTCTGATCTATCTCTATAAAAATTATTCTAAAACTCCTTATCATTTCATTCTCTCTAAAAGCTCGATCATGCCTTTATCTTCTAATCAAAACTTTTCTGTGTTTTGTTTCCTTACCCACTTTTGCTAATAACAAAAGGGGGAGATCTTCCATGATAAATAAAATCCGCTATCAAAATGAAAAACTAACTTGATTAATTAAAGATGATAGCTTACATATTAGGGGAGCATTCACTTAGGGGGAGCATGTATTTAGGGGGAGCAATTCTAAAATTTTATAATCACTATTTGTCCTAAGTCATCACTCACACACACACACAAGTAGGTTACATCATGCTTATATTAATGCTCTGATTTATCATTAATGGATTTGTTAATATCAAAAGGGGGAGTTTGTGGGAACATGGTCTTCCGCATCTCCTAGGTTTGAGAATAACAAATCCTATGTGTATTTGATCTTGTGTGTTTACGTGTGCAGGAAAACAAAGTCCATATGACTCAAGGATTACATAAGAAGATTGCCCCCAAATTTGAGCCATCAAATCCAAAATTCCCATAAGTGTCGGCGGTAGCACCTAGTGCTCGGCGCTAGCGATGATTAGCACAATTTCAGGAGCACATATAGAAGGAGCTAGCGCATGGCGGTAGCCGATAGCGCAGGCGGTAGCGCGGAGCACAGAAGGCAAGAGAGAAATGTTTCCTCAGATTGAAGATTCTGCCGCGCAGAATGTCCTAATATGGGATAGCGCCGGTGGTAGTGCTAGCGCATGCGCTAGCCCTAAGGCTATAAAATGGACCCTTCTCTTCTCGTTTTGCTGGCTGATTCCTGAGAGAGGTCTTGTGCTAGAGTTCCAAAGCCTTATATGGCCGAGAGTTGATCTCCCACCAAACGCTTAGAGAGTTTCTGAAGGAGGACTTCGTCACTCTACATCTGAAGAGGGATCGCTTCAACCTCGCTTATTCTACAGCGATCGTTCATCTCCGACTTCAGAAATTTCTTAGAGGGAGTTTTTAATATTGTTGTTTTTATTTTATTTTATATCTTTTGTAACTGTTAGAGAATTCGCCTCGTGTTGACGACTAGGTCTGGGTAGGTCTAGGGGGTGCTCGAGGCCATATCCGAGGAAGGGTTGGCTAGAGCGGCTTGAGGATGTATCCGGGGAAGGAACAGCTAAAGCCAACTGGTTCGTGGGGATACGAGTCGGTATAGAAAACAAAAAGAGTCTTTCATATTTCACTTTGATTTCTAGCATCATTGAAATCTAATTTTGTAATCAAATTTATTAATAATAATCATGTCTATCTTTGTGTAATAAAATTGATTTGATCTTCATTTCTCTAAATTGTTTACTATCCTCTCCTTCATTATAAAACAATTTAGATCTTTATTCAAAATCACTATTTTGATCTCTTATCATAAGCAAGTATTTCAAAATATAATATAAGTTTTTTAAAACCCTTATTCACCCCCCTCTAAGGGCGCCTACCGATCCATCATTTAATTCCTTTTCCTTTTCAATAAATGATATCCTTTTCCAATAATCCAAATGGCTATTTTCTCGAGAGAAGGCAATGGAAAGGAATAAAAATAAAAGGAAGGATATAATCCTTGACTTATCTAGAATATAGATCTGTTGCTGACTTAGGTTGATCTGTGATCAGAGAATAGAATATAACTGATCTGTCTGAAATTCGTCGAGCTAAGATAAGAATTCATCTGTCTGAATGTTGAGTTCGTCGAACGCTGAGACTTGGGAAGTTCGACGAATGCTGAGACTTAGCAAATTTGTCGAACGCTGAGACTTGGCAAATTTGTCGAACGCTGAGACTTGGCAAATTCGTCGAACGCTGAGACTTAGCTTTTCCTAAGTTCGAATAGCCTAAAACCTTGACCCTTAGACTATACAATGGGGGTCAACTTAGTCCTAGTCAACAGATAGTGATCCTAGCCCAAATCAGTAATATGGTTGTTCCAACAATCTCCCCCTATTTGGGTTAGGATACTATTTGACAAAAATCAAATAAAATAATAGAAAAACAGCAGAGCATATATATCTGACAGAATGTAAATTCTTTCCAGCAGATAAAAGAAATATATTGCTCTGAGTTTAGATACATTACATTGAAAATAGAAAATATACCAAAACTAAAAAGTCAGAACCTTTACTTCTTCTCTAAAGGATGCTTGAATATGATTTGCCTGTTTGGGTTTTCTGATTCCTTTTTACTCATATAAAGGTCTTGAGCTCCCAGCATGGTTTGAGATTTAACATGAAGAACCAAAGATGCTGGGTGCAACCATAAGTAATCTTCTGCATTGAATAAGTTCCTTGAACTGTACTTTTCAAATTCTTTCTTTCTGAACCCTGATACAGTTGAATATTGAGAAAAATCTTTTCCTCCTGCTTTTGCCCTGTTAATTTGAGTTGTGGCAATAGATTCCTTGAATCTAGCCATCTGAGAAATTCTTTCTGATTCCGGATTGGGAGAAGGAGGCCTATCATCTATTTCCCTGGCCTGATAAGAGGATTGATAATATTGAGAAAAAAAAATTTCCTATGAAAAGAACCATCAGATATATGAAATTTATAATCTGAGGAAATAGTTCTGGATGATCCTGAAGGAGGAGGTCTGGAAGACCTAGAACTCTGAGGGCCACTAGAACTAGCTGGTCTCCTTGACTGCTGAGAAAAATGTCTTTGGGAGGATGAAGATAGTCCTGAAGAACCTGTTGTACCTACTGCTGGAGGAGGAGGAGGATGATTATACTTGACAGGCTTGTCAGAGTAATAACCAGTCTTCCTCATCTTCTTTCTTTTATTAGCTTCATTTTTGGATAGCCTCATCCCGGATGGGGAATCCCTGGAAAGAGTGATATTATGAAGAATATAATATGGGATATCATTCTTAGAGGAGGGAGGCTTAGGAACAGCCTTAGGCTTAGATTTGGACTTTCTTTTCCTTGAAGATGTGTCATCTGAATCATCATCATCTTCATCATCAGCAGAAGAGGACTGAGGATTATCATATAAATCATCAACTGCTTCAAGAGCTTTAGAAATATCTTTCTCAACATCGACATTATGATCAACATCAATATCATCAAAATTTGGCAATGGGGAATCATCAAAGACAAAGGTAGGAGGAGAATTCATCACTCCAACTACTTCTGATTCTTGAATTTGATCTTGAACTGGAGCTGGATTGCTTCTTCAAAAACTGGAGCTGGGGCTGCTTCTTCATCACAAAACATATCTGATCCTGCAACTGCATTCACTGGAGCTTCTTCATGAGACATCTCCCCCTTCCTAGTTTCAGGAAGCCCTGAAGCTAGGCCCCTAGAAGAAGGGACAGATAAGGAGGTAGGGAATGAAGCAATTTTAGTAGAAAGGTGAGATAGGGCTTGAAACACTGGAGCAAGCTTTGCATCTAGGAGAGCATCTAGCTTGGGAGATATATGTTGGAATATCTGATCATCTAGAGATGAGAAATCAACATACACAAGGTCTTGTGGATGCTGAGATGATGATGGGATAGAGGATGGAATAGAGGGCATGAAGACGTTAGTGGCATTTGATATGGGTGGATGAAAATCTTCCGGAATAGGAGAATGAGGTTGGATAGGTGACTGAGGATGGATAGGTGACTGAGGTGGAGATAAGAGATTGAATGATGGAAGGGGAAAGGTGTCAAGACGGGTAAGGAAATCATCTTGGATAGAGGATGAAGGCTCTTCAGACTGATGTGTCTGGAGAGGAGTAGAAGATGGCAATGAGGATGAAGGGTTTATTGGAGAATTGGGAGGAGGAATTTCTTTAGAAGAAATAATAGGTTGAGAGGGGAGAGGTGTTGGAGTTGGGGTGGAAGAATCAAGAGGTGGGACTTCTGGAAGGGTCAGGGGAGTGACTGGGTCAGTCCTTGTACCTTCAGAAGCTGGCCTGGGGGCATCTGCCCTTGGAATCTTCTTTTGGATCACCCTTTCCCACTTGCCAAATAGAGCTGATGTTAGCCTCTTGCTAGCATTAATAAACACCTTAGAAGAGACCAACGGGTCTAGATATTTTTCTTGAAGAAAAATTCCCAATATTCTGCCATAACATACATTAGTCTTGCTTATTTTCTTCTTAATTGATTAAAAAAGAATCAATCCCCAATTTATTTTCTTCTTCTCTACCAAGGCCACCATCAACAGAAATTGGTGCCTGGTTATATAATCATGGGTTGAGGTCTTCCCTAGCAAGACCTTTCCAACAATATCTGCCAAAAGCTTATATTCACTGGATAAGTTTTTCTTCAACAGATGGTTAGGGTTTCCAGACGAATGACCCATCTTAACCAAAGCATTATCAAATTCAGCAGAACTTATTTCTAACTCATCATTACCATTCAATAACCCAAAAACTTCTGTTAAAACATCTGGGGTGAGAGTAACCTGATTTCCAGATATTGTTCCTGATATAGTTGTTGCATTCTCTGCCTTAAGGGTGTGAACCCATTCCTTTATCTCGACTACTGGAAGCTTGATTCTTGTGGTCATTAACTTCTTAAGCTGTTGTACTTCAAACAAATGAAGAATGTCCTGGAATATTTGATCGGAATGCGCAAACGACTCGATGTCGATATCAAACCCAGCGTCAAACTTCTTTGAGGAAAGAACTGCTTGAGAAATCTCCATTGTTACCTGCAAAAGAAAGAACGATCAAGTGCAAAGGGAACTGGAGGGAAAAACAATTTCTGTAGGCGCAAAGATAAAAGGAAATAAAAGTTTGATTATATAGAGGGATTGGAGAAGACGCAAGCTTTCGTAGAACTGAGGTCGGCTAAACCTAATAGGTTTCGTCGATCTCCGTTCGACGAAAGACTCAATTTCGTCGATCTTCGTTCGACGAAATGATGGGATAAGAAAAAAAATTTAGATAATTGAGTCTCCATCTATCATTCCTAGCTGATTTATAAAAAAGATATGTTTCTTTTCATCCAAGGGTTTGGTGAAAATATCAGCCCTTTGCAAATCAGTACAAATGAATTGTAGGCAAATTTTATTTTTATCCACATTATCTCTATTAAAGTGGTGCCTAATTTCTATGTGTTTAGTCCTACTATGGAATACTGAATTTTGTGTTATAGATATTGCACTAGTATTGTCACAAAATATAATTGAATTATTTAAGTTGATACCATAGTCTAGAAGTTGATTTTGTATCCACAGTATCTGTGAGCAGCAACTGCCTGCAGCAATATATTCTGCTTCAGTTGTTGATGTAGACATAGATGTCTGTTTCTTACAAAATCAAGACACAAGCCTATTACCAAGAAACTGGCAAGTTCCTGATGTGCTTTTCCTGTCTACTCTGCATCCAACATAATCAGAATCTGAGAATCCAGATAATTCAAATTCTGATGCAGTTGGATACCAGAGTCCTAGATTTGGACAACCCTTTATATATCTCTAAATTCTTTTTAGTAAAATTAGGTGAGATTCTTTGGGGTTAACTTGGAACCTAGCACAAATACATGTAGCAAACATTATGTCAGGTCTACTAGCTGTTAGGTAAAGTAAAGAGCCAACAATTGCTCTATACACTTTCTGATCAACAGGTTTCCCTGATTCATCAGTGTCAACAACAGCATTGGAGGGCATGGGTATTTTCATAGTGGAAGCATCAGACATACTAAATCTTTTCACTAATTCCTTAGCATACTTGGATTGTGATATGAATATGCCATTTGGAGTTTGCTTCACTTGAAGACCAAGAAAGTAAGATAACTCACCCATACAACTCATTTCAAATTTAGATTGCATTAGGTTAGAAAACCTTTTGCATAGATTTGAATCAGTAGAGCCAAATATAATATTATCTACATAAATTTGAACTAGTATAGTTTTATTTTTATGTATCCTGAAAAATAGGGTTTTATCAACAATGCCTTTACAGAATTTGTTCTCCAAAAGAAAATTAGCTAAGGTCTTATACCATGCTCTGGGAGCTTGCTTGAGACCATAGAGAGCTTTATTAAGCTTAAATACATAAGAAGAGTGAGTTGGAGAGATGACACCTGGTGGTTGCTCCACATAGACTTCTTATTTGATGTCTCCATTCAAAAATGCACTCTTCACATCCATCTGATAGACTTTGAACTTCTTGAAGGCAGCAAAAGCAAGAAATATCCTTATAGCTTCAAGTCTAGCAATAGGAGCAAAGGTTTGATCAAAATCAATTCCTTCATCCTGAGAATATCCTTGGGCTACTAATCTTGCTTTTTTTCTGATAATTATGCCTTGATCATCTAGCTTGTTCCTGAAGACCCATTTAGTGTCAATGACTGGATGGCCCTTTGGTCTTGGATCCAAATCCCAAATCTTGTTCCTTTTAAATTAGTTGAGCTCCTCTTCCATTGCAAGAAACCAGTTTGGATCTTGTTCTGCATATTTTATGGATTGAGGTTCAACTTGTGATAGGAAACAAGTATGCATCTGATTTTGGTGTAGTTGATGCCTTGTTTGAACACCTGCTGAAATATCTCCAATGACTTGAGATGTTGGATGATCTCTAACTATGATGTGGTCAACAATTGGAGTTGGTTCAGCAATAGTTTCTTCTTGAGGGATATGATCAGCTGTCACTTGATTTGAATTGTCAGCAAGATTTTCTGGATGATCTTCTTCTTTACTGTCTTCACTAAGTTGAGATGATGGAAGTAGAGACTCTTCATTCTATAGATTTAGTCCATTTAGCTCTTCACATAGAGCTGGTACCTGCAAAATATGTTTGGAAGAGGTGGTGTTCCTCTCCTCATTTAACATTTTAGATTCATCAAAGGATACATGCATGGACTCTTCTATCTTAAGAGTAGATTTATTGTAAACTATATATGCTTTATTAGAAAGTGAATATACCTTCAGCAGATTTTGCTTCAAATTTCATGAGATACGTCTTATCATTGTTATGCACATAGCATTTACAGCCAAATATCTTAAAATAGTTAACCTTAGGCCTTTTATTCTTGAGTAATTCATAGGGAGTTTTACCCTTAAGCTTATGTATCAGGCTTCTATTCAACACAAATTTGCTATGTTCACTGCCTCTGCCCAAAAAGAGATTGGCAAGTGAGCATCAACAAACAATGTAGTTGCTGATTCAATTAAGGTTCTATTTTTCCTTTCAGCTCCCCCATTTTTTTGAGGAGTTCTAGGAGCAGAGAAACACTGTCTGATCCCTTCTTTTCCACAGAATTCTCTCATCAGAAGAGATTCAAACTAAGTGCCATGATCACTTCTGAACAATGCAACTAGAGTAGAGTACTCAATCTTGATGGACCTGAGAAAGTCTGTCAGAACACTGAAGGTGTCAGACTTGTTCCTAAGAAAGAACACCCAAGTGAATCTTGAGAAGTCATCTACAATAACTAGAGAGTAATGCTTCCCTCTTAGACTTTGTATTTCAGTGGGTCCAAAGAGATCCAAATGCAGTAAATACAAAATCCTAGGTGAATCACTCTTGGATTAAGATTTAAAACTACTCTTGGTGTGCTTACCTAGTTGACAAGCCCTGCAGAGTCCTTCCTTCTTGTCTGAACCAGAAGGCAGTCCTCTAACAAGATTGTCCTTAGAAAGCTTAGATATAGTTCTAAGGTTAATATGTCCTAGCCTTTTATGCCATAATTCATTTGTTTTATTTATAGAATTAAATAAGCAATTATCTGATTGGCAGAGTCAAAATTGACTAAATAAATATTTCCATATCTAATACCAGATAATACATTTATGTTTTTATTATTGGTAATAAGACATAAGGAGTGGTTAAAAGTTACCTGATAACCTTCATCACATAACTGGCTTATGCTGATGAGGTTGAGCTTGAGACCCTTGACATAAGCTAACTCTTTGAAGGTGACTGCTCCAACTTTGATTTGTCCATAACCTTTGGTTTGTCCACAGTTGGAGTCTCCAAAAATCACTTTGGGTCCAAGATTTGCCTTGTAGTTGCTTAGGTTGGCCTTGTTTCCTGTCATATGCTTTGAGCACCCACTATCCAAGTACCATTGTTCTTTTATTTTTGGATAGCCCTGTACCTGCAAAACAGAAAACATTCTAGTTGTTCTTGACCCAGACTACCTTGGGTCCTTTTGTCTTTCCACAAAAATCAGAAATGTAAGATATCTCAGACTGATCCTTATAGCCTTGTGGATGATATCTCCTTGGAGGAATTATCCACTCAGTAAAAGGATTTTAATTATATTGAGAATAAGAATTCTTCAGATATTTAGTATTTCATACGTTCGACGAATTTGGGTGAATTCGTCGATCGCCGTTCGACGAAATTGAGGTTATTTTGTCAAGCGTCGTTCGAATAATAACTATACTGAAAGTCCGTGTTCAGCTTTCGTCGGTCTCCGTTCAACGAATTCTATTGAATTCCTTTATTCTTACTATTCTTGCTTGAAATATTCTTACTAACATCTACTACCTCTTTGTTCTTAGCAGAAATGAATTTTACTGGTGTAGATAAGATGTTTTTCATAATAAGATGTGGCTCACTTGATGATGCACCCAAGCCCAGTCTGCCACTAAGTCTGGCATTCACTGTGCTTGTGATGTCCATCAGTTTGATACTTCTCCCATTGAGGGATTCTTCAAACTTCTTAGCTTCAGACAACTTGTTCTCAATGAGAACAATGTGTTCTCTGGAGGCAGCCAATTCTTTCTTAAGATTGACATTATCTTCACTTAGTTAGTTCATTTCAGCCAACTTATTTCTAAGAGAGATTATCTCTTTCTCAGATTTAATTAAATCTATACAAAGAGCTCTGAATTCTTCTTTGAACTCATTTGAATTAAAATCAAAGGTAGATATTACCTGATCACTGTCAATTTCAGATTCTGATTCTCAGAGTTGTTTCCTGAGGCATTGATAGCCATCATCCAGAAGTTTCTTTCTTCTTCATCATCACTGGAGCTAGATGATGATGCATATTCTGACTCACTGTTTTAGTCATATATAGCCATCAAGCATTGGTCCTTCTCATTTGCATTTTCTTCATCTTCAGAAGAGATGGATGAAGATTCTGATTATGTTTCACTCCAAGATTCAGCTATAAAGCCTCTTCCCTTATGCTTGTGTTTGTGGGAGGAATGCTCGCTGGAGTGCCTTTTCTCTTCTTTCTCTTTTCTTTATTTTGGTTCTCTGGACACTCAGGTAGAATGTGTCCAGGTTTCCTGCAGCCAAAACATATAATTTCTTTAGAATTAGTTTTGTCATACCTTGGCTTTTCTTTTGATCTGAGGTCCTTCTTTCTGAAATCCTTTCTAGCTATCTTGTAGAATCTCATGGCTAGAAGACTCATAAACTCCACTTCTCCTGGAGCTTTATCTTCCTCTTCAGTTGCTTGGAAAGCAATGCTCCTTTCCTTCTTGGATGCTGGTGAGGAAGTAGATTGTTCAGCTTCTCTGGACTTGATAAGCTGCTCATAGGATTTAAGCTTGCATAACAAGGCCTCAGTAGAGATCTCATTAAGGCTTCTGGATTCCTTGATTGGCCAGATCCTAGAGTCCCATGTGCTAGGGAAGCACATCAAGATCTTATCATTGACTTCAGTGATGGAGATCACTTTGTCTAGAGATTTCAGCTCATTGATTATGAGACTGAGTCTGTTGTACATATCTGCAACACTCTCAGTTTCTCCTTTCTTGAAATTCTCATACTGAGAGATGAGATGAGATCTTCTATCTTTTCTCTCATCTACATATCCTTAAACCATGTTGTTGAGGGATGTCCAGATGTCCCTGGCTGAGGTGCATTCCACAACCTTTTGAAAGATGTCATCTGACATTGTCTGTACCAATATATTCATTGCTTAGGCATCAGCACTTCTCTGCTTATTTTGAGCTTTTGTCCACTCAGGAGGTGGAACATCATTATTTGTTGTTGTTGTTTTAGTTCTTGTTGTTGTTGTAGGAGTAGGAGGTCCTGTCAAAATAACATTGAAGATATCCTCATCAATAGAATTCATATATAACCTGATCATTGCCTTCCATAATGCAAACTTATTTAGATTGCACATAGGAGGTCTTGTGCTTGAGTATTCTTTGTTCCGTGCCATGAGTTTTTAGAAAAATAAAACTCGAGAAGAAATTTAAGATCTAATTGATCTTTGGATTCAGGTGTTAGCCTGTAAAGAATTAACTAACCTCTGATACCAATTGAAAGTGAGGTTAGATCTTAGATTTACTCTAGGGGGGGTGAATAGAGTATTAAAAAGTTTTTCACTTATTTTTATAGCGGAATTAAAATAGTGATATATATATATGTGTACTGAGTGATTTATAAAAACAAATAAAGAAAATAGCACAACACAGTACAGAAAAATAAACAAAAACATAGAAGACACAAGAATCTATAGTAGTTCCCCAATAAACTTGGGTACATCTACTCTTCTACCACCCTTGGTAGGAATCCAATAGGTTTTTGTTCAGGTGCCCTATCACCAATGGAGTTTTGATCAGGTGCCCAATACACCAACTGCAGGTTTTTGATCAGGTGCCCTGCCACCAAATAGTTAACTTTTGAAGGGAGTTAGAACCCTGTACAAGATGGGATAAAGGTAAATAAAAAGGGGTATGAAGTTCTTCTCTGTCAATAATCTGAGAGAAGACTAGTGGATTGTGTTGATGTAAAGCTCCCCCTGTCTAATAGAAAAAAGTTGACAGTTGAAGGATGGAGCATTCTCTTGAATGAAAATCTTCCTTTGATAGCTGATGAATCTGAGAGACAAAGTTTCTCAGATTTGTTGTTGCTCTTGAATATTTTGAACTTGCAGCAGAAAACTGAGATTAGATTTGTGTTGTTGTTCTCAGAGAATGAAAGGGTTCTGCTTGAGGAAGATGAACTATGTAAATGCTTTTTCTTTTCTGCTTTCTATATATCTTTTTCTCGACTGTTACTTCTCTTTTCTTCCTATCTTGTTGTACTGCTGTAAAACTTCTTCTTCCTTTTTCCTTATAGAAATTCTGACTAATTTGAAAAATCAAATCTTCTGAATAAAGAAAAGAATAATCAAAATTGATTGTGTCTTGGAACTGCAATCTGAATCTTTAATTCCTTTTCCTTTTCAATAAATGATATCCTTTTCCAATAAGCCAAACGACTATTTTCTCAAGAGAAGTCAATGGAAAGGAATAAAAATAAAAGGAAGGATATAATCCTTGACTTATCTGGAATATTGATCCGTTGCTGACTTAGGTTGATCTGAGATCAGATAATAGAATATAACTGATCTGTCTGAAATTCATCGAGCTGAGATAAGAATTCGTCAATCTGAACATTGAGTTCGTCGAACGCTGAGACTTGGGAAGTTTGTCGAATGCTGAAACTTAGCAAATTCGTCGAACGCTGAGACTTGGCAAATTCGTTGAACGCTGAGACTTGGCAAATTCGTCGAATGCTGAGACTTAGCTTTTCCTAAGTTCTAACAGCCTAAAACCTTGACCCTTAGACTATACAATGGGGGTCAACTTAGTCCTAGTCAACAGATAGTGATCATAGCCTAAATCAGTAATAGGGTTATTCAAACATACATGATGTTACTTCCTTTTATATACAATAGACATGCTACTACAACTGCTATTTACATGATGTTCTTTCCTTTTATATACTCTAGATATGTGCCACACTTTATGCTTCCTTATACTATAGTTAGAACCGCATGAACTGTTTAATATACTCACGTCATACTGCTATACTTATATTTTACCCCTCAATACGTTTAAAGGAAAGGTGCTTGATGTATATACATAGACTTGATAGTTAGACCCATGTCACCTACTTGCTTTTCTTTTACCCCTTGTTGTCCTTCGCCTCCTCCTCCTGCACGGTGCCTAGGACTTGCGGGTGGAGGTGGTAAGGAACATGCTGAGTTTTATATACTGACATTCGGTGGACCACATCATTACAGGAGCACCAAGGAGAGGAGACCCTCAATAGGAGGGAGGTATAGGACTTGGTGGCTAGACCTGGACTCGGTCTCTCGGCAGCTGCAGGGAGAGAAACGGTGAGCGACCCTCTTCTGAGACCTACTCTTCACATCTACCCTGGGCAGAGCAAGGAGTTAAACATTTGTGAGGGTGTTAGTCCATGTCAGTGTCTGCAGTGTTTTATTTTCGCCAAGAGAGAGGCAAAGAAAAATATGTTGTATCGGGATTAAGCACTTTTTATTTACCGCACTCTGATTTCTATCTTTCACGTCATACTTTATCTCATTTTGGACAAGCATTTAATTTTTATGGTGATTTGTTGTGGACATGTGCTTCTTTAAATATTTTAACTCTGTGATATATGGTTGGCCTGGATGATGATGATTAGCCGGCAGGATCGGCGTATTGTAGCGGCGACCATTTGGAGTAATGGTGTCACCGCAAGACGGCGGTTCTGATCGGTAAGACCCAGGAGTGAATGCAAAAAAAGAGGGTCTTACACGTATGGTTAGGGTATTGTAATCTAGGACATACTTATATCATATTTTGCATGCGCTCTTTATGATTATATTATTCAAGCATTCTTGTTTTGATCAAACATGCTTCTTCATTTTTGTATATTTTTATCTTTTTGAGCATTAATGATCTTGTAAAACACAAGTATTTAAAAATCAATAAAAATATAAAATCCATTTTTTTAACAAACTAAAACTTGCTTAAAGAGCCTTCTAATGATCTCAAAAAGGTCTGAAATTTCAACACTAAGAAGGCTCCTATATAATAACTCAAAATCAAACAGAAGTTTTTTCAAAAATGCATGAAAACATTTACTGTCTCGGCGTTAAGAGATAACGCCTGCGTTAGACTTCAACGCCGGTGTTATAAGTTAAGGCATAACGTTATCCTTCTATGCAAAATCTTCAATATCCTAATGCTGAATAATATCTGATCTCTATATCACTTAGTACAGTATTCATGCACTCCTAACTACATTATTTGAATTAACATTATCCAAAATAATTTCCAACTTCTTTATGAAAAAGTATTCAATGATTTTGTGCCTCTGATCATCTCTAAAATGTCTGAAATTTCTACACTAAGAAGGCCTATATATATCCACTCTAATACAAAGAAAAATTTTCAAAAACCTAAGAAAATAGTTTTCTGTTTGGGCGTTAAGAAGTTAACGCCAGGCGTTAGCTCCTTTGGCCAAATTTTCATTTTATTTTTTCTAAAAATTTGTGGTATTTCTCTAATGCATTTTCTCTGTTTATTTTCTCAGATTTGAATTATTTCTTATTTGTCTTATTTCATAAATACAAAATTAAATAATCGAAAAATATTGAAAATATGTTTTTTTTCAATTGTTTGTTATCAATATTTAAAAAAAAAATTTGATTATAAAAACTTCACTTGAACAAAACATCTTAATATTTTCATTACAAATGGTCAAAGTTGATAAGACATACACTTAAAGTTTTTCTTCAATGTTTAATTTTCATTTCAAGTCTCCTAAACATTGTCTTATCTCGTCATGCCTGGACCTTAATCTTATTATGTGCAATTAAATGGTCTATAAAAAATTATGTAAGATTGCCTAGCATGCCTCTAAGTATAAGTAATGTTTTATGTTAATCAATGATTCATTCACTCACTATTTTGGTAATCTACATGTGCTCATAATCTTAGTCTTGCATGATTGTGTAGTGTAATACCTTTAACTTATTAAGTTGTGTGTTTATATTACCTACACCATCTTTCAAACAAAATATTTCTTGCACATATAGAAGTGTTATTTCAATATTGTTAGTGTTTGCAAAAACAAGTGAATTCGGAGACCTTTGTCCCAAAATTAAAAATATGTAATAAAATGACAAAGATAACTCCACCAAGCACAACTCACCCTCCTGATAAGTCATAATGAGCATTGTGAGGTTGAGCTCGTTGGAAAGAATTGTAACGTGTCTTCTGCAAACACATTTTCTTTATCGCTTCTAATTTTAAACCGGATCACTCAAAATAGAAATTCATAAAAAATACTTATGTGATCCCCAAGCAATACTTCGCTCCATGATAAGTCTTAATGAGCATTGTGTGGGCGAAGCACCTTGGTAGTTGTAATCTTATTATGTGCTTTGAAATTTTCTTCTAGAATTGATGTGTGAAAGTAATTAAAAGATTACAATCTTAACATTGTTTTACTGTTTCACTACATATGTCATGTGTTTATATTATTTCACTTGTATACTCCTATCAAAACACTTTTATGCACACATCATTGTTTTTCATAAAGCTTCTACTCATGAGAATTGGATCCTAACGCATATTTATATGATTCTGTATAAACTTAAGTAAAAGCACTAGATTGCAATGCATGATTTCTACAATGTTTTCTTTACTTGAAATACGAACTAGTTATATTGTAGCTCTTATCTTTTTGAATATGTTAAATCATGCTTGCCTATTAGTTGTGAAAAAATTTCAAGGATAATGCTCATTATATAAAATGTCTAGACATATTATTGGAAGAGTCAAACCAAAAAAAAAATTCAAAAATATTAATCTTAGTAACTTTGTTTTACACTTCTGCATTATTTGATCATGTACTTTTATCATGCTTTATCATGCTTATTTTCCTTGGTCTCTTATTCAGTTGTATCTTTCAAAATCTTTTGTTCATTATTTTCTAACAAGTGGAAGAATGACTTGTTTAAAGTACATGGGATATTATTACTCACGCTTATCATATTATTTTCGCTGTGCTACTCTCTCTTTAGCTCGATCATGACCTAATTTATGCTTAAAACAAAACTCTTATCCTCTCTTAGTTTGTCCCAACTTTTGTCTTCTTTACTCTAGTTTTGTTTTTCACTCCACCCACTTTTGCTAATAACAAAAGGGGAGAATAAAATGATAAATCTTAATAATTAATGGAGTAGTATTCACTAACTTAAGGGAAAGCATAAATCTAGTTTATGGGAGCATACACTAAGGGGGAGCACTTAAGTAGGGGGCACAATTTAACAAACTATAATCTATATGTTGCTTAGTGTCATATATCCTTCTAAAAACACATCTATTATTTATGATTCTGATTTATCACTATTGGTTTTGTTATTATCAAAAGGGGGAGATTATTGGAACACGATTTTCTGCATCCCTTTGATTTGAGAATAACAAATCCTACTTGTATTTGATCTTGTTTGTCATTGTGTTTTTAGCATGCAGGTTTGAACTATATTGGCACTAGGATGCTATATTGTTAGTCTGGATTTGCCCACAAGCTGAAATGATGAAAGTGGTCGAACGCCAGGCATTAGGTCTTAACATCGGCGTTGGCACTCGATGATATTGACACTCGGCGATATGGTCTGGACTTGTCCACAAGCTGAAATGATGAAAGTGGTCTAACGCTAGGCGTTAGGACTTAACGCCGATGTTTTCACTCAATGATATGGCATGGAGGGAAGGTGCCATGATTGCAGGAGCATTTTAGAAATGATTTGACTTAACGTCAGTGTTAGCCTCAACGCTAGCGTTAAGGTTTCCTGAAATGAATGTTTCCAAAGATGTAGTATTTCCTTCCTATTTTGAAGATCCGAGCCATCAAGTTCTTTCTATTTTGGGTCAACGCCTGGTGTTAGCCTTAACGCCGACGTTAGCTTCCAACCCTATAAATAGGTGGCATTCGTTCTCTTCAACCACAGATTTGAAGGAGCCCTATTCCAGCACTCTAAATTATTTGTGAGGTTTGTATTTCCAGACCACAAAGGATCTCCCATTCGATTTCAAAAGAAGGAATCAAAGGAGGCTTAGATCAACGCTAACTCAACGCGAAGAACGCACGCTTTGACTTCAACGATCTTCAGTGATTCTTCGTCATCTCCTTCAGATTACCTCATAGTGAGTTTTAATATTTTTCTTTTATATTTACCTTTATCTTTGTAATCATTTAGTGAATTCGCCTTGTGTTGCTGACTAGGTCTGGGTAGAACTTAAGGAGGAATTCGCCTTGTGTTGGCGACTAGGTCTAGGGAGTAGATCAAGGGGGTGCTCAAGGCCTTTCTGAGGATAGAAAGGCTAGAGCGGCTTGAGGCTGTATCTGGGGAAAGATCAGTTAAAGCCAACTAGTTCTCGGTAAGAAGAGTCGGCATAGAAAACGAAAAGAGTATTTCATATTCGCCTTGATTTATAGCGTCATAGAAATCAAATTTTGTAATCAAATTTTATAAATGATAATCATGTCTTTTCATGATAAATAAAATTGGTTTCATTTCTTATTTCTAGCTCTTTACTTTTGTTTCAATTTACTTATTAAAAAATCATAAAAGTTTTTCTTAAAATCCTATAGTTTTCTAAAACCCTTATTCACCCCCCCCCCCCCCCCTCTAAGGGCGCCTCAAGATCCAACAGGAAGAACCATTATAGACTTTGTCATAGCACATGAGCTAATTGTGACAAATACGTTCTACATGAAGAGGGAAGAACACTTAATTACGTTCAAGAGTGGACAAAATAAGTCACAAATTGTCTATTTCATGACTCGCAAAATGGATAAAAAGATTTGTACGGATTGCAAAGTCATACCAGGAGAAAGTTTGACAATGCAACATTAACTAGTTGTGTTGGATGTGCAAATTAAATTTGGTAACTTTAAGAGAAAGAAAAAAGTGTTGCCAAAAATTCGGTGGTGAAACTTGAAGAAGGAAAAAGAGGTTGCTTTCAAGGCAACAGTTATAGAACAACTAGTTGATGATCCTTATGTTAATCCTAGTGTCTCATGGGAAGTTATGCCTTATCATTTAAGGATAAGTGGAAAGAAAATACTTGGAGAGTTAAAAGGTTGTGCACCCCCACAAAAAGAATCTTGGTGGTGGAAAAAAGAAGTTCAAGACAAAGTGAGGGTAAAGAGGGTCAGCTACAATACATTATATGCTTGTAGGAATGATGAAAACTTGACAAAGTATAAAGTCACCAAGAAAGAAGCTAAAAATGCAATAAGTAATGCAAGAAGTCAAGCTTATGAAGAATTTTACAAACGACTAGATACCAAAGTTAGAGAGCGTGATATATATATAATTGCTTGAGCTAGAGAGAGAAAGACAGGAGATCTAAGCCAAGTTAAATGCATACAAGGTGAAATAGATACAGTTTTGACGGATGATGTGGCTATTAAGGAAAGATGGAAAAGATACTTTTATCAACTATACAATGAAGGAAAAGACAATGAACTGAACTTAGAAGAGTTAAGTAAATCGGAGGAGTATAGAACATAACCTTTTATCGTAAAATTCAAGCATCAGAGATAGATGACGCTCTGAAGAAGATGAAAAATGGAAAGGCGGTTGGACCAGACGATATACCCATTGAAGTATGGAAATGCTTAGGGAGGGAAGGAATTTTATAGCTTACAAGTTTCTTCAATAAGATTATGAAGACAAAGAGGATGTCAGACCAATGGAGAGAAAGTATTTTGGTACCTTTGTATAACAACAAAATTGATATACACAATTGTGTCAATTATAAGGGAATTAAAGTAATGAGGCATACTATGAAACTATGGAAATGAGTACTAGAGAGAGGAGTTAGACGAGAGACTAGCATCTCAGAGAATCAATTTGGATTCATGCCAGGGAGGTCAACCATGGAAGTTATACATTTCTTGAGGAGACGCATTGACAACTATCGGGACAGATAAAAAGATCTGCATATGTTGTTTATCGATTTGGAGTTGTCTTATGATAGGGTTCCAAGAGAGGTCTTGTGGAGAGTCTTAGAAAAGAAAGGTGTAAATGTATCATACATTGACGTAATCAAAGATATGTATACAAATTCTGTTACCAGGGTGAGGACGTCTGGAGGATTAACACAAGAATTCTCTATCGTTGTTGGCTTACACCAAGGGTTAGCTTTAAGCCCTTATCTCTTTACCCTTATCTTAGATAAGCTCACCAGACATATCCAACAAGCAATACCTTGGTGTTTATTATTTGCAGATGATATTGTTTTGGTCGATGAGACATGCGAGGGTGTAAATGCGAAACTTAAATCTTGGAGAGACACTTTAGAAAAGAAGGGTTTTAGGTTGAGCAGGACAAAGACGGAGTATATAAATCTTAAATTTAGTAGTATCAGAAGGTCGGATGACTCCGTCATTAAATTGGGTGAGCAAGATATTTCCCACAGTGAGTGCTTTAAATATCTGGGATCGATAATTCAAAAATATAGAGGTGTAGATAAATATGTTATTGATGTAGGCCCGTCCAAGACGTTCCTACACGGATGGTGAATCGACGACTCTCGTAATGTTTTACGCCCTCTTTGTCACACACTAACGAAACGCAGCAATTACAATAGATTTTATTTATCTCTCGCGCTATCGTACGGGTAGCCGCACCGCAAATGGCTCGGAGAATGGCTATTGGCCAAAATCCTCTCCGGCTAAAAGGAACAATATTGGTTCTGACGAGCTTTGAGTTGTACCAAAATAGATCCACCAAAGAAATCACGATTCGAAAGTGGTAGGATCTATCCCAACTAGAAAAAGAGCGAGGGTCGCCAATCCTCTCGAGAGTTATCGGAAAACCAAACAGAAATCATAATTCTATTATGAGAAATACCACGAAAATTAAGGCTTCAAAAATCCACGCAAAAATCGTCCACCACAAGACTATCAAAGAAGGGAAAATCTCTTAAGTAGGAATTTTCGTTACCCCTCTCGGAACCGTAGATCCGAGATTTTTTTGGATCCACAAGAAATAATTGCCCTTCCCTCGAGATCCATGGAAAGCGCACCAAGGATGATGAACACGCACGCCTTCCCCGCTTAACGTCGTAGGAGATCACCCAAGCCTTTCTTCTTGCACGTGAAACTTTGAGAGATTATTGGGATGGAGCCGTGGATGAGATGAAAACTAGAGAGATGAAAGGTGGTGGAGGATTAGTCTTGAAGAGAGATTAGGGAGGAAGGGAGAAGAGAGAGAGGGAGAGGCGGCCAAAACCTAGAAGCAAGAGGGAGACCCCTTGGGCAGCGGCAATGAGAAAGAGAGAGGGAGAGAGGAGATTTAGGTTTAGGAAATGTCTTGATTGATTTCAATAATATTCTAAATGACATAGATAGAGTTTTGGCCTCATATAAGGCTTACATCCAAGGGGCTATTAGCAGCCCATAAACAGTGGATAAACGCACACCACAAGTTCTAAATGACAGAAATAAAATAGTTAAATGCAAACCACATAAATGGATAAATGCAGACCATAAACTAGCAAGATAAATTAAATTTAAATCTTGTTGCGTGGGCGAAGATTGTAGCCGTGACCGCTACGGCGCCGCAAGTCTCTGGCCGGCAGATCATCATCATCATCTTCCGCCACTACCCCATGATCACCAAGTGCGCCATGGACGTCATCTTCGTCACCAAGTTGGTCGTCGTGGTGGCCTTCGCCATCAACCCTCCCCCACTCAAAAGGACTCATCACCAATGAGTGTGCGGGAAAGTAACGACGTAGGAGATCCGTGTCTAGAAGATCCACCTCCGAGGCAGAGAGCCAAGAGTCGTCCGAAGCAAGACGACCTCCCACCAGATCAAAAACCTATGAATGTCACCGTCGGGAGTGGGAAACACTGCATCCTGCAAAATCCTACCATGCAAGAAATCGGTCCGGGGGAACCTTGGAAATGCGTTAGGCAAAGAAGAAAAACATGTTTCATCATCAGTAGGCAACATACCTCCCATAGAATCCGAAGGAGAGAGCGATCCAGAAACAATCTCACCCCCACCCTATTAGAAGGTATAGTGGAAATATTAAACGGAGAGACAGAAAGTTCAGGTGGTGGGGCGACATAATGCGTTAAATCCGAAACGTTAAAAATAGGGGAGATTCCCCACTCAGCGGGTAACTTTAATAGATATGCATTTTCGCATAGCTTCTTTAAAACTCGAAAAGGATCGGCTCTCCTATTCGCCAATTTCTTTATGGTGTCTGAAGGCATCCGTTCAGGGATAAGGCGAACCATTACCAAATCACCAATATCCAAGGGGACTGCTCGCCTATGTACGTTAGCATTCGATTGATAAATAGCATATGTCTTAGCTAACGTCTCGCTAATGTGCTTATGGAGAGTATGAACGTGCGAGGCGAAGTCCTGTGCAAATTGACTGGATTTAAAAGATGGCGGTAACGGAACCAAGTCAAGAGGCACGGGCGCCTTATATCCATGTACGATCTCATTTGGAGATAAACCGATGGACCTATTCTTAGAATTATTATAAGCTAATTCAGCATGAGGAAGAATAAGGTACCACGTACCTTTATGACCACCCACTAGGCAACGAAGTAAACCACCCAAGCTTCGGTTAACCACTTTCGTTTGCCCATCCATTTGGGGATGATAGGCCGACGAAAACATAAGTCGAGTACCCAAAAGCTTCCAAAGTGTTTTCCAGAAATAGCTAGTAAACTTAACGTCCTTATCAGTCACTATCGTTTTGGGGACGCCCCAATGGTCCAGGACCTCCTTGAATTACAACTTAGCAACATGTGATGCATCGTTGGTGTTATTACATGAGATAAAGTAGGCCATTTTGGAAAATCGATCCACTATGACCAGAATGGAATCGTGTCGCCTAAATGTCAGGGGTAGGCCCAATATGAAGTCCATGCTAACTTCCTCCCATATGATAGATGGAATCGGGAGTGGTGTGTAAGGACCCGCATTGGTCTTGTTACCTTTCGCTAATTGACATACACGACAACTCCCTATGATTTTATTGACCATTGGTTTGAGGCCCGGCCAAAAGAATTTGTCCTCTACTAGTGTTATAGTTTTATCTCGGCCGAAATGTCCACCTAACCCTCCACTATGTAACTCTCATATAATGAAATGACGTAGCGAGGAGCGGGGAATACATAATTGTGTATGCTTAAATAGATAACCATCACGGATGTAGTATGCAGATATAGTAGAAGGGGAATTGTCCAGAGCGGCTAAGTATATATCCTTAAAATCTGGGCATTGAACATATTCATCCTTAATTCTTTCAAATCCTATGATCGTTACTTCCATTGTAGATAGTAATAGGGTGACTCAACAAAGAGCATCCGCCACACGATTTAACGTACCCTTAAGGTGCTTGATAATGAATGTGTACTTCTGAAGGTACGAGACCCATTTGGCATGCCGAGGGCTGATTTTACTTTGGGAGTTTACAAATTTTAGCGCCTCATGATCTGATAAGATTACAAATTCTTTCGATATAAGATAGTGTCGCCAATGTTGGAGACAACGTATCACGGCATAGAACTCACGATCATAATTGGAATAATTTAACTTTGGGCCCGCAAGCTTCTCGCTAAAGTAACCTATCGGATGTCCCTCCTGACTTAAAACTCCTTTGATTCCTATCCCAGATGCGTCACATGATAATTCAAACACCTTGCTAAAGTCCGGCAACCGTAGTAGTGGGGCTTCAGACATTCTTTCCTTAATCATTTGAAACGCATTAGTGGCCGCTTTAGTCCAAATAAAATCACCCTTCTTCATGCATTCAGTGATTGGTGTCATGATACTAGTAAAATTGCGAATAAACCTTCGATAAAATGTGGCCAATCCATGAAAACTTCTAACCTCCCGGATATTTTTTGGTTCCGGCCATTCTCGAATAACTTGGACCTTTTTAGGGTCAACATGAATACCTTCGGAACTCACTATGTAGCCTAGAAACTCTACGGAAGTCACAGCAAAAGCGCACTTTTTAAGATTAATAAATAAATTTTCTTGGCGCAATGTTGTAAGGATTGTCCTTAAATGTGTTTCCTGGTCCATCGGCGAGAGGCTAAATACTAAGATGTCATCGAAGTATACCACTACAAATTTACCCATGTGGTTTAAATACTTGGGTTATCAACCGCGAGAAAGTACTTGGTCCGTTGGTGAGCCCCTCTCCAAGCACCAACCACTCATAGAGCCCATCCTTAGACTTAATTGTCATTTTCCATTCGTCTCCCTCCTGTATCCTTATTTGGTGGTAACCACTTTTAAGATCCAACTTTGAGAATGTGGTTGCTCCGGATAACATATCTAATAAGTCATCCAAACATGGGATGGGAAACCTATATTTAACAGTAATTTTATTTATGGACCGGTAGTCTACACACAATCTCCAAGACTTGTCTTTCTTTGGGACCAAAAGGGCAGGGACGACACATGGGCTCTTACTATGGTCAATATATCCCTTTGCTAATAAATCTGAAATCAAAGTTTGTAATTCATTATGTGCGGTGGATTGAGCCGATAATGGGGGAGACTAGGTAATGATGAGCCCGGGACGAAATCAATCTCGTGCTGAATTTCCCTCATGGGTGGCAACTTAGATGGTAAGTCCACCGGATAGACATCCTTATACTCTTCCAAAAGTGTTCGCGGAGATAACGGTAGGTTCTCTAAAGAGGGTGAATCTTCCTTAGCTTGTAGACATACTAAAGCATAGATGACGCCATCCAAGAAAGTCTCACGCTCTAGCTCCTTCTTGCTTATCAAGCCTATTGTTGTCTTTTCCGCAGGCACAATTGTGTCTTTGGAGGCAATCGACGGATCCTTAGGCGGTGTGGGTTTCAAAACAATGGTCTTACCATTAAACTTAAACTCGTAGGTGTTGGCTTGTCCGAAATGGGTCACGTCATAATCATTAAGCCACGGGCGTCCTAGTAGTACATGACAAACATCCATGGGGATGACGTCGCACCACACCTTATCGATATAGCTCTTCACCATAAGCGGCACTAAACAACGTTTAGAGACTGCAATAGACGTTTGTTTACCCAAGCAATTTTATACGGATGGGGGTGCGGTTCAGTGACTAAATGCATACGAGTGATGGCGTTCTCCGAAATGACATTCATGCTACTATCGCTATCTATTGTTAATTTGCACCACTTCTCACCGCTTTTAAAATTCAACGAAAAGATGTTCGTTCGATTATACTCATCCGACGCACGCGGTGTGGCCAAAATACACCTCATAACCATCATATACGAATTATCTTCAATATCACTCGGCTCGGCATCAGATTCATCGTCGGCTTCATAGACGATCTCGGCGGGTTCAGACGTGGAGTCTAATAGTGCTAGTGGTTTACTCTTAGTGGGGCACTCACTAGAGTAGTGCCCTTGATCCCGCAAGAATAACATATGGCATTAGTCTTACTAATCCTTCCAATCGGAAATCTCTCACCCGTGGGATTCCTGATGTTCCTAGCGGTAATGACTATGGAATTCGAATCAGTCGATCAAATCTTTCCTTTGTCCCTCATGGGGGACGAAGGTGGGGTTCCTAAAAGGGGCTTTCCCTTCTAGAATGCTCGTCCCTTGGCCTTGTAGGCATTGTGCTTCTCTATGTCCAAGGCGGCATTGAATGTCATGTTAAGGTCCGTATGACCATAACGCAGGAGCTTGCCTTGGATATCTGGGTTGAGTCCCTTACGAAAATGAGATAGTGTAACTTCGGGCATTTCCCGGACGTCACACCGCACCATCATATCTTTAAGGAGTCCCATGTACTCCGCTACCGATTTTCCCCCCTGACGATGGATGGCTAACTCATCGAACATTTGGGTTCGGTGATACGCAGGGACATATTGGTCAGACAGGAGTGCTTTCATGGCAGCCCACCCAATTGGGGGTACTCCATTCACGGTCCCTAGACGCCTCTCTTCGTTCAACCAGAACATTTTGGCCCTACCCAGAAGCTTCATCCGTGCAACCCGCACCTTCTCACCGTTCGTCAGGTTGTGCCACTCAAAATAACACTCGATCTCCATAATCCAGTCTAAAAATACTTGGGGTTCACTCATACCATCGTATGACCGTGGATAAATTTTCACGGCTCTAGTTACATCGAACTCATAAGGAACTCGAGGAGCTTGCTCATCGTCCTGATTACGGGGATGGTTTGGTCTCTCATCTCGTTAGTTGGCAGCCTGGGGTTGGGGACCCGGTCAGTTTATCCCAGCCCCGTCAAATTGGTTGGCAGCGGGATTTCGAGGCGCCGCTTGATTTAATGCTAACCCTTGTACTAACTGTGTTAGTGCATCGAACTTAATGTTAAACTCGTCCCGAAGCTCCACAATCATTGCCAGAGCGTGCTCATCCTCATGGTAGTCTGCCATATTTGAAGTGGTTGGGGAATACTCCGTGCCAAGCCTAGTGCGCATGAACAACAGGACAAGTGGTTTTTTGACAAGATTAATTTTATAAAGTTGGATTTTTTTAACGCCTATCTACTAGGTGAATGAAAACACTTTTCAGACTTTTGTTCTACAAAAATAAGGAGAATTCTCAGAATTGTTTTTTTATTTTTTGTAATTTTCTGCAGAATTTTTTTGTTTTTACTAATTGCAGACCAGAAATAGCTACGGTGTTCTTTTGGCAACGATTTGTGCCAAAAACTTAGGTGCAATGGTGTTGGTGTCCTACGTAGGAGATGACCAAGGATTGGGCCTATTAAGAAATGAGCCCTAATGTAACACCTCCCCTGTAACCGCCACAGCTTTGGTATTAAAAGATGATATTAACTACCCAATCTCAAAACTCAGATAACACAGCGGAAACAAACCAAAACCACAGAGATTGTCCACAGTACAAAGGAGTCCAACTGGCCTTAAGGCCTTACAAAACCAACGTCCAAATCATCAAACATTCAATACTAATAAGACATCCCAACAAAAGGGGAAAGATAGTTTTTCCTAAACTACCTCGGCATGCAAGCCAGATATAACAAAGTACGAAGAAAGTAATGCAGAAAAACAACTAAGCACTTCATGAGGCTTTAGGCCTTTTTGGTCGGCGCGCTGGGTCCAGCCTGCGAGTTTTGCCCTGCATCCAAATCACAAAGAGCGGTAAACGAGGGTCAGCTATGGCTGACCACAAACGGTGTAACAACATCCCTCCTCCCGGCCGTCCTAGCGGACCCCGGGGAACTACTTCACCCTGCAAGTCAGCACTTCGTATGCAAATGTACATAAAGAAAAGCAACATAAATACAGGCATGAGTGTCACAAACATCATCCACGTTTCTATGTTGAGCAAATAAGAAAAGGGGCCTACCAATGCAAAATGAATGCAAACCCGGGTTTCACCCAAGGCACCCTAAAGCGTATGAATCTAGCACGTCATCATACATCATCAACACATCACAAACACAAGGGTACTCATTGTTTCCCCCACAAGGGCATCGTAGTCCAAGGCCAAGAGCTCTCGCTGAGACCCACCTCGCCTGGCTCACCATGCCATCGGGCTTGTCTAACAGCTCACATGCTCGGGCCGCTAACCGCACACCAAACCGATGCTAAGAATTCTGGCTTAAGCAAAACGCCCCAAGGCCCTGGACTTACACTCGGGACAACGTCCACCGACTACCTCGCTTGGCGACTGTTACCGGACTCATCCGTAGCACAGACATTCTCGTCAGTCAACACCGAAGGGACTAATCTTGTCGGGACACTCTCCACACGTGAATCTCAGTCTCCACGGGATAGCCAGCCGACCACAAAGACCAATCATGCCTTCGCACAACACTAGGCATCACAAGACCCACATTCCGCACATAATTTCCCCGCCCAAACCCAACATTCGTTACCACACGAAGCTACAAGGGCATCACAACGACGAGTTCGCCGTAATCGAATTTCTAACAAAACCCCTAATATGCGCGTCATTCAACATCACCGAATCGGACCAACGGTCGCAAATCCGGCTTCACCCACAATGCCTAATCCGCTAACGGAGCGGATCTCTAGTGCAAATCATGTCGGGGACGGACTCAATCAACCTGATGGTTCCTTTTGAACCAAGGCGACCCGGATCCCTCTCACTCGACAGATCTAGTGCCAAAAATGCAGAAAATAAGGGATGTCATGCACGCATCCTAAAGACCGGGAGGAGAAATGTCGTTACTTTTTTAGATCTCCTCCTAGCCATGAGAAACTTAAAAACAAACGGTGGAGAAGAAGAGCCTCGATGCCCTCTACGCGCTGCCGGTCTCGGATCGGCAAACGGAGCTCCGAAGCTCCAACAATGGCGAATTCACTTCTTCTTCCTCCTTGCCCCCTTCTCCTTTCTCCAACCTAAGAGAGAGAAAGGACTTGAAAGAATGAGGGAATAACCCCTCATCCACGCCCTAAGTCCCCCAGCAAATTATTTGGGTCGTCTGATCAAGATCTAATTCGATCGGACGCCCAAAAATCGTTGTTTACAGATCTGTTACCGAACGCACGACCGTGCGTTAGAACGCATGACTAACGACAGAGACACCATTTTTCCCGTCGGAGAGCACGCACGGTCGGATCGATCGTGCGCTAAGAAAACGCACGATCGTGCGTTAAGAAAAATTCGCCTTCTCGATGTTAACTCTCCGCTCCGAAAAACCGGGGTGTTATAACTCCACCCTGCTTAAAAGAATTTCGTCCTCGAAATTTCAAAACTGAAATAGAAAACTGCGATGCATACCTGATGCAAAAAGTTCCGGGAAATCCTCCCGCATCGCTTGCTCACGCTCCCAAGAGAATTCGTCTCACCCACAGTTGTCCCACGGCACCTTTACAAGCTTGACTTCCTTGTTATGCAACTGCCCGACTTCCGAATCCTCCACGCAAACCGGGTGAACCCTTGCCCCCAAATCCTCCATTACCGGCACTGCCGCCGCTTCAACCACGACGCTCGGCTCCACCAAAGCTTTCCTCAGCACAGAGACATGGAAAACATCATGTAATCCACTCAGCTCTGCAGACAACGCCAAATGATAGGCCGCTTCGCCTATACGTTCCGTAACCTCGAACGGACCCAAATATCGTGGACTCAACTTCTTGAGTCGCCGCACCCGCGAAACACCCTTGAATGGTTTGATCTTCAAGTAGACCATGTCGCCCACTGTAAACTCCACGTTTCTGTGGCGCGCATTGAAATACTTCGCTTGACGATCCTGAGCAACCTTCTTGCGCTCCTGAATCGTCTGCACAATCTCGCAAGCATCTTCCACCACTTGCTTTCCCAAAAGCTTAGTGTCTCCCACCTCTTCCCAAGACATTGGCGTTCGACACTTCCTTCCATACAAAGCTTCGTATGGCACCATCTTGATACTCGCCTGGAAGCTATTATTATAGGCGAACTCCACCATGAAAAGGTGGTCTTCCCAACCTTTGCCAAAGTCGAGAGCACACATCCTCAACATGTCCTCCAACGTACGGTTCGTTCGCTCCGTCTGACCATCGGTCTGCGGATGGAACGCGGTACTAAACTTGAGCTTTGTGCCTAGACTTTTCTGCACTAATCTCCAGTCCTTCGAGGTGAACCGCTCATCGCGATCACTAACGATGCTCTTCGGAATCCCGTGCAACCGCACAATGTTTTGAACATAAAGCTCCACGAGCTTCTCCACGCCATTGCCCTTCTGATTCGGAATGAAGTGGGTTACCTTCGTCAGGCGATCCACTATCACCCAAATCGCATCGTTACCCTGCTGCGATCGAGGCAAACCATGCACAAAATCCATAGAGATGTCATCGAACTTCCATTCGGGGATGGGAAGAGGCTTCATGAACCCACCGGGCCTTTGACACTCAGCCTTCACCAAGGCACAAGTCTGACATCGGCTCACGTACTCGGCTACATCCCGCTTCATCCCAGGCCACCAAAAAGATTTCTTCAAATCCGCGTACATCTTTGTACTTCCTGGATGAACGGAGTACTTCGTAAAGTGAGCCTCGAACATCAACTTCTCGCGAAGCTTGCCAAAACGCGGAACACAGACCCTTCCGTCTCTTTTTAAAATCCCACCAACCATCTCCAAAGCAGTGCCTTCACTTTGCTGAGCCTCCAACACCAACTGTTGGCACTCCTCGTCCGCACTGGTCGCCTCTCGGATTCGATCTGTTATATCACACTGCATTTCAATCCAGTTCAAACGAGCTACGCTAGACTCACCTCTAGCCATACAAGAAATGTCAAGAGACTCCAAGTCTCGAATCAAACGCTCGTTATGCGCCTCCATCCAATTACCTTGCCCGGAGTACTTCCTACTCAAGGCATCCGCCACCACGTTGGCTTTACCCGGCGTATACTGAATCTCCACGTCGTAGTCCCCAAGGAACTCGACCCACCTATGCTGCCGCATATTCAGATCCTTTTGATCTAGAAGATACCTCAGGCTTTTGTGATCCGTGAAGATCTCCACCTTCGCACCATAAACGTAGTGCCGCCACAATTTTAGCGCAAAGATTACCGCCGCCAACTCCAGATCATGGACGAGATAATTCCTCTCATGAGTCTTTAACTGCCTTGACCCATAAGTGATCACCTTGCCGTGCTGCACCAGCACGCAACCCAACCCGCAACCTGACGCGTCGCTGAAAATCTGAAATCCTTCCGTCCCACTAGGAAGACTAAGGATTGGAGCAGACATCAACCTTTCCTTCAAATTCTCAAATGAACGGGCACACTCCGGTGTCCATACGAACCTTTGGTCCTTGCGAGTGAGAGTGGTGAGGGGCAACGCCATCCGCGAAAAGTTCTCCACGAACCTTCTATAATAACCGGCTAGTCCAAGGAAACTCCGGACTTCCTCCACGGTTATCAATACAGGCCAATCCCTAATGGCTTCAATCTTCACTGGATCTACCGCCACCCCATCTCCACTAATTACGTGACCCAAGAAGGCCACCTTCTCGATCCAAAACTCGCATTTTGAGAACTTAGCATAAAGCTGATTCTCCCTTAGAGTCTGTAATACTTGCCTCAAGTGAGACTCATGCTCTGCCTCCGATTTTGAATACACCAAAATATCATCAATAAACACCACCACGAACGAATCTAAGAACGGGCGAAAAACCCTGTTCATCAAATCCATGAACACAGACGGCGCGTTCGTCAGTCCGAACGGCATCACCAAAAACTCGTAGTGTCCATACCGAGTCCCAAACGCTGTCTTGGCAACGTCCTCTTCTCGAATCTTCAACTGGTAGTACCCCGATTTCAAATCCAACTTGGAGTACACCACCGACCCCACTAACTGGTCGAACAAATCATCGATTCGGGGAATTGGATATTTATTCTTGACGGTCAACTTATTTAACTCACGGTAGTCAATGCACAACCGCATACTTCCGTCCTTTTTCTTCACAAACAATATCGGCGCGCTCCACGGCGAAGAGCTGGGCCTAATGTACCCATGCTCTAACAACTCTTGCAACTGAACCTTTAGCTCGGCCAGTTCCTTCGGTGCCATCCTAAACGGAGGACGCGACATCGGCCTCGCACCCGGTACCAACTCTATCGAGAAATCAATTTCACGCTGAGGAGGTGCTCCCGGAAGCTCCTCGGGGAATACATCCTCAAATTCTTCCACCACCGGAACTTCTCTAATAGCCAACTTTGTGGAGTGAGTCTCCAACAAAGCTAAAAATGCCTCGCCTCCTTGGTTTACCGCACGCCTCATTTGCATAGCGGAAATCAGGGAGCAAGCCACTCCGCTTAGGCCTTCAAACTTGACATCTGCTCTACCTTCACCTCTCAGGGTTACCACCTTCAACTGGCAGTCGATACTAGCTCGCTGCTCTGCAAGCCAGTCCATCCCCAAGATAACATCGAATTCGGCTAGTGGCAGAATCGCTGCTACCAACACGAAATCACTATTGCCAATTTGCATCACGATGCGTCCTATCCTCATGGTAGTCATGAAAGACCCATTCGGCATGCGCACACTCAGCTCCACCTCTGCCTCTACGGACTCAGCACCAATCTTCCGGATAAAGCTTTCCGCAAGAAAAGAGTGTGACGCTCCCGTGTCGAACAACACTCGAGAGGGATAGCCCAAAACTAGCACGGAACCTAACCACGTGCACAACAAACATGAAAGGCCGCAACCTACATTATAGTAACAAACGAAAACTTAAACTTTTCGTACCTGTCACCACGTCGGGTTGACGTATCGCTTCCTGCTGCCCAAGATTATACGCTCTCGGCTGCACTGGAGGGAACCGCGAAGCACTTGACTCCGCCGCTTTCCCCTTCTCTGCAACACTAGGACCGGAACGCGCCGATTGTTCCTGCCTCGGCTCCTGCTCAGCTCCGCCCTCGGTACAAAACCGACTTATGTGACCCACCTTGCCACACTTGTAACAAGTAAACGGACCTTTGGAGCGGAAATCTCCCGAAGGTGCGCCACTTCTCTCCCCAGGCCTACTAGGACGGGGCTTCTTCTTCCATCGGCTGCCCTCGGACTTCCACTGAGACTGAGACTGAGAAGGCTTTCCTTCTCCCTGCTTTGCCGCAAAACCCTTTCGCCGCTGGGTTCGCTCCATGTCGCTCTCCAATGTGCGAGCGGCTTCGACCAACTCATTAAATCCTGCATTCTTCAAGGCTATGAGTGGCTTCCTTAAATTTTCCCTCAACCCTTGATAGAAGAGATTATCTCTCTCTTCATCATCTGCCATAGTCGTTCCCGCATAACGACCCAACCGAGTGAACTCTTGCAGATATTCATCCACTATCTTCTCACGCTGCACTAAATGCAAAAACTGCCGCTGCAGTGCTAACCTTGTCGAGGCCGGAATATAACGCTTGAGGAAAGCGTTCCCGAACTCCTCCATGGACGGAACATGCCCAACAAAATGGCGACTGTTATAGTTCACCCACCACAACTTCGCATCGCCCTCTAACATGAAACTCGCATAGTGAGACTGCCTCTCCTCTGGGGTCTCAGCTGCCTTCAAGAGTTCCTGGATCCTCGAAAGCCAATCCTCGGCATCCGTTGGAGTGCCAACTCCCTTGAATGTTGGAGGGTGGAAACTCAGGAAGTACTTCATGAATCGATCACCCATCAGAATAGCTCTCTCTGCTAAAGGATCTGCTTGCCTCACTTCGACATCCAGTGTATCCGGCGTAGCCGTCGGAGTAACAGGAGTTGCAACTTGAACCGCCGGTGTAGGAACCCGTGGCATCGCTCCATCTTGAGCCGCTACCATTGCTTCCGCTAACATGCGACAGAAATCAGCCGGGGACATGCCCACATTCATGAGGCCTGGAGCAGTAGCACTGCTCCCCGAAGGCTCCTCTTTCCTCCTCGACGTCCCCGCATCGTCGCCAACATCCTAGCATAAGCAAGGAAAAATAAAAGCTCATCACGCTCTAATCGCAAGACTCGAACACAGGGATACTCATGATCCCGCACAATACTCCTATGTGGACAATCTCTTACGCGATCCAAATACACTAGACCTCGCAAGAATACTCAACCTAGCTTTGATACCAAATTGTAACACCTCCCCTGTAATGACCATATAATATGGGTCCGACCGGGACCCCACAGCATATAACCGCCACAGCTTTGGAATTAAAAGATGATATTAACTACCCAATCTCAAAACTCAGATAACACAGTGGAAACAAACCAAAACCACAGAGATTGTCCACAGTAAAAAGGAGTCCAACTGGCCTTAAGGCCTTACAAAACCAACGTCCAAATCATCAAACATTCAATACAAATTAGACATCCCAACAAAAGGGGAAAGATAGTTTTTCCTAAACTACCTCGGCATGCAAGCCGGATATAACAAAGTACGAAGAAAGTAATGCAGAAAAACAACTAAGCACTTCATGAGGCTTTAGGCCTTTTTGGCTGGCGCGCTGGGTCCAGCCTGCGACTCTTGCCCTGCATCCAAATCACAAAGAGCGGTAAACGAGGGTCAGCTATGGCTGACCACAAATGGTGTAACAACATCCCTCCTCCCGGCCGTCCTAGCGGACCCCGGGGAACTACTTCACCCTGCAAGTCAGCACTTCGTATGCAAATGTACATAAAGAAAAGCAACATAAATACAGGCATGAGTGTCACAAACATCATCCATGTTTCTATGTTGAGCAAATAATAAAAGGGGCCTACCAATGCAAAATGAATGCAAACCCGGGTTTCACCTAAGGCACCCTAAAGCGTATGAATCTAGCACGTCATCATACATCATCAACACATCACAAACACAAGGGTACTCATTGTTTCCCCCACAAGGGCATCGTAGCCCAAGGCCAAGAGCTCTCGCTGAGACCCACCTCGCCTGGCTCACCATACCAACGGGCTTGTCTAACAGCTCACATGCTCGGGCCGCTAACCGCACACCAAACCGATGCTAAGAATTCTGGCTTAAGCAAAACGCCCCAAGGCCCTGGACTTACACTCGGGACAACGTCCACCGACTGCCTCGCCTGGCGACCGTTACCGGTCTCATCCGTAGCACAGACATTCTCGTCAGTCAACACCGAAGGGACTAATCTTGCCGGGACACTCTCCACACGTGAATCTCAGTCTCCACGGGATAGCCAGCCGACCACAAAGACCAATCACGCCTTCGCACAACACTAGGCATCACAAGACCCACATTCCGCACATAATTTCCCCGCCCAAACCCAACATTCGTTACCACACGAAGCTACAAGGGCATCACAACGACGAGTTCGCCGTAATCGGATTTCTAACAAAACTCCTAATATGCGCGTCATTCAACATCACCGAATCGGACCAACGGTCACAAATACGGCTTCACCCACAATGCCTAATCCGCTAACGGAGTGGATCTATAGTGCAAATCATGTCGGGGACGGACTTAATCAACCCGATGGTTCCTTTTGAACCGAGGCGACCCGGATCCCTCTCACTCGACAGATCCGGTGCAAAAAATGCAGAAAATAAGGGATGCCATGCACGCATCCTAAAGACCGGGAGGAGAAATGTCGTTACCTTTTGAGTTCTCCTCCTAGCCATGAGAAACTTGTAAACAAACGGTGGAGAAGAAGCGCCTCGATGCCCTCTACGCGCTGCCGGTCTCGTATCGACGAACGGAGCTCCGAAGCTCCAACAATGGCGGATTCACTTCTTCTTCCTCCTTGCCCCTTCTCCTTTCTCCAACCTAAGAGCGAGAAAGGACTTGAAAGAATGAGGGAATAACCCCTCATCCACGCCCTAAGTCCCCCCAGCGAATTATTTGGGTCGTCCGATCAAGATCTAATTCGATCGGACGCCCAAAAATCGCTGTTTACGGATCTGTTACCGAACGCACAGTCGAACGCACGACCGTGCGTTAGAACGCACGACTAACGACAGAGACACCATTTTGCCCGTCGGAGAGCACGCACGGTCGGATCGATCGTGCGCTAAGAAAACGCACGATCGTGCGTCAAGAAAAATTCGCCTTCTCGACGTTAACTCTCCGCTCCGCAAAACCGGGGTGTTACACCTAACCTAGCTCTGATACCAAATTGATGTAGGCCCGTCCAAGATGATCCTACACGGATGGCGATTCGACGACTCTCATTACGATCTACGCCCTCTTTGCCACACACTAACGAAACGCAGCAATCACAATAGATTTTATTTATCTCTCGCGCTATCGTACGGGTAGCCGCACCGCAAATGGTTCGGAGAATGGCTATTGGCCAAAATCCTCTCCGGCTAAAAGGAACAATATTGGTTCTTACGAGCTTTGAGTTGTACCAAAATAGATCCACCAAAGAAATCACGATTCGAAAGTGGTAGGATCTATCCCAACTAGAAAAAGAGCGAGGGTCGCCAATCCTCTCGAGAGTTATCGGAAAACCAAACGAAAATCATAATTCTATTATGAGAAATACCGCGAAAAATAAGGCTTCGAAAATCCATGCAAAAATCGTCCACCACAAGACTATCAAAGAAGGGAAAATCTCTTGAGTAGGAATTTTCGTTACCCCTCTCGGAATCGTAGATCCGAGATTTTTTTGAATCCACAAGAAATAATCGCCCTTCCCTCGAGATCCACGGAAAGCGCACCAAGGATGATGAACACGGCCGCCTTCTCCGCTTCACGCTGTAGGAGATCACCCAAGCCTTTCTTCTTGCACGTGTGATGGCGCAAATCTCACACACCGCTATAGGCGGTAGCTCGACTGCGACACGAAACGGCAGTGTACCGATCGTTCAAGTAATATAAAACGAGGAATAATCCCCGAGTATCGAATCTCAAAGGAACACAGTAAGGTGGAGTTTATTATCGAGAAAGGACTTGAGATTGAAGTCCTTTCGAGCGGATGGATGCGGAAACGGGGATTTTGGATTGTGGAAAATGAAGAGAAAATGTTATGACTACTCCTATGCAATGCCGCTATGCAATGCTTCGCTTGGCGGAGTGGAGACTAGGCAGGCCTTGAGCGCGCTGCGTCGCAAGGGCGGATGGACGAGTAGGCAGACGGAATCGAACTATGCAGGCCTTGAGCGCGCTGCTTCGAAGGTCAAGTGGATTACACGGGCCGCGATGCTACGCTTCGGTAGGCGGATGGACGAGTAGGCTAACGGAGTGAGGGTCATAAGCACCTCTTCAACAAGCACGCCACTAGCAATTGCTAGTGCGGCGACGAACGTGACGGCGGGATGGAGGATGGAATGGGGCACACCTCAAGCAACTCAAACAACAAACATTTCACATAGACATGAAATATATAGAAATACAAACTAGTTTTAAGTGCAACTTCATCTTAATACATAGATCTAACTACATACACATCAATAAGAGAAGAATAAGGAAAGAAATCGACCGAATCCGAAGTTTCGTTGTAGATTCACGATTGGAATCGCCGGGTTGTCAATCCGCGTCCAAGCTCGGTCCGCAACTACGTCCGGAGTAGAGAGAGCTGTCACTACTCTCCAATGAGTCCGTCTTCTTCGTGTCACGATCCGGTAGAGGTTGCAAACTTCCTCTTGCTTGATGGTGATGGCGGCTAGGTCTTCCCTTGGAGCGCTAGGATGAAGGAGGAGGCCGAGAGGAAGCTCCGGCTCAAGATTGGCGTGAAGAACAAGCCCGGAGCACCTCCCGATGGTGGGCGGCGATGGAGTGGTGAAATCGGGCGGAACGGAGCAGGAAACGACGGACTCGGGCGGAAAAAAATCGGAGCTCTCGACCTAATTCGCGAGCAGGTCAATATATAGGCGCTGGAATAAACAGTGCGCACGGTCATTGGCGCACGACCAGTGGTCGTGCGCACTAGAATCCTGTGATCATGCGCCTGCCTGGACGGAGCCTGCAAGGTAAGCAAAATTATAAAATACAATGTTCGCACGACCAGTGGCGCACGACCAGTGGTCATGCGCGCTATCGTAAGTGGTCGTGCGATAAGGAAGACAGAACTCAGATTTCAGGGGGTAAGTGCGCACGATCAGTGGCGCACGACCAGTGGTCGTGCGCAATAGAACCAGTGATCGTGCGCAGTGTTCCTGTACAGATTTGTACCGGGGACACCTGCACGACTCCTGCTCCAGCATACAACACTAATCAAACCACTGAAAGTGACACTTAACCATGCATGAAAACTAATAATGAAGATAAATAAGAAATAACACCAAAACGGGCCTAGAGGTGCACGTAGCATGGAACAACAAATATGAGCTAAAACAGGGCTAAAGTGCAGTGCATAGACTAGAAAATCGGCCCAGATGAGTCCATAAATGTGTATAAAATTGGGACTCATCACACCCCCAGACTTACCTGTTTGCGCGTCCCGAGCAAACAAATTCTAAGCGAACGGGGAAAGAAAAGTAGATGGCTTAAAATTACAATACAGAGTACCATGCGAAGTCGCATGCTCACGTGCATAAGAAAAATAGTAGAGAAGATTTCTCATTATACACAAACAGTTTATATATTTCTAAAAGAGTAAAAGCATATTACAACCACTCAAAATGGTGAGCTACGGTGAATCATTCGGTCATGCATACGGAGAAAGTAAACTAAGTGCTGAGATGAGCATTGCTCAAGATTGGGGTGCCGGACAAAATCCACTGAAATCCATCGGTGTCGGCGACCATAGGCTCACCCGGTCACATTCTCTCCACGACACTAGATTGGTCCATAGCGTGAGTCGGTAATAACTTTAGGCTAGAGATGGGGCTTGGGTTACGGTGAGGTAAACAAAGATAAACCTGGAGGCTACGCACACCTAACCCAACATGAGCACAAGATAGAGCTACCCGCACGACGATAATAAACAAATGCACCACACCCCCAGACTTGGACTTTTACAACATAGGTGTGTGCACTGCCCACTCCCAATACCAAAATTTCAAAATTTTCAATTCAACTTTTTCATAACAATCCCCCCCCTTTTTTTTTCTTTCTCTTCTTCATTCTTCTTTTTTTATTCTTTTCTTTTTTTTAGCAAAAATATCAATGAATACACCCACAATTTCCACTATAAAAATTACCACATCAACACCCCCCAAAATGTAAACATAACTAATATTTAAAGCTCAGATTTGGGTGTGCGACTAGGTTAGGCTTTTAAGCTTTTGGTGCGATAAAAGTGGGGTTGAATCAAGAGGAAGGGGTAGGCACAAAGGGGCTAGCGAGGGTAGATGATAGGCATGAAATAAAAAGCTCAACCGGGCCAAAATAATGGCCTACGTCATTCTCACGCACTAGAACTATCCTATGCCAATGCTTCAAGAATCTCTTGGGGCAAGTTCTAGCCACCGAGAAAGATTCTCCTTTCTCCCGACTCAAGCAATACGAGTCTAGCGATCGTTTACACACATCCCTATGCTACCGTTTGATTCCACCAGATTCACCATTTGAGTAGAGTAAACAACATTTACACTAATAGAGAAAAATATAAAACCATAGTATAAAGAGAAATCTAATCTACACAAATTTCTATGTAACCGAGCACTCGACTAGGAGCACTACTGGAGTCAACATTTTACTCTGCTACATAGTCCTAAGCCATCGCTTATACTTTCCCAAATAAGTAGAAGAATTAAATTCACAACAGAGCAAGCAAACAGATGAGTACGCGCTCAAGTGGGTGCTGTGGTGTGCAATGAGAATGAACAACATTTCCAATAAGCTAAAATAAAAGTACTTCTAGCATGCTATGCAAGAGTGCACGTGAGTGGGCACAAAAACTGCTCTCCCCCAGACTTAAACTAAACAATCTAATGCAGAATATGACTGTAGAATTCAGAATAAAGCTAAGGAAAGAGAGTACCCGATGCTCAGCAAGTGAGCATACCAGAAGACACGTGTAAACCATGAAAAAGCTACAGCATCCGCCATCCAGAAGAAGGATACCTGCAGGGGTCAGCTCCGTAAAAACAAAAGAAAATAGAAAAATGAAATAAAGTGCAATTAACTAAATAAAATTAGAAAAGACATGAAAATGCAGGAAAAATTAAGATAACTACTGGGGTTATTGTCATCCCAGCACGACTTATTCAAAACTTTATAATATCTAGCTAATGGGAGTATGGAAGGAGAAGTGGACAGGTAACTGGCCCAATATCCGTGTTGGTAGCGGGTACCTATACGGAGAAAGAACAGTCACGCCTCTACCCGAATATAAATAAAACCTGCCCATCACAGGTAGAGGGAAAAGAAAGTAAGAAGAGGAGGAGGCCTGGTCCTCACTCATCTCACCAAAACTATCCTTGCCCAGCAAGGTATCATCCACAGGGAGGCGGCAGGAGGCGAAGGAAATGAGTGGAGCTTCCTCTACGGAGGGGGAATAAACCTCCTTACATGAGAGGATGCTCTCATCATTGACTTGAGCAAAAAGCTCCAAGTCCTCCTGAAGTACCTGTGAAGATTCAACCTGCACAGACTCAGATGAAGGAAGGGGATCAAGAAATAAAGAAGACGAAGAACATAAATAAACATCAATCGGGGGAGTGATCCCGGTCTCGCTCCCCTCAGGTTGGGAAAGTAAAATAATGTTTGCATTGTCATCACTGCTACAAGAATTGGTGGGATCAACGGTGGCCAGGCTTAGGATTTGGACTTCCTCCACCGGTGCTGAGGAAAACTCCTCTTCACCTAGAAGGTTGTCCTCCTCCGTAGGAGTAGGCACAATACTCAGATCAACCGCCTCCTCCTATGACGCATCATCGACAATGTCGTTAGTGACGAATGTAGTATGCACAACAGGGGGAAGAATAGTGCTCGGATAAAAGTCGAGCACCGATTCCTCACAACGAATCGAATCCACTAGAGGTGGTGGATGCACATGGAGAATAGGCTCAGCAATGTCGGTGCATAGATCAGCCGCACATCCACTGACCGTATCCATGCCATTCCCTTCAAGATGTGAAGGTGACAAAGACACATAACCGGATGTTGAAGGTGTGTCGCCAGAGTTAGGAGTTGGGACGATCCGGATATCCGGCTCGTCATCCTCGTCCAATTGGCGAAGATACTCGGCACAGTCCTTCAAGACATGATCAGTGCTCCGACAAAACCGGCACTGCCTCACGGCCTTCTTTGCACAGCGGGGGCTGAAGCCGAAAAGAGGTATGACGGTAAAGGCTCAGCAGAGTAGCCATAAGACTTATGCGCACCATATGAAGTACCAGACGAAGTCGGTGCTCCATATGCTGGGCTATAAGAATTATGCATACTATTCTCTGTAGGGCATTCATCACTAGAGTGGGAGGTAGCTCCACACCAACGGCAACGGAAATTAAGATGTGCCCACATAGTGTGAAGATAATACGATTCAAAATAAAAATGTTATTGTGCAAAATACTACACCTAACAAAAATTACTAAGGCAACCTAATTAAAACAGGAAAATGGAATAAAAAGAAATAAAATAAAGAAATGCAATTTATAAATGGAAGGGCTTCTCTCTCAGGTTCTCCCTCTCCAGAAAACTCACACGACTGTGTTCCCCGGCAACGGCGCCAAAAACATGATGGCGCAAATCTCACACACCGCTATAGGCGGTAGGTCGACTGCGACACGAAACGGTAGTGTACCGATCGTTCAAGTAATATAAAACGAGGAGTAATCCCCGAGTATCGAATCTCAAAGGAACACAGTAAGGTGGAGTTTATTATCGAGGAAGGACTTGAGATTGAAGTCCTTTCGAGCGGATGGATGCGGAAACGGGGATTTTGGATTGTGGAAAATGAAGAGAAAATGCTATGACTACTCCTATGCAAGGCCGCTATGCAATGCTTCTCTTGGCGGAGTGGAGACTAGGCAGGCCTTGAGCGCGCTGCGTCGCAAGGGCAGATGGACGAGTAGGCAGACGGAATCGAACTATGCAGGCCTTGAGCGCGCTGCTTCGAAGGGCGAGTGGATTACACGGGCCGCGATGCCACGCTTCGGTAGGCGGATGGACGAGTAGGCTAACGGAGTGAGGGTCGTAAGCACCTCTTCAACAAGCACGCCACTAGCAATTGCTAGTGCTGCGACGAACGTGACGGCGGGATGGAGGATGGAATGGGGCGCACCTCAAGCAACTCAAACAACAAATATTTCACATAGACATGAAATATATAGAAATACAAACTAGTTTTAAGTGCAACTTCATCTTAATACATAGATCTAACTACATACACATCAATAAGAGAAGAATAAGGCAAGAAATCGACCGAATCCGAAGTCTCGTTGTAGATTCACGGTTGGAATCGCCGGGTTGTCAATCCGCGTCCAAGCTCGGTCCGCAACTACGTCCGGGGTAGAGAGAGCTGTCACTACTCTCCAATGAGCCCGTCTTCTTCGTGTCACGATCCGGTAGAGGTTGCAAACTTCCTCTTGCTTGATGGTGATGGCGGCTAGGTCTTCCCTTGGAGCGCTAGGATGAAGGAGGAGGCCGAGAGGAAGCTCCGGCTCAAGATTGGCGTGAAGAACAAGCCCGGAGCACCTCCCGATGGTGGGCGACGATGGAGGGGTGAAATCGGGCGGAACGGAGCAGGAAACGGCGGACTCGGGCGGAAGAAAATCGGAGCTCTCGACCTAATTCGCCAGCAGGTCAATATATAGGCGCTGGAATAAACAGTGCGCACGGTCATTGGCGCACGACCAGTGGTCGTGCGCACTAGAATCCTGTGATCGTGCGCCTGCCTGGACGGAGCCTGCAAGGTAAGAAAAATTATAAAATACAATGTTCGCACGACCAGTGGCGCACGACCAGTGGTCATGCGCGCTATCGTAAGTGGTCGTGCGATAAGGAAGACAGAACTCAGATTTCAGGGGGTAAGTGCGCACGATCAGTGGCGCACGACCAGTGGTCGTGCGCAATAGAACCAGTGATCATGCGCAGTGTTCCTGTACAGATTTGTACTGGGAACACCTGCACGACTCCTGCTCCAGCATACAACACTAATCAAACCACTGAAAGTGACACTTAACCATGCATGAAAACTAATAATGAAGATAAACAAGAAATAACACCAAAACGGGCCTAGAGGTGCACGTAGCATGGAACAACAAATATGAGCTAAAACAGGGCTAAAGTGCAGTGCATAGACAAGAAAATCGGCCCAGATGAGTCCATAAATGTGTATAGAATTGGGACTCATCAACGTGAAACTTTGAGAGATTATTGGGATGGAGCTGTGGATGAGAGGAAAACTAGAGAGATGAAAGGTGGTGGAGGATTAGTCTTGAAGAGAGATTAGGGAGGAAGGGAGAAGAGAGGGAGGGAGAGGCGGCCAAAACCTAGAAGCAAGAGGGAGACCCCTTGGGCGGCGGCAATGAGAAAGAGAGAGGGAGAGAGGAGATTTAGGTTTAGGAAAAGTCTTGATTGATTTCAATAATATTCTAAATGACATAGATAGAGTTTTGGCCTTATATAAGGCTTACATCCAAGGGGCTATTAGCAGCCCATAAACAGTGGCTAAACGCACACCACAAGTTCAAAATGACAGAAATAAAATAGTTAAATGCAAACCACATAAATGGATAAATGCAGACCATAAACTAGCAAGATAAATTAAATTTAAATCTTGTTGCGTGGGCGAAGATTGTAGCCGTGACCGCTACGGCGCCGCAAGTATTTGGCCGACGGATCATCATCATCATCTTCCGCCACTACCCCATGATCACCAAGTGCGCCATGGACGTCATCTTCGTCACCAAGTTTGCCGTCGTTGTGGCCTTCGCCATCAGTGATACATATAATCCAAGTAGAATGGTTGAAGTGGAGAGGCGTGTATGGGATATTATAGGATCGTAAAGTACCATTAAAACTTAAAGGCAAGTTTTATTGTACTGCAATTAGACCAGCAATGCTCTACGGTTCTGAGTGTTGGGCAATGAATGGTGTACATGAGCAAAAAATGGGAGTTGCGGAGATGAGAATGCTTAGGTGGATGTGTGGTCACACGAGACTGGATAAAATTAGGAATGAATGTATCAGGGATAAGACAGGAGTGGTGCCAATTGTAGAGAAGATGTGAGAAGCTCATTTAAGATGGTTCAGACATGTAAATAGGAGAACATTAGAGGCACCTGTTAGGCGTTGTGAGAGTTTAGTCACTAGACATGTTAAACGGGGGAGGGGTAAACCAAAAAAGACTTGGAATGAAACTATAAGGAAAGACATGATGTACTTAGGCATTAGTGAGACTATGATTAAAGATAGGGCACAGTGGTGACAGAGGATCCATATTAATTGAATTTCTGACCCCACTATGGTGGGATACAGGCTTGAGTGTTGTTGTTATTGTTGTTGGTATAAAAACCTTAGGATTGTCCTCAAACAAGAGCGTAAGCTATATGTCCTAGAGATTGATCCCCCTTAAGAGCCACACAGATCTGCCTCTCGAGTAGATAAAGAGGCTTATAAGAAGTATTAAGATGACTCTTTGGATGTCGACATGTTTGCCACAATGACCTCTGCGCTTCAGAAGCAACATAAGACATTGTGTGGTTATGAGATAATCGAGCACCTGAAGAAAATATTTTATGGGCAAGCTCGATAAGAGACATTAGATGTATCCAAGGTGTTGTTTCAATGCAAGATGGGAGCTCGTGACCCAATAGGAACCCATGTACTTAAAATGATTGGGCACATTGAGAACCTTGAAAGATTAGGTTTTCTCTGTTAAAAATCTTGTATCCATGTTAAAAAACTTAGCTCTGATATCATGTGAAAATTTCTATAGAAGTGGGAATAAGGCGCAGGAACACTTCAACTATAACCAAGCTAAGCAACCAGTAATAATAGAAGGACAAGAAAATCTGTTATTAATTTATCTTCTTTATAATGCGAGACATACATGGTGAGACATGATTTATCAGAACACCAGATGGAGAAGAAACATAATGCAAACAATGAGATGGCAGACAGAAAAACTGTGAATGCTAGAGACCGCTGAAATAGTCAGACCGCACGACAACCATTGAGACCATGCAAATAGTATAGGTCGTCAACCTGCTATCTGCCAGACCGCCATCTCAGACCACACGAACTGCTTACTTATTACTCTACTTAGAGAACTACCTATTCGCACTTCTTGATCGCCTGACCGCAAGGTCGCATAACCACAGAAGCTTCCCGCGAACAGAAGAAGGGAACTACACAAAGCTATCGCATGACCACAACTCCTGATCACCTGACCGCAAAGGTCGCCTGATTGCTGAGCTTGTCACGAACAACAGAGGAACTACAACTTAGTTCGCCAGAGGTGAACTATTTATTCAAAACTCAGAAAAGCCAAGGAAGGAGACCGCTGGTGAGACTGCAAAACCTACGAACACAGCAAATGGTTAACCAACCTCCATACCGCACGGTCAGAAATCCTGAGACCGGCAAAGGCAAATCCCGATCTTAGTTCTTATAGTTCTCTTATTTTCTTCTTATAAATGACGAGTCATGCACCTCTATTTATAGGCAGAGAGATGGATACCGTCACCGCCCCAGTAAGGTACAATAACTGGCCATCCAGATCACGAATTTGACCATGATAACCAGACCGCAAACACCACTGCGAGCGACTGAGCGCAGACATAGCGCTCAAAATAATCAGACCATGACAATGCAGATCTCACGGTCACCAACATGAAAACTCCTTGAGCCCAACTAGCTGGACCTCGATTGGTCGCCAGTGAGAGCCCGCGTAGAGTGCACGGTCTCTGCAGTCTGACTTCCTCAGCCCGCCCAGACCACTTCTACTTCCACTTCAAAAAATGCAACACCCCCCTTGAACTGGGAAGTGGAAGTCAGCCCAAGCAAGCCCTATAATCGACCAAAAGGTCCCTTAGACCACATCTTTGTGAAGATGTTTGCGACATTGTCCTCACTCCGCACATACTCAACTATAAAAGATCCCCCCAGCACCTTCTCACGAATGAAGTGATGCTCGATCTCGATGTGCTTGGTCCGCGCGTGACAAACTGGATCATTAACCACTTTAAGGGCACTCTCATTGTCACTGCTTAGCAAAGTAGGACCTCGCACCTCCTCATGGATGTTCCCCACTAGCCTCCTAAGCCAGATGGCTTCTTGAGCTGCTAAGGCTGAATCTTGCTTCTTGCTCATGTATTTTGCTTCCGTATAGGAGACAGACATTGAATCAAGCTTCTTGTTGCACCACGAGATAGTTGCAGAGCTAGTCATAAAGACATACCCAAAAGTCCACTTTCAATCATCTGTTTCTCCTCCATAATCAGCATCTGTGTAACCATGCAGACTGAAGCTCGAGTCCCTCCCATAAAAGAGACACATATCATAGGTTGACTTCACATACTTCAGAATACTCCTTGTCACCATCAAATGTGGTTTTCATGGCTCCGCCATATATCGACTCACTCGGCCCACAACATAAGCAATATTCTGCCTCGTAATCGTCAGATATATAAGACTTCCAACCAAAGCCTAGAACACAAAGGGATCATAAAGAACCCTTCCCTAATCCTATCGAAGCTTCAAACCAACCTCCAGTGGAGTGGAGCTACTCTTCCCCTCTCCCATGCCAAATCGCTTCACTAACTGTTCTGCACAGCCCTTCTGGGAAACGAGCACACCGATCTCTTACCTCTCCACCTCAAGTCCAACGAAATGGTTGAGCTCACCCAGATCCTTCATCTCGAATCTAATAGCCAGCTCAGCCCGGAGCCTAGCTATCTCCTCTTTAGAGTTCCCTGTAATGATCATATCGTCTACGTACAACAACACCAAGACCTGAATCTCCTCCAAATTCTTTACAAACAAGCTCGAATCAGAATCAGAAGCAAAATAATTATAGAATTAGAGATATTCTGCAATCTTCCCATACCACGCCCGAGGCGCCTGCTCCAAGCCTTAAAGAGCCTTCTTGAGCTTGCAGACATGTCTTGGATGAACTTCAGAAATATAGCCAGGTGGTTGCACCATAAAGATATCCTTGACAATCTCATCATAAAGGAAAACATTCTTCATGTCGAGTTACCAAATCTTCCATCCTTGGCAAGCAATCAACACAAATCACCACCCACACCGAAGTCATCTTGGCAACAGGACTAAATGTCTCTTCATAGTCTTCCCCATACTGTTGTGAGAACCCTCGAGCTATAAGGTGAGTTGTGTACTGCTCAATGCTACTGTCAGCCTTCTTCTTCAACTTATAAACCAACTTACATGTCACAGGAGTAATGCCATCAACCTTGGGCACATGATCCCAGGTCTCATTCTTCTTGAGGGCAGCCATCTCCTCATCCATGACATCTTACCACTCCTTGACTCTAGTGGCATTTTCAAAACATGATGGCTCTCGCTCATTCAGGGGGCGTGCAAAGAAGCATGAGACGAAGCTCGCCAAATTTCCCCCTTTATACTGAGCTAGTGGAATAATAGTCTATTTTGACCTCCGCAGGGCTTTACCCTGATCCACCACTTCTGTTGCTTCTTCTGAACTAGCTCTTATTGCAACTATACTTGGAGCATCGCTCTCCCTGCTTCCAAAACCAGAAGCACTTGTCTTAGAGCTAGAAACAACAGGAGCACGTGGTGACACGGGCAACTCCACCAGAAGTTCTTTAGCAGCTTCTCCATTCCCTCCATCAGTCCTGCTCTCTTGTAGCTCCACAGATGAGCTATCCGGTATGATGTTAGCTCGTCGAATACCACACCCTTGAGACCACAAACCTTTGTGTCTCGAGATCCATGCATCTCCAACCCTTCTTCCAGCCATCATAATCGACGAACACTAGCTTCCTTGATTTCACATCTAGCTTTGTTCTAAGAGCATCTGGAACATGCATGTAGCAGGTAGATCCAAACACTCAAAAGTGTTCCACACTAGGCTTCTTCTTAAACATCACCTCATGTGGAGTCTTCATGTTGATAGGACAAAGAGGCTTCTGTTTGATGACGTAAGCTGCACAAGACATTTCCCCTGCCTAGAAGGACCTAGGAATGCTTTTAGCATGAAGCCAACACTTGCAAGTCTCCGTCAGATGACAGATATTTTGCTTTGCAACTCCGTTTTGCTGTGGATTATGTGCATAAGAAATCTCCCTCAGGATGTCATGCTTTCTGCAAAAGTTGAAGAACACACTTGAGGTGAACTCCCCTCCATTGTCAATTCTCAACTTCTTGATCCACAATCCAAGTCGGCCCTCCACAAGCTCCTTGAACTCCACGAACTTCCCAAATGCCTCAGACTTCTCCTTCACAAAATATACCCAGGTATATCTAGTGAAATCATCAATCAAGATCAGCATATACCTGCTAGCTCCAAGACTGGCAGTTGTGGTGGGTCCAAATAGATCACCATGAATACACTCCAATGGTGCTTTACATCTATTCTGTGACTTGTCAAATGGAAGGCGATGAGCCTAACTAAACTAACATCCTGCATAAACATGGCCATCACCTAAGGATGATAGATTAGGCAGGCCATTCACCTGGCCTCTTGCTGTCACGGCCTTCAGCTTATCCATACTAACATGCCCCGACCTCTCGTGCCAGATAGCAGCGCTTCCATTAGTCCTCATCATATCAACATAGGAGCTTGTTAAAAAAACAAACAAGTCCTTCACCCTCCTTCCAACATGAGTGACATAAGCCTTTAAGGTTGACACATTTTGAAGAAACTTCACTTCTGTTGGGCCGAACAGAACGTGATACCCAACATCTACATCGTTGGTCACGGAGAAGAGGTTCTTCTTCATACTCGGCACATGATACACACTCCTCAAGGTGAGTGGGCCTTTATCACTGCCCAAAGAAATGACACCCTCCTTCTCGACTGCATGAATAATATCATCAGCAGTAATAATAACATCATTACCTGAATATGTCTGTAGAGAAGAGAACTTTGACTCATCCTCGGTGAGGTGATGACCACACCCTGAGTCCACAATCCAATCATCTTGGTAGTTAATGGAAGCCAAAGCATGAACACAAGTGTCGGTCGTGAAGGCACCTCCACCCCAATTACCTTCAGCACTGGAATCTACCTCTCCTTTTCTTGCAGCATACCCTGGTTGAAGATTAACTCTGCAGTCCTTTTTGAAATGACCAAGCTTGTTGCACCTGTAGCACCTTGGCCCTTCCTTCTTCTTCCCATCATGCGTAGGAGCATAACTCATCTCCTGTTGATATGAAGTCGAAGGACCATCACTAGCAAACGACTTCTTCTTGTCCCATCTCTTCTTCTTACCAGAATAAAGAACCTCACTATCTCCCCCAGAGACATATCCCAGCCATCCGCTTAGCTAAGCTCTCCTACAAAGCAAGCAGATTCTCCAAATTTTGCAAAGATGACTGATTGGCCCAGCCTTGCACAGAAGTAACAAAGTCCACATACTCCCTCCGCAAGTCGCGGATTATGTGCCTCTTCAGCTTCGCTTCTGAGAAAGACTCTTCAGGGTCCAATGCCGATATCTCAGCACAAAGGTTCTTCATCTTCAAAAAGAAGGATGAAATAGACAATTCACCTTGAGTTGCTTTCGCTAACTCATTCTCAAGAAATTATAGTCGCGCCACATTCTTCTTCTTGAACTGGTCATCCAAGGCCGTCGAAATCTCAGCAGCAAACTGACATCTTATGATGTGGTCGAAAAGCTCAGGAATGATAACTCACTTGAGAGTGAACTCTGCCTTAGAATTAGTTCTCTTCCAAGCCTTCACATGCTCACCATTCCCTTCAGCAGCTACCACTGGTTGTCTCGCTTCTCCACCGACTACCTCTCATAAGTCCTCGCCAAGAATATAACTCTCCATGCATGAATTCCACTTTTTAAAGTTAGTCTGCTTAAGGAGCTCAATACCAAAACCTCTTACATATCCTCATTTCATTGTTATACCACTGGATAACTTGAACTGCTAGAAATCCAAGCAAGATATTGTGGTTGATCACTATTCAAACCGCATGAAGTTGATTCCACATACTTCTACAATTGGATCAATCATGTATACAATATTATATACTCATCCTGAAGTCTCATATGCTTTGAGCATGACTAGCAGGTATCAGTCTGATACGGGTGATGGTAGTTAAGAATATCCTAAAGTACTTGAGAAGGACTAAGGATTTATTCTTGATATATGGTGGAGAGGAAGAGCTCGTTGTGCAGGATTTCACGGAAGCAAGCTTCCAAACTGACCGGGATGACTCAAAGTCCCAGTCAGGTTTTGTGTTTTGCCTTAATGGAGGCGTTGTGAGCTAGAAGAGTTTGAAGCAAGAGACAATTGTCGATTCTACAATAGAGGATGAGTATATCCCTGAATTAGAAAATTCATAGCGAGCTTGATGTAGTTCCTAGCATTTTTGATCCAATGACTCTTTATTGTGACAACAATGGTGCCATTGCATAAGCCAAGGAACCTAGATCTCATCAGCGCTCAAAGTGCATACTTCAGAGATTCCATCTTATTCGAGAGATAGCCGATCGAGGAGATGTGGACATTTGCAGGGTACCGACTGATGAGATTATTGCAGATCCACTAACAAAGCCTTTACCTCAGAGGAAGCATGATTGTCATACTAGATCATTAGGTATTCAATACCTGCATGATTAACTCTAGCGAGAGACTTGTGGACTTTGGCTATGTCAGTTATATGTTCATATGTTGAATTGTACTATATGTTTTCTTTTACATTTATGACATGTTCTTTTATTGTGTCTACTCATTGCTATATATATATATATATATATATATATATATATATATTATTTAAACATGGTAAATGCCCTTGGAGTGTTTTCTTTCATAGGAATTCAAGTACGTGACTTGAACGTGAGATCCTATGTTTATATGAAGCATCATTCTTAAAAGGTCCTTGGTCACGGTATCATCATGGAATATTAGGGCAATGATGGAACATTGAGACTTGTATGTGAGTTGACTGATGACTGGTTCCCATTGGTCATAATATTGGATATCAAGTCATCACATATGTACTTGTCAAAGAACAAGTTATACTGGACAGTTCCACCATGAGACTACTTTGTGTATTTTTATATGAACGTATTACAAGTAGGTCTCAAAGTGACAATGGTGTTTGTAGTTCTTTGACCTGAAGTCACAATGATCATTAAGTGATGAAGAGCATACTTTGATGACATCTAGAGTCTTCCTTGAAGAATGTTAATGATAAGGGTGGTTATTAGGTACGCTATGAATCATTTAGGTGATTGTGTGTGGACGTTGATGGAATTTGTCCTTCTTTATGACAAGAGTTACATCCATGGGCCCCTTGATAGAATAGGACTATGCAATGCATGGTCATGCTGGGATGAGTTAATATATGATATTGAGCTCACCAATTTCATACAGTCTATTCTAGATCAAGAAACGGAGATTGAATAATTAAGAGTGTGACACACTTCATGCCTCAAGTTCATTCTGGATGTACTAAATAAAGGGACTAGATGTTAGTTATGGATGTTGTCAAATCACCTAGAGAGGGGGGTGAATAGGAATTTTAAAAACTCTTGACCATCCTTCTGTTGACTCTATCTCTATGAGTATCATAGTGTATGGATTTGAAAATTAAGAACACAACACAGAAAGCACTCAAATATTTATAGTGGTTCCTTAAGACAGAGTGTATTGAGTAGTCCACTGTCGCTCTGCGCCTATCTAGCAGTGTGCTAGAGTTGGCAAACTCTGCCAAAACTCAGGCCCGCAAGCACTACATTAATCTCAGGCCTTCAAGCCCTACAACTCAGGCCCTCAAGCCCAACAACTTAGGCCCTCAAGCCCAACAACGCAGGCCCTCAAGCCCTACAATACTCAGGCCCTCAAGCCCCACAACTCAGGCCCTCAAGCCCTACATCTTAGGCCCTCAAGCCCTACAACTCAGGCCCTCAATCCCTACAACTCAGATCTGAAATAGATCCTACAAACTCAGGCTTATAAAAGCCCTATAGAGAAAGAATGACAAAAAGATCTCTAGCCTGATGAAGATCGGCTTCTTGGACTTGAAAAGAATGCTTTTGATGATATCTTGGATAGCACAGATCTCTCTTCAATCTAGAACACTTCTTATCAGCCGGTCTGGCTTGACTAAAACTTAAGCCGGATTAAGATTGGCTTCTTGGATTTGAAGAGAATGCTTCTGATCTTTTCTTGGACAGCACATATTCTTCTTCAATCCTTTCTTCAACCTGGAACAATACTTATCAGCCGATGTTGCTTGACTGGAACTTGGAGAATGCTTGATAAGGAAGTTTTATTCTCTGGATCTTGTTCCTTCTTCACAAAGCCTTACTGTTCTATTCGATCTAGCATATTTTCTGCATTTCTTACTGGTCTCAAAATAGGGAAGACACTTATCCCTTTTATAAGAATGAAGAGCTGATTAACGGTCTCCTATGATGTCCTATAAGTGTCAGAGGCCCATTCCTTAATGACACACGCTGATTGGACCACCAGACGGCGGCATTAAATGCATACAACGCGATTTGAAATGTCTTGATCTGTCTCGACGATATTTGCAACGTCTCGATGACAGAGCTTGTCATTACGCAGATCCATCTTGGACTTGGACAAATCTTCAAGTCTTCTTCAATCTTCTTTAGACAATGATATCTCGACGATACAAGATATCACAGCTGCACTTGCACTTAAGATGACATAAAGTCATCTTAAAGATATCGTCGTAATCTGTTCATCAACTTGCGATCTTTTTGACGGTGTCGTTGAACCATTCTGTCTTCTCGACAATGTTGTTGAGACCATTCTGTCTTCTCAACGATGTCGTTGAGACCATTCTGTCTTCTCGACGATGTCATTGAGACCATTCTGTCTTATCGATGATGTCGACTTGATCATCTTGACGACAAGTTATTCGTCTTCCATAAGTTGTCTTCATGAGTTATCCCTTAGCCTTCTCGATGACAAGGCTTCTTTATGACGATGTCGTCGACACGGCTGAGAACTTTTACTTAGGTCTTCAGAGAGCTTCCTTTCTTGTCTGAACGATAAGATCTCTTCACGACGATGTCGTCGACATACCCGAGTACTTTGACTTAACTCTTCTTAGACTTTACAGTGATGTCGTCGTGTGATTCTGATTGACACGAGGATACTGGACTTTTTTCGATTCTTCATGTTCTTACGATGATATTGTCATGTGTACTTTGTTGTCACAACGATATCGTCGAATTGTCTATGTTATCTCGACGATAGCTGATATGAACCTTCTGCTTAACTCCGAGTATCATCTCGATGATGTCTGAGTGTTTATTCGACGATATGTCCAGTCCTTCTCAATGATTTTGGACTTAGTGAAACTGGATAAGAACTGGACATATGATTTAATCTTTGCAAATATAAACTAAGCAAATCATCAAATACATAGTCCTTTTATCATTGACTTGAGCACTTCTTCAAATCAGGAACATTGTTGGGCACTGTTCTCAACAATCTCCCCCTATTTGAAGAAGTTCTAACTCATCTCGATGATAAATGCCACGCATAAAAAGAATCAATATTTAGGCAATTCAAATTAATTAAACTACCAAACATTATATAGATCTTAGCTGAGAGTATATTGAGGGGCTTCTTCAAGGCTTCTTATCATATCCTGAAGGGGCTTCTACAAGGCTTGCTTGACTTGACCGACAGTCCTCAGATCTTTATGTGAGCCTGCATTTATAATTGCTTTCTCCCCCTTTAGGACTTCTTCAATTAAACGATCATTTGGGGTTTCTTGCATTGAGATCGGTCTTTCATTTCTTTCTTCTGTGATGACTTCCAGCTGGAGAAGCTTTTCTTGAGCTTCTTGGGTAGAGCACACCAGATGGGTCTCCACCTCAACCATTGCAGTATCTTGGGCTGTGCTCCCAGGTTGGAACTCCCCCTCAACTGGATCACTGTCCAGAATTGGACTTCTCCTCTCTTCAGCTACCACTGTGTTAGCAGGTTCAGCTTCCTTCTCTGGGATATCTTGATGCAGGGACATCTCCCCATGTTACACATAGGCTCGTGTTGATGTCTTGAGTTATAGCTGTTGCATCTTCTAAAGCTCAAGCTCCCCCTTGATTAAATAACTCCTTTCTGTAGAGGAATTCTCTTTGAACTACATTTCTTTATCCCCCAATATTTGACAATGCATTGACTTCTTTTGCACTTTAGGATTCTCTATTTCAATATTTGATTCACCCTTTCTGATTCTTTAGCCTCTCTCCCCTTTCTTACATCACTCTCCCCCAACTGGCTTTAATCACTTTCCATACATCAATTCATTATCTCTCCCCCTTTCTGACTTCTTCAATAAAGTCTTGCCAGAGGGTGGGCACAAGAGGGATTAGGAATTTAAGAATTTCTCCCCTACATCAAATGTCTCCCATATATGATAAAGATCAATCATAATTCTCCATGGGGGATTAATTTATAATCTCATTTAGATCTTCTTGAGAGGCTCCTTCAGCAATTAACCTGATGATGATTAAATTTGGAAAACTTCTTTTGGTTTGCGCAACCTGTATATGATGAGATTAGAATTAGGCGGGTGTTTTCGAAGAGTTTCATAAGTACTCCTACTTTGAGAAACTAATCGTTATCCTATCGAAAGATAGAAGTAACGGTCTTTTTCTTCTTTCGAAGTATTGAGGATTACGCCATGACTACGAGGCCGAATTCTATTGATTTTTAAAATAGCAAAGGAGAGTTTTGCAAGTTTTGGATTTGAAAAGCTTTTGTTTAATTATAATCCAAACTAATCATTTAATAAAGGGAAGTATACCTTATCGCGTGTAATACAGGATATTTTGGTTTAGAAAATATCGAGGTCATATATTTCTGCAGATCTTGTTGATTACTTCTACTTTTAAGGAATAAACTATTATTTTATCGGAGTAATATTTTGAGTTGATTTATAAGGAACGATAATAAGCGTATAACTAGAGTTCTAAATGATGATAAAGATAGCGCCCGATGTCGAATTACCTTGAGGCAAAAATAGTCATTTTTAGCTGCAAAATATATGACTTTTCAAAATATTAAAATGGCTTGGCCGTGGAGGTTCCATAAGTATGAACGCACCTCTCTCGAGGGTACTGTTAGTTATGGGGTGTCGACTTATCACCTAGAGGGGGGTCAATAGGTTTTTCAACTTGTTTTGTCCCCTTTAGGTGTTCTCATTTTCTAGATAATAGATTTAGAGTTTGAGAGAGCACAACACAGAAAATACACAAGGACTTATAGAGGTTCCTCAAGACAGGGTACCTTGAGTAGTCCTCTTTCCCTCTGCGCCTACCTAGCAGTGTGCTAGGCTCGGCAAACTCCGCCAATGTCTCCGGCCCGCAAGCCTTACAACTCGGTCCCCCAAGTTCCTGCAACCTAGGCCCGCAAGCCCCTTCACTGCACCCGAGCCTACAAGCTCAACACTCAGGCCCTCAAGCCCTACACAGCACAAACCCACAAGTCTTGCCTGCAGCCTAAGCCCGCAAGCCCCTTCACTTCACCCGAGCCTGTAAGCTCAACACTCAGGCCCTCAAGCCCTACACAGCATAGACCCGCAAGTCTTTCCTACATCCTCGGCCCGCAAGCCCCTTCACTGCACCCGAGCTCGCAAGCCCGACACGTTTGGACCCGCAAGTCCCTCTGCCCTAGCCCTCAAGCCTCACAGATCTCAAGCCCTCAAGCTTGACACACAGATCTGAAAATAGATCTCACAAATTTGGCCCCCAAGCCTTACAAAGAAAGATTTACAATAAGTTCTTCTGCCTTGTGGAGATCGGCTTCTTTTCTTGAAGAAGATGCTTCTGATTTTGAATCTGAATGACACAAATCTTCTTCAAGTTTTCTTGCTTTGCCTGATGTTGACTGACTTCCTTTCTTGAACAATTCTTAGCAGTCGATGAGACTTGACTGCTACTTGAAGAACACAGGATGATCATTTTGTTCTTCCCTTCTTCTTCACCGCCGCTTGTACTGTTGTATTCAAAATGCTCAATGGGATTCTTTTTCGTTCCTTAATTCCATAGATTATTTTAGGGCATCCATTGTTCCCTTTTATAGGACTGCGATGTCTCTTAACGGTCTCCTATGATGTCCTATTCTGACAAACGCCCATGTCTTAAGAGCACGCGTTCATTGGACAATCAGGCGGCGACATTAATTGCTGACAGCGCGTCTGTCGACTTTTGAATCTGTCTCGATGATATTTCCATTGTTTCGACGACAAGTACAATATCTCGACGGCACTGGACATCCCTTATGCACTCGTGCTTAAGACGACATGAAGTCATCTAACTGATGTCGGCATAATCTTGTGATTGCTTGATATCGTTGTGATCACCTTATCTTCTCAACGATATGGTCGATATTATGTCGACAGACTGTTCTTCAGCAACTTCCTGTCTTCACAACTGCATCCTCAGTGTTCTCGACGTCACGTCTTCTTTTCTACGATATAGTTGTCATCATTCTTATTGACGTCACAGCTTCTTTTCAACGATATCTTCGACACTAACCTTCCATTTGGCTTTTCAACGACACAACTTCTTTTCGACGATATGGTCAACACCAGACTTCTACTTTCCTCAGTCTTGTTCCTTCTTCTCGTCATTCTGATATCATTAAGAGGTGTTGTAGTGTTGATGTTACAACGGTGTCATCATGTGTATGTTATCTCGATGATAACCAACATGATCATGTTGCTTTGCTCTGCATATCATTTCAATGATATGCCTATACTTGTCGACGATATGTCCAGTCTTTTTCGACGATATTTTACTTAGTCAATTATTGAAGTACTGAACATATCATCTGATCTCTGCAAGCATGAACTAGATATAATATTAAATACACCTTGTACTTATCATTGAGCTGAGCATTTCTTCAAATCAGGAACACTGCTGGGCACTGTTCCCAACAATCTCCCCCTATTTGAAGAAGTCATAACCCACCAATGATAAAGTACATCTTAAGCAAATATGCATATAATAATGACATTGCAGTTATGTTTGAGTGAACACAGAATTTGACAAATATCACTACATTTATAAATAGTGACAAATGTTTTAAAGTTTTTGGCATTTCTACATTATGCCCCTAAAGATTTAGCCATCTATTTCTCTGGTGCCCTCATAACAGCTTCATTCTTTGCTTTCTTGGCACTGGCTTCCTGCTCCTTTTCAGCTTATCTGGTGAAGTATTTAAATGGCTTGGGGTGATACTTGAGAGGCTCAGGAGCATCAGCTGGGATTCTACCTGCTTGCTTGTCTCTTTTGTGACCTCTTCTTGACTCTTCTTGATCTTCATATTTAGCCCATTCTTGAGGACTGTATACATTGTATGTTTCACCATTATTAACTTTCACTCGCTCCCATGCTTTTAGAATGATGGATCTGGATTTGGGACTCCATCTTTCATAGTCATCCTTTTTCTTCATTTCCTCCCTGTACTTTCTCTTCCTCATTTTTACTTCATCTTCCTCCAGTATTTCCTTCTCTTTACCCTGATCATCAGTAGCATCAGCATTGTCAACATGTTGATCAGTAAGGTCAACATGTGAGTCTTCAGCAGGGTATTCTTCAGCAGGCTCATCAAAGTATAGAGGAGGAATATTCCTTGCTTCCTTGATGGTATTGATGGTCCAAATGGCATGCTCACCATTGTCCTTTATCATTGATCTCTCCCCCTTTATGACTTCTCTTGACATGTCCCTTTGGAGGTTCTCCTGAAGTAGTAGTATCTTTTCTTTCAGCATATAAATCCCTTTCTCCAAATGGTTCTTTGTCTCCAGCAGATGACTGTCTAGCTCTTTGTTGTGATGATCAAGTTTATCCTGGATATTTGTCTTGTGTTCAACCATCCACCTATTGGTTGCTATGTAAGCCTTCTCTATGTTGCTGTTGATCATTATCTGATTATCCATTGCATCAGACAGACCCTGATGAGTGAGTGTTATCTCTTTGGCAGTTTGTTCTTGCAGATTCTTCACATCACTTCTCAATCTTGCAGTTTCAGCAGATAGTTCTCTTCTTAGGTCATTGATAGCTGAGTTAACATTATTTTCAATCTTCATTCTTTGTTATTCTAGGAGCATTCTTATTTAAGGCAATAGTGAGGACTCCACTATCTTATTCTCTGGAGGTGAACTGGCTTGTCCGGGTTCCTCTTCTTTATTCCCATCAACCATTGGAGATGGAGATTTTCTGATGGGTGATTGGTTTGACTCATTTTTTTCAGGACTTGGCAGATCTCTGCTAGTCTCATCAGCAAGATTCTCTTGGTTGTCTTCTTGGGGATCTTTACTTGGGTCCTCTTTGACAACATCCTCAGCCCCAATGATCTTATTGATCACTTCTTCCACTTGAGTAGGGATCTCACCATTCTTCTCCCCCTCAGTCTCAGCATCCTCTTGCTCTGTTTCTACTGTTACCATTGTCCTAGATCCCTGACTTAGGGCAGAGGTCTGGAGGGAGACATTCCTTTTCTCTACAGGCACTTCAGAGTCAGACGAGTTTGAGATATTGCCTGATTCACTTTCTTCAGATAAGCTTTCTCCCTTCCTCTTCACATCCTCTGCAGTCTTCAGCTTCTTGGGAGACTTAGTCAAAACTTTCTCCCACCTTTCCAGTATCCTGATATCCATCCTTCTCATGTGATGGATTTTTACACCATACTTCTTATCAAAGCTTGCAGGGTAAGATATCAGTAGAAATAGAGATAGTATTCTTCCCAGATTTGGAACTTGAAAGCTTTCTTGTATTCTCTTGAAGATGATCTAACTCCAGTTGGTCTTCTTACTTAGGATTATCCTCACCATAATCTCGAACATGGGCTTGGAGATCCTATCATGTGACCCTACTTTATAGAGGAGGGCGTTTCCTACAATATCAGCCATGAGTTTCCCTTGTTGATTAAAATTCTTTCTTTCCAGAGACCCATAGGTCTTGTTGGAGTTTTTGCACCATGCCAGAGCCCTGTTAAGGTCTTCCTGGGTGACCTCCTCATTTTCCTCCCCCTTGGCGAAGGTCGGCAGCTGAAGAACCCTGGCCAACCTCTTAGGATTCACCTTAACTTTCATCCCGTTGATCGAGCTTTTCACGGATGTTCCTTTTGAGCCACCTTTGGCATTTGAGAAGAACTCCAGCACTTCTCTCTTTAATATCACTGTTGGCTCAGAGAGGGAGAACTCCAGACCGACGGCGTCCAATAGCTTAATAGTATCTTGAATCTCTTCTGGCCCTTCTGAGAAAGCATTCCTCACCACTTCATATCCTTCGTAGAGAAATCCTTCCTTCTTTGGTGCCATCTTTTACTTGATTGGAATGGATTTTAGCACTATCTACTCGTTCACTCTTTGAAGAACAAAGAACGCGATGGCTTTTTAGGGCAATTATATAATGTGATTTAACTTTATGACATCTGACCCTATTTATAGTTTCGGAGTTGGAAGACGAAGTGCCATTTGTTAAATGTCTGATTAACCCAAATTAAGCTGTTACGATTGATTAAGCTCGGGTATATTTAAGAGTTAGATTGATGATTAGGTATCGTCGTGACGCAATCTCGATGTCGAGGAATCATTTCGACGATACCAATCATCATTTCGACGATATTGTTTTGTATTCAAAACGATATTGTTCTTGTTTATTCTTGTGTATGATTATTGTTATGTATTAGCAGCCACATGTATTTGTACTCCTTGAGTGGGCCCTTGTGCTTACTAGAGTCAACACTGCTTTCATATAGTAACATGTGAGTGTTTATGAATTGATCATTAACATTGTTACCTTCACTTTAGCCTTTACATTTCTTTGAGCTAGTAGCTCCCCCTTGATGTGATGTCTCTATGCTTTACTCCTTTTAGCCCCCCCCCCCCCCCCTAACCAGAGCATCCTGGCTTGTGGTGAGATTTTTCTTAGTCCAGAGTTATGCCTGGATCACTTATTGTCCATTAGCCTTATGTGCTTTTGATTGGCTACATGGACTACCCTGCATGACAGATTTAGTTTCCCTTAGGAACCCAATATGATTTGGGTCCTAGGTTCTTGTTAGCATAGCAAGGAATTCTTCTACTCACTTCAGCCTTTCTAGGAGGGCTCCCTTTTTGCACTAAACACATAGGGGTTGTGCCAATAGTCAATGGCAAAGTGTCTCACTTTACCACAACACCAACATTCATGGATATTGTACCTTCTTTTCTGAACAAGTTTTGAGGTGGAGGAACTATCACAATGTTTTTGTTCAGTAGAGAAGGCTGCAACATTCTTCCTAATTTTCCCAGCTAAGGGCTGACTGGTTGTCCTAGTATAATTATCTCTTCTTGACTTCATCTATTTGTCAGCAACAGATGTCAGCATGGTAGATGACATAGTGTTGATAGCATCAGAAATGATCAAGTGAGAGTTGATTATACTAGGGCTACCAGCCTGCTTCTTTGCTGGAAGAGATTGGGAAGGTGTTGCTTCCTTACCCTTGAATGTGGGGGCTGAGGCACCAAACACAAATGGTCCATGATGGGCCATTGGGATTTCCTCATGGGGATCCTTCAATGCACTCATCCCCATGCCCTTTCTCCTCTCATAGTTAGGAGCATTTTCTAAACTATTGGAGCATCCATTCATCCAGTGACCATGGACACTGTTCTGATCATACCTGTTAGATGGAAGCACTATCCTCTGAAAGGTGGTATGAGGATCAACTTTAGTTTTTCCCTTTCCTCCATTCCTAGCATCTACTGCCCTTTCATTGAAGCCCAATCCTCTCCTATTTTAGCAGGAGAAGAAGGTGTCGATGATGGGCAGTATGAATTTAGGCTTAGAGAATTGAGCCACTAAACTTCTCTCCTTGAGAAGGTCATTCTCAAGTTTCTTATTGAGTTCTTCCCTTTGGTTTCTCTCATCAGAAAGCTTGTCGATGAGCTTCTTGAGCTTAATGGAATTGGAGCCCACATTGTGGAACATACCCATCTTCTTATCTAAATCAACCTTAATAGGTCTAAGTATTTATAGCTCCTTAGCTTGCTTCCTAACAAGCTTCTTGCTCTTTTTCAGAGCAGCCAAGAGATCACCAAATTGTCTTATTAGATCAGTATGGTTCTTATTGTTGCATGATGAGCAGTCTTCTGCATCACTTTCAGAAGATGAGTAATCATCTGATGCATTCTTGGTCTTCTCATATAAGGCAAGCGAGGAGGAAGTGTGGGAAGTGTATACCTGAGCATGATGTGGATAATCATGATCTCCTTCTTCTGATAGGGCCATCAACCCATAGACCTCCTCACCCTCAAAGTCGCCGTCTGTGAGAGTCAAGGGTGCTCGTATTCTTTCTCTGGCTACAGAGCATTCTTCATCATCTGATTCACTGTCTGAAGTAGTTAGGGGTGCTCTTATTCTTTCTCTAGCTACAGAGCATTCTTCATCATCTGATTCACTGTCTAAAGTAGTCAGGGGTGCTCTGATCCCTATACTCCTTTCTTCTTTAATATAAGAAGAGCTCCAGCTGCTTTTACTTAGAGATCTGAACTTCCTGATGTCAAATCTTCTGACTTTCTCCATGGAGCTTTTAAATTCATGAGCTGATGATTTGACACACCCAATAGCAGATCTGCTCAAGTTGTAAGCTTTCTTTGAGCAACCTCCCTCTGATACCACTTGTTAGTTATGGGGTGTCGACTTATCACCCAGAGGGAAGGGGGGGTGAATAGGTTTTTCAACTTGTTTTTTCCCCTTTAGGTGTTCTCGTTTTCTGGATAATAGATTTAGAGTTTGAGAGAGCACAACACAGAAAACAGACAAGGACTTAAAGAGGTTCCTCAAGATAGGGTATCTTGAGTAGTCCTCTTTCCCTCTACGCCTACCTAGCAGTGTGCTAGGCTTGGCAAAGTCCGCCAATGTCTCCGACCCGCAAGCTTAAAATTCGGACCCTCAAGTCCCTGCAGCCTAGGCCCGCAAGCCCCTTCACTACACCCGAGCCCGCAAGCTCGGCACTCAGGCCCTCAAGCCCTACACAGCACAGACCCGCAAGTCTTTCCTGCAGCCTAGGCCTGCAAGCCCCTTCACTGCACCTGATCCCGCAAGCTCAACACTCAGTCCCTCATGCCCTACACAGCACAGACCCGCAATTCTTGCCTACAGCCTAGGCCCGCAAGCCCCTTCACTGCACCTGAGCCTGAAATCCTGCCACGTTTGGACCCGCAAGTCCCTCTGCCCTAGACCTCAAGCCTAATAGATCTCAAGCCCTCAATCTTGACACACAGATCTGAAAACAGATCTCACAGATTTGTCCCCCAAGCCTTACAAAGAAATATTTACAATATGTTCTTCTGCCCGGCGGAGATCGGCTTCTTTCCTTGAAGAAGATGCTTCTGATTTTGAATCTGAACAACACAAATCTTCTTCAAGTTTTCTTGCTTTGCCTGATGTTGACTGGCTTCCTTTCTTGAACGATTCTTAGCAGTCAATGAGACTTGACTGGTACTTGAAGAACACAGGATGATCATTTTATTCTTCCCTTCTTTCTTTCTTCTTCACCGCAGCTTGTACTGTTGTATTCAAAATGCTCAGCGGGATTCTTTTTCGTTCCTTAGTTCCATAGATTATTTTAGGGCGTCCATTGTTCTCTTTTATAGGACTGAGATGCCTCTTAACGGTCTCCTATGATGTCCTATTCTGACAAACGCCCATGTCTTAAGAGCACGCGCTGATTGGACAATCAGGCGGTGGCATTAATTGCTGACAACGCGTATGTCGACTTTTGAATCTGTCTCGACGATATTTCCATTATTATAACGACAAGGACAATATCTCGATGGCACTGGACATCCCTTCTACACTCGTGCTTAAGAAGACATGTGAAGTCATCTAACTGATGTCGGCATAATCTTCTTGATTGCTTGATTTCGTTGTGATCACCTTATCTTCTCAACGACATGGTCGATATTATGTCGACAGACTATTCTTCAGCAACTGCCCATCTTCATAACTGCATCTTCAGTGTTCTCAACGTCACGTCTTCTTTTCGATGATATAGTTGTCATCAGTCTTATCGACGACACAGCTTCTTTTCAACGAAATCTTCGACACTGACCTTCCCTTTGCCTTTTCAACGACACGGCTTCTTTTCGACGATATGGTTGACACCAGACTTCTACTTGCCTCAGTCTTGTTCCTTCTTCTCGTCATTCAGATATCGTTGAGAGGTGTTGTAGTGTTGATGTTATAACGGTGTCATCATGTGTATGTTATCTTGATGATAACCGACATGATCATGTTGCTTTGCTCTGCATATCATTTCAATGATATGCCTATATTTGTCGACGATATATCCAGTCTTTTTCGACGATATTTTACTTAGTCAAGTATTGAATTACTGGACATATCATCTCATCTCTACAAGCATGAACTAGATATAATATTAAATACACCTTGTACTTATCATTGAGCTGAGCACTTCTTCAAATCAGGAACACTGCTGGGCACTATTCCCAACAGGTACGCCCACCTGAGATTACGAATATTCGACCGAACTTTTGTTCTTTAATCGAATCTCCTTAATACTCGCTTTATGTTGTGAACCCCACTATTGGGTTTTTATTTCCAATTCGGGAGACTTACCTCATCCTCTCTCGAGGGTAGAACGCACTTCTCTTTACCCATGTGCGATCAGTCCATACGCACGAGCCTCTGGGCTAACTAGTGTATGGAAATGGAAATGAAAACCACACATCGATTATATGGTTCCACTCAACATTTTTTCTCAGGTAAACCTTTAGCTCGTTAATTATATATTTTAAAAAGAAATGTTTTAAATTTTAGAAAATCATGTATTTGTCCCAATGCTCTTCGACATCCTTATCAGTCTTATCGATGACACAACTTCTTTTCAACGATATCTTCGACACTGACCTTCCCTTTGCCTTTTCAATGACACGGCTTCTTTTCGACGATATGGTCGACACCAGACTTCTACTTGCCTCAGTCTTGTTCCTTCTTCTTGTCATTCTGATATCGTTGAGAGGTGTTGTAGTGTTGATGTTATAATGGTGTCATCATGTGTATGTTATCTCCACGATAACCGACATGATCATGTTGCTTTCCTCTGCATATCATTTCAACGATATGCCTATACTTGTCGACGATATGTCCAGTCTTTTTTGACGATATTTTACTTAGTCTAGTATTGAAGTACTGGACATATCATCTCATCTCTGCAAGCATGGACTAGATATAATATTAAATACACCTTGTACTATCATTGAGCTGAGCGCTTCTTCAAATCAGGAACACTACCGGGCAATGTTCCCAATAGGTACGCCACCAGAGATTATGAATATTTGACCGAACTCTCGTTCTTTAATCGAATCTCCTTAATGCTCACTTTATGTTGTGAACCCCACTATTGGGTTTTTATTTACAATTCGGGAGACTTACCTCATCCTCTCTCGAGGGTAGAGCGCACTTCTCTTTACCCTTGTGCGATCAGTCCGTACGCACGAGCCTCTGGGCTAACTAGTGTACGAAAACGGAAATGAAAACCACACATCGATTATATGGTTCCACTCAATGTTTTTCTCGGGTAAACCTTAAGCTCGTTAATTATTTTAAAAAGAGATTTTTTACTTTTAGAAAATCATTTATTTGTCCCAATGCTCTTCGACATCGTGCGCTAAAGGAAATTAGCCACTCATCGGAATGGAGACTGCAATAATAATTAGAAAATACATGTTAATAATTTAAGCGGATATAAGCATGAAATAAAGATTAAAAGACTTATATAAAAACAGAAATAGTATCCGTCCCAACCATCTGAATCAAGCGCTAAAAGTTCTTAGCTTCTCATCCGGGACGGGGGTGGTATAGAAATGAAATACTTATAAAAGTGCAGAAATAATATCCGCCCTAACCATCTTAATCAAGCGCTAAAGAAAATTAGACTCTCATCCGGGATGGGGGTGGTAATAGAACATTTATATAATAATTTAAAGATTGAAAATTAGAACTGAAAAGAGAGTTACACACTCAGAACCCAAAATAGGGTTTGGAAAACATCACTCAAAAACTACTTCTAAACATTAAAAGACAAAGTTGAGATAAGAAAACAAACTATTTTATTACCAAAATGAAGATTACAACTAGACTAGCAAAGAGAAAGTAGCTACTTAGAAATGTAGGAAATAACTCACATACAAGTCCTAAACTACTCCAGATAACTAACTAACACACAAAATTCTGGATGAAATAAGCTTCAATCGACCCCCCTATTTATAGGGAAAATTTTATTTTTACATGCCCTTGGTCATGGGCGTGACTTGGATGTAACGGTCGTGACCGAGGGCATGACTTATGGGGCGTGTCGGGAAGATAGGGTCGGTCGTCTTCTAGAAGGATCCACCATCAAAATTGGATGCACACAGGTGTGACTTGAAGTCTCACGGGCGTGACTATGGGTGACAGACTCAGCAGCATCCGGGGCGTGTCTTTGGGGTGTGACTTGCTGGATCACGGGCGTGACTCAAAATGTCATGGGAGTGACTTGATTCATCGAGAAATCAGGCCGATTCGGCTTGAAGGCGCGACTGATTCGACTTGATCAGTACACGGGCGTGACTCGAAATGCACGGGCGTGACTTGAGCAATTCATCGAGATTTGTCCCGAAAATGGCAAAAATCTGGAATTTAGCATTTTAAGATTACATTCCCTTGGTCACGGGTGTGACCTAGGGCATGACATATAAAAAATTGCCAAAATTCTGAAAAAGAGAAATAATGCTAAGTTTGTAACAAAAATAATAAAACAAGCAAATTATTCATTAATTTACATACAATATTTACAATATTACTTAAAATTATACTAAAGACTATACTAAAAATACGTATATTTTACTACTCATCAAATACCCCGATACTTAAGCTTTTGCTATTCCAGAGCAAAAGGAAGAGAGATCTATACGGGATTAACATAAGTTCTAGTTTTTGGCTATCATTTTATTTAATCATAAGAGACTGGAAAATAAAAATTCGGAGTAATAAGAGTTAAGTCCTAAATTATGTAAATGATTTAAGTAGAAAGAAATGTCTTAGCCAAAAGACTTCTTAATTAACCAAATAGCAAGCAAAATTACAATCATTAGTAAACGAGATTAGATCGAAATTATAAGAACCTTTGTTTAAAAAATGTGAAGGAAAAATACAAGTTACTAATTATGCTCTTAAATGATTTTATGAATTAAAACTAGAAACAATAAATTGGATAAGGGAAAGGGGGTAAAAAGTTGTGGCAAAAATAAGAGTTTTTGACTTAGGGGTGATGGTTTTTATCCTTCAACCCCTTCTTTTTAGTTTTCTTTGGTTCCCCGTGGTTTATGAGGGAAAACTAATTATTTTGTTTTTATTAACCAAATGCTTATGTTTGCGGAACGAAATCTTATTCCCATTGACATAAGATCATTTAAAGTTTTTATTTTGGGTGCTTATGTTTACGGAATGAATTCTTATACTCATTGACATAAGATTTTTTTCTTCTTTTTTATTTTATTTGACATGATAAATTGGTGTATACAAGGGGTGTTCAAGAGAAATTCTAGAATAATTAAAAAAAAGGTTTGAGAGCAACCTTAGTAATTTGAATATTCCTAGATTCCTATGGACATAAAGTAGGGATAATTGCAGTCTAAAGTTGTTTTGCCAACATAATACAAATGCCTCTATTTTAGCTAGTAGAAGTAGTGCTTGAAAACAAAGCCTCTATTTAAATTAAAAACACAAGATATTCTTTAAAACTTAACACCGATCGTTTAAATCTATCGATCTTAGATAAACAAACGAATAGTAAAACTAGCGATTATGAAAAGCCACAAATAAGTATTCTCAAAACTAAATGCTCTTAAAAAGTAAAAGTAAAGTAAGGTTTTATTATTATTTTTTTGGTGTTTTGTTTTGTTTTTGTTTTTTTTTCTTTTAACTACTAAATATACTATATAGATATATATATATATATATATTTTTGAAAAGTTTTGGGGTTTTGTAATATTTATATTTACATGAAATAAGCAAGATAAAATGCATAGGTAAAAAAAAATTGTTTTTTTTTATAGTTTTGTAAATATTTTGTATATAGATATTTGTACTACGAAAAAAAGATGTTCTTGGAAATTTTCAAGTTTATATTTACAAAAGTAAGCAAGATGAAATGCAGAATAAAACAGGGAAAACTCTAAATATTTTTTGTTTTTTTTTCTAAGTTTGGTAATTATGAAATAAAATATTTTTTTTTTAAATATTTGTTTGTTTAAATGAAAACGGTAAAAACACCCCCATACTTACAACCCAACATTGTCCCCAATGTTGTAATGTAAGTATGGAGAAGGGAAATTGAAAGTGCAGTATGTACAAAAAATAAAGAGGGAGCAAAACGGCTTCCCTGAATTAAAGTTGGCGAGGCTGTAAGAAACCCTGCAAAACATGTAAAAAGGACAAAACATAATAAAATATTAGATAATTATGGGATGCCTCCCACGAGCGCTTTGTTTACTGTCACGTAGCTTGACGAATGTGGCGTGGTGAGATTATAAATTGGGGAAGGTTAAGGATTCGATAGTATCACCCACTAGATTGCCCGCAATGTAAAGTTTTAAACGATGCCCATTGACTTTAAATTCACCTTTTTCGGGGTGGGAGATAAGAACGGTCCCATACGACCAAACCTCTTCGACTTCAAAGGGGCCGGACCATCGAGATTTTAGCTTACCCGGAAAAAGATGAAGGCGTGAATTATAAAGAAGGACAAGATCGCGCGGCTTAAATGTTTTGGGAAATTTTATTTTGCGGTCATGGTAGAACTTAGAATGCTCCTTATAAAATATAATACTCTCATAAGCGTTCGCACGCCATTCATCGAGTTCATTTAGTTGGAATTTCCTACTCTCGAAGGCTAAGTTCGAATCGAGGTTTAAAAATTTTAAGGCCCAAAAAGCGCGGTGCTCTAACTCTACCGGTAAATGGCATGCTTTGTCGTAAACTAATCGATAGGGCGTACAACTGATAGTGGTCTTGTATGTCATACGATATGCCCACAACGATTCATCGAGTTTGATGGACCAATATTTCCTATTCAAAGAAACAGTTTTCTCCAAAATACGTTTAATCTCGCGATTTACTACCTCTACTTGGCCGCTCATTTGGGGGTGATAGGCGGTGGCGAGCTTGTGCGCGACGCAGTATTTAAATAAAATTTTTGTAAATTGGGCGTTGCAGAAGTGCGTACCCCTATCACTTACTATTGCGCGGTGCGTGACGAAGCGAGAAAATAAATTTTTTAGAAAATGGACGATTATTTGTGCATCGTTGGTGGGCGGAGCTTGCACTTTCGCCCACCTAGATACGTAGTCGACCGCCACTAAAATATAGCGATTATTAAAAGAAGAAGGTAGGGGGCCTATAAAATCTATGCCCCATAAATCGAAGATTTCACACTCGAGAAAAAGGTTTTGGGGAATCTCATCACGACGAGAGATTTTACCCGACCGCTGGCAGCTATCGCATTTACTCACAAAATTGTGAGCATCTTTAAAGAGAGTGGGCCAATAAAAGCCCGCCTCTAACGCCTTCCGCTCGGTCTGGTTGGCTTGATAATGCCCCAGCCGGCCCCCCTCATGGCAGTGTCGCAAAATTTGTGCACCCTCCTCTCTTGAAACACATCTCCGTACTACTTGGTTCGCGCAGACGCGAAAGAAAAAGGGGTCCTCCCAAAAGTAATTTTTTAAATTAAAAAAGAATTTCTTCTTTTGCTGAGTCGAAAAATCTTTTGGAAGGACCCGCGTAACTAGATAGTTCGCGTAATCTGCGAACCAATGGGTGGAGGAAGTTTTTATATTATTTATAGTTAAGAGGCGCTCCTCAGGAAATCTATCGTCTATTTCAGGTTCGACGAGCGCTTCTGCGATGGGGTGTTCTAAACGTGAGAGGTGGTCGGCTGCCAAATTTTCAGCCCCTTTCTTATCCCAGATCTCTAAATCAAATTCCTGTAAAAGGAGGATCCATCGAAGCAGGCGGGGCTTGGCATCTACTTTGGCCAAAAGATATTTTAGGGTAGAGTGGTCAGTAAAAATGATTACTTTTGAAAGTGTTACGTAGGGCCTGAACTTATCAAAGGCAAATACGACGGCAAGAAGTTCCTTTTTCGTCGTTGTGTAGTTAGCCTGTGCGGTTGTGAGCGTGCGAGAAGCGTAATAGATTGGATGAAAATATTTATTAATGCATTGGCCTAGTACGGCTCCTACCGCAACATCGCTTGCGTCGCACATTATCTCGAATGGAAGGGACCAATCTGGCGCCACCAGAATTGGAGAATTGATAAGTTGTTGTTTTATAAAATTAAACGCCTCTACGCAGGAGGCATCAAAAATAAATGGGGAATCCTTCTCTAGGAGGTGGGTTAGCGGTTTCGTTATTTTAGAAAAATCATGTATAAACCACTTGTAAAAACCCGCATGGCCTAGAAAACTTTGAATAGATTTTACGTTCGAAGGTACGGGAAGTTGTTCAATTATGGCGACTTTGGCCTTATCGACCTCCATCCCCTTGGAAGAAATCTTATGGCCGAGGAATAAACCCTCTCGGACCATGAAGTTGCATTTCTCCCAGTTTAAAACTAAGTTGGTCTCTTCACACCGCTGGAGAACTCTATCTAAATTTTTCAAACAATTTTGAAAAGAGTTTCAAAAAACGGAGAAGTCATCCATAAAGACTTCCATTATATCTTCTACGAGCTCTCCAAATATCGCCAGCATACATCTTTGGAATGTATTTGGCGCGTTGCAGAGGCCAAATGGCATCCTTCGATATGCGGAGGTGCTGAAAGGGCAAGTAAAAGTTGTTTTTCCTTGGTCTTCGGGGGAAATAGGGATTTAAAAAAATCCCGAGAGACCATCGAGAAAACAATAAAAAGGATGACCTGAGAGACGCTCTAGGATTTGATCAATAAACGGTAATGGGAAGTGATATTTTATGGTGGCATCATTTAATTTTCGGTAATTGATGCACACCCTCCAACCCGTAACAGTACAAGATGAGATTAATTCATTGTTCTCATTTGCCATGACCGTTAGGCCGCCCTTTTTGGGGATGACTTGTACGGGGCTTACCCACGTACTGTCGGATATAGGATAGATAATCCCCGCATCAAGGAGTTTTATAATCTCAGTCTTAATGACATCCTGCATGTTCGGGTTAAGTCGTCGTTGAGGCTGAATGGTTTTGCGGGGGTTATCTTCAAGAAAAATTTTGTGGGTGCAGAATGAGGGGTTGATTCCCCTGATATCTGAAATTTGCCATGCAATTGCACGGAGGTGCTTGTTTAAAACTTCGACTAATTCGAAGGTCTCCGAATCACTTAAAGTGGAAGAGATAATAACAGGAAGTTTTAAGTCTTTTTTGAGGAAAATGTATTTCAAATTATCATGGAGTTGTTTCAGTTCGAGGATTAGCGATTCTTCATATGATGTTTTAATTTTTAACGCTTCTGAATTGAAGGGTTCAAATGGCGAATCTGTCGGCATGGCTGTTGGAAATTTGCCCTCAAATTCCCTTGATTTGAAGAGGGGTCACTATGCAATGCTAAGAAAAAATGTATTTGATAAAGTCATGTTTTTGTAAGATATACAGGCTTAGGTGACTCAAAGAGAAAGGGACAATCATGACCTATAAGCAGGAGAAATCAACTCCAAAGAGATGGAGATTTATCTCAGCTGAACCTCTGAGAAGAAGGGTCAGATCCGCTGAGACGAGAAGCCGTCTCAGCGGAACCGCTGAAAAGGAGTAGTTGTCTCAACTTGCGCCAACCGCTGAGAAGAAGAATGTCTCAGCTGTTAATCCGCTGAGACAAGGAGACGTCTCAGCAGATCTGCTGAGACAGATTCATGCATGTTATCCATTGACGGGCGCCGCCCAGAGTTTGATAAAGGCACAAAAAGCAATAAAGTAATGCCTTTGTCGGTATGGGCAAGGGAGGTCATGCAAATAGCCGTTGAAGATGTACTGCTATAATAGCTAAAGTTAGGGCAACAAAGAGGGCAATCCTTGATTATTGAATAGTTGTTCAAGCTGTAAATGAAAGCCGACTGCATAAGCAGCAACAGCCTTCTTACCTTGAACAGCTGTGGTTCTCTCTATCAGTGATTCAAGCTTTCATTCACAAGACAGACAGGAGTCTTCTTTCTTCCTTCTGAAGAAGGAGACAGTGGAGCTGCTCTGAACCCACAAGTCCAGGAACAGCTCAAGATCAGCATCTGTTGAGATATTCTACTGATACCTTTCCAAAGCTTCCAATCAGATTGAATCAGTAGTAAAGGTTATTGTTCTATCATTAATTTATTTTGTAAGAGCTATTCAGCTCTGAGAAGATTGTAATAAGTTGTTGCCTGAAGTAGGACCAGGAGGTGGTATGAGTTGTAGGAGGTGGATTCCTCTGAGTTCTTTGGTTATTGTGCCTGAGGTGGGAGGTGGTCATAGCTCTGAGTTGTAGGGACTATTGTCCTGAGGTAGGATCATCTGTGATCTGAGAAGTTCTGAGGAACTTGTGGTGTAAGCTCAAAAAGATGAGAATGTAACTTGGAGGAGTATTTTTGACCCTATCTAACATTGGAGTTAGAGGGGTGTAGAGGGGCAATGGACTACCCATCACTTGGGGAACCACTATAAAATCCTTTGTGTTGTGGCTGTGATTATATGTTGGTTGTGTAGGCTCATTAGGCTACTAATAGCTCTAAGCTTAAAAGAAATCAGAAAAACCTATTCACCCCCCCCCCCCCCCCTCTAGGTGATTTAATCGAAACCCCTCAGTTCTTTCAAGTGGTATCAGAGGGAGGTTGCTTAAAAAGGCTTAACTGCCAAGCAAGATCCCAAGGGTTAGATTAAAAGTTTATTTCCATGGCTGGCTACCAAAAGGAGATGAGTTCAATGAAGTTGCCAATATGTAGGAAAGTGTCTTTTGGCATGTGGAAGCAAAGGGTCAGGTTATATATGGAAGCAACTAACCCTAGGATTATTGTGACAGTAGTGGAAGGTCCATTTGCCTTCACTAAGTCTACCACTACTGAGCCAATGGTGCAGGTGCCAAAGCCATATGCTGAACTGACCAAGGATGAGATTATACTCGCTGGCATGGACAAAAGGGCACAAAACATTATTGTTAGTGTTATTGATGATTCCACCTTCCAGAACCTTGTCCATTGCCAAACTGCCAAGGAGATGTGGGACACCCTCATTATCTATATGGAGGGCACTGAAGAAGTTTGGGATGATAGGAAGTCACTCCTTAACCAGGAGTATGAAGCCTTTAGGAAGCTGAACATGGAAGGAATAGCAGTGTGGTATGAAAGGTTCTTTAGGATAGTCAATGAGTTAAGAACCTATCAGAGAGTGTTCAGCAATTATGAACTGAATGACAAGTTCCTGAGATCTCTTACTAGAGAGTGGGACAACAAAATTTGTGCCATAAGGGAAATGGCTAAGTTGGCTGAAACTCCTCCCCATACTCTCTATGGAAAGCTGCTCTCCTATGAGATACAGTTGACTGCCAGGAAGGAAGAAGAGATGAATACAAGGAGTAATACCAGGGAGAAATCCCTGGCCTTCAAGGCTGAAAGCTCAAGAAGAGTGAAGGAGAAGGGTCACTCGCCTCCCAGAAGATCTGCTGAACCAGAAATTTCTGAGCCCAGCTCATCAGGGTGCTCCTCTTCTGATGAGGAAATTACTGCCTTCACAAGGCATTTCAAAAAGCTGCTGAGGAGGAAGCAATGGAAGAACAAGCCTTCCTCCTCATATCACAATAAGGAGGACAGCAAGGAGTCAAAGCATCACTCCAGAAGTGATAAGTATACCTCCAACTCTAAATTTAATTCCTCTAAAGTTGTTTGATATTATTGCAGCAAGCCTGGGCATGACATTGCTGACTGCCCAGTCAAGAGAAGAGAGAGGGATGAGAAGAAGGCTCATCAGCCAAGAGGCAAGAAAGGAGAAAAATCCTTTCTAGCTAAGAAGGAGAGGAGCTGGAGGGAATCAGACTCCAGCTCATCAGAATCTGAAAAGGAAGAAGTCCTCATTGGGCTGGTTGTTGTTGAAGAACCTGCTGCTGGCAGGATTGCAATCAGGGCCTCTCTATCTCACTCTGAAAGTGATGATGAGGTGGGTGAAGAAGAGGAGTACAATGGTCTGATGACCATATCTGAAGGCTCCTCAAGCAGAATATCTGATGCTGATGAGGTACCAGTTTTCAACCTATCCCATTCAGATTCTGAGTATGAAACCAGCCCAGATTCTGATACATCCTCAAGGGCTGAAGGTGAGGATGGATCAAGATCAAACATAGATGTTGATCATCTGATTGACAGATATGGGGACCTCATTGGTGCCTTAGTCAGGAAGAAAAAGCTTATTAAAGAACAAGCTAAAGAGCTCAAAGAGCTAAGGCCACTTAAGGCTGAGCTACAATGCAAGATGGACATCTTCCATCAAAATGAGTAGAAGTCCATAGAGCTCCAGAAGGTGATTGATAATCTTCTTGATGAGAAACAAAAAATGTGGGTGTATATCAAGAAGCTTAACAATCAGCTTCTCAAAGAACAAAACTTAGTAGCCCAATTCTCCAAACCCAAAACTGTGCTACCCATTATTGGGACCTTCTCCTCCCAATCCAGTAAGAGGGGATTAGGTCACAATAATAAGGCAGCCAAGGCTGGGACTAATAGAATGGGTAAGGCTTCAGCTAGTCTTAAAACTACCATTCAAAAAGTGTGGCTGCCCTCTAACCAATATGACCAAGCAATCATATATGGTCAGAGGCAAAATGAATAGGCTCCCTGTAATCTGAATGATTCAAGCATTGCAAGGAGAAAGGGACTTGGGTTGAGTGCAATGAAAGCTCCCCATGAGGAAATTCAGATGGTCCAACCTGGACCATTTGTCTTTGGCACCTTAGCACCCCCACTCAAGCAAAAGGAAGCCAGCTCTTCCAAGACTAGCCCAGCTGAGAAAAATACTGACTGCTGCAGTGGGGCAAACCCACATCAGAGCATTTCTGATGCTATCAACAGTATGAGAGATGAAAAGCTGAAATCTATTGGTGATATAAAGAAATCCTCTCATGTGCACAAGCCCCAAATAGCTGCCACACCTCCTCCAGCTGCAAAGCTTAAGAAGAAGGTTGTCTCCTTCTCTGAACCTAGGCAGACTTCTGCTCCTTCCAGGAAGGTTTAGAAAAGGAGATACAACATTCATGAGTGCTGGTGCTGTGGTAAAGTTGGCCACTTTGCCATAGATTGTTGGCACAACTCAAGTGCCCCAAGTGCTAGGAATAGCTTTCCTCCTAGAGGTGCAGCCATTAAATACAACTACTCAATGACTAATTGTTTCCTAGGACCAAATTCTTATTGGGGTCCTAAGGCTTACTAACTTTGTGGTTGCAGGATAGTTCAAGTGCCAACATAATTTGGTACTTGGACAGTGGGTGTTCCAGGCACATGACTGGAAAAAGGAAGGTACTTAAGGACTTCATTCCAGAACCCAAAGGAAGAAAGGTCACCTTTGGAGGATCTGAACGGGGAAGAATAAAAGGTTTTGGTATGATTTCTAATGGCATAATATCTATCACCAATATAGCTCATGTTGATGGGTTGAAACACAACCTGTTGAGCATAAGCCAATTATGTGACTTAGGTCATGTAGTAGAATTCACTACTGAGAAGTGTCTGATAAAAGGGAAGAGTGACAACCAAGTCATTCTCACAGGCACAAGGTATGGTAATGTCTATAGTTTAGACTTCAGTATTATAGATTCCTCTATGCATGTTTGCCTTGCAGCTAATGAGAATGAGTCTCTTTGTGTCGAATGGCACAAGAGGCTTGTTCACATAAACTACAAGACAATGAATAAGCTCTTTTCAAAAAACCTTGTGAGGGACTATCCCAAGATCAAGTGTATTAAAAGCTGCCATTGTCATGCTTGCCAAATGGGGAAGCAAACAAGGGCCACTTTTAAAAGTATTGGCTCCAAAGATACTGAAAGGTGTCTTTACCTATTGCACATGGACTTGTTTGGTCCTTTGTCAATTGAGAGCTTAAATGGGAAGAGGTATACCTTGGTGATTGTAGATGATCACTCAAAGTATACCTGGGTGTACTTCCTAAAGAAGAAGTCTGATGCCTTGGATGTCTTCAAGACATTTGTCAAGGCTATTAAGAATGAATTGTTGTGCTCAGTGGTCAGAATAAGATCAGACCATGGCACAGAATTCCAGTCTGAAGCCATGACAAATTTCTGCCAAGATCTTGGTATCAACCAAGAGTTCTCCTCTCCCAGAACTCCACAACAAAATGGAGTGGCTGAGAGAAGGAACAGAACTTTGATTGAGGCTGGCAGAACACTGCTGAGTGACTCTTCTCTCCCAAAATATTTCTGGGCTAAGGCTGTCAGCTCAGCTTGCCATGTCCTCAATAAGGCCTCCATAAATAAGGCTTTTGGTATCACCCCATATGAAATTCTCAAGGGCAAACAACCAACCATCTCTTACTTTAGAATCTTTGGTTGCAAATGCTACATCCTGATCAATGGGAAACAACCCCTCACCAAGTTTGCTGAGAAGTGCAAGGTGGGTGTCCTTGTTGGATACAGCTCTAATAGTAGAGCCTATGGGGTCTTCAACAGCACAACACATGTTGTTAAAGAAACCATGCCTGTAGTCTTTGATGAAATTGACATTGTTCATAAGGAATGGTCTATCCAACCTCCAAGTGCAGGTATTTCAGAGAAATTGCAGGAATTGAGCCTTCGGGACACACCAAGCACAAGTCAGCCTCCAACTTCAACTGGAACTGACCATAAAGAAGCTGCACAAGATGATGTTCCTCAGCTGCATGAAGAAACTGCTGCTTTGGAAGAAGTTCAGCAGGATGCAGTGAATGAACAGCAAATAGTAGCTGCCAGATTGCCCCCTGCTCTAAGGGTTGACAGAAATCATCCCTTGGAGCAGATCATTGGGGATGTTCATCAAGGTGTGACAACTAGAAGCAGGGCTCACAATGAGGCCTTGTTCCTCAGTTTCCTGTCACAGGCAGAGCCCAAGAAGTTTGAAGAGGGCAACATGGATCCATTATGGATTCAGGCAATGCAGGAAGAACTCTTGCAATTCAAGAGGTGCAAAGTATGGAAGTTGGTGCCAAGACCACAAGGACACAATATCATAGGCACCAAATGGATCTTCAGAAAAAAGATGGATGAAAATGGGACAGTCATTAAGAACAAGGCAAGGCTTATTGCAATGGGGTATAGGCAAGAGGAGAGAATAGACTTTGACCAAACCTTTGCCCCAGTTGCGAGGTTGGAGGCCATAGGGCTATTCCTTGCCTATGCAGCCCATAAAGGTTTCAAAGTGTACCAGATGGATGTCAAATCAGCATTCCTAAATGTAAATCTGAAAGAGGAAGTATATGTAGAGCAGCCATCAGGTTTTGTTCATCCAACTCTCACATCTCATGTTTACTTCCTTAGGAAAGCTCTTTATGGTCTCAAACAAGCTCCAAGAGCTTGGTATGAGACCTTGTCTAGTTTTCTAATCAAAAATAAATTCTTGAATGGAAAGATAGATAACACATTGCTTCTTAGGGAAACAAGGGGAAAGTGTCTCTTAGTCCAAATCTATGTTGATGACATAATATTTGGGTCTACTGATAACAACCTCTGCAAGAGATTTGCTAATCTAATGCAGGGGGAGTTTGAGATGAGCAGTATGGGTGAGCTCAAATATTTCCTTGGACTCCAAGTGAAACAGTTTGATGATGAAATTTTCATTTCCCAGACTAAATACACCAAGGAGCTCATCAAGAAATTTGGAATGGAGACAGCCTCCACCATGAGAACACCCATGGTATCTAATGTATCACTAGACAAGGATGAAAAGGGGAAGGCCTTTGATGAATCCATGTACAGGTGTATCATTGGATCCTTGTTGTATTTAACTACTAGTAGGCCAAACATTATGTATTCTACATGTGTTATGCTAGGTATCAGGCTTGTCCTAAGGAATCTCACTACACCTCCGTGAAGAGGATCTTAAAATACCTAAAGGGAATCCTAAATCTTGGAATTTGGTACCCTAGGAACAATGACTTTGAACTGATAGGCTATTCAGATGCAGATTTTGCAGGGTGCAAAGAAGACAGGAAAAGCACAAGTGGCACTTGTCAATTCCTAGGGAGGAGGCTGATCTCTTGGAGAAGCAAAAAAGCAAACCAGCATGGCCATATCCACAGCTGAGTCAGAGTACATTACTGCAGGCAGCTGTTGTGCTCAACTTCTGTGGATCCAACATCAATTGGAGGATTACAACATCAAGGTTAGTCAATCTCCCTTACTGTGTGACTCATCCAGTGCTATTTCTATTGCCAAAAATCTTATCTCCCATAGCAGGACCAAGCATATAGAAATTAGGTACCATTTTATTTGAGAGCATGTAGAGTGTGAAGATATCAAACTTGAATATGTCCCCACAGACAATCAAGTAGCTGATATCTTCACCAAGCCACTGGATGAGGCCAAGTTCAATTCCTTCAAAATTGATTTAGGAATGTTGAATTTAGAATGAGTTCACTTATGATTATATACTCACTGTTAAATTGCTTACAGTTTCAACTGTACAATTCTCACAATATGTAATGTTATGAAAATTGAAATCTGAATTGATCAACTTTATTTAAACAGTAGGAATAGTCCACATGATAGGGTAGATAACCTCCATCAAATGTTCAATGCTTTGAAAATCTGATCAGCTAAGACAGCCATACTGTCTCAGCGGATAAGCCTCCTCAAAACAGACTAGAACAGTCTAAGGCCTCAGCTGAGAACCTTCTCAGCTGATCCGCGAGACGGCAATACTGTCTCAGCGGAACCGCTGAGGCAAAACACCATCTCAGCGGATAAGTAATTCCCCGTCTCAACGGACGGTAACATACCGTCCCAGCGGGTTCTCATGCCATCTCAGCAGAACCGCTGAGACGTCTAGGTTAACACTCAGAATTGCTGAAACATTTCCAGACTCACCTACTCCTAGTCCTATATAACTAGCCGACTGTGATACAAGACTCTTCACATTCACCTGCGCCACTCAAATCGACAGAACGACTCCCCACACCTATCGTCCCAATGCACTTCTCTTCGACAAATGGCACCAAAGACTGTAAAGGAGTTGCTTGAGGGATATGAGTTGGTGAGGGATGGCTTTCTCCATGCCTCACTAGAGATTCTCAGTGTCATCACCCTCATCACTGAAGCTGGTTTGGATTTTCTGCTATCTGAACCTTCTCAGATATTCAAGAATGAAGTGCTGGAGTTTTATACCAATGCCAAGCAGTCATCCTCTAAGGATGGCATGTCGTCTAAAATTGGAGAGATAAGGGTGAAGTTGTCCCCTAAGAGACTTGAGAAGGTACTGCAATTACCTAGATTGACAGAAGAGGAGGTGTCAGATACTGACAAGGAGCAAGCCCTGAGCTGGTGTGAATACAGTGACCCCAAGACCTCATCTCTGAAAAAGAAGTTCTTCAATCAAAAGGGCAAGCTGCTATCTGATATAGTAGGGAAAGCTCTTTTGTGTAAACCAAGCTCTCATGACACCATTTCTCAACCAATGTTTGAGTTGGTTACAAGAATCATCTTAAAGAAAAGAACTAGGTGGGTGGAATGTTCTTTATCTAAGACTGAAGGAATGTCTGCAGGCCCCTAACTTAGGAAGGTTCCTGTCACTCTACCTACTGAAGGCATACCCAAGCCGTTTCTCCTCCATCAATGGTGTCAATATCCACTACCTAAAAAGATTGGATATCAGGACATTGGACAGGTCAACTAGAGTCCTACCCATGAGCCAACCCTCTGTGGTGGCTAAGATGAAATAGAAGAAAAAGGCAAAGAAGACTGAAGCAGAAGGTGCTGAGAAATCCAGGAAGGATGATGAACATCAAGACCGCATGGAAGGGGTGGAATATGCAGATGTCCCCAGGACAAATGTGGATGATGAACCCCTAGGAAGAGTTGAATCTCACTTTGAGCCAACTCCAATTTATATTGATCCAGCTGTCCCACCAGCTGAAGATGAACCAAGGAATTCACCTCTCCATGGTAAACTAGGATCCCAGTTAATATACACTCCTCAGACTATAGATGAGACTAGGAGTCTAACTAACACATCACTTTCTTTCCAGGTTCCCCAAGATAAAGTCCTCCACACATGGATGCCCTAAGTGAGGGGGCGCATGATTCCAGGTCTGGAGCACCAGATGATGCTACAAGGAATGAGGGGGAGCAAAGCTCACACTGTGAAGAAGAAGGTGGAGATGCTAGTGAGGGGGAGCACAACCCAGATGTTGGCAGAGCTAATGCTCAGATTGAGGAAGAGGTCAACAAGATAATTGACAACATGGAAGTTGAGTTCCAGCAAGACTCTCTACTCCCCTCTGATGAGCTGACAAGACCTGAACCTGCAGTGGAGAAGGAAATTGCACAGGAAAGGCCAGCAGATGTGTTGGACACATCTGACCTGCTAAACTCAATAAAATAAATTATTGAGGGTCAGATGTTGTCTGTCAAGGAGCACTTTGAAAAAAAAGTTCATGGTGCCACTGCCCAACTCAAAGATGAGCTAAATGCTACAAGGGCAGCATTGACTCAGGATATCCAAGCCAGTGAACGGAGAATGGAATCCAGGATGGCTGCAGTAAGGACTGAGCTGAATACTCAGGTCCAAGATGTCAACACAGCATCTGCTCATATCCTCCAGCAGATGACCATATGGTTTGAGATGGCTAAAAGCACTGTTGCTGCCCAACACACCATACTGAAGCAAATTGCAGACAAACAAGGGGACTCCACAAGGGACATTGCCTATGTAAAACATCATGTCTATAAGAATGATAATGTGTGGGAGAAGGCAGTGGCCAGAATGGTACAAGTGGCCAATACAACCAGCAGCCATGTCATGTCCCACATTGACAAGGCCAAGGAAACCATACTGGATGATGTAGACAGTACTTTCCAAACTCTCTCCCAATCTATACTTAACCAACACTCTGAAATTGAAAAGAGGATATATGAAGAGGGCAAAAAGGGGGAGGAAAAAGTTGCCAAGCTAAGAACAAACCTGGAGGAGGCTCACATAAGGTTGAACACCAACCTGGAGAATGCCCACCAACAGCTACACACTAACCAGGAGGCAGCCTACAAGAAAGTGGTGGAAGAAGTCAACAATGCCTCAAATGAAATTCAAGACAAACTTCTAAGAGTTTTTAAGATGGTAAATGATGATCATAGGACCACTAGTCTGAAGGTGCTATAAGGAACCATAATTTCCTTTAATCTTCCTGTGTTGAACCCAGACAGACCTGAAGATTTTGATTTTCAAAATCAATCTGAACAGATTGAAGATGAGTGGGAAGCAAAGATGAGAAGGAGAGAAGGCATTCAGACTGCTGAAGAGTACATGGCCCGGAAGAGGATGGAAAGGGTGGATGATCCATTTTCTGAGGAAGATAATCTGGAGCTGGATACTATAGTAGTCAACACCTGGGTTAGCCATGGCAATCCACTCAAGGATATTGACCATGTCTACTCACCTGCTGAATGGATCAAGCATCTTGAGAGGGAGTCACTAAGGGAAAGAATCTACAAAGAAAATCAGGTGAGGAGGGAAACCCCTGTGAGGATACCCCCAAGATATCTTCCAAAGCCATTCCTGTACTTCAAAAGAAAGGCAAATATGAGGGATGCTGCTGAAGCAAGGAAGTGGAAGTCCATGGAAACAGGAGAAATCTCCTCTTCAACCCAGGGATCATCCAAGAAAATTATACACTTAGGAGTTCCTTAGGATGTTTGATGTAACAATGTGATTTGAACTGATAGTGTATATCTATTTTGGACAATTGAATGAAATGATCACTTATTCCCTGAAAATTATTTTGTGTCATTTGTTGTTTATGTATGTATGTTGCATTTAAATATCTATGATTTACCTTAATAGTTACTAAATATCTTGTGCACAGTACATATAGTAATGAAGAAATGTTGAGTCATTATATAATAGACATATATGTGATGTGTAATGCTTAAATAAGAAACTGTTAATGTCAACAGAAATTTACTCAAGCTATATGTGTCATGAAATGTCATAACTCCACTTATTTAATCAATTTCAGTAAAATGACATATTTATGATTAAGAAGCTACTTAGCATTGGCAGGTGTTTTGCCCTCTTCAAATAGGGGGAGATTGTTGGGAATTTTCCCTCAAATTCCCTTGATTTGAAGAGGGGTCACTATGCAATGCTTAGTACAAAATGTATTTGATAAAGTCATGTTTTTGTAAGATATACAGGCTTAGGTAACTCAAAGAGAAAGGGCCAATCATGACCTATGAGCAGGAGAAATCAACTCCAAAGAGATGGAGATTTGTCTCAGCTGAACCGCTGAGACGAAGGGTCAGATCCGCTGAGACGAGGAGCCGTCTCAGCGGAACCGCTGAAAAGGAGTAGCTGTCTCAGCTTGCGCCAACCGCTGAGAAGAAGAATGTCTCAGATGTTAATCCGCTGAGACAAGGAGTCGTCTCAGCTGATTCGCTGAGACGGATTCATGCATGTTATCCATTGATGGGCGCCGCCCAGAGTTTGATAAAGGCACAAAAAGTAATAAAGTAATGCCTTTGTCGGCATGGGCAAGGGAGGTCGTGCAGATAGCCGTTGAAGATGTACAGTGCTATAAAAGCTAAAGTTAGGGCAATAAAGAGGGCAATCCTTGATTATTGAAAAGTTGTTCAAGCTGTAAAAGAAAGTCGACTGCATCTTCCTGAAGCAGCAACAGCCTTCTTGCCTTGAACAGCAGTGGTTCTCTCTATCAGTGATTCAAGCTTTCATTCACAAGAGAGACAGGAGTCTTCTTTCTTACTTCTGAAGAAGGAGACGGTGGAGTTGTTCTGAACCCACAAGTCCAGGAACAACTCAAGATCAGCATCTGCTGAGATATTCTACTGATACCTTTCCAAGGCTTCCAATCAGATTGAATCAGTAGTAAAGGTTATTATTCTATCATTAATTTATTTTGTAAGAGCTATTCAGCTCTGAGAAGATTGTAATAAGATGATGCCTGAATTAGGACCAGGAGGTGGTCTGAGTTGTAGGAGGTGGATTCCTCTGAGGTGTTGGGCTGATGTGCCTGCGGTAGGAGCTGGTGATAGCTCTGAGCTCTAGGGGCTATTGTCCTGAGGTAGGATCATCTGTGATCTGAGAAGTTCTGAGGAACTTGTGGTGTAAGCTCAAAAAGCTGAGAAGGTAACTTGGAGGAGTATTTTTGACCCTATATAACATTGGAGTTAGAGGGGTGTAGGGGGGAGTGGACTACCCATCACTTGGGGAACCACTATAAAATTCTTTGTGTTGTGGCTGTGATTTTATGTTGGTTGTGTAGGCTCATTAGGCTACTAATAGCTATAAGATTAAAATAAATAAGAAAAACTTATTCACCCCCCCCCCCCTCTAGGTGATTTAATCTAAACCCCTCAGTTCTCTCAATGTCGTCGAGACAAGATAGATTCGCCAAATCCAAATTATCTAGTGTTAAGGAGAGAAATTCAGAAAGCGAAGAACATTCCTCTTCAAACGTGGGTTCCAGGTTATAATCGGAATCATCGTTCGATAGGGAGTTCCACATTGAGGGATTAATATGTAAAGTAACTTCATCGACTTCAATCCGATGGAGGAGGTGACCATTACTAACATCGATTAACGTGGGGGAGGTTGTGAGGAAAGGGCGACCGAGAATGATAGGCACCTCAGTGTACTCCTCTATGTCCAGGATGACGAAGTCTACCAGATAGATAAACTTGTCGACTGATAATGTGTAATTTGACTTAAATTACTTAAGCAAAAATATTAAATTTTGATATAAATTATATATATTTTCTCTAAATAATATTTAATTTAGCTTATAAATTAGTTTTATATAATTTTTCACTAATGTTTCGTTATTCTGCAGGCCTGGGGTAATTTTTGTACGTCTCGAAGTGAAAGCCCGTTGCTGAATTTTATTGATGTTGCGCGCATGTTTGATGAAAATTTTGCTAGAGTCATCACATTACTTGAGACGCGTCTGTGCATGTGCAGCCCGCTGCGCCATCGTCGCCACCTTTGCATTTCGCCGCCAACTCCAAATATATAATTTCATGTCGCTGCAACGTCCGCTTCGTCGCCCACCTCGTCAAAGCTACACTCACCGCGACGCCATCGTCGCCATTTACCCATACCAGCCCATGCAAGCCCAAGCTCAAGATCGCCACCCACTCCATAATCCCATGCACGTGAATTCTTTATGGTGCCGCCCATGCAAGTCCCCATTCTCTACGTGATTTTCATGCATTCCGCCAACCCTTCATTAATATGGCTGCCACGTTCATTTCCTCCATGGCCCACCTGAACATATAATGCACGCCACCTCAACCATTCATATTGCGGTCTCATGCATGAACCCCTCTCTCACTCATTTTCTTTCTCATTTTATGTTTCTTTTAAATAACATGCATGCATGAAGCCCCCTCTCTCTCCTCCCTCATCAATATGATTCATGCATCTCCACCCCATGTGCCCCTTCATTTCTTCCATCTAGAACATTCCCCCTCTTCTATATAAGGACCCCATTTCTCAAGCATAAGGAAGCTAATGTAGTTGGAGTGTAGAGAGTTAGAGAGCAAGCTTCTATTTCTTTCAAGTATTTCTTCTTGTCTTGTCTTTATTTCTTCATGTAATAGTTAGTATTGTTGTATTCTTATTTCAAGTTTAATGAATATGCACTTTGTTTCTTCTCCTCTCTTTTCTCCCTATATAATGCGTAGCTAATTTCTTTTTGTGTCCGATCACGCTGAACTTTGCAATGAAATAATATCTTTATTTTATGTTGGCATTTGTACTTTTTATTTCGATCCGACTTTGATTTATTTCGTATCGACTCTGTATTGCTAGTATACGGTAGTAGATTCCAATCTCATATTTGAGCAGCCGAGAGGCTCGTGAATGTGAAAGATCACTCAAGGAAGGAAGGAGTTGCACGCAACCCTAGAGATAGGACGACGTAAATCCTCCGGATTGGAGTCAAATCCAATAGTGTGGATCACTTCGATAATGCGACTTTAGGCCTTTTTTATTTGCAAAGTGATTTCGGTCAAAATGTCTAGAAGTTAGGAGACTTATTGCTCTAGCGAGAATATTTCTTAGTTTCGGATCCATCACGGTCTTTATGAATCTGAAAATGTTAAACTAAATTTCTCCGTTATTTTATTTCAAAGTGAATCGTCGATCGAGCACTCTTTTTCAATAGTTTATTTCTCTTTTAATTAAGTTAGTTTATTTTTATTTTCCAAAAACCCAATCAATCGTTCGGTATGATAATAGAAACGTTGTGAGTAATAGTAGTTGCCTGGCCCGAGTTTTTATACGACCTTGATATATTTTATATCCTATGCTATATTTCGATAGGTACACTTGCCTTAATCGAGTATAGATTGGAGAACACAAATTTCTCTATCAAGTTTTTGGCGCTGTTGCCGGGGACTATTTTTGGCAATATTACGAAAGCACCGAGTTTATTACTTATACCATTTTTAAAAAAAAACATTTTTAAATTTAATTTTTCTACTTTCACCTAAATTGTCTTGGAAAGGACGCTTTGGGCTTGAATTCCCATCACAGCCTCTAGTACCGCTGCAAACCCCTCACAGGGCAGATCTTGGAAAGTCCAGGACTAGCATAATCCGCCTAAGAAAAAAATTTAATTAAATTTTCTCTTTCCCTTTTTGGTAATAGTTTTTTTTAATCATCTTCTTTTTGCGCTCTTTGCGGGTCTCCCGACCATTTTAATTTTGCATGTTTTTCGGGAACCCCTCCCTCAAATGATTTCAATTTTTCTGGAGTAGGTCAAAGTGGCCAATTTGACCCTTACTCCAATATTTATCCTACATGGGAGGTGGGGAACCCGTCTTATTTTTCGCATGATTTTGCCCCGCAAAGCGCCGCGCCTCAAATTTTTAATTCTATCGATAATTGGTTTCTTGAATTGCAAACTTCTTTAAATAATATTAATTCGCATTTTAAGACCATTATTGATTATTTTTCTTGTGAGGTCGCATCTTTTTCTTCGTCTTCTTCTCCGTCTCCTCCAATTTCTTTATGTAATGAGTCACCGGATATCCCGGCTTGTCTTATTCCTCTAGAGGAAGATAACTATTCGGATGTTCCGGATTGTTTCCTTCCTCCTTTGGATGACACACATATGGATACTCCGGCATGCTTCTTACCTTTTGAGGATGACGAACCGTCTCAAAATTTTCCTTCTTTTTCTGAAGACGTTTGTGATTCCATGTCAAGTTTAATTTCAATTGTTCCAACTTTTTCTAGTTTTAGAGAGTCTTTTTCTTCTCCTTCTTTTATTTTAGATAATTCCTCTTTAGTTCTTTCTACCCCTTCTTCTCCCGAAATTTCACAAGATTCACTTTCTCCTTGTGAAATTTTTGTTAATGGAATTTCTTTTTCTACTTCTTTTATTCCTCTTTCTATTTCTTCCTCTTTTATTTCTTCTTCTTTTGACGACCCATTCTTTCCCCTTTTACAAACGACAGAGTTCTTCTATAACTCCGTTCGTACATTTTTGGGCGTCATTCCTTTGAAGATTCCACCGCATGTCGGTGCGATTCTTCATTTCTTCCTTTTTCTTATTTACTCTCCTAAGCGCATACTTAGGGAGTTACCTCTTCATCTTAGTTTTTATTTTCCATTTAGCTAATCAATAATGTCGGGCTCAGACGATGTTAAACAAAGAGCGCTCTTGGGAGGCACCCCTTGCTTACCATTTTTGTTCTTTCTTTTTCTTTTTCTTTTGTTTTGCAAGAATAAAACCTTCGGCGGTTCGTTTGGCTCCATCTTCTCTTCCTTAGGCTTGAGTCGGTTTCCAGCTCAAGCATGAGGGAGCGACATCAGCATTCGTCCTCACGAATCCGGGGAAGTCTTTTTTTTTTATTTACTTTATTGCACCCCCCCCCCCTTCTTCTTTTCTTCTTTTCTCTTTTTTCCTCATACTTACTATTCAACATTGAGGTCAATGTTGAACTTTAAGCATGGGGGAGTGTTCTCCTTTTCCTTTTAAATATTTTAAAATCCAAAAAATTATAAAAGTACAAAATAAAAATATATATATATAAAATCCAAAAATTTAAAGATTTGCATTATTTTCTTTTTTTAGCCCTCTAAAATTTTAAAATTGCAAAAAAATTAGAAAAGTAAAAATTAAAAAAACTTTAGAAAACTCCAAAATGCAAAAAGAAATTTATTATCGCACTTTTTATGTTATTTTCTTATCTAGTATTTATAGCTTATAAAAAAAGTTCAAAAAAAAGATCATATCCAAAATTCAAAAAAAAAGAGAAAACCAAAAAATAAAAACTTTAGTAATTTGAGTTAATTTGTGTCTGGTCCTTAGTACCCCACGACTTGGTGTTTTCTTATCTCTAGTCATTCGTGTACTTGTTTAGCTAGATAAATTTTTCTAATTTTCATTTTGGCTATGTTTCACGAGTAATGTGTTGACTCGTGTAGTGTTCCTAATTAGGGTAGCATGTTATGTTTGAAAAATCTATTGAATGTTTGAACTTTTACTTGATTTTCTTTTTTTCACTAATATAAAATCTATCATCCCTTATTTTCACTGTTAAAAAATCTTTGTAATGTTGACTTATGTTGAGTGTAGTAAATGCGAACAGATCTAGACGCTTATTATTTTCATTTTCATGATAAGTCAAGTTTCTTTTTTCTATCTAGTCTTGCACCTTTTGAAATTTTCAAGCTTTGCTTTAAACAGATGTAGGAGCATGAAAATGATTTAGGCCACCTTTTGATTCGTTTGAGCCTTTGCACTCCGAACCTTAAATCTTAACCGTTGCTAGCCACTTTGTGATTTTTCCATTCCTTTTGTAGATCCACTTATTTTCACCAAAACCAAATAGCCTACCTATGTTGCACGCTTAAAATTTAGAGCTTTATATCTTGCTAGCATGTGCTTCTTATTTGTGAAAATAGTGGAGTTCCAAAGTCTTATCCTTTTGCTACAAAAGAAGGAAAATGAAGAAGGAAGAAAAAAAATGGTGAATGAAAAATTTTATGAAAAAAAACATATTGAAAAATTATGTTGAAAAAAAAATTGTATCAAAAGTTTTATGTTGCTAGCTTTCATGTTTTTGCAAAACCTTTCTCTTTGTTGTAAGTGTGCATTTAACCTTCACGTTTATCTTTTGATATCCGCACCTTAAAACCCTTGCCCCAAAAGTTATGCCTAACGAAGTCCTTTTGATTCATGCTCCTAGGTCTGTTTTTAGTTAAGTAGCGAAAAAGTAAATTGGATAAGTCTTTAGGTAGGAATTTGAACTCTTGAATTAGATTGGTGTGGTTATAAAATGTCTCTAAGATTTTAGTAGCAACTCAATGCACTTTTCATTCGTCTCATTACTTGGTTTTTAATTTTGCTAAAACTTGGGATGATTTATTTTTATGTTAGTGGAATCTATAAAAATTTTATGTCATGACTAAGTAAAAAATTTCAGTTTATTTTTCATAATTTCCCTACTTCTAATTCCGCACCGTACTCGTGTTGGGCATAGTCAAATTGATTTATTAGTCCTTTTTATTTTGCTAGCTCATATTTATTTGCTTGGGGACAAGCAAAATATTTAGTCTGGGGGAATTTGATAATGCGTAATTTGACTTAAATTACTTAAGCAAAAATATTAAATTTTGATATAAATTATATATATTTTCTCTAAATAATATTTAATTTAGCTTATAAATTAGTTTTATATAATTTTTCACTAATGTTTCGTTATTCTGCAGGCCTGGGGGTAATTTTTGTACGTCTCGAAGTGAAAGCCCGCTGCTGAATTTTATTGATGTTGCGCGCATGTTTAATGAAAATTTTGCTAGAGTCGTCACATTACTCGAGACGCGTCCGTGCATGTGCAGCCCGCTGCGCCATCGCCGCCACCTTTGCATTTCGCCGCCAACTCCAAATATATAATTTCATGTCGCCGCAACGTCTGCTTCGTCGCCCACCTCGTCAAAGTTACACTCACCGCGACGCCATCGTCGCCATTTACCCATACCAGCCCATGCAAGCCCAAGCTCAAGATCGCCACCCACTCCATAATCCCATGCACGTGAATTCTTTATGGTGTCGCCCATGCAAGTCCCCATTCTCTACGTGATTTTCATGCATTCTGCCAACCCTTCATTAATATGGCTGCCACGTTCATTTCCTCCATGGCCCACCTCAACATATAATGCACGCCACCTCAACCATTCATATTGCTGTCTCATGCATGAACCCCTCTCTCTCATCTTCTTTCTTTTTTTATGTTTCTTTTAAATAACATGCATGCATGAAGCCCCCTCTCTCTTCTCCCTCATCAATATGATTCATGCATCTCCACCCCATGTGCCCCTTCATTTCTTCCATCTAGAGCATTCCCCCTCTTCTATATAAGGACCCCATTTCTCAAGCATAAGGAAGCTAATGTAGTTGGAGTGTAGAGAGTTAGAGAGCAAGCTTCTATTTCTTTTAAGTATTTCTTCTTGTCTTTATTTCTTCATGTAATAGTTAGTATTGTTGTATTCTTATTTCAAGTTTAATGAATATGCACTTTGTTTCTTCTCCTCTCTTTTCTCCCTATATAATGCGTAGCTAATTTCTTTTTGTGTCCGATCGCGATGAACTTTGCAATGAAATAATATCTTTATTTTATGTTGGCATTTGTACTTTTTATTTCGATCCGACCTTGATTTATTTCGTATCGACTCCGTATTGCAAGTATACGGTAGTAGATTCCGATCTCATATTTGAGCAGCCGAGAGGCTCGTGAATATGAAAGATCACTCAAGGAAGGAAGGAGTTGCACGCAACCCTAGAGATAGGACGACATAAATCCTCCGGATTGGAATCAAATCCAATAGTGTGGATCACTTCGATAATGCGACTTTAGGCCTTTTTGATTTGCAAAGAGATTTCGGTCAAAACGTCTAGAAGTTAGGAGACTTATTGCTCTAGCGAGAATATTTCTTAGTTTCGGATCCGTCACGGTCTTTATGAATTTGCAAATGTTAAACTAAATTTCTCCGTTATTTTATTTCAAAGTGAATCGTCGATCGAGCACTTTTTTTCAATAGTTTATTTCTCTTTTTATTAAGTTAGTTTATTTTTATTTTCCAAAAACCCAATCAATCGTTCGGTAGGATAATAGAAACGTTGTGAGTAATAGTAGTTGCCTGCCCCGAGTTTTTATACGACCTTAATATATTTTATAACCTATGCTATATTTCGATAGGTACACTTGCCTTAATCGAGTATAGATTGGAGAACACAAATTTCTCTATCATCGGCCTTGACCAGAACATCCTCCACTGCCCCTATCGGGTACTTTACCGAGCGATCCGCGAGTTGTATGCTCATCTTTGTTGGGCTTGGGATGCCTAAATCGAGTTTTTTGAAAAGCGAGAAAGGCATCAAATTGATGCTAGCGCCCAAGTCCGCAAAAGCGTACTTTATTAACATATTGCTGAAGAGGCACTGGATGGAGAACCATCCCGGGTCGTTCAATTTTAGCGGCAATTTGTTAAGGAGAACATCCGAGCATTCCGCGTTAAGTGAAACACGTGAATCATCTTCAAGTCGCTTTTTATTAGAATGCAACTCTTTAAGATATTTCGCGTATTTCGGTATTTGGGAGAGTGCCTCGCAGAAAGGAACATTTATTTGGATTTGTTTTAAAATTTGTAAGAATTTTTTATAATGCTCGTCCTTCCGCTCGTTGTTTATTTTTGAGGGATAAGGAAGAGACGGGCTAACAACATTCGGCACAGTCGGAATACTCGTTGAACTATCTAATGAAGAAGAGGGTGTAGGGGTCGGTGTCGAAATAGGTACCTTAGTCTCAACCCATTTTGGGGAGGTTACCTCCTTGCCACTGCGAAGGTATTTGGCGTTGGCATTTTCTCTCTAGGGTTCGGCTCCGTGTTCCGTGGTAGAGCTCCATATGGCCGCTCAGAGACCATCTTGGCAAGTTGTCCAACCTGATTTTCCAAATTTGTAATCGATCCGGTAATATTCCGGATATTTGACTCGGTGGACGCGACGTATTTAGTAAAGTCGTCTTTGAGCGGAGAAGGTTTTGGAGGAGGAGGATGGAAATCCTTGTGGAAATCCTTGCGGATTTACATTTGGGTGCCTCTGAGCGTTGTTTGGATTGCTCCAGGAGAAATTTGGCTGGTTCCTCCAACCCGGATTATAGTTATTACTATAAGGGTTATTATTAGGGTTGAAGGGGGGCCGAACGGGCTTGCCTAAGTAATCTACAGTTTCTTCGGCATAATTATTATTAACTAGAGGCCAAGTGGGAGCGGAGGAGGATGCAGTCATCTCTGCCACTTGCTTACTTAACCTTTTGACTTGAGAGGCTAAGTGATAAGTGGCATCCACTTCATATATCTCAGTTGGTTTAGTAGGGTGCGATCTAGGCGCATTCCATTGATAGGCGTTCATGGCCATTTCTTCGAACAGAGCTTGAGCGGCCTCCGGGGTTTTGTTGTTTAACGTTCCCCCGGTGGCTGCATCGATCATCGGTCATGTTGAGAAATTTAAATCATTATAGAACGTCTAGACTTGCAGCCATAACGGTTGCGCGTGATGAGGACACCTACGCAAAAACTCTTTAAATGCTCACAAGTCTCGTAAAGAGACTCATAATCGTATTGAATGAAAGAGACGATATTTGTATGTAGTTTAGCGATTTTAGACAGGGGAAAATACTTTGTTAGAAATTTCTCTGTCAATTGGGTCCACGTAGTTATGGATCCACTGGGGAGAGAACTTAACCAAGCTTTGGCCTTTGTCCGCAGCAAAAATGGAAATAAGCGTATACGAATAGCGTCATCAGTAACGCCATTAATCATAAAAGTATCACAAATTTCCAAAAAACTAGAAAGATGTAAATTCGGATCCTCACCCGGCAAACCATCAAATTGGACTGACTGTTGTACCATTTGAATAATGCTAGATTTTATTTCAAAATTATTTTTAGCCACTATTGGGCGTGAAATACTCGATCCGGTAACTTCCAAATTCGGCCTGGCATAATATGTCATGGTCCGTGGTGGGGCCGCATCTGGAATTGGATCGGTCATAGCTTCAGTGTAAGTATCTCTGATAGACTCTTCTGGAAACTCGAGTAAGTTTTGATCACAAAATTTGAGGCGCTCGCGAAGGGTGCGCTCGATTTAAGAATCAAAAGGGATATTCGAATCGTCCGAGGAGTTTCCTCGGGTCATATACTAATAATAAAAAAATTATTTTGACTTTTTTTATTATTATTTTTTATTTGTAAATATATATATATATATATATATATTTGAAATATATACAGAATAAAATTAATAGTAATTCCTTTTTTCAAAATAATGACAATGGTCCCCGACAACGGCGCCAAAAACTTGATGATTAAATTTGGAAAACTTCTTTTGGTTTGCACAACCTTTATATGACGAGATTAGAATTAGGTGAGTGTTTTCGAAGAGATTCGCAAGTACTCCTACTTTGAGAAACTAACTATTATCCTATCGAAAGATAGAAGTAACGGTCTTTTTCTTCTTTTGAAGTATTGACGATTACGCTTTGACTATAACGCCGAATTCTATTGATTTTTTAAAATAGCAAAGGAGAGTTTTGCAAGTTTTGGATTTGAAAAGCTTTTGTTTAATTATAATTCAAACTAATCATTTGATAAAGGCAAGTATACATTATCGCGTGTAATACAAGATATTTTGGTTTAGAAAATATCGAGGTCGTATATTTTCATGGATCTTGTTGATTACTTCTACTTTCAAGGAATAAATTATTATTTTATTGGAGTAATATTTTGAGTTGATTTATAAGGAACGATAATAAGCGTATAACTAGAGTTCTAAATGAAGATAAAGATAGTGTCCGATGTCGAATTACCTTGAGACAAAAATAGTCCTTTTTTAGAAGCAAAATATATGACTTTTCAAAATATTAAAACGGCTTGGCCGTGGAGGTTCCAAGAGTATGAACGCACCTCTATCGAGGGTACGCCCACCTGAGAATACGAATATTCGACCGAACTCTCGTTCTTTAATCGAATCTCCTTAATACTCGCTTTATGTTGTGAACCCCACTATTGGGTTTTTATTTCCAATTCGGGAGACTTACCTCATCCTCTCTCGAGGGTAGAGCGCACTTCTCTTTACCCGTGAGCGATCAGTCCATACGCACGAGCCTCTCGGGTAACTAGTGTACGGAAATGGAAATGAAAACCACACATCGATTATATGGTTCCACTCAACGTTTTTCTCGGGTAAAACTTAAGCTCGTTAATTATTTTAAAAAGAGATATTTTAACTTTTAGAAAATCATTTATTTATCCCAATGCTCTTCGACATCGTGCGGTAAAGGAAATTAGCCACTCATCGGAATGGAGACTGTATTAATAATTAGAAAATACATGTTAATAATTTAAGTGAATATAAGCGTGAAGGAAAGATTAAAAGACTTATAAAAACAGAAATAATATCTATCCCAACCGTCTTAATCAAGCGCTAAAAAGTTCTTAGCCTCTCATCCGGGACAGGGATGGTATAGAAATGAAATACTTATAAAAGTGAAGAAATAATATCCGTCCCAACCATCTTAATCAAGCGCTAAAGAAAATTAGCCTCTCATCCAGGATGGGGGGTGGTAATAGAACATTTATATAATAATTTAAAGACTGAAAATTAAAACTGAAAAGAGTGTTACACACTCAGAACCCAAAATAGGTTTTGGAAAACATCACTCAAAGACTACTTCTAAACATTAAAAGACAAAGTTGAGATTAGAAAACAAACTATTTTATTACCAAAATGAAGGTTACAACTAGACTGGGAAAGAGAAAGTAGCTACTTAGAAATGTAGGAAATAACTCACATACAAGTCCTAAACTACTCCAGAAAACTAGCTAACACACAAAACTCTTGATGAAATAAGCTTCAGCCAACCCCCCTGTTTATAGGGAAAATTTTATTTTTACACGCCCTTGGTCACGGGCGTGACTTGGATGTCATGGCCGTGACTGAGGGCGTGAGTTATGGGGCGTGTCGGGAAGATAGGGCTGACCGTCTTCTCGAAGGATCCGCCATCAACATTGGCTGTACACGGGCGTGACTTGAAGTGTCAAGGGCGTGACTATGGGCGGCAGACGTCAGCAGCATCTGGGGCGTGTCTTTGGGGCGTGACTTGAGCAATTCGCAGAGATTTGTCCCGAAAATGGCAAAAATCTGGAATTTAGCATTTTAAGATTACACGCCCTTAGTCACGGGCGTGACATATAAAAAATTGCCAAAATTCTGAAAAAGAGAAATGAAGCTAAGTTAGTAACAAAAATAATAAAACAAGCAAATTATTCATTAAATTACATACAATATTTATAATATTACTTAAAATTATACTAAAGACTATACTAAAAATACGTATATTTTACTACTCATCACCTGACCTTCTCCATAGCATTTGGTCACCCCTTTTTTCTGAACCTCCAAATATGACAATTGGTCCATTCTCCACAGGGGTGAAGTTTCTTAGATAGCTCCTCACACCAGTCATGTGCCTGGAGCAACCACTGTCCAAATACCAAATAGGAGATTTGTTGGCATTTGGACATACCTGTGACAAAAATTACTTACCCATAGACACCCAATTTGATTTGGGTCCTTGGTTCCTGTTAGGTGGATAAACTGGGACACCACACCTATGAGTGGTCCGCACTCTCTTTGCATTAGGCCATGTTGGGTTGAACCAATAGTCCAAGGCAAAGTGATCCACTTTCCACAACACCAACACTCAAACTTGTTGTATCTTCTCTTCTTCCTCACCATCTGAGTACGATGACAATGTTGGTGGGCAGGAGTGAAGACACCTGGCCTAACAGATCTTAGGTGATCCTCACATATGTGAGTATGAAGTGGAGCTGGTCTCACCACCTTTTGGTTCACCTTCTTGGGAATAGGCTTGGTAAGAGCATACTTTCCCTTGCTTTTGAGTGTTGTTGCTCCAGGTCCATGGATAAAGACACTTGGATTCTTCATATAAATCTCCTCATGGGGTGCTTTAAAAGCACTTAGCCCAAAGCCTGCTCTTCTATTTGGAATAGAGGGCTTGCTGCCACTTGTTGAGCAGGCATTGGTCAGATGACCATATGAAGATTCCCGGTCAAAGGGGTTTGATGCCGGCAGCACATTCTTAAAAGAGGGTTGTTATTCGGAAGCTTTACCCTTGACTGTCTAACTATTGAATCTTACACCAGCTCTGAATGGTGCAGAAAAATTGTCAATAATGGGAAGGACAGTCTTGGGTTTTGAAAAACTGGCAACAATCTTCTTTTCAGCCAGCAGCATTTCCTCAAGGTCCTTAATGACCTTGTTCTTCTGAGCCAGTTCAGCATTTTTGAGTTTTGTGGCTTTCTTGAATCTATCCACTTCCTTTCTCATAGTAGCCAGCTTCTCAGATGTCTCCTGGAGCTCAGAGTGGGTAGATCTCAAGGAATCCAACTCCTTGGTTTGAACTTTGAGGAGTTTCTTGCTTTTCTTGAAAGCTTTCCACAAAGCTTTATATTGTTGTATCAGTTCAAATTCAACCTCATGTGTGGATCTTGAGGATGTGTTGTTGGCAGCAGACTCACCTTCATCATCATGCAAGGAATCTGCCACTGATTTAGAATCAGAAGAAGATAGGGGAGTTCTGATTTGCACCTTCCCATGAGAGATATTGACATCATGGACTTCTTCATTTATGGCCATAAGGCCAATAAGTGCTTCCTCCTTGATCTTCTCACGATCCTGAGCAAAATGAGAATCATCATGACTTTCTTCATTTGATAAGGCAACCAACCCATAAAGTTCCTCATTCTTAGAGTCACAGTCTGAGAGAGTGAGTGGTGCCCTTATCCCTTCTCTAGCCATAGAGCCTTCTTCGTCCTCAAATTCACTGTCTGAGAGAGTCAGAGATGCTCTGATTCCTTTATCATATAACCATGTACATCTTTCTTTTTCAGAGTAGGAGGTGATGCAACTGCTTTCACTTAGAGATCTGAATTTCTTGATATTAGATCTTCTCATTTTCTTCATGAAACTTTAATCTTCTTGAGTTGATGGTTTGACACACCCAAGGGCAGATCTGTTCAACCTGTTAGGCTTTCTTTGAATAACCTATCTATGATACCACTTGTTAGTTATGGATGTTGTCAAATCACCTAGAGAGGGCGGGGGGATGAATGTGTATTTTAAAAACTCTTTACCCTCTTTCTTATGAGTCTATCTCTATATGTATCCTAGTGTATGGATTTGAAAATTAAGACCACAACATAGAAAGCACTTACAGATTTATAGTGGTTCCTCAAGACAGAGTGTATTGAGTAGTCCACTGTCGCTCTGCGCCTATCTAGCAGTGTGGTAGAGTTGGCAAACTCCGCCGAAAATCAGGCCCGCAAGTCCTACAATCTCAGTCCCTCAAGCTCTACAACTCAGACCCCCAAGCCCTACAACTGAGGCCCTCAAGCCCTACAACTTAGGCCCTCAAGCCCTGCAACTCAGCCCCTCAAGCCCTACAAAACTCAGGCCCTCAAGTCCTACAGCTCAGGCCCTCAATCCCTACAGCTCAGGCCCTCAAGCCCTACAACTCAGGCCTTCAAGCCCTACAATGCAGATCTGAAATAGATCCCACAAACTCAGGCTTATAAAAGCCCTACAGAGAAAGAATGAGAAAAAGGTCTCTAGACTGATAAAGTCCGGCTTCTTGGACTTGAAGAGAATATTTTGGATGATATCCTGGACAACACGGATTTCTCTTTAATCCCTTCTTCAATTTCAAACACTTCTTATCAGCCGGTGTTGCTTGACTGAAACTTGAGCTGGATGAAGATTGACTTTTTGGATTTGAAGAGAATGTTTCTGATCTTTTCTTGGACAACACAGATTATTCTTCAATCCTTTCTTTAACCTGGAACAATACTTATCAGCCGATGTTGCTTGATTGAAACTTGGAGAATGCTTGATGAGGAAGTTTTGTTCTCTGGATCTTGTTCCTTCTTTACGCAGCCTTACTGTCTTATTTGATTTTGTGTATTTTCTTCCTTTCTTACTTGTCTCAAACTAGGGCAGACACTTATCCCTTTTATAAGACTAACGAGCCGACTAACGGTCTCCTAGGATGTCCTATAAGTGTCAGAGGCCCATACCTTAACGGCGCGCGCTGATTGGACCACCAAACGGTGGCATTAAATGCAGACAGTGCGATTTGAAATGTATTGAACAGTCTCGACGATATTTGCAATGTCTCGACGACAGATCTTGTCGTTACACGGATCCATCTTAGACTTGGACAAATCTTCAAGTCTTCTTCAATATTCTTTAGACAATGATATCTCGACGATACAAGATATCACAGCTGCACTTGCACTTACGACGACATAAAGACATCTTAAAGGTATCATCGTAATCTTGTCATCAACTTGATATCTTCTCGACGGTGTCGTTGAAACCATTCTGTCTTCTCGATGATGTCGTTGAGACCATTCTGTCTTCTCGACAATGTCGTTGAGACCATTCTGTCTTCTCGACGATGTCATTGAGAACATTCTGTCTTATCGACGTTGTCGACTTGATCACCTTGACGACAAGCTATAATTCTTCCATAAGTTGTCTTCACGAGTTTTCCCTTAGCCTTCTCGATGACTAGACTTCTTTACAATGATGTCGTCGACACGGCCGAGAACTTTTACTTAGGTCTTCAGAGAGCTTCCTTTCTTGTCTCAACGATAAGATCTCTTCACGATGATGTCATCGACATTCCCGAGTACTTTGACATAACTCTTCTTAGACTTTACAACGATGTCGTCATGTGATTCCGATTGACATGACGATACTAGACATTGTTCGATTCTTCTTGTTCTTACAATGATATCATCGTGTGTACTTTGATGTCACAACGATAACGTCTAATTGTCCATGTTATCTTAACGATAATAGATATGAACCTTCTACTTAACTCTGAGTTTCATCTCAACGATGTCTGAGTGTTTATTCAACGATATGTCCAATCCTTCTTGATGATTTTGGACTTAGTGAAATTGGAGAAGAACAGGACATATGATTTAATCTCTGCAAATATAAACTAAGCAAACCATCAAATACATAGTGCTTTTATCATTGACCTGAGCACTTCTTCAAATCAGGAACATTGTTGGGCACTGTTCCCAACACTAGACAACACTAATACATTGGTCACTGGCAGGTTTCATGGAGTTACGAACTCTTGTATTATTTGGGTAGCGATGATGCATTGCTAGATGCTGCTCATTGCATGTAAGACTATAGTTGATACATTCTAGCTCAAGTGGTGGAGTGTTGGAATCTTTTATGATCTAGAAGTAACCAAAGAGTTAGTCTCACTACTAATGTAATATGAGTTTACGGGGTCGCATATGAAAACGTATGGAAAATTAGACAAATGATCGTGTTGGTCTTACTTATATTGGATATAAGTGAAGGATCTAACCTATATCGGATGGGAGTAAGTCTATGTCAGCTTGATGGCAAACCGACTAGACCTTGTATAGATATTATATCTGTCGTCTAGACAAATATCGACTAGACATCAAGTTGATATTTTGAATACCAACTTGATGGCAAACTGATATAGTGTATATCGACTGGACTTAATGTCGACTAGAATGTCTATCAACATAATGTATGTTGATTAGACTCTCTGTCGATATAATGTATATCAACTGGACTTGATACCGTCTAGACAAATATCGACTAGACATCAAGCCGATATTTTGAATATTGACTTGATGTCAAGCCGATATAGTGAATATTAACTGGACTTAATGTCGACTAGAATGTCTGTCAACATAGTGTACGTTGACTAGACTCTCTGTCGATATAGTGTATATCGACTGGACTTGATACTGACTAGAAAATTATCGACTAGACATCAAGCCGATATTTTGAATATCGATTTGACATCAAGTCGACATTGTTGTTAGTTTTAGAATGTTGTCTAATCACCTAGAGTGGGGGTGAATAGGTATTTCAAAATATTTTGAGCCACTTTCTTACTATGAAGTTCTAGTTTAATGATTTGAAAAATAAAAGCACATCACAGAAGACACTCAGAGATTTATAGTGGTTCCCCTAGACAAAGTGTAACATCCCCATTCCTTCTAGACCCTTGGGTGGGTTTAGGGTGGAAATTGTGAATAGAGATCATGGAATGATTTTAGATCAACTTGGACTTAAGAAAACTGCCATGAGCACCCCAAAAGGGCAGAGGTCAACCTTGCCCAATTTACTTCAAATTGGGCTCACAAAATCAAATTGAGCTCACCAATAGGTTCCTAACTCTAAGAGAGACTCAAGTGACCCAAAAGCCCAATCATGGAGTCACCAGTTAGCCCAAATTGACCAAAGTACCCTTTAGGTCAACATAGGTCAATCCTTCACCAATAAGTCCAATTGACCCCCAAAACATGAAATTGACTTCACCCCTAGTCTTATAACATTATAGGGGACACAATGGGCCCAAAAGCCCCATCAAGTGGCCACCAATTAACTCAATTTAGGCCAATTAGCAGAAGCCCCAATTTGACTTAAGTGAACAAACCCTTCCAATTGGCCACCAATTGGCTTCATGTGGCCAAATTGATCACACCCAACACTCCATGCCTACTAGGGGAGACTATTGAAACCACATTGGATCCTTGGGATAAGCCAATTTTGGGGAAGTGGGCAAAATTACCAATTTGCCCAAATTAAAACTTATGCCCTTTATGGTTCAATTGGCCCCCAATTGGCCAAATTGACCTAGCATAACCCTCCCTAGACACTAATGAGAGTATATGAGTCCTAAATGAACCAATATGAACATCCAATTTTAGAGGATTAGGGCAAATTACCAAAATGCCCAAATTGCCCCCTATAAGCAATTATGTGCAATTAAGCCCCATATGACCCCACCATGACTTAATTCCTCTTGGAATAGGTTTATAGGGTCTAAGATAACAATGTGGGTCAGTCACAATTGTTGGGGTGAGCCTGGGTCAAGTCCAAACTCAAAAGCCCCAATTTGACATATTTAGGTCAAGTTAGCCCAAGCTCAAAAACCATTGAGTTTAGCCCAAGCAAAGGGCCCAAAAGCAAGCCCATAATGCCTAATACCAAATAAGCTCTGGAATTTGGAAGTTAGAGAGGTGATTAGGGCTAATTTGGGATAATCCCCAAATCAAGGGAGACAAAAATGAAGGAACTGGGGGGCATGAGTGCCAAATGTCACTCAACTCCCCTTCCCAAGCCTCTCTCTGAACCCAGGGAGTAATACCCAGTATTTCCCAGGCCGGCCAAGTGCCAGGTGGAGCTCAATTTGGAGCCTATTGGCCGGCCAAGAGGTGTCATTAATGGCAACCTCAAGTAAAAACCTCCTCAGCCCCAATTCGAGCCACCATTAGCTTCAGAACTCAGAGAGCACTCGAAGCCCTAAATTCCTGAAAGGAATCGTGCACTGGTGGCGGTGTTTGAGCAAGGTCCGACCTCACGGATTCGGCCATGGCAAGTGCAGAAATTCCCCTCCCCAGGCTCAATTCAAGGCAAGTTTCCTTCCCCTCTCCTCATGTGCTAAAATTCCTCCTCTTCTCCCGTCGATTCGAACTGTGTAATGGCGAGTTCACATTTTGATTTTCTATGTTCCTAGCCGTAAAAATGAAACGTGTCGAATCGCTCCTCCGGCCACCCTAGGCCAAACGACCACCACCAGTCGATGCCCTATGTCGGCTGGTGGTGGTGGCTTGGCCGTTTTGCTGGAGATGGCCAGTGCTCGCCGGAAATCAGCCCGCAAAATGGCCCGGGGAGAGTGATTTTTGGCCCTTGAATTCATCGGGGATGATGAACATGCGATGTTGGATCTTCCTTGATCTGATACTCGCAGACCATAATGAATCATTTAAAGGAAAATGTAAATATGTCACATAAATTGAAGGACTTTGTAGAAATTATTTGAGGCCCTTAGAGGCCTCTATAGAAATTGTGACCTAAATAAAAATTGTAGATAAATGTCTTAACAAAATTTAAAAATTTTGCTCGGAGTCATTTGGACCATTGTAGCTCATGGCGCACCCGTTTTGGTGTAGGGTGTCCATTTTAGCCCTAGGCACTATTTTGAGTGCCCACCTCATTTGGTTGGTCCAAATGAGCTAAAAATTTAGGCATGCATGAGTCATGCCCTATTCACCTCTGGTAGAAATTAGAGAATTTTTAGAATTACTTTTCCTAAGGTTTTGGTGAACATTTAATAATCCTTGCATGGGTTAATAAATGGGTTATATGACCTCAATTTCACCCAAATTTTTGGTGGAAGGTAAATCTAATCATAAAAATCTCTTGACAAAATTTTGGTCTGTTTGGACTTGTGCACGAAATGGTGTGCATATAGCACATATCCATACCTTGGGAATTTTCTATGATTCCCTTGCTTAGAAACTGAATCAGTAAAACTCACAAGTATAAAATTGTAGATCTATGAGTCTACTTTATTTAGGAATTTGAATCAGCTCATTTGGAGCATTGTAGAACCCTCAGCATCCATTTTAGTGAGGCTGGACATATTGAAAATCAGATATTAGATTATGTATAACTTTTAAATGGTAAATCTGATGGAGCTGAAATTTAGGCCTTGCTTGCATGTGCCCTATTCCTAGCTTGTGTCCAAAAATTAGAATTTTTGGAGTTTATTTTCCTAAGATTTTATTCAAAATGTGATAAATCATATAAATGGAATTTTTGGAGTTGTGTAATTCCAAATGACCCCAAATTTGGGTGTCACACTTAATTGGCCAATATTAGACCATGTTTAAAATTTGAGATTATTTGAACCTCTGCATGTAGGGTAATTCCCCTTGCATGTCTCTACTTAAAAGTGTTATGGTGTGCCAATAGCCCAAAAGAGATATTTTGATTCATTCCCCCTTGATGTCCTTCACTTCCTCCTCCCGCGGTGCTTAGGAGTCGCGGGTGGAGGCGGGGAGGAATATGCTGAGCCTTATAGACTGATGGTCGTTGGACCTCAATATTACAGGAGAACCAGGAAGGGCAGGACCTCAACCAGAGGGAGGCACATGAGATGGTGACCAGGCCGGGAGTTGGACTTTCTCCTGCCGCCGGGAGGGAACCGGTAAGCTAGCCTCCTCATTTACCTACCCTTCACATCTAACCGGGACAGAGGGAAGAACTATATATTCTTGAGGTTGTCGAGTCGTGTGATTGCTTAGATTGCTATATCTTTGCCAGGAGAGGACAAAGAAAGGACAGATAGATCGGGCTTAAGACCTAGTTGTATTTCATCATTATTTCCGCACTCTGATTGTACTATGTTATTTATGATTATCTCATAATGGACATGTTTCATTTATATTATGTGATTTGTTGTGGACGTGTGCTTCTTGGTTATTTACTATATATGTGATTATGGTTGGCCTGGATGATGATGAATAGTCAGCAGGATCGGTGTATTGTGGCGGCGACCATTTGGAGTAATGGTGTCGCCGCAAGATGGCGGTTCTGGGATGTAAGACCAGGGAAAGAATGCAAAAAAAGAGGGTCTTACAAAAAAAGAGGGTGATTATGGTTGGCCTGGTGTGCCCATGTGTAAAAATCACACAAACAGACCATTAATCAATGAGTTAGGCCAACCCAACTATGACATCATTCTAGTATTGACGCACCAAGACAATTTCATAACAAATCCCAATCAAAATTGACCCCGGGTATAGACCGAATAAGGCATTATGACACCCAAAAGTTACTAAGGGAAAAGTCTAATGGGAAAGTAGCCGCTTAAAGCCTAAACTCTGACGCCCCTAATTCTTCTACCAAGTGATATTATCACTTCTTACCTAATAAATAGAACAACCCAAGAGATTTGGTGCATGAAAACCATTAGTGGATAGTAGGAGACTCGTCGACATAATATCCGAACCAACAACTGGGTCACATTGAAATAATCACCAGGAAAAATACCAGAGGTCAGATAAGGATGCGAGTTCATACAAGGCCCATTTTTAGAATGCCCATAGATTAACCTTGAGAAGGTTGTGGTAATCGGTAACTTTGGGGGCCTAAAGTGTGTAGAATATCAATAGGTCTCAGGATGGAACTCCAAGTCTAGAGTTGTATGCCCAAAGGATTGAGTGCACATCTAGGATGAATATATCATGAGGATATCAAAAAAACTTAGCCCAAAATATATGGAGGCTAATCCTTTTGTTTATTGGGGGCATTTTGTTACCAACTCGAGTTCCCTAGACCTATTTTTGGAAATGTTTGTCAAAAACGTAAGCAATCTTGAAGTATTCAAACATTACTCGGGTTAAGAAGAGATTTCGAAGTATGCATAATCGGTCTGATGACCAACCCTTCCTAGAAGTAGAGACCCTTGAAGAATTCCTTCGTCTTAAGAAATGTGAATTATCAATTCTATCATGTGACTGTTATGAATTCACAATCGAAATAAGGGCATAGAACTTTCCAAGAATGACTATTCACCCCCTTGTCGCTATAAGAATTTGATGGATAAGTAAATGAAGAAAATAGTAAATGAAGTCTTCAAGATATAAATTTGGTCGCCTAGTTATAATTGTATGCGACTCCTGAAATCAAGGAAGAAAGTGCAAGACTCATTTGCAAATTCACGAGAAAAATTAAGAAAAAAATTCTTTTAAAAGACCTAAAGTCGAGGCAACATGGGTTATAGAAAGTTTTACATACAATCAAGATGATGCGATATTTATTGCCTCAACTAAAATATTCCTAGACTCTCTACCATCTTAACTCAATTGTTGTAACATACGATTAGTGACTTTACTGTCGGTTAATGATTGATTAATAAATTCATGAAAAGCGCAAGAGAGAACGGACATGAACTATAGACTTAGTGCAGGCTTAAGTCAGATATGGACTGGATAAGAATGGATCGGGGCAAATGGTGCAATACCGTTGTTCGGACAAATATCTGAATTTAGTCGAATGGTTAGAAACATAAGATGATCGGGCTAATTTCTTAGGACAAACAAATAACCTTGTGGGTTATGTGGATTGGAACCAGGGAGTTATAACAGGGATTTCTGCATCTTAGGGCACTCGAAGGTGATTCATACTTGGCTTACTCGATCAGAAGCCAAACCCTTTCCAATAATATTGGAAATTTGCAGAGTTTATACTAGAATATAGATAATGACATTCACGATGTCAAACAACTATGATTAACCTGCTATAGCATGATGTAAAAGTGTGATAACCCCAGAGGTCTTGAAATTGGCAGACAATATATCAAGATGTATACATTGTATATGATCTTTCAACCGGAGCACGTGCATCTAAAAGACAGCATAATCACCGTTAGGAAGATGCGTGACTATGGAAAACATATTTTTACTGTCAAGTGTATACACAATGAAATTACACAAAACTAACGAGTTTGATGAGATCTCCCTATGAGTCCATATATGGGAGGGACTGTAGGACTCCACTTTCATGGATTAGGGATGAAGACTCGAAGGCGCTGGGGCCAGGATATATAGAAGGCACAGATGCCCAGATGTGACTGATACGGGGTTGGATGTTGGGAAGCACAGAGTGGACAAGCTAAATATTACGATGCGCGGCACCGTAAGGTAGGAGTATTGGCAGGAGACAGAGTGTTTTTGAAAATATGATCGGCACACGGATTCTCACTGGTACGGAGACTGAAGAAGCTCAGCCCGAGATACATGGGGCCTTATTGGATCCCGGAGCGGATCGACCCTTCGGCTTATGGACTGAAGCTGCCGCCGAAATTGCTAGAATTGCGCGATGTTTTTCACATCTCCTCGCTTAGGATATCTCTCCTAGGGCAAGAGCAACAAATCACTACCATAACAGGCCCGATAGCCTCTGATCGAACAGTCCGTTTGGAACCAATCTGTATCGACGAAGTCGCCATCCAAACCCTACGAGAGAAGAAGGTTCCCTTGGGCGAGATATTCTGGTCCAATCATGGACGAGAGGAGCACACAGGGGAACCGATGGGTTCCATGCAGCAACAATACCCAAGCCCCTTTGCCTAAAGTACGATTTAAGCCTCCTTGAAGATTCTTCATTTTCTCATTGTGCATGAAACCACGTGGACCCGAACTTGAATTTCGGGGATGAAAATATTCTTTTGTTTATTGGGATTTGTAACATCCCCTTTCCTTCTAGACCCCTTGGGTGGGTTTAGGGTTGAAATTGTGAATAGAGATCATGGAAAGATTTTAGATCAACTTGGACTTAAGAAAACTGACATGAGCACCCCAAAAGGGCAGAGTTCAACCTTGCCCAATTTACTTCAAATTGGGCTCACCAAATCAAATTGAGCTTACCAATAGGTTCCTAACTCTAAGAGAGAGTCAAGTGACCCCAAAAGAACAATCATGGAGTCACTAGTTAGCCCAAATTGACCAAAGTACCCTTTAGGTCCACATAGGTCAATCCTTCACCAATAAGTCCAATTGACCCCCAAAACATGAAATTGACTTCACCCCTAGTCTTATAACATTATAAGGGACACAATTGGCCCAAAATCCCTATCAAGTGGCCATCAATTAACTCAATTTGGGCCAATTAGCAAAAGCCCCAATTTGACTTAATTGAACAAACCCTTCCAATTGGCCACCAATTGGCTTCATGTGGCCAAATTGATCACATCCAACCCTCCATGCCTACTAGGGGAGACTATTGAAACCACATTGGACCCTTGGGATAAGCCAATTTTGGGGAAGTGGGCAAAATTACCAATTTGCTCAAATAACAACTTATGCCCTTTATAGTTCAATTGGCCCCCAATTGGCCAAATTGACCTAGCATAACCATCCCTAGACACTAAGGAGAGTATATGAGTCCTAAATGAACCAAGATGCACATCCAATTTTAGAGGATTAGGGCAAAATACCCAAATTGCCCCTATAATCAACTATGTGCAATTAAGCCCCATATGACCCCACCATGACTAAATTCCTCTTGGAATAGGTTCATAGGGTCTAAGATAACAATGTGGGTCAGTCACAATTATTGGGGTGAGCTTGGGTCAATCCCAAACTCAAAAGCTCCAATTTGACATATTTAGGTCAAGTTAGCCTAAGCTCAAAAACCATTGGGTTTAGCCTAAGCAAAGGGCCCAAAAGCAAGCCCATAATGCCTAATACCAGATAAGCTCTGGAATTTGGAGGTTAGAGAGGTGATTAGGGCTAATTTGGCATAAGCCCCAAATCAAGGGAGACAAAAATGAAGGAATTGGGGCATGAGTGCCAATTGGCACTCAACTCCCCTTCCCATGCCTCTCTCTAAACCCAGGGAGCAATTCCCAGCATTTCCCAGGTCGGCTAGCTGCCAGGTGGAGCTCAATTTGGAGCCTATTGGCCAGCCAAGAGGTGGCATTAATGGCAACCTCAAGTAAATACCTCCCCAGCCCCAATTAGAGCCACCATTAGCTTCAGAACACAGAGAGCACTCGAAGCCCTAAATTCCTGAGAGGAATCATGCACTGGTGGTGGTGTTTGAGCAAGGTCCAACCTCACGAATTCGGTCATGGCATGTGCAGAAATTTCCCTCCCCAGGCTCAATTCAAGGCAAATTTCCTTCCCCTCTCCTCCTGTGCTAGAATTCCTCCTCTTCTCCCGTCGATTGAAACTGTGTAATGGAGAGTTCACATTTTTATTTTCTATGTTCCTAGCCGTAAAATGAAACGTGTCGGAGCACTCCTCCGGCCACCCCAAGCCAAACAACCACCACCAGTCGAATGCCCTATGTCGGCTGGTGGTGGTGGCTTGGCAATTTTGTCGGAGATGGTCGGTGCTCGCCAGAAATCAGCCCGCAAAATGGCCCAGGGAGAGTGATTTCTGGCCCTTGAATTCATCGGGGACGATGAACACGCGTTGTTGGATCTTCCTTGATCCGATACTCGCAGACCATAATGAATCATTTAAATGAAAATGTACTTCATTTGGTTGGTCCAAATTAGCTAAGAATTTAGGCATGCATGAGTCATGCCCAATTACACCTTTGGTAGAAATTGGAGAATTTTTAGAATTACTTTTCCTAAGGTTTTGGTGAACATTTAATAATCCTTGCATGGGTTAATTAATGAGTTATATTTCCTCAATTTCACCCAAATTTTTGGTGGATGGTAAGTCTAATCATAAAAAGTCTCTGGACAAAATTTTGGTCAGCTTTGACTAGTGCATGTTGATATATCTCACATGCAAGATTTGTTAAGGATAGGAAATGGTGTGCATATAGCACATATCCATACCTTGGGAATTTTCTATGATTCCCTTGCTTAGAGGCTGAATTAGTAAAATTCACAAATATAAAAAATGTAGACCTATGAGTCTACTTTATTTAGGAATTTGAATCAGCTCATTTGGAGCATTGTAGAACCCTCAACATCCATTTTAGTGAGGCTGGTCATATTGAAAATCAGAAATTAGATTGTGTATAACTTTTAAATGGTAAATCTGATGGAGCTGAAATTTAGGCCTTGAATGCATGTGCCCTGTTCCTAGCTTGTGTCCAAAAATTACAAGCGGAGGACATCAAGGGGTAATGAATCAAGCAGGTGACAAGTGGCTAGACTAACAGGGTATATAAATCCTAAACAAGTAAGGATACCAGTTCTATGCTAGCAGAGTATAGTGTGACATCAATAAGTAAAAGATAATGCAAGTAAAAGAAGCAGGTATAATAAATAGAGAGCAGCTACAAATGTAACCTTAACTTATATGCACACACAAAAGCACATAAGCTAAGGGATCTGGCGTTAAGGTAAACTCATCGTATAAAAGAGCCCATACTAATTTATACGATGAGGTCCCTATTTTATGCAAGAATGCTATGATATGATATGCAATGCAATGCATGGTGCAACTCACGCACATGACTCTGTATGTACAGACCTTTAGTTCCCTCCTTTTAGAGGTAGCTAACCTCTCAGGCACCTCCCGTCGTGGTCAAACGGGGGCAGAGGAGCGGGCGTCTCCTCACCTAGGTGGGTATATTACACTACCAGACCTAGGCCCTAACGTACATTGTAATACCGATACCCGGTACTAACGAGCTCCTGCATACTCTGTTGGAATTGGCCAAGCAGGGTTTAGGGAATCCATCCCGTCGGACGCGCAGTAAAACAACCTGGCCCTTTTTTAAACCACTAGCACTGCCGAGTCAACGAACTGTTGTCGGTGTGATGACTAAGCTGAAAATTAACTCCAAAAATTCTAATTTTTGGACACAAACTAGGAATAGGGCACACGCATGCAAGGCCTAAATTTCAGCTCCATCGGATTTACCATTTAAAAGTTATACACAATCTAATTTCTGATTTTCAATATGACCAGCCTCACTAAAATGGATGCTGAGGATTCTACAATGCTCCAAATGAGCTGATTCAAATTCTTAAATAAAGTAGACTCATAGGTCTACAATTTTTATACTTGTGAGTTTTACTGATTCAGCCTCTAAGCAAGGGAATCATAGAAAATTCCCAAAGTATGGATATGTGATATATGCACACCATTTCCTATCCTTAACAAATCTTGCATGTGAGATATATCAATATGCACAAGTCCAAACTGACCAAAAATTTTTCCATAAACTTTTTATGATTAGATTTACCATCCACCAAAAATTTGGGTGAAATTGAGGTCATATAACCCATTAATTAACCCATGCAAGGATTATTAAATGTTCACCAAAACCTTTGGAAAAGTAATTCTAAAAATTCTCCAATTTCTACCACAGGTGTAATAGGGTATGACTCATGCATGCTTAAATTTTTAGCTCATTTGGACCAACCAAATGAGGTGGGCACTCAAAATAGTGCATAGGGCTCAAATGGACACCCTACACCAAAATAAGTTCCCCAGGAGCTACAGTGGTCCAAATGACTCCAAACAAATTTCTAAATTTTGTTAAGACATTTATCTACAATTTTCATTCAGGTCACCAATTCTGTAGAGGCTTTTAAGGGCCTCAAAAAATTTCTACAAAGTCCTGCAATTTATGTGATAGATTTACATTTTCATTTAAATGATTCATTATGGTCTGCGAGTATCAGATCAAGGAAGATCCAACGGCGTGTGTTCATAGTCCCGGATGAATTCAAGGTCCAGAAATCACTCTCTCTGGGTCATTTTGCGGGCTGATTTCCTGCGAGCACCGACCATCTCCGGCAAAACGGCCAAGCCACCACCACCAGCTGACATAGGGCTTTCGACTGGTGGTGGCTGTTTGGCCTGGGGTGGCCGGAGTAGGGCTCCAGCACATTTCATTTTTATGGCTAGGAACGTAGAAAATCAAAACGTAAACTCATCATTACACAGTTCGAATCGATGGAAGAAGAGGAGGAATTCTAGCACGGGAGGAGAGGGGAAGGAAACTTGCCTTGAATTAAGCCTGGGGCGGGTAATTTCTGCACTTGCCATGGCCGAATCTGTGAGGTCGGACCTTGCTCGAACACCGCCACCAGTGCAGGATTCCTCTCAGGAATTTAGGTCTTCGAGTGCTCTCTGAGTTATGAAGCTAACGGTGGCTCGAATTGTGGGTGGGGAGGTCTTTACTTGAGGTTGCCATTAATGCCACCTCTTGGCCGGCCAATAGGCTCCAAATTGAGCACCACCTGGCAGCTGGTCAGCCTGGGAAATGCTGGGAATTACTCCTTGGGTTCAGAGAGAGGCTTGGGAAGGGGGGTTGAGTGCCATTTGGCACTCATGCCCCAATTCCTTCATTTTTGTATCCCTTGATTTGGGGCATATCCCAAATTAGCCCTAATCACCTCCCTAACCTCCAAATTCTAGAGCTTATCTAGTATTAGGCATTACGGGCTTGCCTTTGGGCCCTTTGCTTGGGCTAAACCCAATGGTTTTTGAGCTTAGGCTAACTTGACCTAAATATGTCAAATTGGGGCTTTTGAGTTTGGGCTTGACCCAAGCTCACCCCAACAATTGTGACTGACCCACATTGTTCTCTTAGACCCTATGAACCTATTCCAAGAGGAATTAAGTCATTGTGGGGTCATATGGGGCTTAAATGCACATTGTTGCTTATAGGGGCAATTTGGGCATTTTGGTAATTTGCCCAAATCCTCTAAAATTGGTTATGCATCTTGGTTCATTTAGGACTCATATACTCTCCTTAGTGTTTAGGGAGGGTTATGCTAGGTCAATTTGGCCAATTGGGGGCCAACTGAACCATAAAGGTCATAAGTTGTAATTTTGGCAAATTGCTAATTTTGCCCACTTCCCCAAAATTGGATAATCCCAAGGGCCCAATGTGGTTTCAATAGTCTCCCTAGTAGGCATGGAGGGTTGGGTGTGATCAATTTGGCCACATGAAGCCAATTGGTGGCCAATTGGAAGGGTTTGTTCACTTAAGTCAAAATGGGGCTTTTACTAATTGGCCCAAATTGAGTTAATTGATGGCCACTTAATGGGGATTTTGGGCCCATTGTGTCCCCTATAATACTATAAGACTAGGGGTGAAGTCAATTTCATGTTTTGGGGGTCAATTAGACTTATTGGTGAAGGACTGACCTATGTCGACCTAAAGGGTACTTTGGTCAATTTGGGCTAACTGGTGACTCCATGATTGGGCTTTTGGGTCACTTGAGTCTCTCTTAGAGTTCGTAACTATTGGTAAGCTCAATTTGATTTGGTGAGCCCAATTTGAAGTAAATTGGGCAAGGTTGACCTCTGATGCGGTTTCGGCAAGTGCACCGGTCGCACAAGTAATAAAGTTGGGAATACGTCCCTGAATATCGTCTCTCAAGGAATGTGCGTGGATTGTTTGATTCTTCGGATTGAGAAAATAATTACTAGAGTAGATTAAAGGAAAAAACGGGGCTTTGATTTTGGTTTCCTAAATTACTACACATAAATAAAATGCGGGTCAAAACTCCGCTTCGCAAGGCAAGATGGGTGCAACGGCCGTGATGCCGTGCTTCGGTGAGCGGGTGAACGAGAGGGCTGGCGGATTACGGCACTCCTCAAACCTCATGAACCACAAAGGATCTCAAAAACATGAAATCATATTAATTAAAACACAATGTCATGATCATCATCCATAATAACAAACATATCTATGAAAACTCTGAAGCAAGCGAAGGGGAAAAGAGGAAACCGAAGCTCGAAGACTATGCTAAAGATTCTCGGCCAGAATCGAAGGGTTGTCAAGCCTCGTCCGTGCTCGGTCATCAGTTGCGTCCGGGGTCCGAAGGAGCTGTAACCTTCCTCTACTTATACCCGTCTTCTTCGTGGTCTAGCTTGCGGTAACTCTTGTTCTACACCTTGAATGCAGCGGAAGCTCTCCGTCTATGGCGTTCTTGAGCTCAAGGATGATGGAGGAGGCCAAGGAGGGAGCTTTGGTGGAATATTTGCAGCCAAAGGTCACCGTAGCTCCTCCTAGGTCGAACGGTGGTGGAGCGGAAAAACTGGGCGAAATGGCGGGCTCTCCAGCTTTTCCCGTCGGGGGTTCCCTCTTCCAGCAGATTTCCTGCCTTAGATACTGAAAAGACATAAATTTAGTCACGCACGGGCGAATGCACAACCGAGCGTTGCCCGTGCATTATTTAACGAATAAATTGGCTTGAGGAAGAAGCAGCAGTGCCCGTGCGATTTACTCATGCACGGGCGAATCCGCCCGTGCGCAAAAATGCACGAACAAATTCAGATTGGCAGAAAAATAGATGAAACAGGCGATTGTGCGTTTCTTTCACGCACGGGCAACTCCATGCATAAAAACACACGACCAAATTCAGATCACCGGTTTTCTCCCCAGATGAAGGCGCACGACCGCAGTCGTTCGTGCGTCAAGAAAACGCCTGATCGTGCGATATAAATAAACATGATTTCTGGGGTAAAATAGGGAGATCCAGCTACCTGTACGAATAGCAGTCCAGCTGGGAATACACGTCCAGCACCAATCAGACAGAAAAAGGATTGGGGAGCACCATGTGCTTACCCCCAATATCATGGAGCGTAGACGCACACCAAAATGGGCTTAAAAGGAGCACAAAGCACGCAAGTGCGCATGAGTGAGCATAAGAGAAATAGATGCAATAATAGCTCAAAAATGATGCACAAGAGAGTGAAAACTAGCCCGGATGAGTCCATAAAAGTGTATATAAACAGGACTCATCACACCCCCAGACTTAACCGTTTGCATGTCTCGGGCAAACTACTTAGCTCTCCCATCGGAACAATTGGATGTTAGAGTAGATTTGAGCGGTAGAGATCCATGCGAAGTCGCATGCTCACGTGCGTAGAAATACGTTAGAATAGAATTTAACTCAAGATTATATTTAACTATTTCTAGAACAGTAATTTGAAATCTAGTTTACTTGGATGGTGAATCCCGGTGAGTCTTTCGGTCGTGCACAAGGGACAATAGCGTGTCTAATGAGTAGAGTATTACTCGAATCAAAATTCGGGACAATCTCCTAAGAAATCCATCAAAGTCGGTGTCCATAGGCTTACACGTTCGCACTCTCTCTACTGCATGAGATGACTCATATCTAAAATCAATAGGACTTATAGGTTAAGATTTGGCTTAGGTTGAGTTTAGGTTAGATAAGTAGAAGAACGATGGGTAACGCACTCAACATAACCTGAGTACTCAAGAGTATAAAATCACTGATACAACAATTTCAAGAACCACACAGCACCCCCAGACTTCAACTGGACACTAGGTGTGTGCTAAGCCAATCATCCATTGTTTTATCGAGAGACTGTACTTGAAAGTTCTTTTTGCACAATTATTTTTTTTCTTCTCGACAAGTAAATCTTTTGTAAGCACTTTATAAACTTCTCCTTTAGCTTTCTCAAAGTTGCCCTACACAATATAGATAACACCAAACGTGGTAGATATATAAACTTCTTTTCAAACTCATTTGTTGGTGCGAATATAGGTTTGGTCATATGGCTTTGGTGACATTTAAGTGGAGCTAAGCAAGAAGGATAGGTAGGCTCAATGGGTTTGCAAAGGTGATTACATTGGTTAGGATTTCAAAAGCACAAACGGATCAAGAAACGGCCTACATCACGCTTTAAAACGAGTTATTCAATGCAATCGTTTCAAGAGTCGCCTAGTGCAAGTTCTAGCCACCGAGAAAGGTTATCATTCCTTCCGACCCCAGTAATAAGCTACTACTAATTCTGCTACACTCGACCCTTTGCTACCGTTGGATTCACCGGATTCACCACTAGAGTAAAATAAATTGCAACTACTATAATAGAAATAATTAAATTATAACATTGAATTTTATTCTACTCTAATTGAATTTCTAGGCGTGACGGGAGCACTCGACTAGAGCACTACTCGAGTCAACATTTTTCTTCACCCCTCACTCCTACACTAACAACCCAATTCTTACGAGCGGGGAACCTCGCAGCAATACCCAATAAGCGCGCGCGATTAAGTACGCGTGAACTAGGTGCAAATGTATGCAATGTGTGCAACAAAATTGAAAACCCTAACTCGGCACATTCTAACATGCTATGCAAAGTGCGTGCACGTGCATAACTCAATCTCTCCCCCAGACTTGATCACAATCCTATAAAATAAGGAATTCATGAATTAAGGAAATAGGGGTAGAGTGGACCTATGCTCACGAATGAGCATGCCAGAAGTGCGGAAATTCCTTCTTTAACTTTCTCCTTCCTCATCCCCCGAGCGAGAGCTTAAACCTGTGATGTTAGCATGAACAAACAACAAATCAAAATAAACACAAACCTGAACAAAAGATCTTAACCGAATGGTTCCCCCATGGGTTGTCTCCCAAGAAGCCCTTTTGTTTACTGTCCTTAAGGTGGACCAAATACCTGTATTAAGCAAAGTTCATAAAGTGTAGAAGTTTTAAAGAAGAGTTTCCACACACAGTTCTCAGAACAAGAAAAAAAATAAAATCAGCTATAAGCACTTTTGTAGTACCCATCTCCAGTGGCTCGTAGGCTGGAGGTGAAAGCTTTAGGGCCAAAATTGGTATCGCCAAATTTTCCCCTAGCCTCCGCCATCTTGCCACGGAGAGCAACGGAGCATGCACCATGCAATAGTCTCTCTTGTTTACGCTTCTCCACTGTTGGAGAGCACCAGCGTTGATAAGTTTCAGCATTTCCCACCTTGGTGGTGGGTGGCATCACTTCTGTCGCCGCAGTGGCGACTGGATCAGCCCAAGAGATAGAATGTTTAAGAGGTTTATTACATAATTCATTACAATCTATCAATGGGATGTCGTCCCGAGTTAAGTTCGACTCGACAGGTTCAGAAATGAGGTTCTCCTCCCTCTCCGAGTCACATTCTTTTCGAAAGTCAACTTCTTCCTCTTCTCCGTTCGACTGATCTTCTTCCTTTTCTCCATTAAACGATCCTTTTCTTTCCTGTTCTCTGCATTACTAAGTGATTCATCAATAATAAACTGGGGAGAGCAAAATAATGTTGCGGTTGCAATCTTGGGGAAAGTAGGGGATGTTACCTTACTAGGTAAGATAACACACCCCGCAGAAAAGTCCAAAGTGGCACCGCTCTCTTTCAAGAATGGTACTCCCAAGATGGGAATAGATTGATTCTCACGGGGTCCCAATACTTGGAAATCGGTGACCACCACCGTCCCCTCGATTATGACTTCAACATTTCTTACTTCTCCCTCCGCCTGAATGACAGTCCCGTTCGCAAGCACTAGGGACTTACGGTCATCCGTGTTCATTTCAAGTTGCATTTTAGTAACGTCCTGCAGTGCAAGGACGTTGTTGGATGAACCGGAATCACACAAGGCAGCAGTTTCAACATTATTTATGGAGCATGTGATTACAAACTCACTTGAGTTACTTACTTCTGCATCGGTGAGACTCTTCCCTTTATTGATTGGATTCTTTTCAGTGTTGCTGGGAAGGGTCCCTTGCGAACGCTCGGTCAGTAGTTGAGCCAATTGGCCCAATTGCGTCTCCAAGCTTCGCATGGATGTGGTTTGGCTAACCATATTAGAGTTAGCTAAAGTGGAGGTTAGATCTTAAGTTACTCTAGAGGGGGGGGGGGGGGGGGGGGGGGGGGTGAATAGAGTATTAAAACTTTTCCTTAGTTTTTATAGCGGAATTAAAATAGTATTATATATAAGTGTAAGCAGTGTGAGAATTATATTAACATAAAAATTAAGTAAATGAAATCACACAACAAACAGCACAAGCACAGAAAATAACCAAACACAGAAGACACAAGGAGCTATAGTAGTTCCCCAATAAATCTGGGTACGTCTACTCTTCTACCACCCTTGGTAGGAATCCACTAGGATTTTTGATCAGGCGCCCTCACACCAAGGGATTTTTGTTCAGGTGTCCACACACCACAGAGCTTTTGTTCAGGTGCTCAAAACCAACTAGATTTTTTGATCAGGTGTCTTGCCACCAAGGAGGTACACTTTTGAAGGGAGTATTAACCCTGTACAAGAGAGGTAAGAAAGATTTTATAGTGTTCTTCTCTGTCAAGATGCTGAGAGAAGACTCTAGTGGATGTTGTTGTAAAGCTCCCCTTGTCTGATTGAAGTATTTGATAGAAGATGGAGAAGCTTTCTCTTGAAAACTAAGATCTCCTGTAGCAGATTGATCTGGAAGAACAGGTTCTTCAGATTGCTTGTTACTCTTTTTAGAAGATCTGAATTTGCAGCAGATTCTGAGAGAATGCTCTTGAGGAAGATGTTCTCAGAAGAAATTTTGTGCTGCTTGTAGAAGAAGAAGAAGAAAAAAAATACTTGCTGAGAGAGATGTATCTCTTTCTTCTTTTTCTGCTGTATATATTCTTTGTATTCTGTAGTAGAATAATGTTTGAATTCTGTCGACTGATTCATATATGTCCAAAAACAAAAACTGTCTTTAATGTATTCTATATTTGTGAATAGAATAATCAGTCTTTAAGATATTCTTGGAATAACAACAAAACTCAAACGACTCTGGCAGGTCCTTTAATTCCTTGGCCGTGAAAAGATTCCTTTTCATTAAATGTCAACGGCTATTGCTGTCTTGGAAAAAGGAAAGAAGGGAATATATTAACTGAGTTTAATATCCTTCCTTATTTGTCAGAATACGTCCAAAGATACTAAATAGATCCGTTATAGTCGTCGTTTTGCTGTTAGGATAAATAGAATGTAGCTGATAACAAATCTGGGCTTCAAAAAATGATCTGTCGAACGCTGGCTATAATCTGTCGAGCGTCGGCCAGAAGATGTTTAACGCTGGCTGGAAACTATCGAGCGCTGTCCAGAAGATGTTGAACGCTGGCTGGAAACTGTCGAGCGCTGGCAACAAAAACTGTCGAACGCTGGGAGCCATCTGTCGAGCACTGCTAGCCATTTGTTGACCGCTGGGAACTTTAGATTTTATCTTAAGTTCTAGCTAATTTATCAGCCTAAAGACTTGACCCTTAAACTATACAATGGGGTCAACTGATCCTAATCAGTACATAGTGATCCTAGCCCAAAACAGTAAAAGGATTGCTCCAACAATCTCCCCCTATTTGGGTTAGGATACTATTTGACAAATAAATCAAATAATAAATAACACAAAGATAAACAACAGAGCAGAAATATATCTGATAGAATTGAAATGCTTCAGCAGATAATATTGAAATAAAATGCTCTGAGTTTAGAAACATTTATACTGAATTCATGTAGTTCAAAGACAGAAGGAATTTGAAACTGTACTTTTTCACTGTGAGGAAGGCTTGAAAATGATTTCCCTGTTGGGATCTTCAGCTTGCTTCTTGCTCATGTAGCAATTTTCTGGACTTATGATTGTTTGAGATGTAGTAGGAAGAACTACTGCTGCTGGATACTTCTTTAAAAATCTTTCAGCATTAAAAAATTTTCTGGAATTGTACTTTTCAAGCTCTTGCTTTCTGAATTCAGACAATGTAGAAAATTGAGAATGGTCCTCACCTTCAGCCTTAGCTTTATTGATCTGAGCAATAGCTACTGATTCTCTGAATTTAGCCATGTGAGCTATTTCATCTGTTTCTTGAATTTCTGGAGAAGGAGACCTTTCAACAGAATCATTTGCCTGCTCTGAGGTTTTATTATCTTGAAGATTCATTCTGCTGTGAAATAAGCCATTTGAAAAAGTATATCTGTAATCTAAAATTGGTCTGGAAGAACTTGAGGGAGGAGCTCTGGCTAGTGTAGAACTTTGAGAGCCACTGGAGCTTTTATGAGTTCCTTCATATCTCCTAGACTGCTGGGGGGAAGATCTAGAGAAGGAGGAAGACATCCCTGCTGATCCTGCTACTGGAGGAGGAGGAGGAGGGTGATTGAACTTAACTGGATTATCAGGAATATAACCAGTTTTCTTGAACTTCTTTCTTCTTTTCTGCTCATTTCTGGAGAGTGTCATCCAATGATGTGAGACTTTGTCAAGAGAGATATTGTGGAGAATATAATATGGGATATCATTATCTGGATTAGGAGGCTAGGGGATAGCTTTAGACTTAGCCTTTGTTTTCTTTCTTTTCCTTGACAGTGTATCATCAGAATCACTATCATTATCTTCTTCATCAGAATCAGAAGAAGAGATTGGTGTATCATATAAATCTGCTATCAATTTAAGAGCTTTGATCCTTTGCTCTTCAGCTTCATAAGCTTCATCTTCTGCTTTCCAGATCTCATAAAAGTCTGGAATTGGAGTTTCATCAAAGATAAAAGTTGGAAAGTCAGAATTTGTGATTGCTTCTTCTGACATTACAACTAGTTTTTCTTCTTGACTGAGAGCTTGATCTTGAATGAAAACTGTATCTGTAATCTTAACTTCAAAACTTCTAATTATCTTATTTAACAGAGCTTCATTAACTGGAGCAGTGTATGGGACAATTGCTCTAGAATAATTATGTTGTTGAGGTAAAACTGGTAGAACTGTACTAAACTGAGAAAGCAAATAAATAATATCTATAGAGGGATTAATAGAAACATTATTTATTTCTTCTGGACCTGGTAGAACTGGTTCTTCTGAAATTGGAAGAACTGAATTTCTAAGTGCTTGAGCATCTGGAGCATCTGGAGCTTCTTCATCAGACATCTCCCCCTGCCTAGCTTCAGGGAAACCTGAATCTAGGCCCCTAGAAGAAGGGACAGGTTGAAAGGAGGGGAAGGAAGAAATCTTTTCAGATAAAGCAGAAATAGATTGAACGATTGGAGCAAGTTTTGCATCCAATAACTGGTCTATTTTGGGAAGGATGAGACCAAGTATCTGATCAGCTACAGAGAAAAGATTTAAATAAGTGAATTCGTGAGAATGAGAGGAGGATGGCTCAGAAGAGGGAGGAATAGAGATTGGTACAAAGATGTTTGAGACATCTGTACCTTGTTGAGAGGGTTCTTGATGAGTAGAAGAAGAATGATGGATAGGGCATTGGGAATCATTATGAGTAGGAGATGGAGGTGGAGAAGAGTGATGAGGGAGGAGATCAAAAGAAGGAGGGGGAATGTCATCAATATGTGTGGAAGAATTGTAAGGTGGAGATTGTGCAGGGGAAAAACTTTGAGTAGAAGGAGGTGGGAGAGGAAGGGAGGAGACCAAAGGAGGAACTTTTGGAAGGGTTAGGGAAGAGACTGAATCAGTCCTTGTGTCTTCAGAAGCTTGCTTGACTGACTTTGGATTCTTCTTTGGAAATACCCTTTCCCACTTAGCAAAGAGAGCTGAGGTCAGCTTCTTGCTAGCATTGATTGTTACCTTTGGGGAGACCAGAAGGTCTGGATGCCTTTCCTGCAGAACAATTCCTAAAATTCTTCCAAAGCTAACATTCTCCTTGGAAATCTTTTTCTTAATCAAATTAAACAGAAGTGATCCCCAGTTCACTTTCTTTTTCTCCATCAAGGCCACCATCAACAGAAATTGGTGCCTTTTAACATAGTCATGTCCTGTTATTTTTCCTAACAACACCTTGCCAACTATATCTGATAAGAATTTATATTCCAAAGACAGATTTTTCTTAAGCAGATGATTAGGGTTTCCAGAGGAGTGACCCATTTTGACTAAAGCTGCTTCAAATTCACCAGAACAAATTTCTATATCTTCATCACCATTCACAAGCCCAAAAACTTCAGTTAGAATGGTAGGGGTAAGAGAAACCTGGTGTCCTGAGATTGTGCCCGTCAGACATTCATCTTCCTGCTTAACTGTGAAACACCATTCTTTGATTTCAGCTGTGTGAAGCTTTATCCTCAAGCTCATTAACTTCCTCAATTGTTGATTTTCAAAGAGTTGAAGGATGTCCTTGAAGATTTGATCAGATGTTGCGAAGGATTCCATATCTATGTCGAACCCAGCATTGAACTTCATGGAATAGAGCGAGGCTTGAGAAATCGCCATTGAGTCCTGCAAAAGAGGAGAAAGATCAAGTGCAAAAGGGGAACTGGAGGGAAACGATTTCTGTAGGCGCGCTCTTAAGAAATACAAGTAGTAAATATATATATATATGAGAGAAAGAGGCGAATTTGTGGAGCGGCGTTCAGCAACTAACCCTGATAAAGACAGAAGCCGAAAAGACTTTAAGTTTTTGTCAGACAGCGTTCGACAAAAAATATCCTTTTCGTCGACCGTTGTTCGACAGGTAACATTTCTTTATCGATTCTGAAAATATAAGGTTTTGTCGACCACCGTTCGACAAATGATATAAATTCGTCGTTCTCCGTTCGACAAATTTTTGAGGTAAATAGAGAACTTAATTTACTAGCAGATTGAGTCTCCATCTATCATTCCAAGTTGATTTGTAAAGAAGATATGCTTCTTTTCATCCAATGGCTTGGTGAAAATGTCAGCTCTTTGTAAATCAGTAGGAATAAATTGTAGGCAAATTTTATTTTTATCCACATTATCCCTAAGGAAGTGGTGCCTAATTTCTATGTGTTTAGTCCAACTATGGAGAACTGGATTTTGTGCTATAGATATTGCACTAGTATTGTCACAAAATATAGTTGAATTATTTAAGTTGACTCCATAGTCTAGAAGTTGATTTTGTATCCACAATATCTGTGAGCAGCAACTGCCAGCAGCTATATATTCAGCTTCAGCTATTGATGTTGACACAGATGTTTGTTTCTTACAAAACCAAGACACAAGCCTATCACCAAGGAACTGGCAAGTCCCTGATGTGCTTTTCCTGTCTACTCTGCATCCAGCATAATCTGAATCTGAGAATCCAGTTAATTCAAATTCAGATGCTGTTGGATACCAAAGTCCTAGATTAGGGCAACCCTTTATATATCTCAAAATCCTTTTTAGCAAAATTAAGTGAGATTCCTTGGGGTTAACTTGAAACCTAGCACAAATACAAGTAGCAAACATTATGTCAGGCCTACTTGCTGTTAAATAGAGTAATGAGCCAACAATTGCTCTATATACTTTTGAATCAACAGGTTTCCCTGATTCATCATTATCAACAACAGCATTTGAGGGCATGGGTGTTTTCATGGTGGAAGAATCTGACATACCAAATCTTTTCACTAATTCCTTAGCATACTTAGATTGGGATATGAAGATTCCATTTGAAGTTTGCTTCACTTGGAGACCAAGGAAGTATGATAACTCACCCATACTACTCATTTCAAATTTAGATTGCATTAGATTTGAAAATCTTTTGCACAAATTCGAATCAGTAGATCCAAAAATAATATCAACTACATATATTTGAACTAGCAGAGTTTTATTTTTATGTATCCTAAAAAATAAGGTTTTATCTATTAAACCCCTACAGAAATTGTTTTCCAAAAGAAAACTAGCTAAAGTTTCATACCATACTCTGGGAGCTTGTTTGAGACCATAGAGAGCTTTCTTAAGCTTAAATACAAAAGAGGGTTGAGTTGGAGAGAGGAAACCTGGGGATTGTTCCACATATACTTCTTCTTTGATTTCCCCATTCAAGAAGGCACTCTTTACATCCATTTGATATACCTTGAACTTTTTGTATGCAGCAAATGCAAGAAATATTCTGATTGCTTCAAGTCTTGCAACAGGAGCAAAGGTTTGATCATAATCAATCCCTTCTTCCTGTGAATATCCTTGGGCTACCAGTCTTGCTTTATTTCTTACAATGTTGCCTTGTTCATCTAGTTTGTTCCTGAAGACCCATTTGGTGCCAATCACTGGATGGTCTTTTGGTCTAGGAACCAAATCCCATACTTTGTTTGTCTCAAACTGATTGAGTTCCTCTTGCATAGCAATGATCCAGTTGGGATCTTGTTCTGCATCTTTTATAGTTTGAGGTTCAATCTGGGAGAGAAAGCATGTGTGCATCAAGTTCTGATGTACTTGATTCCTTGTTTGCACACCTGCTGAAATATCACCAATTACTTGTGATATTGGATGATCTCTAACTGTGATGTGGTCAACAGTTGGAGTTGGTTCAGCAATAATTTCCATTTGGGGAATTTGTTCAGCTGCTATATTTTGTGGAGGATTATCTGTTGTTATCTGTTCTGAACTTTCAGCAAAATCTGGGAGATTTTCTTCTTCACTCTCCTCAGCATTCTGCTGTTCAGGATTCAGAATTCCTTCTTTGTGTAGAGCTAATTGATCTACCTGCTGACACAATATGGGTACCTGCAGATTTTCTATGGTAGAAGAAATCTTCTCCTTGTAAAACATGTTAGTCTCATCAAAAGTAACATGCATAGATTCTTCTATCTTGAGGGTAGATTTATTATAAATCCTATATGCTTTGCTGGTTATTGAATATCCTAAGAAAATTCCTTCATCTGATTTTGGGTCAAATTTTCGAAGGTATTTCTTATCATTATTGTGAATGAAACATCTACACCCAAATGATCTAAAATAGCTAATTTTAGGTTTCTTCCCTTTAAGTAATTCATAAGGAGTCTTTCCCTTAAGCTTGTGTATCAAACTTCTATTCAGAACATAATTTGCTGTGCTGACAGCCTCTGCCCAAAAGGATAGGGGCAAATTAGCATCTGCAAGCAATGTTCTTGCTGATTCAATTAGAGTTCTATTTTTCCTTTCAACTACCCCATTTTGTTGAGGAGTTCTAGGAGCTGAGAAACAATGCCTGATACCTTCCATCTCACAGAATTCTTGCATAAGAAGAGACTCAAACTCACTGCCATGATCACTTCTGATCAATGCAACTTCAGTAGAGTACCCAATCTTTATGCTCTTAAGAAAGTCTGTAAGAACTTTAAAGTTATCTGACTTTTCTCTCAAAAAGAACACCCAAGTGAATCTAGAGAAGTCATCCACAATAACTAGAGAGTAAGACTTCCCCCCTAAACTCTTTGTTGCTATAGGTCCAAAAAGGTCCATATGTAGCAAATATAAGATTCTAGTTGAATCACTTTTAGATAATGATTTAAAGTTGTTTTTAGTTTGCTTGCCTAGTTGACATGCCCTACATAAACCTTCTTTCTTATATGATCCCAAAGGTAAACCTCTAACAAGTTTGTCCTTAGATAGTTTAGCAATGGTCCTAAGGTTTACATGTCCTAGTCTCTTATGCCAAAGATCACTAGATTTACTTGTATCACTAAATAAACAGACTTCTGTAGTGGATGAATTGAAATTTACTAAGTATATATTACCTTGTCTAATGCCTGATAAAATAGTAATACCATCAGTAGATTTAATAAGGCATTTCAATTTATTAAAGGTTACCTGATACCCTTCATCACATAATTGACTTATGCTGATAAGGTTATGCTTCAGTCCCTTTACATAGGCTACCTCTTTGAAGGTGACTTATCCAACTTTGACTTTTCCATAGCCTTTGGTCTGTCCACAGTTAGAGTCTCCAAATATAACTTTTGGTCCAAGCTTTGCCTTGAAGCTGTTCAGGTTTGACTTGTTCCCTGTCATATGTTTTGAACAGCCACTGTCCAAATACCATTTTTCACTTGTTCTTGGACAGTTGTGTACCTGCAAAAACAAAGACAAAACAAATCTATTTGTTCCTGACCCAGATTACCTTGGGTCTTTTTGTATCTCCACAGAAATCTGAAATAAACGACATTTCAGGCTGATCCTTATAGCCTTTGGGATGATATCTCCTTGGAGGTATTGTCCACTCAGTAAAAGGATTTTTAGTGTGTTTAGAATTAGAATTCCTGAAATTCTGTGTATAGTGTTTGTTCGACAGATTTGAGTAAATTTGTCGATTGTCGTTCGATGAATGTGCTTGATTTCGTCGAACAGTGTCTATGTAATTACTATACTGAACATCTGTTTTCAGTTTTCGTCGATCGCCGTTCGACAGATTGAAATCTTTTTGTCGAGCTTCGTTCGACGAATTCTTCTGAATTCTTTTATTCTCTACAAACTTGCTTGAAACATCTTTATTCACTTCTACAGCCTCTTTGCTCTTAGTAGAATTGAATATCACTGGAGTAGAGAGGATGTTTTTCTTAAGAAGGTATGGATCACTTGATGATGCACCCAAACCCAGCTTGCTATTAAATCTAGCATTCACTGTTTTTGTGATGTCCATCAGCTTAACACTTCTGCCATTGAGGAATTCTTCATATTCCTTAGCTTTAGACAACTTGTTCTCAATGAGAATAATGTGTTCTCTAGAGGCAGTTAAATCTTTCTTAAGATTAACATTTTCTGCAACCAGTTGATTCATTTCAGCCAACTGATTTCTGAGAGAGATTATCTCTTTCTCAGATTTGATTAAATCTAAGCAAAGACCTTTGAATTCATCTTTGAATTCACTAGAATTGAAATCAAAACTAGATATTACCTGGTCTGCATTATCTTCTGCTTCTGATTCTGATTCTTCTTTATCAGAATTGTTTGCTGAGGCATTGATTGCCATCATGCAGAAGTTCTTATCTTCTTCATAGCATTCATCATCACTGGATGAAGAAGCATTTCCTGACTCACTGTCTGAGTCATAAATGGCCATTAGACATTGGTCATTTTCCTTTGAATTTTCTTCATCATCGTCAGATGAGCTGGATGATGATTCAGATTCAGTGTCACTCCAGGATTCTGCTATAAATCCTCTTCCCTTCTTTTTGTGCTTGTGGGAGGAAGACATGCTGGAGCTTCTCTTTTCTTCTTTATCCTTTTTCTTATCTTTCTTTTGCTTCTCTGGACATTCTGTCAAGTAGTGTCCAGATTTCCTGCAACCAAAACAAATAACTTCTTTAGGAGTTGATTTGTCATACCTTTGCTTATCTCTTAATCTGGATTCTTTCCTTCTGAAATCATTCTTAGCCATTTTGTAGAATCTTCTGGCTATGAGGCTCATGAGTTCATCATCTTTTGGAGCCTTTTCTTCTTCTGCATCAGCTGCCTTGAAAGCTATGCTCTTCTCTTTCTTTGGTGCTGGAGATGAAGTGGATGCTTCAGCTTCACTGGACTTGATGAGCTGCTCATAAGATTTGAGCTTGCCCAACAAAGTTTCAGTGGTGATCTCATTGAGACTTCTGGCTTCCTTGATTGGCCAGATCCTTGAATCCCAAGTGCTAGGGAAGCACATTAGGATCTTGTCATTAATCTCTATTAATGAGATTTCATTGTCCAGAGTCCTGAGTTCACTTATAATTACACTTAACCTAGTGTACATGTCTGCAACTGATTCTTCATCACCTTTCTTGAAGTTCTCATACAGAGAGATCGGGTGTGATCTTCTGTCTTTCCTTTCATCAGCAGAACCTGCAACAATTGCAGTTAGGGTATCCCATATATCTCTTGCTGAAGTGCACTCAGCAACTTTTTGGAATATATCATCTGACATGGTTTGTGCCAATATATTCATTGCTTTGGCATCTGTATTCTTGTATTTCCTCAATGGATCTATGTGTCCTGGAGGAGGTACAACATTGGTTGATGATTGTTCTTGTGCTAGTGGAGGTCCTGTCAAAATAGAATTATATATATCCTCATCAATAGAATTCATGTAAAGCCTAATCCTTGCTTTCCACAGTGCAAACTTACTAAGATTGCACATAGGAGGTCTTGTGCTTGAGTATTCCTTGTTTTGTGCCATGAGTTTTAAACAGAAAATAGATAAAGAGAAACTCTAAATTAAATTAAGATCTAATTGATCTTTGTGATCCAGATGTTAGTCTGCAAGTGAGATCAACCTACCTCTGATACCAATTGAAAGTGGAGGTTAGATCTTAAGTTACTCTAGAGGGGGGGGTGAATAGAGTATTAAAACTTTTCCTTAGTTTTTATAGCGGAATTAAAATAGTATTATATATAAGTGTAAGCAGTGTGAGAATTATATTAACATAAAAATTAAGTAAATGAAATCACACAACAAACAGCACAAGCACAGAAAATAACCAAACACAGAAGACACAAGGAGCTATAGTAGTTCCCCAATAAATCTGGGTACGTCTACTCTTCTACCACCCTTGGTAGGAATCCACTAGGATTTTTGATCAGGTGCCCTCACACCAAGGGATTTTTGTTCAGGTGTCCACACACCACAGAGCTTTTGTTCAGGTGCTCAAAACCAACTAGATTTTTTGATCAGGTGTCTTGCCACCAAGGAGGTACACTTTTGAAGGGAGTATTAACCCTGTACAAGAGAGGTAAGAAAGAGTTTATAGTGTTCTTCTCTGTCAAGATGCTGAGAGAAGACTCTAGTGGATGTTGTTGTAAAGCTCCCCCTGTATGATTGAAGTATTTGACAGAAGATGGAGAAGCTTTCTCTTGAAAACTAAGATCTCCTGTAGCAGATTGATCTGGAAGAACAGGTTCTTCAGATTGCTTGTTGCTCTTTTTAGAAGATCTGAATTTGCAGCAGATTCTGAGAGAATTCTCTTGAGGAAGATGTTCTCAGAAGAAATTTTGTGCTGCTTGTAGAAGAAGAAGAAGAAAAAAAAATACTTGCTGAGAGAGATGTATCTCTTTCTTCTTTTTCTGCTGTATATATTCTTTGTATTCTGTAGTAGAATAATGTTTGAATTCTGTCGACTGATTCATATATGTCCAAAAACAAAAACTGTCTTTAATGTATTCTATATTTGTGAATAGAATAATCAGTCTTTAAGATATTCTTGGAATAACAACAAAACTCAAACGACTCTGGCAGGTCCTTTAATTCCTTGGCCGTGAAAAGATTCCTTTTCATTAAATGTCAACGGCTATTGCTGTCTTGGAAAAAGGAAAGAAGGGAATATATTAACTGAGTTTAATATCCTTCCTTATCTGTCAGAATACGTCCAAAGATATTAAATAGATCCGTTATAGTCGTCGTTTTGCTGTTAGGATAATAGAATGTAGCTGATAACAAATCTGGGCTTCAAAAAATGATCTGTCGAACGCTGGCTATAATCTGTCGAGCGCCGGCCAGAAGATGTTGAACACTGGCTGGAAACTATCGAGCGCTGTCCAGAAGATGTTGAACGCTGGCTGGAAACTGTCGAGCGCTGGCAACAAAAACTGTCGAACGCTGGGAGCCATCTGTCGAGCACTGCTAGCCATTTGTTGACCGCTGGGAACTTTAGCTTTTATCTTAAGTTCTAGCTAATTTATCAGCCTAAAGACTTGACCCTTAAACTATACAATGGGGTCAACTGATCCTAATCAGGACATAGTGATCCTAGCCCAAAACAGTAAAAGGGTTGCTCCAACATTAGCGGCCTGCATAAATCTCTCCATCATTTCTTCTAGGTTGCTCTTCTTGGGGGATGAGGCATTTTGCGTATAACCTGGTTGTGGTGACCGTGGTTGGCTCCCAGAGGCTTGAGCATCGAATTGATGCGAGCCTCCTTGCCATCGTTGGCCAGGAAAGTTTTGTTTCCATGAGAAGTTCGGGTGATTCCTCACACCTGGGTTATAAGCATTTTTAAAAGGTGCTCCACGATTTTGATCATTCATATAATTGATACTTTCGTCATAAGATACTTCGGTAGGTTGCTCACCTGTGGGACACTCATATGCATGATGCCCCGGGCTTCCACAACCTTGACATGAGATGGCCATCACTGGGGCAGGAGGAAGGGCAGGCCTCTTAAGCAGCATGATATTCTCATAGGGTGCTGATGCCATCTCAGTAGATGCACCAGGTGTGTTCACCTCAAAGAGTCCCCGAGCATTCCTTGGGGCATTCCTTCCAGCAGTGCAGAATGAACTATGAATGGTCGTGTCTTGGAGAATCTGCAATGCGTCTTCGGGGGTATGGTTCATCAGATTTCCGCCTGCAGCTGCATCAATCATGGCACTGTAATTGGGCTCGATTGCAAAGTAGAAATTTTCCACTAGGCTCCACGGTTGCAGCTCATGCTGGGGGCATTTCCGGAGAAGATCCATGAACCTTTCCCATGCCTCTGCGAGAGTCTCCTGATCATGTTGTCGGAAGGTAGCGATTTCTCTCCTGAAGTTCACAACCTTGTCAACTGGGTGGAACTTTGTCAGAAATTTTGTTTGCAGAGCATCCCAAGTGGTAGTTGTGTCGGGCAATATCGTGTGAAGCCATGCTTTCGCTTTGTCTCGGAGGGAGAATGGAAACAGCCTAAGTTTCACCGTCTCATCAGCAATCCCAGTGTACCGAAATGTTCCGCAAATTTCTGCGAATTCAGCCAAGTGAAGATGGGGATCTTCACTGACTAACCCGGAGAATTGGGCCTGGTTGCGGATCATATTCAGGCTGGCCGGCTTTATCTCAAAGTTGTTGTTAGTGATGGTCGGGCCAAATCCAGGGTACACACTCCCAATAGTGTGCATAGTGTAGTCTCTTATGGTCCTGGGTCTCGGCCTAGCCACTTCATTCTCATCGACTGCCTGACCGGCGGCTGGTGCATTTCCCTCCTCAGGATTGACCTGATTTCCATTGGCGTCCATGGTTGCAGCAGCACGGAGATGCGCCCGTAGGGTACGCTCTATTTCAGTGTCAAATACTGCAACGTCACCGGGGTCTCGTCTCTGCATACACACATCGAAAACAATAGAAATAAAATAAAAAAGACAACAACTCCTGTAACTATTGACTCAAACACCGAAATCAAACTACGCCTGCATTCCCCGGCAACGGCGCCAAACACTTGATGCGGGTTCGGCAAGTGCACCGGTCGCACAAGTAATAAAGTTGGCAATACGTCCCCGAATATTGTCTCTCAAGGAATGCGCGTGGATTGTTTGATTCTTCGGATTGAGAAAATAATTACTATAGTAGATTAAAGGAAAAATGGGGCTTTGATTTTGGTTTCCTAAATTACTACACAGAAATAAAATGCGGGTCAAAACTCCGCTTCGCAAGGCGGGATGGGTGCAACGGCCGCGATGTCGTGCTTCGGTGAGCGGGTGAACGAGAGGGCTGGCGGATTACGGCACTCCTCAAACCTCATGAACCACAAAGGATCTCAAAAACATGAAATCATATTAATTAAAACACAATGTTCATGATCATCATCCATAATAACAAACATATCTAAGAAAACTCTGAAGCAAGCGAAGGGGAAAAGAGGAAACCGAAGCTCGAAGACTATGCTGAAGATTCTCGGCCGTAATCGAAGGGTTGTCAAGCCTCGTCCGTGCTCGGTCTTCAGTTGCGTCCGGGGTCCGGAGGAGCTGTCACCTTCCTCTAATTATACCCGTCTTCTTCGTGGTCTAGCTTGCGGTAACTCTTGTTCTACACCTTGAATGCAGTGGAAGCTCTCTGTCTATGGCGTTCATGAGCTCAAGGATGATGGAGGAGGCCAAGGAGGGAGCTTTGGTGGAAGATTTGCAAGCCAAAGGTCACCGGAGCTCCTCCTAGGTCTAACGGTGGTGGAGCGGAAAAACTGGGCGAAAATGGCAGGCTCTCCAGCTTTTCCCGCCGGGGGTTCCCTCTTCCAGCAGATTTCCTGCCTTAGATACTGAAAAGACATAAATTTAGTCACGCACGGGCGAATGCACGACCGTGCGTTGCCCGTGCATTTTTTAACGAATAAATTGGCTTGAGGAAGAAGCAGTAGCGCCTGTGCGATTTACTCATGCACGGGCGAATCCGCCCGTGAACAAAAACGCACGAAAAAATTCAGATTGGCAGAAAAACAGATGAAACAGGCGATCATGTGTTTCCTTCACACACGGGCAACTGCCCGTGCGTAAAAACGCACGACCAAATTCAGATCACCGGTTTTCTCCACAGATGAAGGCGCACGACCGCAGCCGTTCATGCGTCAAGAAAATGCACGACCGTGCGATATAAATAAACATGATTTCTAGGGTAAAATAGGGTGATCCAACTACCTGTACGAACAGCAGTCCAGCTGGGAATACACCTCCAACACCAATCAGACAGAGAAAAAGGATTGGGTAGCACCATGTGCTTACCCCCAAAATCATGGAGCGCAGACGCACACCAAAAAGGGCTTAAAAGGAGCACAAAGCACGCAAGTGCGCATGAATGAGCATAAGAGAAATAGATGCAATAATAGCTCGAAAATGATGCACAAGAGAGTGAAAACTAGCCCGGATGAGTCCATCAAAGTGTATATAAATGGGATTCATCAACCTCTGCCCTTTTGGGGTGCTCATGGCAGTTTTCTTAAATCCAAGTTGATCTAAAATCATTCCATGATATCTATTCACAATTTCAACCCTAAACCGACCCAAGGGGTCTAGAAGGAATGAGTATGTTACAAATCCCAATAAACAAATCAATAATTTCGTCCCCAAAATTCAAGTTTGGGTCGACGGGGTTTCATGCACAATGGGAAAATTAAGAATCTTCAAGGAGGCTTAAATCGTACTTTAGGCAAAGGGGCCTGGGTATTGTTGTTGCAGGGAACCCATCGGTTCCCATGTGTGCTCCTCTCTTACATGATTGGACCAGAATATCTCGCCGAAGGGAACCTTCTTTTCTCGTAGGGTTCGGATGGTGACTTCGTCGATACAGATTGGTTCCAAACGGACTGTACGATCAGAGGCTATCGGGCATGTTATGGTAGTGATTTATTGCTCTTGCCCAAGGAGAGCTATCCTAAGCGAGGAGATGTGAAAAACGTTGCACAATTCTGCCAATTCCGGCGGCAGCTTCAGTCCATAAGTCGAGGGGTCGATCCGCTCTGGGATCTATAAGGCCATATGTATCTCGGGCTGAGCTTCTTTAGTCTCTGTACCAGTGAGACTTTGTGTCGATCATATTTTCAAAAACACTCTGTCTCCTACCTAGACTCCTACCTTACGGTGTCGTGCATCATAATATTTAGCATGTCCACTCTGTGCTTCCCAACATCCAACCCCGTATCAGTCGCATCTGGGCATCTGTGCCTTCTATATATGCTGGCCCCAGCGCCTTCGGGTCTTCTTCCCTAATCCATGAAAGTGGAGTCCTACACTCCCTCCCATATATGGCCTCATAGGTAGATCTCATCAAACTCGTTAGTTTTGTGTAATTTCATTGTGTATACACATGGCAGTAGAAATATGTTTTCCATAGTCACGCATCTTCCTAACGATGATTACGCTGTCTTTTAGACGCACGTGCTCCGGTTAAAAGATCATATACAATGTATACATCTTGATATATTGTCTGCCAATTTCAAGACCTCTGGGGTTATCACACTTTTACGTCATGCTATAGCAGGTTAATCATAGTTGTTCGACATCGTGAATGTCATTATCTATCTTCTAGTATAAAGTCTGCAAATTTCCAATATTATGAATTATTCAAATGGAAAGGGTTGGCTTCTGATCGAGTAAGCCAAGTATGAATCACCTTCGAGTACCCTAAGATGCAGAAATCCCTACTATAACTCCCTGGTTCCAATCCACATAACCCACAAGGCGATTTGTTTGTCCCAAGAAATTAACCTGATCATCTTATGTTTCTAACCATTCGACTAAATTTAGATATTTGTCCGACCAACGGTATTGCACCGTTTGCCCCGATCCATTCTTATCAAGTCCATATCCGACTTAAGCCTGCACTAAGTCTATAGTTCATGTCGGTTCTCTCTTGCTCTTTTCATGAATTTATTAATCAATCATTAACCGATAGTAAAGTCACTAATCGTATGTTACAACAATTGAGTTAAGATGGTAGTGCGTCTAGGAATATATTAGTTGAGGCAATAAATATCGCATCATCTTGATTGTATGTAAAACTTTCTACAACCCATGTTGCCTCGACTTTAGGTCTTTTAAAAGAATTTTTTTCATAATTTTTCTCGTGAATTTGCAAATGAGTCTTGCACTATCATCCTTGATTTCAAGAGTCGCATACAAATATAACAAGGCGACCGGATTTATATCTTGAAGACTTCATTTACTATTTTCTTCATTTACTTATCCGTCTAATCCTTAGAGCGGCAAGGGGGTGAACAGTCATTCTTGGAAAGCTCTATGCCCTTATTTCGATTGTGAATTCAAAATAGTCACGACATAGCATTGATAATTCACATTTCTTAAGACGAAGGAATTCTTCAAGGGTCTCGACTTCTAGGAAGGGTTGGTTATCAGACCGATTATGCATACTTTGAAATCACTTCTTAAGCCGAGTAATGTTTGAATACTTCAAGATTGCTTACATTTTTAACGAACATTTCCAAAAATAGGGTCTATGGAACACGAGTTGGTACCGAAATTCCCCCAATAAACAAAAGGATTGGCCCCCGTATATTTTGGGCTAAGTTCTTTGATATCCTCATGATATATTCGTCCTAGATGTGCACTCAATCCTTCGGGCATACAACTCTAGACTTGGAGTTCCATCCTGAGACCTATTGATATTCTACACACTTTAGGCCCCCAAAGTTACCGATTACCACAACCTTCTCAAGGTTAATCTATGGGCATTCCACAAATGGGCCTTTTATGAACTCGAATCCTTATCTGACCTCTGGTATTTGTCCTGGTAATTGTTTCAATGTGACCTAGTTGCTGGTTTGGATATTAAGTCGACAAGTCTCCTACTATCCACTAATGGTTTTCATGCACCAAATCTCTTGGGTGGTCCAATTTATTAGGTAAGAAGTGATAATATCACTTGGTAGGAGAATTAGGGGCATCATAGTTTAGGCTTTAAGTGGCTACTTTCCCATTAGACTTTTCCCTTAGTCGCTTTTGGGTGTCATAATGCCTTATTCAGTCTATACCCGGGGTCAATTTTGATTGGGATTCGTTATGGAATCATCTTGGTGCGTCAATACTAGAATGATGTCCTAGTTGGATTGACCTAACTCTTTGATTAATGGATTGTTTATGTGATTTTTACATATGGGCACACCAGGCCAACCATAATCACCCTTTTTTTGTAAGACCCTTTTTTGCATTCTTTCCCGGGTCTTACCGCCCAAAACCGCCGTCTTGCGGCAGCACCATTACTCCAAATGGTCGCCACCACAATACGCCGATCCTGCCGGCTATTCATCATCATCCAGGCTAACCATAATCACAGATATATTAAATAAACAAGAAGCACACGTCCACAACAAATCACAATATTAATGAAACATGTCCATAATGAGATAATCATAAATAGCATAGTACAATCAGAGTGCGTAAATAGTAATGAAATACAACTAGGGCTTAAGCCTGATCTATCTGTCTTTTCTTTGCCTCTCTCCTGGCAAAGATATAGCAATCTAAACACTCACACGGCTCAATGCCCTCAAGAACATATAGTTCTTCCCTCTGTCCCGGGTAGATGTGAATGGTAGGTAAATGATGAGGCTTGCTTACTGGTGCCCTCCCAGCGGCAGTAGAAAGTCCAACTCCCAGCCTGGTCACCGTCTCATGTGCCTCCCTTTGGTTGAGGTCCTGCCCTTCCTTGTTCTCCTGTAATAATGAGGTCCACCGACCGTCAGTCTATAAGACTCAGCATATTCCTCCCCGCCTCCACCCGCGACTCCTAGGCACCGTGTGAGAGGAGGAAGTGGAGGATATCAAGGGAGAATGAATCAAGTAGGTGACAAGTGGCTAGACTAGAATGGTATATAAATACTAAACAAGTAAGGATAAGAGTTCTATGCTATCAGAGTATAGTGTGACAGCAATAAGTAAAAGACAATGCAAGTAAAAAAAGCAGGTATAATAAATAGAGACCAGCTACAAATGTAACCTTAACTTATATGCACACATAAAAGCACATAAGCTAAGGGATCTGGCAATAAGGTAAACTCATCGTATAAAAGAGCCCGTACTAATTTATACAATGAGGTCTCTGTTTTATGCAAGAATGCTATGTTATAATATGCAATGCAATGCAATGGTGCAACTCACACACACAGCTCTGTACGTACAGACCTTTAGTTCCCACTTTTTGGAGGTAGCTAACCTCTCGGGCACCTCCCGTCGTGGTCAAACGATGGCAGAGGAGTCGGAGTCTCCACACCTAGGTGGGTATGTCACACTACCAGACCTAGGCCCTAATATATGTTGTGATACCGATACTCGGTGTTGGACATGTCGATCCTACACCCGGTACTCACGAGCTCATGCGTACTCAACTAGATTTGGTTAGGCAGGGTTTAGGGAATCCATCCCATCGAACGCGCAGTAAAACAACCTGGCCCGCTTTTAAACCACTAGCACAGCCAAGTCAACAAACTGCTGTCGGTGTTACGACTAAGCTAGAACCGAAGACCCACCACATCTTATGCATATGTAATTATGTATTATCTCATACCACCGAGCCTCCAGCTTGTAATTCTAAACCAACATTTATAAAAAAAATGAGCCAATCGCTCGCAGGACTATCCTAGTACTTCCTTACATATCGAGTCTACCGCTCGCAAGACTATCCTAGTCCTTTCTTATATCTCGAGTCTACCGCTCGCAGGACCATGCCAGTCCTTATTTCATTCCATCCCAAATTTGGGAGGGGGATTAAATTTCAAGTTCTCTTATTTTACTACTCTTGTCTACTATTAGTTGATCTTAGAAGCTTGGGGTGAATCCTAGACTTCCCGGGGACCAACCGGTGAAGGGCTCGCAGCGGTACTAGGGAATACAATGGTGGCTGAAGCCCAAATTCCCCTTTCATGATATTTACTCTTATTAGTCACTACCCATTCTTATGTACCTATTTGCTCTCCAATTGCTCCAAATCTTAGGTGGATTAACATTTGACTCGAACTGACGAGCGTCGGTGTTCAATTGAACACCTAAACACTATCTCTCCTAGGGGCCGGCTAATTCATCGTGTTATCTCTCAATTACAACTGAAGGTCTCAATCCTTATACCATCACACCCTTACTTTCTATGGTTTTGTCCCCTCATCATATCGTTGTAAACCCTGAATCAATGAATTACTAAACGCACCCCAACTCTACATTATGTGTTGCCACAAATTGGAATGACCACTAATCACTCTCTATAATGCATCCAATGTTCCAGGAATTAATACTTGAGTGTGTGGGGATCAATAGGGGTCTAAATCAAATACTTTAGTTTTTACTATCTGTAGACCAAGAAGGAATTTGAATTAGGTTTGACTCCTATGATGCAATCTTGACCCTATCATGTCCAAACGAGTTCCACTTTTTACCATAGGTTCATAATGAGTAAATTAGGGGTTGACCAGAGTTTGGAAAAATTTCAACTAAATTTAACTTCCATTTAAAATTAATTACTCAATTGTCATCATCTAAATTACAAAGGAAGTACTCTAACAGTGAGTTAAATTCTGCTAATAAAATTTCCAGAGATAGTATTTAAAATAATAACTTGATTCCCAGGATTCCATAATTTTCCAGAGAATTTATAACCATAAATTCCATTTAATATAAAAGGTGTGAAAATATGACTTTACACATCAAGTACTAGATCAGGTCACCCAAAAATTCTGAGAAAATTACAGTAGCACAATAGTGATCTAAAAACATCATATCCAAAGTTTCATAATTTTCCTAAGAATTATATTCATAATTTCCATTTAATATAAAGGGTGTGAAAATATGACTTTCCACATCAAGTACTAGTTCAGGTCATCCAAAAATTCTGAGAAAATTACTATAACACGATAGTGATCTATAAACACCATATCCAAAGTTTCATAATTTTCCAAGCAGGTTTCACAATAATTATTTCATAATATTAGAAGTGTGACAAAATGAATATATGAAATTTCATCATGAACATTATATCCAAAAAATCTACCAAAAATTCCAGAGGTTCATAATAAGGTTCCTAATCATGCATTCTCCAGAGTTTCCAAAATTTCACAAACATTTTGCTCAGTGAATTGTAAATTATTCAAAAGTGTGACCTAAGGTGAATTTGATAATTCCTAAGGAAATAATCTCGAAAATTTTCTATAAAAATTTGCAGAGATTATAAATAGTATAACAAATGATTCCTCGGAGTTTCACAATTTTCTATAAGGTATTAGCCATGAACATTTCATAAATACAAGAGTGTGACAAAATTAATATTAATCATATACCTTAAATTTTTTATCCCAAAAATCCTAAATTTCTCTGAGGTAATGTGGTATACCATAAAGAGGGTGTGACCAAAATTTCAGGAGCTAACACTTAGCCATATGTGTTGAATACACAAAACATCTCTTTTAGCTATTGGCACGCCATAACACCTTCAAAGTACAGACATGCAAGTATAATTACCCTACATGCAGAGATCACTAAATTTGGGGTCATTTGGAATTACACAACTTCAAAAATTCCCTTTATATGATTTATCACATTTAAAAAACTTAGGAAAATTAACTCTAAAAATTCTAATTTTTGGACACAAGCTGGGAATAGGGCACATGCATGCAAGGCCTAAATTTCATCTCCATCAAATTTACCATTTAAAAGTTATACACAATCTAATTTCTGATCTTCAATATGACCAGCCTCACTAAAATGGATGTTGAGGGTTCTACAATGCTCCAAATGAGCTAATTCAAATTCCTAAATAAAGTAGACTCATAGATCTACAATTTGTATACTTGTAAGTTTTACTAATTCAGCCTCTAAGCAAGGGAATCATAGAAATTTCCCAAGGTATGGATATGTGCTATATGCACACCATTCCCTACCCTTAACCAAACTTGCATGAGAGATATATCAACGTGCACAATTCCAAACTGACCAAAATTTTGTCCAGAGACTTTTTATGAGTAGATTTACCATCCACCAAAAATTTGGGTGAAATTGAGGTCATATAACCCATTAATTAACTCATGGAAGGATTATTAAATGTTTACCAAAACCTTAGGAAAAGTAATTCTAAAAATTCTCAAATTTTTACCAAAGGTGTAATAGGGCATGACTCATGCATACCTAAATTTTTAGCTCATTTGGATCAGCCAAATGAGGCGGGCACTCAAAGTAGTGCCTATGGCTTAAAATGGACACCCTATACCAAAATAGGTGCACAGGGAGCTACAGTGGTCCAAATGACTCCAAACAAATTTCTAAATTTAGTTAAGGCATTCATCTACAATTTTCATTTAGGTCATAATTTCTGTAAAGGCCTCTAAGGACCTCAAATAATTTCTACAAAGTTCTGCAATTTATGTGACAGATTTACATTTTCATTTAAATGATTCATTATGGTCTGCGAGTAATCATTTTGTCCAGATTGGATGGCCATGCTCATCGTCCCCAAAGGAATCAAAGTACGATATTCCTTCTTCCTGGGCTATTTTGCGGGCAGATTTCTGGCAAACTCCGACCATCTCCGGCAAAACGGCTAAGCCACCACCACCAGCCGACATAGGGCTTTCGACTGGTGGTGGCCGTTTGGCCTGGGGTGGCCGGAGGAGGTCTCCAACATATCATGATTTTGTGGTTAGGAACATGAAAGATCGAAAACTAAAATCGCCATTGTATAGGTCATTTCGACATGGGAAGAGAAGGAATCCTAGCACAGGAGGAGAGGAGGAGGAAACTTGCCTTGATTTTTAGCTTCATACACCATCCTCTCGGATTTCTCCATGCCCGATCTTGTGGAGCTCCAATGGCGATCCCCGCTTTCTGAGCCCGATTTCCTCTCCAATGTTGGGGCTTTTCCTCCTCTCCACTCCAGGAAGCTAGTAGGGTGAGTTAATTCGGCTCGGGGAACTTCTATTGTTAACAGCCATTGAAGGTGGCGATTTCCTCTATGTTGCACCTCTTAGCCAGCCACTACCAGTGCTCCAGATCACCCAGGCTTTACTCCTCAGCCCAAATTCAAGCAAAGTAGGAGAGTATTGGGTCCAATGGCAGCCCATCCCTTGGATTACCCTTATTGTTGGCCAGCTAGCTTGATTTTGAAAGCTCCCCTCCCCATTGTTCAACTGCCACCTTGCCTAATTCCTGCAGAATTTAATCCTTGCAACTAGGGAATAACTGTGGGGAATGAATTGAGTGCCAATTGGCACTCAATCCCCAAATTCCACATTTGTCCTATTCAAAATTGGGGGAATTCTCTAGATTGACCCCTTGCATGTTTATCCCTCCTCAAATCTAAGGGCATGCATGGTCATGTGCCATTGGGCTGCAGGATGAGCCTCCTATTGATGCCTTAGCCCATAGGGCTTGGCTTAATTGATTCAAATGCCCATTTAACCCAAGTTTGACCTATGTTAACTTTTGGGGTTGACTTGGTCAACTAATGAGTTGACTGGTCCAAGGTGTTAGTCTTGAGTCCCTTGACACCACCCAATGTTTATTGGGTCATGGTGATGCCCCAATTGGGCCAATTTTGCCAATATGTGTGATTTGACCAAAATTGGGGAAAGGTTGACTTTGGTCAAATTGGACCAATCGATGACCTCTAGATGGGGATTTTGGGTCCATTGGCTCCCATATGATGTTATTAGTCTAGGGGGAAAGTCAATTTCATGCTTTGGGGTCAATTGGACCTATTGGTGAAGGTTTGGCCTATGTTGACCTTAAGGGCGCTTTGGTCAATTTGGGCCAGTTGGTGACCCCATGATTGAGATTTTGAGTCCATTGTACCCTAACTAGGGTTTGTAATACCTTGGTGGGGTTAATTTGATCATTTGAACCCTAATTATCAAGTCTTAAGTCTTGGGCTCAATTTGGCTATTTGCACACCAAGGTGATTTTTACCTATTCACCTTGTTCTTAGGGCCATTTTGGCCTCTTAGAGCAATGTTATGACCTTGTCATGACCTTGTCATGACAAAATGCATCTTAGGGGTCTAGTTGTTCTGGGTATGTTACAAATCCCAATAAATAAAGAAACAATTTCATCCCCAGAATTTAGGTTAGGTCTACGGAAGTTAGAGTTCAGGATACACCCGGTGTATTTTTAGTTTTTTGTGCAATATGACTCCCAATTAATATTGGAAATGGTTAGGTATAGTTCACATCGCCTCATCCTTAGTTTTCTCCCAAGTGCACTTTCGTCAAACCTCATTATGTTCTAATTTAAGATCTTCTACCTGAGGGTTCTTAAATAATTCCCAATTGATGAAGGTAAACATAGTGGAGGGAAGACATAGATTGAAGTGAATTTACACATTCACAAGGCGAGTGTGTAACTCAATCGAGCCTTATAATCTATAATATGATGTCTTCGTAAGTATACAATTCTCGATCCGCAGAGTATATCGTCAAGTTCACCGTCAATATTTTCAATATCATCCTTACTAACACTTTGGATCTAAACTCTCATGTGGTTCACAATCATTGTACACGTGATGTCAGTACTCTTATTTGTTAGGTGTTTGCAATTAGAATTTAGGCTTGTCTTCCAAGATCATGATATGCTTATGGCTTGGGCAATATTGGTTCTCCAAATTTTTATGGCATCGTCATTCCATTAATATTTTATGTCAACGCTTAGTTATGCTTCTAGACTCTAAAATGACAGTTAGTAAATGTAAATATGTCCACGGTCATTTACTAAACCAAATGATCACTACAAGAAAATAGACTTTTGGCCAGGGCAAATTTCCCTGGCAAAAAGCCCAAAACCATGGCTAAAGAGCTTTTGCCACGGTCTAGCCACGGGAAAAATTTGATGCTCTAGTAATATTCACTGCTTAGTTCTGGTACTTGATTTCATGTGGGTCATCAATTCCAAGGCTCACCAAATTTATATATTGTAAATCTTCCATGATTACTTCTTGAAGTGCACCTAATCATATTATTGTCCTGAAACCTCATTCCTGATTTTTATCCCAAATCCACGTGTTATTGATGGTCAAATCTATAGTTCTCATTTTGTTAAACACAAACCAAGCTCAAATATTGCACGAGACCTATCACCTATGTGTCAACTATCGTAAATATGTCGTGAATTGGTCTCTAAATCATTCCCCAAGTTTTGCATGTGATAATTTAAAGATTTCAACTCTTCATAATGTCATATTTGTTTTTGGCCTCATTCTTATTTCTTTCATAATTTTGGGGTCCCCAATTTGTACACCAAGTATTAGTTATCATGAGCCAATAGGTTTAACATAATTTTCAGATACTAATCACAATCCAAGACAGTGTTCAGCAGAAATTCATAGTTTTCCTCCTTAAAATAATTCCAGAAGATTAATTATGTGGCTAAGGGTACAAAACCCATTTTGTGAAGGAAGTATGATAACTAATCAATAGTTAACTATAATGAAATTTTCAGAAGTTTAATGGAGACCATGAGTTTATCTAGTCATTTCTATAATATTCCAGATTTTTATAATGATCTAGGGGAACTTGACCCTGGAATTCTCAACAATGCTTAATGTAACAAGAGTTCACAAACCCCAATTTCCTACGGAACTCAATCCTCAAAGTCTTTGATTCCTTCAGAGATGAAAGATCTCTTGATAATAAGTAATTGTTTCAACTTTCAAGAGAATTGACTAAGAAAACAATTATTATCCATAAAACTCTATGTGTGTAACAACATGGGTATTATCCTAAGCTACCTTGGTCTTGCATGTGGGACCCACCAATATGTAGGGGTCCAAATGGCCTCAAATTTGTCCAGGGACCTTTCTTTCCGAGACCTACCATCCATAAAAGATTTGAGTGGATTGGTCTCCATTAAGCCTTAGGTCTACCACAATCGTATGTAATGAAATTATTTCCAAATCTATAGAACTTTATCTCCAAAATTCTGATTTTTGAACAGCATGTGTATCGTACTAAATTTACATGTACGGTGTAAAATTCAGATCATTTGGATAAATCAGATGATGGGGGCACACAAATTTGGGTCTAGGGTTCACTTTATATACCCTGCACCAAAACAGGTGAACAGGGAGTTGTATTTCAGAGGTTTTTATGTTTCTAAAACAAACCAAGTTAACATCATAGTGATCCAATAAATGAAGAAACAAGATTAGCCTCCTGTAATTCTTGTGATGAGTTTCTTATATCTGAAAATTTGGACATTTCACATATGTACATAATCCTTATGGGTATATAGTCCTTGAGATTTGCTTATATGGTAAGGTTCTCTGCCCTCAAAAATGCCATTTATCGCAACTTTTCCAAGGATCGTATGCATATTAAGTGGTCTTCTCTAAGTTGGAATTCTCATTCCACATTTGACATCCTTTCTTTGTGATGGTTTTCCGAGGGTGGAAGTGTGGAGTATTAGCTTCTAAGCACATAAGTTAAACCTTACGAGTCTCATACTAATCCACTAGTACAATCATAAGCACCAAATCCACTTAAGATTGTCCTATTTGTTTGTGTGAGGGGTGTTAATATCACTTAGGAAGTGACATGGGTATTGTGAAATTTTTCATAGATCTAGGAGTGAGCAGGAATAGTATAACTCAAAGTTCAAGCCAACAACCAGAAGCACATGAAAAACAACTTCAATCTTTATTGATGTTAGCAGAAAACTTCATTACAAGGCGAGGTATACATGGCGAGACATGATTTCACCAGTACACAAAAAACAGGAGAAAATACACTGCTGAAAGATAACCAGCGGTCTGAAATCCTGAGATCGCCTGACCGCCCAACTTGCGAGTTCGCGCGACTAGGAAAGGAGACCGCCCGAACTGCCTGCCTTTGACTTGAACAACACCAACTGAGAACCCCGCGACCTATCACTGATCCTCCCGAACTCCAGCAACCCGCACTGCAAGCCGCCAGACCGCCCGATCACCTTCAGAAGAGGAGGTGACCGCTGCTACCCGCACAATCTGCAGAAGCTGCACAAAAGAAGTTCAATCAGTAAAACCGACCGGTCACAAGATATGAGATCGCAAGAACTAGCCACGAGCTCTGCTTACACTTGGTGCGATTGATTTTGCTGCTACAGTGGCTCCTATTTATAGGCGTGAGACCTGATCCAGTCACCACCCTATGAGATAGGGACACCACCCTTGATCGCGCGACCAGACCGGTCAACCCGCGTGATCAGCAAAAGATCATTCTGCTTAGTGAGCTCGCCAGCTTCAGCATAGACAAGGAGATCGCCATTCCTCCAAGAAGCCGCCCACTACCAGTGTTCGCCAACGAGACTGCAAACACAACCTATTTGTCAATGACGTCGAACACAACCTGTTCTCATTGCCAGCCTCCACCAAAGACCGCGAACAGAGACCACGCGACTAAGAAGCCTTAGTCGGCGAGAACAACCAGAAACCCGGACAGACGTCAGACTGGACTTTCGGATACCTAAACCAACCCTGTGCGGTCACAGCTTGACCGGCACAGTCCTGAAGTAACAACCCGCCACATGGTCACAGAACCAGACTGCGCGGCCTCACCTCAGCAACCTTGGACAAAAGAACGGCGGTCACGCCGAGAAGACCTGTGGCTAGACCAGAGAGGTCAGACCGCATAGGGAGACCGCAAGACCGCACGGTTTGCCAGACCGCGCGACCTCCCCCTAGACCGCCAACTACCACAAACTTCCACTTCAATATTTTCAACACTCCCCCTTGAAGTGGGAAGTTGAAAACAGCCCAAGTAGACTCCTTAGCCGAGTGAACGACCCCTTCGTCAGCGCCTTTGTGAATATGTCAGCAATATTGTCCTGACTCCGAACATGCTCGACCGAAAGAGACCCCTCCAGCACCTTCTCACGAATGAAATGATGCTCGATCTCGATATGCTTGGTCCTCGCATGACAAACTGGATTAGTAACCAGTTTGAGAGCACTCTCATTGTCGCCGCGGAGCAGAGCCAGACCCCGAACCTCCTTATGGACGTCTCCTACCAACCTCCTTAGCCAGATGGCTTCTTGAGCTGCCAAGGCCGAAGCCTTGTATTCTGCTTCCGTGGTGTAGACCGATACGGAATCTTGCTTCTTGCTGCACCATGATATAGCCGTGGGGCCCGCCATGAAGACGTATCCAGACATCGACTTCCGATCATCTGAATCTCCCCCGTAATCAGCATACATGTATCCATGCACCTCGAAGCCCGCATCCCTTCTGTAAAAGAGACCCATATCCGAAGTCGCCTTGACATACTTCAATATATTCTTTGCCGCTAAAAGATGAGGCATCCGTGGTTCCACCATATACTGACTCACCCTGCCAACTGCATACGCAATATCCGGCCTAGTGATCATCAGATAAATCAAGCTCCCAACCAGAGATCGGAACACCAGCGGATCTTCCAAAATCCTCCCCTCATCTTTGCGAAGTTTCATGGCCTTCTCCAGAGGTGTGGAAATGCACTTCCCTTCCTTCATGCTGAACTGTTCCACGATTCGCTCCGCATATCTATCCTGGGACACCAGCACTCCACTTTCCTTCCTCTGCACTTCGAGTCCAAGGAAATGGTGAAGCTCACCCAAGTCCTTCATCTCAAACCTGATAGATAGCTCAGCCCGAAGCTTTGCTACTTTCTCCTTTGAATTCCCCGTCACGATCATATCATCGACGTAAAGCAGCACGATGACTTGAAGCTCCCCGCTCTTCTTGACGAACAAGCTCGAGTCAGAGTCTGAAGCAACGAATCCACGGAATAAGAGATGTTCTGCAATCTTCCCGTACCACGCCCTCGGCGCTTGCATCAACCCATACAGGGCCTTCTTCAACTTGCAGACATAGTCAAGAAAATCTTCAGATACGAAGCCTGGCGGCTGAACCATGAAGATGTCCTTGTCAATCTCGCCGTACAAGAACGCATTCTTTACGTCGAGCTACCAAATCTCCCACCCCCAACACGCCGCCAAGGCAATCACAACCCGAACTGAAGTAATTTTTGCCACCGGACTGAATGTCTCTTCATAGTCTTCACCGTATTGCTGCGAGAATCCCCGAGCCACAAGGCGAGCCTTGTATCACTCGATACTACCGTCAGCCTTCTTCTTGAGCTTATAGACCCACTTGCATGTCACAGGGGTGATACCCTTGGGCATGGGCACCAGAGACCAAGTCTCATTCTTCTCAAGAGCACTCATCTCTTCCTGCATAGCTGAATCCCACTATTCCACGCCTTTGGCCTTCTCGAAGCTCATTGGTTCCCGCTCATCCAAGGGACTAGCAAGGAAACATGAGACAAAGCTCACCATGTTTCCTCCTGTATAGCGATCAGGGGCAATGATCGTTCGCTTTGATCTCCTCAGCTCCTTCCCCTGACTCGCAACATCCTCAGCTGCTTCTTCTCTAGCTCCCCTTCCAGACGTACTAGGAGCATCGCCCCCCTGCTTCCTGATCCAGAAACCTCCGTCTTAGAGCTAGAAGTAGAAGGACCACCTGGTGCACAGGCAGCTCCACCTGAAGATTTTCCACAGCTGTCTCTGGCTCCTCCACCCTGCTTTCTGGTAGCTCAACACCAGAACAACCCTTGTAAGACGTCACCTCGTCAAACATGACATCGCGAGATACAACAAATCTCCGCGTCTCCGGGTCCATGCACTTCCAGCTCTTCTTCTGATCATCATATCCCACGAAGACTAGCTTCCTTGCTCTCGCATCTAGCTTCGTCCGAAGCACATCTGGAACGTGCACATAGCAGGTGGAACCAAATACCCGAAGGTGTGCCACGCTTGGCTTTTCCTTGAACATCATCTCATGCGGGGTCAACATATTGATAGGACTGAGAGGCATCATGTTGATGACGTAAGCAGCACAAGACATTCCCTCTGCCCAGAAGTGTAAAGAAAATAGGGTGTGCCGAGACGAGAAATTCGAAAGAAATAAAAAAAACACAGAAAATCAGATCAATCACAGAAGCCACAGATGTACAGAGGTTCACCCCAATCCGGGCTACGTCCCCTCTCCCCTTCCTCTTCTTCTTATTGTATTCACCAAGATGGATTACAGCTTACAAGGTTACAAGGATCAAAACCGATCATGTTGGATCGGTCGGCGCCCTTAGAGGGGGGTGAATAAGGGTTTTCAAAAACTTAAGATTATATTTAGAAAACTTTGAAATATTGCAAGATTAATACAATAAGAAATCAAGTAAAACAATAATGAAGAGACATGCTTTATTAATATCAAATAATGTTTTACAAAACTTGATTTCTATGATGCTGGAAATCGGAGGTGACTAATAAAAATCCTTTTTCGTTTTCTATACCGACTCGTATCCCCACGAACCGGTTGGCTTTAGCCTATCTCTCCCCAGATACGGCCTCAAGCCGCTCTAGCCAATCTATCCCCAGAAAGGCCTTGAGCACCCCCTAGACCTAGCCTCGATCTAGTCGCCAACACGAGGCGGATTTCAGCCCTAAGTCTACCCCAGACCTAGTCGCCAACACGAGGCAATTTCACTAACGGGTTACAAGAAAGATAAAGAGAAAAATAATTAAAACTCTCTATTAAAGAACTTCTGAAGATGGAGGCGAAGATCCGCTGTAGAATCAGCGTTTGTAGAAGCGAACTTCGTTTGGATCCGGCGTGACATAATCCTCCTTCAGAAGTTTGCAGAGCTTCGCTAGGACTTCAAGTTTCGGCCAAGATAGCCTCTGGAGTTGTAGCACTACCTCTCTCTCTGATATCCATCTGAAACGAGACGTGAGGGGTCCTTTATATAGCCCAAGCGCTACCGCCGGCGCTAGCGCTACCGCCGGCGCTAGCCCAGATTAGGAAAGATTTTGCGCGGCAGGATCTCCCATCCGCGGCAACATTTTGCTCTATGCCTTTTGTGCGCCACGCTACCGCCAGCATTATCCGCTACCGCCAGGCGTTAGCGCCTTCTATAACAGCTCCCAAAATTGCGCACTTCATCGCTAGCGCCCGGCGCTAGGTGCTACCGCCGGCGCTAGTAAGCCTGTTCGAATTTTGGCCTCAATTTTGTGGGCAGTCATCATGAGTACCCCTTGAGTCATGTGGACTATGTTAACCTGCACACTTGAACACATAAGATCAAATACACATAGGATTTGTTATTCTCAAACCTAGGAGATGTGGAAGACCATGTTCCAACAAACTCCCCCTTTTGATAATAACAAATCCATTAATGATAAATCAGAGCATTAATGTATAAGCATGATGAAATCCTACTTGTGTATGTGTGAGAGTGATGACTTAGGATAATTATTGATTTTAGCATTTAGAATTGCTCCCCCTAAATACATGCTCCCCTAAGTGAATGCTCCCCTAATATGTAAGTTATCATCTTAATTTGTCATGTTGGGTTTTTGATAGCGGGTTATATTTCATGTTAGTTCTCCCCCTTTGTTATTAGCAAAAGTGGGTAGGGAAACAAAGCACTAAAAAATGTGTAAATAAAAAGGAAGGCATGATCGAGCTTTTTAAGTAAATGATAAGGAGTTTTAGAATTGTTTTTCATTTAAATAGATCAGAGTTATAAGCATTACAAAATTTTTCATAGAAGGAAATCAGAGTTTTTAGCATAAAAAAGTAATGATTTTCCCTTTATATAAAAGTTTTAAGCATAAAAAAAATGATTTTCCCTTTATATAAAAGTTTTAGAAAAAAGTAATGATTTCCAAGTAACAAATCTACCCAGACAATATGGCTACACCCTAGCCCCGTACTAAGTGATGGTTATCTAGTGCATTTCATAAATAAAAGGTAATATAGAATTAGTATTAGGATCCAATACTCATGAGAAGAAGTGTTATGGAAGATAATGATGTGCACATAAGTGTATTTTTGAGTAATGTAAACAAATGTTTTAATCAAAAATACAAGATATATGTAAAGTACGAGCACAATAAAACACAAATAAGATTACTTCACACTTTAATGCACAATAAAAAGTACAACTACCAAGGTGCTCTGCACACACAATGCTCATTAAGACTTATCAGGGTGCAAAGTAGTGCTTGGGGGATCACATATTTATTTTGAATTTTGAGACTAGTGATCCGGTGTACTTAAGAGTAAGTGGTTTTTCTTATTTTTAAAAGAAAGATTTGATTTGCACAAGACACTTTACTATTCTTTCCAAGGTGCTCAACCTCACAATGCTTATTAAGACTTATCAGGAGGTTCAAGTAGTGCTTGGTGGAGTTATCTTTGTCATTTATTTTATAATTTTGTTTTGTACAAAGTTCTCTGAATACACTTGTTTTGCAAATCAATAGAATTTATGAAAACCATAACCACTTTTCTTAATTTTTAAGAGTGCAAAATAAGGAGTGTAGGTAAGATACTTGTGCAATTTTAATCCATTGTACTAATACAAAACATACACAAGTATTCTTAGATTAAACACATATGTAGACAATGCCAAAAAGGGTGAGTGAATAAATATCATTATCAAACATAAAACATTTATTCATACTTAAAGGCATGCTAAGCTTAGTTCTACACAACCTTTAAAATATAATTGATGCACATATTAATAGATATATCAAAGCATGATGAAAACAATGTTCAACGTAGTTTGAAAAGATAAATTGCAACATTGTAGAATTTCTAAATAATAGACTAAATCATGCTTGATTATCACAGGAAAGTCCATACAGTATTTTTGATAGTTTTAGTGTTTTATATTTTTGTATTTTGATTTTAGCAAATACAAGCATATTTTTGTAATTTTGGCTTTTATATTTTTGTATTTGATTTTTGCATAAAAAATGACAAACAAAAACAAAAGGAAAAACATATTTTTTGTAATTTGGTTTTTGTAGTTTTGTATTTGATTTTTCGAAAAATAAAAAAACACAGAAGTGCAAAACTAAGTAGAAAATATAGATTAATATATTTTTAGAAATTTTTCAAAATTTTAAAATCACAAACAAATGAACATGGACGCTAGCGCCTGCGGTAGCGCTAGCGCGGGAGACAGTAAGTGATTTTTGAGGATTTTGAAATTGTTGATTCTTGATCTTGATTAGGTGTCCCAACAGTAGTTTCATGCTGAAATTGCAGAATTTAATGAGATGTTTTTGATGGTTAAACACCAAAAATTGCATTTTTGAATTTGTGTTAATTTGAAAGATCTAGGACACCTAATACAAGTCAAAATAAACTAAATCTTGCATCACCAATTAGTACATATAGTAGGGAATAAATTCAGGTATTTAATGGAATTTTGTTTTATTTAAAACTCAAAATGGTCCGATACCGCCGGCGCTAGAGCTAGCGCTGGCGCTATCGAGGCTTTTGTTAAAAACCGAGTTCTTCTTTCAGATCCGTCATTATCTTTTGGATGTTTGACTAGAATGTCTCATTTATAATTTGATGTTATGAAGTGGTGATATTTACGAAAAAAAATTTTATGTGGTATACCTTTTTGAAATCTTAAATATTTTACCACCACATAGAAGATTTTGAATTTAATTGTTGATAAATATATGTATAATGAATATCTGAATAATAAGTAGGTCATCTTAATAAGATTTTGAGTTTTGATTAATGTTATAGGCTCATTAAAATTTTTGATCATGTTTCCTATACAAGATGACCATAACATGATAATTTCAAAGAAATAAGAAAACAAAGAAAATTGAAAGACATTAAAGCACATCATGAAGTAGAAAAATTGTATATTTCCCTTTTGAAAATATTCTACTTCATGCATTTGGTGGTACCTAATGAAAGATAGATTTAGGTATGGACCGGGTGTGATGGTTCCTTTGGGTACCCAAATACAATGTATTTGCTTTTGGGGAGATGGAAATGAATGGGCCCCTTTTTTTGGTGTTTGTGTTTCATCTTTGGTTTTGGGCCTCCATTCAAACTGTGGTTTAATATTATTATTATGAGTCAAATTTCTATTGTGATAATCATTATCTTTAGGATTATAATTGTAGTGATTATAGAAAGCATTTTTCATAGGAAATTTGTGAAGTTTTATGTTGGGAGAAGTTTGATGATAATAATAATTGTACTTTGGAATTTCATTTTTAATTTGTTGATGTCTTTTATTTCCATTGCTTGATTTATTAATATTTTGAGAATTTATATTTAACTTGCTTTTAGATATATCTTGGTATTGTGAATGAGTGTTTTTCTTTATGATTTCCTTGAGCAAGTTGATTTTAGCATTTAATTCATCATTCTTAGTTTGTAAATTGTGTCTGGCTTTATTGTAAGCGCTTGTGCTATTTTTAAGAGTGGCAGCAATTGATTCAATATGTTTTTCATATTCATCCCTATATTCATCAAATGTTTCGTCCATCTCTTTAATTTCAATCTCGTAGTTTTTACATTTAGCACAATCATTCTTTGACGATGAATTTTCTAAACATAATTTTTCATTATGTTCTTTCACACAAATAATTTCTTTTTCAAGTTCTTTGACTTTTTCTTTAATATTATTACAATCAAAACAAGATTTTGTATTTTCAAGTAAAAAACAAGATGATGAACACACATCACAATTTGATTCATTAGCCTTTAGCCTCTTATTTTCTAAACGTAAATTTTTATTAGCAATTTTCAATTTTTTGATCTCTCATTTAGCTATTTTTAATATGTTGAAACTAGAGATATAGGTTATTACACAAGACGAAGATTTAGTCTTTCTTACAACGCTTTTGGAGGAGGCAAAAAATGAGCATGAAGTTCCTTCGTCATATTTTAGTCCTTCCTCGATCACAGATGAGTTTTCATCTTCTTTTGATGTATTGTTCTCTTTCTCTATTTCAATATTCTCCATGGCTTTGCTCCGAGAGAGATCTTCTTGAATGATAATGGATGCTTGTACGTTCTTTTCCTCCGGTGTTAGTTCCACACCTGCGAGAGGAAGATCATACATTTCTTCAAGAAAGTACCATATTTTGTATGCACTAGAAAAGCAATATATGAATTTGAATATTTCATTAGATAGTGCACAAAATAGATAGTGTTTGGCTTTGGCATTTAGTTGAAGTTCTTTTTTATTTGATTCATCCGCAGGTCTTATAATTGCTAAGTTCCATACTTCGATGTCTAAAGTTTTAATAAATTTTTCAATTAAGATTTTCCATCCTTTATAATTTGTTCCTTCAAACAAGGGTGGTTTATGTGATATTTCATCTTCACAGAAATTTGCCCCACTAGTTGAAGCGAGATCATGAGATGCCATTATCCTCGGTTGTTAAGCCGATTGGAATAAAACCCCTCTGATACCACTTGTTGGATCGGTCGGCGCCCTTAGAGGGGGGGGGTGAATAAGGGTTTTCAAAAACTTAAGATTATATTTAGAAAACTTTGAAATATTGCAAGATTAATACAATGAGAAATCAAGTAAAACAATAATGAAGAGACATGCTTTATTAATATCAAATAATGTTTTACAAAACTTGATTTCTATGACGCTGGAAATCGGAGGCGACTAATAAAAATCCTTTTTCGTTTTCTATACCGTTCGGAAATATGCAAATTGTTCTGCCAGTATCGCGCCTTTTGAAAATAGACCTCCTATATGGCATTTTTAGGAAAAATGTTCAACATGAAAATTGTAGGTCTCGTCGAGATCTACAACTTTCACGTTGAACACTTTTCCTAAAAATGCCATATAGGAGGTCTATTTTCAAAAGGCGTGTGTTCTGCGTATATTACCTAAACTATGCGATTCACAACTGTTCTGCCCGGTGCCGCGCTTTTAGAAAATAGACCTCCTATATTGTATTTTTAGGAAAGGTGTTCAACATGAAAGTTGTAGATCTCGTCGAGATCTACAACTTTGATGTTGAACACTTTTCCTAAAAATGTCATATAGGATGTCTAATTTCAAAAGGCACGTGTTCTGCGTATATTACCTAAACTATGCGATTCGCAATTGTTCTGCCCGGTGTCGCGCCTTTAGAAAATAGACCACCTATATTGTATTTTTAGGAAAAGTGTTCAACATGAAAGTTGTAGATCTCGTCGAGATCTACAACTTTGATGTTGAACACTTTTCCTAAAAATGCCATATAGGGCGTCTATTTTCAAAAGGCGCGTGTTCTGCGTATATTACCTAAACTATGCGATTCGCAATTTTTCTGCCCGGTGCCGCGCCTTTAGAAAATATACCTCATATATTGCATTTCTAGGAAAAGTGTTCAACATGTAAGTTGTAGATCTCGTCGAGATCTACAACTTTGATGTTGAAAACGTTTCCTAAAAATGTCATATAGGACGTCTATTTTCAAAAGAGACAGAACCCGGGCGGAACTATGCAAATTGTTCTGCCCAGTGTCGCGCCTTTTGAAAATAGACCTCCTATTGGCATTTTTAGGAAAAGTGTTCAACATGAAAATTGTAGATCTCGTCGATATCTACAACTTTCATGTTGAACACTTTTCCTAAAAATGTCATATAGGACGTCAATTTTCAAAAGAGGCGGAACCCGGGCGGAACTATGCAAATTGTTCTGCCCAGTGTCGCGTCTTTTGAAAATAGACCTCCAATATGGCATTTTTAGGAAAAGTGTTCAACATGAAAATTGTAGGTCTCGTCGAGATCTACAACTTTTATGTTGAACACTTTTCCTAAAAATGCAATATAGGAGGTCTATTTTCAAAAGGCGCGTGTTCTGCGTATATTACCTAAACTATGCGATTCGCAATTGTTCTGCCCGGTGCCGCGCCTTTAGAAAATAGACCTCATATATTGCATTTCTAGGAAAAGTGTTCAATATGAAAGTTGTAGATCTCGTCGAGATCTACAACTTTGATGTTGAAAACGTTTCCTAAAAATGTCATATAGGACGTCTATTTTCAAAAGAGGCGGAACCCGGGCGAAACTATGCAAATTGTTCTGCCCAGTGTCGCGCCTTTTGAAAATAGACCTCCTATATGGCATTTTTAGGAAAAGTGTTCAACATGAAATTTGTAGATCTCGTCGAGATCTACAACTTTCATGTTGAACACTTTTCATAAAAATGCAATATAGGAGGTCTATTTTTAAAAGGCGCGTGTTCTGCGTATATTACCTAAACTATGCGATTCGCAATTGTTCTGCCCGGTGCCGCACTTTTAGAAAATAGACCTCCTATATTGTATTTTTAGGAAAAGTGTTCAACATCAAAGTTGTAGATCTCGTCGAGATCTACAACTTTGATGTTGAACACTTTTCCTAAAAATGTCATATAGGGCGTCTATTTTCAAAAGGCGCGTGTTCTGCGTATATAACCTAAACTATGCGATTCGCAATTGTTCTGCTCGGTGCCGCGCCTTTAGAAAATAGACCTCATATATTACATTTCTAGGAAAAGTGTTCAACATGTAAGTTGTAGATCTCGTCGAGATCTACAACTTTGATGTTTAAAACTTTTCCTAAAAATGTCATATAGGACGTCTATTTTCAAAAGAGGCGGAACCCGGGCGGAACTATGCAAATTGTTCTGCTCAGTGTCGCGCCTTTTGAAAATAGACCTCCTATATGGCATTTTTAGGAAAAGTGTTCAACATGAAAACAGTAGATCTCGTCGAGATCTACAACTTTCATGTTGAACACTATTCCTAAAAATGCCATATAGGAGGTCTATTTTCAAAAGGCGCGTGTTCTGCGTATATTACCTAAACTATGCGATTCACAATTGTTCTGCCCGGTGCCGCGCTTTTAGAAAATAGACCTCCGATATTGTATCCCCAGAAAACGGTTGGCTTTAGCCGATCTCTCCCCAGATACGGCCTCAAGCCGCTCTAGCCAATCTATCCCCAGAAAGGCCTTGAGCACCCCCTAGACCTAGCCTCGATCTAGTCGCCAACACGAGGCGAATTTCAGCCCTAAGTCTACCCCAGACCTAGTCGCCAACACGAGGCGATTTCACTAACGGGTTACAAGAAAGATAAAGAGAAAAATAATTAAAACTCCCTATTAAAGAACTTCTGAAGATGGAGGCGAAGATCTGTTGTAGAATCAGGGTTTGTAGAAGCGGACTTCGTTTGGATCCGACGTGACGTAATCCTCCTTCAGAAGTTTGCAGAGCTTCGCTAGGACTTCAAGTTTCGGCCAAGACAGCCTCTGGAGTTGTAGCACTACCTCTCTCTCTCTGATGTCCATCTGAAATGAGAGGTGATGGGTCCTTTATATATCCCAAGCGCTACCGTCGGCGCTAGCGCTACCGCCGGCGCTAGCCCGGATTAGGAAAGATTTTGCGCGGCAGGATCTCCCATCCGCGGCAATGTTTTGCTCTATGCCTTTTGTGCGCCACGCTACCGCCAGCGTTATCCGCTACCGTCAGGCGTTAGCGCCTTCTATAATAGCTCCCGAAATTGCGCACTTCATTGCTAGCGCCCGGCGCTAGGTGCTACTGTCGGCGCTAGTGAGCCTGTTCGAATTTTGGCCTCAATTTTGGGGGCAGTCATCATGAGTACCCCTTGAGTCATGTGGACTATGTTAACCTGCACACTTGAACACACAAGGTTAAATACACATAGGATTTGTTATTCTCAAACCTAGGAGATGCGGAATACCATGTTCCAACAGATCCTACCTCACTTAACCCTCTTCTTACAAGAACAGAGGAACCGCCGCCAAGAAAAACCGCGCAGAAACACTGTTGCGCTCTCTTGGGCTTAATGACCTTAACCCTAAACTAGGGTTATGCACCCTTTAAATAGGGCGCCAAACCAGGCTCAGACCAAACATCCGCTGAGACGGTTCAATAACATCTGCTGAGACGGAACCTGCTGAGACAGCATGTACACCAGGCGTCGAGCATCGAGCGTTGAACGCAGGCGTCGATCGCAGGCGTCGAGCGTCGAACGCAGGCATCGAGCTCAGGCATTGAGCGCAGGCGTCGAGCGTAGAACGCAGGCCTCTCCCGTTTGACGAGCCGCTGAGACGGGAGTAATCAAGGACCCGTTCGTCTAACGCAGGCGGAGTTCGTCGAACCCTTCTCCGTTCGTCGAACGCCGTTCGACGAACCCTTCTCCGTTCGTCAAGTGCAAGCGGAGTTCGATGAACTCTTCTCTGTTCATCGAACGCCGTTCGACGAACACTGACCAGAAGTGTTCCCCAACTCCAACATTCTCCCACTTGGTGAATATCTTCCTCTGATGAGAGCTGCTCCTCCAACCTTCCTCTTCAACCCTACGTCCGTTGCACACCACTGAAATTTGGCAACAGGAACTGCCTTGGTAAGAAAATCAGAGTTGTTCTCCATCATGTCCACCTTCTCCAGTTGAACTACCTTCTTCTCCACCCTCTCCCGGATGAAATGATAATGGATGTCAATGTGTTTGGTTCGTGTGTGGAAGGCTGCATTCTTGGCTAGCTGAATAGCCCCTTGGCTGTCACACCACAGCTTCACTGGCCCCTGCTCAAACCCGAGCTCCAAGCATAGCCTCCGCAGCCATATGGCCTCCTTACTCGCATGAGTAAGAGCCGTGTACTCTGCCTCCGTCGATGAGAGTGCCACCACGCATTGCCTCCGACTCATCCAACTGATTGCACCTCCAAACAGTGTGAACACGTACCCATTGGTGGATCTCCTGCTATCTAGATCACCTCCCCAATCCAAGTCCACGTGTCCAACCACGTCCAGGACTCCTCCATCACCAGCTCCTTCAAAACATAGGGAGCAATTCGAAGTGCCTCAGAGATACCTGAACACAAGCTTCACAGCGTTCCAGTGTTCCTTTCCTGGTGTAGCCATATACCGGCTCAACACTCCCACTGCTTGAGCAATGTCAGGGAGAGTGCAGACCATGGCGTACATCAAGCTTCCCACAGCACTAGCATTAGGGACCTTCGCCATGTCCTCGACCTCATCTTGTGTCTTCGGGCTCAACTCTGCAAATAACTTGCACCCAACTGGCATTGGTGCTCCCACTGGCTTGCAATCCGTCATATTGAACTTCTTCAACATCTCCTCGACGTACCTCTGCTGCCCCAACCAAAGCTTCTTCTTGCTTCGATCCCTGGAAATCTGCATTCCCAAGATGACACTTGCTGGCCCCAAATCCTTCATCTCGAATTTGGCTGAGAGCAGCTTCTTCACTTGTTGGATCATCCTGACACTATTGCCCACCAGTAGCATATCATCTACATAGAGTGTCGGGAAGATGAACTGCTCTCCCTTTATCCCGATGTACACACAGTGGTCTGAATTCGATCTTTCAAAACCTAACTCCAGCATATAGGTGTCGAATTTCTGGTACCACATCCTCGGAGATTGTTTTAGCCCATACAGGGACTTCTTCAGCCTGCAAACCTGATCCTCCTTGCCCTTGGCTTCGAATCCTTCCGGCTGCTTCATGTATATCTCCTCCTCCAGATCACCGTGAAGAAACGCTGTCTTCACATCCATCTGCTCGATCTCTAAATCATGCGCTACCGCAATAGAGAGTACTAGTCTGATCGACGTCATCTTGGCTACCAGTGAGAAGATCTCATCATAATCAACACCTTCGACCTGGGAGAATCCCTTTGCAACTAACCTTGCCTTGTATTTCTCCACAGTGCCATCACCCTTCACCTTCTGCTTGAAAACCCATTTGCTTCCAATGGCTTTCCTCCCCTTTGGAAGCTTACACAGACACCAAGTCTGATTCTTCCTCAGAGACTCCATTTCATCTACCATGGCAAGCTCCCACTGATTTGAATCAACCCTTAATCTAACATCACTGGCAGAGGCTGGATCTTCACCAAGCATACTTAGGAAACATTGTGCAGCCACTGCACATTGGGGATATCTCACGGGTGCCCTTCTTTCCCTTGTCGATCTCCTCAGAAGTGGAATTTCCTCAGCTTCATCTTCTGACTCATCAGCACTTCTCACCACCTCCAAATCATCTGATTCGGAATCAGATTCAGCCCCAACAGTAGTAGATCCTTTTTCAAAGCTTCCTTCCACCACCACTGTCTCTTTCTCTGTTTCTTTGACCTTCTCAGCTTATGTGACTGCCTGTGGACTGGTTTCATGAAACACCACATCCTTGCTGAATGTTACAGTCCTGGTCACAGGGTTCCAAAGCTTGTACCCTTTTATGCCATCTTTGTAACCCACAAAGATGCACTTCTCAGATTTAACATCAAGCTTCCCCCTCTTCTCCTTTGGAATGTGAACATATGCATCACACCCAAACACACGATCATATGCCAAATTTGGCTTTCTCTTGAAGATGGCTTCAAAGGGTGTACATCCCTCCACAGCAGATGTAGGGGACCTGTTCTTCAGGTAGTTTGCAGTCGCCACTGCTTCAGCCCAAAACTCCTTCCCCAAACCTGCCCAACTGAGCATGCACCTGGCCTTCTCCATCAAGGTCCTGTTCAGCCTCTTCGACACTCCATTCTGCTCTGGAGTGTATGGAGTGGTCTTCTGTCGTGCAATCCCCTGCTCAGTACAGTACCGCTCAAAAGCATCAGAGCAGTACTCCCCTCCATTGTCAGAACGGAGGACCTTCACCTTTCTCTCCAACTGGTTCTCCACCAGGTTCTTAAATTCCTTAAACCTTTCCAGAATCTCTGACTTGGACCTGAGAAAATAGATCCAGGAATACCGTGAGAGGTCATCAGTAAAGGACACATAGTACCTTGCGCCGCCTAGAGATGGAGCTGGAGTTGGCCCAAACACATCACTATGTATCAACTCCAGCACTTCAGTTGCCCTCGTGCCCGTCCCACGAAAGCTTAATCTGGTCTGTTTGCCATGTAGACAATGTTCACAGAACCCAAGACTTGTGGAGCACTCTGGCACCCCTTCCACCATCTGACCAGATGCCATGGCCGACATCCCCTTCTCATTGATATGCCCAAGCCGATGATGCCACAGCCTGGACACCTCCTCCTGGTCAACCTCCTGGCTCTCAGAGATAAGAGCCCCACTTGGAACCACTATATCAGCAAGCAGAGTATACAGTGTTCCATGTCTCACTCCACTGGACATCATCATTGCCCCTCTTGTCATCTTGCAAGATTGCTTGTCACAGCTGAAGTGCACTCCTGCATCCGCCATGGAACCCATCGAGATTAAATTCTTGCTCATCCCTGGAATGTGCATCACATTGGGAAGAGACCTTGTGATCCCATTAGACAACTTCAACATCATCTTGCCACGCCCAATAATCTGCACAGCAGAATCATCACCCAGCATGACATCTCCACCATCAAACCTCTCATACTCACAGAACCAGTGCCTATGAGGGGTCATGTGGTATGATTCTCCTGTATCTACATACCACATATCAGAATCTCTCTGAGCAACGCACGTGACAGCGATGTACATGTCACCGCCGTCGCCCTCCTTCTTCATACCAGAAGTTGTCAGTGTCTCCTTGTTCTGAACGGCCTTATTCGGACATTGAGACTTCACATGACCAGTCTCATTGCACTTCCAGCACTGAACGGGCTTCTCACTCTTCTCCCTCTCCTGGATCTTGGATCTACCTCGAGACTTATCTCGATATCCACCATGCTTGCTCTCCCTTTGTTGAGGACGGGATCAAGATACACTCAAAGCACCTTTGCTCGTCGCCTCAGAACCTCCTCTCCTGGTCTCCTCAGATAAAAGAGTTGCACATACAGTATCATATGACAATTCCTTGTCTCCACTCGCCCCAATCACGACAATCAGATTATCCCATGAATCTGGCAACGAGCACAACAAGTTGATGGTTCTATCCTCATCCGAGATCTTCTCACCAATAGAGATTAACTGACTCACAATGGTATTGAATTGAGTCAAGTGCTCTGAAAATGAGCCCTCATGCATCCGAAGTTTATACCACTTCTTCCTCAATAGCAATTTGTTTACCAGGGACTTGCTCTGGTAGAGGGATTCCAACTTACGCCACAGACTTCGTGCTGAAGTCTCCTCCATGACGTTAGTCAAGATTGAATCTGCTAGGAATAACCGGATCAGGCCCTTAGCCTTCTGATCAGTTTTCATCCAGGACGCAGCCTCTGCTGCAACATCTGCAGTCGCGTCTGCAGATTTTCCCTTCGATGCGCTAGCATCCTTCTTTGTAACCTTAGGAATGAGAGGATCATCTTCGATCACAGACCATAGATCTCGATCAATCAACATATCTTCCATCTTCATCTTCCATAGATTGAATCGACTTCCGTCAAACTTCTCGATCTCGATCCACACGCCGCCAGAACCCATTTCCAGGATCAAGAAACTCCCTCTGATACCAAATGTAAAGAAAATAGGGTGTGCCGAGACGAGAAATTCGAAAGAAATAAAAAAAACACAAAAAATCAGATCAATCACAGAAGACACACAGAGGTACAGAGGTTCACCCCAATCTGGGCTAAGTCCCCTCTCCCCTTCCTCTTCTTCTTGTTCTATTCACCAAGACGGATTACAGCTTACAAGGTTACAAGGATCAAAACCGATCCTACCTCACTTAACCCTCTTCTTACAAGAACAGAGGAACCGCCGCCAAGGAAAACTGCGCAAAAACACTATTGCGCTCTCTTGGGCTTAATGACCTTAACCCTAAACCAGGGTTATGCACCCTTTAAATAGGGCGCCAAACCGGGCTCAGACCAAACATCCGCTGAGACGGTTCAATAACATCCGCTGAGACGGAACCTGCTGAGACAGCATGTACACCAGGCGTCGAGCGTCGAATGCAGGCATCGAGCGTTGAATGCAGGCGTCGAGCGCAGGCGGCGAGCATCGAATGCAGGCGTCGAGCGCAGGCGGCGAGCGTCGAATGCAGGCGTCGAGCGTCGAATGCATGCCTCTCCCATTCGACGAGCCACTGAGACGGGAGTAATCAAGGACCCATTCGTCGAACGCAGGCAGAGTTCATCGAACCCTTCTCCGTTTGTCGAACGTCGTTCGATGAACCCTTCTCCGTTCGTCAAGCGCAGGCAGAGTTCGACGAACTATTCTCCGTTTGTCAAACGTCGTTCGACGAACACTGACTAGAAGTGTTCCCTAACTCCAACAAGAAGGACTTTGGGATACTCTTGGCATGAAGCCAACACTTGCAGGTCTCCATCAGATGACGGATCTTCCGCTCTGCAACTCCGTTTTGTTGTGGAGTATGTGCACAAGTAAGCTCCCTATGGATGCCCGCCTTCCTGCAAAAACTAGAGAACTCACCAGAGGTGAACTCCCCACCATTGTCAGTTCTCAGCTTCTTAACCCGCAGGCCAAGCCGACCCTCCACAAGCTCCTTGAACTCCACAAACTTGGCAAACGACTCCGCCTTCTCCTTCAGAAAATAAACCCAGACATATCTGGTGTGATCGTCGATCAACACCAGCATATACCTGCTTCCTCCGAGGCTTGGGGTAGTAGTCGGTCTCATCAAGTCACCGTGGATGCACTACAGCGGCACACTACTCCTTGTCTGCGACTTATCAAACGATAGTCGATGAGACTTACCGAACTGACATCCCGCGCAAACATGACCGTCACCGTATGAAGGTAGACTAGGCAGGCCCTTGACCAGACCTTTTACCACCATAGCCTTTAGCTTGTCCATCCCTACATGCCCCAACCTCTCGTGCCATATGACGGCACTATCATTCGTCCTCATCTTGTCAACATAAGAACTTGTCGATAAAACAAACAAGTCTTTTGCCCTTCTCCCAACATGAACAACCTCGGCCTTCACCGCCTCAATGTTTCTTAGAAACTTTACTTCTGTTGGGCCGAACAGGACGTGATACCCAGCGTCAATAGCGTTGGTCATGAAGAAGAGGTTTTTCCTCATTCCGGGCACATGATAGACACTTTTCAAAGTTAGTGGCCCTCTATCACTGCCCAAGGAAACAACCCCCACCTTCTCGACACTATGCATGGTATTATCAGCAGTTATAATGGCATCATTGCCTGAGTAGGGATGCACTGAAGTAAGCTTCGACTCGTCCCCGGTGAGGTGATGACCACACCCCGAGTCTACAATCCAGTCCTCCTGATAGTTGATAGGAGACGCAACTCCAACAGAAGTCGAGAAGGCTCCTCCCCATCCTCCATCAATCTGCCTGGCTTCAGCTTCCTCCTTTCCTGCAGCAGCATGCCCTGGCTGAAGATTCACCCAACAATCCTTCCTGATGTGAATAAGCATCCCGCACCCGAAGCACTTGGGACCTTCTCCCTTCTTCTTCCCTTCAGCCTTGGGAGCATAGCCCCTTTCCTGCTGTCCAGAAGTTGAAGGCTCATTGCCTCATCCAGCGGTCTTCTTCTTCTTATCCCACTTCTTCTTCTTCCCCGTGAAGAGAGCCTCGCCTTCTCCCCCAGACACTGACACCCCCGCCATCTTCCTTGCCAGACTCTCCTGCGATGCAAGCAGATTTTCCAGCTCCAACAGAGACGGCTGATTTGCCCAACCCTGCACCGATGTCACAAAGGCCACATACTCCTTCCGCAAGCCACAGATGATGTGCCTCTTCAGCTTCGCCTCAGAAATTGGCTCATCAGGATCCAGTGCTGAAATCTCAGCGCACAGGTTCTTCATCTTCAAGAAGAATGTAGAGATAGAAAGATCACCTTGAGCCGATCTGGCCAGCCCATTTTCCATGAATTGAAGTCTTGCCACATTCTTCTTGTTAAACAGCCCATCCAGGGCTCTCCAGATCTCAGCAGCTGATCCACACCCCAAGATGTGATCGAACAAATCAGGTGATATTTCCCTTTTCAGGGCAAACTCTGCTTTGGCATTAATCCGCCTCCAGTTCCTCACCTCATGACCGTTATCCCCAATCAGGATAACTTCCTCCGTGCTCTCTCCTCCAACCACCTCCCAGAGGTCCTCACCCAGAAGTTAACTTTGCATACACGACTTCCACTTCTTGAAGTTAGTCGAGTTGAGCATCTCAATTCCAAGACCCCTTGCATTCATGGCTCTACCATTGGTTCCTTCTTCACAAAGGCGATGACAACTATGAGTTAATCACTGCTCTATCCACTCCAACCTCCCTTTGATACCATGTGAAATTTTCCATAGATCTAGGAGTGAGCAGGAATAGTATAACTCAAAGTTCAAGCCAACAACCAGAAGCACATGAAAAATAACTTCAATCTTTATTGATGCTAGCAGAAAACTTCATTACAAGGCGAGGTATACATGGCGAGACATGATTTCGCCAGTACACAAAAAATAGGAGAAAAATACACTGCTGAAAGATAACCAGCGGTCTGAAATCCTGAGACCGCCTGACCGCCCGACTTGCGAGTTCGCGCGACTAGGAAAGGAGATCGCCTGAACTTCCTACCTTCGACTTGAACAACACCGACTGAGAACCCCGCGACCTGTCACTGATCCTCCCGAACTCCAGCAACCCGCACTGCAAGCCGCGAGAGCGCCCGATCACCTTCAGAAGAGGAGGTGACCGCTGCTACCTGCACAATCCGCAGAAGCTGCACAAAAGAAGTTCAATCAGCAAAACCGACCGGTCATAAGAAATGAGATCGCAAGAACTAGCCGCGAGCTCTGCTTACACTTGGTGCGATTGATTTTGCTGCTACAGTGGCTCCTATTTATAGGCGTGATACCTGATCTAGTCACCACCCTATGAGATAGGGACACCACCCTTGATCGCGCGACTAGACCGGTCAACCCGCGCGATCAGCAAAAGATCATTCTGCTTAGTGAGCTCGCCAACTTCAGCATAGACAAGGAGATCGCCACTCCTCCAAGAAGCCGCCCACTACCAGTGTTCGCCAACGAGACCGCAAACACAACCTGTTTGCCAATGACAGTGAACACAACTTGTTCGCATTGCCAGCCTCCACCAGAGGCCGCGAACAGAGACCGCGCGACTAAGAAGCCTTAATCGGCGAGCACAACCAAGAACCCAGACAGGCGTCAGACCGGACTTCCGGATACCTGAACCAACCCTGTGCGGTCATAGCTTGACCGGCACAGTCCTGAAGTAACAACCCGCCACGTGGTCACAGAACCAGACCGCGTGGCTTCACCTCAGCAACCTTGGACAAAAGAACGGCGGTCACGACGAGAAGACCTGCGACTAGACCAGAGAGGTCAGACCGCATAGGGAGACCGCAAGACCGCGCAGTTTGCCAGACCGCGCGACCTCCCCCCAGACCGCCAACTACCACAAACTTCCACTTCAATATTTTCAATAGGTATATCGGAGAGTAAGCCCCGAACACTTACACACGCTTTCAACTCCTTCTTTTATTCACTTTGGGGGTATCCTACTACTTGGTCAAAATATACTCGAGGTTGATGTCAGACTAGGATACCTAATGAGATGTCTTGCTAAGTCAAACCAATACGGTGTACTAGTCAGGTTGGCCTAATCTCATCGTTAAGTAGACAAAATTATGTGATTTCCCGTATGGGCACACCATTTCTTTCGCTGCTACTTGGATCGAAATTCGGCTGCCTCTGATACCACTTTGTAAGACCCTCTTTTTTTGCATTCTTACCCGGGTCTTACCGCCCAGAACCGTCGTCTTGCGGCGACACCATTATACCAAAAAGGTCCTACCCTCCACACGGCTCGACGCCCTCAAGAATATATAGTTCTTCCCTCTGTCCCGGGTAGATGTGAAGGGTAGGTAAATGACGAGGCTTGCTTACCGGTGCCCTCCCGGCGGCGGCAGAAAGACCAACTCCTGGCCTGGTCACCGTCTCATGTGCCTCCCTCTGTTGAGGTCCTGCCCTTTTTGGTTCTCCTGTAATAATAAGGTCCACCGACCGTCAGTCTATAAGAATCAGCATATTCCTCCCCGCCTCCACCCACGACTCCTAGGCACCGTACGGGAGGAGGAAGCGGAGGACATCAAGGGTTAATGAATCGAGCAGGTGACAAGTGGCTAGACTAGAAGGGTATATAAATACTAAACAAGTGAGGATAACAGTTCTATGCTAGCAAAGTATAGTGTGACAGCAATAAGTAAAGACAATGCAAGTAAAAGAAGCAGGTATAATAAATAGAGAGCAGCTACAAATGTAACCTTAACTTATATGCACACACAAAAGCACATAAGCTAAGGGATCTGGCGCCTAAGGTAAACTCATCGTATAAAAAAGCCCAAACCAATTTATACGATGAGGTCTCTGTTTTATGCAAGAATGTTATGATATGATATGCAATGCAATGTAATGGTGCAACTCACGCACACGACTCTATACGTACAGACATTTAGTTCCCACTTTTTAGAGGTAGCTAACCTCTCAGGCACCTCCCGTCGTGGTCAAACAGTGGCAGAGGAGCGGGCGTCTCCTCACCTAGGTGGGAATGTCACACTACCAGACCTAGGCCCTAACATACGCTGTGATACCGGTACCCGGTACTCACGAGCTCCTGCGCTCTCTGCTAGATTTAGTCAGGCAGGGTTTAGGGAATCCATCCCGTCAGATGCGCAGTAAAACAACCTGGCCCCCTTTTAACCCACTAGCACTGCCGAGTCAATGAACTGCTGTCTGTGTTATGACTAAGCCAGAACTGAAGACCCACCACATCTAATGCATATGCAATTATGTACTATCTCTTACCACCAAGCCTCCAGATCGTAATTCAAAACCATCATTTATAAAAAAAAATTGAGCCAACCGCTCGCAGGACTATCCTAGTCCTTCCTTATATCTCAAGTCAACCGCTCGCAGGACTATTCTAGTCCTTTCTTATATCTCGAGCCTACCGCTCGTAGGACCATGCCAGTCCTTATTTCATTCCATCCCAAATTTGGGGGGGGGGGGGGGGGGGGGGGGGGGGGGGGGTTATATTTCAAGTTCTCCTATTTTACTACTCTTGTCTATTGTTAGTTGATCTTAGAAGCTTGGGGTGAATCCTGGACTTCTCGTGGACTACCCGGTGAAGGGCTCACAGCGGTACTAGGGAATATGATGGTGGCTGAAGCCCAAATTCCCCTTTCTAGGATATTTACTCTTATTAGTGACTACCCATTCTTATGTACCTATTTGCTCTCCAATTGCTCTAAATCCTAGGATGGATTAACATTTTACTCGAACTGACGAGCGTCGTTGTTCAATTGAACACCTAAACTTTACCTCTCCTAAGGGCCGGCTAATTCATCATGTTATCTATCAATTACAACTGAAGGTCTCAATCCTTATACCATCACGCCCTTACTTGCTATGGTTCCATCCCCTCATCATATCGTTGTAAACCCTGAATCAATGAATTACTAAACACACCCCAACTCTACATTATGTGTTGTCACAAATTGGAATGACCACTAATCACTCTCTATAAAGCACCCAATGTTCCAGGAATTAATACTTGAGTGTGTGGGGATCAATAGGGGTCTAAATCAAATACTTCAATTTTTACTATCCGCAGACCAAGATGGAATTTGAACTAGGTTTGACTCCTATGATGCAATCTTGACCCTATCATGTCCAAATAAGTTCCAATTTTTACCATAGGTTTATAATGAGTAAATTAGGGGTTGACCAGAGTTTGGACAAATTTCAACTAAATTTAACTTCCATTTAAATTCAATTACTCAATTGTCATCATCTAAATTACAAAGGAAGTACTCTAACAGTGAGTTAAATTCTGCTAATAAAATTTCCAGAAATAGTAATTAACATAATAACTTGATTCCCAGGATTCCATAATTTTCCAGAGAATTTATAACCATAAAATCCATTTAATATAAAAGGTGTGAAAATATGACTTTACACCTCAAGTACTAGATCAGGTCTCCCAAAAATTCTGAGAAAATTACTATAACACAATAGTGATCTAAAAACACCATATCCAAAGTTTCATAATTTTCCAAGCAGGTTTCACCATAATTATTTCATAATATAAGAAGTGTGACAAACTGAATATATGAAATTTCATCATGAACATTATATCCAAAAATTCTACATAAGATTTCAGAGGTTCATAATGAGGTTTCCTAATCATTCCCCAGAGTTTCCAAAATTTCATAAACATTTTGCTCAGTGAATTGTAAGTTATTCAAAAGTGTGACCTAAGGTGAATTTGATAATTCCTAAGAACATAATCTCTAAAATTTTTTACAAATTTTGCAGAGATTTTAAATAGTATAACAAATGATTCCTCAGAGTTTCACAATTTTCGATAAGGTATTAGCCATGAACATTTCATAAATACAACAGTGTGACAAAATTCTTATTAATCATATACCTAAATTTTTTGATCCCAATAATCCTAAATTTCTCTGAGGTAATGTGTTATACCATAAAGAGGGTGTGACCAAAATTTCAGGAGCTAAAACTTAGCCATATGTGTTGAATACACAAAACAGCTCTTTTGGCTATTGGCACACCATAATACCTTTAAAGTAAAGACATGCAAGTGTAATTACCCTACATGTAGAGATCCAAATGTTCTCAAATTTTAACCAGTGTCTAATAATGGCATAGTAAGTATGACACCCAAATTTGGGGTCATTTGGAATTACACAACTCCAAAAATTCCCTTTATATGATTTATCACATTTTGCATAAAACCTTAGTAAAACTAACTCCAAAAATTCTAGTTTTTGGACACAAGCTAGGAATAGGGCACATGCATGCAAGGCCTAAATTTCAGCTCCATCAGATTTACCATTTTAAAGTTATGCACAATCTAATTTCTGATCTTCAATATGACCAGCCTCACTAAAATGGATATTGAGGGTTCTACAATGCTCCAAATGAGCTGATTCAAATTCCTAATTAAGTAGACTTATAGATCTACAATTTGTATACTTGTGAGTTTTATTGATTCATCCTCTAAGCAAGGGAATCATATAAAATTCCCAAGATATGGATATGTGCTATATGCACACCATTCCCTACCCTTAACCAATCTTGCAGGAGAGATATATCAACATGCGCAATTCCAAACTGACCAAAATTTTGTCCAGAGACTTTTTATGACTAGATTTACCATCCACCAAAAATTTGGGTGAAATTGAGGTCTATAACCCATTAATTAACCCATGCAAGGATTATTAAATGTTTACCAAAACCTTAGGAAAAGTAATTCTAAAAATTCTCAAATTTTTACCAGAGGTGTAATAGGGCATGACTCATGCATGCCTAAATTTTTAGCTCATTTGGATCAGCCAAATGAGGCGGACACTAAAAGTAGTGTCTAGGGCTTAAAATGGACACACTACACCAAAATAGGTGCACATGGAGCTACAGTTGTCCAAATGACTCCAAACAAATTTTTAAATTTAGTTAAGGCATTCATCTACAATTTTCATTTAGGTCACAATTTCTGTAGAGGCCTCTAAGGGCCTCAAATAATTTCTACAAAGTCATGCAATTTATCTGATAGATTTACATTTTCATTTAAATGATTCATTATGGTCTGCGAGTAATCATTTCGTCCAGATCGGATGGTTGGGGCTCTTTGTCCCCAAAGGAATCAAAGGCCGATATTCCTTCTTCCTGGGCCATTTTGCGGGCAGATTTTCGGCGAACTCCGGCCACCTCCGGCAAAACAGCCAAGCCACCACCACCAGCTGACATAGGGATTTCGACTGGTGGTGGCCGTTTGGCCTGGGGTGGCCAGAGGAGGTCTCCAGTATATCATGATTTTTCGGTTAGGAACATGAAACATCAAAAACTAAAATCGCCATTGCATAACTCAATTCGACATGGGAAGAGAAGGAATCCTAGCACGGGAGGAGAGGAGGAGGAAACTTGCCTCGATTGTGAGCTTCATGCACCATCCTCCTGGATTTATCCATGCCTGATCTTGTGGAGCTCCAATGGCGATCCCCGCTTTCTGAGCCCGATTTCCTCTCCAATGTTGGGGCTTTCCCTCCTCTCCACTCCAGGAAGCTAGTAGGGTGAGTAAATTCGGCTGGGGGAGCATCTATTATTAATAGCCATTCAAAGTGGCGATTTCCTCTATGTTGCACTTCTCATCCAGCCACTACCATTGCTCTAGCTCACCCAGGCTTTACTCCTCAGCCTGAATTCAAGCAAAGGGGGAGAGAATTGGGTCCAATGGCAGCCCATCCTTTGGATCACCATTATTGTTGGTCGGCTAGCTTGATTTTGAAAGCTCCCCTCCCCATTGTTCAACTGCCACCTTGCCTAATTCCTGCAGAATTTAATCCTTGCAGCTAGGGAATAACTTTGGGGAATGAATTGAGTGCCATTTGGCACTCAATCCCCAAATCCTCATTTGTCCTATTCAAAATTGGGGGAATTCTCTAGATTGACCCATTGCATGTCTATCCCTCCTCAAATCTGAGGGCATGCATGTTCATGTGCCATTGGGCTGCAGGATGAGCCTCCTATTGAGGCCTTAGCCCATAGGGCTTGGCTTAATTGATTTAAATGCTCATTTAACCCAATTTTGACCTATGTTGACTTTTGGGGTTGACTTGGTCAACTGATGAGTTTACTGGTCCAAGGTGTTAGTCTTGAGTCCCTTGACACCACCCAATGTTGATTGGGTCATGGTGATGCCCCAATTAGGCCAATTTAGCCAATATGTGTGATTTGACCAAAATTGGGAAAATGTTGACTTTGGTCAAATTGGACCAATCGATGACCTCTAGAAGGGGCTTTTGGGTCCATTGGGTCCCATATGATTTTATAAGACTAGGGGTGAAGTCAATTTCATGCTTTGGGGTAAATTGGACCAATTGGTGAAGGTTTGACTTATGTTGACCTTAAGGGCACTTTGGTCAATTTGGGCCAATTGGTGACCCCATGATTGGACTTTTGAGTCCATTATACCTTAACTAGGGTTTGTAATACCTGGGTGTGGTTAATTTGATCATTTGAACCCTAATTATCAACTCTTAAGCCTTAGGCTCAATTTGGCTATTTGTACACCAAGGTGATTTTTACCTATTCACCTTGGTTCTTAGGGCCATTTTGGCCTCTTAGAGCATTGACATGACTTTGTCATGACAAAATGCATCTTAGGGGTCTAGTTTTTCTGGGTATGTTACAAATCCTGTGCGTGAGTCGAGTGCGTGAGTTGCACCAATTCATTGCATTGCATATCAGAGCATAGCATTCTTGCATAAAATAGAGACATCATCGTATAAATTAGTATGAGCTATTTTATACAATGAGTTTACCTTAGTGTCAGATCCATTAGCTTATGTGCTTTTGTGTGTGCATATAAGTTAAGGTTACACTTGTAGCTGCTCTGTATTTATTATATCTGCTTCTTTTACTTGCATTGTTTTTTACTTATTACTGTCACACTATACTCTGCTAGCATAGAACTGCCACTTGTCACTTGCTTGATTCATTACCCCTTGATGTCCTCCACTTCCTCCTCCCGCACGGTGCCTAGGAGTCGCGGGTGGAGGCGGGGAGGAATATGCTGAGTCTTATTGACTGACGGTCGGTGGACCTCATCATTTTAGGGATGGTGTGTCGGAGCAGCAGTACCCCATTCAGGAGACAGGTCGGGAGGACGGGATGAAGCAAGCAACCACTACCCGTTGTTGCAGCAGCAGCTACAGATGCGTGAAGACAAAGTTTGATAGCTTCCGCATAGATGTAGAGTGAGAGAGTTGTTATACTTTATTTGGACATGTACAGGGCATGGCCCTTTTCTCTTTCACTTAATGTACTCATTGATGGACTTGTACTCATTATCAATATATATACAGTTATGTGATATTGTGGACTGGTTATTTCTTCTTATATCTTTTTGGCCTATTTGATCGTTCTTGCCGGCAGGATCGGCGTCTTGCGGAGACAGCTAACTCGTGTGTTAGTGTCACCGTAAGGCAGTGGTTCTATGCATAAGATCTGGGAGCTCTCTAGATGCGGGATAGGGATCTTACAACTGGTATCAAAGCGAGGTTTCGATCCTCTGACCTATGGGTTATGGGCCCACCACGCTTCCGCTGACCAAGATGGAATTGAACTAGGTTTGACTCATATGATGCAATCTTGACCCTTTCATGTCCAAATGAGTTCCAATTTTTACCATAGGTTCATAATGAGTAAATTAGGGGTTGACCGGAATTTGGACAAATTTCAACTAAATTTGACTTCCATTTAAAATCAATTACTCAATTTTCATCATCTAAATTTACGAAGGAAGTACTCTAATAGTGAGTTAAATTCTGCTAATAAAATTTCCAGAGATGGTAATTAACATAATAACTTGATTTCCAGAATCCCATAATTTTCCAGAGAATTTGTAACCATAAATTCCATTTAATATAAAAGGTGTGAAAATATGACTTTACACATCAAGTACTAGATCAGGTCTCCCAAAAATTCTGAGAAAATTACTATAGCACAATAGTGATCTCAAATTTTAACCATGGTCTAATTGGCCAATTAAGTGTGGCATCCAAATTTGGGGTCATTTGGAATTACACAACTCCAAAAATTCCATTTATATAATTTATCACATTTTGAATAAAACCTTAGGAAAATTAACTCCAAAAATTCTAATTTTTGGACACAAGCTCACATGGGAACCGATGGGTTCCATGCAGCAACAATACCCAGGCCCATTTGCCTAAAGTACAATTTAAGCCTCCTTGAAGATTCTTCATTTTCCCATTGTGCATGAAACCCCGTGGACCCGAACTTGAATTTTGGGGACGAAATTATTCTTTTGTTTATTGGGATTTGTAACATACCCATTCCTTCTAGACCCCTTGGGTGGGTTTAGGGTTTAAATTGTGAATAGAGATCATGGAATGATTTTAGATCAACTTGGACTTAAGAAAACTATCATGAGCACCCCAAAAGGGCAGAGGTCAACCTTGCCCAATTTACTTCAAATTGGGCTCACCAAATCAAATTGAGCTTACCAATAGGTTCCTAACTCTAAGAGAGACTCAAGTGACCCAAAAGCCCAATCATGAAGTCACCAGTTAGCCCAAATTGACAAAAGTACCCTTTAGGTCAACATAGGTCAATCCTTCACCAATAAGTCCAATTGAACCCCAAAACATGAAATTGACTTCACCCCTAGTCTTATAACATTATAGGTGACACAATGGGCCCAAAATCCCCATCAAGTGGCTATCAATTAACTCAATTTGGGCCAATTAGCAAAAGCCCCAATTTGACTTAAGTGAACAAACCCTTCCAATTGGCAACCAATTGGCTTCATGTGGCCAAATTGATCACACCCAACCCTCCATGCCTACTAAGGGAGACTTATGAAACCACATTGGACCCTTGGGATAAGCCAATTTTGGGTAAGTAGGCAAAATTACCAATTTGCCCAAATTACGACTTATGCCCTTTATGGTTCAATTGGCCCCCAATTGGCCAAATTGACCTAGCATAACCCTCTCTAGACACTAAGGAGAGTATATGAGTCCTAAATGAACCAAGATGCACATCCAATTTTAGAGGATTAGGGCAAATTACAAAAATGCTCAAATTGCCCTATAAGCAATTATGTGCAATTAAGCCCCCATATGACCCCACTGTGACTTAATTCATCTTGGAATAGGTTCATAGGGTCTAAGATAACAATGTGGGTCAGTCACAATTATTGGGGTGAGCTTGGGTTAAGCAGAAACTCAAAATCCCCAATTTGACATATTTAGGTCAAGTTAGCCCAACCTCAAAAACCATTGGGTTTAGCCCAAGCAAAGCACCCAAAAGTAAGCCCATAATGCATAATACCAGATAAGCTCTGGAATTAGGAGGTTAGAGAGGTGATTAGGGCTAATTTGGGATAAGTCCCATATCAAGGGAGACAAAAATGAAGGAATTGGGGCATGAGTGCCAAATGGCACTCAACTCCCCTTCCCAAGCCTCTCTCTGAACCCAAGGAGTAATTCCCAGCATTTCCCAGGCCGGCCAGCTGCCAGGTGGAGCTAAATTTGGAGCTTATTGGCCGGCCAAGAGGCGGCATTAATGGCAACCTCAAGTAAAGACCTCCCCAGACCCAATTCGAGCCACCATTAGCTTCAGAACTCAGAGAGCACTCGAAGTTCTAAATTCCTAAGAGGAATCGTGCACTGGTGGAAGTGTTCGAGCAAGGTCCGACCTCACAGATTTGGCCATGTCAAGTGCAGAAATTCCCCTCCCCAGGCTCAATTCAAGGTAAGTTTCATTCCCCTCTCCTCCTGTGCTAGAATTCCTCCTCTTCTCTCGTCGATTCGAACTGTGTAATGGCGAGTTCACGTTTTGTTTTTCTATGTTCCTAGCCATAAAAATGAAACGTGACGGATCCCTCCTTTGGCCACCCCAGGCCAAACGACCACCACCAGTCGAAAGCCCTATGTCGGTTGGTGGTGGTGGCTTGGCCGTTTTGCCAGAGATGGTCGGTGCTCGCCGGAAATCAGCCTGCAAAACAGCCCAGGGAAAGTGATTTCTGGCCCTTGAATTCATCGAAGATGATGAACACGTGCCGTTAGATCTTCCTTGATCTGATACTTGCAGACCATAATGAATCATTTAAATGAAAATGAAAATCTGTCACATAAATTGCAGGATTTTGTAGAAATTATTTGAGTCCCTTAGAGGCCTCTATAGAAATTGTGACCTAATTGAAAATTGTAGATAAATGTCTTAACAAAATTTAAAATTTTGTTTGGAGTCATTTGGACCACTGTAGCTCCTAGGGCACCCATTTTGGTGTAGGGTGTCCATTTGAGCCCTAGGCACTATTTTGAGTGCCCAACTCATTTGGTTGGTCCAAATGAGCTAAAAATTTAGGCATGCATGAGTCATGCCCTATTACACCTCTTGTAGAAATTGGAGAATTTTTAGAATTACTTTTTTTTAAGGTTTTGGTGAACATTTAATAATCCTTTCATGGGTTAATTAATGGGTTATATGACCTCAATTTCACCCAAATTTTTGGTGGATGGTAAATCTAATCATAAAAAGTATCTGGACAAAATTTTGGTCAGTTTGGACTTGTGCATGTTGATATATCTCACATGCAAGATTTGTTAGGGATAGGAAATGGTGTGCATATAGCACATATCCATACCTTGGGAATTTTCTATGATTCCCTTGCTTAGAGGGTGAATCAGTAAAACTCACAAGTATAAAAATTGTAGATCTATGAGTCTACTTTATTTATGAATTTGAATCAGCTCATTTAGAGCATTGTAGAACCCTCAGCATCCATTTTAGTGAGGCTGGTCATATTGAAAATCAAAAATTAGATCGTGTATAACTTTTAAATGGTAAATCTGATGAAGCTGAAATTTAGGCCTTGTATGCATGGGCCCTATTCCTAGCTTGTGTCTAAAAATTAGAATTTTTGGAGTTAATTTTCTCTTGGAGTTAATTTTCCTAAGGTTTTATTCAAAATGTGATAAATCATATAAATGGAATTTTTGGAGTTGTGTAATTCCAAATGACCCCAACTTTGGGTGCCACACTTAATTGGCCAATATTAGATCATGGTTAAAATTTGAGATCATTTTGACCTCTGCATGTAGGGTAATTCCACTTGCATGTCTCTACTTTGGGTGCCAAAAGCCCAAAAGAGATACTTTGTGTATTTAGCTCAAATTACTAAGTGTTAGCTCCTGAAATTTTGGTCACACCCTCTTTATGGTATACATTACCTCAGAGAAATTTAGGATTTTTGGGATCAAAAATCTTAGGTATATGATTAATATGAATTTTGTCACACTCTTGTAAATTTTTGAAACTCTGGAGAATGATTAGGAACCTGATTATGAACCTTTGGAATTTTTGGTAGAATTTTTGGATATAATGTTCATGATCAAATTTCATATATTCAGTTTGTCACATTTCTTACATTATGAAATATTTATTGTGAACCATGTTTAGAAAATTATGAAACATTGGATATGATGTTTTTAGACCACTATTGTGCTATAGTAATTTTCTCAGAATTTTTGGGAGACCTGATCTAGTACTTGCTGTGTAAAGTCATATTTTCACACCTTTTATATTAAATGCAATTTATATGGAATTCTGGGAATCAAGTTATTATGTTAATTACTATCTCTGGAAATTTTATTAGCCGAATTTAAATCACTGTTAAATAACTTCCTTTGTAAATTTAGATGATGACAATTGAGTAATTAATTTTAAATGGGAGTCAAATTTAGTTGAAATTTGTCCAAACTTTGGTCAACCCCTAATTTACTCATTATGAACCTATGGTAAAAATTGGACCTCATTTGGACATGATAGGGACAAGATTGCATCATAGGAGTCAAACCTAGTTCAATTCCATCTTGGTCTGCGGATAGTAAAAATTGAAGTATTTGATTTAGACCCCTATTGATCCCCACACACTCAAGTATTAATTCCTGGAACACTGGGTGCATTTAGTAATTCATCGATTCGGGGTTCACAACGATATGATGAGGGGACAGAACCATAACAAGTAAAGGTGTGATGGTATAAGAATTGAGACCTTCAATTGTAATTGAGAGATAACACGATGAAATAGCCGGCCCCTAGGAGAGGTAGAGTTTAGGTGTTCAATTGAACATTGACGCTCGTCAGTTCGAGTCAAATGTTAATCCACCTTAGGAATTGGAGCAATTGGAGAGCAAATAGATATATAAGAATGGGTAGTCACTAACAAGAGTAAATATCCTGGAAAGGAGAATTTGGGCTTCAGCCACCATCGTATTCCCTAGTACCGCTGCGAGCCCTTCACCGGGTAGTCCACGGGAAGTCCAAGATTCACCCCAAGCTTCTAAGATCAACTAATAGTAGACAAGAGTAGTAAAATAGGAGAACTTGAAATTTAATCCCCCTCCCAAATTTGGGATGGAATGAAATAAGGACTGGCATGGTCCTGCGAGCGGTAGGCTCGAGCTATGAAATAAGGACTGGCATGGTTCTGCGAGCGGTAAGCTCAAGATATAAGAAAGGACTAGGATAGACCTGTGAGCGGTAGACTCGAGATATAAGGAAGGACTAGGATAGTCCTGCGAGCGGTTGGCTCGATTTTTATAAGTGTTGGTTTAGAATTACGAGTTGGAGGCTCGGCAGTAAGAGATAATACATATTTGCATGTGCATAAGATGTGGTGGGTCTTTGGTTCTGTCTTAGTCATCACACCGACAATAGTTTGTTGACTCGGCAGTGCTAGTGGTTTAAAAAGGGGCCAGGTTGTTTTACTGTGCGTCCGACGGGACGGATTCCCTAAACCATGCCTGGCCAATTCCAGCAGAGTACGCAGGAGCTCGTGAGTACCGGGTATCGATATCACAACGTACGTTAGGGCCTAGGTCTGGTAGTGTGACATACCCACCTAGGTGAGGAGATGCCCGCTCCTCTGCCACCATTTGACCACGACGGGAGGTGCCCGGGAGGTTAGCTACCTCCGAAAAGTGGGAACTAAAGGTCTGTACGTACAGAGTCGTGTGCGTGAGTTGCACCATTGCACTGCATTGCATATCATAGCATAGCATTCTTGCATAAAGCAGAGACCTCATCGTATAAATTAGTATAGGCTCTTTTATATGATGAGTTTACCTTAGTGTTAGATCCCTTAGCTTATGTGCTTTTGTGTGTGCATATAAGTTAAGGTTACATTTGTAGCTACTCTCTATTTATTATACCTGCTTATTTTACTTGCATTATCTTTTATTTATTGTTGTCACACTATACTCTACTAGCATAGAACTGTTATCCTTACTTGTTTAGTATTTATATACCCTGTTAATCTAGCCACTTGTCACCTGCTTGATTCATTACCCTTTGATGTCCTCCGCTTCCTCCTCCCGCACGGTTCCTAAGAGTCGTGGGTGGAGGCGGGGAGGAATATGCTGAGTCTTATAGACTAACGGTCATTGTACCTCATCATTTTAGGGATGGTGTGTCAGAGAAGCAGGACCCCAGTCAGGAGACAGGTCAGAAGGACGGGATGAAACAAGTAACCACTACCCATCGTTGTAGCAGCAGCTACAGACGCGTGAAGACAGAGTTTGATAGCTTCCGCATAGATGTAGAGTGAGAGAGTTGTTGTACTTTATTTGGACATGTACATGGCATGACCTTTTTCTCTTTCACTTAACGTACTCATTGATGGACTTGTACTCATTATCGATATATATACAGTTATGTGTGATTGTGGACTGGTTATTTTCTTCTTATATCTTGTTGGCATATTTGATCGTTCTTGCCGGCAGGATCGGCGTCTTGCAGAGGCAGCTAACTCGTGTGTTAGTGTCACTGTAAGGCGGCGGTTCTTGGCATATGATTCTGGAGCTCTCCAGGTGCGGGAGAGGGATCTTACACAAAGTGTCTAGAGTACTCCATTGTCCCTCCACGCATTTCTAGCAGTGTGCTAGGGTCGACAACCTCCACCAAATCTCAGGCCCTCAAGCCCTACAAACCCAGGCCCTCAAGCCCTACAAGCTCAGGCCCTCAAGCCCTACAATCTTAGGCCCTCAAGCCCTACAGCTCAGGCCCTACAAACTCGGGCCCTCAAGCCCTACAGACTCAGGACCTTAGGCCCTACAAACTTAGATCTATTTCAGATCATACAACTCAGATCTATTACAAATCCTACAAACTCAGGCTTGTAAAAAGCCTTACAAAAAGTAAATGAGAAGTTCTTCTTTAGCCTGATGAAACCGGCTTTCTGGATTTGAAGAGAAAGCTATAGATCTTATCTTGCTGAGAGAAGACTTCTCTTCAATCCCTTCTTCAATCTAGAACAATGCTTATCAGTCGATGTTTCTAGACTGAGACTTGGAGAACACAAAGTAAGATCGTTTCGTTCTCGAGTAGTTGTTCCTTCTTCTTCACAACAACTTTTACTGCTCGATTGATTTGTGTATTCTGTGCGGTTGTTCTTTCTTTATTTTTTGATAAATAGGGCAGACATTGTTCCCTTTTATAAGACTGAGGGACCGTTTAACGGTCTACTCAGACATCCTTTAAGTGTCAGAGGCTCATTCTTTAACAGCATGCACTGATTGGACCATCAGACAGCGACATTAAATGCAGTCAGCGCATTTTGAATTATCTTGATCTGTCTCGACGATATTGGCAACATCTCGACGACAGAGCTTGCCATCACGCCAATACATCTTGGACTTAAACAATTCTTCAAGTTTTCGTAAATCTTCTTCAGAGAGGAATATCGCGACGATATGAGATATCGTAGCTATACTTGCACTCACGACGACATGAAGTCATCTCAATGATGTCGTCGTGACATCCTGTCGACTTGCAGTCTTCCCGACGATGTCGTTGAAATCATTCTGTCTTATCAATGATATCGTCTTGTTCATTTTGACTTCTCGTCGATATCTTCTTGATCATCTTGATGATAAGCAATACTTCAGCTATAAACTATCTTCACGAGTTCTGCCTTAGTCTTCTCAACGATAAGGCTTCTTTACGACGATGTCATCGACTTAGCTGAATACTTTAACAAAGTCTTCTGGTGAGCTTCATTATATCAGATTTCACAACGATATCGTCGTGTGATTCTTGTTGACACGACGATACTGTGACTTGTTCAACTCTTCTTGTTCTCACAACGATATCACCGTGTATAATTTGTTGTCACAATGATATCGTCGGAATGTCCATATTATCTTGACAATAGCTATCATAAGCCTTTTGTTGAGTTCTACGAGTTATCTCAACGATATATGAATACTTAATCGACGATATGTCCAGCCCTTCTCGATGATTTTGGACTTAGTGAGAGTAGTGAAGTACTGGACATATAGCTTATACTTTGTAGTAAGTCTTGATCCTTCATGAGTCTTCTCAACGATGATGCTTGTTATTTCAACGATATTGTCATGTGCATCTTGTTAACACGATATTTTCCTTAAATGTTTTTGTTTGATCCTTGTATATTATGCTTAGTGAATATGATATTCTGGCATGTTCATGTCACATCGAATGCACATCAAATACAAATTGTACTTTATCGTTGTCTTGAGCACTTCTTCAAATCAGGAACATTGTTGGGCACTGTTCCCAACAATTGTGTATGTCATCTGGACTTCAAGCCGACATAATGTTTACTCTGATCTTAAATCATAGCTTTGTGGTTAAAGAGATGTGCGATTCTTAAGTACTGACATATAAATATATGTAGAGTTCTTACAGTTATGCATTATGTTTGAGAATAGAGTTTGACTCTTCCAAAATAAGAGAACCCGCAGCCGCCGCCAACGTCGCTGCTTTCTGAAAGCACTAGAGGTGTTATCTCTTTCGTGAGACTGAAATCTGGCAACCATTCCTCCCCTAAAAACGAAGCTAGTACTCTGTGGAGTCGTAGAGGACGATCACTCTCCAGCCCGCCTTCATTGGATGATTAGCGTGGTGTTTTTGGTGTTTGTGTGGATACTCCTAGAGACATGGATCTAGTTCTATGTTTGAGTACTCAAACAACATTAATCCTTCTTCTCGGAATTTGATTCTGACGCAAGTACAATCTTCTTCTTCATGATTTATTGGTTTTCACAAGATCAATTTCATTGGGTTTCTTGAAAATTTCCGTTGCGCATTTGATGTCATAGAAACTCAACAGTCTTCTCTATCTTTAGTCTGCCAATACATCCAAAATGGGAAAGAGAGTAAATATTGGATTACCCAAATTGATCCACCCATATCATAGATAGAAGCCTTATATACTTAAATTTGCTTCATGGCACAATGTCCCTTCTTCTTCAAGCATGTCCTCGATGCATGTCAAAATCTAGAAACATTTTATGCATAATAAAAGTTGGCAGAAATCGGTCTTTGAGTCATAAGTGGACTCATGTTGGAAGAGGGATATATATTTTCCCTTTATTTTTCTCAATGCTAATGGTGGAACTAAAATGGCCCGTACAACCAGTGATAGTCGCTACCGCAGACTCTAATGAGAAATAGAAAAGCGTAGTCCAAATTTTGAACTACCATGACGACGATTGCCCATAATCATATCATTAGATTTCTGAATAGCCTTTTTCAAAATTATGAATTCTAGCTTTTAGTGCAGTATTTTCCATCACTAGCATAACAAACCTATTTGCAAACACTTTCTTCCCTTTATTAATTTGGGAATATAAATTTATCACTTCACTCTCCAACTCACTCTTCTGTTATGTTTGGTAAGAGTTTCTATGGTGGAGTTAGAGTTAGAGAGCAACGTGATTAATTATTGGATCTTTGCCAAAGGGTTCTCACACTCTTCGCAAATCATTATTCAACTCCCCAAATTTAGTTTGTTTCTTGATTAGCTTCTTATTATCTTTAGCTAATTTTTTATTTTCAAATTTCAACTCATCAAAAATATTTAAAGTCACATTGAAAATTTACAAGATTTCATATATTCGTCATAAAGATCATCATATGAGAAAGATTTTACCTTAGTGTCGCTCTGTAAACTACAACTATCATCTGAGGAATGTGTGTTCTCATAAGACACATGTTTGTCTTCTCCTCCTAACTCTAGCGAGAAGCTCCGAAATCATTTGAGCTCGTATGATCCTAGGTGGATGCCTTTAATACTTTTTTCTCCTTTATCTTACTTTAACACATTTGGGTAGTGGATCCTTATATGTCGAGGCCTTCGGTGGTGAAAGCATTCATGAGGCCCTTTTTATTCATCGCTCTCGGACTCTTTAAGTCTTCCTAGAAGTAGACCCCTTCTTGTATAAGTACTTTCGAAACTTATTCCTTCATTCTGGATTCTTCACGAAGTACTTGAATCCTTGGATGAACATCCTTTAGTCATCGTCGTCGTCATCATCATCATCATCTTTTCCTAACTTTAGTGCTATTGATTTCTTCTTTGGTATTTTTTACTCTTGATCTTTAGTTCTACCTCATAAATTTTTAAGTTCCCAATGAAACTCTCAATCTCAAACTGACTCAGATTATGCAACCCGACAATAGTAATTTATTTCTAATTAAGTCTTGGTGGAAGAGATCTCAACATTTTTGTCACCAAATTGTCATTTGAAAAAAGTCTCGGCAAGAGACTTGGATGCGTTCACAATCTTAGTAAAGTGAGTGTACATATATTCCAAACTTTCATCAATTTCCATTTGGAAATGTTCATACTCTGATCCCAATCTAAGAAGCTTTGATTTCTTCACCTATGAAGTCCTTTCATGAGTTAGTTCTAATAAACACCATATATCATAAGTAGTTTCACAAATGCATGTTATATTAAATTCAATTCGATCTAAGGCACAAAATAAAGAATTCATCATTTTAGCATTGTTCGAATGCATACACTTATCATGATCATCCCACTTATCTTTAAGTTTCCTAATGACCGCATTTTCGATAACTTGAGATAGTGGAGTATATCGTGTCTCAACCATATTCAAAATATCCATATCTAAAGTCATGATACAAAATATCTAGTCGTCACCGGAACAACAAATTCTATTCCCTAGATCCACTCAAGATCTAGCCACCACGATAATACTAAATTCCACTCCCAAGATCCACAAGTCTCTACAACAACGACGAATTCCATAATCACAATAAAAGAAGATATTGAAATATTTAAAGAAAATACAAGATGAAAAAGATTAACCAAGATCTGAAAAATCCCTTACACTAATGACAAGAAAAAGACGAAGGCTTGGTTGTATATACACTTCGTTTCTTTGCAAAACCTTTGCTTTAATGATCTATATAGATGGCTTCTTCCTTTTGATTCTTTGGAATGAGGAGGAAGTTGTTTAGTGCTTTGTGACAGCTAGGGCGGACCTCCTCGCCAAAAATTGTATCTTGGAAAGAAATATGTCGCATATAAATATAATCTTGAAGTATTTTGGGAGCTAATGCTTGGCATTAGTCTACAATTTTCAAAATCTCATGTTGTTTGTCGTGTGTCCCCGTGGGTGCGAGTGCTACCACCTAGCATTGGTGTTGGCACTACCGCCGGCGGTTGCATGCAAATTTTCTACCCATCCAATTTAACTCTGGATTTTTACCGCAGGGCGCTAGCACCTACGTGGGTGGTAGTATGCACAATTCTTTTTCGTCCAGGTTGTCCTGAAGCCTTCCAGGAAGTATGCAGATTGGTAACGATAATTTTTCCTTCACTACTGCTTGGCGATAACTACCATCGGCGGCGGTAGTGTTCATTTCCTGACCACTAGATCTTTGTTTCGCTTGTTCAATCCCTTATCGTCAAGCACCTATAACAACAAATAATTTTACATGCACACTATGAAAAACTTGCAAATTGATATTATACTTATCAGGATTTGTTAATTCTCAAACAAAATGAGTGACGAATGTTCTAATAGATGAAAAATTTAATGATGAGATACTTTAAAGTCAAAGTAGTCATAGTTTTATATTAATTTTAATTTATATGGTTTAGCATTACTTTTACTTTATATTACCCTAAAATTATTATAAAATTTTGGTCACTTTTATAATTTTGGAGAATCACTGTTTTTTTTTTGGGAGAATTACAAGATTCAAGTAAATTTTTTGTAAATGTTTTCTAATATTAAGTATTTAGAATGTGATCTAAAGTATTACCGGTTAATGTACGAGAGGGAACACTGCCATGGTTGCTGGAATATAAATATGTCTATAATTTGTCATTAGATGTTAAAATTTTAATAACCCTAGGAATCATAGTTGAATTTTTAGCAGGAGGCTAGGAGCTAAACAATGTGATTTTTACTAGAGTTTTTCACAAACACTCTGTCAGTTTTCAACACGTCTACTCATGCAAATACAATAAAAATTGATTAATACATAAGTTTTTAAGGCAAAATACTCAAATGAGTACTTTAAGTTTAGACCTCAATTCAAGTTGGTCCTTTTATGTCTATTTGTATTCAAAAGGGTCCTTTAATTTTCCTACATATTTCAAATCGGTTCTTTTCTTTTATTCATTAGTAATCTAACAGTGAGTTTTATAAACTATCCAAATAAGTCTCTTATCTTTAGGACTCATTTCAAATAGGTCCTTTAAATTAAATTTGATTAAAATCGGTCCTTTAAGACTCATTTAAACTAATTTTTGATATTTGTTGTTGCGGGTCGCTTAGGGCTCTTGGTAGACCGGTTCAACTGAACCGCCTTAGCTCGGGAGCGATCTAAGCGTGCAAACAGTCAATTTGTAATTTGCTGAGTACACTGGGACTTTTTAGCGTGGAAAACCCGGAAAGGTTAAAAAACCACGTGGCCGGAGCTGTGCCGTCCAAATTTCACTATCTCCTGAGAGATTACAACTGGATGCTTAGAGATAGAGCGCGACAGGCCGCTGCTCGTTACAATAGTAGGGAGAGAGAGAGAGAGAGAGAGAGCACTCCGAGTGTGACAGGCCACCTCTCGGAAAAACTAAGTACTTTTCCTATGAGTACAGTGGTGAACGAAAGTGAGAAGACCGTGTCCGCTTTCCAGAGGACAGAGGTGAGACTGCCCTGTCTGCTTTTGAGAAGGCAGAAGTGAGACTGCCTTGTCCGCTTTCCTGAGAACGGAAGCGAGACAGCCTTGTCCGCTTTCCTGAGAACGAAAGCGGGAGCCTTCTCCGCTTTCCTGAGAACAAAAGCGGGAGCCTTGTCCGCTTTCGCGAAGAAGGAAATCTCTAAGTTCACGAAGAAGATCTTCAAGCACCGAAGTAGAAATCCGTGGGAATCTTCAAGGAGCTCTCTCTGGTCGTGAAGGCGGGGCGAGGCGTAAAAGTGAGAATGCTCTGAGCGCGCTCAGAAGAGTTCTGAGCGTGCAACAAACTTGGGAGCGCTTTGGACGCGCTTAGAGACGTTTCGAGTGCGCGTGAGCGTGGATGCGTTCTGAGCGAACGATGGAATGGAGAGTTGTCTCCCAAAGGAGAAAACGGACTCCATCCTTACCCGGCGAGGGGATGCGGTTTCGGCCGCATCCCTACGGGAGGAGACTCGGCCACACCCCCCTCATGGGGGGTGCGGTTTGGCCGCACCCCACCATGGGGGGGGTGCGGTTTGGCCGCACCCCCCATGGGGGGGGGGGGGGGGGGTGCGGTTTGGCCGCACCCCCCATGGGGGGGGGGGGGGGGGGTGCGGTTTGGCCGCACCCCCCTATGGGGGGGTGCGGCTTGGTCGACCTTGCCGCACCCCACGTGAGTGGGGTTTGGGCTATCCGCCCCCCACTTAGTGGGGTGCGGGCGCACCTTGCTAGTGGGGCGCGTCTCCGTGCTTGCCCGGCGCCGTTTCTAGCGCGTCGTGCTTGCCCGGCGCCGTTTCTAGCGCGTCGTGCTTGCACGGCGGGTCCTCCACTTCCGCGATCCGGGGTTCGACTGGTCCCCCCTCCTCTCTTTAGCGGGGTTTTCTCTAGACGCACCCCAAGGCCTTTATGAGTACGCAACATAAGCCCCCCAAACCTCCGGAGTCCGAATCTCGTTGCGAGGAGTTCGGAGGTTTTGATTTTCCTGCGGCGGTCGAGGCACAAGTCTGTGCTTGCGGCTTTTTTGCACGAGTCTGTGCTTGCGGCTTTTTTGCACGAGTCTGGCCCGCGGCTTTTTTGCACAAGTCTGGCTCGCGGCTTTTTTGCACGAGTCTGGCTCGCGGCTTTTTTGCACGAGCCTGGCTTGCGGCTTTTTTGCACGAGTTTGGCTCGCGGCTTTGCAGCGTCGAGGCAATGTACCCAAGCAGCGCCGAGACACTGGGCCCATGTAATGCCGAGGCAATGCGCCCAAGCAGCGCCTAGGCAATGCGCCCAAGCAGCGCCGAGGCAATGAGCCCGAGCAGCGCCGAGGCAATGCGCCTGAGCAGCGCCGAGGCAATGCGCCCAAGCAGCGCCGAGGCAATGAGCCCGAGCAGCGCCGAGGCAATGAGCCCGAGCAGCGCCGAGGCAATGAGCCCGAGCAGCGCCGAGGCAATGCGCCCAAGCAGCGCCGAGGCAATGAGCCCAAGGAGCGCCGAGGCAATGGGCCCAAGCGGCGCCGAGGCAATGCGCCCAAGCAGCGCCGAGGCAATGTGCCCGAGCAGCGCCGAGGCGAGGTGCCCAAGCAGCGCCGAGGCCATGCGCCCCAGCAGCGCCGAGGCAATGAGCCCAAGGAGCGCCGAGGCAATGCGCCCAAGCAGCGCCGAGGCAATGGGCCCTAGCAGCGCCGAGGCAATGCGCCCAAGCAGCGCCGAGGCAATGAGCCCTAGCAGCGCCGAGGCAATGCGCCCAAGCAGCGCCGAGGCAATGTGCCCGAGCAGCGCCGAGGCGAGGTGCCCAAGCAGCGCCGAGGCAATGCGCCCCAGCAGCGCCGAGGCAATGTGCCCGAGCAGCGCCGAGGCGAGGTGCCCAAGCAGCGCCGAGGCAATGCGCCCCAGCAGCGCCGAGGCAATGAGCCCCAGCAGCGCCGAGGCAATGCGCCCAAGCAGCGCCGAGACAATGAGCCCTAGCAGCGCCGAGGCAATGCGCCCAAGCAGCGCCGAGGCAATGAGCCTTAGCAGCGCCGAGGCAATGCGCCCAAGCAGCGCCGAGGCAATGTGCCCGAGCAGCGCCGAGGCGAGGTGCCCAAGCAGCGCCGAGGCAATGCGCCCCAGCAGCGCCGAGGCCATGAGCCCAAGCAGCGCCGAGGCAATGCGCCCAAGCAGCGCCGAGGCAATGCGCCCAAGCAGCGTCGAGGCAATGAGCCCTAGCAGCGCCGAGGCAATGCGCCCAAGCAGCGCCGAGGCAATGAGCCCAAGCAGCGCCGAGGCGAGGTGCCCAAGCAGCGCCGAGGCAATGTGCCCAAGCAGCGCTGAGGCAATGCGGTCTTTAGGGCATACCTAGTTAAAATTGTCGTGGTTGACGTTTATCCTCCACTCGCGAGAGGCCTCTTCTCTTTCCTGCTTTTAGTTTTCTTGCTTGTTTGCGTATTTGCACGATCTTGTAAACCTGGTTGTTAGCACCTGCATAGCCCGATCATTTTCAAAGTTACAGATGAGTTTGCGCGGACCTGAGCCCGCGACTTTTATATTATAAAATAGGTGCACGGGTCTGGCCCGCGGCTTTTATGTAATAAAATAGGTGCACGGGTCTGGCCCGCGGATTTTTGCACAAGTCTGGCTCGCGGCTTTTTGCACGAGTCTGGCTCGCGACTTGGCCGGTGAATAGCGTTTGTATTCAAACCGAGGTAAACGTAAGGGGGGCAGGCCCCTACGATGCACATGTCTGGCTCGCGGCTTCTTGCACGAGTCTGGCTCGCGGCTTTTTTGCACGAGTCTGGCTCGCGGCTTGGCCGGTGAATAGAGTTTGTATTCAAACCGAGGGTGGACGCAAGGGGGGCAGGCCCCTACGACACCGGGACCTGGCGGCGGAGGAGAAGGGCGGGCCTTCAATCGACGGCAGTACAAGGTCCCCGGGACTAGGCCCCGAAGCGGTTCCTGCAGTAGAACAGTTTAGAACAGATGGAAGATAACTTGGTAAATAAATATTGATACATGCGTAGGTGCAACCATGCGGCTTTTAAGTCGGTGGGTTTTTGATACAAGTTTTACGAGAGGAAGACGTAATGTTGTGCTCCCGTTGCGCTGCGCTTGCCCGAGCTTGCTCAGCATGGTGGGCGGCTGTGACCCGGCGGCTGATCCTTGGTGGCACCCTTCAGTGTTTCCTTACGGAAAGCCTCCATGTGTCCCAACTGGACGAGACGTTCAATTTCTTCCTTCAGTTTTGCACAATGCTCCGTTCGGTGTCCTCGGCCTTTGTGGAAGTGGCAAAACTGGGATTGATCTCCCCTGTGCAGGGAGAGCGGCCTGGGCCAGTTGATGATCTTGCTGTTGCAGATTATGGACAAAATGTGCTCGCGGGAGGTGTTTAGCGGAGTGTAACTCTGGGGGCTTTGACTTGGCAGCCCTTGGGGGCGGTCTGCTCGGCTCTGAGTGAGCAGTTCGAAATGCTGTTGGTGGCCCTTTCTCTTGCGAATCGCATCGATTGGCTGCGGATTCGTCGGTGCCTGGGATTTGGCTTTTTCTGCTAATGCGAGATTCGTACGGTCCTTCCGCGCGCTTAGCCTTTCAGACTTTGGCTCTGGTGGGGGGTCGTCGTTGACCCAAGGGAGCTTGGAGTCGGGTGTATCCAAACCATGTATTGCGTTCCTGAGGATGTTCCCTTTGCTGGTCATGCGCCCGATCATGGAAATGTCGTGGTCCAGGGCGTCTAGTAGGAGACTCCCGAATATCACGTCGTAGGGGGAGTCGGCGTTTGCGACGATGAACTGAACGTCGTACTGGACTGGTTCCGGGTGCATGCCTACTTGGACCGGAAAGGTGATGGTTCCTATGGTGGGCACCATAGTTCCGTCGGGGAGCTCCGCATTGCTGGCCCTGAGCTTGAGGTTCCCGCTTATGGGTTTGAGCCGCACTACGGCAGGTAGGAATAAGAGGTTGAAGGAGATGCGATGTGTTATCAACGCTCTCCTTAGCTCGCAGGGTGGACTGCCTATGCTTGCGTCTAGGGTGAAGTCCATTCATGCGCAGGGACGTTCCTGGCGAACATTCATGCGGATCTTCTCTTGGTGCTTGCTCCGTTCTACCCCCCTTAGGCGGGGCGGTTCGTCCGTGCCAGGCTTTTCTCGCTCTTCCCGAATCCTTGGCGAGCGTGTATCGTGCCATTCGACGAACAATTGAGATAACTCGGTGAAGTTGTGGATTGCTCCGCTTGGCAAAGATTCGTACCAGCGGAGAGCGTCTCCGCGCAGTGTCTTGGCGAAGATCTTGCAGCCAACTTGGTCGGGAAGTCCGAGCATCCGCATCGTCATCAGGAAGTGATTGACGTGCTCGTACGCATCCTCTGCTCCGTGGAACTCCTTGTTTTGCGGGAGCGTTAGCCATGACGGAACTGGGTATTCCAAAATTGACTTGGAGAGGGGGGATCGCCTTTGTCGATGCGCACCATCGTTCGGATCCTGTCCTGCCGAGAGAGGGGCCGGCTTGCTGGTTAACGCAAGCCACGGTGGCAGGATGGATGCGGTGGTGGGCGCTCTTTTTATCGGGTTCTCCGGGATTGAGGAACTGCATGCGTCGGATAATTCGGGGGAGGTGTCCACTTTTGCCCATTCCGTGAACTCCGGAGAAGTGGATGCTACGCTCGGGAATCCTTTGCTTGATTTTTGGGAATCCGTTCCCACAGACGGCGCCAAACTGTTGCGGGTCGCTTACGGCTCTTGGTAGACCGGTTCAACTGAACCGCCTTAGCTCGGGAGCGATCTAAGCGTGCAAACAGTCAATTTGTAATTTGCTGAGTACACTGGGACTTTTTAGCGTGGAAAACCCGGAAAGGGTAAAAAACCACGTGGTCGGAGCTGTGCCGTCCAAATTTCACTATCTCCTGAGAGGTTACAACTGGATGCTTAGAGATAGAGCGCGACAGGCCACTGCTCGTTACAATAGTAGGGGGGAGAGAGAGAGAGAGAGAGAGAGCACTCCGAGGGGGACAGGCCACCTCTCGGAAAAACTAAGTACTTTTCCTATGAGTACAATGGTGAACGAAAGTGAGAAGACCGTGTCTGCTTTCCAGAGGACAGAGGTGAGACTGCCCTGTCTGCTTTTGAGAAGGCAGAAGTGAGACTGCCTTGTCCGCTTTCCTGAGAACGGAAGCGAGACAGCCTTGTCCGCTTTCCTGAGAACGAAAGCGGGAGCCTTCTCCGCTTTCCTGAGAACAAAAGCGGGAGCCTTGTCCGCTTTCGCGAAGAAGGAAATCTCTAAGTTCACGAAGAAGATCTTCAAGCACTGAAGTAGAAATCCGTGGGAATCTTCAAGGAGCTCTCTCTGGTCGTGAAGGTGGGGCGAGGCGTAAAAATGAGAATGCTCTGAGCGCGCTCAGAAGAGTTCTGAGCGTGCAACAAACTTGGGAGCGCTTTGGACGCGCTTAGAGACGTTTCGAGTGCGCGTGAGCGTGGATGCGTTCTGAGCGAACGATGGAATGGAGAGTTGTCTCCCAAAGGAGAAAACGGACTCCATCCTTACCCGGCGAGGGGATGCGGTTTCGGCTGCATCCCTACGGGAGGAGACTCGGCCGCACCCCCCTCATGGGGGGGTGCGGTTTGGCCGCACCCCACCATGGGGGGGGGGGGGGGGTGCGGTTTGGCCGCGGTGCGGTTTGGCCGCACCCCCCCATGGGGGTGCGGTTTGGCCGCACCCCACCATGGGGGGTGCGGTTTGGCCGCACCCCCCTCATGGGGGGGTGCGGTTTGGCCGCACCCCCCCATGGGGGGGGGGGGTGCGGTTTGGCCGCACCACCCCCCCCCCCCCCCCCCCCCCCTCCCATGGGTGGGGGGGGGGGGGGGGGGGAGGTGCGGTTTGGCCGCACCCCCCCCCCCCCATGGGGGGGTGCGGTTTGGGCGCACCCCCCTCATGGGGGTGCGGTTTGGCCGCACCCCCATGGGGGGGTGCGGTATGGCCGCACCCCCCTCATGGGGGGTGTGCGGTTTGGTCGCACCCCCCATGGGGGGGTGCGGTTTGGCCGCACCCCCCTATGAGTGGTGTGGGGTTGGGCCGCACCCCCTATGGGAGGTGCGGCTTGGCCGACCTTGCCGCACCCCACGCGAGTGGGGTGTGGGCTATCCGCCCCCCACTTAGTGGGGTGCGGGCGCACCTTGCTAGTGGGGCGCGTCTCCGTGCTTGCCCGGCGCCGTTTCTAGCGCGTCGTGCTTGCGCGGCGGGTCCTCCACTTCCGCGATCCAGGGTTCGACTGGTCCCCCCTCCTCTCTTTAGCGGGGTTTTCTCTAGACGCACCCCAAGGCCTTTATGGGTACGCAACATTTGTAAACAAGTTTTGATGAAAAAACAAAATATTCAGAGCATTTTGTGAATGATTAAACAGATCTCTGTTCCCTGAAATGATTTTTGTTATACACCCATAAAGACCTCGGGGTGCGTCTAGAGAAAACTCCGCTAAAGAGAGGTGGGGTCAACGATCAACGTATAATCGCTCGAGTTGAAGAAACTGCCGCCCAGTCCACAGCCAACTGCCCGTGCAAACACGCACGCAGGACGCGACCGCGGGGCCGCGCTTAGCCTTGCGCGTCAGCACCGCGCGCGGCGATGCCGCGCGCAACTGCAGGCACTACCGCACGTGCCACTGCCATGGCATGCGTGGCGGTACCGCGCGGCGGTACCGCGCGGCGGTACCGCGCGGCGGTACCGCGCGGCGGTACCGCGCGCTGGCATGCGCGATAGCGCCGGCCCCCCGCACCCCTCCTCGGGTGCGGCCCGACCGCACCCCCGGCCGCACCCCTCCTCGGGTGCGACCCAACCGCACCCCTCTTGGGGTGCGGATGGGGCCGCACCCCTCTTGGGGTGGGGCCAAGGCCGCACCCCTCCTCGGGTGCGGCCAGGGCCGGGCCGCACCCCCTTAGGGTGCGGCCAATCCGCACCCCTTCCCATAAGGGGATGTGGTCGCCTCCTCCCCCCCTTACTTTTTACAGGGGGCTCGCGAGGAGCCCCGCCGGGCGCACTCCTTGCCAAGTACTCGGACCCCAGGACATTTCCATGCTCATTATGGGCTCAGAACGCCTCCGCGCTCACGCAAGCTCAGAACGCTTCTGAGCGCGCTCAGAACGCCCCCGCACTTGCGCGCGCCCAAAACGCTTCTGAGCGCATTCAGAATGCCTCCGCGCTCTCGCGCGCTCAGAACGCTTCCCCAGTCGCCTAAACTGCTTCTCCGTTCGTTGCGCGCTCAGAACGCTTCTGAGCGCACTCAGCTCACTTTTTGTCTTTCTGACTTCTCACTTTTTGTCTTTTTGGCGTGCTCACATTTTGTCTTTTCAGCATGCTCATATTTTATCTTTCCAGTTTCTCAGATTTCAGGAACAACTCGTCGCCTTTTTCGCCTCCAACGAAACTGCCCGAACTGCCCGAGGGGCAAGATGGTCATTTACGAAAAATGGCGATCTGTGTGCCCTGAACCAGAAGATATGATTCAACCGCCAGATATTCATGGAAGCTACAAAAGGCGAAATTACTGGACTAACCCCGACCAAAGCTATAAAAGGATCCCCAGGGCTTCATTTCAGATGACCTTGCCTTCTGCACCCGGGAGAGCTCCTTGCAGACTTTTGCAAAATTCTCCTTCGGCGCTTGAAGATCTCCTTCGTGGACTTGAAGATTTCCTTCGTCACGAAAGGCGACGCAGCTTCTCACTTCTGTTCTCCGGAGCCTTCTCACTTCTGTTCTCCGGAGCCTTCTCACTTTTGTTCTCCGGAGCCTTCTCACTTTTGTTCTCCAATATTCTCAGAAGGAGAAGTACTTAGTTTTCCGAGAGGTGGCCTGTCACCCTCGGAGCTCTCTCTCTCTCTCTATTATGGTAACGAGCAGCGGCCTATCGCGCTCGAGTTCTAAGTACCAGATTGTAACCCCCAGAAGATAGTGAAGTTTGGTCAACGCAGTGCGCTAATGAACAGCGCCTTCCTCAAGGCAGTGCGCTAATGAACACCACCTGCCTCAAGGCAGTGCGCTAGTGAACAGCGCCTGCTTCAAGGAAGTGCGCTCCTGAACAGCACTTGCCTCAACGTAGTGCGCTACTGAACAGCACCTGCCTCAAGGCAGTGCGCTAATGAACATCACCTGCCTCAACGCAGTGCGCTAATGAACAGCACCTGCCTCGAGGAAGTGCGCTAATGAACATCACCTGCCTCGAGGCAGTGCGCAAATGAACACCACCTGCCTCCAGGCATTCCGCTAATGAACAACACCTGCCTCAACGCAGTGCGCTAATGAACAGCACCTGCCTCAAAGCAGTGCACTAATGAACAGCACCTGCCTCGAGGCAGTGCGCTAATGAACAGCACCTGCCTCCAGGCAGTGCGCTAATGAACATCACCTGCCTCCAGGCAGTGCGCTAATGAACATCACCTGCCTCCACGCACTGCGCTAATGAACAACACCTGCCTCAAGGCAGTGCGCTAATGAACAGCACCTGCCTCAAGGCAGTGCGCTAATGAACACCACCTGCCTCAAGGCAGTGCGCTACTGAACAGCACTTGCGTCAAGGCAGTGCGCTAATGAACAGCACCTGCCTCAACGCAGTGCGCTAATGAACAGCACCTGCCTCAAAGCAGTGCGCTAATGAACATCACCTGCCTCGAGGCAGTGCGCTAATGAACACTACCTGCCTCGAGGCAGTTCGCTAATGAACAACACCTGCCTCGAGGCAGTGCGCTAATGAACAGCACCTGCCTCGAGGCAGTGCGCTAGCGAATAGCAACAACCTACCGGCAGTGCGCTAGCGAATAGCAACAACCTACCGGCAGCGCGCTCACAACAATCTCTCACTGTCGTCGATTGAAGGTTCCCCTTTATCCACCGCAGTTAGGTCCCGACGTCGTAAGTGTTTGCCCCTCCCACGTTCGTACACGGTTTGAATACATATGCTATTCACCGACCAAATCTATCTTCTAATATGTAAAAAGCCGCGAGCTCAGACTCGCGCAAATATGTCTTCTACTATGTAAAGTCTCGAGCTCAGACTCGCGCAAATCTATCTTCTACTGTGTAAAAAGCCGCGAACTCAGACTCACGCAAACTTATCTCCTATTATGTGAAAAACTGCACACTCATCCTTCAACAGCAATTCCTACCCAAGGCGCCACGAAGATAGCAATGATCGAAGCCGTCACGGAAAAAATCAAAACCTCCGAACTCCTCCGCGCCGAAACTCGGACTCCAAAGGTTTGGGGGGGGGGGGGCTTATGTTATACACCCATAAAGGCCTTGGGGTGCGTCTAGAGAAAACTTCGCTAAAGAGAGGTGGGGTCAACGATCAACGTATAAACCCTTGAGTTGAAGAAACTGCCGCCCAGTCCACAGCCAACCGCCCGTGCAAACACGCACGCAGAACGCGACCGGGGGGCCGCGCTTAGCCATGCGCGTCAACGCCGCACGCGGCGATGCCGCGCGCAACTGCAGGCACTACCGCGCGCGTTACCGCGCGTGCCACCGCCACGACATGCGTGGCGGTACCGCGCGGCGCTACCGCGCACTAGCATGCGCGGTAGCGCCGACCCCCCGCACCCCTCCTCGTGTGCGGCCCGACCGCACCTCTCTTGGGGTGCGGCCGGGACCGCACCCCTCCTCGGGTGCAGCCCGACCGCACCCCTCTTGGGGTGCGGCTGGGGACGCACCCCTCTAGGGAGCGGCCAGCGCCACACCCCTCTTGGTGTGCGGCCCAGCCGCACCCCTCCTCGGGTGCGGCCAGGGCCGGGCCGCACCCCCTTTGGGGTGCGGCTCGAGCCGCACCCCCTTAGGGTGCGGCCAATCCGCACCCCTTCCCGTAAGGGGATGCGGTCGCCTCCTCCCCCCTTCCTTTTTACAGGGGGCTCGCGAGGAGCTCCGTCGGGCGCACTCCTTGTCAAGTACTCGGACCCCAGGACATTTCCATGCTCATTATGGGCTCAGAACGCCTCCGCGCTCACGCAAGCTCAGAACGCTTCTAAGCGCGCTCAGAACGCCCCCGCACTTGCGCGCACCCAAAACGCTTCTGAGCGCATTCAGAACGCCTCCGCGCTCTCGCGCGCTCAGAACGCTTCCCCAGTCGCCTAGACTGCTTCTCCGTTCGTTGCGCGCTCAGAACGCTTCTGAGCGCACTCAGCTCACTTTTTGTCTTTCTGACTTCTCACTTTTTGTCTTTTTTGCGTGCTCACATTTTATCTTTTCAGCATGCTCACTTTTTATCTTTTCAGTTTCTCAGATTTCAGGAACAACTCGTCGCCTTTTTCGCCTCCAACGAAACTGCCCGAACTGCCCGAACTGCCCGAGGGGCAAGATGGTCATTTACGAAAAATGACGATCTGTGTGCCCCGAACCAGAAGATATGATTCGTCCGCCAGATATTTATGGAAGCTACAAACGGCGAAATTACCGGACTACCCCCGGCCAAAGCTATAAAAAGAGCCCCAGGGCTTCATTTCAGATGACCTTGCCTTCTGCACCCGGGAGAGCTCCTTGCAGAGTTTTGCGGAATTCTCTTTCGGCGCTTGAAGATCTCCTTCGTGGACTTGAAGATTTCCTTCGTCCCGAAAGGCGATGCAGCTTCTCACTTCTGTTCTCCGGAGCCTTCTCACTTCTGTTCTCCGGAGCCTTCTCACTTTTGTTCTCCAATATTCTCAGAAGGAGAAGTACTTAGTTTTCTGAGAGGTGGCCTGTCACCCTCGGAGCTCTCTCTCTCTCTATTATGGTAACGAGCAGCGGCCTGTCGCGCTCGAGTTCTAAGTACCAGATTGTAACCCCCAGAAGATAGTGAAGTTTGGTCGGCACAGCTCCGGCCGCGTGGTTTTTTACCTTTCCGGGTTTTCCACGTTAAAAAGTCTCAGTGTACTCAACGAATCTCAAATTGACTGTTTGCGCGCTTGGTTCGCTCCCGAGCTAAGGTGATTCAAATAAACCGGTCTACCAAGAGCCCTAAGCGACCCGCAACAATTTTAAAACAAGTTTTGATGAAAAAACAAGTTATTTTAAATTATTTCATCATATTATAGTATATTTCTGAACTTTACATTTACAATATTTATTATTTGTTCTAGAACGGACAGAGGTTGTTGAATGTGCCTCTGTTACAACACATCTCAACATATGTAAAGAAATCTTTAAAACTAACTGGCAATTCTTCAGAGAACAACATGCAAAAGAGCTCACATGAGGAAAAACAAAGAGGCCGACAATATTAACAGAATGCATCTTTCCATGGAGCTTCTTCAAAAATTATGAAAAAGATAAAACCACATAAAATAAATTAAACTCAACTAAGTCTATTGTAGCTTGAACTGTAGAAAAATATACAATCTGAGACTATCTTAGCAACCCGAAACATACTTAAAAACCTTCTGCAACTCTCACAAACAATCAAAAACTAAGCATGATTCTCAAAGGAGAAGCAAAGATTCATAAAAGAAAGAAAACCATGAAACGACACAAAGCATTCGAAGGATGATGGAAGAGTAAAAGAAAAAATTTCCAGTAAATTAATTACTGATATCGGCTAGGTTACAGCTAACAGATAAAATCACATTAAAATGACCTAAGAGAAAATCACATTAAAATTGAAGAGCACACACTAACAGGCATTTACACAAACACCAAATGTGCAAACCAAAATGACAAATTGATCCAGTAAATAAAAAGGATGGCCAGATTTAAGGAGAGGATTCGTGAGAGGTCGTTCGATGCCCGGTAGGAGAGGTCGGTCGAGGGCTTACATGAGGTCCGATTGAAGGATTCCGGCGATGGAGGCGAGGTCGTCTGACAACGAGATCGAGGGATCCGAATTGGCGACAGCGAGAAGGAAGATCCAACAAGGTTTTTGCGAGATTTTGGGAAGGTTTCTGTCTGCGCAACTTAGAAGGGAGGAGAAGTAACAGAGCATATTACGATGTTATGAAAAATAACGGAATGCATTTTAATTTTTAAAAAATGACCTATAGGAAATAAAAATGAAATTTAAGGGACCAAAATGAATCAAAATAAAATTAATGAACCAATTTTGAAATGATACAAAAATAAGGGACTGATTTGGATATTTTGCCAGTTTTTAACTTATATTTTGGATGGATTATGAGATTCTAAAGGTTGTTTGAGAGAGTTCATGTAGTGAGAAAAAGAGTTTGAAATGAAATTTGTAAAATAAATTATTTGTGAGAAAATCAATTTGCAGCTAAAAAATATTTGAATTGTATTTTATTTGCAGAGTTGTTCAGAACATATAAACATAAACTTTTGATCATAAAAACAAATCACTATTTTTTTTAAAATGGGTGGTGTACTCATCATAGACAAAGCAATAAATGTTTACACTCATTTGTTCAAAAAGCAAAGCTTCAATTTTAGACAATAACTAAAATAAATAGATCATTTCTAAATAAAATTATAGATAAGCTCTTTAGTAGGTCGTGCTACCAACTCCACAACTTTTCATCTCTATATTGTGTATTGCAAGTAATAAAATGAAACATTAAAATCGAGAGCATATCAAAACCTCCCGCTTTGTTTTACAAAATTTTGTGTTTGGAAATGACAGAGGTGTGTTGCATCAAGAGGCACAAGAACAAAAGACAACAAAGAAGGGGAAAGAGGAAGAGAACACCAACCATACCATGTAGATCAAAAAATGGTAGAGGGAAGATTGGCGATGCCAGCGAAGGGCTGGAAATGAACACGTAGGAGGCCTTGTGATCAAATCTCTGCGTGTAGAATTTTGAATATGAAGGGGAACATACAAGTCGGAATTGAGAGCAGTTCATGCAGGTCTCAGCTTGTTTCGAATCCGAAGGGGAGGGCTTGCGAGCAGATCGATGGAGGCGAAGAAGAATGAGAGCGGTGAGAGAGCCAGATGCGCCGCTTAGAACCATCGAAATGGAGCTCCCCTCGGTTTGGATTTAGGCCTAAGCCGAGACTTGTTAAAAAGTAGAGTACGCGCTCTTTTTCCGCCCAAATGCTCATATACCTACGAATTTCGATTTTATCAAGCTGAAACAACACGTGTCAGTGGCAGCTGCCCCAAACAGGGCCAAAATTATTTCAACGATTCGTTAATTCAAAAATTATCTTAATCCAGCATCCAACATGTGATGACGATGTTAGATTACTAATTCTATAGAAATCCTATTTTATAGTAATTATTCATTCCATTGCAAACTCGTTGTGGGAGAAGTGCGCTTCATAAAATCCTTGGAAAATCAAAGATGATCTATTTTAGCTAGCTTGCTACTCGATTGACTTAATGACATTTAGGCTCTATTTGACGTAGCGTTTTTGCTCGGCAATTGTTATAAGCACATCAGTTTTGGCTATTCGCACACCAATTTCTATGAGTTATTACGCGTCTTTTAAAAATACGCCTTGTACATGCATTTTTAGGAAAGGTGGTCAACACAAAAATTGTAGATCTCGTCGAGATCTACAACTTTCGTGTTGAGCATTTTTCCTAAAAATGCATGTACAAGACGTATTTTCAAAAATTCGCTATAGTTACGATCAATTTTGAAAATACGCCTTGTGCATGCATTTTTAGGAAAAATGTTAAACACGAAAGTTGTAGATCTCGACGAGATCTACAATTTTTGTGTTGAACACTTCTCCTAAAAATGCATGTACAAGGCGTATTTTCAAAAAATGCATAATAACTCATAGAAAATGGTGTGCGAATAGCAGTTTCAGGTGTGCGTATATCAATCGCCTATATTAATCATAAATCACCAATCCATGTGTCCCTAATCTCCTCCCCAATCCTCTCGTCTCCTTGTTTCTGACCTGTGACCCTCTCAAGCCAATTTTCTCTTTTCAAATTTACTCATTTGGGATCGATCTTATGTGCTTCGCCGTCTCTTAGGCCGCCGATCCCTCCGATGATATTTTCAGGAGGCGCTCATTCTTCCCTGCGATATCTGTACCCTGAGATCTGTCATTTAAGCTTCCAGGTCCGAGGTTGGTTTGGAACCTAGGGTAAAGCGCTAGGATTGTAAGTTCGTCTAACCTTCAGAGGAAGAGGCTGGAATTGAGAAGAAGAGGGAGAATTATCAAGAAGAAATGTTCAACAAAATCATGAAGCGCGGGGGCCGCAAGGTCCCCAAATCCGACGAGAATGACCACGCTGTATTCTCTTCTCCTTATCGCTCCGGCCTTGGCGGCCCTGCTGTCTCTACCTCCAACGTCACCGTCAACCACACCTTCCGCTCCGCCGCTTACGGTGGTACCCAGACCCAAGCACAAATTGGCGTCGCAGCTGGCGGTGCCGGAGGCTCCCCTCCCCAGATCGAAAACCTCCCGCTTTTCCGCGATGTCCCCGTCCCCGAACGGCCGTTACTTTTCGTCCGCAAGCTACAGATCTGTTCATTCATCTTCGAATTCTCCGACACCCTGAAGTTCGCCCGCGAGAAGGAAACCAAGCGTCAAACCCTCCTCGAGCTCGCTGATTTCATTCAGTCTGGTTCTAGCCGCCTCTCCGAGCCAGCGCAGGAGGAGCTCATCCTGATGGTCGGTGCCAATATCTTCCGCTGCCTCCCGCCCGCATCACACGAGAATACTGGCTCCGAGAACGCTGACCCGGAGGAAGAAGATCCTTATCTCGACCCCACATGGCCTCACCTCCAGATAGTCTACGAGCTCCTCCTCCGCTACATCGTATCCTCTGACACCGATACCAAGATCGCGAAACGATACATTGACCACTCCTTCGTCGTCCGCCTCCTCGACCTCTTCGATTCGGAGGATCCCCGGGAGAGGGACTATCTCAAAACTATTCTCCACCGCATTTATGGAAAATTCATGGTACACCGGCCGTTCATTAGAAAGGCGATCAACAACATTTTCTATAGGTTCATATTCGAGACAGAGAGGCACAACGGGATTGCAGAGCTGCTTGAGATCCTTGGCAGTATAATTAATGGATTTGCGGTGCCCATGAAGGAAGAACACAAGCTGTTCCTTGTTCGCGCTCTCATCCCTCTGCACAAACCGAAATCTGTGTCTCTTTATCATCAGCAGCTCTCCTACTGCATTACCCAATTTGTGGAGAAGGATTATAAGCTGGCTGACACGGTCATAAGGGGGCTGTTGAAGTATTGGCCGGTTATCAATTGTCAGAAGGAGGTTCTGTTCCTTGGGGAACTTGAAGAGGTTCTGGAGGCCACCCATTCGTCAGAGTTTCACCGCTGCATGATTCCTCTGTTCAAGCAGATTGCCCGCTGCCTGAACAGTCCTCATTTCCAGGTGATGTGTGTCTTTTGGTCTACTTCTAGAGTTATTGGTACTGATTTTGCATATCCTTTTTGGTTATTATTACCTTTAACCATACTCTTATTATCTAGCAAGCACGGATACGCCGAAAACAGGCGCGTACCCGTACCGGGTACGTTTCCGGTACGGGTACGCGTATGGTACGCTCCAATACGCATATTATCGCAAATCTAGGTTTTCTCGGTTCATTTCTTCCGCTCCCGCTCGCTGCTGCCGCTCCCTCTTCCTGCTCTCCCTCTCCCGTTCACGCTGCTGCTGCGCTCTGCCATCGCCGCTCACGTTCACGACGCACCAAAATTGCAAAAGATTGCTTTGAAGCTTCTAGGTCAACCTTCTTCATCTTCCTGCTGTGAAAGAAATTGGAGCACATACTCATTCATTCACTCATTAAGAAGAAATAAAATACTACCACAACGAGCTGATGATTTGGTGTATGTGCATAGTAATCTGCGCCTACTCTCGAGAAGAAATGAAATCAACGGTAAAGGGAGAAGTCAAATGTGGGATATAGGAGGAGATGCTTGGGCAAATCCTTTTGATGGAGTTGGCATGCTTGCAATTGCCAACTTGTCTTTAGATGAGCCAGAAATTGAAGATGCATTGATCTCCAACAATACTGAAGATGATGAAGAAAATGAGTGATAGATAGGCCGTACTTCATTCTATGATTATGAACATTTATAATTTATGTCTAAGAACTTCATTCTATGTATTAATTATGATCTTGTATTTCAATTGACTATTTATGCTTCTTGTTTTATTGTTTTGAGAATTTATAATTGTATTTGTGATATATATATGTATTTATTTATTATATTTAATACAACGTATCCCGCCTTACCCGTATTCTTGTTTTTTTAAAATTTGCCATACCGCCGTACCGGATACGTACCCGTACCCGGTACCCGTACCCGTACCGGTGCTTCTTAGCTTATTATGTTCTTCTATCATAATTGGAAAAAAGAAAACTTTGATGGATTATGCTGTTAGATGGATTATACTGCTAGACGATGTGTCCGGCCTCAAAGTTTAACTTTGTTGCTAGACGATGTGTCCGACCTCAAAGTTTAACTTTGCTGCTAGACGATGTGTCCGGCCTCAAAGTTTAACTTTGCTACTAGCTAGACGATGTGTCCGGCCTCAAAGTTTAACTTTGCTGCTAGACGATGTGTCCGGCCCCAAAGTTTAACTTTGCTGCTAGACGATGTGTCCGACCCCAAAGTTTAACTCTGCTGCTAGACGATGTGTCCAACCCCAAAGTTTAGCTTTGCTGCCAGACGATGTGTCCGGCCCCAAAGTTTAGCTTTGCTGCTAGACGATGTGTCCGCCCCCAAAGTTTAGCTTTGCTGCTAGACGATGTGTCCGGCCCCAAAGTTTAGCTTTGCTGCTAGACGATGTGTCCGGCCCCAAAGTTTAGCTTTGCTGCTAGACGATGTGTCCGGCCCCAAAGTTTAGCTTTGCTGCTAGACGATGTGTCCGGCCCCAAAGTTTTGCTTTGCTGCTAGACGATGTGTTCGGCCCCAAAGTTTTGTTTTGCTGCTAGACGATGTGTCCGGCCCCAAAGTTTTGTTTTGCTGCTAGACGATGTGTCCGGCCCCAAAGTTTAGCTTTGCTGCTAGACGATGTGTCCGGCCCCAAAGTTTAGCTTTGCTGCTAGACGATGTGTCCGGCCCCAAAGTTTAGCTTTGCTGCTAGACGATGTGTCCGGCCCCAAGGTTTAACTTTGCTGCTAGACGATGTGTCCAGCCCCAAAGTTTAACTTTGCTGCTAGACGATGTGTCCGTCCCCAAAGTTTATCTTTGCTGCTAGACGATGTGTCCGGCCCCAAAGTTTAACTTTGCTGCTAGACGATGTGTCCGGCCCCAAAGTTTAACTTTGCTGCTAGACGATGTGTCCGGCCCCAAAGTTTAACTTTGCTGCTAGAATTTATTATGTTAGACGATGTTAGACGATGTGTCCAACCTCAAAGTTTAACTTTTCATTATTATGTTTGTAAAAAATTTATTTTAAATGGCAAGATAGTGAATGGGTCTATGAGCTTTCTGGTATTATTTATTGCTGTAGATCATTCCTTAGAATGCGCGAGCTCCCTCACAAGCATGTTATCTGTAGTCATGAAGATGCGGAAAGTGTGCGAGGAAGGTGCGCATTTCACGGTGCAGAGGTTTCTACCGTGTGTTGGGAGATTAAAAGCAAGGTGATGCAGTTGAAGTGCGGAGGAAGTCGCTTACAACAAAAATATTTGGCACTCATGACATAATGGAAAATGAAGTAGACTAAACTAATGGAAAATGAAGTAGACCAAAAATATTTGGCACTCATGACTAAACTAAGCCAAACATAGAAGTTATCTAAATTGGCATAAGTCAAATTTTCCTCCAACAATGACAAGTGGACTTTAAGTTAACAAACACATAAAGAGGAATTGGCAACTGTTTGAAGTTCCAATTCAAACAAAGAACAACTCGAACTACGATCAGAACAACCATACTCTAATCCAAATGAACTGCAATAAACTATGGCAATCAAAGAGATCGATGATGAGAGAACAAAGAATGAAACAACTAAATCAAAGTTTTTACAACAGCCCGTCTAGGATTTTTATTTCGAGTTGATTTCACCAGATAATCCAAATTGTCAACTAGACGCGATGGTGACATACAGCCACAAACAAGCACATTTAGTTTATGTTTCACATTTACATTCTCATTTATGTTGGACATCTTTTATTTCGCATATTTATCTTTGCTTTATTTATTTATGTTGGAGGAGTTGTAGTGGTGTATTTTTTTTTTAGCTTGAATTAGTTTAATTTAGTTTAAGTAGAAGCACAATTCTTTCCAAATTCGTTTTCTAACCCACTCATAAATCTTGAGCCTTAAGCTTTTTTTTAAGATTTCATTAAGTTATTTTTAAGTGGATTAATGAAAGAAAATAAAAAAGAGAAATATTATTTAATGTAAAGAAAAAGAAAGAGAAAATGTAAGGCAAATCTTTATGTGAAGCTTATTTTGCCTTCATGTGAAATCTCATGTGCAACCAAGGTTATAAAAACTTTGCTGGTTTACCTTAGGAAAAAGGACAAAGAAAAACCTAATTGGTGTTTTTAGCCGCCGACCTCCTATTCCCTTTTGGAACTGTGGTTCCACCCCTTTCACTTCTCCTTCCTCTCCACCATCGTCTCGACCTTTTTCCTTCTCTTCATGAATTTTGATGTCACACGCCTCTTCTTCCTCGACATAGTGTTATCCTCCTTGTGAGCCTCCTCCGTCTTTCCAATGTTTGCATGAGGAGTCTCTCCCTTTCCACTAAATCTTCTACCGATCCCATTATCTTGATATTTCCATCCTGGTGAGATCTTTCCACAAGTTTGGTTCGCTTTAACTTAGCTTACATTAGATTAACCTTGAGTTATTTAAGGGAGATTTGGTCGTGGATGTATTAATTTTATCGTGGTTGGTTCCCTTATGTGCATCTTTTATGCTATTTAATGAGTATTGATTCCTACAAATTGCCTCATTTATTGGATGCCATGCATTATTGCTTTAGTGAAATTGATTCCTAAACTTTGTAGGTTGTTCCAAAAAAATTGTTTTGAAATCTACTGTAACATCATTTAATTTAAATTGCATTTCGAGTTAAATTGATCGCATTCACTCCTTCAAGTGCAACTACGAGTGCATCAAGTTTTATCAGAGTTAGGCTATGACCGTCTTAAGATTTCTTTTTTGGGGTCAAAAATCAATTATAGGAAATTTTTTCAACAACATCAAATTGTTATCCCAAAATTTTCTGTCATTTTGGCATACCACAGGACATCATAATAGTTGCCTCATCATGCCATTTTACCCATTCCATGACAATCCTAATGAATCAAGGGCAGAGAATAATCCCACAATGAAGGATAGGTGGCACGATATGTTTGCTCGCCAACAATAGGAAATTATTTCAACAACATCAAATTGTTATCCAAAAGTTTTATGTCATTTTGGCATACCACAGGACATCATTTTACATTAGAGTACATCACAACTATCACATAACATAATAGTTGCCTCCTCGTGCCATTTTACCCATTCCATGACGAACCTAATAATCAAGGGAAGAGAATAACCCCACCATGAAGTATAGGTGGCACGATATGTTTTCTCGCCAACAAAAGCTCCTAGAAAGGTCACAAACTGTTTTAGATGGTTTAAGTAACACATGAAGATCCTCACCACCACACTCACCATGGGAAACATTCCCCAACCTATTCCACCACATATGTCGAGAGAATATGGAGAACCAGTAGAAATAAATCTTCTTGCAATACCCAATTGATTGAATGAGTCCATTAAGCGACCTAAAGGATAGAAATTGGGAAAATGATGTTAATGAGTTTGGAGGGAAATTAAATTATGTTGATTTTTTGGAAGGGATGGGGAAGAATGAATATTTTTTGAATAAAAGGAGATACCTGCTAATAAGAAAGTGAAATTTGTGTGTTTGAAACTTATTGGCCACGCCTTCACTTGGTGAAATCTACTTATCAAAGATGATTCAGACCCTAGTCCAAAGTCAATTGAGCCATATGATGAAGATATAGTTGCGGTTATAGAAGAGGGTTGGGAGGATGAGACTGGCCGTGCTTTAGAGACGAGAGTTATTTGTCGTTTACCATACACCCCACTCGTTGATGTGGATTGGAGGTGCCCATCAATTTCTACACATATTTCCCTAGTACAGATGAGGTCTGCAAACTTCCCATCGACCATACACCCCACTCATTGATGTGGATTGGAGGTGCCCATCAATTTCTACACATATTTCCCTAGTACCGATGGTGCCTACAAACTTCCCATCGATAACGGGAGTTGTGTGAGCATTGCTTAGAAGGCGCTAGAGTGTATGCGAGTGAAACATTAGCCCCACCTACACTCTTATCGAATTATTTGGGTGGATAAAACTGCTATTCAGTTCACTCAGCGATGCCCCATGCCTATTACCCTAGCTTTTTTGAGAGTCTAGTCTGTTGTGATGTCATCTCTATGAAAGTTGCATATGTTATAACGACCCTTTTAATCGGCAATGTTACGAAGCGACCGATGGCCCTGCAATCGTTATGAGTTCTGTAGCCCACGGGCATTATCGTCTATTTCGTTACTGTATTATTTTAATGTTTGTCCTGTAGTCCGGGGCTCCATCTATATAAGGAGCCTTGGGGGTGAGTCTTGATCATCTTGGAAGTCTAGGGTTTTGGCTCTCTTGGAGAGTGGAGTATCAAGGAGGACCCAGCCTCCGGATGCTTGGCGAGATTCGTCTCGATTGTATCTTTATTTCCTACGTTAATGTAATGCAACTGTCCTCTTGCTATCAATTGGTCCGACCTGCCCTAATTTAGGGTTCTCCCGAGCCCTAATCCCACGGACTCTCACGATTCCGCCACTGCGCCGCCGCTGCTACAAATCCCGCGCCCCGCACGAACAAGGCCAACCGCTGCTGCTCCCGATCCAGCGGCCCCGCTCGATCCGCCTACTTCCTGCTCGCGCGCTCCGGTCCTGCCCTCCCGCACGCTGCGACAGCGCCAGAAACGCCACGTCCAGCACGCCTCCGGCCCACCTCCGTCTGCGACTCCTCCACCGGATACGCCTCCGTCGTTCTTGCGGTGAGTCTTCTGCGGCAGCGCCTCCAACGGCTTCCCTTCCCCCTGCCGCTCTGCTGCACCCCCTCGGCACCGTCCATTAGCTCCAGCGGAATACCTCAGCCTCCAGCAGCCTTACAACGTCTTCCTCTCCATCCGGAGGCCCTCTTCCCGCCTTCCGCAGTGCCGGGCCGCCCTCCTACAGCTCTTGCTGCGCTCCGGCTACCCTAGCCGCTCCTCCGAGCCACAGTTCATGCCCGTGACTCGGTCCATGGCCCTCCACGCCGACGAAAACACCTCCACCCCTGCACACTCGGACTCGCAACGCCTGGATGACATTGAAGCCCAACTGGCGGACCTCACACTCCTCCTCCGAGGACTTACCGCGGTAGTTACTCGCCCTCCAACCACTCCTCCGCCACCAACTCCCGTGGTTCTCGACCCCATGGGGGTTTTGCACCCCACGGCCGATGGTGTCCCGGCCCACCTCCGCCGGATTGAAATTCCGGTGTTCGATGGCACGGACCCTCTCGGGTGGATTGCCCGCACAGAGCAGTTCTTCGACTTGCATACCACCCCCGCCGACCAGAAGGTCCCCCTCGCCACAATCTATATGGAAGGCTCGACGCTCCATTGGGTGCGTTGGTTGCGCCAGCAGGAACCGGACATTACCTGACCCACCTTGAAGGAGGAACTCCTCCGCCACTACGATAGCCGCCGGGCGGGCAATGCCTTTGAGCGCCTCAGCTCCGTTCGCCAGTCCGACTCTGTTGCAACCTACATTGACGATTTCATCGCGGTCGCTACACATGTTCCCGATCTGGCACCCGACCACTACTTGGCCTATTTTCTGGCGGGTCTGCAACCCCACCTCCGCGCGCGCCTTCGGGTCCACAATCCGACTACTCTTGCCCGCGCAATGGAGCAGGCTAGATATCTGGACGAGGAACTCAACCCAGCTACACCAGCCCCCTCGACATGGCCGGCCCCACCGCCGCGGCCACCACTGCCACCTTGGCCGCCGATGGACCCTCTGCCCCCACCTGGGCCCCAGCTTCTGACTCCGCCCCCGCAACCGCCAGCTCCACGGCCACCGCCCCCGCGACGGCCTCATCACTTGTCTTACCAACAACACGAAGAGCTTCGCCGCAAGGGCCTCTGCTTCCGCTGCCAGCAACCATACTCACCCACCCACGTCTGCCCTCAACGGAACCGATGCATTTTACTAGGAGCTGAAGATGCTGATCCTGACTTTGGGGAGCTAGATCCACTGACGCTTTCTGACGACCCGTATGGCCCTCGACCTTGAGGACAAGGTCGTTTTTTCCGGCGGGACCAGATGTTACGAAGCGACCGATGGCCCTGCAATCGTTATGAGTTATGTAGCCCACGGGCATTATCGACTATTTCGTTAGTGTATTATTTTAATGTTTGTCCTGTAGTCCGGGGCTCCATCTATATAAGGAGCCTTGGGGGTGAGTCTTGATCATCTTGGAAGTCTAGGGTTTTGGCTCTCTTGGAGAGTGGAGTATCAAGGAGGACCCAGCCTCCGGATGCTTGGCGAGATTCGTCTCGATTGTATCTTTATTTCCTACGTTAATGTAATGCAACTGTCCTCTTGCTATCAGGCAACCACCACAATTTAACTTGTTCAATATCATTTATCATCAGAGATGTCAGGTAAAAACATTCAGCGTACATATCGTTATTCATTTCATGATAGTATAAAAAGAAAAGTGTAGGACAAAATAAAATATTTCATTTCATTATATTTTGACAATGTACAAAAAATAGTCCGCATATATACGAAAGGAGGGCTTACCAAAAATTGTTACATGTATAAAAGCTGACTACATCTCGACACTATATATACATGTAAATGGACATCATATATGAACTAAACAGAACAAGCTCTACATGAAGAAAAATTGAAACTTCGCATACGGTCAGTTAGGGTATCTACATCTCTATCTTGGAGTTGGTTCGGATGCAGTTAGTTCAGTTTTGGTCCGAGAGGAGAAAAAGAAGCAGTATCCAATTTACTATGTTAGCAGGATTCTAAAGGATGTAGAAACCAGATATCCTATTCTCGAGAAGCTAGCATTGACACTCATCATCTCAGCTCGTAGATTTGGACCTTATTTTCAAGCTCATTCGATTCAAGTAGTAATAGATTTACCGCTGAAAAACGTGTTAGAAAAAGCTGAACATTCCGGTATTTTCAAGCACCTTAGTGAATTTGATTTGAGTTATGTGCCAAGGATGGCTATCAAAACTCAAGTTTTGGTGGACTTCATGGTGGATGCAGCCGAGAGCGGCACAGAAAGAGGGGTAAGAGCACCCTTAGCTTGGACTATCTATGTTGATGGTGTTTCAGGCAGAAATTCTTCAGGGGCAGGAATTGTTTTGGTCAATGCAAATGGGGTCAGATTGAATCAAGCCTTAAAATTCTATTTTCCTACCACCAACAATCAGGCAGAGTATGAAGCACTTCTTGCTGGATTGCGATTCACAAAGGAGCTGGGGATAGAAGATGTGGAAGTGAAAACAGATTTACTAGTAATGACATCCCAAGTAAATGGGACTTTCGAGACCAGAGATCCGATTCTGAAGCAGCATTAGTTATTGATAAAAAGTGAAATCGGCAAGTTCAAAAGTTTGACTATTCAGCATATACCCCGATCAGAAAACTCAGAGGAAGATGAGTTGGGAAAGTTCGGACTCCTCTTGGGAGAGACTATTTTAGAGTTATTTCATCCAGCTATTGAAGAATGAGAAGTCATGCAGATAGACCAACAACCATACTGGATGGATCCGTTTACTTTCTATATCTCAACAGGAGAGTTTCATCCTTCTGTAAAAGATAAGAGGAGGTTCAAGCTAAAAGCAGCTCGCTATTATTTGATCGCAGAAATTTTGTACATAAAGACTTTTCTCTCTCCATCAGCAAGGTGTATATCAGAAGAAGAAATTCCCGTAGTACTTCGAGAAGTTCACACTGGGGAGTGTGGAAGTCACTCCGGAGCTAGAACGTTAGAAAAAAGGATCTTAAGACAAGGGTATTTTTGGCTTTAGATGCGGAAGGATGCAAAAAAGTTTGTGAAAAAGTGTGTAATGTCAGAAGTTTGCTCCTCTACAACTTCAATCAGCGTAGCGATTAAGATCAATAGCAACACCTTGGCCATTTGCGATTTGGGGAATGGATCTTCTCGGGCCTTTTCTAAAGGCTAGTGGGCAGCGTCGTTTTATCCTAATCATGATTGACTATTTCAGCAAGTGGGTTGAGGCTAAAGCACTAGCCAAGACAACCACTCAAATAGTGAGAAATTTTATCTGGGGGGGAGATCGTATGCAGACATGGAATTCCAATGACTATCATCATCGACAATGGTCCTCAATTCCATAACTCAGAGCTTATAAATTTTTGTTACCAGATAGGGACTGAATTAAGTTTCTCCTCAGTGCATCATCCAAAGAGTAATGGGCAAGTAGAAGCTGCAAATAAGTTGATTTTGAACCTCCTAAAAAAGAAGGTTGAAAACCTCCGTGGTAACTGGGCAGATCAATTATCATCAGTACTCTGGGCTCCTAGGACTACCCCTACTTCAGCTACAGGCGAAACACCTTTCAAACTCTCTCATGGGTCCGAAGCTCTCATCCCAATTGAGTTTGAGATTGTAAGTCCAAGAGTTCGATTGACCAAGCAAGGTGATACCGACTGGATTGAAACCAACGATGAAGAAATAAAAAGCAGTCTTGATCTTATCGAGGAGTTCAGAGATGAGGCAACAATCAGACAGTATGAAGTGAAGCGGAGAATGGCAAGATACTTTGATAATAATGTTAAGAGTAAAACAGTTTGCTGTTGGAGACTTGGTTCTGAAAAAAGTTGATGCGGCGTCAAGATCCGACTCAGTCGGAAAGTTAAATCCCAATTGGGCAACACCTTTCATTGTGAAGGAATTATTAAAAAATGATGCTTACCACCTCTAAACTTATGGGGGGGGGGGGGGGGGGGGGGGGGAGATATCCAACACCTAAAGTGGTGAATGTTTAAAGCGTTTCTTCTCTTAATATTTTTTTTTCTTACTGTGGTTTACTTCTTTATTATTGTCATCACTGATATACTGACACTTTTTCATGTCTCGTGAGAAAAATGTTTTGGCAGCCTGTTTGCGAGGTCGATTAGCTCCAAGGAGACATCGACGGATCCTACTTATTTCCCCCACGAATTGTAGCTTGAGATATTAGATCCACCAAGACCACGAATAACGAGGAGATTTCGCACCTGTGTAGTGGCAACTCGCCAATCTCGTGCGGAGGATCTTTAGGATGCCGGATCCCCGCTGACATCTGACACATCTCTGCATCAAGGGATGTCTAGGTGAATGTCCAGCTCTGTCATGCACCATGGGATATTGTTACAATTTTGATAACCTCTCTGAGGAAAGCAATGACGTTGCTCTTTAGCAACGCACCTGCCCAATTAGTCATCTTAGTCTGTGACCCTCGAACACTCCTTGGCTTGTTGAGAATGGTTCTTTGATAAAGGGGCGGTCAGAAGTATTTTGACCGCCGCCTGTGCCCTGCAACACCTATGGGCGGTTAGAAATTTTTGACTGCCGAGGTCGCCTTTCTTAATGTTGTCACAATTTTGATGACCTCTCCGAGGAAAGCAATGACGCTGCTCTTTAGCGCGCACCTGCCCAATTGGTCATCTCAGTTTGTGCATCTTTTTTCTATTCTGCTGACCGCCAAGGTCATTAGGGCGCTACTACAACTTTGATGACCTCTTTGAGGAAAGCAATGACGTTGCTATTTAGCGCGCACCTGCTCAATTGGTCATCTTAGTCTGTGTACCTCCCATTGAGAAATTTATGTCATTCTTCTGGATTCCATCTTTTATGCGGTTAAAGGTGCCGACTAAATGTTCTTATGAACTTCTATTCGTGCGGTCAACCGGTCACAAATGCTATTTGAATATTTCTCTGGATTTTTTTATATGCGGTTAAAATAGTTATGAGAATACTACTCTGGATTTCTTTACAGCATGTCCTGAAATCTCTATATTGGCGGTCTGAAAGGATCTCTCTATTGATGATCTCTGAAATCTCTGAACTTCTTATCATATTGTTCTACATTTGCGGTTAGGGGTAACTATTGAAGGTCTATCATCTTGGATTTCTTCGAGAACCCATGACGTAATTGGAATTCTAGAATATGAGTAATGGTCCGTGACCGCATAATCTCCTCTTATTCTCTTTGATAACTACGAGTTCATGAAAGACTCTGTGATTTTTTACCTCATAAAGTTTATTATTATAATTTGATATGAGTTCATTTAATATCTTAGTGAACACTCAAGTATCTGACCGCGCAATTTAGTCGATCAAGGAAATATCAAACAAACTGGATGGGAATTAGAAGGATGATTCTTCTGAGTAAATTATTATAAAGATAACGATCTCCCTTATTGTTAACCGCTCGATCACGTCATCTTATACTATGTGAAACCTCTGGAACCAAAAGTATAATGGTCACAAGAATGAGATGTGACCGCTCTAACCGATCATATCAAAATAGTTATGGTGAAAGATATATATATCTTGCATCAAGAGCCACATCAGAGGTAATTAAGAAAATACAACCATGACAACGAAGGTACCAAAAATTTCTTTCATTTCATTCCAAAATACGATTACAAGTATCTAACCGCGCGGCTAACAAAAAACTAAACTGCGTCTTTTTGCAAAATAAAGATTACATCTTTTGATTCTATCTAGCTGCAGCTTCATTTGTTGCTCTTTTTGGTCTTCTTTGTTGGAGGCTCCTCAGTCGAGTTCTCAGTAGAATCTGAGGAACCCCAGAACCTTCTTCTGAGCCTGAGGAACTGGAGTCAGAGCTAGAAGACGAGCATGAGCCAGTGTGGGAAGCAACATATTTAATTCCACTCGCTGACCGCGAGCCTTCATTACTCTCTTCATCCTCTGTCTTCTCTTATTCTTCATTTTATTCTTTATTCTTCTCGTCTTCCTGACCGTCACCTCCCTCAATGACCTCTTCACCTTCTTCCTCTTCATCTGAGTTCGCAATGACTGATTCGGTCTCAAAGTTTGCCAAATCCGGGAACAAGTCCATGAAACTGACATTCTCAAAATCCTCCTTAAGAGCGTTGCGGTCCCTTAGTCGCTTGAACACCTCATCTACGCTTTCCTGACAATGCTTAAATATTTTCTTCTCGAAGGTAGGATTGTCCGGGTCATAGGCTTTCTGCAAGTAAGGTGTTATTAGTTCAAACAGTTAGGATAAACTCTGACCGTGCGAGTAGTGAGGCGTTTTCCTACCTCTAACGTCTCTTCTAAATCGGAAACAACCTTCAATGATCTGCAGTGAAGACGACTCATATAGTGATTCTGAATAGTACTTCTCAGCGCTGCTTGCGCGACCACCGTGGCAAAATCTTCTGGAGGAATGTCCTTCACTTCGTCCATGTTCTTTCTTCCATAAAGAACATTCGTGAGCATCGTGGCATAGCGACTAACCTGATCGCCCTTCCAGGCGGGCAGAGTTGTTGAGACCGAAACGTTCTTACCTTTGCGATCCCACTGTATTTGAGGATTGCCGACAAGGTCTTTGACACCCTTGCCGACATTAGAAAAGTAGTTGGCCCCAACACAAGAAATCGCCTCCCCGACGGTCTCCTTGGATACCCTCTCGCTATCTATTTTCTGCCTCATCTCCCTTTTGGTTAATACTTCTCCCGACGGTCTCTGCGGTTTGTTTTGAGGCACTTGCAAGATCGCTGAGAAAATAAGATAGAAATTTTTAATATAAATTTGCGGCTAAATGCGGTTTATTTTAAGCTTGATTGCAGGATAAATCTTACTCTCTTCAAGCAATATATCAGTGACCTCAGGAAGTAACAACAAGTAGTATCGGATATCTAACCGCTCCTCAGACAGAAATTTCACAATTTTACCCTCAATTTCTGTTATCTCCCTCGACGATTTGAACATGGTATCATCACGGTCTTCTGGTCGCACGGACATACCGCCAAAGTCTCCTTCGAAATTAGGAACTACTCGGTCTAGTTCAGAATTTTATTTGGCAGATGAATCACCTTCATGCCATGTCAGCCAAAATATAGATGGCCCTTGAACTCCTCCTTCTGTTTTCCTTCTTTCAGTGCCCGCACGGTAAAGAAACTTCTGAAATGTCCAGAGTAAAGTAAACCCGTTCTGACCGCAGATAAGCAATGAATGAAAATATGGCTGCTATTGAGTTTGGCGCCAATTGATCGGGAAGTACTCCATAATGGTCCAAGATCGCCACGACCTCCCTCGGAAGGGGAAACCCAAAAGCCATAGTTAAAATGATCTATGAGAATGACGATCAAATTTTCTTCTCAAGTATTTATCCCTTCCTCCTCTCGCGGAAGCTGCGCGATCATCTGGGGTTGGATCATATATTTAGCTAAAAAATCTCTATACTCAGATCTTGATAACCTGAAAGGCTTATGAACGGCGGTCAAAAAAGTCTCTGCAGCATTTACTCGCGCGACTACCATAATTGGAGATCGCCCGAATTTCTGCTTCGGCCGCATCAACAAGATCTTCATTTCTCTTCCCTGCTAAGCCTTATTTATAGAATTCCAGGGCAAACCCCAATATGAAGAAAAGCAGCTAGATCGTGCGATCAGACGTCAGACCACACAATCAATTTACTTAAGCTCAAAAGAAAAGCATTAAACACAGACCTCTAACATCTAACATCTGACCGCGCTAACCGCCAAGAAGCATTTAATACAGATATCTCAGAGGTAATTAAAATAGCATTGAAAATATATTGAAATTATAACTGCCATTGTTCACAGAGAAATTATTACAACATATATCACAAATTAGAATCAAAATAAAAAGGAAAGAAGGCGGTCAAGGATTATTAGCCGCGCGGTCTCTTCTAATATGCGCCACGTCTTCCAGCAGTTGGCTTATATCAGCCAGAGCTAACGACATATGACGGACCGATAGAGACGAGAGACATCTCTGTCAATGCGATCAAGGGGGATCATGGGGACTTCAGTCGGAGCCACCTGTTCTCCCCGCTGACTGGCAGAGGATGTGCTCACCCTGACCGCTGTGACCGCAGGACCAGACCTTCTCGTCCTCTCAGCATCAACGGTCAAAGCCGCGGCCCTACCCCTATAATATTCAGCATCCTTCTCCAGCCTGCGGATGCGGTCAACTTGAGTCCGCATATCCTTCTCAAATGTTGCGGCCTGAGTCTTCATCTGGTTCTGGAAAGCCAAATTCCTCTTCCGCATCTCCCTTTCAAAAGAAGCGGTCTGAGATCGCACTTGGTCTTCAAGAGTTTCTCTTTCTCGCATCGTTCGGACATCCTCGATCAACGGGCTCAGGATCTTCCTAAAAGCTGGAGGGATTGTCCGGAGAGGCTCGTTCTTATCTGCGGTAAGAGGAAAAAGCATCGCGGCAAGAAATTTTTTCTATATTAAAAATGAAGTAATATGCAAGGAAGATATATACTTTCTATTTCTAAGGGAGGAAGACCGCAAACATGCAAAGGTTCTCCAACATCTTTGGTGACCGCATGGGGTGCGGTCAGCATAAGGCGAGTAGGGTTACTAAACCGCTCGGAATCGATACGTTTAAGTTGTTGCTTTTGCAACTGCTCTCCTCTTTTTCGTCCTCGCTTCAGATCGACATTGCTTATTGGAAAAAGGTTGTCCAAGGGGATGACGACGATTTCAGGTCACTTCATCGACGACAAGGGCTTAGAGGCCTTCTGAGAAATAGAAAGTGGCGATCTCAATTTAGAGATCACATGGGCCTTACCAGACCAGATAGCTTCCAAGGCTTTCACTCGATCCGCCGCCGCCTTCTCCAACTCAGTTTGCCTATCAGCGGATCTGTCCGCATCGTTGTCGGCCAGACCGGCCTTCTCCAGCTCTAATTGCAGCTGTGCCTCCTTGCGACTCTTCTCTTCCTCCTCCTGGGCCGCCTTTACCTTGGCATCAACCTCAGCTTTCTCCTTTTTTTTGACAAAAACATCAAGAACCCGCAGGTTAACCGCATGGTTATTTCCATCTCCCTCAGAAGAAAGGTCATCCAAGAATGCGGTTAAATCGCGATCAACCTCTTTAACCAGAGAAGGGTTAATCGAAGATGATGAACCTTAGTCAATCTTCTTCTCTTCTCCATTTTCTGGTGGAGATCTAACCGAAGATTGCTGCATCTCCCCCTCTTCACTGATATTGGTACTAGGATTGACCTCTTCAGCATTTGCGGTCAACTCCTCCCTCTTCTTCCTTTTCTTTTTCTTTTCCTTTTTGTCCTTATCCTTCTCTGGTAACGCAAAATCTAGCCGCTTCCACTTGTTGTCCGCCTTGACAGATTGGTTCTCTTTACCAATCTGCTGCCTGAGCCGGTTAGCAGCAGTCGCCGCATTCTTCAAGCCTAGCACAACTTTGTCTATGCCAGCTTCATCACGGACATGTGAGTTGCCCTGCTGACCGCCTCCCGTTTTGGTTGCAAGATTCTCGACAGCATCAAGTTCGGTCTGATCTGGTGATCGCCCAAGTGCGATAAGGGTCTGGACCGTGTCGAAATGTATTTCAGTGTCACCTAGCCGCAAAGTGATATTCTCTAAGGAAGGAGTGTTGATTATATCTACGTTAGGCAATGGGTCCAGGGTGTTCGCAACGATCTCCCTCGCGGGTTCAACTGTCTTGGTCGCTTTGAAGGAACTCTCTCCACCTTCTATCGGTTTTTTCCCTGCAGCGGACTTCTTCGCGGTCACATTAGCTTTGCTTATCTTTGAACTTTCGCCAACTCTTGGGATCTCATCGGTGACTGCGCGATTATCTTTTTTCTCGATGGTCTTTTTCAAAGGAGAAGATCGCATCTTCACTCCAACCTCAAGCTTCTTCAAAATATTCATGATAGTCTTGATCGCCGCGTTTGGATTATCCTAGCCGCAAAAGGGGAAAAGCTCGCCATTTCAGAAGAATGTCCTGGAATTCCAAGCCTCTTCAGCCGTATTTATAGATTTCTCAGCATTAAAGGCATGTCGCGGTCTCCGCGGTTAAAGCGAACATTTCTGAAGTTTTAAAATCTTGAAAATGTGCGGGGATCATGTTTACCCAGGATTCCGCGACCAAATGTTACCCGTCTCAAACCAGTCAATGCGGTTAGCCTTTTGGTGACCGCTCAGACCGCTCAATCTTCTCCAGCAGTTTTCTACAGGAAGAGCAGAGACCATACTCTAGGCTGACCGCCCGAACTGCGCGGTCAGGTTTCCGTTTTCTTTTTCTTGCTATTTGCACCCCACGTAACCTCTCATCCCTGCCCCGGTCTCCTGTACTTCGGGTAGCCCGTACTTTTAGAGTTTGCTCGTTTGGGCAGGCCCCCACAACTATAAATAAGGGGTGAGCAGTACCCAGAAGGGATGCGAATTCAAATCCTAAGCTCGCTATCTGTGGCAGCGGTCTCGAATCTAGTGCCTTCTCGGTCACATGATTGCCACTAGTCTTTTCTTCTCTCTTGTAACCGCACTTTGCGGGTAAGTCTGGTCTCGCGGTCCTGTGACCCCCTTTTTTGTGTCTCTTCAGCCGAGAAGTAACCGACAGCTCACAGTTTACCCCCGATATCCCCTAGCGTGAAGTTGTGGAGGTACATTTTTTGTGCCAACAAAGGCTCTCCTTGCCGTAATAGAGAGAGTGCAGTTCATCCCACATTGCCTTTGCCGTTTCATGATACATGACCATACGATATGGTTCGCTCTCGATAGAGTTGGGGATCCATGATTGGGCACGACCATCATCCCGGAACCATTCTTCGGAGGGCTCAGTATGGGTGGGCTTAGTGAGATGATGTAAGAGGCCTTTTGTCTAAGGAACACGACAGACGGAGTGCACCCAATCAACAAAGTTCTTCTTCCCACTAAGAGAAATAGTGGTGATCCGAAGCTCATCACGAACTTCAGGAAGAGGGGCTGCTGCTCGAGCAGGAAGAGATGAGGCATCATTCAAGTCCATTGCGACTAAGTAGGACTTCTGCGGTTAGCAGAGGAAGGACTACTGCAGAGCAAGAAGAGAACCCTGCGGTCAGGCAGAGGAAGGACTATTGCGGTTAGGCAGAGGAAATCTTCTGCGGTCAGGCTTCTGCGATCAGATAGAGGAGATGACCCCAGATGGAGACCCTATGATCAGATGAGCCGGAGGGTGCGGGCAAGAGAGCATTGCAGAAGGAAGGCGACCAAGCGAGCAGTGTGTAGAGGGAAGGCGAGCAAGCGAGCGGGCAGACTAGCGGGCAAGCAGGAGAACTGGGAGGCGCGGTAAGCGAGTAGGAGACCGCTTGAGCGAGGAAGAGACGATCAGCCGAGCAGGAGACCGCGGCAAGGTGCGAGCAGAGACGCCGGAGATAGGATTCTGCGAGCAAGAGCGGTGGTCAGAGATGTGTTGAAAGCGCGGTAAGACTGGATAGCCGCGGGAGACGCCAAGCACGCGGGTCCCAGGATGGCAACAACCGATGGCTATAAAACCAGAGAGTAAGGAAAACACCAGGATGAAGTAGAGAGGGGGGGGGGGGATGCTGTCTGAAGAGTGCTAGCCGCCAGTCAACAGAAATAGGAGGAACAGGCGAGCGGTAGAGAGCGAGAAAAAAAACTTTAGGATCGTTTTCCCCCTGATACCATTTGGCGAAAGACAAAAAGAGAGAATAAAGTAATTTCTTTTTATTAATATCTCAATTCATATACAACTAGATACAAGAGAAGTGTATTTATAGGAGGAGAGAGATACGCAATATTATCTTTCTAAGGCGTGGGGCTAAAGTTTGAGGAGGAGAATGGGCGCTTGCTGGGCCATATATTGGGCTTTTGCACAAAATTCTCTAATAGTTACGAACAGATTTCATTAAGGCACCAACTCTTGTACTACTTGGGTTGCAATGATACATTACTAGATTCTGCTCATTATTTATGAGACTATGATTGATACGTTCTAGCTCAAATGGGCGATTGTTGGAATCTGTGATCTAGATCTTAACAAGGGATTAGTCTTACTGTCAACGTAATATGAAATTTAATTAATTGTGAATCAAAGCTCGTCACTCGTCAAATGGGTTTTGAAGTGGCTGATTTGAGTCTGCACTCTACGTACGTCGATTTGGAGAAATCGGCGAACGTCGACTGTACCCGACGTACTTCGATTTGGAAAACCGAGTAGCGCCGATTTAGTCAGAACTCAGATCTTGAAATCGACGCAAGTTGATCTGGGAACTCGACGCAGGTCGATTTGGGAACTCGACGCAGGTCGATCGGGGAACTCGACGCACGGCTATTTGGGAACTCGACGCACGGCGATTTGGGTTAAGAATACACTGTCCCTTTTTAATCGAAAGGGTTATTTTCCTTCGTGCCATAACTTCCTCTCTTTCTGGATTTTCATAATCCTCTCTCTCTCTCTCTCTCTCTGTGTGTTATACAGAAGGAGCACGTTTTGTAAACTGCCGGATTCTGTGAAGAAGTGTTGTTTCAGTTTTGACTGAAAATAGAGAACTGGCAGTTTTTTGTTATTCTCTTAAAAAACTGTGAGCACCGAGACAAGAGAGGAGATAAATTCTTTACCGAAAACGAAGCTAGTATTTTGTTGCAATAGACAGACAATCATTACTCCATCTGTGAGATCGCTAGGCGGACTGTGTGGAATTTCCGGCGTTCGTATGGATAATAATAGAGACGTGGATCAAATTCCGCATTTTGTTTCTCAAAACTATTTCTTCACGAAATTTGATTTTGTCGCAGGTATATACTAACTTTCTTGATTTCTTATGTTTCACATGGGTACTTTGCGAGGGTTTTCTGTATTTCACTGCGCATTTGATGAATAGAAAAACCGTACATGCACCTGGCTGGAGTCGCGAGTATGGTAGTCTCCATTCATTGGAGGTGAATGCTTCCCAGCCAGAGAGAATTTATAGGGATGAGGGGCATCGATCAGAGCGGACACATCATTGTCCCGTGAGGGTCTTTTTTCATCACTGACAATAATAGAGTCGTCATTTGGATGAACGAAGTCCGCGGATGCGTTCAACACATTTATTTAATTCATCATTTATCTTCTTATATATTTGGAGTTGCATTATATTAGTTTTGAATAGGGGAATAGTTGGCAATGTGCTCTCTTCATTCCACTTGACCTAAGTTTATGATGATTTAAATAAAGGTCGCAATTGTTATTATCCATAGATGCTAGAGAACTGATACAGAAAGCTTCCTTGACATTTGCTTCTACTTATAAATTCTACAATTCTGTTAGAGTTGTTAACCAATGTTCACATGACTTTTTTTTTGGCTTAGATGATTTAGTACTAAATTTGGTTATATATTTACTTCCGACACAGAAGTATATAACTGGATGTGGATGCACAAGATAATTATTGAGGTGTTGTTGAAGAATCCCAGACATCTGATCCAAGTTTGGGCGGCTTGGATTAAATCCACTGAACTTTTCAATGCCGATCTGATTTTGAATGTATCAAAAATCTGTGCCGCCTATTGGATCTAGCAGATGAATTATGCTTGTTACTATGATCCTATTGAACTGCAAGCTTCTAATGACTCACTTTGAAGTGCGATTTTTCTTTCCTTTGCTTCAAGATGTCTGCATCAATTACCGTTCTTGTTAATTTTATGCTGGGCAAAGACGGAGTATAGGAAGCTTAAGTTTAGCAGTGCATCAAGGACGGATGACTTCGTTATTAAGTTGGGTGATCAAGATATTTCCCGCAGTGAGTGCTTTAAATATCTTGGATCGATAGTTCAAAAAGATGGAGGTGTTGATAAAGATGTGATACATAGAATCGAAGCAGGTTGGTTGAAGTGGAGAGGCGCGCTAGTGATCTTATGTGATCGTAAAGTACCATTAAAACTTAAAGACAAGTTTTACCGTACAGCAATTAGACCAGCGATGCTCTTCGGTTCTGAGTGTTGGGCAGTAAATTGTGGACATGAGCAAAAATGGGAGTTGCGGAGATGAGAATGCTTAGGTTAGGTGGATGCGTGGACACACGAGACTGGATAAAATTAGGAATGAATGTATCAGGGATAAGACAGGAGTCGTACCAATTGCAAAGAAGATGCAAGAAGCTCGACTAAGATGGTTTGGACACGTACAAAGGAGACCCATTAGAGGCACCTGTTAGGCGTTGTGAGAGTTTAGTCACTAGGCATGTTTACGGGGGAGGGGTAGATCAATAAAGACTTGGAATGAAACTATAAGGAAAAACATGATGTACTTAGGCATTAGTGATATTATGACTAAAGAATAGGGCACAATGGCGACAAAGGATCCATATAGCCGACCCCACTATAGTGGGATAAAGGCTTGAGTGTTGTTGTTGTTCTTAATATTAATTCCCATTTTGTTCCCCAAGTAAGAAAATATATTCAATTAATATGAATCGATTAAATTTCAATATTTGCTTGGATGTAATTAGTAATCGCCTATGAATTTTGAACCCGACATGCTCTCAAAATAAAGCCTTTCATCATCTTCGCATTAAATTTTGTAATGGACACAAATTAACAAGCAACCAGATAACTCCTAAATTATATTCCTTTCCATCCCATGGACCAATTATTTACTAGTACTTTGACAGAAAGATGATATTTAGTTCTTACACTTTGATGATTTCATGATCCATGAACTTACCAGGTGGCCGAACGCGCCTTGTTCTTGTGGAACAACGACCACATTGTGAGCTTAATCGCCCAGAACCGTGGCACGGTCTTTCCGATCATATATTGTGCGCTGGAGAAGAACATACGTGGTCATTGGAACCAGGCGGTTCATGGCCTGACGTCAAACGTGCGAAAAATGTTCCTTGACATGGATGGAGAGCTGTTCGAAGAATGCGAACAGCAGTATATAGAGAAGGAAGCCAGGGCCAAGGACGAGGAGGAGCATAGGCAAGTTGTTTGGAGAAGACTGGAAGCTGCAGCAGCAGCTATCACTACAGCTGAAGACATGGTTTTAGCTAACTAGCTGCCCAATTTTATAGCCCCATTTTATTTTATTTTATTTTTCCCCTTTTCTAGGATAATCAAAAGGAAAGCGGGACGTTTGTAATCTAAAATGTAATAGAAGCAATAGATGCAACAACCCGCTCTAAAATTGCGGTCAAAATTCTTTTGGGCATTGCAGAAGTGAATGTTATAAGGTTGATGGCAACATTAAAAATTTTTCCTAACTGAAAACTGGAATGCTAGTTTAGGTGTCTGATAATCATGATTTTTGGGGTTCCTTGTATCACATGTTATAGTTGTAGTGTGTATGAATGTACCAATAAAATTGAGATCGAGAAAACTGACATGTTAACATTTCTTCTTCTTTGGGGATTATCACATGTTTGTAAAGACATGCTTAAACTTTCAGTAGGTTAATTTTTGAATACTCTTATTCCATGCCATGATTTTGTATTTATAGGGTCTGTTTGGGGTGGCAGTTGTGAATGTAGTGGTTGGAAATCGCGGTCATAAACGCAGTTGCGCTGTTTAGAGAAATTGTGTTTTCTGTGTTGTCATGAACGTGAACGTAATTTTATCTATTTGTTAAATCAGAACTGCGGTGGCTGGAGTGAAAAAATATAATAAAAATTGTAATCCTACAAAACATGTTAAACCTTTTATATAATGTTGATTGCTTATATGATGTTCTTAATTTTGATATTTTGGTTCACACCGATTATCAAGGATAGGGTAAGTTCTACTTTGACTCGATCAATACAGCCTATATTGATCCTTATTTGGCCAACTACGATGATAATCAACTCCATATCACAATGAAATAAGATCTTATATTCTATCATAATATTGGATTGTGCACATTGTGAATGTTATTTCTGCTGATGCTTATGTTTGAGGGAAGGATAATGATGCTTATAGGTTTTAACATTTTCTTGACATTTATTTCTAGCCCTTTCCTATGATAAAATTGAAGTAATGTAGGTAGTGAAAGCAAGCAGCTTCTAATGTTCTTTACCAGCACTCACAATTTGTTACGCTATTAATAAGATCTTAATCCTATACAAATTTATTTTTTGTATTGCTATTAATTCATTTTCATGGTCAAGAGGCTGTATACTCGTGTTTGTAGTTTATGGAGTGCAGCATACCACTAAAAAGAAAAAGAAATTTCTTCTTTCATTTCAAACCACACAATATAACAGCTACATCTTAGCAATATTTTGAACAAAAGTAAAATCATATTATATCTCATTGTACAATTAGAGTAAAAGTATAAAAACCAAATATTCCAAAAAATTATCAATAATCCTTGTTACAACATGCAAACACATCAATGTAATATTAGTCTCTGTGAATGTATTATGTATGCTAGTAAATCAAAATAAAATGAAAATTGAATGAAGTATATCTTAGTTTTTCCAAACATATTGTTTGTTGTGCCCCTTGCATTTTGAGACTTTATATATTATGATTTTATTTTATTTTGAAAAAAAATTAATGATTAGATAATGAATGTGAAACATAAGCTTGTACGGATTTAGTAAAATATTGGATTACCTCAGATCATGAATCGGATAAATTGACAACTTGCTCCATATCACCCTTAGAAGCGGGAACTCTAATACACGAGATATATGACGAAGTCCCATGTTTTGTCTAGCACTATGATATCTCGTTCATACAACAATAACAGGGGGGGGGGGGGTGGATAATCCTCGTGCATAAGCGAATAAAATGATTATCATTAATAAATCCAACGAAAAAAAACTTGTGGTCATCCATGCGTGCAGAATGTAAATGAAGAAATGCAAATGACTGAAATCTTAAATAATGAACCACGACAATGTTTCAACTAACTCTTTTTTATACATCTTAAAATTTTCATTATAAATAGTTCACATAAAAGTGGAGTTAGAGACATCTTTTTTGTATAGTAGCTATGATTTTTCTAGGTTTAAGACATGTTACATACATCTCTTCAACAATCTTTTGCTCACTTTTATTTAATTGACTTGCATACGGAAGCGCCTCTAAATGCACAAACTCATGACTGTGAAACTCATTTTAATGTTTTAATTTTCACTCATTTGAACAAATTTCTTTCTGATCTTAAATTACGAATGTTCAACATCTCTTGGGTGTAAAGTCTTTATTAAGTTCCTCTTAACTTGTTTTTTTCTCTGACTATCACATTGAAAATTAGCTCAATCACAACCAAGAAATACTCTAGGCCTTGGTCTTTTTGTTATTTATCTGCTCTTTGAATTATCACTACAAACCCCAAATCTCTACTAGCATTACAAGCTCATTCAATTAAGTCCTCTTGACTTGAAAATAACAAATCATTTACAAAATGTTCTGACACAACTATTTGGACAGTTATAGGTTGCTCACCCATAGTGGACAACTTGGCAATTCTACAGTCATCAAAAGTATTCAAATATTTCACAATTCAACAGATATGAGAACATAAAAAAATAGAAGAAAAAACTCTAAGAAACCTAGCTCTATCAAAACTATAACATATCATTTAGATAAACAAGCACAAGGAAAAAACCAACATCTTCAATTGACAAAATAAAATGTAAAAGCACACCTTCAGCTGACAATTGGAGAAGAATCGGAAAAGAAGAAGAAACACAAGAACAAAATCTATGCTTCAAACGCGAAAAGAAGACAAATCTAGGAAAATAAGAGAGCAGGGAAATTACCTTGACTCAACCTGGAATAAGAGAGCAGGGAAATTACCTTGACTCAACCTGGAAATTACCTTGACTCAACCGGGAAATTACCTTGACTCAACCTTCACTTAACAAAAAAAAAATGTAAAAGCCCTAAATTAGTCGGATGCAGGGAAATTACCTTGAATCAACCTGGACAAGAAGAATCCGATTGAAGTTGCCAGGGTAGAAGAATCAGATTGAAGCAATTGTTGGAGCAGAGAAATAGGCCGGAGGAGTTTCCAGCAACTGGAGAAAAAGCACTGCAGTAGTGCGAGCGGGCGGTAATCGGGAGGGGATGAAAATATCTTAAGAAGCGATGCAGTTGAAAAATAAGAGCCTTATAGGCTCCGAGGGGAGCACGAGTTCTCCAGCAACCAAAAGTAGGCGACCCGATGTCGGCACGCACGAGTGCGAATCGCAGTTGGGAATGAGGGGAGCAAGAGATCAGGATTTCACTGGAGGCGATTTTAGGGCAGAGGTGCGATTATTGGAGTATATTAAAAATGGATGTATTTGGTATTTTTATGGGGTGCCATTATCTATACAAGGGGTGCTAATATAAATGCTCAAAATATTTTATTAGGTATAATATGGTGGGGCAGTAACATTTACTTATAACTCCAACCAAAAGAGTGGACTATCAAGAGAACTGATGACATAATCCTTTTAAAAGAGCCATGCTAAGGCAGCCACATTTTGCTATTGACAACCCACGGTTAAATACAGACTGTGAATTCCATCTGTATACTAAATTGTTATTCGCAGGAAAAAAAGACAATAATAATAATTTTGTTAATTCACTTCTCAACTTAGCTTCTCGATTTTCTTTTTATTAATGTTAACCCAAATCCTGCGACCGCGGCCAGTGCTCTTCGTACTGGTCATGGAGGTCCATGCGGACACCTCAACAGTGTCTGCGGACGCCCTCCCGGCAGATCCGTGTTTCTCCTCAGCAAAGGTCCTAGGCGGATACCCAACAATGCCCGCGGACTCTTTCCAAGTGGGCAGGTACTCTCCTCAGCAAAGGCGTGCACTCAGCTCCTCCCCAAAGTGCCCTCACCTTCCAGCAAGCTGCATCAGCTTCCCAGAGAGGTCGCGACGGGTGCCTTTTAGAGACCGTCTGGGTCCCTCTCTCCCTCTGTCACTAGTAGTGCGCACGTTTGTGGTCTTTCATGCCAGCGCGCCCCCTTTTCTCTCTTCCACGACCGACCCTTCAGTTCCCTTAGATCGCAGAGTAATTAATCTAGCATTAAATACTCCCCACCGTCCAAACAGCCTACCCTCAAGTATAAATAAGGGGGCTGGGGTGCTTGGAAGGGGACAGAACTTGGACCAGATTCTACCCAGTTGTAGGTGCGGTTACAAGTGCCCGTCATTGGGTTGTCTTTTATTCCCAGCGCATACTCCTGTAATAGCTTGTAATAGACATTTGTGAAATATCATTAGCCTGCAGCAAGTGGCATTCGCCGCTGTGGGCCAGTCTGGTGTCTGCCACTGCTAGTGGCACCCTCTTCTTTGCGTTATGTTCGCCAAGCTCTCGCGGGTCAGTAACCGGTTGATTGCAGTTCTCGATCTTCTCGTCAGACTCCCAGTACCGGTCGTTGAGTGTGGAAAGTTGAGTGACAAATTTTGCACCAACTGTTCAAACACGCGACCTTCAGATCAAGCAACCAGTGAAATCGTCCGGCATGCTGGCGTAAGCATCATAGTCCACCAGAAGCTTTTGAGAAAACAGACGCAGACGAGTAATCCTCAAGATGAGCGGTCACCCACGGACATCCACGAAGTAGTCGCGAGTGCGCCTGCGCGGTTAGCCGCCCGGACAGAAGGAATCCATCTGGACCCCGTCCAGGAAGTTCAGTAGGTCAAAGTCCCAGAAGGTGACCGGGACAGGACCGTCTCCATAAATGCAGAACTGAAAGAAAAGACAAAGCAGTGCTCATTGGTGTCTGTTGGATAAAATTGATATTTTCGCTTGGTCCGCTTCATACTTGCCCGGGATCAGTCTGGACATCGCCTGCCATCACCTCAAAATCAGCCCCGACTTCAGGCCTGTAAAGTAGAAGAAGCGAGCTATATCCACAACACTTGCTTAACCCATTTGGGAGGAAGTCTCCAAACTGCTAAAAGCGAACTTTGTCAGGGAAATCCAATATCTGGATTGGATTTCCAATGTGGTGATGGTTCGTAAAGCTAACAACAAGTCGAGAATGTGTGTAGACATCACCAGGCTCAATAAGTCTTGTCCCAAAGACTGTTACCCTCTGCCCCGATAGTCTCTCTAGTCGATTCCGCTGTTGGTTTTTCAGTGATGAGTTTCCTGGACGCCTTCTTAGGATATCATCAGATTTGGATGCATGTGCCCGACATCCCTCATACGTCTTTCATCACGAATGACGGTTGTTCCTGATATCGGGTCATGCCTTTTTGTTTGAAGAATGCTGGTGCTACGTACCATAGGATGATGGATCATGTGTTCAAGCATCAAAAGGGTCGTAACTTGGAAGTTTATGTCGACGACCTTTTCATCAAAAGTCACGAGCTGACAGATCATTTAAAAGATTTGACTGAGACGTTTGCTACCCTCCGTAAGTACACTATGAGATTGAATCCATCCTAGTGTGTTAGGCATTGTGCCTTCAATGATCCTAGATTTGAAGAAGGAACACAAATATAGATAAGCTAAGTTGTCTTTGATATGTGTTTTAGTTCATGATGTGATAGGTATATCAAGACTATATTATCAGTATCAAAACTATATAGAAGTGAAAAGTTCACTAAGTCAAATATCGGTTTGAGCCTTAGCTGACATATCGTTGAGACAAAGAACATACCGTTGAGACAGTCTCGACGATATCGTATTGAAGAAACTTTATTGCTGAGAAAGCAAGGTCAAGTCGTGTAGACAGCATCTCGATGATATCGTCGAGAAGAAAGCTTATCAACTTGAAGATCAAGCTTATGTCATGTAGAAGGAATCATCTAGACGATATCGTCTAGAAGAAGTCATATCAAGGAGAAGATTATAAAGGAAGAATCGTGTAGACAACATCGACTTGAAGATCTTATATGATCTAGAAGATCAAGACGATATCGTCTTGAAGAAAGATTATCAACTTGAAGAATAAGTCTTAAGTCGTATATAAAGAAACTTCTCGACGATATTGTCTAGAAGAAGCAATATTGTTGAGATATCAAGTAAAGTCTTGAAGAATGAAGTATGTCGACGATATCATCGTAAAGATTACATATCGTCGACATGATCAACACGATATCGACATGAAGGAATCTTATCGTCTTGACAGTTGCAGAGCTGCATTTAATGCACATACTTTCTTGCAAATTGGTATACAGGGAATGTGCACACCGCCTATCTTGCGCACCAATCAAGGAACAATTAATGATATATCTTATGCAAAATATAGTCGTTTACACAACATTTAAGAAAAATATTATTTATTTCTAAATAGTGCAAGTTCCAAAAAGGGAAAGCATTTATGTCATTTTATTTTGCCATTTCAGTATACATTCTCTGGTGGTCTAATTAATTAAGGAATGAATGATTGCGGATCTTTATGCATAAGTGCAGAGGAATATAAATAGATTTCAAAATTTTGAAATCTAAAGATGACTGATAATTCTCACTCTCACACTTAATCAAAAAGAAGAAAAATACTTGTACAAGAAAATTTTCAGTTTGCTGTGTTGTGAAGACTACAAGAAGGAATCTTCTTCTATCTGTACAAGAAGTTGAACCTAATATATTCAGAAGAAGATTCAAGAAGGTTTGGGTGATTCAAAACTCACTAAGCCTGCATCTGCAAGAAGAAGAAGATCTAACTGTGAAAAGCTTTATCTTTGAAGTCTTCTCCTCTTCAACATAAAAAACCATCTTCCCGTCTTGTAGGTTTCTTTGTGAACCTGAGCTTGTAGGATCCTGTAAACAGATCTGAGTTGGTAGGGTTCTTTGTGAGCCTGAGGGTTCTTTGTGAACTTGAGTGTAAGCTTTTCTGTGTGAGGGCTGAGGTAGGATCCTTTGTGATCTAAGTTGTAAGATCTGCTATATAGTGAAAAGATCTAAGTTTTGGAGAAGTTGCCTAGTCTAGCACATTGCTAGATAGGTGGGAGGGACAGTGGACTACCTCTTGACACATTGTCTTGAAGGGAACCACTATAAATCTCTGTGTTTTTCTGGTTTGCTTATGTGCTTTGTTGAATAGATTAAAAATTAAAATAACCCAGAAAATACCTAATCACCCCCCTCTAGGTGTAGATTTAATCAAACCCATATCTTTCAATTGGTATCAGAGGTAGGTTAAGTTCAAAGCCTAATAACTTAGAACAAGATCTCTAAAATATTTTGGGTTATTAGCAATCTATGACTGGTAAACATCAGAAGGAGATGAGTTCATTGAAGCTGCCAATCTGCACCAAAGGGAATTTTGCCATCTGGAAGCAAAGGATCAAGCTGTACATGGAAGCTTCTGATCCTAGAATCTATATGGTTGTAGAAGAGAGACCTTATGTTCCCATGACAATCCCTGTGGACCCAACAATTGTCCTTGTCCCTAAGACTTTGTCTCAGTTCACCAAGGATGAAGTGGCCTTGGTTACCATGGACAAAAAAGGCTAAGAACATCATTGTCAATGCAATTGTTGACTCCACATTTCAGAACCTAATTCACTGCAAAATAGCAAAGGAAATGTGGGAGTCATTAGTTGTATACATGGAAGGAACAGAAGAAGTCAGAGATGACAGAAAATGCCTTCTGAATCAAGAATATGAATCTTTCATGCAAGACAAGAAAGATAGCATAACTACATGCTATGAAAAATTCTTCAGAATTGTTAATGGGCTCAGAACTTATGAAAGGGTGTTCACAAATTATGAGCTAAATGATAAGTTCCTGAGATCCCTAAACAAATAATGGGATATGAAGCTCTGTGCCATCAGAGAAGTTGGCAATCTGGGAAACATGGAGCCTCAACAGCTGTATGGAAAACTATTATCATATGAGCTGCAGCTGAATACTAGAAAGACTGAAGAGGAAAACTCAAAGGCTTACCTTTAAAGCTGAAACTTCAAGAAAACACAAAGCTGTGGAACCTGACTGCTTCTTAGAAGATGAGATCATCAACAACTCCAGTTCTGATCTTTCTGATGAAGAACTCTCCCTATTCACGTGGTAGTTCAAAAAGCTTCTAAGAAATGGAAGAAGAGGGAACATAAGACAGGAATCTTCTCCCTCTAGCTCAAGAAGAGAAGATAAGTCTGGAAACAGACACAAATCAGAAAGGTATGACTCTAAACATAATAAACATACTTCCTCTAATATTATTTATTGCAGCTGCAAGAAGCCTGGACACATCATAGCTGAGTGTCCACTCAAGAGAAAGGAAAAAGTGAAGAAAGGAAGCACTCAAAGAGCAGGAAAATGGAGAAGAGGTTTGTAGATAAGAATGTCAGAACCCTCAGTGACATTGACACTGAGTCATCATCATCAGAATCTGACAACCACATAGCAGCAATGACATTTTCAGATGAAGGAAGTTATGATGATTCCTATCACAACCAGGTAATCCCTAAAGCTTCTCCTACCATATCTGACACAAATTCAGATGTCAGCTCCTCTTCAACAGTAAGAGAAGATGACACTGATAATATTGAGAAATTTGGTGCCCTACTTGAAGCCCTTAAGAAAGCAAAAGCTCTCTACAAGGCTCAAGCAGCTGAGATCATCTCCCTGAGTGAAAAGAGAGATGAACTGCTTGAGAAAGTAACTAAACTAGCTCAAGAGAAAACCAAACTATCAATTTCTACACTGAGCACTGACACCTTAACTGAAGTCATCAAGCATAAAAATATTAGAATCAAAGAGGTGGAGGATAAGCTCTTAGAGGAAAAGAAAATTGTGGCTAGTTATTCCAAGCCACAGACTGTTCTTCCCTTGATTGATAGCTTTTCTCAAACAAATAAGCAAAGTTTGGGCTACTCTCAAGGTGAAAACAATGGGAAATCTACCCAAGGGAAATAATCTTTAGAAAAGTGATCATACCCACTAATTCATATGATCACAATAACATCTATGGATACAAAGAAAGCCAGAAGATAGACGATGGTCTTAAGCTTTCTTCTACCTGGCTAAGCAAGAGACAAACTTTCCTTGGGAAGAGTGCACTATCTACAGCCCAAAAGAATCCTCCAGTGAAGGCTCTTAGAAATTATAATGTTGAGGAAAACCCTTCAGCTTCCAAGAAGGGAAGGTTAGCTATCAAGCAACAGCCTAACCCAGTCAGACCAAACACTATAACAAAATCTAGATATAATAGATTTGAATGCTGGTGTTGTGGAAAAATAGGACATTTTGCCTTAGACTGTTGGTTCAACCCAACTGTCTAGAGTCATTCCCACATGACAACTAGAAAGCATGCTGCTAAATCATTCTCTAACAAGCACCTAGGACCCAAGAAAGACTGGGTTCCTAAGGAAGTGCAGCTATCTTGCATGTATGCACAAAAACCACCAAGACTCCTATGTGGTACTTGGACAGTGGGTGTTCTAGGCATATGACTGGAACAAGAAGCCAATTGAAGGAGTTTACACCTATGGAAGATGGACCCAAAGTCAAATTTGGAGGATCTGACAGAGGTGTAGTCAAGGGCTATGGTAAGATCACTAATGGTAGTATCACTATCACAAAAGTACCTTATGTTGAAGGGTTACAACATAACCTTATAAGCATAAGTCAACTATGTGACTTGGGATATGTTGTTTCTTTCCACAAGGATAAGTGCCTGATCAAGGATTCTAAGAATGAATCTATTATAACAGGCACTAGGAGTGACAATATCTATTGTTTAGATTTCATTTGCATTAGAAAGAACGAGCCTGTATGTCTTGTAGCAAATGATGGAATGTCTGCTTGTGTAAAGTGGCATAAGAGACTAACACACATTAACTATAAGTACCTCAAGAAATTAATGACAAAAAACTTGGTAAGGGATGCTCCTAAGTTGGATTGTTTAGAGATGAGTCCTTGTCATGCATGTCAAATGGGCAAGCAAACAAGAACTTGATTCAAGAGCGTACAGGACAAAGAATCCACTAGGTGCTTATACCTACTGCACATGGACTTATTTAGTCTTATGGCAGTACACAACTTAGAAGGAATGGCTTATACACTAGTTATTATTGATGATCACTCTAGATTTGCCTGCGTGTTCTTTTTAAAACACAAATCTGATACCTTAAGTACATTCAAGAGTTTTGTCAAACAAATTTAGAATGAAATAAACAGTTCAGTGATAAAAATAGAAGTGATCATGGAACTGAATTTCAGTATGGGTCAATGACAAAATTTTGTGAAGAAGAAGGTATCTTACAAGAGTTTTCTTCTCCCAGAACTCCCCAATAGAATGGGGCGGCTGAGAAGAAAAATAGAACACTTATTGAAGCTGGTAGGACCATGCTAAGTGACTCCTCACTCCCAGAATATCTTTGGGATGAGGCAATCAATATTGCATGGCATATGCAAAATAGAGCGCTCATCAATAAGAACCATAATAAGACTCATTATGAGCTGATTAAGGGTAAGAAGCCAACACTAGTTTACTTCAAAATCTTTGGAAGTAAATGCTATGTGCTGAAAAATAATAAACACTACATTACCAAGTTCTCTGCAAAGAGCTATGAAGGTGTCTTTGTAGGATATAATAAGCATAGCAAAGTCTACAGAATCTTCAATAAGAATGCTCTTACAATTGAAGAATCTATTCATATAGTCTTTGATGAGAGCATCATGCTGCATAATTCTCTATCTAGTTCATGTAGTGCAGGAATTGAGGCTGGATTGGACAATCTGAAAATCAGAGAAGAAGGAGAAGAAGGGACTGTTGAAAAAGAAGATCTTTCTATACAGAACTCCATTCCAGAAAATATAGAAGAAGCTACAGAAAATACAGATTGTCAGGATGATAATCATGATGCAGCAGCTGAGGAAATTACTGGAATAGAAGAACCTCAATGGGTGCTGCCCATAACAGGAAGACATCTCAGACATCACCCAGCAGACCAGATCATAAGGGAGCTTAATCATGGAGTAAGAACCAGAAGAAATGCTCTAATGAAAGCCTGCACCTCAGCTTTCTGTCACAACTTGAGCTTAAGAAATTTGAGGAGGCCAACAAAGACCAATTCTGGGTTATGGTTATGCAAGAAGAGCTCAATCAATTCAGAAGATGTAAAGTGTGGAAGCTTGTCCCAAAGCCACAAGGGCATAATATTATTGGGACAAAGTGGGTTTACAGAAACAAGATGGATGAAGTTGGAGTGATCATAAAGAATAAGGCAAGACTGGTAGCTCAAGGATACATGCAGGAGGAAGGAATAGATTTTGATCAGACATTTGCACCTATTGCTAGATTGGAAGCTATCAGACTCTTCCTAGCTTATGATGCATACAAGGGATTCAAATTCGATCAAATGGATGTAAAATCAACATTTTTATATGGAGATTTAAAAGAAGAAGTTTATGTAGCTCAACAACCAGGTTTTATCTCTTTAACCTTTCCTGACCATGTTTATTTTCTAAAGAAAGCCCTGTATGGGTTGAAGCAAGCTCCAAGGGCTTGGTATGACACACTGTCTACCTTTCTCCTTGAAAACAAGTTCTCAAGAGGGAAAATAGATAAGACTCTTTTCTTGAGAGAGTTGAAGTGCCAGATCCTATTGGTCCAAATATGTGTTGATGTCATTATATTTGGATCAACAGATGGGAGTCTTTGCAAAAAGTTTGCTAAACTTATGCAGAGTAAATTTGAAATGAGCAGTATGGGAGAGCTTAAGTATTTCTTAGGTCTCCAAGTAAAGCAATCTGAGGAAGGAATCTTCATTTCTCAGACCATATTTACCTTGGATATCATAAAGAAATTTGGTATGGAGAACTCTACCCCTATGAGAACTCCTATGAGTTCAAATGTGTCTCTAGACAAGGATGAAAATGGGAAACTCTATAATGAGTCCATGTATAGAAGCATGATTGGCTCATTGCTCTACCTCACTGCTAGTAGGCCAGACATCATGTTCGCTACATGTGTCTGTGCAAGGTATCAAGCCAAACCCAAAGAATCTCATTACTCAGCTGTAAAAAGAATTTTGAGATATCTGAAGGGTACTCCAAATCTTGGGCTCTGGTATCCTAAGTCAGATGACTTTGAGTTGTGTGGCTATTCTGATGCAGACTTTGCTGGGTGCAAAGAAGATAGAAAAACACTTCAGGAACTTGGCAGTTCTCGGGGAGAAGGCTTGTGTCCTGGGGTAGTAAAAAGCAAAACAACATTGATATCTCCACAGCTGAATCAGAATAGATTTCAGCAGGTAGTTGCTGTGCACAACTCTTTTAGATTCAACACCAATTAGAGGATTACAATGTGCACATAAAGAGAACACCTCTCTTTTGTGATTCCTCAAGTGCCATCTCCATTGCTAAAAAACACGTGACACATAGTAGAATAAAAATATTGAAATTAGATATCATTTTATTAGGGAGCATGTAAAAAAGGAGGACATATTTCTTGAGTATGTTAATACAGAGAGACAGATAGCTGACATTTTTACTAAGCCCCTTAATGAGTCAAAGTTCAATCAATTCAAAATTGAATTGAGGATGTTAAGTTCTTAAATTGGGCATGTTGAATTTCTTATATCTTTTGTTAGAAAAGGTGAAATATTTTGATAATGGGCTGGATCTCACACAAGGTCCACCCTAAAGTAGTCTAACAACTTTAGCTTTGAAGACAGGAAAAACAAAAAGATTGTGTTTCCTAGAAATCGACGATCACCTCGAGTCGGTGGTCTGAGCCCTAGCGGTCTCTCATCGCCCGGGTGGTCTCTCCTTCGCGCCTCGTAGAGGTCGCGCTTCACGAGAACTTGCTTGGAGGTTGAGCCCCGCGCGACTCCTCCCTTGGGAGGTCGCCCCTCCTGGGCGACCTCACAAAGAGGAGGCTGACCCTCCTAGGCGACCTCGCAGAGGAGGCCGCCCCTCCTGTGCGACCTCACACAAAGGGGGCCGCCCCTCCTGGGCGACCTCGCAGAGGAGGCCGCCCCTCCTGGGCGACCTCGCAGAGGAGGCCACCCCTCCTGGGCGACCTCGCAGAGGAGGACGCCCCTCCTGGGCGACCTCGCAGAGGAGGACGCCCCTCCTGGGCGACCTCGCACAAAGGAGGCCGCCCCTCATGGGCGACCTCGCACAAAGAAGGCCGCCCCTCCTGGGCGACCTCGCAGAGGAGGCCGCCTCTCCCGAGCGACCTTGCAGAGGAGGCCGCCCCTCCTGGGCGACCTCGCACAAAGGAGGCCGCCCCTCCTGGGCAACCTCGCAAAGGAGGCCGCCCCTCCGGGGCGCCCTTGCACAAAGGAGGCCGCCCCTCCTGGGCTACCTCGCAGATGAGGCCTCCCCTCCTGGCGACCTCGCACAGAGGAGGTCTCCCCTCCTGGGCGACCTCGCCCGGGAAGGTCTTGGTCATGTGCAGTCTCCTTTTTGTGTGATCTCTTCTCAGGTGATTTCTACCTCAGCAGGTCCAGACGATCTCAGTTGATTTCTACCTTAGCAGGACCAGACAATCTCAGGTGATTTCTACCTCAGCAGGTCCAAACGATCTCAGGTGATTTCTACCTCAGCAGGACCAGACAATCTCAAGTGATTTCGATCTCAGCTAATCCGGGCAGCCCGTTACTTTTAGATATGCCTGTTTGGGAAGGTCCCCATGCCTATAAATAGAGGGGTAGGGGTACCAGTTTGGGGACTTCTGGAGAGTTTCGAACCCCTAGTCTATTATATGAGTGGTCTCTAATTTTGAGACCGCTGCTATCTCTTTTCAGCAGCTCCTGCTATCTCATTTCTGAGACCGCTACTATCTCTTTTCAGCAACTCCTACTATCTCATTTCTGAGACCGCTGCTATCTCTTTTCAGTAACTCATGCTATCTCATTTCTGAGACCGCTGCTATCTCTTTTTAGCAGCTCCTGCTTTCTCATTTCTGAGATCGTTGCTATCTCTTTTGAGATCACTGCTACCTCTTTTCAGCACCCTTCGTTATCTCCTTCCAGGAGACCCTCGTCATCTCTTTTTCTCCTCCCTCTTTCCTTCACTCGTAGCTCAAAGTAACCAGCCATCTAACATTTTTCTTCCTCCTTCTCCATATTGAGCAAGTGTGGACCTGGAACATTTTTTGGTTCGAACATAACACGCGACCTTCAGTTCGGAATGGTTGATGAACAGCTGCTGCGGTGAAGATATGAGATTTTGCTGAGAATAACACCCAATCTTAAAACTGCCATAACTTTTGATCCACTAGTTCGTTTTCAGCCCATAATAGTTTTTCGGGAAGAGCTCGGCGAGCTCCATCCAATGGCGAATAGGTTTACCTTTTCGAGTTCAATTAGCGCCCTCAGATTGCTCAATTTCAACTCTCTTTAGAAGTTGTCGCAGTTTTTTCTCTTTTGGCAATTTATGCAATTTCTATTTTTTGAGTAACAATGGAGATGACAGAAGTTCAAGATCATTCAAATGATGAACTTACTCTAGAAGCTCTCGAGCTTCGCATAGAGCTTCGTCTGGAGCAATTTTTCAAAGAGCTTGCTCAACTGCTGGAGCAGACTCGTCAGCAATTGGATGGGATTAACCGAGCTTATCACTCAACATCTTCTTCCTCAATGTAGCTCCCTTTCCACCTCAAGCTCCTTTAAGGAGGCTCCTTTTCCTCAAGTTGCAGACCTTTTTCCTCTTCGAGTCGCAGCTCCTCTTCCTCCTACAAAATTTGCACATCCAGTTGCTCCTCGACTGTCTCAAGCTGAGGAATTTACAGCCGCTCGCCATGATTACCTCAGATCAGTTGTCCATAAAAATCCAATAAAAGTGTCGATTTTTCAAGGGGATTGCGCTTATTTTTCGATCCCTGCTGATGCAGCTTATCCTTCAGCCCCTCCAGTTATAACTGAAGAAGAGGAGCCTTCTCCTTTTACAGATAGAATTCGTTGGGAACCTGCTCCTAATGGGTTTGAGGAACCCCGCCTACCAACCTTCTCAGGGGGAGAAGATCCAATCTCCCATCTTCAAGCCTTTGAGTCAGCTGTTGCGTTAAGAACTATATCAGATAACATCAGGTGCAAGCTTCTTGTCACGACCTTTGGCGGTCAAGCTCTGGAATGGTTTTACAAGCTGCCACCTCAATCAATTACTTGCTTTATGGATCTCAGAAGAGAACTTCTCTTAAGGTGTGTTACCTCAAGAAAGCGAAAGAAACGCCCAGCAGCTCTTTTCCAAATCAAGCAAGGAGTCAATGAAACTCTCGCTCATTTCGTCGATAGATTCCAGATAGAACTTCTCGAGGTTATTAATGTTGATCCAGAACTGTATAAAATTGCATTTATCAACGGACTACAAGAAGGCCCTCTCAAATTTGAAGTTAGCATAAATGAGCCCAAGTCTTATGGACATATCATCGAAATAGCAAATAAGTTTATTGAAGGTGAGGCGATGAATCCCAACTATATGTATTATCAAAACCGCAAGACTCAGCAACGCCAAGGAAATTTATACCGCCATCACTCGTCTCCATCACAAAGCCCTCCGCAAGAAAAACAATCTGAATCTTATTCTCCTCCTCAGAATATGTTTGCACAACCTCAACCTACGTAGTAGGATGAATCACCTGAATTTTTGGAAGCTTATCCAATCCAGTCTTACAATCCAAGTACACTTGAATTCAAAAATTATCTAGGAGAATATACTCAGCTCAATATTCCCGTAGAACAAGTTCTTCTGATCATTCAGGATATGCCAGAGTTTAGAGTCCCTCACCCTATGAGATCAAAGGCCAAGTATCGTAATGGAGAACTCTTCTGCAAATATCACTCGGACATTGGTCATGACACAGAACACTGTCGAGCTCTTCGGAAGTTAGTAGATGGACTGTGGAAAGCAGGAAGGTTACAAGACTATCTTGCCCAATAATCTGGCAATTGGTACTCCACCAGAAGCAATATTACAAGCAAAAGATTTTTTCATTCAATAAAAGAAGTGTATAGAGTAGAGATATGATAGAATGTCATTTTAGTTCTTATTTCTTATCACTCCCATTTGTTTGGAGTTTTATGCACCTTTTCTTTTGTAACTTTACTTGTAATAAGTATAGCAGTAATCCAGGTTCTACGAGCAACTATCATCATGAAGACTCCCTCAGCAATTAGATATATCAGATCTTATATCCATATCCACTACCGTATCCTTCACTGCAGACATTTATCCAGTTGTGTCTTAAGCCTTTTTCATTACTTTACTTTCTGCTGTTTACATTAAAACTTCTAAAATGCGTGGATGTGAATGGTGGAAATACCACCTCTGATTATTCTCTCGGGTCGTAACACCCACTAAGACCACATCTCGCTAGAATTATTTGCAGATGTGCAGTGGTATCCCCCTCTCTCTCCTACTCTGTGATGATTGTCATTGATTGCCATGACATCTTGTCGAGTTAATCGACTTGCTTTGCTTGAATATAGATGATTACATTTGATAATGGATTGGTTGTGATAGAATGCTAACAACTAATGTTGGGATTGGTGTGCTATTACTTGCAAGAAAAGCTGACTAACCCTAGTATGTACTACAATACACTGCCAAATAGTTATGCAATTATTTGTTGGGTACTAATTTTTTCAGGTACCATAAAATCACATATACATCGTGTCGGGATTCCTGGATTTATGGACTTTTGGATTTCGTGATTAATTTATTTATAACTTCAGATTTATCAAATCATATATTGAGTTGGGCATCAGCTGGTGTGATCTCATTAGCAATATTATAATCGTCAAAGTCAAAAATCATCCAACTATATTTGTTTCAGGCTCACATTTCTGGGAGCGTATGAATGTGAAGATATCAGAATGTTGGCTTTCTCCTTCCGCATACATGAGTGATGTCTCATTTCTTCACTTAGAGATATTATTTCTGTACAACCCCGTGTTCGCCTGAGGGAGTAAGGTTCGAGGATGTGCGAATTAGGCTGGAAGTGACCATCTCGCCACTGAGGAGTCGCGAGAGCCAGGCAAGGCGAGCCAGGGTGATCTCGCAGGGGAGAAGGCGAGGCCTGGCTTGGTTGGGTGTCGCCAGAAGGAAGGCGAGCAGGGCTTTCGTGGGCCGCTCGCCTAAGGAGGGTTCGCAAGCGGTACTCGCAAGGAGACTTGCGAGAAGTGCTAGGAGTGGCGCTCTCGCAGGCCACTTGTCTAGGGGCTAAGGAGGTGAAATTACCCTTCTGCCCTTGGTGGTCTGCCAGTAGCCCTTAAGAACAATGGAGTTTGGCTATTAGCATGCCAATTTGGGGTGCGTTTAGTAAGACCAAAAGGTGGAATCCCGCTATCAGCAGACCAGTTCAGAAAAACTATAAATAAGACCATAAGGGAACCTTTGGAGAGGACTTCCTTTTTTGCTTCTCTCTCCTCAGGTCATCTTTGGTTAGCTCTCAAAGCTCTCCAAGGTGCCCGACTTCAGTTCTTGGCTTAGGAGGGGAAGCGCTCTACGATCTTCCGGGTGTGTGGTGGGACCTCCACACTGTCGCCAAGGGTCTCAGTTCCAAGTCTTCAGCCAGGTTGCTCCGAGGGATCAGTAAGCGCGAGTTGCACCCATCTTTGGGGTCCGAACTCCTCGTTGGTCCGAATCCCGATTCCAACAATTTCAGCAACATCAAAGCAAGTGATTATTAATAAGCGTTCATACCCTCTATAAAGGAGATGTTCCTTCTTATACACTTCAAACGTAAATAAAAATAAATACCAGCAAAGTTGTTTCAGGTACCTGACATATTTTTATTACTTGTCATCATATACCTGTTTTTGATATCTTTTGTAGAGATATACAGGTGTTTGCGAGTTCTCCTCAGGTACTCGCATATTCTATGTTTCTATATACCTGCTCTTCATATCTTTTGCAGAGATATACAGATGTTCGCGGGTTCTTTTCAGGTACTCACGTATTATTTTTCTTTTATACCTTCCTCGACTACTCTTTTGCAGCGATAAGCAAGTGCTCGCGGGTTCTTTTCAGGTACTCGTGTATTATTTTTCTTTTATACATACCTTGATCACTCTTTTGCCTAAGATAAGCAGGTGTTCACAAGCTCTCTTCAGACACTAATAAGTGCCTACAGGTATTTTCACCTTTTTATACTCATGTTTTTACCATGGAAAAAAAGGTGGATCTCGATTCTCGTGGGTAAGTTTTATTTTTTCAAAGTTTTTTTCAAAACATGATAAAATGCAGGGATTTTGTTTACCCAGAAATCGGCGATCACCTCGAGCCGGCGGTTCCAGCCCTGACGGTCTCTCATCTCCCGGGTGGTCTCGCCTTCGCGCCTCGTAGAGGTCGCGCTTCATGCGACCTTGCTTGGAGGACGCGCCCGACGTGACTCCACCCCCGGGAGGTCGCCCCTCCTGGGCGACCTCATAGAGAGGAGGCCTCCCCTCCTGGGCGACCTCGCAGAGGAGGTCTCCCCTCCTGGGCGACCTCACACAAAGAAGACCGCCCCTCATGGGCGACCTCGCAGAGGAGGCCGCCCCTCCTGGGCGACCTCGCAGAGGAGGCCGCCCCTCCTGGGCGACCTCGCACAGAGGAGGCCGCCCCTCCTGGGAGACCTCGCAGAGGAGGGCGCCCATCCCGGGCGACCTCACACAAAGGAGGCTGCCCCTCCTGGGCGACCTTGCAGAGGAGGCCGCCCCTCCTGGGCGACCTCGCATAGAGGAGGCCGCCCCTCTTGGGCGACCTCGTAGATGAGGCCGCCCCTCCTGGGCGACCTAGCACAAAGGAGGCCGCCCCTCCTGGGCGATCTCGCACAGAGAAGGCTGCCCCTCCTGGGCGACCTCGCAGAGGAGGCCACCCCTCCTGGGCGACCTCGCACAAGGAGCCCGCCCCTCCTAGGCGACCTCGCACAGAGGAGGCCGCCCCTCCTGGGCGACCTCGCAGAGGAGGTCGCCCCTATTGGGCGACCTCGCACAAAGGATGTCGCCCCTCCTGGGCGACCTCCCAGAGGATGCCGCCCCTCCTGGCGACTTCGCACAGAGGAGGACTCCACTCTTGGGAGACCTCGCCGAGGAGGCCGCCCCTCCTGGGCGACCTCGCAGAGAGGAGGCCTCCCCCTCCTGGACGACCTCGCAGAGGGGCAGCCCGTCCTGGGTGACCTCGCACAAAGGAGGCCGCCCCCCCTGGGCGACCTCGCAGAGGAGGCCGCCCCTCCTGGGCGACCTCGCACAAAGGAGGCCGCCCCTCCTGGGCGAACTCACACAAAGGAGGCCGCTCCTCCTGGGCGACCTCGCAGAGGAGGCCGCCTCTCCTGGGCGACTTCGTAGAGGAAGCCGCCCCTCCTGGGCGACCTCGCTGAGGAGGTTGCCCCTCCTGGGCGACCTCGCACAAAGGAGGCCTCCCCTCCTGGGCGACCTCGCAAAGGAGGCCGCCCCTCCTGGGAGACCTCGCACAGAGGAGGTCGCCCCTCCTATGCGACCTCGCCCGGGAAGGTCTCGGTCATGTGCAGTCTCCTTTTTATGTGATCTCTTCTCAGGTGATTTCTACCTCAGCGGGTCCAGACGATCTCAGGTGATTTCTACCTCAGCAGCACCAGACGATCTCAGATGATTTCTACCTCAGCAGGTCCAGACGATCTCAGGTGATTTCTACCTCAGCAGGACTAGACGATCACGGGTGATTTCTGAAAGTGAGGTATTAGATCTTAGATTTACTCTAGAGGGGGGTGAATAGAGTATTAAAAGTTTTAACTTATTTTATAGCGGAATTAAAATAATGATATGTGTTTGTGTAATTGAGTGAGTAGAAAGACAAAATAATGAACACAGCACAGCACAGTACAGTACAGAAAATAACACAAACACAGCAAGACACAAGGATCTATAGTAGTTCCCCAATCAACCTGGGTACATCTACTCTTCTACCACCCTTGGTAGGAATCCACTAGGTTTTTGATCAGGCGCCCTATCACCACTGGGATTTTTGATCAGGTGCCCAAACACCACTGAGCTTTTGATTAGGTGCTCAAACAAAATCACAGGTTTTTGATCAGGTGCCCTGCCACCAAAGATTAACTTTTGAAGGGAGTTAAAACCCTGTACAAGATGAGGTTAAAATAGAATAAACAAAAAGAATTTATGAAATTCTTCTCTCTCAATAAGATCTGAGAGAAGACTAGTGGAATGTTGTTGTTGTAAAGCTCCCCTTGTCTGATAGAATTGGTTGACAGTTGGTGAAGCTTTCTCTCGAATGAAGAAGATCTTCCTTGATAGCAGATGAATCTGAGAGAAGATGTTTCTCAGATTATTGTTGCTCTTAAAGATTAAGAACCAGTAGATAAAAACTGAGAGAAGATTTTTTGATGTTCTCAGAGGATAAAGATGCTGCTGTGAAAGTTGAAATTTTTTGTCTCTCTGAGTATTTCACAAGTATCTTCTATATCGTCTCTATTCTATATTGTATCCACTGGTATATGTCTTTTTGTATCTCTTGTATTGTGATTCTTAAATTCAAATCTTCTGATAAGGAATAGAATAATCTGTATTAAATCTTTCTTGGGAACTGCAATGGCAACTCTGCAAAAACTTTAATTCCTTTTCTATGAAAGTTTCCTTTTCCAAAATATGTCAACGTCTAGCTTCTCGAAAGAAGAGAATAGAAAGGAATATTAAAAGGAAAAATCAAATCTTGACTTATCTGAAAATGAATAAGTCCAAATATATGAATAGATCCATTGCTGAATAGTCGATCTGAGTTCAGAGAAAAGAGATAACTGATTCTTCAGAAATTGTCAAGCTTAAAAAGGAATTCGTCGAACAGAAAGCTGAGTTCATCGAACTGGACACTTAGTTACTCATTCGTCGAACAGAATACTGAGTTCGTCGATCTCAATCAGGAGCTCGTCGAACTGAAACAAAAAATCTAAGAACTGCTTGAAAGACTGATTTCGTCGAGCCGGAGAACAAGTTCGTCGAACTGATACACGACGTTCGTCGAACACAGAAGGGGGTTCGTCGAACGCAGAAAGTTGTTCGTCAAACACAGAAACTTGGAATTTTCCTAAGTTCTAGCTGACTCAGACAAGCTTAGACATTGACCCTAAGACTATACAATGGGGTCAACTTGAGTCCTAATCACAGAGAGTGATCCTAGCCCAAATTAGTAATAGGGTTGTTCCAACAATCTCCCCCTATTTGGGTTAGGATACTATTTGACAATATCAAATAATAAAACAAACAACAATAAACATAGAGCACATATATCTGATAGAAATTAAATTTCATTTCAGCAGATAGAAAATATAGTACTCTGAGTTTAGGAAGTTTTACACTGAAAACAGAAATTTAGCAGTACCAAATAATCAGAAGCTTTACTCTTTCTTTGAGGAAAGCTTGAATACGATTTCTCTATTTGGATTTTCTGATTCTCTCTTGCTCATATAAAGATCATTTGCTCCCAGCAGGGTTTGAGATGAAGCATGAGGAACCACTGTAGCTGGGTGCAACCTTAGATAATCTTCAGCATTGAAGAGATGCCTTGAGCTGTACCTTTCAAATTCTTTTCTTCTGAATTCTGACATGGCTGAAAACTGAGAATAATCTTTCCTTCTGCTTTGGCTTTATTAATCTGAGCTGTAGCAATTGTTTCTCTATATCTAGCCATATAAGCATTCTTTTCTGAATCTGGGTTAATTAGAGATGGAGGCCTTTCATCAAAATCACTAGACTGAAATGAAGATTGAAGGTCTTGAGCATTTCTTTTTCTGTGGAAGGAACCATCAAAGACATGATATTTATAAACTGAAGAAAGAGCTCTGGCAGATCCTGAAGGAGGAGCTCTGGCTGATTTGAACTATAAGAGCCACTGGAGCTTTTATGACTTTCTCATAATCTTCTTGATTGCTGAGGAGAAGACTTCTGAGAAGAAGAGGACATCCATGTTGTTCCTGCTGCTGGAGGAGGAGGAGGAGGATGATTAAACTTGACTGACTTATCAGAATAGAAACCAGTTTTCTTCAGTTTCTTTCTCCTTTTATTCTCATTCCTAGAGAATCTCATCCATGTTGGAGAATCTTTTGTAAGAGTGATGTTGTTCAGAATGTAATAGGGAGTATCATTTGTAGAAGATGGAGGTTTGGAAGCAGCATTTGCTTTGCTTCTGGATTTTCTTTTCTTTGAAGATTTTGAATCTGAATCATCAGAATCATCATTATGATCATCATCATCAGAAAACTGAGCAGGGTTATCATATAATTCATCAAGATCTTTAAGAGCAATATTAAATTCTTGCTCAATATCTTCTGGTAGAGGGGAATCATCATAAACAAATGTTGGAGGTGAATTCACTAAGCCAACTTCTTCTGTAACTTGAACTGGAATTGGAACTTGAACTAGAACTGGAATACTCTTGATTATCTTCTTTAGCAACACTGTATCTATGGGAGCTGAATAGGGAACTATAGCCTTTGAACTATCTTGAGGCTTAGGCAGATAATTGAAAATCAAATTGAATCTTGATAACAAAGAAAGAATATCTACTGAGGGATTAATAGAAACATTATTCACTGAATCTATAACTGGAGCTTCTTCATCAATAACTGGAGCTGCTTCTAAATCAAAAGCCATATCTGAATCTGCATTATCTGGAACTTCTTCATCAAGCATCTCCCCCTGCCTAGTTTTAGGGAGACCTGAATCTAGGCCCCTAAAAGAAGGGACAAAGGTTGAGGAGGAAGGAAAGGAAGAAAGTTTTGAAGAGAGGTCTGAGACGGCTTTGAAAACTGGAGCAAGCTACTCATCTAGAAGAGCTGTCAGCTTAGGAGAGATATGGTTGAATATCTGATCAGCAATGGAAGAGAAATTAACATACACAAAGTCAGGTGTATGCTGAGAAGATGAGGATGGTGGAATGGAGGATGAGGGAATATAGGTGTGAGCCTGATTGGTGCACACTGAGGAGGGTAGGAAGATGTTAGTATCATCTGAAATGGGTGGAAGATTATCTTCAGGGATGGGAGATTGAGGTGGAGAATGTTGAGGAGACAAGAGGTCAAATGAAGGAGGGGGAAGATAATCAACATCTGGAATAGATGATGATGGAAGCTCTGCAGACTGATTTGTCTAGAGAGGAGGAGAAGAAGGCAATGAGGAAGGAATGGCTATGGGAAGATGGGAGGGAAGAACTTCTTCAGTAGTGGTGTTCTGAAGAGGTTGAGAGGAAAGAGGAGCTGAAGATTCAGAGGGAGGAGCTCCTTGAAGGGTTGAGGGAGTGACTGTATCAGTCCTTGTGCTTTCAGAAGCTTGCCTGGAAGTTTCTTCCCTTGAAGTCCTCTTGGGAATCACTCTCTCCCACTTACCAAAGAGAGCTGGAGTCAGCCTCTTGCTTGCATTGATAAAGACTATTGGAGACATCAACAACTCTGGGCATTTTGCTTGGAGAATAATGCCTAAGACCCTGCCATAGCAAACACTCAATTTGCTTTGCTTCTTCTTGATTGATTCAAAGAGAATCAATCCCCAATTCACCTGCTTCTTTTCCACCAAGGCCACCATCAATAGAAATTGGTGCCTGGGAATATAATCATGAGCAGAGTTTTTTCCTAGTAAAACCTTGCCAACCACATCAGCCAAGAATTTGTATTCAACTAACAATTTCTTTTTCAAAAGATGATTAGGGTTTCCACTGGAGTGACCCATTTTATCCAATTCAACATTAAACTCATCAGAGGTGATATCTAAATCATCATCACCATTTATAAATCCAAAAAAAAATCTGTTAAAATCTCTGGGGAAAGAGGAACCTGGTTTCCTGAAATAGTTCCTGAGATGGTTGTTGCATTCAGTGACTGAATGGTGTGTACCCATTCCTTTATCTCTGCAACTGGAAGCTTTATCCTTGTAGTCATAAACTTCCTCAACTGCTGTTCTTCAAAGAGTTGAAGAATGTCCTGGAAAATCTAGTCAGAATGCGCAAAAGATTCCACGTCGATATCAAAACCTGCATCAAACTTCATTGACGAGATCAATGCCTGAGAGATTGCCATTGGTACCTGCAAGAGAAAAAGATCAAGTGCAAGGGAACTGGAGGCAAGAGCAAGTTCTGTAGGCGCAAAGACGAAAAGGAATCGAAATTTGATTATAGAGAGAGAGAGAGAGAGAGAGAGAGATCAGAGAAGGCGCAAGCTTTCGTAGAACGGGGTTCGGCTAAACCTAAGAAAATCAGAAGTCGAAGAGTCATTGGGCTTCATCAAATTGTGTTCGACGAAAAATAAAATTTCGTCGATCTCAGTTCGAGGAATGAGCTGACTTCATCGATCTCTGGATTTAATAGGTTTCGTTGACCTCCGTTCGACAAACGACTAAATTTCATCGATCTCCGTTCGACTAAAGAGGGTATAAGTAAAAAAAATATAATTTTTTATTGTATTGAATCTCCATCTATCATTCATAGCTGATTTATAAAGAAGCTGTGCTTCTTTTCATCCAAAGGTTTGGTGAAAATATCAGCCCTTTGTAAGTCAGTAGGAATAAATTATAGGCAAATTTTGTTTGTATCCACATAATCTCTGATAAAGTGGTGCCTAATTTTTATGTGTTTAGTCCTACTATGGAGTACTGGATTTTGTGCTATAGATATTGAACTAGTATTGTCACAAAATATGATTGATTTATTTAAGTTGATACCGTAGTCTAGGAGTTGATTTTGTATCCACAAAATCTGTGAGCAGCAACTGTTAGCAGCAATATATTCTGCTTCAGCTGTTGATGTAGACACAGATGTCTGTTTCTTACAAAACCAAGACACAAGCTTATCACCAAGGAACTGGTAAGTTCCTGATGTGCTTTTCATGTCTACTCTGCATCCAGCATAATCAGAATCTGAGAATCCAGTTAATTCAAATTCTGATGCAATTAGATACCAAAGTCCTAGATTTGGACAACCCTTTATATATCTCAAAATTCTTTTTAATAAAATAAGGTGAGATTCTTTGGGGTTAACTTGGAACTTAGCACAAATGCATGTAGCAAACATTATGTCTGGTCTACTAGTTGTTAAGTAAAGTAAAGAGCCAACAATTGCTCTATACACTTTCTGATCAACAGATTTCCCTGATTCATCATTGTCTACAACAACATTGGAGGGCATGAGTGTTTTCATATAAGAAGCATCAGGCATACCATATCTTTTCACTAATTCCATAGCATACTTGGATTGTGATATGAATATGCCATTAGGAGTTTGCTTCACTTGAAGGCCAATGAAGTAAGATAACTCACCCATATTACTCATTTCAAATTTGGATTGCATTAGGTCAGAAAATCTTTTGCATAAATTAAAATCAGTAGAGCCAAATATAATATCATCTACATAAATTTGAACTAGTAAGGTTTGATTCTTATGTATCCTGAAAAATAAAGTTTTATCAACATTGCCTCTACAGAATTTGTTCTCTAAAAGAAAATTAGCTAGGGTCTCATACCATGCTCTGGGAGCTTGCTTGAGACCATAGAGAGCTTTATTAAGCTTAAAAACATAAGAAGAGTGAGTTGGAGAGATAAAACCTAGTAATTGTTCTACATATACTTCTTTTATATCTCCATTTAAGAATGCACTCTTCACATCCATCTGATATACTTTAAACTTCTTGAAAGCAGAAAATGCAAGAAATATCCTGATAGCTTCAAGTCTTGCAACAGGAGCAAAGGTTTGATCATAATCAATTCCTTCTTCCTGAGAGTATCCTTGGGCTACCAATCTGGTTTTATTTTTGATAATCAAGCCTTGATCATCTAGTTTGTTCCAAAAGACCCATTTGGTGCCAATGACTGGATGGCCTCTTGGTCTTGGAACCAAATCCCATACTTTGTTCCTTTCAAATTGATTGAGTTCCTCTTGCATTGCAAGAATCTAGTTTGGATCTTGTTCTGCATCTTTTATTGATTGAGGTTCAATTTGTGATAGGAAACATGTATGCATCTGATTTTGGTTGAGTTGATGTCTTGTTTGAACACCTGCTGAGATGTCTCCAATAACTTGAGATATTGGATGATCTCTAACTGTGATGTGATCAACAGTTGGAGTGGGTTCAACAAGAGTTTCCTCTTGAGGGATTTGATCAGCTGTCACTTGATTAGAATTGTCAGCAAGATCTTCTGGATTATCTTCTTCTTCACTGTCTTCAATAGTTTGAGTTGATGGGAGTAGAGAGTCTTTATTCTGTAGATCCAATCCATTAAACTCTTCACATAGAGCTGGTACCTGCAAAGTACCTTTGGTAGAGGTGGTATTCCTCTGCTCATTCAATAGGTTAGTTTCATCAAAAGAAACATGCATGGACTCTTCTATCTTAAGAGTTGATTTGTTATAAATTCTATATGCTTTACTAGAAAGAGAATATCTAAGAAATATACCTTCAGCAGCCTTTGCTTCAAATTTCCTTAGATATTTCTTATCATTGTTATGCACATAGCATTTACAACCAAAAATCTTAAAATAATTAACCTTAGGCTTTTTATTCTTAAGCAATTCATACGGTGTTTTACCCTTGAGTTTGTGTATCAGACTCCTGTTAAACACATAATTTGCTATGTTCACTGCCTCTACCCAAAAAGAGAGTGGCAAGAGAGCATCAACAAGCAATGTAGTTGCTGATTCAATTAATGTTCTATTTTTTCCTTTCAGCTACCTCATTTTATTGAGGAGTTCTAGGAGCAGAGAAACATTGCCTGATCCCTTCTTTTCCACAGAATTCTCTCATCAGAAGAGATTCAAACTCAGTGCCATGATCACTTCTGATCAATGCAACTAGAGTAAAGTACTCAATCTTGATGGACCTAAGAAAGTTTGTCAAAACACTGAAGGTGTCAGACTTGTTCCTAAGAAAGAACACCCAAGTGAATCTAGAGAAGTCATCAACAATAACTAAAGTGTAATGTTTCCCTCCTAGACTCTGTATTGCAGTGGGTCCAAAGAGATCCAAATGCAGTAAGTACAGAATCCTAGGTGAATCACTCTTGGATAAAGATTTGAAACTACTCTTGGTCTGCTTTCCTAGTTGACAAGCCCTGCAGAGTCCTTCCTTCTTGTATGAACCAGAAGATAGTCCTCTTACTAGATTGTCCTTGGAGAGCTTAGAGATAGTTCTAAGGTAAATATGTCCTAGCCTTTTATGCCATAATTCATTTGTTTTACTTATTGAATTAAATAAACAAATGTCTGAATTGGCAGAATCAAAATTAACTAAATAAATATTTCCTTGTCTAATACCAGATAACACATTGATATTCATATTATTGGTAATAAGATATAAAGAATGATTAAAAGTTACCTGATAACTTTCATCACATAGTTGGCTTATGCTGAAGAGGTTATGCTTGAGACCCTTGACATATGCTACCTCTTTGAAGGTAACTGTTCCAACTCTGATTTTTCCATATCCTTTAGTTTGTCCACAGTTGGAGTCTCCAAAAATCACTTTGGGTCCAAGCTTTGCCTTGTAATTGCTTAGATTGGCCTTGTTTCCTGTCATGTGCTTAGAGCACCCACTATCCATATACCAATGTTCTTCTAAGTTTCGATAGCTTTGTAGCTGCACAACAGAAAATAAACTAGTTATTCTTGACCCAGACTACCTTGGGTCCTTTTGTCTTACCACAAAATTCTGAAATGTAAAAAATCTCAGGCTGATCCTAATCGCCTTGTGGATGATATCTCCTAGGAGGAATAATCCACTCAGTAAAGGGATTCTTAGTATGTTGAGAATGAGAATTCTTTTGAAATGCAGTATATTTGTTGATCGACGAACTTGGCTAAGTTCGTCGATCGTCGTTCGACGAATTGAAGTTATTTTGTCAAGCGTCGTTCGATGAATAGCTATACTGTAAGTCTGTATTCAGTGTTCGTCGATCACCGTTTGACGAATTCATGTGATTTCATCGAGCGCCATTCGACAAATTCTTTTGAATTCTTTTATTCTTAACATCCTTGCTTGAGATGTTCTTACCTACTTCTACCGCCTCTTTGCTCTTGGCAGAAATGAACTTCACTGGAGTAGATAGGATGTCTTTATTAAGAAGATATGGCTGACATGATGATGCACCCAAGCCGAGTTTGCCATTGAGTCTGGCATTTACAGTGCTTGTGATGTCCATCAGTTTGATGCTTCTCCCATTGAGGGATTCTTCAAACTTTTTAGCCTCAGATAATTTGTTCTCAATGAGAACAATATGTTATTTGGAGGCAACCAGTTCTTTCTTAAGATTGGCATTTTATTCAGTCAGTTGATTCATTTCAACCAACTTACTTCTGAGGGAAATTATTTCCTTCTCAGATTTAATTAAATCTAAACAAAGTGTTTTAAATTCATTTTTGAAATCATTTGAAGTAAAATCAAAGGTAGAGATTGTTGGAACATGGTCTTCCGCATCTCCTAGGTTTGAGAATAACAAATCCTATGTGTATTTGATCTTGTGTGTTTAAGTGTGCAGGAAAACAAAGTCCATATGACTCAAGGATTACATAAGAAGGTTGCCCCCAAATTTGAGCCATCAAATCCAACACTCATACTAGTGCCGGCGGTATCACCTAGTGCCCGGCGCTAGCGATGATCTGCGCAATCCCGGGAGCACATATAGAAGGAGATAGCGCTTGGCGGTAGCCGATAGCGCAGGCGGTAGCGCAGAGCACAGAAGGCAAGAGAGAAATGTTTCCTCGGATTGAAGATCCTGCCACGCAGAATATTGCCTAATCTGGGATAGCGCCGGCGGTAGAGATAGCGCAGGCGCTAGCTCCAAGGCTATAAAAAGGACCCCTTGGATCCATCTTCTTCATCCTCTTGAGATCCAAAATTCCAGAGCTTCGTGCCACAACATAGAGAGGAAGGTTCAGAGAGATACTCCCACAAATCCATAAAGGCTTAAGGAGATCCGTGGAGAAGATTTCAACACGGTCATCATCGTGACAAAAGACCGCATCGACTACGATCATACTCTGCGGGCCTTCGTCCACTTCTCCAAGAGATCCATATAGGGAGTTCTTATATTGTTGTTTATTTATTTCACATCTTTTCTTATAATCGTTTAGTGAACTCGCCTCGTGTTGGTGACTAGGTCTGGGTAGGACTTAGGGCAGAAATTCGCCTTGTGTTGGCGACTAGGTCTCGGGTGTAGGTCTAGGGGGTGCTCGAGGCCATATCCGGGGAAGGGTTGGCTAGAGCGGCTTGAGGCCGTATCCGGGGAAGGATCGGCTAAATCCAACCGGTTCGTGGGGATACGAGTCGGTATAGAAAACAAAAAGAGTTTTTCATATTTCGCTTTGATTTCTAGCGTCATTGAAATCAAAATTTTGTAATCAATTTTATTAATAATAATCATGCCTCTCTTTGTGTAATAAAATTGATTTGTTCTTCATTTCTCTAAATTGTTTATTATCCTCTTCTTTATTATAAAACAATTTAGATCTTTATTCAAAATCACTATTTTGATCTCTTATCTTAAGCAAATATATCAAAATATAATATAAGTTTGTAAAACCCTTATTCACCCCCCTCTAAGGGCGCCTACCGATTCAACAAGTGGTATCAGAGCGGTTTTATTCCAATCGGCTTAACAACCAGGAATAATGGCGTCTCATGATCTCGCTTATATTAGTGGGGTAAATTTGTATGAAGAAGAAAAATCTCTTAAACCACCTTTATTCGAAGGGAGAAATTATAAAGGGTGAAAATTTTTAATGGAAAAGTTTATTAAAAATTTAGATATCAATGCATGGGATATAGCAATTGTTAGACCAGCGGATGAATCAAATAAACAGGAATGTCATCTAAATGCAAAAGCTTTAAATAGTATTTTCTGTGCTTTATCTCACGAAATTTCAAAATTAATATATTGTTTTTCTAGTGCATACAAAGTATGAAAATTTCTTGAAGAAATATATGATTCTCCATTTATAGGTATGGCACAAATGCAGGAAGTGGAGAACATACAAGATTGCACATCAAATGGAAAAGAAGAATTCCCATCTTTGGAAGAGGAATGCCAAATAGATGAAGACAACAAAGAAAATTCGTGCTCAAATCTCACAGCATCCAAAAGCGCTGTAAGAAAGTCTAATTCTTTTTCTTATTTCCATATACAAAAAATTGCTAAACGTAGAATGAAGAAATTAATAATTGCTAATAAGTGATTACATTTTGAAAGTGCACAGTTTACCTCACTAGAATTCTCTAGAGGGGGGGGGGGGGGGGGGGGTGAATAGAGATTAAAAATTATTTTGTGCAAAGTTAATATATATATGTGTATGATCACAGATTATAGCTTCCCACACACCAACAAGAATTAAACAAGTAAAGAAAGTAAATGCAAGAAAAGAAATCACAGCACAACACAAGAAAATATAGTGGTTCCCCAAACTTTGGGTAGTCCACTCTTCTACCCCCTTGGTAGGAATTCACTATCTTGCACTGAATCTTTTGATAAGGAGACTCTTAGAACCACCCTGAGTCTTTTGATAAGGAGACTCTTAGAACCAACTGAGTCTTTTGATAAGGAGACTCTTAGAACCAGTACAACTAAATTTTTTGAAGAGTGATTCTAAAAACTCTTTTACAATATGTGAGAATGAAAATAATAAAAAGGAAAAGAAGTATTTAAAACAAGAATGAATCTTCTTCCTAGCAAGAAGATTGGAAGCACAAGAAGTAGTGAATTAAATCTTTCTTCTATAGAGAGAAGAAGATTTGTAGCTTTTCTCTCTTATGTGAGAGCTATCAGAATTTGCAGCAGAGTGGCTTCAGAAGAAGAAGGAGAAGATGAAGGCTTTGTCTCTGCAGCACACTATCACTTTTCTCAGCTTATCTCTTTATTCTTTTGGGAGCTTTTCCTCTATTTCAAATGTATGTGGTAGATCACTCATTCCCCTTTCTCTGCCGACCTCCTTGGTTATTTATTGCCCTGTTCATTAAAATAACACTATAGGAGAGTAATCAATTAGCAGGCAGAGTATTAGAAAGAAAGAGAAATTTACATAACAGTTATATCCATAGAAGGAAAGTATTCAATCTGATTTCAAATAATGTCCATAAAGGATTTAATCAATTTAGCCAAGAATCTAATAGAAGGAAAGAATGATTCAGAACGGCTATAAAATATTAACATTATTCCATAAAAATCAGATCTACTGAAAGAAGGAAAGAGATCTGGCGCATATTTAAATCTGTCACATAAATCGACGTGCGTCGATTACCATTTGACGTAAGCGTCGAATTCATCCTGGCTGGACGTCGAGAGGAGAATAAGGAAGGTGCGTCGACAACGGTGCGTCGACTATATTAGATGCGTCGACTAGAAATCAGAGTAACGTCGACAACACATACGTCGAAATCTTCCTAGAGTTACTTCGACTCAATCTGAAGGAAACGTTGACTACATTTCGATGTTGCGTCGAATACTATTCGACGCATATTTACTTAGCCTTATTTTTCATTCATAGAATTCTTCTTTTTAACTCATTTCTAGGGGTTAAGAGAAATCATTTTCCCAACAATCTCCCCCTATTTGTCTTAACCCTATTTAGAGGGAAATTGTACTAGCATATAATTAACCCAGCACAGCATTTGTAAGGATAAGAAATATATTAAATAATCAGAAGAGAAAGTGGAATAAGAAAGCATATGACAAGTATTCGTCTTTCACAGAAATTTAAACTAGAAACTTCTTTTTGTACATGAAGTTAACAAAAGCAGAATAAAGTTTCCTAGATAAGTTTTCAATAGCATCAAGAATGTAGCCCCTGACTCTATCAGGTCGTTCCTGGACATTCCTGATGATTGTATGCAGTTTTTCCAATAGTTTATCACCATCAGGGATTGTGTCATTTATGGAGTAGCCTTTGCTGATGATGATTGCTGCTTTTTCATCAATCATCTCAATTGTAATGTTTTGAACTTTCTTTTCAGTAGGCTTGATCTCAGGTGGTCCCTTGTTATCAACCTTGGGCCTATATATTGTTTTCTTTTCTGATTGCTGCTTCTCTGGAATGTCAGCCATTTTTTCTTTCCCTTTCCAGGGTGAGGCATGCCACTTGTCTAATTTTATAGGTCTGTTGGGCTTCTTGTAGGGAATGTAAGTATCTTCTGTACACCCTACACCCTTCTTGTCTTTTTGACCTTTATCTAGGATGATCCCTGCCTGAGGGTTTTTCTTTTGATAAGCTTCAATATCAAACAATTTCTTTGGAATTCTGATAGAAGATTCAGCAAGAATTTGTTCTTTAGTCATTCCCTTGTTGATCTTTTCCATCCAGGCAATCCTTTTATCTTCCACTTCTTTCCTAGCTGCTTCATATTCATACAGTTCTCTTTCTCTTATCTCTTCATGCCTCTTTTCCATGTCAGGGTCATTGTACTCCTTCACAGGGCTGTTAGGAGTGATAATAGGCATCTTTTCAAATCTTTTTATTTGCTCACATGCTTTTCTATACTTCCTTTCTTTTGCATACTCTCTCCTTTCTTCTTTGGAGAAGTTTTGCCAGTAGGGAATGGCTTCTCTTTTCCTTTTCATCTGTCCTCTTGAACTTTGCCTAGGTAGGATTTGTTTGGAGAAGCTTGCCACTTGTGGAGGTAGAGGTAGCAGAGGAGGTAGAGAAGAAGGTTGAAGTGGAGGTAGAGGTAGAGGTGGAGATGAAGGAGAGTGAGTTTTCTCTTTGAGTGGAGAGGGAACAATATCAAGAAGAGGAGTCTGTTCTGCAATAGAAGGCAGAATGACTTCAGGTAGAATGATCTCTGCTGAGGGATGATTGTCTCCTCCAAGCTCTTTTGTAGGGATGTCCTCAAGTAGAGGTGTCTTCAGCTTGATGTAACTGGCAGAGAAGCCAGGGGAGTGATGTTGAAGTTCCTCCTCACATAAGGGTGCATCAATCCATATCTGTCCATTCCAATCATCAGAGGTGACTGCTTCTTCCTCCCCCTGGATTTCTGGGTTCTTTACTACAAGAATCTCCCCCTGGTTATATGGATTATCAATTCTGAATTCTGAATCCACAGCATGCTCCTCTTCAGTGTTGTAAGAGGAAGATTCACCAAAGTGTTTGATGAAGGTGTAGTCAGAGTGATTTGAGAGGAGTGGAGCCTATAATGGAATTGGAGTAATAGTTAGAGAGAATACTTAGAGTTGGATAGAAGAGAGTTAAATCTGAGCTTTAAGTGAGATCAAAGACCTGGCAAGAGGGGTTTCTGGAGCAACTCCCCCCTGGTTTATATCTTTCAGTAAGGATGTAAACCTTTGTGGCGACAGAGGTTCTTCTCGAAGAAGAGCATGAAGCTCAGGAAGAGAGGCAGATAGGGTGGCCAATTTGGCTACACAGGTGGTGATCATATTGGCACATTCATTGGAGAAGTTGGTTAGACGTGTCTGGAAGTCGGTGAGAAGATTTTCCAGAGCATCGTTCATCGCTTTGATAAGGGCAGTTTGAACAGGAGTAGGCGCCATTGATGCAGAAGGAGAGAGAGGTGGAAGACAGAGTTTTGGCGGGTTCAAAAAGGTATATGTTATGAAATAAGAAGTATTATTTAAAGAAGATGAAACGTCGAGAAAGGAAACAGAAATCAAGGTAATCCAATCGTCAGAAGAGGAAGTAAGGATTTGATTCTAATTTTAACCTGAAGTCGTCGTTACGTCGAATGGATGTCGACGTTTGCGTCGATATAGAGTTGGCGCTCCGTGGAGATCGGCCAGCCTGGAGCTCTATCGACGTGATCATAGTAATGCGTCAATATGAATTCGACGGTGCGTCGATAAAAGATCGACGTAACTTTGTCTAATGGAAATTGGTGCCAACGTCGAGTTTGTCTCAACGGAGCGTCGATATGTATTCGACGCATCTGCAAGAAGTTTTCTTAGATTGTCGGATTCCTTTAGAGTTCCCTAACAATGGTGTTTACAAGCTTCCATCAAGCATACCTAAGGTGTTTATGAAGTAGTTGTGCTTGGTTTCATCCAAAGGTTTTGTAAAAATGTCTGCTCTTTGATTTTCTGTGGGTATATATTCTAAGGTTATCTTACCTTTTTCAACATTGTCTCTAAGGAAGTGATGTCTGATCTCTATGTGTTTGGTTCTACTATGAAGGACTGGGTTGTTGGAGCTTGCTTTCCGCATCTCTTGGTTTGAGAATAACAAATACCGTGTTGTATTTGATCTAGTCTTTTGTGTGTTTATAGTGGCCAGGTTGTATAGGTTCAATGAGGAGACAAGTCCTCATTCATGGGCATGATCCGAGAACGACAAGTCTCAGGTTGGATGAGTTTTGTGTGCTGATCTTAAAATGGCCATAACTTTCAATCCAGGAAGAGTTACGGAATGTGCCACCCCATTTCGGAGATGAGAACGACTCAATCTACAGTCTGGAGAAGTTTCGGATGGCAAAAATGAAGAGTAGATGTCGCCCAGGCGATAGTCACTGTCGCCCAGGCGACAGTCAATGTCGCCCAGGCGACAGCAGAGAAGTTACAACTACTTTCCCCCACGGCAGCACGACGAAAAACAGTTTTGAGATGTCGGAAATCCGACATCGATGTCGCCCAGGCGACAGCTCGGAGGTTACAACAACTGCCCACGACAGCACCACGACCGGCAGTTTTGCGCTGTCGGAAAATTCCGACAGTCACTGTCGGAATTCCGACAGCGATTTTCTATAAATTGACACCTTGTGTTCGTGCATTTCAACCACTAAAGATTCTAAGTCCCTTCCTGAGTGCATTCCATCCAGAGAGCTCCAGAACCTCATGAACTCCCATTTATGCTGAGAAGGTTTGAAATTGAAGACGAGATCGGACGCGCTTCTACATCAAGGATCATCTCGAGGCTTCAACCTTCCTTTCAGAGATCTGAATTTCTAGGGAGTTCTTATTTTATCTTGTATTTTCATTTATATACATTTTACTTTGTATTGGTAGGGAAAATCGCTTCCTTGTGCGGAGCGTCTAAGTCCTTGCGTGGCTTAGGGGAAAATCGCTTCCTTGTGCGGAGCGTCCAAGTCCTTGCGTGGCTTGGTGGGAAATCGTGGCCTTGTGTGCTACGTCTAGATCTTGGGAAGATCTAGAGGATAGGCTTGGGCTTGGTCTAGGGAGAGACAAGTGATAGCCTTCCGATCCTTGGGAGAAGGATTGGTAAACAAAAAGAAATTTACATTTGTACGCCTCCGATTTCTAGCGATATAGAAATCAAATTTATGTAAACACTTTTTCATATATATAATCATGTCTCTTTTGTGTTTACTTGATTTGTATCATTTGGCGTAATCTCTATTATATTGTGTTCTAAGTTTTCAATTCTAAATCTAAATTGTTTATTTCAATCTCCTTCATTATAAAACAATTTAGTAATTATCTTGAAAATTATAGAAAGAATTTTATTCCCTTATTCACCCCCCCCCCTCTAAGGGCGCCGTAAGATCCAACAATTGGTATCAAAGCAGGTTATTCCAAATCGGCTTAACAACTGGGAATAATGGCGTCTCTTGATCATGATCTCGCTTCTACTAGTGGGGAAAATTTTAATATAAATGAAAAAAATATTATCACCACCTTTATTTATGGGCAAAAATTTTAAAGGGTGGAAAATATTAATGAAAAATTTTCTTAAGACCTTAGATGAAAAAGTTTGGAATATTACTATTAAAAGGTCATCTAGCGTACTAACTAGAAACGAAATTATTTTAAATGCAAAATCTATGAATAGTATATTTTGTGCGTTAGACCAAAATATTTTCAAACTTATTTATACTTTACCTACCGCATATGAAATTTGGAGTTTTCTTGAAAGAACTTATGATTCTCCTTCTACAGGTACGAAACATTCACAAGAACCGGAAAATATGCAAGCCTATGCAAATATTCAAGAAAGCTACACAAAGGATGGATCCATAGAATGCTCATCAAGCGGAAAGGATGATGGACACTCTTGTTTGGAAGAGGAAGATGAAGAAGACAACGTCACAATATTGGACTCAGTTGATGGCAACACATCAAGCAAAAGAGAAGACGGAAACTATTGCAAGGTAAGAAAATCTAAATCTTCTCTTTTTGTAAAAAATTCTATTTCTACATCTCGTATGCTTAAAATTGCTAAACGCAAAATTTTAAAGTTAAAAATTGCTAATTCAAAATTACGTTTAGAAAATAAATCTTTAAAAGCAAACGATAACGTAGAATCAAATATTGATGTGTTAAATTCTCTTTCGCGCACTTTAGTTAAAATTCCTATTCCTTGTCTTAATTGCAATTTATTAAAAGAAAAATTCAAGGAAATTGAAAAAGGGCTCTTAATTTCTAAAAGGCATAATGAAAAATTGATAATTGAAAATGATGTTTTATCTTGCAAGTTAATACAATTAAAATCTTTTGTTGAAAAATTTCAAATGTCATGTAAGGAATTTCATCATAAGATTTTGAATAACAAGGATAAATTAACTTACAAAATCATTTCTAAAAAGGATCATTTTCATACTTTAAATCAAAAGGAGTTTAGTTTCAAAAAGAATTATGATCCTCACAAAATTCTTAAGAGTCATTATTATAAGTCTCAATATATTTTCAATCATGACTCAAATTTAAAAACTCCTTTTCATGAAAATCAAACTATAAAATATACTCCTTCATATTATAAGAGTATGTCTATAAGAAAGAGTGGAAATGAAAATCATCAAAATAAGAATCAATTTTTTAAAACATATTGTAACCCACTCTTTCAACAATCACTTCTAAAGAAAGACAATCACTCTTATAAACTTTCAAAGAATCTATATAATAAAATTCATTATGATTATCATCATCAATCTATTTTGAAAAATAATTTGAATAAACATAAATCACAAATGAATTATTTTTCAAACAAATATAATCATGTAAAGATGTCATATAATCATAATATGAATTTAAAAGAAAAACAACCAAAGTATGAGTGGAGGCCCAAAATTAAAAACGAAACACTAACTCCACTTGTAAAGGCCCATTCATCACTTTCTCTCCAAAAGCCTACTCGATGTATTTGGGTACCCAAAGGAACCATCCCACTTGGTCCCCTTTGGATACCTAAATCTCTTATTCATTAGAATTATCGTATTGCATGAAGTAGAAATAAATTAAATATAAAATATCATTACTCTACTTCATGATATGCTTAATTGCTTTTTCTTTTATTTGTTTTTCTTATTGTTGAGCCAACACCTAAGGTCACTTAGATATATTATGAAATATGACTTTTACATTTTAAGCCTAACATATAACATTAAGTCATATATTTTTCAAAGTGATCTATATCTCATCTTTGATTGTTCTTTATCTTTTTTAAATCCTTTATCCATCTATGTCTTGAATTAACATTATCATTTGAATATTGAAATTTTTTTTAAGACTAATGAATTTTTTTTTAAATGGATTTAAATGGTTTATTAAAGGGCTTAAGCTAAAAATTAAAATGCGCAATGTTATGATAATCTTCTATTTTATTTGCTGCATATGATAGCCCTTATAATGAAGAATATTATCTAGAAAAATTGAAAAAAAAATTCATCTAAACGCATGTTTAAATCTTTCAAAAATGCGAGTTTACGATCAAAACTTCAAACATCCATATTGTTTGATCCGCTCGCCTGATTTTTGCGTTTAATATATTTTTGGAAAGAGCACAAAAATCTCCATCCAATGGCAATCTAGGCTTGTTCATTTGAGTTCTCTTGGTGCTATCAACTTTCCCAATTACAACTCCGTTTTTAAAAGCTATGTTAGTTTGCTTGATTTCGAAATTTCTGTGTTTATGAATTTTTTCATCACACGCTATCCTTAGAATAATTGTTTCATATTTTATATTATGTGTGTGATGTGTGTCACCTATGTTTGCATGTAACTTAGACCTTAGAATCATCTTGTATCATTAAGATCAAATCAAAAGTTTAATCATTTCATTCTAGGTCTAAAGAAAATTAATTTGAAAACTTCTCATATTTCATGCAACATAATCTCCATTAATCCTATGTAATAACATTGCATTCAAACTCATCATCCTAGCATTGCTTCTTGGTCTATGCTTATATATTTATGCTGGGTTGAACACTTACAATGTTATTCATCTTTCATGATAACTATGTGATTTGAAATTATATAGAATATTAAAATTCCAACAAACACATAGTTTATGGATTAATCATTAGAATATATATATGAATATTATATCATAAATCATATATTATCATGCAAAACCAAAGATCAATAGATTCAATTATTGAATGCAAATTTTATTATAAATTTCAAAACATTCTATATGTGATCTTTGTCTTTAATATGTTTACATGATCATCATTTCTAGGCTTAAAAATCAAACATGCTTATTCAAAGAAGATCACTATATCACTATATCACAAGTCTAGAAGAATTAGAATTTACATACATCATGATGATCTGAGATATATTCTATGCCAATTTGTCTATAATCATAAATCATAATTCATGTTCTATCAAGACATATCTCAAATCGATAATAGGAATTATGAATCTTATGATAAAAATTATGAATAATGTTTTCTTTACATTATTTGATGTATTGATTTGCTTTGCTAGTGATTGCATGTATCTCTCATATTTGTAGACTCTAGAATCAACTTTGTAATGAAAGTATAAATCAAACTAAATCATCACTCCATTCTAGATCTATAATTTGAAATTCTATTTTGAAATACATGCAATATTAATATTAATCTTATAACATGACATGAAACCCAAAACTCATCATACTAGCATTGTCACTTATTGAATATTAGTAATTGTGCTAGTTATCTCATTTCGTCATCTCATAAAAAGTAGAAAAGCAATGCGGATTTATATAACTCATCACATTAAACAAAACCCATAGTTTTTATATCAACCCTTAGATTTAAAAGCATAGGTTGTCCAAAAGATTATTTCACCTATGACTTTATATCTCACAATAGCGGGGGCGTAGGGTTGTATGCATTAGAGACCTAACCTCTAAGTCATGTCTTGTCCTTAACCAGGGAGGGTTCCAGTGGGGCCTTGCGAGGCACTGGGGGGAAAGAGTGCTAGGTTGAGTGTTCTCTAGTGTGTGCATATGAGACTAACACCCCAACCTACGGCATGCGTGCAGCTCCTCATGCCCATCCGTCACTTAGTACGGGGCTAGGGTGTAGACATTTAGTCGGGGTAGTTTCTAATCTTAGGACATACCTATATTACGTACTGCATGAACATTTTATTTACTTATCACTTAAATCATGCATATTTTGGGTTGTTTAATAAAAATGTCCTCATGTGTTTGCATAATTTATCTTTTTGAGCTTAAATGTTTTTGTAAAACACATGTATTTGAAAAAGCTAAAGTTTTATGCAAATTTGAGCAATCAAGACATCTCTGAAAATTCTGAAATTTCAGCATGGAACTACTCTAAGGACACTTAATCAAAATAAAAAATCAGATTTTTAAAATTCTCAAAAAATCGAGTACTGTTTCCAGCGCTAGCGCTAGCGCCGGCGCTAGCGTGGGTGTTGGAATTTTCTGATTTTTAAAATTTCTGAAAATCCATAAAAATATGTTGGTTCATATTTTTTACTTATTTGTTGTGTTTCTGACTTTTGTTATTTTTGTTTTATTTATATTATGAAAAATCAACTACAAAAGATCAAAATTCAAAAATACAAAATTTTTTTTTGCTATTTGTGTTTTTAATCATATTATGAAAAATCAACTACAAGAGTTCAAAATTAAAAAAATATACAAAAATATGTTTTTGTTATTTTTTTTATTATGAAAAATCTACTACAAAAATTCAAAATTAAAAAATTACAAAAATATGTTTTTGTGATTTCTGTTTTTATTTGATTTAAAAAAAAAGATTAAACTTAAAAAAAAACTGTATGATCTTTATTGCCAATATCAAGCATGTATGAATTCTATTATTTAGAATTATTTACAATGTTAAAATTTATTTCTTGAAATTTCTATGAACATTGTTTTGATTATCATGCTTTGATATATCTATTTAAGTGCATCAATTGTATTGAAAAATGTGTAGAACCAAGCTTAGCACGCCTCTAAGTATGAGTAAATGTTTTATGATTGATAATGATATATTTCACTCACTTATTTTGGTAATCAACATGTGTGTCTAAATCTAAAATGCTTGCTTGTGTATTGTATTTGTACAATGAATTAAAACTTGCATAAGTTTTTTACCTACACTACATTTGAATTGCACTTATGAAATTTAGAAAAGTGGTTAAAAGTTAAAAAAAAATTGGGTTTGCAAAACAAGTGTATTCGGAGAATGTTGTCTCACAAATATGAACAAAAAAATATATATATGTAGACAAATATAACTCCACCAAGCACTACTTGAACCTCCTGATAAGTCTTCATAAGCATTGTGAGGTTGAGCACCTTGGAAAGAATAGTAAAGTGGCTTGTGCAAACCTTAGTTATTACACCACTTTGCTAAAAAAATAAATAAATTATGTGCATTAAAAGTGTGTGAAAGTAATTTACTTATGTTTTATTGTGCACTTTACTTTACATATGTCTTGTATTTTGATGATTTAAATCAATTGTTAACATTGCCCAAAATACACTTATGTGCACATCATTATCTTTCATAACACTTCTTCTCATAAGTATTGGATTCTAATGCTTTATCTATACTACTCTTTATATAAAAATGCACTAGATAACCTATCATGATCTCTACAATGTTTTGGTATCTCTTGAACTTAAAATTAAGTAACATTGTAGTATAATCTCTCTTTAATATGTTCATTTCATGCTTGGTATCTTTATGAAAAACTTTGAGATTTCAAAAAGGTTAAAACATCTTTCAATTTTGAACTAAAACTCATATTTTTACTTATGCTTTTCATGCTTACAAAAATGATGTTTCTTATAATCTTCCGCTTGCTTACAACTCTTATCTTTTTATTTGAAATCTCTTTTATATACTATGCTTCAACTCTTTATCATTTCATATATTTAAAAGCTCGATCATGCTTTGTTATTTAAATGCCTCCTTACTACCCTCACCCCACCTTCTTTTGATAATACCAAAAGGGGGAGATTAATTCAAGAAATCTAGAAGATTAAGGGGAGAATAATTAAATAATGCACCATTGCAATTAATTATAACATTTAGGGGGAGCATACATTTAGGGGGAGAATACAATTTAGGGGGAGTATATTAAAAAGTTTTCATGGAAAGCGTCTATTGCTCGATCATGACAACCCACTTTTGGTAATAACAAAAGGGGGAGAATAAAATGAGAAATCTAGTGACATATATATTTAGGGGGAGTAAAATCTGTCACGCAGTAAACCTTTTATTCATGCATATCTTTTATCGCACTTATCTATAAACTCACTAATTTCTCATATGGGTATTTGTTATTATCAAAAGGGGGAGATTGTTGGAGCTTGCTTTCCGCATCTCTTGGTTTGAGAATAACAAATACCGTGTTGTATTTGATCTAGTCTTTTGTGTGTTTATAGTGGCCAGGTTGTATAGGTTCAATGAGGAGACAAGTCCTCATTCATGGGCATGATCCGAGAACGACAAGTCTCAGGTTGGATGAGTTTTGTGTGCTGATCTTAAAATGACCATAACTTTCAATCCAGGAAGAGTTACGGAATGTGCCACCCCATTTCGGAGATGAGAACGACTCAATCTACAGTCTGGAGAAGTTTCGGATGGCAAAAATGAAGAGGAGATGTCGCCCAGGCGACAGTCACAGTCGCCCAGGCGACAGTCAATGTCGCCCAGGCGACAGTCAATGTCGCCCAGGCGACAGCAGAGAAGTTACAACTACTTTCCCCCACGGCAGCATGACGAAAAGCAGTTTTGAGATGTCGGAAATCTGACATCGATGTCGCCCAGGCGACAGCTCGGAGGTTACAACAACTGCCCACGACAGCACCACGACCGGCAGTTTTGCGCTGTCGGAAAATTCCGACAGTCACTGTCGGAATTCCGACAGCGATTTTCTATAAATTGACACCTTGTGTTCGTGCATTTCAACCACTAAAGATTCTAAGTCCCTTCCTGAGTGCATTCCATCCAGAGAGCTCCAGAATCTCATGAACTCCCATTTATGCTGAGAAGGTTTGAAATTGAAGATGAGATCGGACGCGCTTCTACATCAAGGATCATCTCGAGGCTTCAACCTTCCTTTCAGAGATCTGAATTTCTAGGGAGTTCTTATTTTATCTTGTATTTTCATTTATATACATTTTACTTTGTATTTTATCTTGAAAATCGCTTCCTTGTGCGGAGCGTCTAAGTCCTTGCGTGGCTTAGGGGAAAATTGCTTCCTTGTGCGGAGCGTCCAAGTCCTTGCGTGGCTTGGTGGGAAATCGTGGCCTTGTGTGCTACGTCTAGATCTAGGGAAGATCTAGAGGATAGGCTTGGGCTTGGTCTAGGGAGAGACAAGTGATAGCCTTCCGATCCTTGGGAGAAGGATTGGTAAACAAAAAGAAATTTACATTTGTACGCCTCCGATTTCTAGCGATATAGAAATCAAATTTATGTAAACACTTTTTCATATATATAATCATGTCTCTTTTGTGTTTACTTGATTTGTATCATTTGGCGTAATCTCTATTATATTGTGTTCTAAGTTTTAAATTCTAAATCTAAATTGTTTATTTCAATCTCCTTCATTATAAAACAATTTAGTAATTATCTTGAAAATTATAGAAAGAATTTTATTCCCTTATTCACCCCCCCCTCTAAGGGCGTCGTAAGATCCAACATGGGTTAGATGCTATAGATATAGCACTAGAGCTATCACAATAAATCTTAGAGTTATTGACTTCCAGTTTGTAGTCAAGAAGCTGATTTTGCATCCACAAGATTTGTGAACAACAGCTCCCAGCAGCTATATATTCAGCCTCTGCTGTTGAGGTTGAGACTGAGGTTTGTTTCTTACTAAACCAAGAGATTAATCTGTCACCTAGGAATTGGCAAGTGCCAGATGTGCTTTTTTATCAACCCTACATCCAGCATAGTCTGCATCTGAGAAACCTATTAATTCAAAGTTGGTTTCTGCTGAATACCATAGACCTAGTTCAGGAGTTCCCTTTAGGTATCTAAGAATCCTTTTTACAGAGGTGAGATGGGATTCCTTTGGTTCAACCTGAAATCTAGCACATATGCAAGTTGCAAACATAATGTCAGGTCTGCTAGCAGTGAGATATAGAAGGGATCATATGATTGCCCTATATGTCTTTTGATCTATTGATTTTCCTTTATCATCTTTTTCTATAATGTCATTGGTTGCCATGGGTGTTTTCATGGTAGATGCTGATTCCATACCAAACTTTTTGATTAGCTCTTTAGTATATTTTGATTGTGAGATAAAGATTCCTTCACTACTTTGTTTTACTTGTAGCCCTAGGAAGTATGAGAGTTCTCCATACTACTCATTTCAAATTTAGATTGCATTAGATTAGCAAATCTTTTACACAGTTTAGGATGAGTTGAGCTAAAGATAATGTCATCTACATATATTTGAACAAGGAGGAGTTGGTTTTTATGGGTTCTAGTAAAGAGTGTCTTGTCTACTTTTCCTCTTTCAAAGGAATTTTCTAGAAGAAAATTTGAGAGAGTTTCATACCAAGCTCTAGGTGCTTGCTTAAGACCATATAGAGCTTTGTTAAGTCTATAAACAAAGTTAGGAGAAGAGGGATTAACAAAACCTGGTGGTTGCTCCACATATACTTCTTCTTGAAGATCACCATTTAGAAAAGCACTCTTGACATCCATTTGGTAGACTTTCATCTTCATGAAGGCTGCATAGGCAAGAAAGAGCCTGATTGCCTCTAATCTGGCTACTGGAGCAAAGGTCTGGTTGTAGTCTATCCCTTCTTCTTGTCTATATCCTTGTGCTACAAGTCTTGCCTTGTTCCTGACAATTACTCCAGTGGAATCTAATTTGTTTCTATATACCCATTTTGTGCCAATCACTGGGTAGTTTCTTGGTCTTTCCACTAAATTCCATACTTTGTTTCTTTCAAATTGGCCTAGTTCTTCTTGCATGGCCATAATCCAGTGAGGATCACAATTTGCTTCCTCAAACTTCTTTGGTTCAACTTGTGATAGAAAGCATTGGAGCACCATCCCAGTGGAGACCTCGTGTCTTGTTCTTACTCCTGTATTGGGGTCTCCAATTACTTGAGTTTGTGGATGATCCTTCAAATTGATCCCTGTTCTGCTTGAACTTGTCAGTTGTTCTTCTTCTTCATTCTCAATGAGATCATTGTTCAATTGTTCTTCCTGAACCACGTTCTCTTGTGGAAATGGTTCTTGAATGCTCTTTTCTGAGGTTTCTTGTTCAGACTCCTCACTTGGTTCCTCTAACTGGTTTTCCTCTCCATTATCTGTATTCTCTAGAGCTAGTTGCTCAAGCTGGGTTTCTATGCTGTTGTTTTCCTGTGGAAAAGAACTAGTGGGAGTCTCCTCCCCCTTAAGTAGCATGTTAGTTTCATCAAATACAATGTGCATGGATTCTTCAATTTTAAGAGTTCTTCTATTGTAGCACCTATAGGCTTTACTAGATGATGAGTATCCCAGAAATATTCCATCATCAGACTTCTTGTCAAATTTGGCAAGATAATCTTTCCCATTGTTTAGAATAAAGCAAGCACATCCAAAAATTTTAAAATATTTAACAGTGGGTGTTTTATTTTTCAGGAGTTCATATGGAGTCTTTGATTTAGTTTTGTGTATGAGGCTTCTATTTAGAACATAGTTTGCAGTGTTGACTGCTTCAGCCCAAAAGGTTTTTGGTAATCCTGATTCTGCAAGCAGGGTCCTTCCTGATTCTATTAAGGTTCTATTCTTCCTCTCAGCAACTCCATTTTGTTGAGGAGTTCTAGGTGCTGAGAAGCTTTGTTTAATACCTTTTTCCTCACAGAGACTACAAATCATCTGATTCTCAAATTCAGTCCCATGGTCACTTCTTATAATTGAAACATTGGAGTTGAACTCAGATTGAATTTGTTTTATGAATTTTGAGAGAATTTTATGGGTTTCAGATTTAACCCTTAGAAAGAATACCCAGCTAAACCTAGAATAATCATCAACAATAACCAAGGTATAGGATTTTCCACCCAAGCTCTGAGTGGATATGGGACCAAAGAGATCCATGTGTAGTAAGTATAGGGCCCTGGGAGAGTCATCCTTACCAATGGGTTTGAAAGATGATTTGGTCTGTTTTCCCAGTTGGCAAGGTCTGCATGGAGAATCCTTAGAGTACCTACCCTTTGGTAAACCTCTGACTAGGTTATTCTTTGCTAGTTTACTAATGGTTTTGTAGTTTAGATGACCTAGTCTCCTATGCCATAGTTCATTTTTATCTATGATATTGTTGAATAAGCAAACTTCTGTGGGTGAAGAGCTAAAGTCCACTACATATACTTTTCCTTTTCTAGTTCCATTTAGTACTGTAGCACCAGTCTTGATATCAATAATATGGCAGAATAGTATGGTGAATTTTACCTCATACCTACCATTTTCACATATCTGACTTATACTTATCAGATTGTGCTTTAGTCCTTTGACTACTGCCACATTCTTGAAGGTGATTTTCCCTTCTTTGAAATCTCCAAAGCCCTTGGTTTGGCCACAGCTAGAATCTCCAAAGGTTACTGATGGTCCAAGTCTATCCTCAAAGTTGATTAATAGGTTTTTGCATCTTGTCATGTGCATGGAGCATCGACTGTCCAAGTACCACACCATCCTGGAGATGTGATACATCTGCACATAGAATTTTAAACATTAGTTTGGACCCTGCTGAGCTGGGGTCCCTTCCTCTCATTAGTAAAAGATTTAATAAAAGAATAAGTGGGTTTTTCAGGATATCCTTCCTTCTTATGGGGTACTGGCTTATCATACCAATCTTCTTGGATGATATCACAGAAATAATGTTCATAATAGAAGGACGTGGATTGAGAGACCTGTTTGGAAACAGAAAATTTTCTGTCTGAATTATTGCGTCGATAGGGATACGACGTAGACTTATGATTGCGTCGATATGAATTCGACGTAGGTTTCTGGTTGCGTCGATATGGAGTCGACGCTTTCTTCATTCTGAGTCTACTTTCAGTTGAAGCATGAGAGAGGTTGCGTTGAGTATAAGTCGACGCATTTTGGTATAAGCGTCGATTAGTACTCGACGCACGTTGGTAAGAATTCGATGCATGTTCAAATTTTTCCTGAGGATATTTTCCTAAGATTCCTTTATCTGTAATGGGATTAGGTTTATTAAAAACAGTGGTTATTTCAGGGCTTTCTTGTGATCTTTCTCATGTTAGATAAATCTCCCTAGTGAAGTGAATTGGAAGTTTCCAGACAAATTCGCTGGAAGTTTGAGGTTTAGATGCTTCCTTAGTATTCTGATTTAGCTGTCTAAATCTATTAGTGAGATTCTCAAAAATGTTTTTGAGCTTCTGACCTTTCCCATTAAGAGAGTCTTCAAAGACTTTAGCCTTTGCAAGCTCCTTTCTTAGTGTTAGATTTTCTGAATAGATTTTGTCTAATTCCTCTTCTGAGAGTTCTAGATTGAGCTTATAATTTGTATGATGTGTATTTACCTGTTTGAGATTTTTTAATTCAATTCTTAATTCTTTTACTTCTTTTTCAGATTTGATTAGATCTAAACAGAATTCTTTGAAACTTTGTTTGAAGTCAGTAGAAGAGAAATCTATATTATCAAGTATATTTACCATGGATGTATCATCAAGCTTCTCAGTGGCCATCAGACAGGTTTCCTCTTGCTTGACCTCTTGCTGATCATCATCTGATGAGGTACTTTCTTCAGATTCTGAATCACTCCAAGATTGAGCAATGAATCCTTTTTCTTTCTTCTTCTTCTTCTTTAGATCTGTTCTTTTTAGATCCTTCTTATTGTTGATCTCTTTAGCACAATCAGGTGCAATGTGTCCAGGTTTCCTTCTGGCCAGTAGACTGATCAACTCCTCATCACTTGTAGAGGGTACTCCTTCAACAGCTTTCAAAGCAATACTCTTTTCTTTTGGGAGTGGAGAAGCCTTTTCTTTTTCTTCTTTCTCAGCCCTTGTTTTCAACAGTTGTTCATAGGATTTCAATTTACCCAATAGGACATCTGTTGAGATTTCTTTTTGACTTATGGAGTCTTTGATTGGCCAGATTCTTGAATCCCAAGAGCTAGGGAAGCAAGTAAGCAATTTGTCATTTATCTCAGTAAGAGATATGTCCTTCTCAAGTGTTCTCAATTCATTGACTATGAGGCTGAAACTTGAATACATGTCAGCAACACTTTCACTCTCTTTCTTTTGGAAGTTTTCATATTGGGAGATGAGTAGCGCCTTTCTGTCCTGTTTCTCATCAGCACTTCCCTCAACCATTTTGGTGAGAGCTTCCCATACTTCCTTAGCTGACTCACACTCAGCAATCTTTTGGAAGATTTCATCTGAGAGAGTTGAAACTAGGATATTCATAGCCTTGGCATCATATGCTTGGGCTTTCTTTTCCTCTTCTGTCCATTCAGCCTTTGGAGCAAGTGCTTCAGTTACTTTTCCACTTGAATCCTTTTTGAATGGCTTGGGGGGACCTGTCATGACAACATTAAATAATTCATCATCAATAGAGTTTAAATAGATTCTGATTCTTGTTTTCCAAAGTGCAAACTTTTCAAGGTTGCAAGTTGGTGGTCTGGTGGAAGCATAATCTTTGATTTGTGCCATGAAAATAATTTTGTAGAAAAATATATATATATAAGGTAGGACCTTTTTGATCAAGGAGTTAACCTTTGTAGATCAACCTGCCTCTGATACCAATTGAAAGTGCACAGTTTACCTCACTAGAATTCTCTAGGGGGGGGGGGGGGTGAATAGAGATTAAAAAATATTTTGTGCAAAGTTAATATATATATGTGTATGATCACAGATTATAGCTTCCCACACACCAACAAGAATTAAACAAGTAAAGAAAGTAAATGCAAGAAAAAAATCACAGCACAACACAAGAAAATATAGTGGTTCCCCAAACTTTGGGTAGTCCACTCTTCTACCCCCTTGGTAGGAATTCACTATCTTGCACTGAGTCTTTTGATAAGGAGACTCTTAGAACCACCCTGAGTCTTTTGATAAGGAGACTCTTAGAACCAACTGAGTCTTTTGATAAGGAGACTCTTAGAACCAGTACAACTGAATTTTTTGAAGAGTGATTCTAAAAACTCTTTTACAATATGTGGGAATGAAAATAAGAAAAAGGAAAAGAAGTATTTAAAACAAGAATGAATCTTCTTCATAGCAAGAAGTTTGGAAGCACAAGAAGTAGTGAATTAAATCTTTCTTCTATAAAGAGAAGAAGATTTGTAGCTTTTCTCTCTTATGTGAGAGCTATCAGAATTTGCAGCAGAGTGGCTTCAGAAGAAGAAGGAGAAGATGAAGGCTTTGTCTCTGCAGCACACTATCACTTTTCTCAGCTTATCTCTCTATTCTTTTGGGAGATTTTCCTCTATTTCAAATGTATGTGGTAGATCACTCATTCCCCTTTCTCTGCCGACCTCCTTGGTTATTTATAGCTCTGTTCATTACAATAATACTATAGGAGAGTAATCAATTAGCAGGCAGAGTATTAGAAAGAAAGAGAAATTTACATAACAGTTATATCCATAGAAGGAAAGTATTCAATCTGATTTCAAATAATGTCCATAAAGGATTTAATCAATTTAGCCAAGAATCTAATAGAAGGAAAGAATGATTCAGAACGGCTATAAAATATTAACATTATTCCATACAAATCAGATCTACTGAAAGAAGGAAAGAGATCTGGCGCATATTTAAATATGTCACATAAATCGACGTGCGTCGATTACCATTCGACGTAAGCGTCGAATTCATCCTGGCTGGACGTCGAGAGGAGAATAGGAAGGTGCGTCGACAACGGTGCGTCGACTATATTAGAAGCGTCGACTAGAAATCAGAGTAACGTCGACAACACATACGTCGAAATCTTCCTAGAGTTACTTCGACTCAATCTGAAGGAAACGTCGACTACATTTCGACGTTGCGTCGAATACTATTCGACGCATATTTACTTAGCCTTATTTTTCATTCATAGAATTCTTCTTTAACTCATTTCTAGGGGTTAAGAGAAATCATTTTCCCAACACATTTAGAAAATAAAACTTTGAAAGCAAATGTGAATGAAGAGTCCAACAAGGATGTATTTGAATCTCAATCATGCTCTTCATTTGAAAACTATACACCTTATTTTGATTATAATAATATTAAAGAAAAATTCAAGGATTTAGAAAAAGAACTTTTAATTTCAAAAGAAAATAACGAAAAATTGATAAACGAAAATAATATTCTCTCTCATAAACTAGAATCTTTAAAATCACTCTTTCAAAAAGGATTAAATAATTTTAAATATCTTATTTCTAGTTTTCATCAAACATGTGTAAAACATCTACTAGTATGTTAAAACATATTAAACATGCACCTAGTAGAATGTTTAATCACACAAACATAATGAATTCTAACCCACATTATGTATCTCCCAAATTAAATTCTAACGTGCACAAATTTCCTATGAAATATAATTTCAAAAGTGATTATTATTTTAAACCTAAGTTTAATGAATATGGAAATTCGATGCATTATATTAAATCAAAATATGAATGGAGACCCAAAATAAAAAATGAAACATTAACTCCACTTGAAAGAATTCATTCATTTTTGTCTCCCCAAAAATTATCACGCTATATTTGGGTACCTAAAGGAACCGTTACACTTGATTCCCTTTGGATACCCAAATCTCTCATCTACTAGTATCATCCAAATGCATGAAGTAGAATATTTTCAAATTGAAATATACAAATTTCTACTTCATGATGTACTTTAATATCTTCTCTATTTTTCCTTTTTGTTTTCTTTTTAAGGCATCATGTCATGGTCATCTAATATAATATTTGAAATTTTGACTTTGTCCCCTAAAGCCTAAATGAAGTGTGCAAATCAAAGTAAATCAAAAGTAAAAGTCAAGTATTTTTCTTTCATTTATAGATGACCAATCTATTATTATTAAAACCATTACCCATAAATATCATATAGTATTCATATAAATTGAACTATAAATTTGCTATAAGATATTTCAAATTAAATCAAGTTATTAGGCTATTAAGCTTTTTAGCATTCACCAACAAGTGGTTTAGAGAAATAACATGATCTAAAAGAAAGTTCAAGATCTAAATAAAAGCTCAACTTTCAATATGGTTGTCTTTGTTCACAACAAAAAATTATATTGTGTTCACTCCTTGATGTCAAACATGATCTAAACCATCACTATTGTTCACCTATCAAAAGTCACATATATATATTCAAAATTCATAATTAAAAGAAAATCACTAAAATGTATCGAAGGAATTTACCTTCATAATGAATATTGAATTCACAAGCACCACCATGATCTATTGATGTCCTTTGCTAAAATTCTATAACATCATATATCATAAGTCTTATCAAAAGTCTTCTAAAAACAATTATTTCTATCACAATTATGTGAATTATAATTGATATAATAATTGATGATAATTGATATTATAATTACATACCATGGTTGGTATATTATGTGTGTATTGTGATTTATTTCAAGTTTAGACCTTTGAATCATCTTGATATCAAATCAAATTAAATCATCACTTCATTCTAAGTCTCTAAGTTGAAACACAATCAAACCTTGATATAACATTAATCTCAAACTTATCATACTAACATTGCCACCTAAAGAATATTAGTACATATCTATTTTGTTCAAACATGTCTTTTTTTTTGCATATCCTATAATATTAAGCTTAAATGGTTGTGCAAAACTCAACCATTAAGGTTTAATGAATATAGAGCTTTATTGAATATGGAGTCATGTTCTAAAATTTTAACTTCCGCAACTTTTTGCGATTTCTTCTCGTCTCTTCACTTCATTAGACAGGTCTTACATTGCACAAACTTAATTAAGCAAAATCAGAAGTGAAAATAAAGAAAATCTAGGTTATATGATTAAAATAAGCACTCTCTGTGAGCTAACGCAGGCGTTAATACTTACCGCTGGCGCTAGCTCGAGTGTCCGATTTTTTGTAATTTTATAATTCTAAAAAATCACTAAAAATATATTATTTTATATGTACTACTCATTTTTGCATCTATGCCTATAGTTGATTTTTGAAAAATTAAAATACAAAATTACAAAAGCCAAATTACAAAAAAAAAATATTTTTTCTTACTTCCTTTCTTTGGTTATTTGTTTGATTTCTATATGCAAAAATCAATACAAAAATACAAAACAAAAACAAGTATGAACAAGTATTTTTTGAACTTACATTTTCTACTTACATGTATCTTGCGAAAGGGAGATTTGGGCTATCATCCCATCACATCTCCTAGTACCGGGCGAACCCCTCACAAGGTAGTCCTCGGGAAGTCCAAGATCAATCTTATGAGTTCAAACTTTAAATCAAAATTATTCTTCAAAATATCAAAAATACTGTATGGACTTTATTGAAAATCAAGCATGATTTAATCTATTATTTAGAACTTCTATAATGTTGCAATTTATCTTTTCAAACCACTTTGAACATTGTTTTCATCATGCTTTGATATATCTACTCATTTGTGCATAAAATTGTATTGTAAAAGTTGTGTAGAACTAAGCTTAGCATGCCTCTAAGTATGAGTAAATGTTTTATGGTTGATAATGATAATCATTCACTCACTTATTTTGGCAAAGTTTACATATGCTTTTAATCTAAGAATGCTTGCTTGTGTATTGTAATTGTACAATGAAATAAAATTTGCATATGTATTTTATCTACACTACATTTACTTGCACTCTTAAAAATTAAGAAAAGTGGTTGTACTTTCATAATTCAATTGGTTTGCAAAGCAAGTGTAATCGGAGAACTTTGTACAAAAACAAATCAAGAAATAAATTGACAAAGATAACTCCACCAAGCACTACTTGAACCTCCTGATAAGTCTTAATAAGCGTTGTGAGGTTGAGCACCTTGGAAAGATTGGTAAAGTGACTTGTGCAAACTTTTCATTTTTAAAATAAAACCACTTATTCTTATGTACACCGGATCACAACAAAAAAATCAATATTGAAGAATAAAATTGTGTGATCCCCCAAGCACTACTTTGCACCCTGATAAGTCTTAATGAGCATTATGTGTGCAAATCACCTTGGTAGTTGTACATTTTTCTTTGTGCTTAAAAGTGTGTGGAAGTAAAATTATTTGTGCTTTATTGTGCACTTTACTTTACACATGTCTTGTATTTTTGATTAATCATTTGTTTACTCTTTTCAAAATACACTTATGCGCACATCATTATCTTCCATAACACTTCTTCTCATGAGTATTGGATCCTAATGCTAAAATTCTATAATACTCTTTCTATATATATGCACTAGATAACCTAGCATGCTTTCGACAATGTTTGGTATGTTTTGAAATTGTGAATTAAAATAACAATGTAGTAATCTCTTTTTGATAATATTATTTCATGCTTGGTTACTTTTTTATCAAACTTAAAGATTTTAATTGAAAAATGATTTACAAAAACATCTTCTTTTTGAAATTTAACTCATATATCTTTTTGTGGATCATCATTAATTACAATAAGATGTTTCTTGTATTTCTATAAGTCTTCCGCATCATAACCATATAATTGTTTTACCTTGCGCTTTCATGCTTACTTAAAGTCTTTTATTTTGTGTGCATCATCACTTGAATCTTAAAATTCCTTTCTTTCAACAAGTGGTTGACTTGCTTGGTAAACTTTATATTGGTTACTCTAAACATGAATATTTTTTTGCTAAAAACTCTGATTTATTTCTATGAAAATATTGTTATATTAAAAACTCTGATTCATTAATGGATTTCAAAATAGCTATGTGAGTGTTTTCATAAATTCAAATAAAAATATAAACCCATAGGCTATGAACTTATCACTAAATTTAAATGCTTAAAGTTTCCAATAATTATTATCCATGATTACATATCTCACCATAGCGGGGGCATAGGGTTGTAGACATTAGATAAACTAACCTCTAAGTCATGTCTTGTCCTTAACCGGGGAGGGTTCCAGTGGGGCCTTGCGAAGCAATGGGGGAAGAGTGCTGAGTTGAGTTTTTTTTAATGTTTGCATATGGGACTAACACCCCAACCTACGACATGTATGCAGCTCCTCATGCCCATCCGTCACTTAGTACGGGGCTAGGGTGTAGATATATTGTCTTGGTAGATTGGTTATTTGGAAATCATTACCTTTTTATGCCTAAAACTCTTATATAAAGGAGAAAACTAACATTATAATATGGGTTACTTGACAAATGTTATATTGTTCATCTTTAAGCTAAAAACTCTGATCTATCTCTATAAAAATTATTCTAAAACTTCTTATCATTTCATTCTCTCTAAAAAGCTCGATCATGCATTTATCTTCTAATCAAAACTTTTCTGTGTTTTGTTTCCTTACCCACTTTTGCTAATACAAAAGGGGGAGAACTAACATGATAAATATAATCTGCTATCAAAATAGAAAACTAACATGCTTAATTACGATGATAGCTTACATATTAGGGGAGCATTCACTTAGGGGGAGCATGTATTTAAGGGGAGCAAATCTAAATGATAAAATCAATAATTATCCTAAGTCATCACTCACACACACAAGTAAGTTTCATCATGCTTATATATTAATGCTCTGATTTATCATTAATGGATTTGTTATTATCAAAAGGGGGAGTTTGTTGGAACATGGTCTTCCGCATCTCCTTGGTTTGAGAATAACAAATCCAATGTGTATTTGATCTTGTGTGATTAAGTGTGCAGGAAAACAAAGTCCATATGACTCAAGGATTACATAAGAAGGTTGCCCCCAAATTTGAGCCATCAAATCCAACACTCCTACTAGCGCCGGCGATATCACCTAGCGCCCGGCGCTAGCGATGATCTGCGCAATCCCAAGAGCACATATAGAAGGAGATAGTGCTTGGCGGTAGCCGATAGCACAGACGGAAGCGCGGAGCACAGAAGGCAAGAGAGAAATGTTTCCTCGGATTGAAGATCCTGCTGCGCAAAATATTGCCTAATCTGGGATAGCGCCGACGGTAGAGATAGCGCAGGCGCTAGCTCTAAGGCTATAAAAAGGACCCCTTGGATCCGTCTTCTTCATCCTCTTGAGATCCAAAATTCCAGAGCTTCGTGCCACAGCATAGAGAGGAAGGTTCAGAGAGATACTCCCACAAATCCATAAAGGCTTAAGGAGATCCAACACTCCTACTAGTGCCTGGCGGTAGCCGATAGAACAGACGGTAGCGCGGAGCACACGTCATCATCATGACGAAAGACCGCATCGACTACGATTATACTCTGCGGGCCTTCGTCCACTTCTCCAAGAGATCCATATAGGGAGTTCTTATATTGTTGTTTATTTATTTCACATCTTTTCTTATAATCATTTAGTGAACTCGCCTCGTGTTGGCGACTAGGTCTGGGTAGGACTTAGGGCAAAAATTCGCCTGGTGTTGGCGACTAGGTCTCGGGTGTAGGTCTAGGGGGTGCTCGAGGCCATATCCGGGGAAGGGTTGGCTAGAGTGGCTTGAGGCCGTATCCGGGGAAGGATCGGCTAAAGCCAACCGGTTCGTGGGGATACGAGTCGGTATAGAAAACAAAAAGAGTTTTCCATATTTCGCTTTGATTTCTAGCGTCATTGAAATCAAAATTTTGTAATCAATTTTATTAATAATAATCATGTCTCTCTTTGTGTAATAAAATTGATTTGTTCTTCATTTCTCTAAATTGTTTATTATCCTCTCATTTATTATAAAACAATTTAGATCTTTATTCAAAATCACTATTTTGATCTCTTATCTTAAGCAAATATATCAAAATATAATATAAGTTTTTAAAACCCTTATTCACCCCCTCTAAGGGCGCCTACCAATCCAACAGAGATTACCTGATCACTATCAGTGTCAGATTCCGATTCATCAGAATTATTTGTTGATGCATTGATAGCCATCATTCAAAAGCTTCTTTCATCTGCATCATCTTCATCATCACTTGAGCTGGATAATGATGCATGATTTGAATCACTACTTGAGTCATAGACAACCATCATGCATAAATCTTTTTCATTTGAAATATCCTCATCTTCAGAGGAGCTAGATGATGACTCCGATTCATTCTCACTCCATGTGTCAGCTACAAAGCCCTTTCCCTTGTGTTTATGTTTGTGGGAGGATGGCTTGCTGGAGTGTTTCTTTTCTTCCTTATCTTTTCTTCTGTCCTTCTTTTGAGTTTCTGGACACTCAGGTAGGATGTGTTCAGGCTTCCTGCAACCAAAACAAATAATTTCTTTAGAATTTGATTTGTCATACCTTGGTTATTCTTTGTATATAAAATTCTTCTTTCTGAGGTCCTTTCAAGCCATTTTGTAGAATCTTTTAGCTAGGAGGCTCATAAATTCCATTTCTCCTGGAGCTTTGTCTTCCTCTTCTGTTTCCTGAAAAGCAATGCCTCTTTCCTTTTTGGTGGCTGGAGAGGAGGTAGACTGTTCAGCTTCTCTTGACTTGATAAGCTGCTCATAGGATTTTAGCTTGCCTAATATGGTATCAGTAGAGATCTCATTTAGGCTTTTGGCTTCCTTGATTGGCCAGATCCTTGAGTCCCATGTGCTGGGGAAGCACATTAGGATCTTATCATTTACTTCAGTGATTGTGATCACTTTATCCAAAGACTTCAGTTCATTGATGATGAGACTAAGTCTGTTATACATGTCAGCAACTATTTCAGTATCTCCCTTCTTGAAGTTCTCATATTGGGAGATGAGGTGGGATCTCCTGTCCTTTCTCTCATCTGCAGATCCTTCAACCATGTTGTTGAGAGAGATCCTGATGTCCCTGGCTGAGGTGCAGTCCACAACCTTCTGGAATATGCCATCAGACATGGTCTGTGCCAAAATGTTATAACTTTGGCATCTACATTCCTTTGTTTCTTCTGAGCATCTGTGCACTCAGGAGGTGGAACAACATTAGTGTTGGTTGCTATTTCATTACTTGTTGTTGCTGATGGAGTAGGAGGTCCTGTCAAAATAAAAGTAAAAATATCTTCATTAATAGAGTTCATATATAATTTGATCCTTGCCTTCCATAATGCAAACTTGTTATGATTGCATATAGGAGGTCTTATGCTTGAGTATTCTTTGTTTTGTGCCATGAGTTTTTAGAAAAAGAAAACTCTAGAATAAGTTAAGATCTAATTGATCTTTGGATTCAGGTGTTAGCATGTGTAACCAATCAACCAACCTCTGATACCAATTGAAAGTGAGGTATTAGATCTTAGATTTACTCTAGAGGGGGGGGGGAGTGAATAGAGTATTAAAAGTTTTAACTTATTTTATAGCGGAATTAAAATAATGATGTGTATGTGTAATTGAGTGAGTAGAAAGACAAAATAATGAACACAACACAACACAATACAGTACAAAAAATAACACAAACACAGCAATACACAAGGATCTATAGTAGTTCCCCAATCAACCTGGGTACATATACTCTTCTACCACCCTTGGTAGGAATCCACTAGGTTTTTGATCAGGTGCCCTATCACCACTGGGATTTTTAATCAGGTGCCCAAACACCACTGAGCTTTTGATCAGGTGCTCAAACCAAATCACAGGTTTTTGATCAGGTGCCCTGCCACCAAAGATTAACTTTTGAAGGGACTTAAAACCATGTACAAGATGGGGTAAAAATAGAATAAACTAAAAGAATTTATGAAATTCTTCTCTCTCAATAAGATCTGAGAGAAGACTAGTGGAATATTATTGTTGTAAAGCTCCCCTGTTTGATAGAATTTGTTGACAGTTGGTGAAGCTTTCTCTCGAATGAAGAAGATCTTCCTTGATAGCAGATGAATCTAAGAGAAGATGTTTCTCAGATTATTGTTGCTCTTGAAGATTAAGAACCAACAGATGAAAACTGAGAGAAGATTTTTTGATGTTCTCAGAGGAAGAAGATGCTGCTGTGAAAGATGAAGATTTTTGTCTCTCTGAGTATTTCACAAGTATCTTCTATATCTTCTCTATTCTATATTGTATCCACTGGTATATTTCTTTTTGTATCCCTTGTATTGTGATTCTTAAATTCAAATCTTCTGATAAGGAATAGAATAATCTGAATTAAATCTTTCTTGGGGACTGCAATGGCAACTCTGCAAAAACTTTAATTCCTTTTCTATGAAAGTTTCCTTTTCCAAAATATGTCAACGGCTGGCTTCTCGAAAGAAGAGAATAGAAAGGAATATTAAAAGGAAAGATCAAATCTTGACTTATCTGAAAATGAATAAGTCCAAATGTATGAATAGATCCGTTGCTGAATAGTCGATCTGAGTTCATAGAAAAGAGATAACTGATTCTTCAGAAATTGTCAAGCTTAAAACGGAATTCGTCGAACAGAAACCTGAGTTCGTCGAACTGAACACTTAGTTACTCATTCGTCGAACAGAATACTGAGTTCGTCGATCTCAATCAGGAGTTCATCGAACTGAAACAAATAATCTACAGATTTGCTTGAAAGACTGATTTCGTCGAGATGGAGAACAAGTTCGTCGAACTGATACACGACGTTCGTCGAACACAGGAGGGAGTTCGTCGAACGCAGAAAGATGTTCATCGAACACAAAAACATGGAATTTTCCTAAGTTCTAGGTGACTCAGACAAGCTTAGACATTGACCCTAAGACTATACAATGAGGTCAACTTGAGTCCTAATCACAGATAGTGATCCTAGTCCAAATTAGTAATAGGGTTGTTCCAACAATTTCGATCTTAGCAGATCCGGGCAGCCCATTACTTTTAGATCTGCCTGTTTGGGCTGGTTCCCGCGCCTATAAATAGAAGGGTAGGAGTACCAGTTTGGGAACTTTTTGGAGAGTTTTGAACCCCTAGTCTGTGATATGAGCGGTCTCTAATTTTGAGACCACTGCTATCTCTTTTCAGCAGCTCCTGCTATCTCATTTCTGAGACCGCTGCTATCTCTTTTCAGCAGCTCCTGCTATCTCATTTATGAGACCGCTGCTATCCCTTTTCAGCAGCTCCTGCTATCTACTTTCTGAGACCGCTGCTATCTCTTCTCAGCAGCTCCTGCTATCTCAATTCTGAGACCGCTGCTATCTCTTTTCAGGAGCTCCTACTATCTCATTTCTTAGACCATTGCTACCTCTTTTGAGATCACTGCTACCTCTTTTCAGCACCCTTTGTTATCTCCTTCCAGGAGACCCTCGTCATCTCTTTTTCTCCTCCCTCTTTCCTTCACTCGTAGCTTAAAGTAACCAGCCATCTAACAGTTTTATTCCTCCTTCTCCAGATTGAGCAAGTGTGGACCTGGAACATTTTTTGGTTCGAACAGATTGGATAAGGCATAAGTGGGAAATCGCCTAGACAAAAATAGCTTAAACAACAACAAAAATCGTCTTGATGATTTAGATGACATTGCTGAAGTTTCGACGACAAAGCTAATGTGATCTCGACGACAAATTTCATGTAATCTCGACGACAAAACTCAGTCAGGCCGATAGAATGACGTCACAGGACACGTCAACGTCATAATTACGTCGTATTTACGCATCTATAAACATGATTTTGGAAGATTTGAATAGGTACGCGCCTATTACTCTTCCCAATGCATGCTAGTATATATTAGACAAAGTGAAAGCATAAAAATTGAGCACACACAAAATCCTAGAATCCCTATTTCGTCCTCTTCCTCCTTTGGCCGACCTCCTACAACAAGCAATGGCCCCAAAAATCACACATGAGAAAGTCCCTTCTAGAGGAGAGTTGGTCAAGGATGGATTCAAATGTGCTGCCGAAGAACTAGACATGGTGATTACTCTGCTCTATTCTTCTGAATTAGAATATGTCCTTACTAAGCCTACTTGACTATACTACTCAGCACTGTCGGAAATATATGAAAATGCCCAAATTAGCAAGACAGGAAAAACAATTCTAACAACTGTGTCTGTAGAACATATAAAGATTACTGCCTTGGGCCTAACCAATGCCCTTAAACTGACTGTTCTGGCTGAGAATGAAGAAGAAGAAGCAATCAACTCTAAGGATTTCATGGAAGGATATGAATGGTGTGGCCTGGATGGCAAATATGACAACATTCAAAGAAATAAGATGAACATGCAAGGTAAACAGCTATCAGATATCATTGGGAAAGTTCTGATATGCAAGGTTGGGTCCCAAGATAGAATCTCCAAAGAGATGTTTGAACAAATAACAAGAGTGATCCTTGAGAAGAAGACTGACTGAGGAAAAATCCTGTTTGAAAAGATCAAGGAAAGTCTGGAGTCCCCCAACTTTGGCAGAATACTTTCCTTGTACTTAAAGCACTTCATCCCTCAACATTTAAATGAATCTGAATCAGCTCCCATGCACTACCTAAAAGGAATAGGCATGAAGACAATAGGAAGATGGGAAAAGAAGTTTCCCAAAAAGATGGCAGGTGAACCTTCCTCTCCACAAACTGATGCCACTAAAACCCCAACACACCTCCCACAAGATATTCAAACCTCACCTTCTTCTATTGAGGGGGAGACCTTGAGAGAAGATATAACTGTGATAGACAATGCTACAACACCTCAAGAAGAGGTGAATCAAGAACAAGAAGCTTTGTTGAATGTAGAATTTGAAAATTTTGAGAAAAGTCCAAGTGGTGGATATACAACTATTGGAGAACTAGATGAGTCTGACAGATCCCTGAATGAATTTCTCAATGATGACATGCATATAAATTTAGAAGAAGAAGAATATAAACACCCCTCTGAAATCCCTGCAACAATGGAGTGGGATTCTACTGCTCAATTCACAGTGATGTCTTCATCTCAAAGTATAGAAGATGAGCAACATCCTCCAACCAACACAGTTCCCACAGTCCCATCAACTGAAATTCTGTCCCAAATGGAAGGTCTACTCAATAGAGAAAGATAACAGTTTGAAGCATATATAAATCATGCTGTTACAAGTTGCAAGAATGAACTGTCAGCCAGGATAAATGTATTGCAAGAAGACATCCAACATCTCAATCATCAAAACACAAATGTGTATCACACTGCTGCCAATGTTGTGGCTAATACATGAACAGAAATAGCCAATATCAATCAAGCTACTTATCTAATTGGACATCAACTGAATATTGTGCTTGATAGACTGTCTACTCTAAGAGACAATCAGCAGGCCATCATCCAAAACTAATATGTGGCATTTAATGATTTTGAAGATGCAATCAATGCTGTACTTCAAAGAATATTATTTTATGCTCAGGTCTCTCAAGTGCTAGTGGACAATGTTGGTGAAACCTTACTTCATCAATTTCAAGTCACCCAAGATCAACATTCAAATTCTTTCAATCAATCTGTCAGAGCATCTCAGGGCACTCTTATAGATGCTATTGGAAATCTGAATAATCTTCTAACCAGACAACTTCAGGCCTCCCAGGAAGCTCTCTCTAAAGATATATTTTCAGAAGCCAGAAAGGGGGAGATAATGTTAAGCTAGCCATCATGCCATGTGGCTAGCCAATTAAGTAAGATTCTCTATGGATCTTGAGCCTATTGACTATGGGATTGCCTATCAACATCTCATTCCAGAAGGCAGCCTCCCTAAAGAACCCTCCCATAGTACAATGCCCGAAGACCCTCTAGAGTTATATTAAGAGCTTGACAGCTATCAATGGTACTTTGTTGATGATCCTGGCATGGGAGTAGGCAAGCTAGGAAAAGCAAAAGACATCCTGTTGATTCTGAAGAGCGAGAGGCAAAAAGGAAGAGAATGAATGAAGCAAAGAAAAATCCAAATTTTGAAGAATGGAGCCCTTGCTCAAGGGATATCATCTTAAATACTTGGACTCTATTCCAGCATGGAAAGCATGACAGGGGTACATTCTACAGTTCTGAAGAATGGCATAAATATGAGATGTGTGAAGCTGGTAGAAGGGACTATTGGAACAAAGTCAAGATGGGAGATACTTCAGTGCCTACCCATGCTCCTCTCAGATATCATCCCAAGCCTTATAATTATTTTGAAAGGCAAAAACAGAAGCTGGTTAAAGCTGAGCAATCCAAGAAAGCTGGACCCTCTGGGAAAGGGAAAGATGTTCAAAGAGATTGAAGAAATGATTCTAGAAAAACACATGCACATTTCCATGTTTTTCATTTATGACTGATATATTCTTTTTGTGTGTTTGGGACAATTTTTAATCTATATATCAAATGTTCTGAATCTTGTTTAATCTTTATTGAATATATTTGCCAGTCAAGCTTATCTATAATTGTAAGTTCTGGCGTCTTCAAATAGGGGAGTTTTTTAGGTATTGTGCCTTCAATGATCCTAGATTTGAAGAAGGAACAAAAATATAGATAAGCTAAGTTGTCTTTGATATGTGTTTTAGTTCATGATGTGACAGGTATATCAAGACTATATTATCAGTATCAAAACTATATATAAGCGAAAAGTTCACTAAGTCAAATATCGGTTTGAGCCTTAGCTGACACATTGTTGAGACAAGGAACATACCGTTGAGACAGTATCGATGATATCGTCTTGAAGAAACTTTATCGCGGAGAAAGTAAGGTCAAGTTGTGCAGACAACATCTCGATGATATCGTCGAGAAGAAAGCTTATCAACTTGAAGATTAAGCTTATGTCATGTAGAAGGAATCATCTATACAATATCGTTTAGAAGAAGTCATATCGAGGAGAAGATTATGAAGGAAGAATCTTGTAGACAACATCGACTTGAAGATCTTATATGATCTAGAAGATCAAGATGATATCATCTTGAAGAAAGATTATCAACTTGAAGAATAAGTCTAAGTCGTATATAAAGAAACATCTCGACGATATCGTCTAGAAGAAGCAATATCGTTGAGATATCAAGTAAAGTCATGAAGAAGGAAGTATGTCAGCGATATCATCGTAAAGATTACATATCGTCGACATGATCAACACGATATCGGCTTGAAGGAATCCTATCGTCTTGACGGTTGCAGAGCTGCATTTAATGCACAAACTTTCTTAGAAATTGGTATTCAGGGAATGTGCACGCTGCCTATCTTGCGCACCAATCAAGGAACAATTAATGATATATCTTATACAAATGATGGTTTGCAATTCTCACTTAATAATAAATTTCTAAGGCAAGCGAACCTATCAATTGTAATAAATAAGATATCCCTATCTTATGTCGTATTCCAAAGGATCTCTTTAATTACTCGTACTCACTTCTCATTAATTATGTACCAAGCGAATCAAGAGTGGTTTTCTTATTTACAAACAAAATTTAAAATGAGTTACCGATTTAATAAAAATGGTAAATTGCGAAAGAAAGACTTGATGATTGAAGGATAATGTTCGGATATAGAGAACACCTAGATGAAGTAATAGATCCTTGAGGCCCCTACTTCAAACTCTCAAAACCTAGTCAACCGAGAATATTTAAATATAATTAACCTCTCTCTCGAGCAAGTTAATACTAAGGTAAGGTTGATTGATTAGGATTTCTCCTAAATCAAAACCCTTTCACTTGCTTTAAACACGAATAGACTTTTATCTCAAAACACGGAAGAATATCGCAAGCTATCTCTAAAATTGCGATCTATTCCCTTCATTCATGCTAGATCTTAACATGCCAAGGATTTCTCAATCTTAAATGATGAAATCACACAAGAATTACAATTCCGGAAAAGTAAAACTCGACACAGTTGAATTGCATGAATAAATTAACAAAAGGATTGAGAGATTAAAAAGAGAGCATTCAAATCATTTAAAATATCAAACTATGGTTCTTACATCCCAACGCTAAAAAGAGATTAGTTCTACATCATTCTAAACAAAAATAAAGTTCAAACACAAAATCAAAATAAAAGAACATACTAAGAATCCCCTTTGCTCTTCTTCCTTCACGATCTTCAAACTCTAGAAAACTCCAGCCAAAAGCCAAAAAAAAACTCCCTTCTTCAAGAACTTCCATCCCTTTTATAGTTGGTGTTGGAAAAGGAAAGAAAATAGTCGCACACGGCCGTGCACACGACCGTGTCAGTGACCGTGTATAATGAGGGGGAACGGTTAGGTCGAAGATGTGTAGTCATGTTGCTGGACACGACCATTCACACGGCTATGTATGAACCCGTGTTCGTAGATGAGCCTTCCAGCGACACGGACGTGTCTGTGGCCGTGTGTCTGGCCGTGACTTTCTCTGTTCTTTTTGTTGACTAAATTTTTTGAGCACGACACATCATCCAACCATGTAGAAGGTCGTATATATTGACACGGCCGTGTCCGTGGCCGTGTGTCTGGCCATGTAGAGTCCACTTTCCTTAATTCTGCAATTCTCAACCTGAATACACCTGGATGCATATGTTTAAGTTAAAACTTCATTGATTGTGAGCAAATAACTATTATGATGAGAATGAGTATGAAAACAATGAGTTTAGGCATTATATTGAGGCGAATTTAAATAGGAATCTCAACTAAAATTTGATAAATATGACCTTATCAAATACACATAGACTTAGAGTTTTGCTATTCTAGAGCAAAATACATGAATAAAGGACGAGCGTATAAGTCTACATCCCCAAAACTAGATTTCAAATAAGCAAGTTACCCAATTTAACATTATTTTCAATGATTCAATTAGTGGAAGGAAAATTTCAAAACTTAAAACGGAAATTTTACCTTCAAATATGATAAAACAAATTATGAAATTATCAATATTCTTGTACTTATCTCCAATCAATCTAGAAAAACACGTATTGAATTTACCATCAATTTGTTAAATAAGATTCTATTAGTTTTCTCAATATTACACTCCATAGTTTTGAAATCTATTTTGAATGACATGGGCTTGCTAGTAAACTTTAACTTCAACTCATAGAAAGAAATAGTAAGATTAAAGGATCACTACGACTTTTGAGGTGCTAACTTTGACATGGGTTAGGATATGATAAACAATGATATCAAACACAATTTCTCATCATATAAGAATATATTTAAACTAGTGAATAAACTCATGATTATGAAACACATCATGACATTATCCTATTGAAAAAGAATAATGGCTAATCATTTTTTTCCTTTCTCCCTTTTTATTCCCTTTTTTTAGATACAAACTTTTGTATGCTCATTGTTTTTTTTTCGGAACAAGGAGGGAAAATCAGACTGAGCCAATAAATATAATAGATCTCCCCCACATAGAAGAGATCAATCAAAAGGATATACTCAAATGATGTGATGCAACATATATTAATCATATTCCATTTCTTCAAACAGTTTAACTGTAAACTATGATGATGAGTACTGAGGTTGTAGGGAAACAAATGTTTAGAGGGTTCTAAATAATATCAAAGAAGCTCAGTATGTCAAGGGTGCAATTGTAATTGATAGGAGTAGAATAAGAGTTGAAAAGTTCCAAACTAATCAAAGGTGGCCTAGATCATTTCAAATAACCTTATTGTTATGATATATTGAGTTGCATATGGAGTGTATAAGAGCAAGATCCATAATTCAATAGAGTGAAATAATGGAGGACTAATAGAATTTTTGCTTTAAAGAATAAGTGAAATGTTACGTGAATTAAATTTTAGATTAAAGTAAAGTATAGAATATAGAAATTTCAAAATGATTTTTATCATAATTTGACGTAAAACAACGGAGTTCTGCAAATTACAACATCCACAATTGAATAACATAAATTGTAATGCGTTAATTGGGTAACTGATTAAGAGAGATCTAATTAAATTATTACTTTTTTTATAGTGAATACGTATGAACGGATTGAAAAGGATTTGCTCTAAATTGCAAGGGTATTTAAAAAGAGCAAATGATTTGAATTTTTGTAATTTGAGAATATAAAATTCTAACATTGATCCCCCCAATTGAAATCATGCAATGTCCCCATTGCCCTAAGCATGAATAGAAAACAAGTGTAGAGGTGCAAATCAAAAATCTCCAAGCGACATAGGTATACATTCGCAGAGTAGCGGCCATCATAGAGTAATAAAATAGAGCAGTACCATAACAGATCAGTGTTAATAAAAACAATACAAGATATAGTTCAAGAAAATACTAAAACTTAAACAAGTAGATATCCATAGACTCATCCTCAGAAGGTAGGAGGTGGTGCGTCACGACGACGTCGACTAGAGGAATGTGGTGGTGGCATGGCTACCTCGAAGTGATCGCAGAGCTGGTAAATAGCGTTCTAAGTCCATTGATTGGACTCCTCATATTGCTCCCGCATATCACGCTGATTGCGCAATATTTCTTCCTGATTGTAATCAATGTGGGAAAAAATATCTGTCATATCCTCCTGATTATGTTCGACTCTATCCAACCTCCGAGTCATATCCATACGAAAGAAGGCGTATGAGTCATAGAGATCGTCATATGAGTGATGCTCCTATCGTGCTTGAGAAGGGGACGCACCGGGATGTGAATATCGTGTATGCTGTGGAACATCGTGTGGTTCCTCCTCTTCCTCTCTATTCCTCTCCTCAACCTCATCTTCCACCTCATCTTGATGTCTAGCTACATGATAGACGGGTTTGCCAACTCCAGGACGGGCTCGAACTATCCTGAGCGATCAAAGTGAAGCCATTGAAATGGGTATAGTGCGAGCGACCACCTCCATAGGAGGAAGGCCGTCAAAGATATTCATGCCTTTCAGAAGGAGTGTGATGTATGGTGATATACAGATAGTTCCCACTCGGCCTTGCTTTGCCTGGTGGCGAATGAAGGTGGAAACAAAATATCCCAAGTGAAGAGGAAAATGATTCGTCATGCTATAAAGATATAGAATATCTTTGGTACTGATGAATCCCGAGCTCTCTCCCCGCCCAGTCAAAGTATGGCTCAAAATGGGATGGAGGTAATGGACAGCGGGGCCGATAAAATAGGAGTCCTTAGAGCTCTTGGCTTCATAAGGCAGACCATCTGCAATGCTACACCATACGGACTCGGAGTTCACTCCATGGGGTAGGTGGTAGTGAAGGTCATGGTATTGTGGACTATTGAGGAACTCCTCATCGTCGAGTCGAAGTAATGATGTTAACTCCCGAAGATTGAGCGAGTAAACGTGACGTTGAACCCGAAACGTAATGGTGGCAGTGATAGACGAGTGATTCGTGCTCCCCTCTACTGTATAGTAACTTGACTCCATGTCGAAGGTGGAAAGGAATTCCAACGTAACCACGCGATAACCGATCTCATTGATGGCGAAAAATGCATCCCAACTGCTATGTCCGATAAGGAGCCCAACTTCCTCGTTCAAATGGATTTCCTCCAACACGTCCCAATCTATGCATCGACAATCTTGAAATTTTCTCTTGCGGAGTCGCTCGAATTGGGCGAGATGAGTGGGGTCTTCAAACTGTCGAATTCAGTGTGAATGGTGGCAGGATGGGCGGCGGAATGATCGGAGCAACGTCGATTCGAGCATTGACGAGAAGTCGACATGCCGAATGGATGATATTCCATGTAAGTGGCAATGAAAAGACATGGGATGGAGAGAAAAGATGGAGAAAAATATAGATAGGAAGTATGAAAATCATCTCATCAAAGTTCATGGAAGTTTGTAAAAATTACCTTGAAATGTAGATCGGGGCAGGAGGAGAAGAAATCCGCAAAAAATTTTGTTTTCGGAGAACCTGGGAGTGAGATATGGCCGGAAAAGAGGCTGGAAATTAAGGTGGTGGCGGCTTGTTTCGTACACGGCTGGAAGGGGAGGAAGATGAAGTGGGGGGGTTGAATATGTTTTTTTATTTTCATTTAAATCATAGAACATGGCCATGGACACGGCCGTGTACCAGACCGTATTCCACTTTTTTGAACAGTGACAAAAAATGACTAAATGTTGAACACGGCCGTGCATACGGTCGTGTTACTACACGTGTTTGTGCAATGTAAGGTCCCAGAAATGCAAAAAGGTCTGTGCTCGTGTAAATGAATACGGTAGACACACGGTGTGTACTAGCCCTGTTCGAGGTGGTGTGATTTGATACATATTTATAACTATACATAAATATTTTTTAACATGAACAAGAACAAAGACGTGTTCTTATGACATGACTCTCATAAAATTAGGATAAATCTAGCATGCCAAAATAACAGTAAATCCAGAGTGTCACAATTTTACAATCAGGAATTATCCTCTAATTATAATATTGAATATTTAACCAAAATTGGAAATTAAAGAAGCAACCACCAACAATACTTGTCCAAAAATTATGGGAATATTACCGGACATTTATATTGATCAGAAAAGTTCTCAGGCCAAATTTTAGAATTTATAAAGGCATATTAACCACTTAAATAAATATTCCAAAGAAATCCTAATATGAGCATGTTATGAAGTAGCATACTGATAACAACCTCCAAAAATTATATAAGAATTTACATAGATTCCTAGTGCTCTGAAATGTCCTATCACCAAGTTGCACATTTTTCTAGAGAGTTTTGGAGCCTCAATTATATTTCTTGAGATTAAGGTAAAATAAGTGCCTTGTGAATGAAGTGTTGGTTAAATCACCTAATTAATTACACAAAAATTACCAGAGGTCCAACATATGATTATAAAGGCACTACCAAGGTTTCATCACCATCCAAGCCACTTGAACATGTAAATATCTCTTTTAAGAAATTTCCCTAAAGGGGTTATGGCCTAATTTAGGGGAAATAATAATCCTAAAATTCTCTCAAAATTCCCTAGAGCATAATCACACCCCATGAACATATCTCCTAAATTCCATGGCCATTCTAGGGCTTTTGACCATATGGCCTTCACAAGGTTCTATATGCACCCCAAGGGGTAAAACTAGGGTCCTAGGGCATATCCACCTCTACACCACCCCATCTTACTCATGAAGGTGTTTTAGGTGATCCTAAACCAGTGGCCATGGTTTCAACTCATGGTGATGAGTTCTGACCACCATACCCCAAGATAAACACCATGCCCTAATTTTGACCTAATAAGACCCAACTTGGGTTAACCAATTTCCAAACTAAATCAGTCTCAACTGTGCTGAGATTTTTAGCAAGGTCATACAATAACCCCAAGGAGCACCTACCAAAATTTGGAGGGCATTGGATGTCATTTGACCCAATAATTAATTAATATTTAATTTATGAAATTATTACAAAAACCTTAGAAAACGTTTCTCCAAAAATTCCCATCCTTGGGTATGATGTGTGGGTAGGTGTAAATAGCCTATGTTTTAAATTTCAGGGCCAGAAAGATATTCAAGAACTTGTGACTGCCCTACCCTAGGCACCAGTCCTAGAAAAATGACTCCACAGGGGGCTATAGTGCCCCTATTGACCTGAAATAAATTTTCACTTAAACTAGACACCAAGGGCTACAACATTCATGTTGGGTACTTTTTCATTTGAGGGGTTCTAGTATTTCTAATAATTAAAATAAAATACAAGTCTCTGCGTTCGACGAAATCTGATCTGCGTTCGAAGAAATCCGATCTGCGTTCGATGAACGCCGTGCTTCAGTTCGACGAAATCAGTTCTCCAGCCAGTTCAGCAGATCATCTCTCAGTTCAACAAACTCTAGATTTAGTGCGACGAACTCCAGATTCAGTTCGACGAATTAATTCTGTTCGACGAATTAATTCAGTTCGGCGAATTACTTCCATTCGACGAACTCCGGGTTCAGTTCGACGAACTCAACTATCAGTTCGGTGAATTAATTCCATTCGACGAACTCTGGGTTCAGTTCGACGAACTCAACTATCAGTTCGACGAACTCCAGAGTGTGTTTGACGAATGATTTCCATTCGACGAACTCCGGATTCAGTTCAACGAACTCAACTATCAGTTCGACGAACTCAAGCTACAGCTCGACGAATTTCTTCTACTCAGATCGACGAATTAATGAAATAACGATATAACATAATCATTTAAATCTGCGAATAGCTGATCACGGTAGATCCGACGGCTCATAGTCATCGTCCCCGAGGGATGGACGGCGTGCGATAACCCGTCCTGAGCTTCTTTGCGGGATGATTTCACGGCCACTGTGCCTCTTCCCGGCCAGCCAATGCCACCACCACCTCCGTTGAGGTGGTGGCCGGCGATAGGGGGTAGTTGGCCGGCCGGAGGTGGTCGGAATCGGGGTTCAGAGGAGGGGAATGAGAGCTCAAATCGAGCCCTTTCGGAAGCACGATCTGAGCCCAATTGAGCTCGGATCAATCCCCAAATTATCATAAGATCTAGCACTAAGGGAGAGGAGGCGGATCGTACCTCTGTGGGGGGTTGGTGGCGCGAATTCTGGCGAATCGCCATGGCCAGAGGTGGAGCTTTCAGCGCCATGTCGATCCTAGCTTCTGGTGCTCGATTTCTTTGGGCAAGGTGGGGAAACTCCTCCTCTTCATCCACTGAAGGTGTTATAAGGTCCAATTGGGGGAGGGGAAGAGGCAAATCATCAATCACCATTATCACCATTAATGGTGAATTTCGGCCAACTGAATTCCTCTTGATTCAGCAAACATGTGAGCAGGGAAAACCCCCAAACTTCTTGTAACAGCCAGAGGAGATGAATCCCCATCAATTGGGAGATCAATTGGCCTCCCTTGGCCATAAATGCCATTAATCCTCCTTTTCTCTCTCTTCAAATTGGGGGAAACTCCCAATTTCTCTCTCCTAGTCACCCCCGCCAGAAATTGGATGGCATTCCATGTAATTTCAGCCTCATGAGACTAGAGTGTCACTTCAATTGGGCCTAGCCCAAGTGGATTGAGCTTGAGTTAGCCTTTTCCCCTCTTTTTGGGCAAGGTTGACCAAGTATTGACTTGAGGTGTTGACTTGGTCAACTGATGGGTTGACTGGTCCGAGTGGTGTGTCTTGAGTCCCTTGACATCACCCAAAGTAGGTCGATTCATAGTGGTGCCCCAATTGGGCCAATTTATCCAAAAGGGGTCGGTTTGACCAAAACAGAGCTAGAGTTGACTTGGGGCAAATTGGCCAAATTGGTGGCCCCATGATGGTGCTTTTTGGTCCATTGGGTCCCTAATAACCTTATAATGGTAGGGGAAAGGTCAATTGGGCATGGAGGAGGTCGATTGACCCTAATTAGGCTACTTTGACCAATTTGGGGTTAGGGTTGACTTTGGTCAATTTGGCCTCTTTGGTTAACCTCATTGGATCCTTGGTGCTCTAAGGGGACCCCTAAATGGTTAGGTATGCTATGGTGGGGTCAAAGGGTCAAGGTGAGGCCCTTAAGTCCAACCCTATGCTTGTTAACTAGAAATTGCTATTTGCAGACCACTGTGGTTTCCTTCTTCCTGGGTAAGGCCAATTGGTCTCTTCAAGCTTCCTAGGGTTTTGTCATGACCTAGTCATGAAAAAACTACTCTCGGGGTCTAGTTGTTTGGGGGATGTTACATTAGGAGACTTTGTCGGGGACCTTGATCTCGGATCGGGTGTTCTATTTTGAGTGCTAAGAAGGAATTTTATTCGCATCTATTTTCCTAGCCCTCTTCGGTTAACGTTTCTATCTAGTGATTGTTAGTTTATCTCTCCCTTCAACCTTTTGGATTCGTTTGTATTCTAAGTTTCGATTCTTAGTTTCGGGATGAAACTTCCTTTTTGGTGGGGTGACTGTAACGCCCATAAATTTCTAGGAATTATTTTAATCCTTCTTTGACGTCATTTTTGACGTAAGGGCATTACGTTAGTGCGAAGTTAGCGGTGCGCAGTTGTTTGCGCATTTCCGTATTCTTTCAGTCAAGTCGACCAAATTTTGGAGTGTGCCGAATTTGGAAATTTTTATGTTAGAAAATTAAATTATTTAATTTTAGAGAGGCTCATCAAAGTTTCATTGTGATCCGAGCGTTATTAGAGCCCCGGTGATTTTCCAAAGATTTGTTTAAATTATCGTCGCCGCAAACTTCAAGAATTTATTGTTGGATCGGTAGGTGCCCTTTGAGGGGGGGGGGGGTGAATAAGGGTTTTTAAAACTTAAGTTATATTTCGATTTTCTTTGAAATAATGCGTGAATAAGAAAGTGAGAAATCAAACAAAGCAATTAAAATAAAGTGGAGACATATTTTATTAATATGAAATAAAGGTTTTACAAAAGTTGATTTCTATAACGCTAGAAATCTGTGGTGAATAGTAGTAAACACTTTTTGTTTTCTATCCTGACTCGCATCCCCACGAACCGGTGGCCCTAGCCTATCCTTCCGCGGATTCAGCCTCAAGCAACTCTAGCCAATCCAACCCCTGATATGGCCTTGAGCACCCCCTAGACCTAACCTAGATCTACTCGCCAACACGAGGCGAGTTTCTGCCCTAAGTCCTACCCAGACCTAGTCGCCAACACGAGGCGAATTCTCTAACGGTTTACAAAAAATATAAAATGATAATAATAAAAACTCCCTATTGAAGAACTTCTGAAGTTGGAGATGAAGATCCGCTGTAGAATAAGTGTTGTAGAAGCAGACGTCGTTTAGATCCGGCGTGAAGAGATTCTCCTTCAGAAATCCGCAGAGCTTTGGTAGGACATCAAGTTTCGGCCAAATCAGCCTCTGGAATTCTAGCACTCAATCTCTCTCTCTCTCTGATGTGTGTGTGAAACAAGAGAAGAGGGGTCCTATTTATAGCCTCAGCGCTAGCGCTACCGCCAGCGCTATCCGAGATTAGGCATTATTCTGTGCGGGGGAATCTTCAATCCGAGGAAACATTTCTCTCTTGCCTTCTATGCTCCGCGCTACCTCCTACGCTATCCACTACCGCCAGGCGCTAGCTCCTTCTATATGTGCTCCGAAATTGCGCTGATCAACGCTAGCGCCGGGCGCTAGGTGCTACCGGCGGCGCTAGTGGGCATATTGGATTTGTTGGCTCAAATTTGGGGGCAACCTTCTTATGTAATCCTTGAGTCATATGGACTTTGTTTCCTGCACACTTAAACACACAAGATCAAATAAACATAGGATTTGTTATTCTCAAACCTAGGAGATGCGGAAGACCATGTTCCAACAAACTCCCCCTTTTGATAATAACAAATCCATTAATGATAAATCAGAGCATTAATATATAAGCATGATGAAACCTACTTGTGTGTGTGTGTGAGTGATGACTTAGGATAAATATTGACTGTAGAATTTTAGAATTGCTCCCCCTAAATACATGCTCCCCCTAAGTGAATGCTCCCCTAATATGTAAGCTATCATCTTTAGGTAATCAAGTTAGTTTTTCATTTTGATAGCGGATTTTATTTATCATGGAAGATCTCCCCCTTTTGTTATTAGCAAAAGTGGGTAAGGAAGCAAAACACAGAAAAGTTTTGATAATAAGATAAAGGCATGATCGAGCTTTGAGAGAGAGGAAAATGATAAGGAGTTTTAGAATAATTTCATAGAAATAACTCAAAGTTTTTTGCATAAGTATGGTTATAGAAATAAATCAGAGTTTTTAGCCCTTTTTTTAAAAAAAGAAATGAGATGACATTTACCATGCAAGTCTATTTAAAAATTTTGAGTTTGAAAATGTGAGATAAGCATGATAAGAACACAAGGTAAACGTATTATAGCGGAAGACTTAGAAAAATACAACAAAAATCTTTTTGTAAGACATGATAATTCATAAAATGACAAAGATGTTTTTGTAAAAAAATTCTTAAAAAGATTATCATGAAGTAACCATGCATGAAAGAGAGACTACTACAATGTTATTCTAATTCAAAAAGTCAAACACACCAAACATTGTAGAAAGCATGCTTGGTTGACTAGTGCATTTTAGATATAAAAAGTATTATAGAATTAGCATTAGGATCCAATACTCATGAGAAGAAGTGTTATGGAAGATAATGATGTGGACAAAGTGTATTTTGAAAAGAGTAAACAAATGTTATAATCAAAAATACAAGACAAATGTAGAGTAAAGTGCACAATAAAACACAAATAAGATTACTTCCACACACTTTTATGCACAAAGAAAATGTACAACTACCAAGGTGCTTTGCACACACAATGCTCATTAAGACTTATCAGGGTGCAAAGTAGTGCTTGGGGGATCACACAAATTTAGTTTTTTTTTTCAGTTTTGTTGTTGATCCGGTGTACTTAAGAATAATTGGGTTTTTTTTAAAATGAAAGTTTGCGCAAGATACTTTACTAATCTTTCCAAGGTGCTCAACCTCGATCACAACACTTATTAAGACTTATCAGGAGGTTCAAGTAGTGCATGGTGGAGTTATCTTTGTCACTTTATTTCAATTTTTTGTTTTGTACAAAGTTCTCCGATTACACTTGCTTGGCAAACCAACTGAATTTTGAAAGTACAACCACTTTTCTTTATATTTAATAGTGCAAATAAATGTAGTGTAGGTAAGATACTTGTGCAAATTTAATTTATTGTACAATTACAATATATAAGCAAGCATCTTTAGATTAAAAACATAAGTAGACTTAGCCAAAAAGTGAGTGAAGAAATATCATTATCAACCATAAGACATTTACTCATACTTAGAGGCATGCTAAGCTAGGTTCTACACTACTCTTACAATAGAATTGATGCACATATTAATAGATATATCAAAGCATGATAAGAACAATGTTCAAAAAGTAGTTTGACAAGATAAATTGTATCAATGTAGAAGTTCTAAATGATAGATTAAATCATGCTTGATGTTCACAATAAAATCCATACAGTTTTTTTTTTAATAATTTTGATGTTTTATATTTTTGTATTTGATTTTGCATTTATAAATAGAATTTAAACAAATGAACCAAAATACTTTTTTGTAATTTTGTATTTGGATTTTTCAAAAATAAAATAAAGTGAGAAGTGCAAAAATAAATAGTACATATATATTTGTATAATTAAGAATTTTTCAAAATTTTAAAAATACAAAAAAATAGATAGGTGCGCTAGCGCCGGCGTTAGCGCTAGCGCGGGAAACAGTACATAATTTTGGATTATTTTGAAAATTTTAATTGTTGATCTTGATTAAGTGTCTCAATAGTAGTTTCATGCAGAAATTTCAGAATTTTAGGAAATGTTTTAGATGGTTAAAAATGGCATAAATGCGTTGATGAATGTGTTTTAACTTGAAAGATCTAGGACTCCTAACTCAATTCGTAATACTCGAAATCTTGCATCGGGAAGAGGTTTAGTAAATATGTCAGCGAGTTGAGAGTCCGTACCAATGAAACTTACCTTTACATGCTCTTTCTTAATGTGATCCCTGATGAAATGATGGCGAACATCTATGTGTTTGGATCTAGAGTGGTGTACCGGATTATATGTAAGGTCTATGGCACTTTTGTTGTCACATTTAAGATCAATGTTTTTTAGATGAAATCCAAAATCCTCTAGAGTTTGGCTCATCCATAACGCTTGTGCACAATAACTACCAAGTGTGATGTATTTGGCCTCCGTGGTGGAGAGTGCAACCGAAGACTGTTTCCTACTAGACTAAGCAACTAATGAGGGTCCTAAAAAGTGACAAGTACCGCTAGTGCTTTTTCGACCTAGTGAACAACCGGCATAATCCGAATCGGAATAGCCGTGAAGTGTAAATGTATCATTGTGTGGGTACCATAATCCTAATTTATATGACCCTAATAGATAACGAAAAATACGTTTTACCTCTTTTAAATGAGATTCTTTTGCATTGGCTTGAAAGCGAGCACATAAACACACGACAAACATTATATCTGATCTAGATGCTCTTAAGTAAAAAAGAGATCCTATCATTCCTCTATATAAAGTTTGATCAATGGAAATTCCAGATTCATCTTTTCCTAGTTTTAAAGAGGCACTCATAGGAGTAGAAGCTTGTTTAAGATTTTCAAATCCAAATTATTTAAGTATATTGTGAACATATTTTGTTTGGCAAATAAAGATACCATCAGATTGATGTGAGATTTGAAAACCAAGAAAATATGATAGTTCTCCTACAAGACTCATTTCAAATTCATTTTTCATTACTAAGACTACTTCATTACACAACTCTTCATTAGTGGCTCCAAAATTGATATCATCAACATATATTTGTAAAATAATTAGATCATTATTATTATGCTTAATGAAGAGTGTGTTGTCGGCACTTCCCATAACATAACCGTGCTTTAACAAAAACGATGTAAGTCTATCATACCATGCACGGGGCGCTTGTTTTAAGCCATACAACGCTTTTTCTAATTTGTAAACATGATTTGGAAATTTTTTATTTATAAAACCAGGTGGTTATTCTACATAAACTTTTTTCTTTTATAAATCCGTTTAAAAAGGCACTTTTAACGCCCATTTGAAATAATTTTATTCTTTTAAAACTCGTAAATGCCAAAAATATTCGTATAGATTCTAAGCGAGCAACGGGTGCAAAAGTTTCTTCAAAATCTACCCCCTCGATTTGAGAAAAACCTTGAGCAACTAAGCGTGCTTTATTTCTTATAATCCTAGATTCACCATCTAATTTATTTTTAAAGATCCATTTTACGCCAATAACAGGATCCAGATGATTAGATGGTCTATCTACTAGATTCCAAACTTTATTTCTTTCAAATTGATCTAATTCTTCATTCATAGCCAAAAACCAAAATTCGTCTTTTAAAGCGGTGTAAAAAAATTTTGGTTCGATTTCGGAAACAAAGCAAATATTTGAAAATGTTTCATGAAGAGAAGATCGAGTTCTTACCCCAGTAGAAGGTTCCCCAATGACTAGCTCTTTTGGATGATTTTTTGAGAAGTTCAAGACGCTTGGGGGCATATATTCATCTTCCTTGGCCTTCTCATCCTCTTCTTTGGAAGGTTCCTCTTCGTCATGCTCCAAAGATGGCAAAGGTTCATCATTTGTACCAGAAGGAAGTCTTTCTGCACACGGAATAAATTCATCAAATTTAACATAAATAGACTCTTCATCCTTACTCGATCTTTTGTTAAATATTCTATAGGCTTTACTGGTTGATGAGTGTCCAAGAAATATTCCTTCATCACATTTTTCATCAAATTTTCCTAAAGCATCTTTTGTATTAAGATAAAACATTTACAACCAAATACTTTAAAATATGAAACGTTAGGTTTCTTTTGATAATATAGTTCATATGGTGTGAGATTTAGATATGGGCGAAGCATCTCTATTCATTACATAGTATGATGTGCTTACTGCTTCGGACCAAAAAGTCTTAGGTAATTTATATTCAGATAACATAGTGTGTGCTACTTCTTGGATTGTCCTATTCTTTCTTTCTACAACACCATTTTGTTGAGGTGTGCGTGGAGCGGAGAACTCATGCTTAATACCTAACATTTCACAAAAAGATTTAAAGTTTTCAGTTTCAAATTCTCCTTCATGATCTGAGCGAATGCATTTTATTTTTAAATCTAGTTCATTTTGAATACGAGTACATAATTTTTAGAATTCGCAAAATGCATCAGATTTTGAAGAGAGAAATAAAGTCCAACAATATATCGAGAAATCGTCTATTAGAATGAAAGTATATATTCTACCACCAAGACTTGCGGTGCTAACGGGACCAAAGAGATCCATATGAATTAGTTGCAATGGTTTAGAAGTAGAAATTTTGTTTTTTGCTTTTAAAAGATGATTTTGTAAATTTTTCTTTTTGGCATGGAGAACATAGTGAAGATAAGTTTCCATTCAATTTAGGCAATCCTCTAATCAATTCCTTTTTTGCTAGTTTTAAAATGAGCTTTGTACTTGCGTGACCTAAACGTCTATGCCATAGTTCTAATTCATCATTTTTGGTTATAAAACATTTTATTGAGGATTTTGAAAGATCATGAAACGAAACTATGTAAACATTGTGAATTCTAGGTGCAGTTAGTAATACATCTTTTGTTTTTATATTAAATATTTTGCAAAGGTTAGTGGATGATTCAAATAATACATCTAATCCTTTATCACACAGTTGGCTTATAGATATTAAGTTATGTTTTAATCCTTTAACATAAAGAACATTTGAGATAAGAAAGGATTCGTTAGCCATTGTACCTACTCCCATGATCCTTCCTTTACCGTTATCACCAAATATTACGATTCCTCCTTTCTTCTTTTCTAGGCTAAGGAATTTTGCTTTGTTTCCCTTCATGTGCTTGGAGCAGCCTGAGTCCAAGTACCACACGTCCTCCATTTCCTTAGCCTTCCTGTAAATCTAGAAAGAAGATGAGAGTAAAGATCCGGATACCCAAGAGGTACCACCCATAGAGTAAGTGGATTTCTTAGGTACCTAGATTTGTTTTAACGATCGTTGTTTTATATTCCTGCAAGAGCTAGATGTGTGTCCAAACTTAAGACAATTTGCACACGAAATAAAGGGGGTTGAGACCCTTTTCTGAATGTCTACATTGCTCTTGCTGGATGATGTTTGAACTTTAGAAAAAACATGAGATTTTTAACTGTTGAGCTACCGCCGACGTTAGTGGCTAGCGCCGGGCAGTAGGGCTCACTTTGATATCCGAGCCCAAACTTTCCAGAACCATAACATTGGTTTTCCAAAATCATATCCAAGGATTTTTGACCTATTCTGAATTTTTTATGGCCATATTGAGATCATGATTTTGTTTTCTAAGAGATGTATTTTCTTGTACAATAATAACACATTTATTTTCAAAACCCTTTTTGTTATTTTCAATTTGTTAGAAAGAGGTTTTTAGTTTTCTCTCTAAGTCCCCTTTTCTTTTGTAATATTTTTGATTTTTGAGAGGGCCTTAGAAAGAGAAACTTCAATTTCTTTTGCCTTACATAAAGAGTGCTCACACTCTTGGCATGAAACCTTTCTCTTTTCAAGGGAAATCAATTTTTTTGTGAGCTTATGATTTTCTTTGATAAAAGATTCATTTTCACGATTTAATAAAATATTATCTTTTATACTTTGATCATAGGATTTGCAAGTTTGAACAAATTCATCATAGAGTTCTTCAAAGGTGGGAGGAGTTACCTCAGTGTCGCTAAGAACACTGGTGTCATCATCGTTGCTTTTTGCCATTAAGCATAAGTTTGCTTCCTCCTTGCTGCTTGACTCAGACTTGTTTGAATCTTCAGAGGAAGAATCATCCCAAGTTGCGGCTTTCAATAATTTCTTTTTCTCCTTCGCATTGTATTGTTCTTTTTGCTCCTTTTGATACTTCGGGCACTGGCTCCGAATGTGCCCGGTATTTCTGCAATGGTAGCACTCCGGTGGTGGTCTTTCTTCTTCATCTTCGCTTCCTTTTCCTTTCTTTGATGAAGAGGAAGATCCTTTTCATCGAGCATCCTTTTGGAAAATATTTCCGGAAGGTGTTCCTTCTCTCCGGATTCCTAATGAACTTCCTGAAATTCTTCACTAGGAGACCTTCTTCATCTTCATCATCATCTTCGATGCTCTCCTTCTTTGATTTTAGTGCCAGCGCCTTTTTCGTTGGCTCTTTGCTGTATTCATCGTGTTGAATCTGGAATTCTACCTCATGGGTTTTGAGATTCTCAATAAGTTTCTCGATCTGGAGCGTTCTTAGGTTGTGCGACTCCGAGATGGCCGTCACCTTTGGATTGAACCTTGGAGGTAATGAGCAAAGAATTTTCCTCACCAAGTCCCCGTCTGAGTAGATCTTTCCAAGTGCCTTTGAAGCGTTGATGATCTTAGTGAAGCGAGTGTACATCGAGTTGATGTCCTCTTCGGTATCCATCCTAAATTTTTCATATTCAGATTCCAGTTGGAATAGCTTTGCATCTTTCACCTGCGATGTACCTTCATGAGTAACTTCCAATTGATTCCAAATATCATAAGCAGTTATGCATGCAGAAATTCTATTAAACTCAGTTCTATTTAAGGCGCAATATAAAGCGTTCATCGCCTTAGCATTATTTTTACACATTAGTTTATCATTATCATCCCATTTATCTTTAGGTTTTAGTAATGTCGCCTCTCCCACTACAATTGTAGGAGGAGAGTACTGAACTTCTACCATGTTCCATACTTCCACATCCATGGTCATAAGAAAACACATCATTCAATTTTTCCAGTAGTTGAAATCTGACCCAGAAAAAAGAGGTGGTCGACTAACACCCTGACCCTCCAGAAAAGTGAGATCATGAGACGCCATTATTCCCGGTTGTTAAGCCGATTGGAATAAAACCCCTCTGATACCACTTGTTGGATCGGTAGGCGCCCTTAGAGGGGGGGGGTGAATAAGGGTTTTTAGAACTTAAGTTATATTTTGATTTTCTTTGAAATAATACGTGAATAAGAAAGTGAGAAATCAAACAAAGCAATTAAAATAAAGTGGAGACATATTTTATTAATATGAAATAAAGGTTTTACAAAAGTTGATTTCTATAACGCTAGAAATCTGCGGCGAATAGTAGTAAACTCCTTTTGTTTTCTATCCCGACTCGCATCCCCACAAACCGGTGGCCCTAGCCAATCCTTCCCCGGACTCATCCTCAAGCCGGTCTAGCCAATCCAACCTCAGATATGGCCTTGAGCACCCCTAGACCTAACCTAGATCTAGTCGCCAACACGAGGCGAGTTTCTGCCCTAAGTCTTACACAGACCTAGTCGCCAACACGAGGCGAATTCTGTAATGGTTTACAAGAAATATGAAATGATAATAATAAAACTCCCTCTTGAAGAACTTCTGAAGTTGGAGATGAAGATCCGCTGTAGAATAAGTGTTGTAGAAGCGGATGTCGTTTAGATCCGGCGTGAAGAGATTCTCCTTCAGAAAACCGCAGAGCTTTGGTAGGACATCAAGTTTCGGCCAAATCAGCCTCTGGAATTCTAGCACTCAATCTCTCTCTCTGATGTGTATGTGAAATAAGAGAAGAGGGGTCCTATTTATAGCCTCAGCGCTAGCGCTTGCGCTAGCACTAGCGCCTGCGCTAGCGCTACCGCCGGAGCTATCCCAGATTAGGCATTATTCTGCGCGGGGGAATCTTCAATTCGAGGAAACATTTCTCTCTGGCCTCTGTGCTCCGCGCTACCACCTGCGCTATCTGCTACCGCAAGGCGCTAGCTCCTTCTATATATACTCTGAAATTGCATTGATCAACGCTAGCACCGGGCGCTAGGTGCTACCGCCGGCGCTAGTGGGCATGTTGGATTTGTTGTCTCAAATTTGGGGGCAACCTTATTATGTAATCCTTGAGTCATATGGACTTTGTTTCCTGCACACTAAAACACACAAGATCAAATACACATAGGATTTGTTATTCTCAAACCTAGGAGATGCGGAAGACCATGTTCCAACAATTATTGTTAAAATTTTTGAAAGACCGTTTAGGAGTAAGCAGGAGTTGTATCAACAAGAGTTATAGCCAAACAACCACAATGCCAAAACAGCAACACAAGAAATCTTTATTGAAACAGAACTGCTTTACAATGCGAGGTATACATGGCGAGACATGATTCATCAGAATTACGGAGACGAGAAGAACAAAACACACCAAAAAAGGCAAAGCTGGCGGCTAGACAAGCTCAGACCGCACAAGCCGCACTACTCCAGAACTCGCCCGACTTGCCCTGAGATCGCACGAACAGAAACCGGACAGATTGCCAGCACTGCAAGACCGCACCTCAGACCGCACGAACTGGAGCTTATTGGAACAAAGAACTGAAGCTGTTGCCAGACCGCAACTCAGACCGCCTAACCGCTGAAGGTCGCCTGATCACTGAGCTTGCTACGAACAGCATAAGAACACAATAACCCAGTTCGCTGACAGACCGCAGACGAACTGTTTATTTAAGCCACCGGAAATCACCAAGGAAGGAGACCGCACTCTGCTGACCGCAAACCTGCGAACACAACAAAGGTTAACTCGCATCCAAGTCGCGCGAACTCAAACTTGAGACTGCAAGAAACAATCCGGGCTCTGGTTCTTACAGTTCTCGTTATGAATGACAGGCCATGCACCCCTATTTATAGGCGGGTGGACGGATGTCGTCACCGCACAAACCAGGATAGAGTTACCACCCATCAGATTTCGAACGGTCTCAAAAGACAGACCGCGCGAACAGACTTCTTGGACGATCACCCGACCAAGAAGCATATCAGCAGACAAGATCGCGCACAAGCCGCGCGAATATGAGACCGCGCACAATCCTTTCGGTCTCAACAACGCTCCTTCCTTAGATCATCAGGAGCAAGCAAGAACCATCTGGCCGACTTCACTCAAGTCGTCAGATCGCCATGATAGACCGCCCGGGTAGACAGCCAAAAATGAACAACCCGCCCCGTCTCCCAACAAGGGAGCCAGGCAAACAGAAGAACTCCTTGGGAACAACCCGCATCAGGTCGCCAACGACCAAACCCAAGAAGCAAGCTAGCCGATCTCACCAGATCGCCAGAACCAAACCGCCAGAGCACCAGCGCAGACCGCGGTCTCTGCGGTCTCCAGCCTCCAAACCGGCCGGACTCCCTTCCACTTCACTTCAACAATTTCAACACTCCCCCTTGAAGTGGGAAGTGGAAACTAGCCCGAGCAACTCCCTTAACCGTGTAAACGGTCCCTTCGCCAGCGGCTTTGTGAAGATGTCTGCGACATTGTCCGCACTCCGAACATGCTAGACCATAAGAGATCCTCCCGACACCTTTTCACGAATGAAATGGTGCTCAATCTCAATATATTTGGTCCTCGCATGACAGACTGGATTGTTAACCAGCTTAAGAGCACTCTCATTGTCCCCGCGTAGCATAGTGGGACCTCGAACCTACTGGTGAACGTCCTCTACCAACCTCCTGAGCCAAACGGCTTCCTGAGCTGCCAAGGCCGAAGCCTTGTACTCCACTTCTGTGGTAGATACAGACACCGAGTCTTGCTTCTTGCTGCACCAAGAAATAGCTGTGGGGCCCGTCATAAAGACATAACTAGACGTTGATCTCCGATCATCCACGTCTCCCCATAATCATCATCCATGAAACCATGCAACTCCAAGCTTGACCCTCTCCTATATAGGAGACCCAAATCAGAGGTCGACTTCACATACTTCAAGATGCCTTTTGCCGCCAGGAAATGAGGTTTCCGTGGTTCCGCCATGTACCGACTCACTTTGCCAACTGCATAAGCAATATCAGGCCTCGTGATGGTCAAATATATCAAGCTCCCAACCAGAGCTCGGAAAACCAACGGTTCAGATAGAACTCTTCCCTCATCCTTCCGAAGCTTATGATGTTGCTCTAGAGGTATAGAGCTACTCTTCCCTTCCTCCATGCCAAATCGCTGAACAATCCGCTCCGCATAGCCAGCCTGAGAAATGAGCACTCCGCTCTCCCGCCTCTGCACCTCGAGTCCAAGGAAATGGTGAAGCTCCCCAAGATCCTTCATCTCGAATCTGATAGCAAGCTCAGCCCTGAGTCTTGCAACAACTTCTTTCGAGTTTCCGGTGGCAATCATGTCATCCACATACAGCAGCACAATCACCCGAAGCACCCCCTCCTTCTTGATGAACAAGCTAGAATCAGAGTCTGAAGCAACGAATCCGCAGAATAAGAGATACTCTGCAATCTTCCCATACCACGCCCGAGGCGCTTGCTTCAACCCATACAGGGCCTTCTTCAATTTACAAACGTAGTCCGGATACTCCTTCGAGATGAAGCCTTGCGGTTGGATCATGAAAATATCCTTGTCAATCTCGTCGTATAAGAAGGCATTCTTCACGTCGAGTTGCCAAATCTCCCAACCACTCGAAGCCGCCAAGGCAATAACAAATCGAACCGAAGTCATCTTTGCCACTGGACTAAACGTCTCATCATAATCTTCTCCGTACTGCTGTGAGAACCCGCGAGCTACAAGGCGAGCCTTGTACCGCTCGATACTGCCGTCAGCTTTCTTCTTCAGCTTGAAGACCCATTTGCATGTCACAGGAGTGGTGCCCTTGGGCTTGGGCACAAGAGACCAGGTCTCATTCTTCTCGAGAGCTGCCATATCTTCTTGCATAGCAATGTACCACTCCTTTACGCCTCTGGCCTTTTCAAAGCTCGACGGCTCCCTTTCATCCAAGGGACCAGCAAAGAAACATGAAACAAAGTTCACCATGTTTCCTCCTGTGTATCGGTCTGGTGGTTGAATAGTCCTCTTCGACCTCCTAAGAGGTTGCCCCTGACTAACCACCTCCTCAGCTGCTTCTTCAGACCTAGCTCCTCTTCCAGGCGAATTTGGAGCATCGCTCCCCCTGCTTCCAGAACCTGAAGTTTCCGCCTCTGAGCTAGACACAGCTGGAGCTCCTGGTTAAACAAGCAACTCCACTTGAAGATTTCTGGCAGCTTTTCCTCCTTCATCAACCCTGCTCTCTGGTAGCTCAATTCCTGAACTCCCCTTGTAAGAAGTCACTTCATCGAACACCACATCCCAAGAAACAATTGACCTCCGTGTCTCAGGATCCATGCATCTCCATCCCTTCTTCCGCTCATCATACCCAACAAAGACTAGCTTCCTTGCTTTCACATCTAGCTTTGTCCGAAGAGCATCAGGAATGTGCACATAGCAGGTTGATCCAAACACCCGAAGGTGTGCAACGCTCGGCTTCTCCTTGAACATTAGTTCGTGAGGGGTCTTCATGTTGATAGGACTCAGAGGCAATCTGTTGATGACATAAGCTGCACAAGACATTCCCTCCGCCCAGAAGGACTTTGGGATACTCTTGGCATGAAGCCAGCATTTGCAAGTTTCCGTCAGATGACGGATCTTCCTCTCGGCAACGCCATTCTGCTGGGGAGTATGGGCACAAGTGAGCTCTCTCCGAACGCCTTGTTTCCTGCAAAAACTTGAGAACTCACCAGAGGTGAACTCCCCACCATTGTCAGTTCTCAATTTCTTCACCCGCAGGCCTAGACGACCTTCCACCAGCTCCTTGAACTCCACAAACTTAGCAAAGGCTTCTGACTTCTCTTTCAAGAAATACACCCAGACATATCTGGTGTAATCGTCAATCAACACCAACATATATCTATTGCCTCCAAGGCTTGGGGTGGCGGTCGGTCCCATCAAATCACCGTGGATGCACTCCAACGGCACTTTGCACCTTGTTTGTGATTTGTCAAATGGAAGTCGATGAGACTTACCAAACTGACATCCTTCGCAGACATGACCGTCTCCATAGGAGGACAAGCTAGGCAAGCCATTGACAAGACCCCTTACCGCCATAGCCTTCAATTTGTCCATGCCTACATGCCCCAACCTTTCATGCCAGATGGCCGCGCCATCATTGGTCCTCATCTTATCAACATAGGTACTTGTCGATAAAACGAACAAGTCCTTCACCCATTTGCCGACATGAATAACATCTCCCTTTATCTCCGGTTGAGTTTTGAGAAACTTCACTTCTGTTGGGCCAAACAGAACGTGATAACCGGCATCGACCGCATTGGTCACAGAGAAGAGATTTTTCTTCATACCAGACACGTGATAAACACTCCTTAACGTGAGTGGACCCTTATCACTGCTCAGAGAGACGACTCCTTCGTGCTCTACTAGATGAATGGAATTATCAGCCGTAATGATAGCATTGTTACCTGAGTAAGGCGCCAAAGAAGAGAACTTTGATCCATCCCCGGTGAGATGATGCCCACACCCTGAATCAACAATCCAGTCCTCATCATAATTGATGGAATCCAAGGCCTTAACGGGCATCGCCGTTATATTAGACGCAAAGGCTCCTCCCCATCCAACTTCACCAGACTTTGGCATCTCCTTCTCCACTGCATGTCCCGGCTGAAGATTCACCCGGCAATCTTTCTTGAAGTGCCCGGTCTTATTGCATCTAAAGCACCTCGGTCCCTCTCCTTTCTTCTTTCCATCAGACTTAGGAGCATAGCCCCTATCTTGCTGACCTGAAGTGGAGGGTCCATCATGACCCGACTTCTTCTTTTCCCATTTCTTCTTCTTCTTCCCAGAAAACATCACATCACTTTCTCCCCCGGAGATTGAAACCCCCGCCATCTGTCTTGCTAAACTTTCTTGCGAAGCAAGAAGGTTCTCCAGCTCCAACAACGACGGTTGATTTGCCCAACCCTGAACTGAAGTCACAAAAGCAAGATACTCCTTCCGCAACCCGCGGATGATATGCCTCTTCAGTTTTGCCTCAGAAATTGGCTCATCAGGGTCCAATGCAGAAATCTCTGCCGTGAGGTTCTTCATCTTGAGGAAGAAGGTAGAAACAGAAAGATCACCTTGAGAGGCTTTCGCCAACTCATTTTCAAGATACTGTAGCCTCGCTACATTCTTCTTATTGAACAACCCATCCAAGGATGTCCAAATCTCAGCAGCAGATTTACATCCAATGATGTGATCAAACAGCTCCGGTGAGATAGCCCTCTTGAGAGTGAACTCTCCCTTAGCATTCGTCCTCCTCCAAAGTCTCACCTCTGCCATATTATCTCCTGCTGGAAACACCTCTTGTGTGTCTTCTCCGCCAACTACCTCCCATAGATCCTCGCCAAGCAAGTAACTCTCCATACATGACTTCCACTTTTTAAAATTAGTCGATGTGAGGAGTTCAATACTAAGACCTCTTGCGTATCCACCTTCCATGGCAATCTAGGTGGTCTCTTCTTCACAAAGACGATGGCAACTCTAGTTGATCACTGCTTATCTACTCCAGAAACCTACCTCTGATACCATGTTAAAATTTTTGAAAGACCGTTTAGGAGTAAGCAGGAGTTGTATCAACAAGAGTTATAGCCAAACAACCACAATGCCAAAACAGCAACACAAGAAATCTTTATTGAAACAGAACTGCTTTACAATGCGAGGTATACATGGCGAGACATGATTCATCAGAATCACGGAGACGAGAAGAACAAAACACACCAAAAAAGGCAAAGCTGGCGGCTAGACAAGCTCAGACCGCACAAGCCGCACTACTCCAGAACTCGCCCGACTTGCCCTGAGATCGCACGAACAGAAACCGGACAGATTGCCAGCACTGCAAGACCGCACCTCAGACCGCACGAACTGGAGCTTATTGGAACAAAGAACTGAAGCTGTTGCCAGACCGCAACTCAGACCGCCTAACCGCTGAAGGTCGCCTGATCACTGAGCTTGCTACGAACAGCATAAGAACACAATAACCCAGTTCGCTGACAGACCGCAGACGAACTGTTTATTTAAGCCACCGGAAATCACCAAGGAAGGAGATCGCACCCTGCTGACCGCAAACCTGCGAACACAACAAAGGTTAACTCGCATCCAAGTCGCGCGAACTCAAACTTGAGACCGCAAGAAACAATCCGGGCTCTGGTTCTTACAGTTCTCGTTATAAATGATGGGCCATGCACCCCTATTTATAGGCGGGTGGACGGATGTCGTCACCGCACAAACCGGGATACAGTCACTACCCATCAGATCGCGAACGGTCTCAAACGACAGACTGCGCGAACAGACTTCTTGGACGATCACCCGACCAAGAAGCATATCAGCAGACAAGATCGCGCACAAGCCGTGCGAATATGAGACCGCGCACAATCCGTTCGGTCTCAACAACGCTCCTTCCTTAGATCATCAGGAGCAAGCAAGAACCATCCGGCCGACTTCACTCAAGTCGTCAGATCGCCATGATAGACCGCCCGGGTAGACAGCCAAAAATGAACAACCCGCCCCGTCTCCCAACAAGGGAGCCAGGCAAACAGAAGAACTCCTTGGGAACAACCCGCATCAGGTCGCCAACGACCAAACCCAAGAAGCAAGCTAGCCGATCTCACCAGATCGCCAGAACCAAACCGCCAGAGCACCAGCGCAGACCGCGCGGTCTCTGCGGTCTCCAGCCTCCAGACCGGCCGGACTCCCTTCCACTTCACTTCACCAATTTCAACATTTATATCTTGAGTTTGGCTCGTCGGATTTTGTTTTTGCCTTCTCCGTTGGATTCGTAGCGCCAATGTTTTTCTTCGGTGCAATTTTTGTTGGAATCGGCGACCGTTAGTTCGGCCTTACTTTTCTTATTATTAATATTAATAATATTTTTATTATTATTATTTAGCTTGATTGTCTTCCTCCATCTCTGTTTAAATATATACATAAATATTATTCTATTCCTCCACTATCTGATTATATATATATATATTATATATAAATATCCTTCTCCAATATTTATGAATATATATTATTATTACTATTCTCCTTCTTCATCTTCTTCTTCTTTCCTAATTTCCTGAACCAGAGCTTTCGTGAGAGAGAAAGATGATTTTTATTCTTTCCGTTGGCCGTCGAGGGAGCTCGAGACCTCGAAATCTTCGTCGGAGCATAAATTTGGAAAGCTCTCGCCGTGTTCGTCGTGTGCGTGGTAAGTTTTGTTCATTTCATAGATTTTTGGCGCTAGGGTTTGCGGCCCTAACCCTCTTTTTGTCCAAATTTCATAGATTCTTCGTGCGTAGGCCGTGTTTGAGCCGATCCTTAGCGTGGAGGGCTTGAGAGATCATTTTTCGGTGATTCGAGTAAAGGCAAGTGGTGGTTTGCTCCCCCTATTTTGATCTTCGTAGATCTTCTTACTTATTCTTCTTCTTTTATTTCCTTCAGTTTTAACCACTTAAGTCACTGATTTAGATATATAGATTTTATGCCTAAATCCTAAGGCTATGTTTAGAAGTTTACCTTCTTTAATTTCTGTAGGCATGTAGCTAAAAGCTAAGAAATGAGTTCTGTATATCAGGTAAATTTGTACTTAGTTTATTTTTGGAGTTTTCCTTTGAAGAAGGTCTGTCCCGTCGATTTTCATTTCAGGAGTCTGTCCAGTCGATTTTCTTTTGCCTTAGTTTTTCTTGGAATTTCTGTTTGTAAAGCATTCCTGTCGATCGACACCCCGTCCCGTCGATCGACAGAAGAGGGCAGGGTGATCATGTTTTGTTGAGTTTTCTAAGTAAGAATCGACGGGACACCCGTCGATCGGGCTCCCGTCCCTTCGATCGGGCTCCCGTCCCGTCGATCGGGCCCTTTTCCAGCCTTCCAGTTGATTTTGACTTAAGCTTTCCCGTTGATTGACTTAGCTTCCCGTCGATTGACTTAGATTCTCGTCTATATTGAGTTAGCCTTCCCGTCGATTATGTCTTTCCCATCGATAAGTTATGACCTTTCCCACCGATTATAAGTTATAACCTTTCCCGTCGATTTTATATAATATCTCCTGTCGATTGTTAGCATAAGCTTTCCTGTCGATTATGACTTTAGTTTCCAGTCGACTTTTTCTAAAGTCTTCCCGTCGATCGTCTAGTCTTCCCGTCGACTTTCCTAAAGCGTTTCCAGTCGACTTTTTCTAAAGTCTTCCCGTCGATCGGCTAGTCTTCCCGTCGACTTTTCTGAAGTGTTTCCCGTCGACTTTTTCTAAAGTCTTCCCGTCGATCGGCTAGTCTTCCTGTCGACTTTTCTAAAGTGTTTCCAGTTGACTTTTTCTTAAGTCTTCCCGTCGATCGGCTAGCCTTCCAGTCGACTTTTCTAAAGTTTTCCCATCAATTTTATCGACCTTTCCAATCGACTTTGATATAAGTTTTCCCATCGACTTTTATATAAGTATTTTCCCATCAACTTTTGTTAAGTTTTCATGTCAACTTTTGATAAGTCTTTATGTAGATTTCATCGCATATTCTGAATTATTTCAGCATATTTTTATGTTCTTTTGTTGGGTGTTCCCGTGTATCTTAAGCTATGTTATCAAGCATTTTAAGTCCATTCATTGAGACTTTAGGTGAAGTTATGCCTTCTTCGTCGTGTTGTTACGAGAAGTTCGTCGGGAGTCAAGTTTGGACTCACCGAGTGTTTTCTAATGAACCGTTGAGTATTATTTCTGGTGTTTGGCCTTCGTGTTAAGCTTATCTTTGTCTTGCTCCGACACCAGGCCTTGCATGGTGTCGGCTTGCTGAAATCTTCAACCTTGTTGTATGTTGAATGTTGATTTTAGGTTTAAAGGTTGAATCTCGTGCTTGTTTATTCACTCATCGTGAGTTGTGGTTAAAACCATCGGTAATCCTTTATTCCTGCCTAACACTCTTTTGTTGGCTCTGATTAGTCTCAAGTGCTTATAAACATATATGCTTACATATATGTGGGTATGTGAGTGTATTATGATGTTTTGTTTGACCATCACCTCTGAGCCGCAATGACGGACAATGACGGACATGTGGTTGTCTTTGATCAGTTTGACCATCTCCTCTGAGCCACAATGACGGGCATATGGTTGGCTTTGATCATTTTGACCATCACCTCTGAGCCGCAATGACGGACATGTGGTTGGCTTTGATCAGTTTGATCATCACCTATGAGCCGCAATGACGAACATGTGGTTGGCTTGTTCAGTTTGGCCCTTACTTTGGTGCAGGCATTTCTCTTACCGAGTGCACTCGTTTGAGCTGGCTCGGGTTGTTGTAAGCTAATAAATGCTTATCTTTTTTGTTCTCTTTTCTGCAATCTATTATTTTTATTGCTGCTAACACTTGTGTAGAATCTTGGTTTTTATTGCTGCCACTTGCACTTTCTTGCTGAGGCATTGTCTCAGGCTCGGAGCTGTAGAGGTTTGGGTTGTTGAGTTGGTGTTTTCTGTTGTTGCGGTTAGTTGCAGTCGTCTGCTTTCCCCTCACGGTTGTGAGGTAGTTGTTCCTTTGCTTCAGTTGTAGCTTTTGTTTTTCAGTGTTAAACTACTTGCTAGATTTTCTGTTATTACTTGCTAGTCAGTTTATATACTTGCTCTCTGGGAAGTCTTATGTTAGGATGCATGAGTTATTTTATGTATAGAACATGACATTCTTGCATAACATGATTTTAAGTAAATATCACCTACTTTGAAGCTCGTAGAAAAATCCTTCCTTACTTATACTAAATTTAGATATGTGCATATCATTTCTGGAATGTTGAACTTCATGCTCGTGTAGGCTAAAATAAACCAATTTTTCCGCTGTGTATGTATAGTTTTCTACTCGTGGACTAGTTTATCCACTGGACCGAGGGACATGGTCTTAAGCTAAAAATATAAATTCTTTTTATTTAACTCAATTACATGTAGTGTCTTAAATACAGTGCGGTAGACCCATAAAGCGTCGTCCACTTTTTTAGCCCATTGTTTCCTATTCCCCTCTATTGATTTTTCTAGGATGTGTTTCAGCTCTCGGTTGGATACCTCGAGTTGCCCACTAGTTTGTGGATGATAAGGAGTGGCTACCCTATGCGTAATCCCATATTTAGTTAAAACTTTATTAAACTGAGAATTACAAAAGTGAGTCCCCCGATCACTAATGATGGCACGAGGTGTTCCAAACCGCGAAAACAATTTTCTAAGAAATTTGACAACAACTCTTGCGTCGTTCGTTGGAAAGGCTTGTCCTCCCGTAGGTCCCGAGTGACGATGCTCCAAGATCTTCCGCTCTTCATCCTCTGATACACATCTCCGGATGATCGAATCTGCACAAATGCGAAACAAAAAAGGGTCCTCCCAAAAGTAGTATCTTAGATCAGAAAAGAATCTCTTCTTTTGCTGATGTGAAAGATCTGATGGAAGGACCTTAGCAACAATATGATCTGCAAAATCTGCAAACCATGGAGTGTTAGTATGAGATTGAATTTCAAGCATATATAATCATTCTTCGGGAAAACTATCATTTATAGCGGATTCATTTAATACTTCTAAATATGGAACCTCAAGACGAGAAAGGTGGTCTGCCGCCAAATTTTTGGCTCCCCTCTTATCTTGTATTTCTAAGTCGAATTCTTGTAAAAGCAAGATCCAACGGAGCAAATGGGGGTTTGCATCAGCTTTCGTAAGTAAATAACGTAAAGCGGAATGATCAGTGTAAACAATCACTTTGGACAATGTTAAGTACGAACGGAATTTATCAAATGCAAAAATAACTGCTAATAATTCTTTTTCAGTTGTTATATAATTCTCCTGTGCAGCATTCAAGGTCTTACTAGCATAGTAAATGGGGTGAAAATGTTTATTTCTTCTCTGTCCTAGTACTGCACCAACTACAAAGCTAGTAGCATCACACATTAATTCAAAAGGTTGAGAAAAATCTGGTGCAATCATGATGGGAGAATTAATTAATTTTTCTTTTAGTATCTCAAAAGCTTTTAGACATTCACCATCAAAAATAAAAGGAGTATCTTTTTATAATAATTTTGTTAACGGTTTTGAAATTTTTGAAAAGTCTTTGATAAATCGTCAGTAAAAACCTGCATGTCCTAAAAACCTACGCATTGCCTTAACTGTGGCGGGAGGTGGTAAATGTTCAATAGTTTCTATTTTTGCTCTATCCACATCAATTCCACGACATGTAATCTTATGGCCCAGAACCAAACTTTCTTGTACCATGAAATGACATTTCTCCCAATTAAGTACAAGATTAGTTTCTTCACATCGAGCAAGAACCTTTTTAAGATTTTCTAAACATAAATGAATCCCCAAAAACTGAAAAATCATCCATAAACACTTCCATAATATCTTCAACTAATTCATTAAATATGGCTAACATGCATCTTTGAAAAGTAGCGCGTGCGTTACATAATCCGAAGGCATACGTCTGTATGCAAAAGTACCAAAAGGACAAGTAAAGGTGGCCTTTTCTTGATCCTCCGGGGCGATAGGAATTTATAAGTAGCCTGACAATCCATGTAGAAAACAATAGTAAGCGTGTCCCGATAAACGCTCTAAAATTTGATCGATGAAAGGAAGCGGAAAGTGGTCTTTTCGTGTAGCATCATTTAGTTTTCTATAATCTATACAAACTCGTCATCCTGTGACAGTACGTGTAGGAATAAGTTCATTTCATTCGTTGGCTACCACTGTAAGACCTCCTTTTTAGGGACTACTTGAATAGGGCTCACCCATGAACTATCAGAAATAGGATAAATCATCCCAGAATCTAGTAATTTCAAAACTTTAGTTTTCACAACCTCTTTCATATTTGGATTGAGTCTACGTTGAGGTTGGATATATGGTTTATAATCATCTTCCATAAAAATTTTATGAGAACAAAATGAGGGATTAATTCCTTTAATATCAAAAATTGACCATGCTATTGCTCTCTTATGCACTTTTAAAACATCAACCAATTTTGCTTTTTCATATTCAGATAAATTAGTTGAGACAATAACGAGAAAAGTAGAATTAACTCCCAAAAATACATATTCAAGATGATCAGGTAATTTCTTTAATTCCATAATTGGAGGGTTGATTGCGATTTCTTGTAAATGATCTTTATCATTTTTTATAACGTCAAAATTCACTTTTCTAGTTAAAGATCGAGAATCCTCGAGATAAGCTAAGTGATCACAAACATCAATACGAGTAAAATCTTTTAAATGACAATGAGCAATACAAAGTTCTAAAGGATCAGCGCAAAGCAATTCAGAAGGTATTGTTGAAACAACATGATCAATACTATTAATAAAATAACATGTGTCATCAGCCTTTATTGGTTGTTTCATAGCATTGTTAATTTGAAATGTAACTTCCTCCTCTCCAACTCGTAAAACTAATTTTCCATCGAAAACATCAATCAAAGCTCTAAAAATTTCTAAGAATGGACGACCAAGAATGAGCGGTATTTCATTATCTTCATCCATATCTAATATAACAAAATCCGCAGGGAAAATAAATTTATCAACTTTTATTAAAACAACCTCTATTACTCCCCTAGAATATTTACCGTTCGATCAGCAAGTTGAATACTTATTCTAGTTGGGCGTAGTTCTCCTATTCCTATTCTTTAGAAGAGTTTATAAGGCATGAGATTAATACTTGCTCCTAAATCAGCTAGAGCTCTTTTAATTTGCATGTCACCGATTAAACATGGAATAGAAAAACTACCTGGATCCGTTAGTTTTTTGGGTAATTTGTTTTGTAAGATTGCTGAACATTCTTCACTTAACGTGACTGTGGAAATCTCCTCTAGTTTCTTTTTGTTATAAAGTAAGTCTTTCAGGAACTTCACATACTTGGGCATTTGAGACACTACATCTGCAAAAGGAAAATTAATGTGTTATTGTTTAAATAAGGATAAAAATTTACCGTATTGTCATCCATACGATCCTTGTTCAGCTTTGTCGGATATGGTATCGGGGTTTTGTATTCTTTCTAGGGAGGAAGTGGTTCTGATGGTGATTGAACTGCTTCTGGTGATGGGGTGTTCTCTTCCGTAATCGTAAGTGGTTAGTGGAGAGGCTTCCCACTGCGCAAAGTGACTGCCTTAGCATGCTCCCTTGGATTTGTCTCAGTGTTTCCTAGAAGGGTTCCGAGAGCACACTCTGAGAAGAGTTTCGCCAATTGCCCAACTTGGTTTTCCAAATTTTGGATTGAACTCTCTTGATTTCGGAAAGATGTTTCGGATGTCTGCATGAACTTTGTTAAGACTTCCTCAACTAAAGGCTTTCGTTGTTCAAGTGGTGTTTGTTGATGTTGAAATCCCGGATGCATGGAATTTGGTTGCTTAGGACTTTGTCCTCCCCATAAGAAATTCGGGTGATTTCTCCATCTTAGATTATAAGTTGCACTGTATGGGTTGTTTGCGGGGTTGAATAGGGGTCTGTTTGCATTGCCCAAATAATCCACTTGTTCATGTTCCGTAGATTCATCGCTTGTCGGGTCCCATTGTACTGTCGTAGGAGGTGCTTGGGCAAGCGAGAGATTGTCCATCTTTTAATAAAGTTTATCCACTTGTATCGCCAATGCGGTTACGACATCAATATCATATACACCGACGGGTTTATTTGGATTGGCTCGAGGCACGCTCCCCTGGATGTTGTTCATGGCCATCCTTTCTATCAACTCTGTTGTTGCGTCAGGGGTTTTGTTGTTCAATGCACCTCATGCGGCAGAATCTAACAATTGCCTTGTAACTTGATTCAGACCATTATAAATTGTTTGGATTTGCTGTCAGACAGGTATTGCATGATGAGGTAGATGGCGCAATAGCTCTTTGAAACATTCCCATGTGTCAAATAACATTTCTGTTTCCGTCTAGCAGTAGGCATTGATGTCATTTCTGAGCTTAACAGACTTTGATGGCGGGAAATACTTCAGTAGAAACTTTTCAACCATTGTATCCCAAGTCGTGATTGACCCCCTTGGTAGAGAGTTCAACCATTGCTTTGCTTTATGTCTCAAGGAAAATGGAAATAGTCTCAATCGAATGTCATCATTGGTTTCTCCATTCATCTTAAAAGTGTCACAGATCTCCAAGAAATTTGATATATGCATATATGGGTCTTCATCTTGGAGTCCATCGAACTGGACGTACTGCTGAACCATCTGAATAACCCCCGGTTTGAGTTCAAAATTATTTGCTTCTACAGCTGGTCGAGTAATACTGGATCATGTTCCAGTTGTATCGGGACGTGCATAATCAGCTATGGTTCGTTTCCGACTCCCTTCATCCTGATTATTTGCCATGGTGTTAGATTTGCTTATATGTAGAACTGATGTCTCCTCCACCGACTGATTATCTGAACTTGCACTGGCTTCCGAATTAGTCGATTGTGATTGACGATGTATTCTTTGTGGTTCAGACAGATATTGCACAAGGACAATATTTCATTTCCTGGTCATAAACTCGAGTACTATAAAAGAAGATCAAGTGAAATAAAAACCAAACAAAATATAATGTCAATGATACTAATAATAAAGGTAGATTAATAAAATCCACGTTTTCAGAATATCGAAAATAGAGGTCCCCGACAACGACGCCAAAAATTTGATGGTTTGCGATTCTCACAATAATAAATTTCCAAGGCAAGCGAACCTATCAATTATAATAAATAAGATATCCCTATCTTATCTCGTATTCCAAAGGATCTCTTCAATTACTCGTACTCACTTCTCATCAATTATCTACCAAGCGAATCAAGAGTGGTTTTCTTATTTACAAACAAAATTTAAATTGAGTTACCTATTTAATAAAAATGGTAAATTGCAAAAGAAAGACCTGATGATTGAAGGATAGCGTTCAGATGTAGAGAACGCCTAGATGAAGCAATAGATCCTTGAGGCCCCTACTTCAAACTCTCAAAACCTAGTCAACCGAGAAGATTTAAATATAATTAACCTCACTCTCGAGCAAGTTAATACTAAGGTAAGGTTGATTGATTAGAATTTCTCCTAAATCAAAACCCCTTCACTTGCTTTAAACACGAATATACTTTTATCTCAAAACACGGAAGAATATCGCAAGCTATCTCTAAAATTGTGATCTATTCCCTTCATTCATGCAAGATCTTAACATGCTAAGGATTTCTCAATCTCAAAGGATGAAATCACACAAGAATTACAATTCCGGAAAATTAAAACTCGACATAGTTGAATTGCATGAATAAATTAACAAAAGGATTGAGAGAGTAAAAAGTGAGCATTCAAATCATTTAAAACATCAAACTATGGTTCTTACATCCCAAAGCTAAAAAGAGATTAGTTCCACATCATCTTTTCTAAACAAAAATAAAGTTCAAACACAAAATCAAAATAAAAGAACATACTAAGAATCCCCTTTGCTCTTCTTCCTTCACGATCATCAAACTCCAGAAAACTACAGCCAAAAGCAAAAAAAACTCCCCTCTTCAAGAACTTCCATCCCTTTTATAGTTGGTGTTGGAAAAGGAAAGAAAATAGTCAAACACGGCCGCGCACATAGTCGTGTCAGTGGCCGTGTATAATGAGGGGGAATGGTTAGGTCGAAGATGTGTAGTCATATTGTTGGACACGACCATTCACACGGCCGTGTACGAAGTCGTGTTCTTAGATGATCCTTCCAGCGACACGGCCGTGTGCATGGCCATGTGTCTGGCCGTGACTTTCTCTGTTCTTTTTGTTGACTAAATTCTCTGAGCACGACACATCATCCAGCCGTGTAGAAGGCCGTAAATATTGACACGACCATGTCCGTGGCCGTGTGTCTGGCCGTGTAGAATCCACTTTCCTTAAATTCTGCAATTCTCAACCTGAATACACCTGGATGCATATGTTTAAGTTAAAACTTCATTGAATGTGAGCAAATAACTATTATGATGAGAATGAGTATGAAAACAATGAGTTTAGGCATTAAATTGAGGCGAATTTAAATAGGAAACTCACCAATAATTTGATAAATATGACCTTATCAACAGAATATAGCCGTTTACAGTATTAAAAAGGAATATTAGTTATTTCGAAATAGTGCAAGTTCCAAAAAGGGAAAGCATTTATGGCGTGTTATTCTGCCATTTCAGTATACATTCTGTGGTGGTCTAATTAATTAAGGAATGTATGATTGAGGATCTTTATGCATAAGTGCAGAGGAATATAAATAGATTTCAAAATTTTGAAATCTGAAGATGACTGATAATTCTCACACTTAATCAAAAAGAAGAAAAAGACTTGTACAAGAAAATATTAAGTTTGTTGTGCTGTGAAGACTACAAGAAGGAATCTTCTTCTATTTGTTCAAGAAGTTGAACCTAATATATTCAGAAGAAGATTCAAGAAGGTTTGGGTGATTCAAAACTCACTAAGCCTATATATGTAAGAAGAAGAAGAAGATCTAACTGTGAAAAGCTTTATCTTTGAAGTCTTCTCCTCTTCAACATCAAAAACCATCTTCCCATCTTGTAGGGTTCTTTGTGAACATGTGCTTGTAGGATCTTGTAAACAGATCTGAGTTGGTATGGTTCATTGTAAGCCTGAGTCTTGTAGGGTTCTTTATGAACCTGAGTGTAAGCTTTTCTGTGTGAGGGCTGAGGTAGGATCCTTTGTGATCTGAGTTGTAAGATCTGCTATATAGTGAAAAGATCTGAGTTTTGGAGAAGTTTCTTAGTTTAGCACATTGCTAGATAGGTGGGAGGGATAGTGGACTACCTCTTGACACATTGTCTTGAAGGGAACCACTATAAATCTCTATGTGTTTTTCTGGTTTTGCTTGTGTTCTTTGTTGAATAGATTAAAAGTCAAAATAACCTAGAAAACACCTAATCACCCCTCTAGGTGTAGATTTAATCAAACCCATATCTTTCAAAGTGTGTCTTCTGGGCTAGCAAAAGAAAGTTACTTGGTCATCTACTCACCCCTCAGGAGCTGGAGCCTAATTTGGACCAGGTGAAAGTCGTCCTTGAGATGCAGCCTCCAAAGAATCTGAAAGAAGTCCAATAGTTGGCAGGGAGGATAGTGGGGCTCAACCGCTTCATCTCTCGTTCAGGGGATAAGTGTGCATCATTCTTTAAGACCCTCTGATGGGGATCTAAGTTTGAGTGGACTGAAGAGTGTGGCCAAGAGTTCGAGGGGTTAAAGCGTCAAATGACGATGACTCGTCTACGTAAGAGCCCTCGTCAATCAGAAGATTTGTTCATGTATCTTGGGGTTGGCACTGAAGGAATTAGTTTAGTACTGTTCTGGGAGGAAGGTAAGAGACAATTTCTAATCCATTACGTCAGCCATGTGTTGACGAGCTCCGAGACACGCTACTCCATCGTGGAGATGCTTGCCTTAGCCTTAGTAATATCCGCTCGAAGGCTTCGCCCCTACTTCCAGGCCCACTCAGTCAAGGTAGTTACTGATCATCCGTTAAGAGCCATCCTTGAGAAGCCGGAGCACTCAGGACAACTAGCGAAATGGGCCATAGAGCTCAGCGATTTCGATATATCTTATGCGAAGAGAACCTCCATCAAGGCACAAGTATTAGTGGATTTCCTCACCGATTTCGTTGATGACGGCGTCGTTAAGCGGGAAATCCCCTCTCTGTTGTGCTGGAAGATGTATGTGTATGGTGCTTCCGGGAAGAACTCCATCAGAATAGGGATCATCCTGATCATCCCCAGTGACATCAAAATTGAGAAAGTGGTTAAGTTTCATTTTCCTACGACTAACAATCAAGCGGAATACGAAGCATAGATAGTTGGGCTAAATTTATCCCAAGAAATTGGCATTGATGACCTAGAAGTGATGATAAATTCTTTGGTGATGGCGTCAGAGATAAATGGTACCTTCAAAACAAAGGAGCCACTCCAGAAATACCGGACCCTCGTTAAGCAACAAATCAGACGCTTCCTTACTTTCAGCATCCAACATATACCAAGGGAAGAAAACATCGAGGCTGATGAATTGACAAAGTATGGGCTCCTAGCTGGGGGGACTCTTACAGAGTTGTTCCACCTTGCAATAGATGAAGCAGATGTCATGGAGATTGATCAACGTCCATCTTGGATAGATCCTTTTGTCCATTACTTCACCACAAGAGAAGTCCATTCTCTAGTTACTGACAGAAAAAGGTTCAAGCTCAAGGCAGTGCACTACTCCCTATTCTCCATGGTTATCTACCGAAGGTCTTTCCTGTCACCCCTGCCAAGGTGCGTAACAGAGGAAGAAATCCCCAAAATTTGCAAGAATTGCATGCAGCGGAGTGCGGCAGTCACTCTGGGGCCAGGACCCTCGGAAAAGGATCCTCCGTCAGGGCTACTTCTCGCCAACTCTCAGTACATATTGCGTCGAATATGCGAAGAAGTGTTTCAAATGGCAGAAGTTTGCCCCTGTTTAAACTCAGCCATCGCAATAATTGAGAAGTTTCTTTATCCCATGACCATTCTCCGTCTAGGGGATGGACTTGGTAGGTCTCTTCCCCATGGCCAGCGGATAGCAATGTTTCATTCTGGTGATGATTGACTACTTCAGCAAATGGATAGAAGCCAAAGCGCTGGCTAAAATGACAACCCAGGTGGTCAAGAACTTCATATGAGGAGAGATCGTCTGCCGGCCTAGGATCCCCATAGACATCGTCACTGACAATGGTCCTCAATTTGCAAGTTCAAACTCGAAGATTTCTGTGAGCAGGTCGAAATAAAGTTTCGGTTCTTTTCAGTTCATCATCCACACAGTAACTGACAAGTAGAAGCAGCAAATAAACAAATCCTAAATTTACATAAGAAGAAAGTGGAGAACACCCATGACAGTTGGGCAGAGCAACTTCCAACAATGTTGTGGACTCTAAGAACCACTTCTTTGTCGGCCACTAGAAAGACACCTTTCAAACTAGCGCACAGTTCCAAGGCGCTCATCCCAGTGGAATTCACTATCATGAACCCCAGAGTTCTCCTCTCCAAGCCAAGTGGAGAGTAGTAGATAGAAAGCAATGATGAGTAGATGAGATGCAGTCGTGACCTCATCGAGGAGCTGAGAGATCAGTCTATCGTCAGGCAAGTGGAGGCCAAGCGATGTATGGCCAAGCATTTTGATAAACATATCAGAGTCAAGTAGTTCACCGAGGGCGACATCGTGATGAAAAAGATAAATGCGGCAGGAAGACCCACCTCAGTTGGGAAACTCAATCCTAACTGGAAGGGTCCTTTCATCATTAAGGAGGCACTTCAAAACGTTGCTTATCAGTTACAATCCCACAAGGGAGACAGGATGCTGAACACCTGGAGAGGCGATGACTTGAAAAGATATTACTCTTAGGCCAAAGTATCATCCCCCTTTTTTCATTTTATTTATGATTTATGTCTCTTATGCTTCGTTGAGGCACAATGCCTAAAGCTATTTATCTATGCATCACTAACATTTTTATTAGCAAGGGGTTCTTGAGGTTATTTTAGCCCTCTCTGCTAGCACATGCTACTTTCTCCACCCAAAGACCACCACAATAGTCCTCGCTCGAAGAATTCGCGACTGGCGTACGTAGCAGGTCAGGAACATGATATTTGGTTGTGCATCAACAGAGGTATCCCTATGACAGTGGTCCATACGACCTGTCTGCTCATTTCCTCTTCACTCTTGTCCAGGTTGCCACCAGAGCTTGCTTTGACCTCCTCGAACATATCCGGACGTCTCTTGCGGAGGTCATCAAGTTTCTAACCCTCTCTGCCGACGCAGACTAGCTACTTTCTTTGTAACAGCCCAAGACGCCACGCTCCGAACCAGAGGGCAAGGAACTGTTAGGTATGCAGCCTGAGTGACACCCCAGCCCCTCTGCACGCATGTTTCTCAGCAGCGCCAGGTTATTGAGGCCAGGTTTCGAACCCGCAACCCCCTTGATGAGAAACCTTCAACAACTCTCATCACCAACCGAGCTGCACTTTTTTTGTAACAGCCCAAGACTCCACACTCTAAACAAGATGGCAATGAACTGTTAGGGATACAACCTGAGTGACACCCCAACCCCTCTGCACGCCTATTTCTCAGTAGCCCCAGGTTGTTGAGGCCAGGTTTCGAACCCACAACCCCCTTGCTGAGAAACATGCATGAGAGGGGTTGGGGTTGAGGCCAGTTGGTGATGAGAGCTATTGAAGGTTTCTCATCAAGGGGGTTGCGGGTTCAAAACCTGGCCTCAATAACTGGTGTTGCTGAGAAACATGCGTGCAGAGGGGTTGGGGTGTCACTCAAGCTGTAGCCCTAACTGGTCCTTGCCCTCCGGTTGGTGATGAGAGTTGTTGAAGGTTTCTCATCAAGTGGGTTGCGGGTTCGAAACCTAGCCTCAACAGCCTGGGGCTACTAAGAAACAGGCGTGCATAGGGATTAGGGTGTCACTCATGTTGTATCCCTAACAGTTCCTTGCCCTCTGGTTCAGAGCGTGGCATCTTGGGCTGTTATAATCTCCACCCTAAGACCACCACAATTGCCCTCGCTCGAAGAATTCACGACTGACATATCTGGCAGTTCAGGAATGGTGATGGCCTGTCGTGCATCGACAGAGGCGTTACTACTGTTACGGGTTCCTTTCTGAGGGTACACTCCAACTCACTGGTGCTTCATACTCCAAGGATGTATCCAGACGTTACTTGCGGAGGAGAACCCTATGGAATCCATATGCCCAACTGGCAGCCATAACCGATTGTAACGCGCCCCCGTGACTAAGGTACCGGTCGCCTTGTCCCCACGAAATATTTTCGGGGAGGGGTCGCGGGCGGTTTCACCTCCATACTAGTTCTACCATGAAGCCGCATGCGGTCACACAAAAGAGGGTGCCTCCATCCCACCTGACCAAAACCGGGACAAACACCCAAAGAGTGTTTGCTTCATGGACGCAAACAGGCGGGCAATGAGCTATGGAGACTTGTCAAAAACCTGCAAAGGCCCGACATGAACGAATGCAACCTTTGCGAATACTCTGTCGCATATAAACACAACACGAGGCAGTCACAGGTAAAGTATGAAGTTCCCGCCAGAATCATAAACAAGGTACGCGCAAGTTCATAACACTGTAGAATAATGGAACAAGATCATAAAATAAATAAGTGTCCGCAAACAAAAAATGTATTTTTATTACTTAGAAATTTTGTATACAAATTGGAGATGAGTGCGGTTAGAAAAGGGAGAATCCACACATTCATCTCAAAAAGAGAAATTAGAGACAACACTATTCACTATCCTCTTCGAATTCTGTGGCGGTCGCTTACCCTGCCTTTCCTGGGACTCTTCGGGGGGGGGGGGGGGGGGGGGGGGGGGGAATACCCCATTGAATTTGTCTCAGATTCTAAGGTTACCCCATTGAATTTGTCTCAGATTCTAAGGTTTCGATTTCTTCTCCATCAGCAGCTACACTAGTAGAGTTCGCAACCCCTTCCATGGTCTCATCTTCGGAGTCCGGGATCACACCTCCTCCGTATTCCTCATACAAGGTGGCATAATTGATCTATGCGAACTCGCCAGCCAGAGCACTGTGCTCCCGGAAAAGATCGATGGTAACTTTCGTTGAGCGCTTCCAAATGCATAGGGCCGCCCTCGCGAACATGGGATTTGCCATGGTTGAGCTCTCCTAAGAAACAAGACCAAAACATCAGCAGCCAGCAGAAGGTACGCGTAAAGTTTTATATTTATGTTCGAATTTACTTTAATCTCCTCTCGTATACGTGTGTTATCTGCCAAAGATTTCTCCAAGGCACGCCAGGCGGCACAGTCAAAGGCTATCAACCTCAGGCTGACCGCGACTGCTCTCTTCGACAACTCCTCCACAGGAATCCGTCGCATCACCTAGAAGTCTTCCTTCCCGATGACCGCAGTGGAGTCTGCTAAGGCGTGAGGCGAAACCCTCCGCACCTCCTTTTAGGATGGAAGGTGGGTGATGAGGGTGACCACATCCTTTCGCCGCACCATCAACGACCTGCCACCAAGATCTTCTAGGACCTCGGCGTCCGGGAATGCAGAATCTTCACCCTTTGTGCCCACGTTGGACCGCATCGACCTCCTCATATTACCCGCTGAATTTCTCTCCCTCGCGTCTGAGGGATCCACCACTGCCACAGGGGGTAGCCTTTAGCTGACGCCTCCTCTCGGTTGTGGTCATCACATCGCTTGGTGTCGCGTACGGCTTCTCCAGGGGAAACCGCAGGACAACTGCACAATGAAACACCATCAACATTCACAGGCACGCTAAGATGTTAGTATCATTAAGTTTCTAACTTACAGCCAGAGGTATCCAGGTCTATCACTTCGTTCAAGCAGGAAATATAGTGTCGGACATCCAACAGAGCCTTCTAGAGGAACTCCACACTCTTCTTCTCAACCTCCGACAGCGAGGGATTCAGGAATGTGCTCTCTTTGCGTGGTTCATGAAACCTTCTGAGCCCACCAAAGTCAGCTCGGATGACGGCAAACCTAGGTTTCCATCCATGGACCTTGTTCAGCATAATATACGCCCTAGGTCACGTGCGTGACCGAGGGCGTGTACTTCGCAAAATTTTTTCTATAAATTCCAGTAGTTCTCATGAGTTCAGGGTCCAGAAATTTGGAGTGGGGAGGTCCTGCTAGTTACTGTTCTTACTATTTTTAAGTGTTTTCCCCTTATGTTGTCATTTTCTCTCTCCTCTTTTTAAGCAAATGTTTCTTAGTTTTTCATGCAACATTTATTGGTGAACTTGTAATCTCTTTTCATTATTGTGGTAGCCTCTTTTTGCACTTGTAATCAACTTTTATTATTAATAGAATTTTACTTTGCTTTCCTTATTCATGCAAATTTATTTCATGCCTTCCTCTTACCCCTCCACAATGATTAACTAAACTCTCATTAGTACTCGATCGAGATGATCCGAGGATGAGATAATCAATTTATGATCTTCAAGCCCTCTTTTTCTCTTTAAAACAAGCACTTTTGATTTACACTTGATTTTTAAATTAGTGAAGCCATATTTTCGATATGTGGTTTTTCACTTAGGTTTTCATACTTAGTTAGCTGAGAGGCTCAAATATGAATCGATCACTCAAGGGTAAAGAGAGTTGCACGCACCCCTCGAGAGAGGATGATGTAAATCTCCCATATTAGAGTAAAATCTAATAGTGGGATTCATATCGTAAAGCGTGCCTTAGGTATTCAGTTAAAGAATGAGTGTTCGGTCATTTCTTCCTATGCTCAGTTGGGCACTTCCTCGAGAGAGGCGTGTTCATGATTCGGTAACCTCCACGGTCAAAGTATTTTATTTAAAGAGAATTAGAGTTTTGTTATTTCCTTTTCGATTATTCTCAAGTCGAGGTGATTCAAGATCGGGTACTAATCTTTTAATCATTACCTAAACCCTTTCCTTAATCTTGCAATTTATTTCTCTTTTTAGTTAAGTAAAACAAATCACAAAAATTGGTTGATAAGATAATAGTTTCCTCCTCAAATAGAAGTAATCGACGCGCTCCGGGAAATACGACCTTGATATTTCTCTTAAATATCCTATATTATAGACGATAAGGTACACTCACCTTCATCAGATATAGAATTGGAAAACATCATCAACAATCGTTTCCTATATCATCCATGATCTCTCTAAATTATTTATCCAGTTTGTGGATGTTGGGATCATTGCCCACAATGTCATAGATTTGGAGAAGTCCATTCCTAAGTCAAAGATATATCTCAGAATGTATTTGATATACTCTCTAGAATCAATGTGCAGGAGATCAGGTCAGGCAAAAAGTTCATGGAATTCATTCAAGTCCACAAGCATCGAGACATCATACATCGCTCGACGCCTATGACCCAGAAGCGTTGACTTATGTCTACTACTCAAATAGACAAGGTTGCCGCTGAAGTTCTGAGACCAAGTCTGGAAGCGTCGAGCCAAGTTATATTGCTCGACGCCTTGGAAAGAGAAGTGTCGTCTTAACCTCAGTCAGCTCAGCGCCAACCAGAAGTGTCGAGATATGAAGGCTTAGTTACGAAGGGTCGAGCCCCTGGACGTTGCTCGACTTCTTCAGATAAAAAGCGTCGACTAAGTGATGTTTGCTCAACGCCTGAGAAGTAGGAGTCGAGGGCCTCAGTCTAAGGAGTAAGCGTCGAGCGTCTAAATACCGCTCGACGCCTAACAGGAAAAGCGTCGACAGAGATGTTAAGTGCTCAAACGCCTCTTCTACAAATACTCTGAACTGAAGAATATCTTCCACAGCTAGCTGAGCTTTTGTTTTCATTGAAGACCGTTGAAGATATGACGTCATGCTGACGTGGAAAAGCGTAACAGACATTGCAGATGGAAGGCTATAAATAGAAGGCATGACCTATGGGTTTAGGAGAGAATCCAAGTTATGAAGTGAAGAAAAGTGAAGTTAGAAAAGTTTTCCTCTCCTCTCAAAAGCCATTATCATTTCCATCATTTCGAAGAGAAAGTTTGAGATAGAATCTGGAGAAGTTGTCTTCCCTTTCAGAACCAATCTAAATTGAAGATCTCATTCAGCAATCTGGTGCTGATAGCTCTTTCTGAAAGAAGAAGATCAAGAAGGAAGAATCTGTCTTCCCAAGAAGAAGAACAGTCATCTTAGCCTGACGAATCAAGAAAATCATTTGCTGCTGTTGTTCTATTGAAGATTTCTGTCTGATCATTCAGGCAAATCAAGAAGGCTCAACAAATCTCAAATCTGAGTCTAAATATTCAGTATTCTCTTTATAAATTTCTGTAGGATCTGAGTTGTCAGATCTGAGTGTAGGATCTGTCAAGGATCTGAGTTGTAAGATCAGGTGTGATCTGAGTTGTAGGATTCAGGGGTGAATCTGAGTTGTAGGCCTAGTTATAAAGGCTGAGGTAGGATCTGTGTGATCTGAGTTAGTAAGATCTGTGTGATCCGAGACTGTAAGATCTGTTGTGATCTGAGCTGTAAGACCTATTTGTGGTCTGAGATATGGAAGAGCTATAACCTCTATCTAGCACACTGCTAGAAGGGGAGAAGGGGGAAAGTGGATTACCCAAGATACGGGGAACCACTATAAAAATCTGTGTGTTCTTTTCTGTGTATATCTTTATTTCTTGAAAGCTCTGATCAGTTTTATCTCGATTATAGTCAAGAATCGCAATAGTTTTTAAATAACCTATTCACCCCCCCCCCCCCTTTAGGTGATTAGCTACCCTTAATTAAAGTCTTTCAAGTGGTATCAGAGGTTTGTTGTTCAAGAAAAGGTTTAACAGCCTGAACAAGATCTTCTAAGGGTAGTTTTCTAAAGTCGTGATGGCTAATATAGAAGGAAGCAAAGAATTCACATCTATGAAGCTTCCAATCTGCAGAAAAGAAAACTTTGGTATTTGGAAAGAAAGAGTCAGACTTTTCATGGAAGCATCTGATCCTAGGATTTACATAACAGTTCTAGAGGGACCTTTTGTTCCTATGAAAGTTTCATTTACAGATGGAAATATTAAGACTCCTACAACCTATTCAGAGATGACCAAAGATGAAGTGATCCTGGCCTCCATGGACAAGAGAGCTCAGAACATCATTGTTAGTGCTATTGAAGATTCAACCTTCCAAAATTTAGTCCATTGCAAGACTGCCAAAGAAATGTGGGAATCTCTTATTGTCTATATGGAAGGTACTGAAGAAGTCAGAGATGACAGGAAGTCACTTCTAAATCAGCAATATGAAGCCTTCAGACAAGACAAGAAAGATTCAATAGCAATCGGCTATGAAAAATTCTTCAAGATTGTAAATGGCCTAAAGACTTATGGAAGAACTTTCTCAGATTATGAGCTGAATGATAAGTTTTTAAGAATACTGAACAAAGAACGGGATATCAAGATCTGTGCAATCAGAGAAATGGGAAATCTGGGAAACATTCAACCACAAAATTTATATGGGAAACTATTGTCTCATGAACTTCATCTAAATACCAGAAAAGCTGAGGAAGGACACAGCAAGGAAAATCATATTGCTTTGAAAGCAGAAAGCTCAAAGAAAAGCAAAGAAAGAATGGCATTATCCCCCAGGATTCCATCTGAATCAGAAGAATCAGAAACCAGTAATTCTGATTCTGAAATATCAGATGGTGAATTGGCACTCTTTACCAAACAGCTAAAAAGAATGTTGAGGAGAAAACAACAACAACAACAACAGAACCCACATAGTCCCCAATCATTGGGGGTATGGGCAGGGGAAGATCGGAGACAGACCTAACCTTTGGCACAATGCACAAAGTGGCTTCTCTCAGAGGAGAAATACCTAACCTTTGACAATAAATGCACAAAGTGGCTGCTCACAGAGTACCACTGAAATAGTGGCCCCCTATACCGTCGCATTTGTTGCGGAATCGTACCCTCAAATCAAAACCAAAGACATCAGAGAGGGCAGACCCAAGAATCCATTTTGATTTATGTGCACATAACCATGCGTCCTTCATTCAGCATCCAGAGCATTGGTGAAGCACATGAATGTTGAGGAGAAAACAACACTGGAAAATTAGACCCTCTCAGTTATCCAAATCTAAGAAGCATTCAAATTTGTCAGAGGGATTCAAACAAGACTCCAAGAAGGACAGGTACAATTCTAAACACACAAAAATTAATTCAGAAGAAATTGTGTGTTTTGGTGCAGGAAATCAGGACACATGATTGTTGATTGTCCTTCAAAGAGAAAGAACAACAAGAAATCTGATGAAAGAAAGTACAAATCTGACAAAAGACATGAGAATAGACTAATAGCCAAAAAGGGTAAGGTCACTCTTAGTGATAGTGAATCTCAGTCATCAGACTCAGATAGTGAGGAGGCGCTCATAGCTCTGATGGCTGCCAATGAAAATGAAGACAGTCTAAATGATAGACCTATGATAAAAGCCCCACTATCAAGGTCTGATAGTGAAGAGGATGAAGAAGAAAATGCAGGACTCATGGCATTGAGTGATCAAGAAAATCAGGAGACAACTACTGATATAAAGGTACTTGATAAAACTCCTCTTTCTGATTCTAATTCTGAAACTGAAATAGATTCATTCTCTTCTGATGAAAATGACTCACACTCCAAACTTCATATAGATGAAATTATTGAAAAATATCCATTAATTCTCAAAGCACTTAAGAAGAGCAAAAGGCATAATAAAAGGTTACAAAAAGAAATATCTGAATTAAAGCAAACTGATTCTCAAAACTCTGAGACAGCTGAGAGGCTGAATCAGATAAGTAAAGAACTTAGTAAACTAAAAGTCATGTTTATTATTCACATACAAACTTTGAGCACCAAGGAAAAGTTAATAAAAGAACTTGAAGCAAAACTCCTAGCAGAAAGGAAACTTGTAGCTAAGTTCTCAAAACCACAAACTATTCTTCCTATAATAGACACATTCTCTGCACAATACAGATGTGGCATAGGATATGATAGGAATGCAGATAAAAATCCTAAAAATAATGACAAGGCACCCATACAACCTTTAAAGTTTAACAAAGCCATGCCTATCACAAACAAGCATGATCAAAAAGGTGTGCAAAAATTTTATGAGAGTGAATGCTCTAATAGCAAATATAATTTAATTCAACCAAGTAACAATAATGCCAAACCTCTATGCAAAGAAAAAGTATTAACTCATCATGACTCATTTGTATTTAAAGCAAATACTAAATGCAACAGAAAGGAACTAAGACCTGGAGTAAAAACTACTGATAGTAAGAAAACTAAACAAGTAAAAGACACTAAAACAAATTACATAGCACCTGTAAATACAGTAATTAAGCAAAAGACGAGTCAACATAAAGAAGTAGGAAGACCTCCAAGGAGATATAATAGATATGAATGATGGTGCTGTGGAAGGGTTGGGCATTTTGCATTTGACTGTTGGTTCAATCCAACTGTTCCAAGATTCAACCCTGGGAGACCAGTATTCAGACCTATGACAACTCTTACAGCTCCAAGAATTATTCAACAACTAAATATTCCAGCTCATACTAACAAGGTTATAGGACCCAACTTGGTGTGGGCTCCTAAGAAAAGGTAATTTCTCTTTGCAGGGTTGTCCAAAGACCAATCAACTTCCAATCTGGTACATGGACAGTGGGTGCTCTATGCATATGACAGGAACAAAAAGTTTGCTGAATGATTACACTCCTGTAAGGAATGGACCAAAGGTTATCTTTGGAGGGTCTGAAAGAGGTAAAACTAAAGGTTATGGCAATATTTCAAATGGGATTGTCACCATCACCAAAGTTGCTCATGTTGATGGATTGCAACGCAATCTCATTAGCATAAGTCAATTATGTGATATTGGGTATGACATTTCATTCCACAAGGATGAGTGCCTGATTAAGAAAGAGAATGAGATAATTCTCTCAGGCACTAGGAGTGGCAACATTTACTGCTTAAACTTTATATGTTCTGATCAAGTTAACTCCATATGTTTAGTAGCAGAAAAAAAATTTTCTAGTAGTGTTCAATGGCACAAAAGGTTAGCTCACATAAACTATAAGACTATAAATAAACTTATCTCAAAAGATCTAGTGAGAGTTGGGCCTAAGTGGAAGTGTGTGCAGGAGGGTCCTTGCCATGCTTGTCAAATGGGTAAGCAGACAAAGTCATCCTTCAAACCAATTGGTGAGAAGGATTCCATTAGATGTCTATATCTACTTCACATGGATCTATTTGGACCAATGTCAATCCATAGCTTAGGAGGAAAGTCATACACTCTTGTAATAGTTGATGATTACTCCAGATTCACTTGGGTATTCTTCCTCAAACATAAGTCAGACACTTTAGAAATATTCGCCAGCTTTGTTAGGAAAATCACTAATGAAATAGGAAATTCTATAGCCAAGATTAGAAGTGATCATGGGACTGAATTTCAGTCAGGTGCAATGACCAAATTTTGTGATAATCTAGGAATTTCTCAAGAGTTCTCATCACCTAGAACACCTCAACAAAATGGGGTTGCTGAGAGAAGAAATAGAACCCTTATTGAAGCTAGCAGGAGTATGCTGAGTGATTCCTCTCTTCCTGAGTATTTTTGGGCTGAAGCTGTAAACACAGCATGCCATGTGCAGAATAGGGCTCTTATAAACAAAAGACTGGATAAGACCCCATATGAGTTATTGAAAGGTAGAAAACCCACATTAGCCTATTTTAAAATATTTGGTAGTAAATGCTTTGTATTAAATAATGGAAAGCACCATCTCACTAAATTTGCTGAAAAAGAAAATGAAGCAATCTTTGTTGGGTATAGCTCTCAAAGTAGAGCCTATAGAATCTTCAGCAAAGAGACTAATAGGATAGAAGAATCTATACATGTTGTATTTGATGAAACCAGCCTTATTTATAAGGATCTGGGAAGTTTATCTAGTTGTGCAGGTTCTACACAGAAATTGAAGGAGATGAATATCAATGAACAGCAAAATGAGGATAATGAAGAAACTAATGAGACCACAATTGTAACTAGAGAGGATGAACTTCAAGTTGAAGACAATTATGAAGAACCTATTGCTGTTGAAGAACCACCTCATCTAGAACCCCTAGAAGAACCCACTCAAACAGAAGCACCGGAATCTCAAAGGGAAAACGAAAGGTGGAGGAATGCTACCAAACATCTGAAAGACCATCCAAAAGAACAGATCATAGGAAATCCAAATGATGGCGTGCAAACCAGAAGAGGAAACTCAATACATGAGGCTTTGCATTATAGCTTTCTTTCCAAAATAGAACCTAAGAAGTTTGATGAAGCCAATAAAGACACTTCATGGATATCAACTATGCAAGAAGAGCTAAATCAATTTGAAAGATGCAAGGTCTGGATATTGGTCCCAAGACCAAAGAAACACAAAGTCATAGGGACCAAATGGGTATTCAGGATAAGCTGGATGAAATGGTGTGATCATCAAAAACAAAGCTAGGTTGGTTGCCCAAGGATATAGACAGGAGGAAGCCATAGATTTTGATCAAGTATTTGCTCCTGTGGCAAGATTGGAGGCAATCAGGCTATTCCTGGCATTTGCAGCTCACACTGGTTTCATAGTCTATCAAATGGATGTAAAGTCAGCATTCCTAAATGGAACAATATTGGAGGAAGTATATGTTGAACAACCCCCAGGTTTTATTGACTGTACTCATCCAAATCATGTTTATCTATTATTAAAAGCATTGTATGGTCTGAAACAGGCACCTAGAGCTTGGTATGAAACATTATCTAGATTTCTTATTGATAACAAATTCTCAAGAGGAAAGATAGATAAGACATTGTTTCTTAGGATAGTTAAAGGTCACATTATTTTAGTACAAATATATGTAGATGATATAATATTTGGCTCTACTGATAATAACCTTTGCAAACCTTATGCAAGGGAAATTTGAAATGAGCAGTATGGGTGAGCTTAAATTCTTCTTAGGACTACAAGTGAAACAGTCTGAGGAAGGAATTTTCATTTCTCAGACCAAGTACACAAAAGAAATTATTAAGAAGTTTGGAATGGAAAATTCCACTATAATGAAGACACCAATGGCAGCAAATATGTCACTGGACAAGGATGAAAAATGGAAACCTATTGATGAAACCTTGTACAGAGGCATCATTGGCTCTTTGCTCTACCTAACTGCTAGCAGACCAGATATTATGTTTTCAACATGTGTGTGTGCTCGATATCAAGTGAACCCTAAAGAATATCACTACACTGCTGTCAAAAGAATCCTGAGATATCTGAAGGGCACTCTTGATCTTGGCATTTGGTATCCTAGAAGCAATGATTTTGAACTAATTGGCTTTTCAGATGCTGATTTTGCAGGATGCAAGGAGGATAGAAAGAGTACATCTGGTACATGTCAATTTCTTGGCAAAAGACTAATATCTTGGAGTAGCAGGAAGCAGACAAGTGTGGCCATTTCCACAGCAGAATCTGAATACATTTCAGCTGGAAACTGTTGTGCTCAGCTACTATGGATTCAACACCAACTCCAAGACTATAAAGTTCAGCTAAGTAAATCTCCTCTATTTTGTGATTCAACTAGTGCAATTGTTATAGCCAACAATCCAGTATCTCATAGCAGAACTAAGCATATAGAAATAAGATACCATTTCATTAGAGAACATGTAGAAAATGGAGATATCTTAATTGAATATGTTCCAACCGAAAAACAGGTTGCTGACATATTTACTAAACCCCTGGATGAAACTAAATTCAATAATTTTAAAATTGAATTAGGTATGTTAAAAATGGATTAAAGCTATTTTGAATTAAATAAATAAAAATAATGATTGAGACCCATAAGGTGAGTGAAGAAGTTATCTGGCGTCGAAAGAAGATATATGGCGTCGAGAGAAGACACCTGGCGTCGAGAGAAAGTATCTGGCGTTGAGACGATATTTGGCGTCGAGACGTCACCTGGCGTCGACTGAAGATATATGGCGTCGAGCGATCTCAACGCTTATGCAAACATAGCTAGGCCATCTCGACAGGGTCAATTTAAACCACTAGATCAATCTTGTCAAATAAGTTAGGCGCGTGGCTATTCATCTTCTTGAACTAGAACTTCTATAAATAGGGAAGAAACTTCGTTAGTGCCCTAGTTCTCTAAGTTCGAGATTGTCTGCCTTAGAAAATCACTCCATCAATTCTCTCTCTCTTCGTTCATCAACAACAATGCCTCCCAAAAGCAATGAGTATCTCTATGAGGGAAGTGAACTTGTTCAAAATGGATTCTAATCAGCTTCTGTGGAGATCAAATCAACAATCGAATTAATCTACAATGCAGGACTGGAATTTGTACTGTCTGAATCAACTCTCGTTTGGAAACGAGAGGTATTAGAGCTATATTCTAACATAGTAATAGACTCCGTCAATTCAAAGATTAAGTCCAGTGTGAATGGTAAGAAGATTAAAATAACTCCTTCTAGACTAGCTAAGGCACTAGAATTGCCTAGGTTAAAAAGGAATGAAGGAGAAGAAGAGGTGACCTCTAAACATATTAGATTAGCACAAATCTGGTGCGGAATTGAAACGTCACGAGAAATCACTGGAAGTATTCAGAGAAAGGGAATGAATTTAAAAGGTAAATTGATAACAGATGTTATAGGAAAGGGACTGCTGTGCAAGACTAGATCACATGACAAAGTTTCTAGAAAAATGTTTATTCTACTGACAAGGATTATTTATTCTCTGAGAACAGACTGGGGAAGAGTTGTGTTTGACGGGATAGTTGAATGTATCCAAGTATCCAACATGGGTTGAATATTGTCTTTATATTTAGTAAAAGTCTCTCCTGACTCCTTGAATAATAAACTTGGATCAAAGATAAACCATATGAAGAAAATGGATATGAAAATGATAGAGAGATGGGACAGAATTTTATCTAACCCTCCTCCAGCAGATCCTTCTCCCAAGCAGAAGAAAGCAAAGAAGCAAAAGAAGAAGAAGGCTTCTTCAAGTTCTTCAAGTTCATCCAGCTCATCCTCCTCCAAAAGAAAATCTAAATCTACTCCAATTCATGATCCAAACCTTTCAACATCAGAAGATGAAGAAGGGAATAATGCAAGGGATAGTTCTCCTGATACTCCAAGGAATGAGAGTAAGAAAGGAGAAGAGGAAGGAGGAAGTCTTCATGTATCTCCTGCTGGACTTGAAGGAGTTGTACTAAATGAGAAAGAGACTCAAGATGAGATTCTTGCTCAGAAAAATTCTGAAATGAGCAAAGTAGCAGTTGAAGGGGAGGCTCGGGATGAGATCCCTGTTCAGGATAAAAATGATCTGATCAATGCAGAGACTGAGGGGGAGCCTCAAGATGAATTCCTAGCTGAAGATAATGCACCATTTGAGGGGGAGTCTCAGGCTGAGATCCCTGCTAGAGGAATTCTGAAATAGATGCTATGGAAGTAGAAGGAGAGCCTGAAGCACCAAAGAAATCTGCTGAGAAGGTTATCAAGATAGAATCCTCTAGCTCCCATATGAGCTAGAGAGATGATTCCTTAATCAGAGAAGAAAGTAGCAAAGGTGTTGAAATGGAAGAGGAGATCCATGTGGATCTTAGTCCTATTCTTCCTCAACTGGAAGTGTTGCTGAATAATCAAAGAAGATTATTAGAACAATATATTGAGGAGAATAATACAAAAATGAAAAATAAAGTAGATTTCCAACTGAAATTGGTTAGATTTGAAGTGAATCATCAGATATCTGCATTAAGGAAAGAGATGGTAAAGTTCTTTAAGAGGGCTGGTGTTTCAGTAGATTATACAACTGAACAGCTTGATGTACTCAAAGAAACATCAAAGGTTATTAAAGAATCTCAAGCTGGAATTACATCGACAGTGAATGATGTGCAGTCAAACCAAGGAATACTAAGTAGCAATATGCAAGTTCTATATAAAGAACAGGTAGCTCAAATCTTAACAAGTGCAAATAAGGTTGAAGCTAGACTGCAACAGCAGAATGCTGATATTTTGGCTAAAATTGATGAGAGCTCCTCGGTTCTAAAAGATCAAGCAAAGCTGCATGCAGATACTATAGATGATCATCTCTTTAAAGTAAAGAAAACCATTGAAAGTGGAGTTAATCACTTGGAAGGTCAAGTCAGATTTCAGAAGAATACTTTGAGAGAACACATTGTTGAAGAAGTCCTAAAGGGGGAGAGGTCAATGATTCAAGCTAGTTCTGAACATGCTATGTGGACCTCAAACTCTATAAGAGAAACTCTTGGATAATCCCCTATAGACTATAGGAATGATCAAGTCTCTGAGACAAGGCCAGCCTCTCTTACTCAGGTTCAAAAACAGATTGCTAAAATGTATAGTCCTGAGAATAAAAGTAAAAGAGAGAATTTTACTAGTGAGCAAGTAGAATCAAGTAAAAGAAAGTTCAAAGAAGAGGTTCAATCAATAGTTGATTTTGAACATTGGTCTCCTTCTTCCAGAGAATTGATTCTATCAGCATGGGAAGTTGTGAAAAATAACCCAGAGGAAAGAGGAAAGTGGTATTCTGAAGATGAATGGTTAAAGCATAGGGATCAAGAGGAACTAAAGATCAAATTCAAGGCTGATAAAATGGCTGGGAAGGTCCAGGCAGGAGAAATGGAGCCAATCAGATACTTCCCAAAGCCATTTGGCTATTTCAAGAGGAGAAAGGAAGTTGCTGAAGCTCTCTCCAAAAGAGCCAAAAGAGGAATTGAATTCAAGGATCCTGGACAGCTTTAGAAATTTAATCTTTACCTTTCATTTTCAGAAGAATGTAATTGATATATTTTTGAACAATCTTGATGAATTCCCAGTGTGAACTATTCTTCATGTTCATATCTATACATATGCCTGTGATGTGATTCTGTCTCTCTACATGACATCTTTTTCTGAATTGCCTATGTTTTTATGCTTATATAAGAAACCATGTCTGAGATGAGTTTTGTGGATAGAATGTTTTGGTAATCTAATTTTATAAAAGTTTGATACTCTTTATTTTTGATTATCTGTATAGAGTTTAGAACACATTGTTTATCTTTGAAAAGAGAGATATATCATTGACTGAGATTATGACTTCTTCAAATAGGGGGAGATTATTGGGATCATTGCCCACAATGTCTTAGATTTGGAGAAGTCCATTCCTAAGTCAAAGATATATCTCAGAATGTATTTGATATACTCTCTAGAATCAATGTGCAGGAGATCAGGTCAGGCAAAAAGTTCATGGAATTCATTCAAGTCCACAAGCGTCGAGCCATCATACATCGCTCGACGCCTGTGACCCAGAAGCATTGACTCATGTCTACTACTCAAATAGACAAGGTTGCCGCTGAAGTTCTGAGACCAAGTTTGGAAGCGTCGAGCCAAGTTATATTGCTCGACGCCTTGGAAAGAGAAGTGTCGTCTTAACCTCAGTCAGCTCAGCGCCAACCAGAAGTGTCGAGATATGAAGGCTTAGTTAAGAAGGGTCGATCCCCTGGACGTTGCTCGACTTCTTCAGATAAAAAGCGTCGACTAAGTGATGTTTGCTCAGCGCCTGAGAAGTAGGAGTCGAGCGCCTCAGTCTAAGGAGTAAGCGTCGAGCGTCTAAATACCGCTCGACGCCTAACAGGAAAAGCGTCGACAGAGATGTTAAGTGCTCAAACGCCTCTTCTACAAATACTCTGAACTGAAGAATATCTTCCACAGCTAGCTGAGCTTTTGTTTTCATTGAAGACCATTGAAGATATGACGTCATGCTGACGTGGAAAAGCGTAACAGACATTGCAGATGGAAGGCTATAAATAGAAGGCATGACCTATGGGTTTAGGAGAGAATCCAAGTTATGAAGTGAAGAAAAGTGAAGTTAGAAAAGTTTTCCTCTCCTCTCAAAAGCCATTATCATTTCCATCATTTCGAAGAGAAAGTTTGAGATAGAATCTGGAGAAGTTGTCTTCCCTTTCAGAACCAATCTAAATTGAAGATCTCATTCAGCAATCTTGTGCTGATACCTCTTTCTGAAAGAAGAAGATCAAGAAAGAAGAATCTGTATTCCCAAGAAGAAGAACAGTCATCTCAGCCTGACGAATCAAGAAAATCATTTGCTGCTGCTGTTCTATTGAAGATTTCTGTCTGATCATTCAGGCAAATCAAGAAGGCTCAACAAATCTCAAATCTGAGTCTAAATATTCGGTATTCTCTTTATAAATTTCTGTAGGATCTGAGTTGTCAGATTTGAGTGTAGGATCTGTCAAGGATCTGAGTTGTAAGATCAGGTGTGATCTGAGTTGTAGGATTCAGGGGTGAATCTGAGCTGTAAGCCTAGTTATAAAGGCTGAGGTAGGATCTGTGTGATCTGAGTTAGTAAGATCTGTGTGATCCGAGACTATAAGATCTGTTGTGATCTGAGCTGTAAGACCTGTTTGTGGTCTGAGATCTGGAAGAGCTATAACCTCTATCTAGCACACTGCTAGAAGGGGAGAAGGGGGAAAGTGGATTACCCAAGATACGGGGAACCACTATAAAAATCTGTGTGTTCTTTTCTGTGTATATCTTTATTTCTTGAAAGCTCTGATCAGTTTTATCTCGATTATAGTCAAGAATCGCAATACTTTTTAAATAACCTATTCACCCCCCCCCCCCCCCCCCCCCCCCCTCTAGGTGATTAGCTACCCTTAATTAAAGTCTTTCAGTGGAGTTGTTGCCGGGGACTTTGGGTTGATATTTTGAAAAGAGGATAGCTATTTATTTTATCGTTTTCTTTCTTTCATTTTATTTTAAAAAATCTTAAGGGTGTAACTTAAATCTTGGAAAGGGATGTTTGGGCTATTATCCCAGCACACCTCCTAGTAATAATGCGAACCCTTCACAGGGTAGACCTTGTGAAATCCAAGATTAATTTAATCCACCTTAAAGAAAAAAAGAGTTTTCTTTTTCTTATTATTCTCTCTCCTTTCCATTTCTCTTTCTTTTCCTTCTCCGCTCTCTCTTTTTAGTGTATGACCCAAGGTAGTTCTTCGAATATTCCTTTTGATCCAGAGTTCGAGCGCACCATTTTGCGGCTCCTCCGTTCTCGTGATCATAATTCACTTTTCACCTTCGAAGAGTCAATCGGGGACACTGCCACAGAAAACATGGAACCTAATCTGGAACCTAATCTGCCAAATCCTAATGAGGCCCAACAATGGACCATGTCCTATTATACACGGCCAAATCTAGAAGGTACACATTCAAGTATTGTCTGCCCCGTAGTGACGAACAATAACTTTGAGATCAAGTCTAGCATCATACAAATGGTGCAACAATCGGCGACCTTCAATGGCCTGCCGGACGAAGATCCAAACTCTCACATTTCTAATTTCCTTGAAATTCGTGACACTTTCAAAATCAATGGCGTTACTGATGACATCATTCGATTACGTCTTTTCCTTTTTATTTGCAGTCAATGGCAAAGCAGTGGTTGGGTTCTCTTCCTAAAGTGTCCATCACTACATGGGTCGAGATGGCGGAAAATTATCTCACTAAGTATTTCCCGCCTGTTAAGACCGCCAAATTGTGCACCGACATTGCTTCATTTATGCAAATCGACTCGGAGACTCTCTATGATACATGCGAGCGCTTCAAGGAGTTTTGCGTATATGCCCTCACCACGCACTTCCAAATTGGCAACAAGTGCAAAACTCTTATAATGACTTGAATTTCCAAACAAGGCAGATGATTGATGCATCTGCTGGGGGTACGTTAAGAAAATACCTCGGAGGCCGCTCAAGAACTTTTTGAGGAGATGGGCATGAACACAAATTAATGGAATATGCCCCGAGCGTGGCCTAAGCCAGCCGGTATTTATGAAATTGACGCTACTGCAAATTTAGCTTTATAAGTTGAGCGCTTAACTAAGCAAGTGGCGGAGATGTCTGCTTCCTCCGCCACTCCTCCTTGGTCTAATAATGTTATAATCGAAGAGCAAGTTGATTACATGGGAAATCCACCTCAGCCTTCCTTTAACCCAAACACCACTCCGTATAACAACAGCTACAATGCGGGTTATAGGAATCACCCGAATTTCTCATGGAACAACCAAGGAAAAACTCAACACCCTTTAAAATTAATTCAGCCTCTTAATTTAACTCCCCCTCTAAATTTTAATCCACCCGGTTTTCCACCGCCTAGTGTAGCCCTCTCCACTTGAAGAGGTCTTCACCAAATATATTGCTACAAATGAGTCAAACATCCAGAACCTCAACAGATCGATAAAAAATTTAGAGAATCAAGTGGGGGCAACTAGCAAAAATGTTCTCTGAGCGTCAACATGGAGCTCTACCAGGAAAGACTGAACCAAATCCAAAGGAAATCACAAATGTTATTACCCTCCACAATGGAAAGGAGGTAGCCTCGAAAAAGGACGAACCCAAGGTACTTATCTCTACTCCGCCCCTTCCTCCTATTTTATCATCAAATTTGCCCACTACGCCAGCTCTGCAAACTCCTACTTCAAACATTGTTCTATATCCGTCAAAGCTTAGGAATGAGTGCGCCGATAAAAAATATAAAAAGTTTATAAAATTTCTGAAACAAATTCATATTAATGTTCCCTTCTTTGAGGTTATCTCTCAAATGCCGAAATACGCAAAATATCTCAAGGAGTTGCTCTCCAAAAAGAAAAAAGCTTGCAAATATTTCACGTATTTTCCTTAACGCAGAATGCTCCGCGGTTGTACTCAACAAATTTTCCCGGAAAGTAAATGACCCAGGACGGTTCTCCATACCATGTTTGTTGGTAAAACATGTCATAGGGACTCGACGCTACCAACTCTCCCAAAATACCGGACTGTTTGGGGAAGGCGCTACCGCTCCTTTATGGAGATGGCTACCCTAGGCAGGATCCATAGGGCGGCCAGTTAAGCCCTCAGGGGACACACCCTTCTGCTTCGACTAGTGCCGCAATACCGGGGGCATTGCTGAACCCCAACAATCCCCCCCAGAAATGACCCCGGGGTTTCGAACTGGTGCCCCCTCTGATACCACTTGTAGGGAGGGACTCGGCACTACTAACTCTCCCAAAACCCAGGCTGTTTGGGGAAGGCGCTGCCGCTCCTTTATAGAGCTGGCTACCCCAGGCAGGATCCACGGGGCGGCCAGTTAGGCACTCAGGAGACACGCCCTTCTGCTTCGACTAGTGCCACAATACTTGGGGCATTGCTGAACCCCAACACACGCCTTGGCTGGTCTTGGAGCAAGTATTAATCTTATACCTTTTTCTTTATTCAAGAAGTTAGGTTTAGGAAATCCTATCCCCACCCAAATTAGTATCCAACTTGCAGATCGATCACTGAAATATCCAGTAGGGATAGTGGAGGATGTGCTCTTCAAGGTTGATAAGTTCATCTTTCCGGTGTACTTTGTCATTCTTGATATCGAAGAGGATGCCAAAGTACCCCTCATACTCGACCGCCCCGTCCTTGCCATCTCCCGCACAATTAACGATGTAAGTAACGGAAAGCTCCTCCTACTGGTTAGAGATGATGAAGTTGCGTTTAGCATAAATCCCTCGATGCGAAAAGCCTTAGAAAATGACGATTCATGTTTCTACTTAGAAAAGTGTTTTGAGAATGAGTTTTCTTCTCTTCCTGAGTTATTCTCCTCATCCAGTGACGATTCCAAGCTCGCCGAGCTCTTCTGTTTAGAAGAAGTTTCTTGCCCCACATCACCTGAGCCACTCCACTTAGAAAAATTGAAAATTAAAACTTCATATGAAGAACCACCCATCTTAGAATTAAAGCAACTCCCCCTCATCTAAAGTATTTATTTTTAGATAAAAATTCTAAACTTCTCGTTGTCGTCTCATCTGAGCTCAGCGATTCAGAAATTTCTAAATTGACTCTAGTTTTAAGTAATCACCGCCACGCAATTGCGTGGCAGATTTATGATATCAAGGGGATTAACCCCTCCTTCTGCACTCACAAAATCTTCCTTGAAGATAATTCCCGCAACACAGTCCAACCTCAACGACGGTTCAACCTGAATATGAAAGAAGTCATTAAGGATGAGGTTATCAAACTCATAGATGAGGAGATCATCTACCCGATCTCAGATAGTACTTGGGTTAGCCCAGTATAAGTCATTATAAGGAAAGGCGGCGTAACAATGGCCTCAAATGAAAACAATGAATTAATCCCAACCCGTACTGTTATGGGTTGACGAATGTGCATATATTATCAAAAATTAATGTCACCCCAAAAGATCACTTCCCATTGCCTTTTATCCATCATATCTTAGAATGCCTTTTGGGTCACTCCTACTACTGTTTCCTCGATGGTCTGCCGGGATACTTCCAAATCTCTATTTTGCTCGACGACCAAGAGAAAACTACATTCACTTATCCCTTCGACACCTTCGCCTATTGGAGGATGTCGTTTGGCCTTTGTAACATTCCAGCTACATTCCAAAGATGTATGCTGGCAATCTTCGATGAGTTAGTAGAGGAGGTAACAGAAGTCTTTATGGACGACTTCTCCATCTTCGGAAATTCCTTCCAAAATTGCTTAAGAAATCTCGAGTGTGTGCTTCAGCGTTGTGAGGAAACGAATCTAGTTATCAACTGGGATAAATGTCATTTTATGGTAAAAGAGGGATTAGTCCTCGACCATAAAATACCGGGCAAAGGGATTGAGATCGATAAGGCTAAGATCAAAGTTATCGAAAAACTCCCCCTCCAAAGAATGTTAAAGCGATTAGAAGTTTCCTAGGTCACGCAGGGTTTTATCGGCGCTTTATACAAAACTTTTCTAAAATCATGAAGTCGTTAACCCATGTTCTCGAAAAAGAGTCTTCCTTCATTTTTGATAATGAATGTCTTTTAGCTTTTAATCTTATAAAAGAAAGACTTATAAATTCCCCAATTCTAGTTGCACCGGATTGGTCGCTACCTTTCGAGATCATGTGAGACATGAGTGATATTGTGGTAGACACTGTATTAGGCCAACAGGTAAATAAGAATTTCCACCCGATTTATTACGCGAGTAAGAGACTGCTGTCGGCACAAGATAATTACACCACCGCCGAGAAGGAACTTTTAGGTATCATTTTTGCCTTCGATAGGTTTAGGTCATACACCACTCTCTCCAAAGTAATTGTCTTCACAGATCACTCTGCTCTTAGGTACCTGCTAAGTAAGGCGGACGCCAAGCCCCATTTATTGTGATGGATCCTCCTCTTGCAGGAGTTCGATTTAGAGATCCGGTGTTGGATCTTCATCCCCTATTTGAAGAATCCAGAACTTATAAGTATAGATAGGCCTTACTAGCAAATATAATGATTGACAATAAATTATGCATTTGATCACTGCATATATTAATTAATAACCAGTCCAATACATTCATAATATATATCAGATTCAAAAATGTAAAGCATAGAAGTGTGCAAGTGATTTATAGAATCCTTCTTCTTTTCAATTCTTCTGAACATCTTTGCCTTTTCCAGAAGGTCCTGCTTTCTTTGATTGCTCAACTTCAGTCTATTTCTGCTTTTGTCTTTCAAAGTAGTTATAAGGCTTAGGGTGATATCTGAGAGGTGCATGTGCAGGCACTGAGGTTACTCCCATTTTGATCTTGTTCCAATAATCCCTTCTTTCAACTTCACATATTTCATATTTTTGCCATTCCTCTGAGCCGTAGAAGGTCCCCCTATTATGCTTTCCCAGTTGATATAGATTCCATGTGTTCAGGATGATATCCCTTGAGCAAGGGCTCCACTCTTCAAAGTTAGGATTTTTCTTAACTTCTTCGATTCTCCTCCTCTTAGCTTCTTGTTCTTCAAGGTCAACAGAGTGTCTTTTACTTTTCCTGATTTGCCTACTTCCATTTGCAGGCACATCAACAAAATACTCTTGATAGATCTCAGGCTCTTGATACTGTTCTGCAAGGGCTTCAGGTATTACATTTTGAGATGGTTCTTCAGGGAGATTGCCTTCATGAATTGGATGTTGGTAGGCTATCCCATAGTCAATTGGAGCAAGATCCAAAGAGAATCTTACTTCATTTGCTAGCCACATGGCATGGTGGCTTGATATTATCTCCCCCTTTCTGGCTTCTAAAATTATACCTTTAGAGAGGGATGCTTGAAAAGCATGAAGTTGACTGGACAGAAAGTTGTTCAGATTACCAATGACATCCATAAGAGTTCCCTGAGATGTCCTGACAGCTTGTTGGAAATAATCTGAGAGATGATCTTGGGTTACTTGAAACTAGTGCAGTAATGTTTCACCTATATTGTCCATAAGCTCCCGAGATACTTGAGCAGAGGAAGATATTCTCTGAAGGACAGTATTGATGGCATCTTCAAAATCAGTAAAGGACACATGTTGATTTTGGATGATGGACTGCTGGTTGTCTCTTAAAGTAGTCAGTCTATCAAGCACAATGTTGAGTTGTTGTCCAATTAGAAAGGTAGCTTGATTTATGTTGGCTATTTTAGTCGCAGTATTTGCCACAGCAGTTGCAGCAGACTGATATACAGTTGAGTTTTGATGGTTGAGATGATTAATATCTTCTTGGAGGACATCTATCGTGGCAGAGAGATCATTTATGCAGCCTGTAATAGCCTGATTTACATAGGCTTCAAAATTTTCTCTTTGTCTATCCAATAGGTCTTCCATATGTGACATAAAGTCAGGTGATGGAACTGTGAGAGCTGTGTTGGGTAGAGGATGTGGTTCAACTTCTATTCTTGGAGGTGAAGGCAGTATTGTTGATTGACCTGCATGCTCCCCCTCCATTGGTGCAGGGGTTTCTGAGTGGTGCTCATGTTCTTCTCCTTCTGAGAATGTATGTATTTCATCATTGAGAAAATCATTTAAGGACATGTCAGATTTATCATGTTCTTCAATAGCTGCATGACCACTTGGTTCTCTTTCAGGCAGCTCCAGATGAGCCGGATCCACCTCCTCTTGAGGTGTAGGAAAACTGTCCATTCTAGTGGTTTCTTCTCTCATGGGCTCCTCCTCAACATGAGTCAGGGGTTTTTGAGGAACTTGAAGTACTGTGGCGGGGGTCTTTGAGCCTTGAGCAGAAGGTTCACCTGCATCTTTCTTTGTGAATCTCTTTGATAGATTATAGGTATATGATCTAATTCACCTAGAGGGGGTGAATAGGTATTTTGATTTTTACTTAGATGATATAGATAGTTAAAACTATTCTAAGCTAGTAATCAAGCAAACCCAGAAAACACACAAGTGTTTATAGTGGTTCCCCAAGACAGTGTGTCTATGGGTAGTCCACTTTCTCCCTTCACCTTTCTAACAGAGTGTTAGACAAGGCCAACTTCTCCAATCTCAGCTCCAAGAGCCTATAGCACAGATCCCACAGGATCTCTCAGGTTTTCCCAAACCCTACCTCAGGCACAGCAGCCCTACCTCAGAGGAATCCACCTCCTACAACTCAGACCACCTCCTGGTCCTACAACCTCAGGCATAACTGCCCTACAAACTCAGGCCAAATAGCCCTTACAATCTCAGGCCTAACAGCCCTACAATATCAGGCCTAACAGCCCTACAAACTCAGGCCAAATAGCCCTACAATCTCAGGCCTAACAACCCTACAATCTCGGGCCTAACAGCCCTACAACTCAGGCCCAATAGCCATACAATCTTAGGCCAATAGCACTACAACTCAGTCCAAATAGCCATATAGTAAAAGAGAGTTTATGCTTACTACAACAGACAGCACAGAGAAGGTGTCTTCTGTAGTTCTAGCACAACTTGTGCTTTCTAGTAGCTTGACTGGATGATGATTTGTGAGCCAGCTACTATCTGATCTTCCCCTTCAGTTGAAGGATGAAGGATCACCTTGCTCCTTCTTGTAGAAGATCAATCTTTTTCTCTCAGTCTCTTCTTGCTTGTTCAGTGAGCAGGAGGAGAATAAGAAGTTCTGGGCCATCAATAGAACATTTGTAAATTTGTTTAGCACTTGACCGCCCCCTTCAAAAGTGCCCTAACTTATTCTTTTATACTATGCACTTCTCCAACGGCACTCAAGGGAAAGCTCTGACACCTTGGGAGCAAATGGTTGGCTCTAATCTCCCTTTACAGCTGTTTGCGCCAAAGGCGTGTCGTGCTACTTGTTTTCTTCAGTATTTGAATCTGTCTCAGCGGTGTGGCTGAGACAGCTTTTAGTCTCAGCGGTTGAGCAGCTATCATCCCAGTGGATTCGTTGTGACAGTTTCTCTTCTCAGCAGATTCTGTCTATCTGCAGCTCAGTAGAGATATGTTGCTTCTCAGTGTCACCTTTCCTCGTATCAGCGGTTCAGCTAAGACAGGGAAACTTTCTCAGCTAATTAATCAGCAAACCTTTGAACCTATTCCATTGTGTGGAATATCATCTTCCTGTACAAACCTTGAGACAAAATAGATTTTATCAAATACAATATGTACTTAGTATTGTGAGTGATGCCTCTTCAAATCAAAGGAACATTGAGGGCAATATTCCCAACAATCTCCCCCTATTTGAAGAAGGTAGAACATTCCCAATGCTAAGTTACATAGCCAACAAAGACTTATCATGCAAATGAACTATATGGCATTCATGATATCTTAACATCCAGAAGATAACATTGTTTAAGCATTCCAACAAAAAATAATGACAGATTATACAAAGTGAATATGCTACCAACATTGTATGTTATTAAAAACTTGGCATCACAGACCATATGAAGCAAAAGTACTGAAAAGAGAATCTTAAGCTTTGACTAATTTATCTCATAACATACACATTTAATTTCAACAGAATTTTCATTGTCATTTAAGTTTAAGAGTAAATACATAGATATAGTTCCACTTTTATTAACATAAGCAATTTATGTTTTCCTTTTCTTGAAACTTTTAGCTTTGTTGACATCACCAGCTTCCTTCCCTTTGGTAGCAACAGTCTTTAGCTCGGCCATTTTCTTCTTGTTTTCCTGTCTTTTGAAATAGAAGAAGGGTTTTGGAAAATATTTTGAAGGTATTCTTTTTGGATTGTCCTTCAGCACAAGGTTTTCTTTGAAGATCAAGTCCCTCAAAGAATTTCTTTCCAGATGTTTTATGCATTCTCCTGCTGGGTAAATCCTGTCAATATCTTTCTATATCTGCCCATGGTTTACCCAAGCATTCAGAATAATGTTTTTGGAGTCATCACTCCAATACTCAAAATCAGGATCATTGTCCTGCTCCTTTCTTTGCATAGCCATAAATTCTTCAACTAGCATCACATGTTCTCTTTTTCTCTTCTTTGCTAGGTGAGCATTCTGAGCTAGTTTGGCTTGCCCCTCAAACTCAAAATCTTCTTTGCTGAAGATGTCCAACAGAGGAAGATTGAGGGCTATCCTTGTACCCTGTAGCACTTGTAGAGCTAACTCTAAGTTGGTCTTAGCATTGGCCATCTCCCCCTTTTTGGCTTCTTCAACTATTTTTCCTTCTAGGGATTGGGAGGCAGCAGCTACAGAGCCTGAGAGAGTTTGGAAAGCATTTTCCAACTCCCCCTTTAGGTCATCCTTCATCTTCTCTGACTCTCCAAGCATAGTGGTGGTTGCTTTCCAGAGAAAGTCTTCAATGTGATTGGAGGCTTGTTCTATGACTTCATCTGTCTTGCTTACATAATTCTTGACATATCTCATGTCATCCTCTGTCATTTGGAGATGTTTGTCCATTGATCTCAGTATAGTGTTCTGAGCAATCACTGTGGGTTTTGCTAGATTAAACCATTTGGTCATTTGTTTGTTTAGGATTGCTGTGTCTTCCTTGATTTCCTGTATTTCACCCATAATCTCTTTCTTCAAAGACTGTAATCCATTGTCAATATAGGTCTTTATTAAGAGCATATGACCTTCAATTATGGTATTAATAGAGCTGAGGAGATTGTCATTAGTTGTTGTAGTTGTTGGACTCAACTCCTTTTCTACTTGAGCATGACTTTGCTCCCCCTCAACCTGAGCAGGGACTTGCTCCCCCTTAATGTGAGTTCTATTATCTTTATTAGCTAATAACTGCTCTTGTTCCTTTTCAATACACTTGTCTTGCTCCCCCTCCTTGGAGCATTAGTATTGTTCTTATTTGGTGATGTGTTTAGCTGCTCCCCCTCTGAGTCAGGATCAACATTTGCCACATCATCTTCCCAGTAACCTGCTGGTTCAGGAGGGATTTGATTAAACCTTTTGTTTAGGTTGAGGATAATTGAATCAATCTCACTTTGAAGATCAATAGGGTCATTGTCTTCATTGTCTTCAGGGGAGGAGTGTGAGATGGTGATATTTCTATTAGTTGTGACACTGTCTTCTTTATCCTCTTGATGCACTATCTCAGCATCATCATGTCTCTGTAGTTCAAGATTGATGCATGCATGACTTTCAGTGTTATGATTATTTCCTTGGTTATCCTATGGAGGACTGCTTGCTGGAACTTGATTATCCAGATCTTCTATATCTTCTTCTGGCACTTGTTCTGAGTCAGAGTATATCATTCTTCTTCTCCTCATCTCCTTCACCAGAACTCCCTTTTTATTTTCCTTCAATGGAGAAGGTTGGCTCATTGGAAGAACCCTAGTAAATCTGTCTAGAGTTTTTATGTCCATTCTTTTTAGATAATGGAGGTTGAGTCCTTTGGATTTGTTAAAGTAGTCTGGGTAGGTGTTTAGAAGATAGATAGATAGGATTCTTCCTAAGTTAGGGGCTTGCAAACATTCTATAGTTCTCTGAAACGGTATATTTGCCCAGGAAGTCTTCTTCTGTAGGATAACTCTTGACATCAATTCAAACATGTGATTGAAGATTGTGTCATGAGAGCCTGGTTTGCACAGTATGGCCTTCCCAACTATGTCAGAGAGCAATTTGCCACTTTGGTTGAAGAACTTCCGCTTAAGAGAGCCAAGTTTGGCATCAGAGTAGGCACACCACTGTAAGGCATTGACTTTGTCTTCCTCAGAGACAGCATCCTCTTCTTCTTTACTGCAGGAGGGCAGTTGAAGAGCCTTTTCAATTTTCTTATGGGATATCTTTATCCTCCTACTTCCTATCTTTCCCTTAATGGTTGACTTTGAGGAGGACAGCTTAGCACTGGAGAATAATTCCAGAACTTCTGTTTTGAGAATTGTTGAGGGCTCAGATATGGTATATTCAAGACCTTGGGCAGATAGAAGATCAATCACAGCTTTAATTTCCTCTGGAGCATGCAAGAATCCATCCATAACTATTTCATAGCCTTCTTGCAGCTCTTTTGCCATCTTTGGCGCCATTTCTTTTGAGTTACAGGTCGCTGAGTCGTAGGGGAGAAGGGTTTGTCTCGCCGGCTAGGTTGAAGGAAAGTGTGATATTTTAATCAATCATTAAGCTATTTATATGGCTTAAGATTTAGGTGAAATTAAACCTAGTAATTGGATTTGATTGTTCTTATAATTGTAAGTGTAAATGAAACTTATGTCATAAGGCTGAGTTCGTCGAACTCAAACTGAGTTCGTCGAACTCAAACTGAGTTCACCGAACACAAACTGAGTTCATCTAAAACTACATCATAAGGCTGAGTTCGTCGAACTCAAACTGAGTTCGTCGAACACAAACTGAGTTCATCTAAAATTACATCATAAGGCTGAGTTCATCGAACACAAACTGAGTTCATCTAAAACTACATCATAAGGCTGAGTTTGTCAAACTCAAAGCTGTGTTCGTCGAACTCAAACTGGAGTTCGTCGAACACAAAGCTGAGTTCATCTGAACTACATCATATAGCTGAGTTCGTTGAACACAAAACTGAGTTCGTCGAACTTAAAGCTGAGTTCGTCGAACTCAAACTCGACGTTCGTCGAACCCAGGAAAGAGTTCATCGAACTGAGACTTTTCCCAGCTGTCCAAGTGCAACCTGAAGCTCAGCTGAAACAGATTGTTCTAGTTAAGCTGATCATACTACTTTAAAATCATTAGAGATAGGATTACTTGAATGCCAAATCATGTCTCTCATAGGGTTGATGTGTCAACATTTTAAGTTATATCAAATCAAGATTGGAAGAATGAAGTGTTTTACACTATTCTACATTTGACATTCCTAGTTCAATCTTGAAGGCATTAAACTTGGCCTCATCTAATGGCTTAGTGAAGATATCAGCCACTTGACTGTCAGTGGGGACAAATTCAAGGCAGATATATGGAGATTCTACATGTTCTCTTATAAAATGATATCTTATTTCTATATGCTTAGTCCTACTGTGAGAGACAGGATTCTTAGTAATAGAGATAGCACTGGATGAGTCACAATAAAGAGGAGATTTACTTACCTTGAGGTTGTAGTCCTCTAGCTGGTGTTGAATCCACAATAGTTGTGCACAACAGCTCCCTGTAGCAATGAATTCAGACTCAGCAGTGGAAATAGCCACACTTGTCTGCTTGTTGCTTCTCCATGATATCAACCTTCTTCCTAGGAATTGACAAGTGCCACTTGTGCTTTTCCTGTCTTCTTTGAAGCCTGCAAAATCTCTTCATTCAAGTCACCATCGAGGAAGGTTGATTTGACATCCATTTGATACACTTTGAACCCCTTGTGGGCAGCATAGGCAAGGAATAGCCTAATTGCTTCCAACCTTACAATAGGGGCAAAGGTTTTATCAAATTCTATCCCTTCTTCTTGTCATGTCCTTGAGCACCCACTGTCCAAGTACCAAATTTGGTTGAGGTTGGTACTTAAACTATCCTGCAAGGAGTTTAGTTATCCTTAGGAGCCCAAATAGCTTTGGGTCCTAGGTTCTTGTTAGTCTGAAAAGACTTCATACATGCTCCAACTTTTGTAGGAAGGCTCATCCTTGCAGTTGGCACATTGGGATTATGCCAACAATCTATGGCAAAGTGTCCCACCTTACCACAGTACCAACACTCATGAATGTTATATCTCCTCTTCTGAACATTTCTTGTGGTGATATGAGCCTCAACATGCTTGTGTTTAGGAGTGGAGACAGATGTCTTCATTTTGTTCCTTTCAGCAATGATTTGGCTGAAGGTCATCTTGTGGACAGGCCTAGCAGCCTTTGTCATTATGACATCAACTTGCTTTGACTTGGAAGTTAGGAAAGATTGGATGGCATAGGACACAGGGCAGCAAGGCTTATCTACAAGTTTGACAGCAGACAAAGTTTTTGCTGGAGAGAATTTTGAAGATCTGGTTTCCTTACATATGAGTGAGGGGGCTGAGGTACCAAAAACAAATGGTCCTTGATGGGCCATTTGAATTTCTTCATGGGGAGCTTTCATGGCACTCATCCACATGCCCTTTCTTCTACTATGGGGGGGAATGTTTTCCTTCTTATAGGAGCACCCATTCTTCCAGTGACCATACATGAGATCATGGTCAAACTTGTTGGAGGGAAGAACCACTTTTTGAAAGGTGGTATGAGGCTTAATCTTTTCTTTTCTCTTTTCTCCACTTCCCTCACCCATTTCCCATTTTTTGAACCCAAGTCCTCTCTTATTGGTTTGAAAGGAAAAGGTATCAATAATTGGAAGCACTGATTTGGGCTTTGAGAATTGTGCCACTAAGCTCTTCTCTTTGAAAAGCTTTTCCTCAAGATCCTTGATGATCTTATTCTTTAGAGAAATAGAGCTCAATTGGACAATTGTTATCCCCTTGAGTTTGCTTATTTCTCTACTCATCTGAGCCACCAAGGTAGGAGACTCAGAATAATTTCTTTCAGCCATTTTAAGCAAGTCAATCTCTAGGGCTTGGTTTTTGGCAAGCTTCTTGCTCTTTTTCAGAGCAATAACTAGAGCATCAAATTTGTAAATCAATTGATTGACACCCACTTCAGATTCTGAATCATAATCATCAGTTGATGAGTGTGCATCTGATTCTGGAATTGATTCATCCTTAGAGGAAGAGAGAGGAGTAGGTACCTGGTCAGGTGTGTCCTGACAATCTTCATCATCTGATGTTATGGCCATTAGGCTAATATATTCTTTAACATCTTCATCAACCTCCATATCACTGTCTGAATGTGATAGAGGGGCCCTAATGCCCACCTTTGCTGCAGGAAAGTCCTCATCTTCCTCAGCTGCAAATAGCCCAATATCGGCCTTTTCTTCATCATCTAAATCCGAGGATGATGACTCAGATTCACTCCAGCTTCTGTCCTTCTTGGCTAGGAAGGATTTATCACCCTTTCTTCCCTTCTGGTGATAAGGCTTCTTGTCTCGCTTATCCTTTCTTTTGACTGGACAGTCAGCAACGACATGTCCATGTTGGGTTTTTCTAGAACCATACATCTTATGTAGGCGCAGCCGAAATAAACAGAATAACCCAAAAGAATTTGGATCGGTCCATGAATATTGAATCAAGAAGTTAATAAAAAATGCTAGGTATGAAATTACCTTTGCGGGATTGGATCAAATCCAACCTAGATGCTCCACGAGTTGAGTCCTGTCGTCGGCTGTGCGAGTCCTCACGTAGAATAATGTCTACATCTCTACAGCAGTCCACACGAGCCGGGAGAACGCCAAGTCACGTCGCACGCAACTCAGAAGGAAGAACAACTGCACCTTGCACTTCCACGGATTGCTAGATCCGCTTCAGGAAGAACAGCACCGGCGACAATCGTCGGAGAGGAGGTCGGCGGAGGCGAACGGGGTGGCGGAACTCCTTCCGTCTAGGGTTCGGGCGGAACACCTTCCGTCGGCTAGGGCGGAACTCTTCCGTCGATTGGATTCCTTCGTCAGTTCTAAGAACCCTAAAAGAAGATCTATTTATACCCAAAGTATAAACAGGCTTCTAGAAGAATCGCTATCTGCAAACCACACAGCAGAATTGGGGTTTCTGTTACAATTCGTCGGGATTCCACGGAACAGCATTCGTCGAGTTTTCACAGGACAATTCGACGAATTCCGACGAATCACATCAGACGGCAACATTTGCCGAGTTAAGGATCTCTGTAACAATTCGTCGGGATTCCACGGAACAATCCGACGAATCCGACGAATTCTGATGAATCATATCAGACGGCAACATTTGCCGAGTTAAGGATCTCTGTAACAATTCGTCGGGATTCCACGGAACAATCGGACGAATCCGACGAATTCCGATGAATTCGATCTGTGTAAACCCGATGAATTCAGACAGCAACATTTGCTGGACCTCCCCATTCTATATGGTGATTGGTAACCTTTACCAACACAGTCAATCTTCCATCTTCTCCACATGCTCTTATGTGCGACCCTGCAGGCTCATATCGCGTTTGCAGTGACATTACATGTTTGACCACTTCTAGATCACAATGGTAACTCCAACAGTCTCTCACTTGATCTTGAAAGTATCAAACAAAAACCTCACAAACAATGAGCGGCATCTAGCAATGCATCATTGCTCCCCACGCAATAAGAGTTCATAACTCATAAGCCTTTATGAACAATGTTCCAGCGTTTTCTTTGTCCCTTTGTCCCTTACATCCGGAAAGAACTAGAGGCATGGACCGTGTCACCCTCTTAATAGCTCAATCCAAGTTTCTTGATCTAGAACGGACTTCTAGATAATGGTGAGCTCAATGTCACATATTGACTCAACCAAGCATGGCCATGCATTTCTCAGCCCACTTCCATCAAGGGGCCCATGGATGCAACTCCTGTTATATAGGAGGACAAATCCCATATCTGCTCACACCCAAACACCCAAATGATTCGTAACGTACCCAACGACCACCCTTATCATCAACCTTCTTCAAGGAAGACTTTAGATGACATCAAAGCACGCTCTTCCTCACTCGATGAATGTTGTGACTTCAGGTCAAAGGACCACAACACCATTGTCAAATGAGACCTACTTGTGACACTTTTAAGTAACAATCCACAAAGTAGTCTCAGGTTGGGTCTGTCCAGTACAACTTGTTCACTAACAAGTAAACACGTGATGACTTGATATCACAATATCATGACCTGTGAGAACCGGTCATCAGTCAACACACATGCTAGTCTTAATGTATCATCATCACCCTTAGCTTCTACGATGATACCTCGACCAGGGACCTTTTAAGAATGAAGCTTCGAAATCATAGGCTCTCACATTCAAGTCACGTACTTGATGTCCTATGGAAGCGAACATTCTAAGAGTATTTATCACGAATTTTATTCTATCATATAGAAACAGTATATCGTAATAAAAGAACTTGCCATTAATTGTAAAAGGAAATAATTGGTACACAATTCATCATATGAATAAATAATAAACAGCCAACAGAATATATATTTTACATGCAACCCACAAGACTCCCACTAGAGTTGATCACTCAGGTATCGTATACCCATTGATCTAGTATGACCATCATGCTTTCTCTGCGCGAGAGGCTTTGTCAGTGGATCTGCAATATTCTCCTCAGTCAGCACTCTGCAAATGTTCACATCTCCTCGTTCGACAATCTCACGAATAAGATGGAACCGCCGAAGTATGTGCTTGGAGCGCTGATGGGATCTAGGTTCCTTAGATTGTGCAATTGCACCATTGTTATCACAGTAGAGAACTACGGGACCAACAATGCTAGGAACAACATCTAGCTCGCCGATGAATTTCCTAATCCATACAGCCTCCTTCGCTGCATTTGCCGCAGCGATATACTCGGCCTCAGTTGTAGAATCAACAACTGTCTCTTGCTTGGAACTCTTCCAGCTCACAGCTCCTCCATTCAGGCAAAACACAAACCCTGACTGAGACTTCGAATCATCCCTATCAGTTTGGAAGCTGGCATCCGTGTAACCACTTACAACGAGCTCTCCCTTTCCGCCATATACCAAGAATACATCCTTAGTCCTTCTCAAGTACTTCAGGATATTCTTTACGGCTATCCAGTGACATTCACCGGGATCAGACTGATACCTGCTAGTCATGCTCAAAGCAAAAGAGACATCGGGTCGAGTACATAACATTGCATACGTGATTGACCTAATTGCCGAAGCATATGGAATCAACTTCATGCGGTCCTTATCTTCATAAGATTTTGGACACTGGTCCTTAGAGAGATTTACACCATGAGACATGGGCAAAAATCCTTTCTTGGACTCAAGCATGTTGAACCGCTTCAATACCTTCTCAATGTACGTACTCTGGGTCAAACCCAGCAACTTCTTCGATCTATCTCTATAGATCTTAATACCGAGTATGTAAGTCGCTTCACCCAAGTCCTTCATAGAAAAGCAGTTCCTGGGTTGTTCTTAACAACTTTCAGGGTAGGTATGTCATTCCCGATCAGCAGTATGTCATCTACATACAATATCAGGAAGACAACAATGCTCCCACTGATTCGCTTGTAAACACACGGTTCATCTTCATTCTTGACAAAACCAAACTCTTTGATCTTCTCATCAAAACGAAGATTCCAACTTCTAGAGGCCTGTTTCAATCCATAGATGGACCTATTCAGCTTGCATATTTTAGTGGCTTCATTTGGGGATACAAAACCCTCGGGTTGTGTCATGTACACTTCCTCAAGGAGGTTTCCATTTAGGAAAGCCGTTTTGACATCCATCTGCCAGATCTCGTATTCATAATACGCAGCAATAGCAAGCAATATCCTCATGGACTTTACCATGACAACAAGGGAAAAGGTCTCATCATAGTCGACACCATGAATTTGCTTGAAACCCTTAGCCACCAGTCGCCCTTTGAATGTCTGTACATTCCCATCCATGTCGGTCTTCTTCTTGAAGACCCACTTGCACCCTATGGGTCGTACCCCTTCAGGTGGTTCCACCAAGTTCCAAACTTGGTTTGCATACATGGAGTCCATTTCGGATTTCATAGCCTCAAGCCATTTGTCGGAGTTCGGTCCATTCATAGCTTCTTGGTAGGTCGCTGGTTCATCATCATGATCCATAAGCAACACATTACCTATTTGAGACACGAGAAATCCATATCTCTCAGGCTCAAATCTTGGTCTACCAGATCTACGTAGGACTTGTGTCTCTTGAGCAGGTTCTCTAGCTACAACATCTTGTAGTCCTGGCTCAGAATCCAATTCTGGTTCATTCACTACTTGTGGTTCTTGAACTTTGATGAGTCCCAATTATATACACATATATGGACTCATCTGGGCCGATTTTCTAGTCTATGCACTACATTTTAGGCATGTTTTCGCTCATATTTGTTATTCCATGCTATGTGCACTTCTAGGCCCGTTTTGGTGTATTTCTTGTTTATCTTCGTTATTAGTTTTCATGCATTGTTAAGTGCCACCTTCAGTGGCTAGATTGGTGTTGTATGCTGGAACAGGAGTCGTGCGGGTGTTCCCGGTACAATTTTGTACAAGAACACTGCGCACGATCACTGTTTCTATTGCGCACGACCACTGGTCGTGCGCCGCTGATCGTGTGCACTTAACCCTATTTTTTGAGTTCTGTCTTGGACAGTGCGCACGACTACCAACGATATTGCGCACGACCACCGGTCGTGCGCCGCTGTTTGTGCGCACTTAACATCAATTTTATGAGTTCTGTTTCGACCAGTGTGCACGACCACCTACGATAGTGCGCACGACCACCGGTCGTGCGCCACTGGTCGTGCGAACATGGTATTTTATAAATTTCTTACATTACAGGCTCCACCTAGGCAGGCGCACGATCACAGGATTCCAGCGCGCACGACCACTGGTCGTGCGCCAATGACCGTGCACACTGTTTATTCCAGCGCCTATAAATACTCCTGCTCGCGAATTAGGTCGGATCCTCCGATTTTATTCCGCCCGAGTCCGCCGTTTCCTGCTCTGTTCCGCCCGATTTCGCCCCTCCATCGCCGCCCACCATCGGGAGGTGCTCCGGGCTTGTTCTTCACGCCATTCTTGAGCCGGAGCTTCCTCTCGGCCTCCTCCTTCATCCAAGAGCTTCAAGGAAGGTTTAGCCGTCATCGCCATCAAGCAAGAGGAAGTTTGCAACCTCTACCGGATCGTGACACGAAGAAGACGGGCTCATTGGAGAGTAGTGACAGCTCTCTCTACCCCGGACGTAGTTGCGGACCGAGCTTGGACGCAGATTGACAACCCGGCGATTCCAACCGTGAATCTACAACGAGACTTCGGATTCGGTCGATTTCTTGCCTTATTCTTCTCTTATTGATGTATATGTAGCTAGAACTAACATTTTGATGAAGTATACTTTTACTTGTTAACATTAGTATGAAATCATGTCTATGTGATTGAGTAATCTTGTTATATTTTCATTTGAGGTGTGCCCCGTGGTGTGGATTGTTTGTTGTGTTGTGCCGCCCTAACAATTGTTAGTGGTGTGCTTTGCGAAGAGGTGCTTGCGACCCTCATTCCGCCGTTCTCGCCATTCCATTCGTATGCCTACTCTTCCATCCGCCTAGCGAAGCGTGGCATAGCGGCCCGTATAATCCACTCGCCCTACGAAGCAGCGCGCTCAAGGCCTGCATAGTTCGATTCCGCTTGCCTACTCGTCCATCCGCCCTTGCGACGCAGCGCGCTCAAGGCCTGCCTAGTCTCCATCCCGCCAAGCGAAGCTTTGCATAGCGGCATAGCATAGGAGTAGTTTAAGTTGTTTTCTTTTATTTTCCACAAACCAAATCCCCCATTTCCGCATCCATCCGCTCGAAAGGACTTCAATCTCAAGTCCTTCCTCGATAATAAACTCCACCTTACTGTGTTCCTTTGAGATCGATACTTGGGGATTCATTCCCATTTTTTATTACTTGAACGATCGGTACACTGCCATTTCGTGCCGCAGTCTTACTACCGCCTATAGCGGTGTGCTAAGATTTGCGCCATCAAGTTTTTGGCGCCGTTGCCGGGGAACTACAGTCGTGTGAGTTTTCTGGAGAGGGAGAACCTGAGAGAGAAGCCCTGCCATTTGTAAATTGCATTCCTTTGTTTTATTTCCTCGTATTTTGTTTCCTGTTTTATATTAGGTTGCTTTAGTAATTATTGTTAGGTGTGGTATTTCGCACAATAGTGTTTCTCTTTTTTAATCGTTTTATCTTCGCACTATGTGGGCACATCTTAATATCCGTTGCCGTTGGTGTAGAGATACTTCCCACTCTAGTGATGAATGCCCTACGTAGAATAGTAGGCATAATTCTTATAGCCTAGCATATGGCGCACCGACTTCGTCTGGTACTCCATATGGTGCGCGTAAGTCTTATGGCTACTCTGCTGAGCCTTTACCGTCATACTTCTTTTCGGCTTCAGCCCCCGCTGTGCCAAAGAAGCCCGCAAGGCAGTGCCGGTTTTGTCGGAGCACTGATCATGTCTTGAAGGACTGTGCCGAGTATCTTCGCCAATTGGACGAGGATGACGAGCCGGATATCCGGATCATCCCAACTCCTAACTCTGGCGGCACACCTTCAACATCCGGTTATGTGTCTTTGTCACCTTCACATCTTGAAGGGTATAGTATGGACACGGTCACCGGATGTGCGGCTGATCTATGCACCGACATTGCTGAGCCTATTCTCCATGTACATCCACCACCTCTAGTGGATTCGATTCTTTGTGAGGAGTTGGTGCTCGACTTTTACCCGAGCACTATTCTTCCCCCTGTTGTGCATACTACATTCGTCTCTGACGACATTGTCGATGATGTGTCACAAGAGGAGGCTGTTGATCTGAGTGTTGTGCCTACTCCTATGGAGGAGGACAACCTTCTAGGTGAAGAGGAGTTTACCTCAGCACCGGTGGAGGAAGTCCAAATCCTAAGCCTGGCCACCGTTGATCCCGCTGAACCTTGTAGCATTGATGACAATGCAAACATTTTTTCACTTCCCCAACCTGATGGGAGTGAGACCGGGATCACTCCCCCGTTTGATTTTCATTTATGTCATTCTTCTCTTTTATTTCCTGACCCCCCTTCTTCATCTGAGCCTGTGCAGGTTGAGTATTCATAGGTACATCAGGAGGACTTGGAGCATGATGCTCAAGTCAATGATGAGTGTATCCTCATATGTGAGGAGGTTAACCCCCCTCCATAGAGGAAGCCTCATTCATTGCCTTCTCCTCCTGTCGCCTACCTGAAGATGACACCTTGCTGGGCAAGGATGTTTTTGGTGAGAATAGTGAGGAGGACTCCTCCTCCACTTCTTACTTTCTGCTTCCCCTACCTGTGAAGAGCAGGTATTTTTATTTAGGTAGGGGAGTGACTGTTCTATCACCGTATCGGTACCCGCTATAGACACGGATATTAGGCCAGTTACCTGTCCACTTCTCCTTCCATATGCCCATCAGCTAGAACCTTTAGTTTTTGAATAAGTCGTGCTGGGATGACAATAACCACAGTAGTTATCTTACTTTCTCATGCATTTCATTTTATTCAATCCTGCTTAGTTAGCTGTAGTTTATTTTTTTTTAGTCTTCTATTTTCTTTTGTTTCTGCGGAGCTGACCCCTGCAGGTATCTTTTCTGGATGGCGGATGCTGCGGCTCATTTTAGCTTACACGCCAATCTTCTGGTGTGCTCATTTCTGAGCACTGGGTACTCTCTTTCCCTAGCCTATGCTGATTTTCATGTCATATATTTTGTGGATTGTTTAGTTTAAGTCTGAGGGAGAGCAATTTTTGTAACCACTCACGTGCACTCTTGCATAGCATGCTAGAAGTACTTTTAGTTTAGCTTATTGGAAATTGTTGTTCATTTTCATTGCACACCACAGCACCCACTTGAGCGCGTACTCGTCTGTATGCGTTCTCTGTAGTGAATTTAATTCTTCTGCTTATGTGGGAAAGTCTAGGTGATGGCTTAGGACTATGTAGCAGAGTAAAATGTTGACTCCAGTAGTGCTCCTAGTCGAGTGCTCGATTGCATAGAAATTTGTGTAGATTAGGCTTCTCTTTATACTTATGGTTTTATATTTTTTTTCTATTAGTGTAAATGTTGTTTACTCTACTCAAATGGTGAATCCGGTGGAATCAAACGGTAGCATAGGGATGTGTGTAAATGATCGCTAGACTCGTATTGCTTGAGTCGGGAGAAAGGAGAATCTTTCTCGGTGGCTAGAACTTGCCCCAAGCGATTCTTGAAGCATTGGCATAGGATAGTTCTAGTGCGTGAGAATGACGTAGGCAATTATTTTGGCCCGGTTGAACCTTTATTTCACGCCTTTCGTCTACCCTTGCTAACCCCTTTGTGCCTACCCTTTTCTTGATTCAGCTCCACATATATCTCACCAAAGCCTAAAAGCCTAACCTAGTCGCACACCCAAATCTGAGCTTTAGTTGTAGTTTTATTTACATTGTGGGGGGTGTTGATTGTGGTGTTTATTATGTGAATCTGTGGATATGCTCATTTGAAATTTTGCTGAAAGAAAAAAGACAAGAAAAAGAAGATAGAAAGAAGAAAAAAAAATGAAAAGGAAAAGAGAAAAAAAAAAGAAAAATGAGTTTTATTGAAAAATCATGTAGAAAATTTATGTATTGGGAGTAGGCGGTGCACACACCTATGTTGCAAAAGTCCAAGTCTGGGGGTGTGGTGCATTTGTATTCGATTTTGGGGCGCGGGTAGTTACTTTTAAAGCTCATTTGGGTTATGTGTTATAAGCCATTTTGTTTATCATTGTTTACCTCACCGTAACCCAAGCCTCAATTAAAACCTGAAAGTCCTACTGACTCACGCCTTGAACCAATCTAGTGTCGTGGGGAGAATGTGACCGGGCAAGCTTATGGTCACCGACACTGATGGATTTCAGTGGAGTTTGTCCCGCATCCCGATCTTGAGCAATGCTCATCTCAGCGCTTAGTTTACTTTCTCCGTATGCATGACCAAATGATTCACCGTTGTTCACCATTTTGAGTAGTTGTAATATGCTTTTACTCTTTTAGAAATATATAAACTGTTTATATAACCAGAAATCTTCTCTACTATTTTTCTTATGCACGTGAGCATGCGACTTCGCATGGTACTCTGTATTGTAATTTTAAGCCATCTACTTTTCTTTCCCCGTTCGCTTAGAATTTGTTTGCTCGGGACGCGCAAACAGGTAAGTCTGGGGGTGTGATGAGTCCCAATTATATACACATATATGGACTCATCTGGGCCGATTTTCTAGTCTATGCACTACATTTTAGGCATGTTTTCGCTCATATTTGTTATTCCATGCTATGTGCACTTCTAGGCCCGTTTTGGTGTATTTCTTGTTTATCTTCGTTATTAGTTTTCATGCATTGTTAAGTGCCACCTTCAGTGGCTAGATTGGTATTGTATGCTGGAACAGGAGTCGTGCGGGTGTTCCCGGTACAATTCTGTACAGGAACACTGCGCACGATCACTGTTTCTATTGTGCACGACCACTGGTCGTGCGGCGCTGATCGTGTGCACTTAACCCTATTTTTTGAGTTCTGTCTCGGACAGTGCGCACGACCACCGGTCGTGCGCCGCTGTTCGTGCGCATTTAACATCAATTTTATGAGTTCTGTTTCGACCAGTGCGCACAACCACCTACGATAGTGCGCACGACCACCGGTCGTGTACCACTGGTCGTACGAACATGGTATTTTATAAATTTCTTACATTGCAGGCTCCACCCAGGCAGGCGCACGATCACAGGATTCCAGCGCGCACGACCACTGGTCGTGCGCCAATGACCGTGCGCACTGTTTATTCCAGCGCCTATAAATACTCCTGCTCGCGAATTAGGTCGGATCCTCCGATTTTCTTCCGCCCGAGTCCGCCGTTTCCTGCTCTGTTCCGCCCGATTTCGCCCCTCCATCGCCGCCCACCATCGGGAGGTGCTCCGGGCTTGTTCTTCACGCCATTCTTGAGCCGGAGCTTCCTCTCGGCCTCCTCCTTCATCCAAGAGCTTCAAGGAAGGTTTAGCCGTCATCGCCATCAAGCAAGAGGAAGTTTGCAACCTCTACCGGATCGTGACACGAAGAAGACGGGCTCATTGGAGAGTAGTGACAGCTCTCTCTACCCCGGACGTAGTTGCGGACCGAGCTTGGACGCAGATTGACAACCCGGCGATTCCAACCGTGAATCTACAACGAGACTTCGGATTCGGTCGATTTCTTGCCTTATTCTTCTCTTATTGATGTATATGTAGCTAGAACTAACATTTTGATGAAGTATACTTTTACTTGTTAACATTAGTATGAAATCATGTCTATGTGATTGAGTAATCTTGTTATATTTTCATTTGAGGTGTGCCCCGTGGTGTGGATTGTTTGTTGTGTTGTGCCGCCCTAACAATTGTTAGTGGTGTGCTTTGCGAAGAGGTGCTTGCGACCCTCATTCCGCCGTTCTCGCCATTCCATTCGTATGCCTACTCTTCCATCCGCCTAGCGAAGCGTGGCATAGCGGCCCGTATAATCCACTCGCCCTACGAAGCAGCGCGCTCAAGGCCTGCATAGTTCGATTCCGCTTGCCTACTCGTCCATCCACCCTTGCGACGCAGCGCGCTCAAGGCCTGCCTAGTCTCCATCCCGCCAAGCGAAGCTTTGCATAGCGGCATAGCATAGGAGTAGTTTAAGTTGTTTTCTTTTATTTTCCACAAACCAAATCCCCCATTTCCGCATCCATCCGCTCGAAAGGACTTCAATCTCAAGTCCTTCCTCGATAATAAACTCCACCTTACTGTGTTCCTTTGAGATCGATACTTGGGGATTCATTCCCATTTTTTATTACTTGAACGATCGGTACACTGCCGTTTCGTGCCGCAGTCTTACTACCGCCTATAGCGGTGTGCTAAGATTCACGCCATCAAACTTCTTCAAGTTCTACCTTTTGCGTCTTTCTTGACAAGAACTCTTTCTCCAAGAAGACACCCGTCCTTGCGACAAACACTTTGCCCTCAGACGGTAGGTAAAAGTAATATCCTTTCGTTTCCTTAGGATATCCCACCAGATAACACTTATCTGATTTGGGTTCCAGCTTGTCAGGCATTTGACGTCGTACGTATGCCTCACAGCCCCAAATTTTAATGAATGACATACTAGGACGCTTCCCAGTCCATATCTCATATGGTGTCTTTAGAACCGTTTTCATCGGAGCGCAATTCAGTGTCATTGCAGCAGTCTCTAAAGCAAAACCCAAAAAAAAACAGGCAAGTCTGCATGACTCATCATCGACCGTACCATGTCTAACAGAGTATGATTTCTCCTCTCAGACACACCATTATGTTGCGGTGTCCTAGGTGGAGTGAGCTGTAATACAATACCACACTCTTTCAGATGATCACGGAACTCGTGACTCAGGTATTCGCCACCTCGATCAGATCGGAGTGCTTTAACCTTTTTACCCAATTGGTTCTCCACTTCATTCTTAAACTCTTTGAACTTTTCAAAAGTTTCGGATTTGCACTTCATAAGATACATGTATCCGTATCTACTGAATTCATCAGTAAATGTAACGAAGTAGAAATACCCACCTCTAGCCATAGAACTCATGGGTCCGCATACATCACTATGTACTATACCCAAAAGATCCTCAGCCCTCACAGTATAACCAGTGAAAGGGGCTTTAGTCATTTTGCCTAATAAACAAGACTCTCATCGCTCAAATGATTCATAATCAAATGAGTCCAATAGTCCATCTTTATGGAGCTTGGATATGCGCTTCTCGTTTATATGGCCCAAACGACAATGCCAGAGATATGTAGGATTTGAGTCATTTGTTCTTAGTCTTTTATTATTATCTACATTATAGATCGGATGGTCTAGGTTCAAAACATAAAGACCATTAAATAATTGAGCTACAGCATAACAAACATCATTCTTAAATATAGAACAACAATTGTTCTTAATTATAAAAGAAAATCCAATCATGTCTAAGCATGAAATGGATATAATGTTTCTAGTTATGGCTGGAACAAAATAACAATTATTAAGTTCTATTACAAGCCCACTGGGTAAAGAAAGACAGTAAACCCCTACGGCTACAGCAGCAACTCTTGCTCCATTGCCGACGCGCAGGTCCACCTCTCCTTTACTCAGCAATCTCCTCCTTCCCAGTTCCTGCACATTTGTACAAATGTGAGAACCACATCTGGTATCCAATACCCAAGATGAAGGAACAGAAAGGTTTATCTCTATGACGTAAATATTTGAAGCGGAAGTCATACCTCCCTTCATTTTCCGCAGATCGTCAATGTACGAAGGACAATTCCTCCTCCAATGACCAGCCTTGCCACAGTGGTGGCATTTCCCTTCCTTCACGGTGCTCTTCTTTTTCAGCGCAGAAGATTTGGGCTCAAGATGTGACTTAGGTCCCACCATCGTCTTCTTGAATCCCTTGGCCTTACCCTTGCCTTTATGTACCATCAATATGGGACTAGCAGGCTTGGCCTTCTTCATGTTTATCTCGGCAGTTCGCAACATGCCTAGGAGCTCGGGCAGTGTCTTGTCTATTTCATTCATGTTGTAGTTCAAGATGAACTGCTCATAACTATCCGGCAATGATTGCAGGATAAGATCTATGGCCAACTCTTGACCCAAAGGAAAACCCAGTCTCTCCAGGTTCTCAATATACCCAATCATCTTGAGTACGCGAGTACCAACTGAGTCTCGAGCTCCCATTTTGCACTGAAATAAGGCCTTCGTGACATCGAACCTCTCTTGACGAGCTTGCCCTTGAAACATTTTCTTTAGGTGATCGTCAATCTCCTTGCACCCCATGTTCTCGTGTTGCTTCTGAAGCTCAGAGTTCATGGTGGCAAGCATAAGGCACTCAACGTCTAAGGCGTCATCGGTATACTTCTTATAAGCATCCTTATCAACACGGGACGAGTTCCCGGTCGGCACCTCGGGGGCTTCTTCTTCCAAGACGTAGAGCTTTCGCTCTTGCCTGAGAACAATTCTCAGGTTCCTATACCAATCCATGTAATTCGTCCCACTTAGCTTGTCCTTCTCAAGGATAGCTCTCAGGGACAAGGTGGAATGTGAACCACTTGCCATGGAATTCTACAAGAATTCATGCAGAATTTAATCAGTACCAAAATTTCAAAATACAACTTATTTTAATTTGGACTTCAATTAAATACTCCCACTATTTTATTCAAATTGATAACCCTCACTATCAATTCGGAGAGTCCATGCGAGCTACTCTCTTAGTGGACAAGATCCGTATTTCACCAACACCATGAGTCCGCTTTGGCGTTCCTCTCATAATGCGGTTATTTAGGTAGGCAACGCTTGCCAATTGCATCCTCATGCAACTCTTGTATGGCTGGTGAATAACTCCTTTTTCGCATCCATCATATGGTGCATGCCAACCCTATGCCTCTAGGCACTCAACCTTTGAGGTCACCTAGTTAAGTTAGACCCGATGTCGACAGTGGGATATCACAATTATCCGCTTGCACCCTTACCAAGATAGATTAATGCACCTTTCTTTGGCAAGCCCACACTTCATCGATCGAGGCAGGAAGAGTGTCATCCATCGGAAGGCATCCGAACACTTAATATTTGATGAAGGGATTTCAATTTTAATAATAGGTTAACACTTAACCATGATCAACATTTGATCAAATTGCACATCAACAGAAAAACAAAAAATCTAAAATCCACATGCATCCCTTATGTGCACAGCATAAGACTATCAACCTTTGATAGACGAAATGGCTAAATCTGGACATTTAGAACTCTTCCAAATCTTCAGATTTACATGCATTGGACAAAGGCAAAGACAACTCGACTTAAAGCAGTAGACAAGCTCGTCTCTCATTGTTGGATTCAAAATCCAAAACAATACAAGGGTTCATTAACCTCTTGAGGGACGGTTACTGCTAAGGAGACAACAATTTCTAACAATTAGAAATTACCACGAAATCCCAGACGTTCCTGGCGGGGTTCAATCTTTCAAAATCACCACCGATTTCCCATGGAAAAATCATCAACTTTTGATGTTCCAGGAAGAAATCTTGACATTTAGAACGCTTCTAAATACCTAGATTTGCACGTACTGGAATAACCAAACTTCTGAAACAACATTCATGACCAGAACCTAGCTCTGATACCACTGTTGGGTTTTTCTAGAACCATACATCATATGTAGGCGCAGTGGAAATAAACAGAATAACCCAAAAGAATTTGGATCGGGCCATGAATATTGAATCAAGAAGTTAATAAAAATGCTAGGTATGAAATTACCTTTGCGGGATTGGATCAAATCCAACTAGATGCTCCACGAGTTGAGTCCTATCGTCGGCTGTGCGAGTCCTCACGTAGAATAATGTCTACGTCTCTATAGCAGTCCACACGAGCCGGGAAAACGCCAAGTCACGTCGCACGCAACTCGGAAGGAAGAACAACTGCACCTTGCACTTCCACGGATTGCTAGATCCGCTTCAGGAAGAACAGCACCAGCGACAATCGTCGGAGAGGAGGTCGGCGGAGGCGAACGGGGCGGCAGAACTCCTTCCGTCTAGGGTTCGGGCGGAACACCTTCCGTCGGCTAGGGCGGAACTCTTCCGTCGATTGGATTCCTTCGTCAGTTCAAAGAACCCTAAAAGAAGATCTATTTATACCCAAAGTATAAACAGGCTTCTAGAAGAATCTCTATCCGCAGACCACACAGCAGAATTGGGGTTTCTGTTACAATTCGTCGGGATTCCAGGGAACACATTCGTCGAGTTTTCACAGGACAATTCGACGAATTTCGACGAATCACATCAGACGGCAACATTTGCCGAGTTAAGGATCTCTGTAACAATTCATCGGGATTCCATGGAACAATCCGACGAATTCGACGAATTCTGACGAATCATATCAGACGGCAACATTTGCTGAGTTAAGGATCTCTGTAACAATTCGTCGGGATTCCACGGAACAATCCGATGAATCCGACGAATTCCGACGAATTCTATCCGTGTAAACCCGATGAATTCAGACAGCAACATTTGCTGGACCTCCCCATTCTATATGGTGATTGGTAACCTTTACCAACACAGTCAATCTTCCATCTTCTCCACATGCTCTTATGTGCAACCCTGCAGGCTCATATCGCGTTGGCAGTGACATTACATGTTTGACCACTTCTAGATCACAATGGTAACTCCAACAGTCCAGTCTTACTGTAGCAATAACAAATCACATTAGCTAAACCATGTTTAACATGTTTAGAATCATACATGTCCCCTTTGGGGTGCTGCTTGTCAGCCCTGTTTGAATCCTTCCTAGGATGTGAGGAGGAGGAAGGCCTATTCTTCCACTGCTTCCTTCTCATCATCTTTTTGAATTGCCTTGAGAAGGCAACAAATTCCTCATCAGAAAAGCTGCTATCTGATGAGCAGTGTTCAGAGTTTTCTGAGTCAGCACCCCTTCTTGGAGGGGTAGGAATTCTTGTCTTGCTCTTCTTGGACCCTTCAGCCTTGAGGGCCACAGACTTCTCCCTAGCATGAGGCCTGGAGGAGGTGTCCTCCTCCTTTCTAGCAGATTGTTGCATCTCATATGAGAGCAACTTTCCAAGCATAGTGTGAGGAGGAGTTTCACTCAGCTTTGCCACTTCCCTGATGGCACAAATTTTGGTATCCTAGTCTCTAGTTAGAGATCTTAGGAATTTATCATTTAACTCATAATGAGTGAATGTCCTTTCATAGGTCTTCAACTCATTTACTATTCTGAAGAATCTTTCATAGCAGTCAGCTATGCATTCCTGGTTTTGTTGCCTAAAAGCTTCATACTCCTGATTGAGGAGGGATTTCCTATCATTCCTCACCTCTTTAGTCCCTTCCATATAAACAATCAATGTATCCCACATTTCCTTTGCAGTCTCACAGTGCACCAAGTTTTGGAATGTTGAATCATCAATAGCATTGACTATAATATTTTGAGCCCTTTTATCCATTGTAGCCAATGCTATCTCATCCCTTGCCATTTCAGTGTAAGACTTGCCTACCTGCCTAGTAGGATAAATGGTGGAGGGCTTTGTGATAAGGAAGGGGCCTTCCTGAACAGTGATATAGATCCTAGGGTCTGAAGCTTCCATGTACATCCTAACCCTTTGTTTCCAAATGCCAAAGGTTTCCTTTTTGCATATAGGGAGCTTCATGGAACACATTTCCTTCTGAACTCCATTAGAAGCCATTGGATTCAGAAATAACAATACCTATGTAGGATCTGGTCAGACAGTTAAGCCCTTTATGACCAACCTACCTCTGATACCACTTGATAGATTATAGGTATATGATCTAATTCACCTAGAGGGGGGTGAATAGGTATTTTGATTTTTACTTAGATGATATAGATAGTTAAAACTATTCTAAGCTAGTAATCAAGCAAACCCAGAAAACACACAAGTGCTTATAGTGGTTCCCCAAGACAGTGTGTCTATGGCTAGTCCACTTTCGCCCCTTCACCTTTCTAACAGAGTGTTAGACAAGGCCAACTTCTCCAATCTCAGCTCCAAGAGCCTTCAGCACAGATCCCACTGGATCTCTCAGGTTTTCCCAAAACCTTCCTCAGTCACAGCAGCCCTACCTCAGAGGAATCCACCTCCTACAACTCAGACCACCTCCTGGTCCTACAACCTTAGGCCTAACTACCCTACAAACTCAGGCCAAATAGCCCTACAATCTCATACCTAACAGCCCTATAATCTCAGGCCTAACAGCCCTACAAACTCAGGCCAAATAGCCATACAATCTCAGGCCTAACAACCCTACAATCTCAAGCCTAACAGCCCTACAACTCAGGCCAAATAGCCCTACAACTCAGGTCAAATAGCCCTACAATCTCAGGCCTAACGGCCCTACAACTCAGGCCAAATAGCCCTACAGTAAAAGAGAGTTTATGCTTACTACAATAGACAGCACAGAGAAGGAGTCTTCTGTAGTTCTAGCACAGCTTGTGCTTTCTAGTAGCTTGAATGGATGATGATTTGTGAGCCAGCTACTATCTGATCTTCCTCTTCAGTTGAAGGATGAAGGATCACCTTGCTCCTTCTTGTAGAAGAGCAACTCCTTCTTGTAGAAGAGCAATCTTTTTCTCTCAGTCTCTTCTTGCTCGTTCAGTGAGCAGGAGGAGAATAAGAAGTTCTAGGCCGTCAATAGAACACTTGTAAATTTGTTTAGCACTTGACCGCCCCCCCTTCAAAAGTGCCCTAACTTCTTCTTTTATACTCTGCACTTCTCCAACGGCACTCAAGGGAAAGCTCTGACACCTTGGGAGCAGATGGTTGGCTCTAATCTCCCTTTACAGCTGATTGCGCCAAAGGCATGTCGCGCTACTTGTTTTCTTCAGGATTTGAATCTATCTCAGTGGTGGGGCTGAGATAGCTTTTAGTCTCAGCGGTTGAGCAGCTGTCTTCCCAGAGGATCCACTGAGACAGTTTCTCTTCTCAGCAGATTCTGTCTATCTGCAGCTCAGTAGAGATATACTACTTCTCAGTTCCACCTGTCCTCGTCTCAGCGGTTCAGCTGAGACAGGGAAACTTTCTCAGCTGATTAATCAGCACACCTTTGAACCTATTCCATTGTATGGAATATCATATTCCTGTACAAACCTTGAGACAAAATAGATTTTATCAAATGCAATATGTACTTAGTATTATGAGTGATGCCTCTTCAAATCAAAGGAACATTGAGGGCATTATTCCCAACAGTCTTCTCCCACCTGCTCATTGTTTTACATTTATATTTTTGAGATAGTGTAGAGGAGTTGATTCTGAAACTTTGAGGAGATGGGGGATAGTATTCTTGAGATACAAGGATAGGATTCTTCCAAATTTTGGAGAATTTATGTGATCAATAATCATGTCAAACATCAACTTTCCCCAGTCAGTCCTTTTGTTTAAGATTACCATGCCCATTATCTCAAACATCCCTTTAGACACTCGATCATGCGAGCCAGTTTTACATAACAACACCTTTCCAATGATATCTGTCAGTAGTTTTCCATGCCTATTCATGTGCATTCTCTGTAAGCTGCCATAAGGTTTGGCTTCAAAACCGCACCATGTCAATCCTTCATAGACATCTGCATCCTTGATTTCTTCTTCCGTCTCATCCTTATCAAAAGTAGTAAGTTTGATGATTTAGGATAGACTTTCAACAGTCACTTGAATTTGTCGCCCAGCCACAACAGTGCGAAGTTCCTTTTCGGATTTGTGAAATTCGGCGTTTTCATAGAAGGCCGAGACGGCTGAATGGTAGAGACGAGTTGGCTCAGTAAGGATGTATTCCAACTCGGATGCATACAGCAGGGTTTTTACCACATCCAGATCCTCCTCAGACTTCTCAAAGCCATATTTCAGAAGTTCTCCTCCGGAAGGGATTTTCACATCATTCTTCTTCGGTGCCATTTCATTTGTAGAGAGTTGTTGGAAAGAAGAAGAAGAAGAAGGAAGGATTCTAGGGTTTCGTGTGTGTGTGTGTGATTTCTATGCTTACAAAATGTCTAATATATAGGGTTAGCATTGGGAAGTAAAAGAGGCGCGTACCTATTCAAATTCTCCTATATCATTTTGAGAATCCCGTAATTGCGGCGCAATCATGACGGAGTCGTGTTCTATGACATCATTTTGTCGGTCTGGAGTGTCATCGAGATTATTTTTATCATCGATATTATCGTCGAGATGCCTTTATTATTGTCGTCGAGACTTGGATGTTGTCGTCGAGACTTTATCAATGTCGTCGTTATCAATTAAGTCGATATTTTTTATGAAGCTGATTTTCTCTAGATTACTTGAAGTTTAAGCTTTTTGGTGTTCCTGTCTTCAAAGACTAAGATTGTCAGATCACTTTAGGGTGGACCTTGTGTGAGATCCAGCCCATTATCAAAATATTTCACACCTACTAAAAAAGGGGATATAATAGATTCAGCATACCCAATTTTAAGAACTTAACATGCCCAATTCAATTTTGAATTGATTGAACTTAGACTCATCAAGGGGCTTAGTGAAAATGTCAGTTATCTGCCCCTCTGTATTAACATACTCAAGGCATATGTCCTTCTTTTCTACATGCTCCCTAATGAAATGATATCTAATTTCAATATGCTTTGTCCTACTGCGTGCCACAAGATTTTTTGCAATAGAAATGGCACTTGAGGAATCACAAAAGATAGGTTTTCTCTTGTGTGCGGATTGTAATCCTCTAATTGGTGTTGAATCCACAAGAGTTGTGCACATCAACTGCCAGCTGAAATGTATTCTTATTCAGCTGTGGAGATAGCAATGTTGTTTTGCTTTTTACTACTCCAGGACAAAAGTCTTCTCCCCAGGAACTGACAAGTTCCTGAAGTGCTTTTTTTGTCCTCCTTGCACCCAGCAAAGTCTGCATAAGAATATCCACACAGCTCAAAATCATCTGACTTAGGATACCAGAGCCCCAAATTTGGAGTACCCTTCAGATATCTCAGAGTTCTTTTCACAGCTGAGTAATGAGATTCTTTGGGTTTCACTTGATATCTTGCATAGACACATGTAGCAAACATGATGTCTGGCCTACTAGCAGTGAGGTAGAGCAATGATTCAATTATGCTTCTATACATGGACTCATTATAGGGTTTCCCCTTTTCATCCTTGTTTAGAGACATGGTTGAACCCATAGGAGTTCTCATTGTTGGATCTGTAGGCTCCCTTAGAGGGGTGGGGTGAATAAGGGTCTTAAAAACTTATATTATATTTTTAACATATTTGAAAATATAAGAGATTAAGATAAGAAATCAAGCATATAAAAATGAGACATCATTTTATTAATATGAAAAGAAGAGTTTACAAAATTTGATTTCTTATAATGCTAGAAATCGGAGGCGAATACTAATAAAAACTCTTTTTGTTTTCTATCCCGACTCGCATCCCCACGAACCGGTGGCCTTAGCCTATCCTTCCCCGGATACGGCCTCATACCGCTCTAGCCAATCCTTCCCCAGATACGGCCTCGAGCACCCCCTAGAACTACACTAGATCTAGTCGCCAACATGAGGCAAATTTCTGCCCTAAGTCCTACCCAGACCTAGTCGCTAACACGAGGCGAGTTCACTAAATGATTACAAGAAAAGATGTGAAATAAACGGACAATAATATTAAAACTCCCACTTGAAGAACTTCTGAAGTTGGAGATGAATAACCGTTGTAGAATAAGCGTTGTTGAAGCGATCATCGTTTGGATCCGGCGTGAAGAAATCCTCCTTCAGAAATTCGCAGAGCTTTGGTGGGAGATCAACTTTCGGCCAAATAAGGCTCTGGAATTCTAGCACTCAACCTCTCTCAAACTTTTGTTCAGAAAATGAGAGAAGAGGCCTCCTTTTATAGGAGTGAGCGCTAGCGCTACCGCCGGCGCTACCATCGGCGCTACCGCAGGCGCTATCCCCACTTAGGAATTATTCTCTGCGTTTGTATCTTCATTCCAGGGAAACATTGCCACCTTGCCTCTTGTGCTCCGTGATATCGCCTGCGCAATCCGCTACCACCTGCACTATCCGCTATCGCCTGGCGCTAGCGCTTTCTAAAGATGCTCCCGGAATTGCGTTAATCATCGCTAGCGCCTACGCTAGGTGCTACCGTCGGCGCTAGTGGGCATGTTGGAATTATTGGCTCAATTTTGGGGGCATCCTTCTTATGTTATCCTTGAGTCATATGGACTTGTTTTCTGCGCACTTAAACACACAAGATCAAATACACATGAGATTTGTTATTCTCAAACCTAGGAGATGCGGAAGACCATGTTCCAACAAACTCCCCCTTTTGATAATAACAAATCCATTAATGATAAATCAGAGCATTAATATATAAGCATGATGAAACCTACTTGTGTGTGTGAGAGAGTGATGACTTAGGATAATTATCGATTTTAGTATTTAGAATTGCTCCCCCTATGTGAATACTCCCCTTATATGTAAGCTATCATTTTTTTATTTTATCATGTTAGTTCTCCCCTTTTTGTAATTAGCAAAAGTGGGCAAGGAAGCAAAAGCCATAAAAGAGGATTTTTGATAATAAGATAAGGCATTATCGAGCTTTTTAGAGGAAGGGAAATGATATGGAGTTTTAATCACAATAATTGCATAGAAATAGATTAGAGTTTTTAACATAAATATGTTCATTTACAAAGATCAGAGTTTTTTAGCATAAAGAGAACAATATAAAATTTTCCAAGCAAGTCTACCACTTTGTTGAAGAAAAAGAAATTCTGAGTTCTAAGACTAGAGATAAGAAAAAAAACACAAGGTAAAAGTTATATGGTAATATTGCGGAAGAGAAGAAACATCTTTTTTGTAAACATGATGATTCATAAGAAGAAATATAAGTGAAAGTAAAAAAAATAAGATGTTTTTGTAAATCATGTTTCTTTTAAAATCTTTAAAGATTTCCAGAAAGGAACCAAACATGAAAGAAGGATATCAAAAAGAAACTACCACAATGTTATTTATAATTTATAAATTCAAAAACATACCAAACATTGTAGATAGCATGCTAGGTTATCTAGTGCATTTATAAATAAAGAGAATGTAGAATTTAGCATTAGGATCCAATTCATATGAGAAGAAGTGTTATGGAAGATAATGATGTGCACATAAGTGTATTTTGAAGAGAGTAAACAAATGTTTTAATAAAAAATATAAGACATATGTAGAGTAAAGTGCACAATAAAACACAAATAATTTTACTTCCACACCTTTTAACGCACATAGAAAAGAAACAAGTGGTGTAAAACTTAATGGTTTGCACAAGACACTTTACTATTCTATCCAAGGTGCTCAACCTCACAATGCTCATTAAGACTTATTAGGAGGTTCAAGTAGTGCTTGGTGGAGTTATCTTTGTTATTTTATTTCATTCATTTTTTGTATTGTACAAAGTTCTCCGAATATACTTGTTTTGCAAACCAATGAAATTCAAGACTTACCACTTTTCTTAATTTTAAGAGTGCAAAAAAATAGTGTAGGGAAGATACTTGTGCAAATTTATTTCATTGTACAATTACAATACACAAGCAAGCATTCTTGGATTAAAAAGCACAAGTAACCATTGCCAAAATAAGTGAGGGAATAAAGATCATTATCAAACATAAAATATTTACTCATACTTAAAGGCATGCTAAGCTTAGTTCTACACAACACTTTTTCAATACAGTTTATGCACATATGATTAGATATATCAAAGCATGATAGAAACATTGTTAAAGGTATTTTTAAAAGATAAATTTCAACATTGAAGAAGGTCTAAATGATAGATTAAATCATGCTTGATTTTCACAATAAAGTCCATACAGTTTTTTTTGATAATTTTCATGTTTTATATTTTTGTATTTGATTTTTGCATTTAGGAATCAAAAAAAATATTTTTTGTAATTTCGCTTTTGTATTTTTTTTTTCAAAAATCAATAAAAACAGAAATGCAACAATAAATAGTGCATATAATAAAGCATATTTTTAGAGATTTTTTTCAATTTTAAAAATACAGAAAAACAGACCCAAGCGATACCGCCTGCGCTAACGATAGCACTGGCGGTAGCGCTGCTTTAGTTAAATCTTATTTTCCCTTGTCATTTCAGCCATTGCACCTCAAGCTCTCCTGAAAAACCCGAGCAGATAACGCAGCCCACATATAGATCTAAGGTAAAACTTCATCATTTCTTATGATTTTTGTTTTAAACATTGATTTTGATATTAAAGATGAAGATTTTTGAAGTTATCAAGTGGTTTTAGATGATAGATCTAAAAATGTTTGATTCTATTATTTTTGAAGAGAGGAACTAGGACATATCTTCATCATTTTTATGATTCTTGTTCTAAAAATTTGATTTTGATGTTTGTGATGAAGATTTATGAACTAATTTAAGAAAACTTTTGATTTTGATGATGGATCTAGAAGAAGGTTAGATCAAAAAAGGATCTCCATTATTTTTATGATTTTTGTTTTTCATTTTGAATTTTTATGAAAATTTCTAATTTTAATTTTAGCTTAGATCATGTGTGATTCTTGGATCTAGCTATTTGAGCAGATTAGGATTCGGGAACATTGACTAGTAGGTAGATCTAGTGTTTTTGATCAGAGGGCTAGCGCCGTAGCTACTGCAGGTGCAAGTGCTAGCGCCAGGCACTAGTGTTAGCACTGGCGCTAGTGGTTCTTGTTTAATTTTAATTTTTATAATATTGTGGCAGTTGGCTCCTGGATTGAAAGGGAAGAAAAATGCAGAACTTGCAGTGGAGGCTGCAGCGGTGGGTGTCCCCCATGTTGTGGAATTTGGCATGCCATGACACCACCATATAATGCAGTTGTTTGCTGCGTCAGAAATATTAAATGTTTGTCATTCAGATGGATTTTCCTCGGAGTTTGTTCGAGAGTTTTATAGGCATTTGGAAGATCCATCGCAGACTGATCTGGATGGGGGAGTCTAGTCCCAAGTGCAGGGGCACATGGTTGCAATTACTCATGAAAACTTGAGGGTGGTGTTTGTTGAAATTGTTGAAGTGAAGTGGAAGGGAGTCCGGCCGGTCTGAAGGCTGGAGACCGCAGAGACCGCGCGACCTGCGCTGGTGCTCTAGCAGTTTGGCTCTATCATCTCCCCTTGTTGTTCTGGCGATCTGGTGTGATCGGACAGCTTGCTTCTTGGTTTGGTCGCTGGTTCTGGCGACTTGTTGCGAGTTCTTCCGGTCTTGTTCTGGGCGGCCTGTTCTTGGTTGTCCGCAGTGACCGGGCGACTTGTTTGGGCTGTTCTGGCAACTTGGCTCAAGTCGGCCAGATGTTACTCCTTGTCTTGGCGATCTCAGAAAGGGTGGTCGATGTGTCCGCGCGGCTTGTACGCGGCTTGCTACTGACTTCGATCTTGGACTGAATCTTGTCCAAGTGTTGTGTTCGCGCGGTCTGCCTTGTGAGACCGCTCGCGATCTGATGGGTGGTGACTGTATCCCGGTTTGTGCGGTGACGACATCCGTCCACCCGCCTATAAATAGGGGTGCATGGCCCGTCATTCCCAAGCAGAACAAGAATTGTAAGAACAAGAGCCCGGATTGTTTCTTGCGGTCTCAAGTTTGAGGTCGCGCGACTTGGAAGCGAGTTAACCGTTTTTGTGTTCACAGGGTGCGGTCTCCTTCCTTGGTGATTTCCGGTGGCTTGAATAAACAGTTCGTCTGCGGTCTGTCAGCGAACTGGTTTATTGTGTTCTTGTGCTGTTCGCAGCGAGCTCAGCGATCAGGTGACCTTCAGCGGTTAGGCGATCAGAGTTGCAATCTGGCGACAGCTTCAGTTCTTTGTTCCAATAAGCTTCAGTTCGTGTGGTCTGGGATTGCGGTCTTGCAGTGCAGGTTGTCTGCTTCTGTTCGCGCGGTCTCAAGGTGTTTCTGCGGTTTGACTGTGCAAGCGGTCTGGGAGTACAGCAGAGCAAGCCGGGTGACCTGAGCCTTTTTGCGATCTGTGCGGTCTCTGCTTTGGCAGACCGCCAGTTTCAGTTTTGGTGTGTTTTGTTCTTCTCATCTCCGTGATTCTTATGAATCATGTCTCGCCATGTATACCTCGAAGTGTAAAGCAGTTCTGTTTCAATAAAGATTTCTTGTGTTGCTGTTTTGGCATTGTGGTTTTTTGGCTATAACTCTTGTTGATACAACTCCTGCTTACTCCTAAACGGTCTTTCAAAAATTTTAACAGTGTTCGGATTGACAGAGCATCTCAATAGGGTGGAGATAGTAGAGAAGTTTAGGGTAGATAGAGATTGGACTCAGGTGAATTTGGTGCTATATAATATGGCATGCAGGAGCCTGATCTCGTCTGTGTCGACCCTTACAGTAGATGCCCTTGTAGTTCAGGATGTATTATGCCATACCATTATGCTGAAATTAGGCGATACAACGAAGGTTACAACACAACTCAGCTATGTCTCCTATTTCATTTTGGAGGAGGAGAGATTTGATGTTGCTGATCTATTACTTTCATTGATTTGTTACTCATACAAGTTGCAGCATCCTTCCCGCCAGCGATACAACAACTTGCCCCTTGCTGGCATCATACAAAGGGTCATTCTAACGATGTACCCTTCTATTGAGATTGGTTTTTATCTGACGGATTACTTTCCTCCTATCTACAGCACCTCACACCTTAGAGCTACATCACTCCCCGATGAGCCATCAACGTCCACTCGACCACCACTCCGGCGAGGAACGTCATCCCGAGGGACTCGATATGAATCATTTGAAAGTTTTCGAGAAGAAATGGGAGAACGGATGACAAGAGTGGAACAAGATGTTTATGGTATTAAGAAGATGGTGAAATTTATGATTAAGGCCTTAAAGCTGAATCCATCGACATCGGAGCGTAGGGAGTGGGATAGCCCAACACAGGATCCACCACGACATTCAATTCGGAGGAGTCGCAGACGAAGATCCCCAAGTCCAAGTGTGGAGGAGCTAGATGATACTGAGTGGAGGATTGGTAATGTCCTGAGGGTAACCTATATTTGAGTTATGTAATAATGCATGGGTTGAAGACATGTTCTTGGATATTTTCTGCTAGCGCCGGCACTGCCAGGTAGCGCTAGCGCTATCTGTTTTGTTTAATGTTGTTGTTTTTTGATGTTTGGCTATCTTTATCTGATCTTTCATTAGTGATTTTGAAAATTTTGTCTTATGTTTTTATTTATAAATTTGAAATTATATGAAGTGGAGATGTTTAAGCAAATTTGAAATCATATGAGGTGGTATAAATTTGAAATCATATGATTTGTGATTTTAATATCACATACTAAGTTTTGAATTCAATTTATATGATATATATATATTGGCAATGAGTTTAGGAAGTATGACTTTAAATTTGAATCACTCTAAATATATATATATAGATTATATCACTTTAAGTTTTGAATATCACATACTAAATTTTGAATATATATATATATATATATAGAGAGAGAGAGAGAGAGAGATTTGTCATCAGAAATAAAAAGTATGACTTTAAATTTGATAATTTGATTTATTAATTTTTAAGTGATAGAATCTTTTGTCTATATGATGACCATACCATGATAGAAAAACAAATAAGAAAACAAAAACAATAAATTAAAGCATATCTTGAAGTAGAAATTTGTATATTTCATTTTGAAAATATTCTACTTCATGCATTTGGTGATACCTAATGAATAAGAGATTTAGGTATCCAAAGAGAACCAAGTGCGGTGGTTCCGTTGGGTACCCAAATATAACGTGTATGTTTGTGGGTAGATAGAGATGAATGGGTCCTTTCATGTGAAGTTAATGTTTCATTTTTAATTTTGGGCCTCCATTCAAAACTTGGTTTAGTGTTATTCTTATACATCAAAATTCCATTTTTATTTTGAAGATTATATTTGAAAGTATCATTTATAGGGAATTTGTGTAAATTCAATTTTAAGTTGGGAGAAACATGATTTTGTAAATAATGATGATTTTGATTTTGATTTACAAATACTTTGTGTTTCTTACTCCCATTATTAGGTTTATTTAAGATATTCATATTCAACTTGTTTTTAGATATAGCTTGATATTGTGAATTTGTATTTATAATTTTCATAAGCAAGTTGATTTTTTATTTTAATTCATCATTCTTGATCTTTAGATTATGCATAGCTTTATTATAAGCTATTGTGTTATTTTTAAGAGTAGAAACAATAGAGTCAATATGATTTTGATAGTCATTTCTAAATTCCTCAAATGTTTCGTCCATCTCTTTGATTTCAATTTATAATTTTGGCATGTAGCACAATTGCTTTTCAAAGATGAATTTTCTAAAGATAATTTTTCATTTTGTTCTTTTACAATTAATAGTTCTTTTTCAAAATCCTTGAATTTTCCATTAATATTATTACAATCAAAACAAGGTGTTAAAATTTCAATTTTTGGGCAAGATGGAGAAGCCATGTCATATTTAGATTCTGAATTAGTTTTAAAACTTTTATTTTCTAAACGTAATTTTTTATTAGCAATTTTTAATTTCTTCATTTTACGTTTAGCAATTTTTAGTATATGGAAATAAGAAGAAGAATTAGACTTTCTTACAGTGCTATTGGAAGAGTTAAGATGTGAACATGAAGTTCCTTTGTCGTCTTCTAGGCCTTCCTCCTTCATAGATGAGATTTCATCTTCTTTTTCTCTTGATGTATTGTTCTCTTCGTCTAAGTAAATTTTCATGATTTCCATGGTTTTGTTACGAGAAAGATCTTCTTGAGTAATGGTGTATGCTTGTATATCCGTCTCCTCCTGTATTTGTTCCATACCTGTGAGAGGAAGATAATATATTTCTTCAAGAAATTTCCATAATTTGCATGCGCTAGAAAAATAATATGTTAATTTGAAAACTTCATTTGATAGACCACAAAATAAATAGTGTTTGGCTTTTGCATTTAGATGACGTCCTTCTTTATTTGATTCATCCGCTGGTCTAACTATTGCTAAATTCCATGCTTCGATATCTACAGTTTTAATAATTTTTTTAATTAATATTTTCCATCCTCTATAATTTGTCCCTTTAAATAAAGGTGGTGCTAATGATTTTTCTTCTTCATAAAAATTTACCCCACTAATAGAAGCGAGATGATGAGATGCCATATATTCCCGGTTGTTATGCCGATTTGGAATAACCTAGCTCTGATACTACATGTTGGATCTATAGGCGCCCTTAGAGGGGGGTGAATAAGGGTTTTAAAAACTTATATTATATTTTTAACATATTTGAAAATATAAGAGATTAAGATAAGAAATCAAGCATATAAAAATGAGACATCATTTTATTAATATGAAAAGAAGAGTTTACAAAACTTGATTTCTTATAGCGCTAGAAATCGGAGGCGAATACTAATAAAACTCTTTTTGTTTTTTATCCCGACTCGCATCCCCACGAATAGGTGGCCCTAGCCTATCCTTCCCCGGATACGGACTCAAGCCGCTCTAGCCAATCCTTCCCCGGATACAGCCTCGAGCACCCCCTAGACCTAACCTAGATCTAGTTGGCAACACAAGGAGAATTTCTGCTCTAAGTCCTACCCAGACCTAGTCGCCAACACAAGGCGAGTTCACTAAATGATTACAAGAAAAGATGTGAAATAATCGAACAATTATATTAAAACTCCCTCTTGAAGAACTTCTGAAGTTGGAGATGAAGAACCGCTGCAGAATAAGCGTTGTTGAAGCGATCGTCGTTTGGATCCGGCGTGGAGAAATCCTCCTTCAGAAATTCGCAGAGCTTTGGTGGGAGATCAAGTTTCGGCCAAATAAGGCTCTGGAATCCTAGCACTCAACCTCTCTCAAACTTCTGCTCAGAAAATGAGAGAAGAGGCCTCCTTTTATAAGAGTGAGCGCTAGCGCCTGCACTAGCGCTACCTCCGGCGCTATCCCCACTTAGGAATTATTCTCTACATGCATATCTTCATTCAAGGGAAACATTGCCGCCTTACCTCTTGTGCTCCTCGCTACCGCATGCGCTATCCGCTATCTCCTGGCGCTAGCTCTTTCTAAAGATGCTCCTGGAATTGCACTAATCATCACTAACGCCTGCACTAGGTGCTATCGCCGGTGCTAGTGGGCACGTTGAAATTATTGGCTCAATTTTGGGGGCAACATTCTTATGTTATCCTTGAGTCATATGGACTTGTTTCATGCACACTTAAACACATAAAATCAAATACACATGGGATTTGTTATTCTCAAACCTAGGAGATGTGGAAGACCATGTTCCAACACACATAGGGGTAGAGTTCTCCATACCAAATTTCTTTATGATATCCAAGGTAAATTTGGTCTGAGAAATGAAAATTCCTTCCTCAGATTGCTTTAGTTGGAGGCCTAAGAAATACTTTAGCTCTCCCATACTGCTCATTTCAAATTTACTTTGCATAAGTTTAGCAAACTTTTTGCAAAGGCTCCCATCTTTTGATCCAAATATAATATCATCAACATATATCTGGACCAAAAGGATCCTGTAAGTTTATGTAGGATGTAGTCTAAATCACCTAAAGGGGGGTGAATAGGTTTCCTATATTTTACCCTAGTTAGCCTAGTTGTTTTGTGGTTTAGTATTAGTAATTAATCAAGCACACAGAAAACACACAAGCATTTATAGAAGTTTCTCAAGACAGGGTGTCTTGAGTAGTCCTCTTTCCCCCATCACCTTTCTAACAATGAGTTAGACAATGCCAACTTCTCCAAACTCAGCTCCAAGAGCTTACAACACAGATCCCTCAGGATCTCTCAGGTTTTCTCAAACCCTACCTATGGCACAACAACCCTACCTCAGAGGAATCCACGTCCTACATCTCAGACCACCTCGTGGTCCTACCTCAAGCTGACCTCATAGCTCTACAACTCAGGCTAATCAGCCCTACCACAGATCACATACTGATCCTACCTCAGATGACTCCACCTCCTACAGCTCAGACCACCTCCTGGTCCTACAACCTCAGGCCAAATGGCCCTACAAACACAGGCCTAACAGCCCTACAAACTCAAGCCAAACAGCCCTACAACTCAGGCCAAATGGCCCTACAAACTCAGAATCCAAAGGCTCCTACAGATGATATAATGAGGTTTACAAAATGAAAGAAGAAAAGATCAAGCCTGTTCTTCTTCTTCTTTTCAGCTGTTGTTGCAGACTTGAATCAGGGAGGAGTGGTACAGCTCCAATCTTGATTCTACTTGATCAGCACTTCAGATGAAGGACTGGATCTACTTGCTGTATCTTGAGATGAATCAAGATGAGCTATCACTTTTCTCCTTGCAACCTTGTGTGTGCTCAGTTCTTAGCTGCCGACTATAGTACAATTATGTTCTCGATTTTGCGTGCTGGATAACTAGCAAAAGTATTTGCTCAACCCTAATTTATCCCTTTTATACATCCCAGTTCTTCAACGGCTCTCAATCGATCTTCTGACAGACATGGGAGTGATTGGTGGACCCCACAATACTTTTTTGCAGCTTGCGCCAAAAGCAGAACCCGCCATGTCACGTTTGAACTGTCTCAGCGGTTGGGCTGAGATGGCTTCCTCTTCTCAGCGGATTCTGTTGATCTGCAGAGAAGTTTCTGCATTCGACGAACTGCATTCTGCGTTCGACGAAATTCATTCTACGTTCGACGAACTTCATTCTTCATTCGACGAACTCGCCAAGTCTCAGTGTTTGCTTCTGTCCCGTCTCTATGTTTGACGAACTTCATTCTTCGTTTGATGAACTCACCAATTCTCAGCGTTTGCTTCTGTCCCGTCTCTGCGTTCGACGAACTTCATTCTTTATTCGATGAACTCGCCAAGTCTCAGCGTTTTCTTCTATCCCGTCTCTGCGTTCGACGAACTGCATTCTTCTTTCGATGAACTGCATTCTGCTTTCGACGAACATCATTCTTCATTCGACGAACACGCCAAGTCTCAGCGGTTTCTTCTATCTGCAGCTCAGCTTGCCCAGATGCCTTCTCAGCGGATCCTGGTCTTGTCTCAGTGGTTCAGCTGAGATAGTGAGACCTTCTCAGCTGATTAAACAGCACACCTTTGAATCTATTCCATTGTATGGAATATCATCTCCACGTACAATACTTGAGACAAAATAGATTGTATCAAATACAATATGTACTTAGTATTGTGAGTGATGCCTCTTCAAATCAAAGGAACATTAAGGGCAATATTCCCAATAATCTCCCACTATTTGAAGAAGGCAGAACATTCCCAATGCTAAGGTACATAGCCAACAAAAACCTATCATGAAAGTGATCTATATAGTATTCATGATAACATTGCTTCTAGAAGATAACATTGTTTAAGTATTCTATCAAAACTCATGACATTATATTAAGCTTTGACTAACTCAGAGGGCAATCCTTGTACTCAAAGCTAACTCTGAGTTGGTCTTAGCATTGGCCATCTCCCCCTTTCTGGTTTCTTCAACTATTTTCCCCTCTAGGGATTGGGAGGCAGCAGCTACAGGCCATGAGAGGGTTTAGAAAGCATTTTCCAAATCCTTCATCTTCTCTGACTCTCTTAGCATTGGCCATCTCCCCCTCAACCTGAGCAGGAACTTGCTCCCCCTCAATGTGAGTACTATTATCTTTATTAGTTGTTCTTGTTCATTTTGAATAACCCTTTCTAGCTCCCCCTCATTTGGAGCATTTGTATTGTTCTTATGATTGAAGGGTAACCTGAAGCTCAGCTAAAACAGATTATTTTGATTAAGCTGATCATCCTATTTTAAAATCATTAGAGATAGGATTACTTGAACGCCTTGAGGTTGCATTCCTCTAGCTGGTGTTGAATCCACAGTAGCTGTGCACAACAGCTCCCCCTTGGCTACCAGCCTTGCCTTGTTCTTTATGATTTTGCCATTTTCATCTAACTTGTTCCTATCATGTGCCTTGAGCACCCACTGTCCAAGTACCAAATTTGGGTGAGGCTGGTACTTGAACTATCCTGCAAGAAAGGGTTTAGTGATCCTTAGGAGCCCAAATAGCTTTGGGTCCTAGGTACTTGTTAGCATGATAAAATGACCTTACACTAGTTGCACCCTTTGCAGGAAGGCTCATCTTTGCACATGGCACATTAGGATTATGCCAATAGTCTATGGAAAAGTGTCCCACTTTACCACAGCACCAACATTCATGAATGTTGTACCTTCTTTTCTGAGCAATTTTTGAGGTGGGCGGAGAATCACAATGCTTATGCTCAGTAGAGAAGGCAGCAGCATTCTTCCTATTTCTCTCATCCAAGAGCTGACTAGCTGCTCTAGTATAATTATTTCTTCTTGACTTTATCTGTTTGTCAGCAACAGATGTCAACTTGGTAGCTGACATGGTGTTGATGGCATCAGATATGATCAAGTGAGAGTTGATTGTACTGGTGCTACCAGTCTGCTTCTTATCTGGAAGAGATTGGGAAGATGTTGCTCCTTTACCCTTGAAGGTGGGGGCTGAGGCACCAAACACAAATGGTCCAAGATGGGCCATTTGGATTTCCTCATGGGGAGCCTTCAATGCACTCATCCCCATGCCCTTTCTCCTCCCATAGTTAGGAGTATTTCCCAAGCTATTGGAGCTTTCATTCATCTAGTGACCATAGACACTATCCTGGTCATTCTTGTTAGAGGGAAGTACTACCTTCTGAAAGGTGGTATGAGGCTCAGCTTCAGTTTTCCCCTTTTCTCCATTCCTAGCACCTATTGCCCTTTCCTTGAAACCCAATCCCCTCTTATTTCCATAGGAGGAGAAGGTGTCAATGATAGGCAGTATAGTTTTGGGCTTAGAGAATTGAGCCACTAAGCTTCTTTCCTTAAGAAGATCATTCTCAAGTTTCCTGATGAGTTCTTCTCTTTGGTTTCTTTCATCATGAAGCTTGCATGTGATCTTCTTGAGCTCACAGGAATTGGTGCCCCCATTGTGGGACATACCCATTTCCTCATTCATCTCAGCCTTAATGGGTCTGAGTGATTCTAGCTCCTTAGCTTGCTTCCTAACTAGCTTCTTGTTCTTTCTCAGAGCAGCCAAGAGATCACCAAACTATTCTATTAGTTCAGCATGTTTTTTATTGTTGCATGATGAGCAGTCTTCTGCATCATTTTCAGAAGATGAGCAATCATCTGATGCACTCTTGGTCTTCTTAATTGAAGAAGGTAGTAAAGATGTGTGAGTGATGCGTACCTAATCATGATGTGATTCATCATGATTTTCTTCATATGATAGAGCCATCCAAAGACTTCCTCATCCTCAGAGATGGCCATGAGGCCTAGCTGAACATTGTCTTCTTCATCCTCCTCCATATCACTATCTGAGTGTGATAGGGGGCCCTGACTCCAACCTTGGCAGCTGGATAATATTCATCTTCTGCTGCTGCAAACAGCCATATGTAGGCTTATTCTTCATTCTCTGAATCTGAAGGTGAAGATTCAGATTCACTCCAGCTTTTTCCTTTCTTTGCTAGGAAGGATTTTTCACCCTTCCTATCCTTTTGGTGATGATGCTTCTTATCACCATTCTCCTTTCTTTTGACTGGACAGTCAGCAATGACATGTCCAGGCTTACTACAGCAATAACAAATCACATTAGCTAAACCATGTTTAACATGTTTAGAATCATACATGTCCCCTTTGGGGTGCTGCTTGTCAGGTTTCCTGTGGTCTTTCTTGGAGTGTGATGAGGAGGAGGGCATGTTCTTCCATTGCTTCCTCATTATCATCTTCTTGAACTGCCTTGAGAAGACATCAAACTCTTCATCATAGGAAGAGCTATCTGAGGTGCTGACTTCAGATTCAGCACTTTTCCTTGGAGGAGAAACCATCATGCCCTTACTTTTCTTGGAGCTGTCAGCTTTGAGAGCTACGGATTTCTCACATGCCCGAGCCCTTGTTGAGGTGTCCTCTTCCTTTCTTGCAGACAGATGCATCTCATAAGAGAGCAGCTTTCTAAATAATGTGTGAGTGGGGGTCTCACCAAGCCTGGCCACTTCCCTGATAGCACAGATTTTTGTGTCCCAATCCCTTGTTAGAGATCTGAGGAACTTATCATTCAGCTCATAATTACGGAACACTCTCTCATAGGTTCTCAGCTCATTGACTATTTTGAAGAACCTTTAATAGCACATGGAGATACTTTCCTGGCTCTACTGCATGAAGGCTTCATACTCTTGGTTAAGGAGTGACATTCTATCATCCCTTACTTCAGCTGTCCCTTCCTTATATACTACTAATGTATCCCACATTTCCTTGTCAGTAGTGCAGTGAACCAAGTTTTGAAATGTGGAATCATCAATAGCATTAACTATGATGTTCTTGTCTCTTTTGTCCATGGTGAACAATTCAAGTTCATCCTTGGTCAAGTCATTGAATGCCTTGGCCACTCTTCTTGTTGGATATATAGTGGAGGCAGTTTGAAAGATGAAGGGTCCTTCCTCAACTATAATGTAAATCCTTGGATCAGATGCTTCCATAAACAGTCTGACCCTTTGCTTCCATATACCAAAGTTTTCTTTGTTGCATATGGGCAACTTCATGGATCCCATTTCCTTCTTCAATCCATAGGAGGCCATTGGATTGAGATTAGACTATTCCTTTATAGGATCTGGTCAGACAGTTATGTCTTTCTTGACCAACCTCCCTCTGATACCACTTGTAAGTTTATATAGGATGTAGTCTAAATCACCTAGAGGGGGGGTGAATAGGTTTCTTATATTTTACCCTAGTTAGCCTAGCTGTTTTCTGATTTAGTATTAGTAATTAATCAAGCACACAGAAAACACACGAGCATTTATAGAGCTTCCTCAAGACAGGGTGTCTTGAGTAGTCCTTTTTCCCCTTCACCTTTCTAACAGTGAGTTAGACAAGGTCAACTTCTCTAAACTCAGCTCCAAGAGCTTACAACACGGATCCCTCAGGATCTCTCAGGTTTTCTCAAACCCTACCTCAGGCACAGCAGCCCTACCTCAGAGGAATCCACCTACTATAGCTCAGACCACCTCCTGGTCCTATCTCAAGCTGACCCCACGGCTCTACAACTCAGGCTAATCAGCCATACCTCAGATCACACACTGATCCTACCTCAGAGGACTCCACCTCCTACGGCTCAGACCACCTCCTGGTCCTACAACCTCAGGCCAAATGGCCCTACAAACACAGGCCTAACTGCCCTACAACTCAGGCCGAACAGCCCTACAACTCAGGCCAAATGGCCCTACAAACTCGGAACCCAAAGGCTCCTACAGATGATATAATGAGGTTTACAAAATGAAAGAAGAAAAGATCAAGCATGTTATTCTTCTTATTTTCAGCTGCTGTTGCAGACTTGAATCAGGGAGGAGTGGTACAGCGCTAATCTTGATTCTATTTGATCAGCACTTCAGATAAAGGACTGGATCTACTTGCTCTATCATGAGATGAATCAAGATGAGCTATCTCTTTTCTCCTTGCAGCCTTGTGTGTGCTCGGTTCTTGGCTGCCGACTATAGAACAGTTATGTTCTCGATTTTGCGTGCTGGAGAACTAGCAAAAGTATTTGCTCAACCCTAATTTATCCCTTTTATACATCCCAGTTCTTCAACGGCTCTCAATCGATCTTCTGACAGACATGGGAGTGATTGGTGGACCCCACAATACTTTTCTGCAACTTGCGCCAAAAGCAGAACCCGCCATGTCACATTTGAACTGTCTCAGCGGTTGGGCTGAGATGGCTTCTTCTTCTCAGCGGATTCTGTCGATTTGCAGAGAAGTTTCTGCGTTCGATGAACTGCATTCTGCGTTCGACGAACTTCATTCTGCGTTCGACGAACTTCATTCTTCGTTAGACGAACTCGCCAAATCTCAGTGTTTGCTTTTGTCCCGTCTCTGCGTTCGACGAACTTCATTCTTCGTTCGACGAACTCGACAATTCTCAGCGTTTGCTTCTGTCCCGTCTCTGCGTTCGACGAACTTCATTCTTCGTTCGACGAACTCGACAAGTCTAAGCATTTGCTTCTGTCCATCTCTGCGTTCGACGAACTGCATTCTGCGTTCAATGAACTGCATTCTGCATTCGACGAACTTCATTCTTCGTTCGACGAACACGCCAAGTCTCAGCGGTTTCTTCTATCTACAGCTCAGCTTGCCCAGATGCCTTCTCAGCGGCTCCTGGTCTTGTCTCAGCGGTTTAACTGAGACAGTGAGACCTTCTCAGCTGATTAAACAGCACACCTTTGAATCTATTCCATTGTATGGAATATCATCTCCCTGTACAATACTTGAGACAAAATAGATTGTATCAAATACAATATGTACTTAGTATTGTGAGTGATGCCTCTTCAAATCAAAGGAACATTGAGGGCAATATTCCCAACAGATCTGGCCCTTCAACTCTCTCAAGAAAAGAGTCTTATCTATTTTCCCTCTTGAGAACTTGTTTTCAAGAAGAAAGGTAGACAGTGTCGCATACCAAGCCCTTGGAGCTTGCTTAAGCTCATATAAGGGTTTGTTGAGGAAATACACATGATCAGGAAAAGTTGGAGAGATAAAACCTGGTGGTTGAGCTACATAGACTTCCTCTTTTAGATTTCCATTGAGGAATGCAAATTTCACATCCATTTGATATATTTTGAACCCCCTTGTATGCGGCATAGGATAGAAAGAGTTTGATTACCTCCAATCTAGCAACATGTGCAAATGTCTGATCAAAGTCTATGCCTTCCTCCTGCCTGTATCCTTGAGCAACCAGCCTTGCCTTGTTCTTTACAATCAATCCATCTTCATCCATCTTATTTCTGTAGACCCACTTTGTCCCAATGATATTATACACTTGTGTCCTTGGGACAAGTTTCCATACCTTGCACCTAATTGATTTAGCTCTCCTTGCATAGTCATAACCCATAATTGGTCTTTGTTGGCCTCCTAAAATTTCTTGGGCTCATGTTGGGATAGAAAACTAAGGTGCAAGTTTTCTTTTAGTGCATTTCTTCTGGTTCTCACCCCATCAGTGAGCTCACCAATTATCGGATTTATTGGATGATTTCTATTATGTCTCACAACAATAGGCATTACTCTTGCTGGTTCACTTGTTTCAGTAACTTCTTCAGCTCCTACTTCATGGTTCTCATTTAGGGGATTTGGCTCTTCAGTAGACTCTTCTACTGATTCTGGAATAGAGTCCATTGTGGAGGACTTATTCTTCTCAACTGGTTCTTCTCTGACTTTGAGGTTCTCTAATCTTTCTTCAATTCCTGCATTGGATGAACTAGAAGAAGGATTATGCAGCATGCTGCTCTCATCAAAAATAATATGAGCAGATTCCTCAATTGTAAGAGCATTCTTATTGAAGACTTTGTAGGCCTTCTTATGCTTGTTATATCCTACAAAGACACCTTCATTGCTCTTTTCAGATAATTTGGTAATATAATGCTTATTATTCTTCAGCACATAACATTTACTTCCAAAGATTTTGAAGTAGGCTAGTGTTGGCTTCTTACCCTTAATTAGCTCATAAGGAGTCTTCTTGGAGGCAGATAGTGCACTCTTCCCAAGGAGAGTTTGTCTTTTGCTTAGCCAGGTAGGAGGCAACTTAATACTATTGTCTAACTTCTGTCTTTCTTTGCATCCATAGATGTTACTGTGATCATATGAATTTGTGGGTATGATTACTTTTCTAAATACAGTCTTTCCTTGGGTAGATTTCCCATGGTTTTCACCTGGAGTGTAGCCCAAACCTTGATTATTTGTTTTTGAAAAGCTATCAATCAAGGGAAGAACTGTTTGTGGCTTGGAATAACTAGCCACAATTTTCTTTTCTTTTAAAACCATATCCTCCAACTCTTTAATTCTAAAATTCATGCGCTTGATGACTTCAGTCAAAGTGCTGGTGCTCAGTGGAGGGATAGATAATTTGGCTTTCTCTTGAGCTAGCTCAGTTACTTTCTCTAGTAGTTCATCTCTCTTCCCACTCAAGGAGATAATCTCTGCAGCTTGTGCCTTACAGAGAGCTTTTGCTTTCTTAAGGGCATCAAGCAGTGCACCAAATTTCTCTATATAGTCAGTGTCAACTTCTTCTTCTGTTGAAGAGGAGATGGCATCTGAATCTGTGTCAGAGAGGGTAGGAGATGCTTTAGGAATTACCTGTTTGTGATGAGTTTCATCACAACATTCTTCATCTGAGAGAGCCATGGCTGTTATATGGCTATCTGATTCTGATGAGGAGCAATCAATGTCACTATCACTGAGTGTCTTCACTTTCTTTGCCACAAAGCTTTTCTCTGACTTCCTGTTCTTTGATTCTTTCTTCACTCTTCTCTTATCTTTTGGATGGGCATTCAGCAATGACATGTCCAGGCTTATTGCAGGTGTAACAAATAATGTTAGAAGAATTGTGTTTACTAGTTTTGGAATCATACCCGTCTGATCTGTGTTTTCTTCTAAGCTTGTCTTCTCTCCTGGAGCTAGAGGGTGAAGCTTCATATCTTTTGTTCCCTTTTTTCTGTTTCTCAGCAGCTTCTTAAATTGCCTGGTGAACAGTGAGAGATCTTCATCAGAGAGTTCTGAGGTGGAGTTGCTTGAGGTCTCTTCCTCTAAAGCATAGACAGAATCCACTGTCTTGTGCTTTCTGGAAGCTTCAGCTTTAAAGGCCACTGCCTTTTCTCTAGAGTAAGCCTTGGAGTTTTTCTCCTCAGCCTTTCTGGTATTTAGCTGCATCTCATATGATAAGAGCTTGCCATACAGCTGTCTAGGCTCCATTGCTCCCAGATTGCCAACTTCTCTTATTGCACATAGCTTTATATCTCATTCTTTGTTCAAGGATCTCAGGAATTTTTCATTTAGTTCATAGTTGGTGAACTCTCTACCATAAGTTCTGAGTCCATTGACAATCCTGAAGAATTTCTCATAGCAGGTAGCTATGTCATCCTTCTTATCTTGCCTGAAGGATTCATTTTCCTGATTCAGGAGGGATTTCGTGTCATCCCTGACCTCCTCAGTTCCTTCCATGTAGACAACTAAGGAGTCCCACATCTCCTTAGCTGCTTTGCAATGAATTAGATTTTGAAATGTTGAATCATCAATTGCATTCATAATGATGTTCTTAGCCCTTTTGTCCATAGTGACCAAGGCAACTTCATCCTTGGTGAAATCAAATAATTTCTTAGTTGTGGGAACAACTGTTGGATCCACGGGAATGTTCATGGGAATATAAGGTCCTTCTTCTACTGTCAGGTAGACTTTGGTTCTGAGGATTCCATGTACAACCTAATTCTTTGCTTCCAGATGGGAAAGTTCTCCTTGATGCAGATAGGCAGCTTCATTGAGGTCATCTCCTTATGATGCTCACCAGCCATTTATTTATCACAACCCACTATATTTGTAGATCTTCTTCTAAGTTGTTAAGCCTTTGAACTCAACATACCTCTGATACCAATTGAAAGATTATGGGTTGTCTATAAACTACACCTAGAGGGGGGATGAGTAGGTGTTTTTCAGATTTCTTTGCTATTTAATATTTTATCTATCACATCACACAAGCATCACAGAAAACACACAATGATTTATAGTGGTTCCTAACTAGACAATGTGTCTAGAGGTAGTCCACTGTCCCTCCCACCTATCTAGCAGTGTGCTAGACTAGGCAACTTCTCCAACTTAGATCTCTTCACTATAATCAGATCTTACAACTCAGGTTCACACAGAACCCTACAAGGCTCAGACTTTACAAGTATTACAATCTCAGATCTTCAACAAGATCCTACCAAAACTCGGGTTCACCAAGAACCCTACCAACTCAGATCTATCACTAGATCCTACCATCTTAGACTCACAAAGAGCACTACAAAGTAATACAAGGATGTTGTTGTAGAAGAGAAGATTTCAGAATGAAAGCTTTGAATCACAGATCTTCTTCTTCTTCTTGTAACAATAAGCCCAAAGATCTTTTGGGTCAATGAACCTTTCTTTAGAATCTTCTGTAGATCTTCACAGCACAACAACAATGAAGACTTCTTCTTTTTGTTGATTCTTTTCTTTCTCTCTTCAGGAAATATGTGTGAGAATGAAACTTGAGAGAATACTGAGCAAGATCGTCTGTAGATAAAAATTATATTATTTTATATGCACTGCAATTTTGCATAAAACCCCTTAATGATTATTTCATAATCAATTTCCCGTTTGAAAATGTCTTGCAGAATTGGCAGTTCTTTATCATAATTACTAGCTTTTCTTGGAACTTGCAGAATATAGAAACAATAAATTTCTTTCTTAAGTACTGTGTAACGACTGTATTCTTTAGATAATATATCATTTATTGCTCCTTGATTTGTGCCTAAGGTAGGCGGCGTGCACATTCCCTGAATATTCATTTCCAAGAATGTATGTGCATTAAATGTTGCTCTGTAACTTGTCAAGATAATGTTTCTCCTTCAAGACGATATCGTCTTGATTAGTGTACACGACAGATATACTTTACGATGATATCGTCGACATTCTTCCTTCTTCACAACTCTACTTGATATCTCAACGGTCTTACTTCTTCTAGACTACATCATCGAGATGTTGCTTTGAATAAGACTTAGACTTGTTCTTCAAGTTGACTGTCTTTGTTCAAGACGACATCGTCTTGATCTTCTAGATGACATCAGGTCATCAAACTGATGTTTGTTCTTCATGACTCTTCCTTCATGACTTAATTAGTCAAGTCACTTAGCCTTCAAGGTTGAACTTCTTATTCAAGACGATATCGTAGAGACATCTTCCACGATATGCTTTCTTCAAGACGATGTCGTCGATATCTGAACTTAGCTTTATCAACGACAAGCTTTCTTCAAAACGATGTCGTCGATATCTGAACTTAGCTTTATCAATGACAAGCTTTCTTCAACCTTCAAGACGATGTGTCTTCATCAAGATGATATCGTCGAAACTATTTTGACGATATGTACTTCTCCATAATTCTTCTGCTGAGTCTTGAGACGATATTTTACTTAGTTAATTTTCATTACTTTTATCGTATATATTCTGGTGATATAGCTTTGATGTATCTGTCATAACATGAACTTAAACATAATATCAAAAACAACTTAGCTTATCTATACTTGTGTTCCTTCTTCAAATCTAGAGACATTGAAGGCATAATACCCAACAATGACCTTGTTCTTTTGGCTAATGGTGCTTAATTGGAATATTGTAATTCCCTTCAGTTGACTTATTTCCCTACTCATCTGAGCCATCTGGGTAGATGACTTAGTGCAATCAGTCTTTGACTACTGAAGGGAAGCAATCTTTAGAGCTTGCCTCTTTGCTTGCTTCTTGATCTTTTGCAGAGCTTCCAAAAGAGCACCATCTTGTCAATCAATTGATTGACATCCACTTTAGATTCTGAACCACTTTCAACATTAAATGAGCATGCTTTAGATCCTGGAACTGACTCATAATCAGAAGAGGGGAGGAGAGGAGTGGATGCCTGGTCAGGATGATCTTAATTTTCTTCATCATCAGACATGGCCATTAAGCCATAGCATTCTTTGTCATCTTCATCCTCCTCATTGGCACTTGCTGAATGTGACAGAGGGGCCCTGATTCCAACCTTAGCAGCTGGATAATATTCATCCTCTTCAGCTGCAAACAGCTCATGTAGGCTTCTTCTTCTTCAGAATTTGAGGATGAAGACTCAGATTCACTCTAGCGTTTCTCCTTCTTTGCTAGAAAGGATTTTTCACTTTTCCTTCCCTTTTGGTGATGAGGCTTCTTATCACCTCTTTCCTTTATCTTGACTGGACAGTCAGTAATGACATGTCTAGGCTTGCTGCAGCAATAACATATAACATTATTTGAAATATGTTTAACATGTTTAGGGTCATACATATCACCCTTGGGGTGTTGTCTTTCTGATCTGCTGTGTTCCTTCTTGGGATGTGAGGAGGAGGAAGGTTTGTTCTTCCACTACTTCCTTCTCATCAGCTTCTTAAAGTGCCTAGAGAAGGCAGCAAACTCCTCATCTGATGAGTTGCTGTAAGATGAGCTGGGCTCAGAATTTTCTGAGTCAGCAACCCTTCTTGGTGAAGAAGGCTTTCTTTCTTTGCTCTTCTTAGAGATTTCAGCTTTGAGAGCCACAACTCTCTCCCTTGAACGAGGCCTGGTGGATGTGTCCTCCTCCTTCCTTGTAGACAGATGCATCTAATATGAGAGCAGCTTTCCAAACAGTGTATGAGGAGGAGTCTCACTCAGCTTTGCCACTTCTCTGATGGCACAGATCTTTGTCTCCCAATCTCTAGTTAGTGATCTTAGGAATTTGTCATTCACCTCATAATGACTGAAGACCCTTCCATAAGTCCTCAGCTCATTCACCACTCTAAAGAACCTTTCATAGCAGTCAGCTATGCATTCCAAGCTGTGTTTCATGAAGGCTTCATACTCCTAATTAAGGAGGGATTTCCTATCATCCCTCACTTCTTTAGTACCTTCCATATACACTATGAGTGTATCCCACATATCATTGGCAGTCTCACAGTGCACCAAGTTTTGGAAGGTGGAATCGTCAATTGCATTTACTATTATGTTTTGTGCTCTCTTGTCCATGGTAACAAGTGCAATCTCATCCTTAACCATTTCAGCATATGACTTGGCCACTTTCCTAGTTGGATCTATAGTGGGGGGCTTTGTGAAGACAAAATGTCCCTCCTTGACTGTTATATATATCCTAGGGTTTGAGGCTTCCATGAACAGCCTTACCCTTTGCTTCCATATGCCAAAAGTCTCCTTCCTGCATATGGGCAACTTCATAGATCCCATCTCCTTTTGACCTCTAGTGGCAGCCATTGGATTCAGACTTAACTACTCCTTGTAGGATCTGGTCAGACTATTAAGTCTTTATTGACTGACCTCCCTCTGATACCACTTGATAGTTTATTAGGTAGTAGTCTAATTCACCAAGAGGGGGGTGAATAGGTTTCTTTGATTTTTTCTTAGTTATTGCTAGATGTTATTAGAGATTATATAATGTAAATGCATAACACAACCAACCCATCAAGAAAAGCTGTAAAACATCAACAAATCTAATAAAAAAATATTAGTATCCAACAAGTAAGGAATCACTGGCACCAAGTACGTTCAAAGTTGCATTACAACATCCAGAGAGGAAAAGGTATCGAATTGCCCAAGAAATAAATCACTATCCCAGCAATAAAACAGTACTGAGGCGGTGGCTACCTTTCCAACCAACCATCAGACCAAAACATCAAAGGAATAAAAGCACTGTGGCGGTGGTTACAGTCCACCAACCAACAACCTGCACGTCCATGGAAAAGAAAACAGGCACTATGGTAGTGGCCTCATTGTCCAACTACACCAACAGTCCAAAAACGACCGACTGGGAATAGAGGTTCACAAAATACTGACCAATACAGACACCACAGAAAAAAAAAACCAGAAACAATTCCAAGGGAAACCCAACCTTACGACAAATTCGTCGAAATACACTCGACAAATCCAAGGAATATCGACGAATTCATCGAAATACATTCGACGAATTCATCAAAATACATTCAACAAATTACAAGGGACACTCGGCGAAATCTCTATCGAAGGCATTCGACGAAATCGGTAAATTGACTTAACTACCAATCGGAAGCCTAAAACTATTCGACGAAGCCCTAATTCTAATCGACAAAATTCGTCGAAATGAATCGACGAATCTACCTGGAACACTCGGAAAAATTACACGAAAGGAAATCTACTCAAGGACATTTCGACGAATCTACTTACGGTTATTTCGGCGAAATTATAATTAAGGGTATTTTAACAAATCTACAATTACTTGACGAATTTCACTGAAGTACGGGACCTTGACAGAAAACAAATCTGAAAATGCTAGTCTAAATTAGATATAGAGGAAAAGATGGTTAAAGAAGATGAAATAACATGGCAAGGGGAAGAATCCACGACTTGCCTCAAACCTTTCGAAGAAAACGGCCTCCAACGCACTTCACGTCGCAGATCGGCCGATAGAAGACCTCGAGGAAGAATTTCTGAAACTTTTGGGATGAAAAGGAGGGTTAGGGCTATACCCTTCACCAACGAAAATCCACGAAACAGGAAAAACTTACCGCACACGCGAAGAGCTCAGCGAGAGCTTTCCAGATCTGTGCTCCAGCGAAGATTTCGAGCACCGGAGCTCCGGTTGCGGCAATCAGACGCTTTACGGAAGGACGTGTCTCTCTCTAGTTCGCAACAGGCCGGGGAAAAGAAAAAGGTTTTGGTTTCACGGAGGGGAAGAAGAGATATGTATATATATACATGTAATAATAAAAAATAAAAATAAAACATTTCACGGGAAGAATTTCATTTCACGGGAAGAATTTCATTTCACGGGAAGAATTTCATTTCACGGGAAGAATTTCATTTCACGGGAAGAATTTCATTTCACGGGAAGGATTTCATTTCACGGGAAGAATTTCATTTCACGGGATGGATTTCATTTCACGGGAAGGATTTCATTTCACGGGAAGAATTTCATTTCACGGGAAGGGGAGGATTTCACGGGAAGGATTTCATTTCAAGGGAAAGGGAGGATTTCACGGGAAGGATTTCATTTCGTGGGACGGGGAGGATTTCACGTGAACCTTATTTTCTTTTTCTATATATAATACTATTAATAATAAATATAATAGTAAATGTAATAATATTACATTATTACCAAAAACTAAACGAACGCCGCAGCCGACGAAAATTGCACCAAAGGTGAACGTCGGCGCTACAAATCCACCGGCGAAGTCAAAACCAAAATCCAACGTACCGTTCTCGAGATATAAATTTTTGAAGTTTACGGCGAATCATAAATATACAATTCTTTGAAAATTCACCGAGGCTCTAATATCGCTCGGAACGCCACGAAACTTTGACAACCTTTCTAAAATTAAATAATCTAATTTCCTATTGTAAAATTTTCCAATTCCGGGTAGTTTCAAAATTTAGCCGACTTAACAGAACGGACGCGAAAATGCGCAAACGACAGTGCACCATTAACTCTGCATTAATGTAACACCCTTACGTCATTATGACGTCATCAATATATCTCCAAATAATAGCCAAATATTCAGGGGCGTTGCAATAGGTGACAAAATTTTCACCAAAGTTCTTATGGACTTAATCTCTTGTGGATACTCTAACTGGGATAAGACTATCCTCTATAGGTCGGGAAGCAGTGCCAGAGGGGCCAGCTTCAGGTGCTATAAGAGATTCAGAAATCATTTCAGTAGAACCAGAGACAGTTAAATCATGATCTCTGATAAACTTATTTTCAAAGAAAATGACATCTCCAGACTTGTTGAAACCAGGACTTGGCTTCTTTGTGGAACTCGGGCCCTCAATGAAGAGGGGCAGCTAGCACTTACTAATTCCTCGGAAGGAATGGTCGGAGACTCGGAACTAAGAACAGACCCTTGGTCGCAGTGAGGAGGTCCCACGACACACCCGGAAGATCTTTGAGCGCTTCCCCTCCCAATCCAAAGCTGAGACTAGGCACCTTGGAGAGCTTGAGAGCTTAACCAAAGCGATCTAGGGAGGAAGAAGCTCAGAATATTCTGATTGGAATGCCCTCCCAAGGTGCCCTTCAAGGTCTATTAATAGTTTTTCCAGTCCGGTCTGCTAATAGCGGGATTCCTCTTTACTCTTTTACTATACGCAGCCCAAAATGGTCTGCCAACAGCCAAACTCCGCTGTTTAGAGGGGCTAACGGCAGACCACCAGGGGTATCCAGGTAAAAATACCTCTGGACCCCTACTGTGCGAGCCACCTACCAGGGCTTCTCTCGCGGGCCGAGAGGTTTGGCTCGCTCGACCTCCTGCGGATGGCCTATGCGAGTCCGGTCCGCCCACCTTTCTTGTGAGCGGCCAGCGAGGACCTGGCTCGCCTGGCTCACCTCGCGACTACTCTTGCTTCTGGCTTCTCCCAGCCAACTTAGCCTCCGCTCCCCTCCTAGCGAATACCGGGGTTGTATAAGACTCTATCACTGTATTAGTGGACATATCTAAAAACCTATCTGCTGCACTATCTTCTGCACTACCTAGATACACACACGTTGTTGTTTTTGGTCCCACCTTAGGTCTCTTAAGGTCTTGTATTCTAACGTAAGCAATACAACCCCAAGTCTTAAGAGTATCAAATCTACAAGGATGACCATGCCACAACTCATATGGAGTGGAAGTGAGCTTAGCATGAGGCAATCTATTCATAATAAGATTGGCAGTTCAGACTGCTTCACCCCAAAAAGAATTAGGCATGCCAGCAGTGAGAAGCATAGATTTCAGCATCTCTGTTAATGTTTTATTCTTTCGCTCAGCAATACCATTAGACTGGGGTGAGTAAGGAGCAGTGGTTTCTAGGATTATACCTGCAGAGGCACAAAATGTTAAATTTTTGAAGTGGAAGTGGAAAGGTGTTGGGCGGTCTGTAGATTGGAGACCGCGTGGTCTGCGCTGGTGTTATGGTCAGTTTGTCTCAGGCGATCTGTTCTGGGAGGTCTGATCTGGGAGACCGCAAAGTGTCTAGGCGGCTTACGCGGCTTGTTCTGGCGACTTGTTCAAGTCAGACAGTTGTTCAAGTAGGTCTGCCTTCTTGTAGTGACCGGGCGGTCTGACGACTTGTTCTAGTCGGTCTAGGTTTTTGAAGAAATGCTTTGCTTTTGCAATAAAGACCGGGCGGTCTGTTTTGGGAGACCGCGGTTACCGGGCGGTTTGTATGGAACTATATGGTCTAATAAGGGAGTCGTTAGCTTTGCTTAGCTCGGGTGGTCTGCTTTGTCAGACCGTATACGGGTTGACGGGGGGTTATTGTAACCCTCTTTCGGCGGTGATGACATCCATCTTCTTGCCTATAAATAGGGGTGCAGGGCCCGTCATTAATAACGAAGAGCTGTAAGAACCAAAGTTGGCTTGCTTGTGCCGGTCTCTTTCTGAGGTCGCGCGGTCTGAGTTTTGTCTGACCGGTTTGTTTGTTCGCAGGTTAGCGGCTAGTAGTTACCGTCAGCATTCTCCCTTCTTCCAGCTTTGAGTAAACCAGTCCGGTAGCGGTCTGTCTGGGCGGACTATGTTTAGGTGTTCTTGGACTGTGCAGCGGACTCAGTTGATCAGGCGGTCTTGAGTGCGGTCTGCAGCAGGAAGCAGTTTCTTTGTCAAGTGTTCGCAGTAGTTGAATAATGCAGCAGGTCAAGCGGGCTGTGGTTGCGGGCTGACAGGTGTGGTCTGCTCTGTTCGCGCGGTCTCAGGGGTTACCGCACGGCTTGTCTGTTTGCGCGGTCTGGCGATCTTAGTTTGTCAGGTCGCCGGCAGCTTGTATTTTTTGTGTTTTGTGCTTCTCTCCTCCGTGATTCTTATGAATCATGTCTCGCCATGTATACCTCGAATTATAAGGAGATAGTTAATGCCAAAGCACTATTCGGTCTTCCCATTATCATTGTGTTGCTACACTTGTGGAAAGTTTGTGAAGTGTTGCGCATGTTTACTTCAACTCCGGATCTCAAAGTTTTTAACATGGTATCAGAGGGAGGTTGTTGAGGTTGTTGAGGTTGCTGAGCAGTAATTGTTGTTACTTCTCTCGGGTTCCTCAAGGTGGTTAGCAATTAGTGGGATAGCAATGGAAGGAGGATATGCTAGAGGTCTTGGTATTGAGCTTCTTACACAGACTAACTTTAAGAAGTGGAAGTCTTGCATGGAGAGCTATCTTCTTGCTAGGACTTATGGGAGGTAGTAGGAGGAGAAGAAAGAAAAGTTGTTATTCCTGCTGAAGGGAATGCTGAGCTCATGATGGCTTGGAAGAGAATGAATGTTAAGGCAGAGTTCACTCTCAAGAGAGCTATCATTTTGGATCTGTTTGATCACATCATCGGATGTAGATCAGCTGCTGAAATTTGGACAGCCTTGGATGGCTTGTTCAATAAGAAGAATGTAGTTAGGCTACAATTCTTGGAGAATGAGTTGGCGAAAGCAACTCAGGGAGATTTTTCTATCTCAGCGTTCTTCTTGAAGATGAAAAACCTTTGCGCGGAGATATCGGCATTGGACCAGGATGAGCCTATCTCAGAAGCTAAGCTGAAGGGGCACATAATCCGTGGCTTGCGGAAGGAGTATGTGGCCTTTGTTACTTTTGTTCAAGGTTGGGCCAATCAGTCATCGTTGCTGGAGATGGAGAACTTACTTGCTTCGCAAGAGAGTTTGGATAAGCAAATGGCAGGGATGTCAGTCTCTGGGGGAGAAGGTGAGGTTCTCTTCTCTGGCAATAAGAAGAGATGGGACAAGAAGAAGACATCTGGAGATGATGGTCCGTCTACTTCATATCAGCAGGAGAGGAGTTATGCTCCTAAGCATGATGGGAAGAAGTGTAAGACCCCTTTTTTTCAAAAACCCGGGTCTTATGCCCAGAACCGCCGCTTTGCGGTGACACCTTCACTCGGGAAGGTCGCCACTACGAAGCGTCGATCCTGCCGGCCATATCGATCACAGAAGAAGAAAATTAAAAATGAACAAAAAGAAGTTCAATTCCACAAATCACATGCTATATATAATAAATATCCACATGGTATAACTGAAATAATAAAGTTGCACTAATAAAGGGCTCATGCCCTGTACATCATGTCCTCACTACAAGATCACTCACGGAAGCTAACTACTAATCACTTACTGATCCTGAAACAGGTGCTCCTATGCTAGACTGGCCCACCTCCATCTGCACCGGCCTCTTGTGCTATTGCGTCTCCTCGGTCCCCTAAAATGATATGGTCCACCGACCGTTAGTCAAAAAGACTAAGCCTTATGTTCCCCACCCCACCCCCAATGGCTCCTAGGCACCGTGTGGGAGGATGAAGCGGAGGACAGCAAGCGGTATAAAACAAAGCAGATGACGATGGATCTTGTCTACAGGAAATGTCTACTACTACACATGTGTATATAGATAATTGAAGCAGTAAGTAAAACAGGGTAAAGAACAAGTAAGGTGCAGTAAGTAAAGACATATATATAATAGAAAAGTAACCATTAATTTATAGGAATGCCCATACAAACCTATAGACCAAGGGGTCGTTTAGCAAGGCCTATCGTATAAAGAGTCCCATAACCAATTTATACGATAGGGGTAGGGGTTGAAATGCAATGTTTATGCCATGACATGCAGAGTTATGTAGTTTATGCTATGTTCATACAAGTGCAACTCAGACACTTCGACTTTATGCGCACAGACCTTTAGTTTCCCCTTTTTGGAGCTAGCAAGACTCCCAGGATACTCCCATAGTGGCAAATGGTAGCGATGGGTTGGGCCTCGACCACCTCTAGGTTGGTATTCATACTACCTAACCTAGACATATCGTACGCCTCAACGCAAAACCGCGGAGCATCTACGTACTCTTACTGGCTGGACCACCAGACTTTTATGGCTAAGTGCAAATTTCACACTTGTCGAGTCAACGTATTAACGTCGGTGTGAACGACTGTCCAATACCGAAGACCCACCACCTTCATGCACATACAAACATGTTCTACTATATCCCGAGCCATAAACTCCCCGGGCTAACCTGCCCGTCATCATAACCTTCCGGTCCAACAGCTCGCCGGACCAACCCGTCCGTACCAACAAGCATTACTGAGTCACAAGCTCACCGGACTAACTAGTCTGCTGCTTCAACCAACGAGCCTACCACTCGTACAACCAAACCAACTAACCTCCCATAACTACGGGGTGTGGGTGTGTGTGTTATTAAGTTAATCTTGTATATTAACTTATCCCTACAATTTATGGTTTATCTTGGACTTCCCGAGGATTACCCTGTCAGGGGCTAGCTACGGTACTAGGAGCTATACTGGGATGACACCCCAAAGCTCCCTTTCTCAAGATACTTAATGTTATTGGTATCTACACATAAGAACACCCTCCTTGTTATTACACTTGGATTACCCTAAGTGGTTTATGACACGCTAGGGGAAAGACGATCTTTCGTCAATCCCGAGCACAACTTTACCCTTAACTCATCAAGCACACTTTCATCACCTAAACTCCTTTCTGGTGACCTTCAAACTTCTCAACCAGTCTAGGCACAACCTCTACCTTACATTACCTCCTAATGATCCATAAAGTTCTCAGGTTTTACAGTTTTACTATACGCAGGTCAAACTAACTATATGAAGCTAATAAGTAGAAGTACTCCAAATATTCATCCAACTGACTCAAGATATTTACTGGAGGTCTATCATGATATTTCAAAACTAAATCTAGATAATCATCTTTTTTCCTTAATTATTTGCATTTATTATCATTTCTCCAATATTTGTCAAGTATGAATATGAACATGAAGTGTAAGGTATTCTTAAGATATGACTCCCATAAAATCAAGATAAATCTATCATGCTAAAATAACAGCAAATACAGAGTGTCATAATTTTACAATCAGGAATTGTTCTCTAATTATAATATTGAATGTTTATCCAAAATTAGAAATTAAAGAAGGAACCACCAAAAAAGCTTGTCCAAAAATTATGGGAAAATTACCAGACATTTATATTGATCAGAAAAGTTCTCAGGCCAAATTTCAGAATTTATAAAGGCAAATTAATCACATAAATATATATTCCAAAGAAACCCTGTCTAGGGAAAAATGTGAAGGAACCTACTGTTATTTAATTCCAAAAATTATGAAAGAAATACTAGATCTCCAATATGTTCATAAAGGCTTGCTGACTGAATTTCACAATTTATGGAAATCACTTTCTTACCTAAATAAATATTCCAAATAAATCCAAATTTGAGCATGTTGTGAAGTAGCCTACTGATATCAGTCTCCAAAAATTATACAAAAATTTACAAAGCTTCCTATTGCTCTGTAATGTTCTATCACCAAGTTGCACATTTTTCCAGAGGGTTTGGACCCTTAATTATATTTCTTGAGATTAAGGTAAAATAAGTGTCTTGTAAATGAAGTACTGGTTAAATCATCTAATAAATTTCACACAAAAAATACCAAAGGTCAATAATATGATTATAAAGGCACTACCAAGGTTTCATCATCATCCAAGACCATTTGAGCATGTAAATGTCTCTTATAAGAAATTTCACTAAAGGGTTTATGACCTAAATTTAGGGGGAATAAATTCTCCTAAAATTCTCTCAAAATTCTCTAGGGCATAAATACATCCCATAAACATATCTCCTAGGTTCCATGGCCATTCTATAGCTTTTGACCACATGGCCTTCACAAGGTTCTATATGCACCCCAAGGGGGAAAACTAGGGTCCTATGGCATATCCACCTCTACACCACCCCATCTTACTCAAGAAGGTGTTTTAGGTGATCCTAAACTAGTGGCCAAGGTTTCAACTCATGGTGATGAGTTCTGACCACCATACCCCAAGATAAACACCATGCCCTAACTTTGACCCAATTTGTCCTAACTTGGGTTGACAAATTACCCAACCAAATCAGTCCCAATTGGGCTGATATTTTTACCAGGGTCATGTGATAACCCTAAGAAGTACCCACCAAAATTTGGAGGGCATTGGAGGTATTTGACCCAATAAATAATTAATATTTGATTTATGAAATTATTACAAAAACCTTAGAAAAAGGTTCTCCTAAAATTCTCATCTTTGGGTATGATGTGTGGGTAGGTGTAAATAGCCTAGGTTTCAATTTTCAAGTCAATCCCATAACCCAATCAAAAGTTATTCAAGAAATGGTTGTTGTCCTACACTAGGGACCAGTCCCACCAAAATGAACCTACAGGGAGCTACAGAACTCCTTTTGGGGTGAAATTAATTTTAAAATAAATTAGACTCCAAGGGATACAACTTTGGTGTTGACCACTTTTTCATTTGAGGGGTTCTAGTATTCTTAATAATTAAAATGAAATACTGCAGGAAGTATGACAAAATGTGTTGGAACAAGTCTCTGCGTTCGACGAAATCTGACCTGCGTTCGACGAAATCTGTTCTGCGTTCGATGAACGCCGTGCTTCAGTGCCCTCGACAAAATCTGATCTTCATTCGACGAAATCTGTTCTGCGTTCGACGAGCGCCGTGCTTCAGTGCATTCGACGAAATCAGTTCTCCAGCCAGTTCAGCAGATCATCTCTCAGTTCGACAAATTAATTCAGTTAGAGAAATTAATTTAGTTCGGCGAATTAATTTCGTTCGATGAACTCCGGGTTCAGTTCGATGAACTCAACTATCTGTTCGATGAATTAATTCCATTCGATGAACTCCGGGTTCAGTTCGTTGAACTCAACTATCAGTTCGACGAATTCCAGAGTGTGTTCGACGAATGAATTCCGGGTTCAGTTCGACGAACTCAACCATCAGTTCGACGAACTCCAGGGTGTGTTCGATGAATGAATTCCGTTCGACAAACTCCATATTCAGTTCAACGAACTCAACTATCAGTTCGACGAACTTCCTCTACTCAGATCGACGAATCCGACGCCTCAAGTATTTTTAACAAACTAATCTATGTACAGCAAAATATGTGACAGAAATACATATATCATAACATTTAATATGAAGATCTTGCACAGATCTTGAAGCAGAACGGACGACATCCATTTGTCTTCTTCCTCTGGTCGACGGCCATGATTAACCGCACCTGGAGCTCCTTCATCCTTGTTTTCCCGGCCACCTAAGCGTCACCCCGGCCGGCCAATGCCACCACCACCTTCGTTGAGGTGGTGGCCGGCGATTTGCGGTGGTTAGCCAGCCGGAGGTGGCCGGAACAGGGGTATGGAGGCGGGATTAAAGCTCCAAAAATGGAGCTCTTGGCCTACCCGATTAGGGACCAATTGGCCCAAATCCTTGCAGGCAACCTGATGGGATCTATCCACAGAGAGAGAGAGGAGAAGAACCAGACCTGTGTTGAGCCTTGAAGCTTGCCGATTGGGTGGTCCTCCATGGTCGGCCTCAAGCTTTTGGGTGCCATGTCAACTCCTATCTTGGGGGCTCGAATTCTTCAGGTAAGGTGGGGAAACTCCTCCTCTCCATCCACTGAAGGAGTTATATGGGTTAATTGGGGAGGGGAAGAGTGTAACTCCTAATTGCCATGAATGGCCATTAATGGCCATTTTCGGCCAAGTGAAAACTCCTCAAATTCCCCCACCCCCCCCCCCCCTATGTGGCCGGGAATGGCCATTAAAATCCTCCAAATTGAATGGGGAAACTGAATGGAGACATTAGAGTAGGAAATGGTGGCTATTGATCTCCCTAAGCCATGAATGTCATTAATCCCTCTCTTTCTCTCTCCTCCATTCTTGGAGAAAATGAGATTTCTCTCTCCTAATCACCATTTACAGAAATTGATTAATAACTCCTGGTATTCATCAGTCTCCTAAGCTAATGGGCTACTCCAATTAGTCCTAGCCCAAGTGGGTTAGGCTTGATTAAGTCAAATAGGTCATTTTGACCCAAATTTAGTGTGGAGTTGACTTTGGTCAATTTGGCCTCCTCAGTTGACCCCAATGGGTCCTTGGTGCTCTAAGGGGACCCCTACAGTGTTAGGTATGCTATGGTGGTGTCAAAGGGTCAAGTGAGGCCCTTAAGTCCAACCCTTATGCTTGTTAACTAGAAATTGCTATTTGTAGACCACTGTGGTTTCCTTCTTCCTGGCTAAGGCCAAGTGGTCTCTTCAAGCTTCCTAGGGTTTTGTCATGACCTAGTCATGACAAAACCACTCTAGGGGTCTAGTTGTTTGGGGGATGTTACAAGAAGAAGGAAGGACCTAGATGCTTCAGGTGCAACAAGCTTGGTCACTTCAAGAGAGACTGCCAAGTTAATCTTCAGCCAGTGCATGCTCCAGGAAAGGAGGAGGCTGGTTCCAATTCTGAAGGTAGTTGGGGTGGTGGAGGTGCATTCATGACGGGCACTTGTGTTTGGAAATTAGCTTCCATCAACTATCAGGATGATTGGATAGTTGACTCTGGGTGTGGTCATCACCTCACCGGGGATGAGTCAAAGTTCTCTTCATTGCGAGCATATACAGGTAATCACACTATCATTATGACTGATGATACTATACATGCAGTAGAGAAGGAGGGTGTGGTTTCTTTGAATGATGATAGAGGTACTCTTACATTGAAGAGTGTCTATCATGTTCCGGGGATGAAGAAGAACCTCTTCTCAGTGACCAATGTTGTGGATGCTGGCTATCACGTTTTGTTCGGTCCAACAGAAGTGAAATTCTCTTAAATGTTTCAGCCGTGAAAGTTGAGGTCACTCATGTAGGGAGACGGGTGAAGGACTTGTTTGTTCTTTTAACAAGTTTTTATCTTGATAAGATGAGGGCTAACAACAGCGCTGTTATCTGGCACAAAAGACTTGGGCATGTTGGGATGGATAAGTCGAAGGCTATGGCAGGAAGAGGCCTTTTGAAAGGTCTGCCTAGCTTGTCATCTTTCAGAGATGGTCACATTTGTGCAGGTTGTCTGTTTGGTAAGGCTCGACGCCTTCCATTTGACAAGTAAAAAAGCATATGCAAAGCACCATTGAAGTGTATACATGGTGATCTGTTTGGACCTACCAACACTGCCAGACTTGGAGGTAGCAGGTATATGCTGATTTTGGTTGTGACTTCACCAGATATACTTGGGTATATTTTATGAAGGAGAAGTCGGAGGCGTTCGAGAGGTTTGTGAAGTTCAAGGACCTGGTGGAAGGTCGGCTCAACCTGTTGGTCAAGAGGTTCAGAACAGACAATGGAGGGGAGTTCACCTCCAAGGCGTTCTTTAACTTCTGAAGGAAGCATGGCATCCAAAGAGAGCTTTCTTGTGCTCACACTCCACAACAGAACGGAGTTGCAGAGAGGAAGATCCGTCATCTGACGGAGACCTGCAAATGTTGGCTTCATGCAAAGAGTATCCCAAAGTCCTTCTGGGCAGAGGGAATGTCTTGTGCGGCCTATGTCATCAACTGGATGCCTCTCAGTCCCATCAACATGAAGACCCTCATGAGTTGATGTTCAAGAAGAAGCCAAGCATGGAACACTTTCGATTGTTTGGTTCTACCTGCTACGTGCATGTTCTGGATGCCCTTCGAATGAAGCTAGATGCAAAGGCAAGGAAACTAGTCTTCGTCGGTTATGATGACCGGAGGAAAGGGTGGAGATGCATGGATCCCGAGACACGGAGATATCTGGTTTCTAGGGATGTGTTATTTGATGAGCTGACGTCATACCAAGGTAGCTCCTCTATAGAGTTACAAGGAAGCAGGGTAGATGGTGGACCAGAGGAAGATGCAAGAGAAGTTCTAGTGGAGTTGCTTGTTTCTCCAGGTGCTCCAGGTATCTCTAACTCTGGGTCAAGTGCTTCAGGTTCTGGAAGTAGGGGGATCGATGCTCCATGTTTACCTGAAAGGAGAGCTAGTTCAGAAACTACAGTTGAAGAGGTGGTTCAGATTCAAGCTCTAAGGAGGTCCAAGAGGACCATTATTCCACCAGATCGGTATACAGGCGGAAACTTGGTGAGCTTTGTCTCATGTTTCTTCGCAGGTCCCCTGGATGAGTGAGAGTCATCTTGTTATGAAAATGTCGTTGGAGATAAGGAGTGGGAAGTAGCCATGGATGAAGAGATGGCTGCCCTCAGGAAAAATGAGACTTGGGACTTGGTGCCTAAGGTTGAGGGTATTTCACTGGTGACTTGCAAGTGGGTTTTCAAACTGAAGAAGAAGGCTGGTGGAAGTATTGAGCGGTACAAGGCTCGCCTTGTAGCTCGAGGTTTCTCTCAGAAGTATGGGGAAGATTATGAAGAAATATTCAGCCCCGTTGCCAAGATGACTTCGGTCCGGGTGGTGATCGCATTGGCAGCTTGCCAAGGGTGGAAGATTTGGCAACTCGACGTGAAGAATGCCTTCTTATACGACAAGATTGACAAGGATATCTTCATGGATCAGCCACCTAGTTATGTATCCAAAGAGCACCCAAGATATGTTTGCAAGCTCAAGAAGGCTCTTTACGGCTTGAAGCAAGCGCCTCAGGCGTGATACGGGAATATCGCAGAATACCTCCAGTTCTGCGGATACTTTGATTCTGATTCAAGCCTATTCGTAAAGAAGACGGGGGAGCTTCAGGTCTTGGTGTTTTTGTACATTGACGATATTGCTTATGCAATTGGCAGGGTGAGTCGGATTATGGCAGAGCATCGGAAACCTCATCTTGTGGCGGCTAGGAGTATCTTGAAGTATGTCAAATCCACCTTGGATTTGGGTCTCTTCTACGGGAGAGATTCGGGCTTTTGCTTGCACGGGTACATGGATGCTGATTATGGAGGAGACTTAGATGATCGGAGGTCGACGTCTGGATATGTCATTATGATAGTCTCTATAGCTATATCATGGTGCAGCAAGAAGCAGAATTATCTGTCTGTCTCTACCACAGAAGCGGAGTACAAAGTCTCGACTTTGGCAGCTCAGGAATCCATCTGGCTTAGGAGGCTTGTGGAAGACATTCATAAGGAGGTGTGAGGTCCTACTCTACTACATGGTGACAATGAGAGTGCTCTCAAACTGGTAAACAATCCAGTCTGTCACGCGCGTACAAAGCACATAGAGATTCATCACCATTTTGTTCGTGAGAAGGTGTTGGAGGGATCTTTGATTATGGATCATGTGTAGAGCAAGGATAACATTGCTGACATATTTACTAAGCCGCTGTTGAAGGGACAATTTGGACGGTTGTAGAGTTTGCTTGGGCTGACTTCCACTTCCCACTTCAAGGGGGAGTGTTAAATTTTCGAAGTGGAAGTGGAAAGGTGCTGGGCGGTCTGTAGATTGGAGACCAAAGAGACCGCGCGGTCTGCGCTGGTGTTCTGGTCGGTTTGTCTCAGGTGATATGTTCTGGGAGCTCTGATCTGGGAGACTGCAAAGTGTCCAGGCGGCTTACGCAGGTTGTTCTGGCGTGTTCAAGTCGGGCAGTTGTTCAAGTAGGTCTACCTTCTTGCAGTGACCGGGCGGTCTGACGACTTGTTCTAGTCGGTCTGGGTTTCTGAAGAAGTGTTTTGCTTTTGCAATAATGACCGGGTGGTCTGTTTTGGGAGACCGCGGTTACCGGGCGGTTTGTATGGAACTTTATGGTCTAATAAGGGAGTTGTTAGCTATGCTTAGCTCGGGTGGTCTGCTTTGCCAGACCGCATGCGGGTTGATGGGCGGTTATTGTATCCCTCTTTCGGCGGTGACGGCATCCATCTTCTTGCCTATAAATAGGGGTGTAAGGCCCGTCATTAATAACGAAAAACTGTAAGAACCAAAGTTGCCTTGATTGTGCTGGTCTCTTTCTAAGGTCGCGCGGTCTGAGCTTTGTCTGACCGGTTTGTTTGTTTGCAGTTTAGAGGCCAGCAGTTACCGTCAGCATTCTCCCTTCTTCCAGCTTTGAATAAACCAGTCCGGCAGCGGTCTGTCTGGGCAGACTGTGTTTAAGTGTTCTTGAACTGTGCAGCGGACTCAGTTGATCAGGCGGTCTTGAGTGCGGTTTACAGCAGGAAGCAGTTTCTTTGTCAAGTGTTCACAGCAGTTGAATAAAGCAGCAGGTCGAGCGGTCTGTGGATGCAGGTTGATAGGTGCAGTCTGCTCTATTCGCACGGTCTCAGGGGTTACCGCACGGCTTGTCTATTCGCGCGGTCTGGCGATCTCAGTTTGTCAGGTCGCCGGCAGCTTGTATTTTTTGTGTTTTGTGCTTCTCTCCTCCGTGATTCTTATGAGTCATGTCTCGCCATGTATACCTCCAATTGTAAAGAGATAGTTAATGCCAAAGCACTATTCGGTCTTCCCATTGTCATTGTGTTGCTACACTTGTGGAAAGTTTGTGAAGTGTTCTGCATGTTTACTTCAACTCTGGACCTCAAATTTTTTAACATAAAGTCCCGAAACCCTGTTTCAGCATACTCTCCTCCTCGATCACTCCTAAATCGCTTAATTTTCAGGTTTAACTGATTTTCTACCCAAGATTTGAAGATTCTGAAAGTCTCGAATGCTTCATCTTTCGATTTCAAAAGATATACATGACAATATATGCAATAATCATCCCTAAACGTAATGAGATACTTCTTACCCCCTCTAGTGACATGACTACTAAAATCATAGAGGTCTGAATGTATCAAATCAAGAAGTTGTGTGTTTCTAGAAACTGATTTAAATGGTTTTCTGGTGATCTTGGTTTGTGCACGCACCTCACATTTATCAAATCGAATAGAAAGATCTAAGGGGATTTTATGACTCTTAGCTAGATCCCGCATTTTCCTATAGTTCACATGTCCTAGTCTATTATGTAAAAACTTAGGATCTATTAAAATTGAACTCACTTGATTTATGCTTTCATTATTAAGGCTAAGTCTATACATTACGTTGATCAAATATGCACAACCAAAGTAATGTGAATTAACAGTTGAAATTATTCTACCGCTAGAGGTTGTGAAAGACATTCCAGTTTTATCTAACAAACTCATAGAAATTAAGTTTTTAGTTAAACTAGGAACTACTCTAACATGTTGTAAAGTTAAAGTTTTACTTGAAGAGATGACTAGCTATAATGTCCCAACATACTTAACTTTGGTATCTCCTCCATTGCAGTTTTCCACCTTGTCACTAACCTCTGTTACATAAGTGAGAAGAGCTCTGTCATTCGTCACATGACAGGTTACACCACTGTCCAACCACCACTCTGAAGACGTGCTACGGTGACTGCTCCTAATCATAATCACAAAGGACGTAGGACCAAAGATGTCTACCAACACATTCGTATCATTCTGTGGGGATTCCTCCTTTTTCTTTTTCGGACCTTTACATTCAGCGGCCCAGTGACCCCCTTGCCGCAGTTATGGTACTTTCCTCTCTTCCTTTTGAGAGAGAGCTTTTTGGCCGGTAGCTATGTAAAGGCTTCACTTTTGGGTGCTGCGAGCTTCCGATGAGGCTTGCTGGGACGAGAAATGAAGTTGGCAACCTAAGAGGGTTGGTCAGCTTGCTCTACGCTTTTACCAGCAGCATTCTGATCTACGATGTGAATGAACCTTTTGAGCTCATCCAATGCGATCTTTTCCTTCAGTCTGTGCATTTCAGTCTTGAAGGTATTACATTCAGGAGGCAGTTTTCTCAGAATCAGACTCACAAACAGATTATCAAACATATCAGACTGCTCGCATTCCAGATTGATACGCAAGTTTTCCAGATCAATAAGTTGAGAAGTGACTGATGAGTTTGAATTAAATTTGAAATTATAAATTTTACTCGCCGAGGAGAATCTTCGACAGTCCTTCATCTTTCTAGAAATATGCGTTCAGGCGATCCCAGATTTCATTAGCAGTCTTGTATGCACTGCAGGTCATGGCGTGGCGAAGGTTGAGGGAATTCAAGAGATAATCCATGCAAAAGTCCTCGTCCTTGCTCCACTGGTACTCGTTCATGTCCTTACTCATCGTAGAAAAATTGCTGAGGATGGTGTAGAAAATTTCGCGCTCTTTCATGCCCAATTGGACATGGATTTTCCAAACATGGAAATCAGTAACGTCAAAGGACTGCAGCTTAACGATGTCGTAGGTGCTTCCTTTTAATATGTTTTCACACAGAAAAATAAAACCAGTAAAATGTCGTCTGATCCGTAAAAAGGCGAGTGAGAACCTTCGGATCCAACCCAGTAATTTGTGCTCTTTACCGCCTGAAATTAATTGCCAAAGAGTAGATTTGATCTGAGGGATTAGACTACAAACCTCTTCCTCCTTGAGAAGAAGAAGAATTCTGAATTGTTTTCGGTGAGATGCAGCACGAGAAAAATGAGATAGGAGGTCTTCCTTCTTCTCGATCTCAGACGAGCAACCACATGAGATAGCATGCGCAATAAAATGATTGGGATGCCCTATATATAAAGCAGCGCTGAAGAATGACAGATCTTCGTCATGATCCACTACTGCAGCTATAACATATTGGTCAAGGCTTGTCGGTGTTGTGAGAACTGTTGGGAAAAACCCCTTGGATTTAACTTAACAAATTATCTAAAGTGATTTTATCTCTTGGGATTTAATTACCCATTTGCATAGTGAGGGTAATATGGTCATTATATGTCTTAGGATATCTCACTCGACTTAGGGTGACAAGACCATATCGAGACAAGTAGAATTTGGGTTAAGTTAACAATTGCGTCGAATAGAAATCGACGCAACATCGAATTCATGTCGACGCAACTTAGACTAGAAGTCCAAGCAACTCAACTTTCTATCAAAGTAGATCAATTCGGCACTACGACGAAAGGATATCGACGTAGAGGAAATGGACATATCTAAGTATCATTACAAGTTGACGCAGCTTTGACTTCAACTCAACGCAGAAGAAAGAATCTGTCAAAGCCATCTGAAGTCGACGCAATGTCGACTACAATTCGACGTAGATGATGAAGTTCAGAGCCAAGCCTTCCACTCGACGGTTATGTCGATAAGTAATCGACGCAACGTCGACAACAGAGTTCAATCAGAGAAAGAATGAATTCAAAGTTGCTTTTGCAAGAACTCGAAGGTGCGTCGATAAGAGAAAGAGAGAAATCGACGCAACGTCGAATGCAGTCTAAAAAGGTAACCTTTTCAGCTGTCATTTTGGAACTCTCTCTCAAGGCCCACAATACTGAAGACCGTTCTACAATGGTTCATTTATTGCCTAGAATAGAAAGGAGCAATAAAGAAGACAACAAAAGCTTTCTTGGAAAGGATAAAGACAGTTGGCAGACGGGTCGAGAATAAATGAGGAAAGGAAGAGAAATTATCCAGGCCAATACCTTTTCAGCACACTCTTAAAGAGGAAATGAATTCAAATTAAAGGATGGACAATAAATAAGAAGATTATAGAGAATAAATGAGAGCATTCAACACATATTCGGTATTCTGTCGATTAGGGTTCTTCTTCTTCTTCCTCCTGAACCCTAAAAGATAGTGAAGAACAAATACTGCTCTCTCTCAGTACAGTGAAAAACAGAAGGCTGCTCTTCATGACATATCATATAGTAGCCAGATTTCAATAGAAGAAAGAGATAGGATCTGAAGATCATAACCTCTGCAAATCATCTCTATAAAAAGCAGGGGTTCATCTTTAGCAGATCCAGAAAAGAGAAGACTGAAGCAGAAGGCTTCATCATAATTCTAATAGCAGAATTCTTCTCTCTACTTCTTTCTCCTTTCCTTCACCTTTCCTTCATCTGTAAAAGTGTTTTTAGAATCCCTCTTCCAAAGGATTCAGTGGTTCAAGATCTCCTTATCAAAAGATCTGTGGTTCAAGATCTCCTTATCAAAAGATATGTGGTTCAAGATCTCCTTATCAAATGATCTTTGGTTAAAGAGTCTCCTTATTAAAAAAACTCAGGCACAGGTGTGCTTGCCTACCAGGTGGTAGATGAGGGGAGTACCCACATTTTGGGGAACCTTTATAGAAAATCCATGTGTCTGTGTTGTGCTTTTATGTGCTGACTCATTTATCTTTTCTGCACATTTACTTTCAGCAATATTTATTCTGCATGTGTTTTGTTTGTGAGCATAATTACTTAGTTAGTTTTATTGATTGCACAGTTAAGATATAAAAAGATTTAAATCTCTATTCACCCCCCCCCCCCCCCTCTCCTTTAGTGGATTCTTAGAGGCACACTGTGCACTTTCAATTGGTATCAGAGGGAGGTTGATCATTAAAAAGGTTAACACTTTGATCAAAAAGACCTCCTACTCTTATTTCTTTATTTCAAATATATTTTATAAAGAAAATGAGTTCTAAGTATTATGCTTCAACAAGACCTCCAGTGTGTAACTTGAATAAGTTCGCACTCTGGAAGGCCAGAATAAAGTTGAATATGAACTCTATTGATGAGGACATTTTTGATGTTATCATCTTAGGTCCTCCAGCCTCATACAAGAAAGATGTCAGTGGATCTTCAACCCAGGAACCTATGCCCAGGGCTGAATGGACTGAAATAGAGAAAAAGTAGAAGGAATGTGATGCTAAAGCTATGAATATTTTGGTCTCCACAATGTCAGATGACATTTTCCAGAAGGTTGCTGGCTGTTAATCAGCTAAAGAAATCTGGGAGTCACTTTCAGACTTGTAGAAGGAAGTGCTGATGAAAGAAAGGACAAGAAGTCTCTTCTCATATCCCAGTATGAGAACTTTCAGAAGAAAGCTAAAGAAATAATTGATGATATGTATGGCAGATTCAGCATTATCATTAATGGGCTCAGGGACTTGGACAAGGAGATATCCTTGACTGAATTAATGATAAAATCCTCATGTGCTTCCCTAGCTCATGAGATTCAAGGATCTGGGCAATCAGAGAGTCCAGATGCCACAGAGAAATCTCAACTGAGGCTTTGCTAGGAAAGCTTAATTCATATGAGATGCTTTTGAAAAACAAGGCTGAATCAGAGGAAAGGTAGACAACTCCAGCTCCTGTCCAAAGGAGCCTTGCTCTAAAAGCTACTGAAGGAGAGCCCTCCACCCCTAAAGATGAAATGTTCAGTCTCCTATCAAGGAGATTCAATAAATGGGTCAAGACAGAAGACTCTCAAGGAGAAGAGAAAGAGACTCAAGACCCGGATATGATAAAACTCCAAAGAAGAAGATTATCTGATTCACTTGCAATAAATCAGGGCACATTGCTCCTGAGTGTACACAAGAACAAAGGGACAGAAGCAGCAGCAAAGATGAAAAGAAGAAGAAGTCTTACAATGGAAAAGACAAGAAGAAAGCTAAGGGTTTCATTGCTGTAACCTGGAGTGGCACTGAAGAAGAGTCAAGCTCCTCTTCATCAGTGAGTGATGAGGAAAAAGATGCTGAAGCAGCCTGCATGATGGCATTGGGGATGTCATCAGATGATGAAGAAGAACATGTAACAATGTTTGATAATTTTGATTTTAATTCAGATGATTTCAAAATCTGCTTTAAAGATTTTTGCAATGACAATCTCAAAACTCAAAAGGAATTAGAAGCAAATAGGGAAGAACTAGAGAACCTTAGGAAAGATAATGTCTATCTAAGAAATGAGGACTTAATAGATGAAGTTAATAATAAGGAATCAGAACTGATTAAAATAAGAAGTGAAAATCAAGAATTAAAGGAAGAGCTAGCAAAGGCAAAAGCCTTTGAGGACTCACTCAATGGGAGGAGTCAACAGTTTATAGACATCACAGAAAATCTCTCCATGAGATTTAATCACTTGGGGTTAGGAGCAGACTCATCCACTAGCACAGAAATCCCTAGGAAACCTGCCTGGAAAAATCCAATTAGCTTCATTATACCTAGTGACTATAAATCCTGTGAGGACAGTGCAAAAACTAAAAATTAAGAAACTGGTAAATCAAAGAAAACAACTCAAGGTAATGAAGCAAATCTCAACAAATAAAAGAAATTCCAAGGGAAGAGTAATGCAGAGAAATCAATCAATCAAAAAGCTAAAGACAAACCAAGTGTAATAAAACATTATGCTGATCTTTTATATTTAGATACATTCTATACTCATTTTAAGTATCAGAATAATAAGCATAGGTTTGGGAAACTGATTCCTTATCATCCAAAAAGATATCATGAAAGAACCTTCTATTCTTTCATTGAACCCTACAATGGTAAAAGCAAAGGGCCCAAGGTAACCTGGGTTCCTTTTAATGTTTGAATTGATTGTGCAGGAATAGGTAGGGTCCCACTCAAGAGAAAAAGGAGTGGGAAGAAAGATGTGGGTCATGAAGAAAGAACTAAATGAAACCAAGGGAGTGATCTCTTCTTTAAAACCTCCTTGATTATCCTTATAGTCCAGAAAATTAATATCATAAACTCTATTTTCAATAAATAGAATTACTGGGAAAAACAGCAAGAATTTTCTAAAAAAATAGATCTGTTCACTCAGAGGTGCGTCGAATAGAAGTCGACGTACCATCGACTTCTACTCGACGCTAGCATCAAGAAGCACTCAGAGTGGATAATTCGAATAGAATTCGACGCAACATCAAGTTCATATCGACGCATGCGTCGACTTAATAGTCGCTGATCACATTCGTGGGCGCGTCGATTATAAATCAAAGCAACGTCGATATGTCTACGTTGATTTAAGAATTGCTGAGCAACCTCAAAGTCGTGTCGAATGGTAATCGACGCAACGCTGATACAGCAGCGTGCGCAAAACTTCTTCTAGAAGCAACCCAAACATATTTTTACGCGCCAAATATTAATTCTATATAAACGGTATGTTGTCTTAAACCCTAAGTTGTGCGATTCGTTTCCTTTTTAATCATCTTCAGTGTCGAATCATTTATGCTTTCGAATTTTTCTCTCCTTGCTCTCTTGTTCTCCAGTTCTCTCGTGCTGTTCTCTCTCTCATTTTATCTTGTGTTTGCAGGTACCTCACATCAATTGCTCCACCAAAAGTAAACTCTGGTTTTGATGTGGATGTTGGTTCTTGCAGTGCAGCGACCGAAAGCTTCAAGGCCATTCTTGGCCTATTTCAAGATGTTGGCTTAACCAAGCTGATATCCACAAGATGCAAGATCTTGGATATCGAACTGACTGAGTTTAAAGATAGTGTTCAAATAGGAGAGGATGGATCCCTCATGGGAAAAGTGTCTGACACAGATGTACAGATAACGGAGGAGTTATTGAATCAAACATATGATCTTCTAACTGGAATGAGTCAGATGAATTAACAGGGGATGAGACCAAGAGGGCCCTGTAGATTATGCAATTCAAGAAAGATAAGCCCTTAAATCTGAAAAAGATCGATCTAGGAGAAGAATACAGGTTCCTTGCAGACATAGTAGGGAAGGTTTTACTGTGTAAGATTTCAGCACATGATGCTATTCTCAAGCAACAACTTCAGATAATGAGAGCTCTTGTTCTTAAGAAAAAGGTAAATTGAGGGAGATGCATTATGAAAATGATTGGGCACAAGTACTCTCATAAGGAAAATGCATATAAGAGAGATATGAGTCAAGTACTTCTCCACCACTACCCAGCAGTGTGTAAATCAAAGGGAGTGCCAATACCACCAGGGAAAAGAATCAATATAGGAATCTTCTCAAAGTGGACCAGGCAAATCTTGAAGTCTGTTCAAGCCTCATCTTCACCTCCTCCCTCTCCACCTCCTCAAGATTTAAAGAGACATATACCAGATCCTCCAAGGGATAATATTCCTCCTCCTCCCTCTCCAACTCCACAGGACACTGTCCCCAAATCTCCCTCAGGATGTTATTCCAGCACAACCATCTCCTCAGCAACATCAACAATAACAACAGCAAAACCTTCACTCCATCCTATCTATTTCAGTCTCAGATCCAACACCTCACATTCCTCAACAACAACCATCAACTAGTACCTCAGACTCTCAGTCTGCTCCTCCACCACCACTATCATCAATTCATATCTCCCCTGAAATCTACCATGCACTCTCTCCTATCCCAGAAGATTTCCCACCATCACCTCCTCCATATACCACACTTATCCCTCCAATTGACCTTGAGCAGATTATCTCTAAGGCAGTTGGCTTGGCCTCCACTACGTTTACTGATCTATTAGCCACTCAAGCCAGAAAGTTTGACAGAAAATACTCCCAAATGGAGGCTGAACTGCTGGTCTCCAAAAGATCCCTCCAGGGCATCAAGGACTACATGTCTTCCTCCCTAATGACCAAGGAATTCTTAACCTCTCTTGCCAGCAAGGTTAAGAAGGTGGAGAATATTATGGAGGAAGAAAGGCCAGTCCTAGAGTTGAGTGGCATCAATAAAGAGAATGATGATACACCTCCTGATAAAGTGACCATCTTCCAAGGTCCAAATATCCAGGGGAGCCAGCTTCAGAGCATCAAGAGGAGCAAGGAAAAGAGAAAGAGCCAGAGAATCAAGTTGAAACTATTGCAGACAGCCAGGGGGAGCCTGCTGATCAGGGGGACTTGATTGAAAAAGAGATGGAAGAGGTACATCAATATCTGACAAATGAGGGGGAGCTCCCTAGTACACCTCAAGAACCAACCCAACATCTAGGTGGAGCAATAATTGATGTAGATACAGCAGTGGTCCAGGTGGAGCACCATGCAGAAGAATTACTGGATGAGGTGGCAAAGATTGCCAAGGAAGCTACTAATATTGCTGAGCTGAATGCACAAATTCAGGGAGAGCTTTTCAAAGACAATGTTGCTGAAGAAGAAGTAATGTCCCCTGAAGATGATGAGCCTCTGCAGATTGCCCCAAGGAAAATTTCAAAAGTTTCTCAAGAAAAAGAAAAACTCCTGAGAAGGATCAATGACTTCAGGTATCTCTGCTTATATCTTCTGAAGAAAGTCAAACAGAATGTGGTGTGGTGAACAATATTACTTATTTTACAATGTCTGAAATGTTTTGTGATTTCATTCTATTATACTTGTACAATCTATGTTGTCTTGTATGTAATTCTGCTTATGTAAAAGAATGTGTAAAATCACTTTAAACAAAACTGTAAGATTAGTTAAGATAAATAGGGGGAGATTGTTGGGAAAAACCTCTTGGATTTAACTTAACAAATTATCTAAAGTGATTTTATCTCTTAGGATTTAATTACCCATTTGTATAGTGAGGGTAATATGGTCATGAGATGTCTTAGGATAACTCACTCGACTTAGGTTGACAAGACCAGATCAAGACAAGAAGAATTTGGGTTAAGTTAAAATTGCGTCAACGCAACTTAGACTAGAAGTCCAAGCAACTCAACTTTCTGTCGAAGTATATCAAGTCGACGCTACGTCGAAAGGATATCGACGTAGAGGAAATGGACATATTGAAGTATCATTACAAGTCGACGCAGCTTTGACTTTAATTCAACGCAGAAGAAAGAATCTATCGAAGCCATCTGAAGTTGACGCAACGTCGACTACAATTCGACGTAGATGATGAAGTTCAGAGCCAAGCCTTCCACTCGACGGTTTCTTCGATAAGTAATCGACGCAACGTCGACAGCAGAGTTCAATCAGAGCAAGAATGGATTCGAAGCTGCTTTTACAAGAACTCGAAGGTGCGTCGATAGGAGAAAAAGAGAAATCGACGCAACGTCGAATACAGTCTGAAAAGAAAACCTTTTCAGCAGTCATTTTGGAACTCTCTCTCAAGGCCCATAATACTGAAGACCGTTCTACAACGGCTCATTAATTGCCTAGAATAGAAAGGAGCAATAAAGAAGACAACAAAAGCTTTCTTAGAAAGGATCAAGACAATTGGGAGACGGGTCGAGAACAAATGAGGAAAGGAAGAGAAATTGTCCAGGCCAATACCTTTTCAGCACACTCTTAAAAAGGAAATGAATTCAAATTAAAGGATGGACAATAAATAAGAAGATTAGAGAGAATAAATGAGAGCATTCAACACATATTCGGTATTCTGTCGATTAGGGTTCTTCTTCTTCTTCCTGAACCCTAAAAGACAGTGAAGAACAAATACCGCTCTCTCTCGGTACAGTGAAAAACAGAAGGTTGTTCTTCATCACATATCATATAGCAGCCAGATTTTAATAGAACAAAGAGATAGGATCTGAAGCTCAAACCTCTGCAAATTATCTCTATCAAAAGCAGGGGTTCATCTTTAGCAGATCCAGAAAAGAGAAGACTGAAGCAGAAGGCTTCATCATAATTCTGATAACATAATTCTTCTCTCTACTTCTTCCTCCTTTCCTTCACCTTTCCTTCCTCTGTAAAAGAGTTTTTAGAATCCCTCTTCCAAAGGATTCAGTGGTTCAAGATCTCCTTATCAAAAGATCTGTGGTTCAAGATCTCCTTATCAAAAGATCTGTGGTTCAAGATCTCCTTATCAAAAGATCTTTGGTTCAAGAGTCCCCTTATCAAAAGACTCAAGCACAGGTGTGCTTGCTTACTAGGTGGTAGAAGAGGAGAGTACCCACATTTTGGGGAACCTCTATAAAAAATCCTTGTGTCTGTGTTGTGCTTTTCTATGCTGTCCCATTTATCATTTCTGCACATTTACTTTCAGTAATATTTATTTTGCCTGTGTTTTATTTGTGAGCATTATTCTTTAGTTAGTTTTATTGTTTGCACAGTTAAGATATAAAAAGATTAAAATCTCTATTCACCCCCCTCTAGAGGATTCTCAGAGGCACACTGTGCACTTTCAAGAACCCTTCTTGTTACTGATTGGCAAGCGGTAGATTGATCCAGCAAAACTGGCAAGCTTAGATCCAGATGGAACAAAATGCAACCTTCCCTTTCCGGCCTACTGCAAGATGTGGATTTATATTAGCGACGAGTGGAGATCAATCTGCCCAGAGTGAAGATCCTCCCCGAGCAGCGCGTTTTCCCTCTCCATCGGCTACAAGAACCTCTTCCTTGATCGAGAGAGTAATATCTCTCTCTCCTGTGTGGTGGTTGAAGAGATCATCAAACTTCAGATCTGCGGCGGAGCAGGGAGTAGAGGAGTAGTAGGGACCATCAATTGGATCTACTCCTACACCATCGATGACGGTCATATATGGATCTCCTTCAGGCGAGGTTGAGAACAGCAGACCTCCTTCGTGCGATCTCAGGTGAGAGGCTCTTCTAATGATCGATGACCACCAGTGGAAAGAAAGACTCCAACATCAAGTGGCAAGCTTCCTCCCTCGTGAACTGAAAGCAGATCTAACAGAGAAGCTAAGTTCTTGTTTTCCCGATTGATTTTGAACATGAGAAGGAGAAAGATTTTCCTTTAAATGCTCGATTGGCCGCAAAAAATGGGAGAACCTCTTGCTGCGGAAAAGAAAAAACGGAGAGCGCACAAACCCTAGAAACGTTATCATGAGAATTTGGAGGCTAGTGTAAACCAGGACTTGGTCTCTTGTGGAGCTCGGGCCCTCAAAGATGAGGGGCAGCTAGCACTTACTGATTCCTCGAAGGGAATAGACCGGAGACTTGGAACTAGACACAGACCCTTGGTCACAGCGAGGAGGTCCCGCCACACACTCGGAAGATCTTTGAGCGCTTCCCCTCCCAAGCCAAATCTGAGACTAGGCACCTTGGAGAGCCTGAGAGCTAAACCAATATAACCTAGGGAGGAAGAAGCTCAAAGTTCTGAGATTGGGATCCTTTCCAAATGTGCCCTTCAAGGTCTATTTATAGTTTTTCCAGTTCGGTCTGTTAATAGTGGGATTCTGCCTTACTCTTTTGCTATACGCAGCCCAAAATAGTCTGCAAACAGCCAAACTTCGCTGTTTTGAGAGGCTAACTATAGACCACCGGGCGCTTCTAGGTAAAAACACCCCTGGACCCTTACTGGGTGAGCTGCCCATAAGGGCCCCCTCTCGCGAGCTGTGAGGCCTGGCTCGCTCGCCTCCCTGCGATCGACCGACGTGGGTCCAGGCCTGCTCGCCTTCCCGCGAGCGGCTGATGAGAGCCCAACTAGCCCGCTCCCTGCGAGCAGCCGGCGAGAGCCCAGCTCACCCGCTTTCCTGCGAGCCTTCTTTGGTACTCGGGCTCGCCCTCCTTCTTACTCCTCTCGCCTATTGACTTCTTAGTCCCTGCTCACCCCCTAGCAAATACCGGGGTTGTACACAATCCCCGCTCTTCGCGAGGCTACCTTAGGCTCGCGAAGAAACATCCAACCCCTGGTGTTCGCCGGACCCTCGATGACATGGTGGGAATCTTTTGGTGGGACCCATGCCCACTGCTATAAATATTATCGATCGTGGCTGAAGAGTACCCCTCTTTTCCTTTCAACTTCTATCACTGCTTCGTACTGTAGCTCTCAGGAAATGCCTATTTCGGAGGAGACCCGAGCTCGCCTCAACGCGGCACGAGCTAGCGAGCACGCAGACCTCGCCTAGCCCGCCCCTTGGGCCTCGAAGCCGGCTCCTCCTAAAATGTTGAAGGCAAAGTCGATCCGACGACAATCGAGGGGGAAGGGTCTTTGGCCCCGGACCTGTCGCTCGACCTCCTGCTCGCGGATCAGGTACTTGGGTTGATAAACTGACCCTCCCCTCTTTGCTGCTAATGCTTCTTTCTCTCATAGCTCAAGCCTGCTGGAGAACCTGACGGGTGAGGCCCAGGAGGACGCTCGCCTCGCTACCCCCCAGGGAGGCGGTGTGGAGATAATGGATCTGGATGCCACCCCATCCCACTCAAAATCGCCTCAACCTAGTAAGCATTCTCTTGCGATTCCTCGATGAACCCCCAATATTGTCCTAATGACATTATCTTTTCGCAGAGTCTCCTCTCGCGACTCCTAGGTGGCGAGCCACACCATCGCTCCCGCGTCCTCCTCCAGTGATAAATATCTCCGTCCTGGACTTTACCCCCTGGACCAAATGAACCACGGAAACTCTCTCCTGGGCGCCGTCCATGGTGAGGGTGTCTCACCTCCCCCCTCGGGCTTGGGTAAATTAGTGACCCTGCCCCATGGAAATCCCTTCCACGGTCGGCCCAGCTCTTGTCGCCCACAGCCCGGTAAAGCGACTCCTATCTCGCCTGATTGGCCTAAACCGATCAACAATCGGCCTCTCCCTTCTCAATGTTAACCTCTTTCTTTCGCAGATCGTCCTGAGAGTTCCAGCGACTTTGACTTTGGAGAGGAGGAGTTATCCCCACTTCCTTTGCTGGAGGAGACGGATGATTTCCTTGGCGACCCGCAGGACCCCAAGACTATGAAGAGGCGAACCTCAGAACTATTCCAAAAATACAGGTGAATGTTGTAAGACTTATACAGCCAGGTGAGAAGGACAGGTAGGCGGCCAAGGAGCAAATTGCCTCGTTTGGGGATGAATGAGAACGGCTCTAAGCCGAGCTACTGCGGGATACTCACGAGGAGGCCACCTCCCCGGGAGTGCACCCTGCGCGGGTGGACGATCATGCTCGCTTGATCTAGTCCGAGGTCTGCGCCTCCCGCGCGTATCATTATCCTGCGAGGCCGCCCAGCTCGGGGGTGCGAGGCAGAGGTCGGTGGAGGTGGATTAAATATTGGCATTGCTTGCGCTCGCGTAACCTTTCGAATGGGCACCTTTTTGTAACTTTTAAATATTGTGAACAATGGTAGCAACTGAAGCTCCTCTCGTCCGTCCCCCACCCCCCCCCCCCCCCCCCCCCCTCGGGCTTTCTCTATCTGAATTTTTTCTAGTATCTAATCTCGCATATAAGCACTTGTTTTTTCTTTTTACTGCTCTATCGCGCGACCCACAAGGGCCCGCTCTACTTGCTCGTTGTATTGCTTTATATTACTATGAGACGCGACCCACGAAGGCTCGCTCTACCTATTCGATGTATTGCTTTATATTACTATGCGACGCGAGTCGATGTTTTTAGATTGTTGCGAGCGGTCCTGAAGAGGGTGGCCCACATATCGAGGTACATCATGGCGCGCTTTGGCTAACCGCACCCCCCGGTGCTTCGACTCCTCCCCGCCGCCTTTGCTTTTCTATAAATAGGGCCAGCATTTATAGCCAACTACTGTATTGATTTTCTTCTTCCCTCTGCCTTCCTGCTTTCTCGCTCTCACACGCTTTTTTCTTTGTCCTCGCCTTTCTCTTCATAGAACGCAGATGGGCGGTGATGGTGCTATTGCCGAAGGTCGGGCTAAATGCGCCTGGACCTTTTGCAATCACATCTTCCTCAATTGATCGCTTATGGAGGGCGAGTACCACGCGATCATACCGAACTACATCCCGCCGTGGTTTTCCGCCCGGCACCCCACAAAGGAGGATGCGATCAACTTCCTCCTCCCGGATGAGCTTGCCATCCCGGCGGCTCACATTGAGGTGGGCTTGCGACTGCCCTTCTGACCCGAGATCATCCAGGTACTCGCTTGTCCTCCTACTTTCCCTTTTTCGCACTCGTTAAAACTCCCATCTGACCACTCGCTGTAAACCCGCTAGATGTTCAAGTACTACGGCATGATCCCGGGTCAGATGACCCTCAACGCTATCGCCATGATGGTAGCTTTCGCATGCTACCTGCGGGAGGAGCGGATAGAGTTCAGCCTATCTGTCATCCACAAATTGTTCTCCTTCAGGGCGAATAAGGACGGGACCGCTTTTTTTGCGAGCAGCCACGCAAGGTCCACGAGACGGTCAACAAAATCCATTATTGGCCGCAGAAGTTCGTCATCGTGAAGGGACCTTTCGGCAGCGTCCCCCTCTCCCTTGTACAACGCACCGAAATAACCTACCCCCCCCCCCCCGGTGCTCGGTGGTCATGAGGCCGAGCTTTTCAAGTTCATGTCAACCAACTTTGAGGTCGCTTACCTCTGAAGGAACGTCGACTAGCTATCTTATGTACCGCCAGGAGCAGGTTTTACTCGCACGCGCTCTTTTTAACCTTCGTTTTTTGCTTTCCCTTCTAGTCTTGAACCGCTGCTTACTCGTAGGAGAGTGAGACATTCCGCTCTACCCCCCTTTCGCAAAAGTTGGGTCTATCTCGCCCAGCCTTCTTCTCGCCAATTCCTCCGCCAAGGAGTGTCGAGCGCCTGCCTCCACCTGGGATCCTCCTCCCGAGAAGCGGCCCACGCCCGCGTGCCATAGATCGCAATCTCTGCCTCCCCCATCCAAGAAGACGAAGACCCTTCCCCTGACCAAGGGGAAGGAGGTCCTCGAGATTTCACCCGGGGAAGATCGCCAGGCGAGCCTGCCAACAGATAAGGTGGTCGGAGAGTCTACCAAGGCGGTTGTCGGCACCTCAAAGGTGCTGGGTCTGAGGCCCCACCAGAATTTCGGCCTCGATACCAAGCATCTGGACGAGGTCGGCGCGCCCCTGTTGGTTTGGCCTCGATATCAACTCTCCTCCCCTCCTGGGTAGAGCAGGATGTGATTGGCAGTGATGCCTTCGCTTTTTCTTTCAGCCTTTATGGGCGGGAGGACGCGAGTGAATTCAACTCGCTGACTTCCCGGATGATCGCTCAAGAGAGCGCGCAGTCCCAACTCCGCTCTCTGGAGCTCGCTCATATGATGGGCCGGCGCAACTTCCAGACGAAAAGGAAATCCGAGGAGCACAAGCGCGAGCTAAAGGACGCGAAGAAGAAGATCGTGGGCCTGAAGAAGGATAAAAGCTCCGAAGGACTTCAGGATGAGCTGAAGGCCGCGATTGAAGAGGTGGAAATCCTCAAAGACAAATTGGCCATCTCGGATGGCCTCGTAGCCAGCCTCCAGGGCGGAATGGTGAGCCTCACTGGTCAATCGCCTACCTCTTCATTATTATTTTTTACACCTCACCCTAATACTCTTTCTCGCAGGATGCCGAGACCGCCAGCGAGCTTCTCGCTCACACCACCGCCTTGGAGAAGCAAGTGGATGTGCTCAAGGCCCTCAATCTCGAATTAGTCCAGGCAACCCTTCCGCCAAGCCCGAGGTCTTTGAGGGCAAGGCGACTGGAGCAGAAGACGGAGATGCGAGAGGGAGCGCTCCATGCGGCGTGGTTCGCCTTCCGCGCTCTCCAAAGGGCCGGCCTACTCACTGCCGAGGCGGAAGAGCTAACCCTCAAGAACGTTATCCCGGAGCTATTCATGCCCACTAGGGAGCGAGAGCGAGCAGTCCGCTGACGAGCCCTGATACATTGCATTTTCTTTCTTGTTTTTCTCTTCTCTTTTTTGGTTGGCGAGATCGCCGCGGAACTTGTAATGCACTTTCGAGAAATGAAACAAGGGATAATTTTGCATATCTTGAAATTGTCTTTTTATCTTGTCTGCGCCAATGCCTTTTTTCTATGCTCGCGTTAACGTATTTTGTTATGCTCATGCTCATACGCTTAGATGCGCTCGCATCTCAACGCTTAACCTTACTCGCATCCCTGCGTTTAGTCATGCTCGTGCTCGCACATTTCTTATCGGTGATGGTTATAAGGTTCACCGTTTTGTCATACTTTCATTTCGTCCCGCTACTATGCCTCGCGTACACCCAATAAGGCGTTCACGTTGCTTCTCTCGCGCAGAAGCTTTGTTAGATAGACCTTCTGCTTGCTTTTCGCACCTAGGTAAAGCGTGGTTCGCTTCGCGCTTTTGGCTCGCCCAGTGGGGGACCTTGCGAGCAGGGTCGATATTAACCTGCCTCGCTCGCCCAACCCCTGCGTGCGACCAGTGTTGCTTGTTAACTACTGCGCTGACGGACCTCCCTGGCTCGCTAGTTTTAGGCATTGCATATGAATTCTCCAAGTGTTTTGCGAGCCAGGGCCCGACACGATGAGCCTTTCGACCACCGTATTCAGTCTCCTTGCAGTTCCCGTTGGTCTTAAGCGTTTTCCACCTGATGTTGCTTTTTATTTCCCGCGAGCGAGCCCCGAGGCTCGCCCCGTCTAGGCCTTGTCTTGAGAGATTTTCCGAACCAAGCCCATTAACATGAACAACTTGCTTGTCAGCCTCTCCGCGAAATCGACCTGACCCACCAGCTAGTGAGAGCCCGTCGGCGGGATCGTCCGGGGTAATCCAGCATGAATACTTGTTATAATGTCAGCCTCTCCGCGAGATCAACTTGACCCACCGGCTAGTGAGAGCCCGGCAGCGGGATCGTCCGGGGCATTCCAGCATGAATAATTGTTACCTTGCCAGCCTCTCCGTGAGATCAACCTGACCCACGGGCTAGTGAGAGCCCGGCGGCGGGATCGTCTGGGGGCATTCCAGCATGAATACTTGTTACCTTGCCAGCCTCTCTGCGAGATCAACCTGACCCAACGGCTAGTGAGAGCCTGGCAGCGGGATCGTCCGGGGCATTTCAGGATGAATACTTGTTACCCTGCCAGCCTCTCCGTGAGATCAACCTGACCCACCGGCTAGTGAGAGCCCGGCAGCAGGATCGTTCGGGGCAGTCCAGCATGAATACTTGTTACCATGCCAGCCTCTCCGCGAGATCAACCTAACCCACCGGCTAGTGAGAGCCTGGCAGCGGATCATCTGGGGCAATCCAGCATGAAACACTTGAGCACTCCTACTTAGAAAAAACTTCAGAACCAATGTATGGTGAGTCAAACATATAACAAATCAATTACAAAAAGTTCTATGGGTAGAATCGTTTCAGGTCATCCCCGCTCCTGGCCAGGCCGAGGGGTACCCCATCCACATCTCGGAGGTGGTACCCTCCTGATCTAAGCACCTCATCTACAATATAAGGCCCCTCCCATTTGGGATTGAGCTTTCCTACCGCGGATCCTCTCCCAGTCGCGTCTATTGGATCTTACAGTGCCCTTAGAGGGGGGTGAATAAGGGTTTTATGGAATTTAGATCTTAATTAAATTTATCAGAGTTTGAGACTGAAGTTTCAGAATATTTTATAGAAAAATATATTTTAATATTCCAGATAGGATTGTAATGAAGATTCCATTTTAAATAATTGAAACAAAACTTTTTGTTGACTGTTGTCAACGCCTGGCGTTAAGTCCTAACGCTGGGCGTTAGCTCTCCAGAGAATATTCCTCAGAACAAAATGATTGCCACAGTGATTTTACTTATGAAATCTCAAATGAAATACAATTCCAAAAAATCAGAGATAATGAAAATAATTATTGTATTCCAAAGATAATTATACAAATGTTAATTTTAATACTTTGATGAAAATAGAAATTAAGACATTTTTGAAGAGGAAATAAAATCAATTGAATAGAACATTAAAAGACATGATTTTATTTCATAATAAATTGAATACACAAATGTTTAATTTCTATAACGCTAGAAATCAAGGCGAAAAATATGTAAAAACACTTTTTGTTGTTTCACTGGTCCTTCTCCCAAGGACCGGTTGGCTATAGCCTATATATCCCCAGATAAGGCCTCTAGCCACCCCATAGATCTACCCTCGACCAAGTCGCCACGCATAAGGCGCCGAATAACCCCCTAAGCCGCACAAGGACCTAGTCGCCAACACAAGGCGATTTTACCCACAGAATCCTTCCCGGAATCCGACGTTCTCACCGAACGATTTCTCCACACAAATTACAAAAGGAAAAATAAAAGATTACAAGATAAGTAAAGAGAAATTCCCCAAGAAATTCTGAAGGTGAAGACGAAGTCGTTGTAGATGTTGGCATTCTTGAAACGATCGTCCTTCGAATGGAATATGCGTTGTAGACCTTCTCCTTCAAAATCTTCTTTAGATCTTCATGTTAGCCCAAGGGAGATCTCTTAATTGCTGTACACAAACCTCTCTCCAAAGTATCAGAATTCTAGAATCATCTCATCCATTGAGAATGAGAGGGGATGTATATTAAATAGCCACAGAAGCTAACGCACGGCGTTAAGGGATAACGCCAGCGTTAGTGAACGTGCACTATCGTGGCTGAAATCGTGCAACCGTCAAGATCGTGGGAGTTTGTGGATTCAATGCGGGCGTTAAGAGTCAACGATGGCGTTGAGTTGTTCTCCTTCAAATTCGTCGATCGGCCTTCTCATTTCGTCAAACTCAGGTCCAGTTCGTCGAACTCAGGTCCAGTTCATCGAACGCAGGTCCAGTTCATCAAACGCAGGTCCAATTCATCAAACGCATGTCCAGTTCGTCGAACACAGGTCTAGTTCATCGAACATAGGTCCAGTTCGTCGAACGCAGGTCCAGTTCGTGAAACGCAGGCCCTGTTCGTCGAACGCAGTTTCTTCAGGCGGAATTTTGTCGAACGAAGAGCAAAGTTCATCGAATGGCTATCGCCGGCGTTAAGTACTAATGCATGGCGTTGTCTCTTCCTTCTCTCTGCCTTCTCAACGGATTTCTTCTTGACGGCATTTCTTCTCGACGTATTCCTTCTCAACAGAGGTTAACGTTGGGCATTAACAGCTAACGCTGGGCGTTATCTCTCTTTCCAGAGAGTCATCTCCATTCAGAATACTATTCAAGGAATGTGTAGCTATAGTTCTTGTACAACCTGCACACTATAAACACACAAAATACAAGATCAAATACAACACGGTATTTGTTATTCTCAAACCAAGAGATGCGGAACATAGGCTCCAACAATCTCCCCCTTTTGATAATAACAAATACCTGTATGAGAAATTAGTGAACTTAAAACCATTTGTGATTATAGATAAGTGCGGTAATAAGATATGCATGAATAACAGGTTAAGAGCGTGATAGAATTGATAGTGATAATGCATACTTTTTCTTTATGAAGTCCTCCCCCTACATAAGTGTTCTCTTATAATTTATTCCCCAAAATATCTATTTTACTAGATTTCTCAATTTCTTCTCCCCCTTTATTATTAACAAAAGTGGGTAGGGATGAGTGTATATCTTTTAAGATAGATAAGGAACCACTTATTGAAGGATTTTCATGATCGAGCATATGATAGTGTATGCACCTCCTATATTATTACTCCCCCTATAAATATACCCTTTTTGAGTTTAATATTATTATACACTCCCCCTAAATATTAGATTTATGCAATTTAATCTCCCATTTTGGTAGTATCAAAAGAGGGTTTTAAGAGTGAGTATGTAATAAGGAGTAATATGTTCTATGTCGAGAAGAAAAATAGGATGCAATCAAAAGCTTGTTAAATACTACTTGTTGAGAAAAATATAAGCATGATGTAACATATAGTAGTAAGCAACATAGCTAACATGATAAAGTAAGCATTTTATTTTAAGATACCACTTGTTGAAACCATGGTGTTAAAAATAATAGACATGAATGAGCATAAGTGGTAAACTTAGCAAAAGAATATAATAATCACTCTTAAACATAAACATCATTTTTAGAAGATAAAATCATATAAAGGATAATGAGTTTTAAATTTGAAAAGTTGATGTTTGAGTTAAAGATTGAAGAGATGCTATTCCATTAAGATAATATTGCAAGCATGATTTCATAATATCAAGAAAAGATACACAACTACAATGTAATAAAATTTGCATTTCAAGTAAACATAAACATTGTAGTGATCATGCTTTGTTATCTAGTGCATTTACTTAGGTTTGTAGAGATTTAAGTAGATGAGCATTAGGATCCAATTCTCATGAGTAGAAGTTTTATGAAAGATAATGATGTGTACAAAGTAGTGTTTTGATAAAGTATACAAGTGAATCAATCAAACACACATGACATATATATAATGAAATAACACAATATTAAAATACACAAATACTATTACTTCCACAATATTTCAATGCACATAAATAAATAGTACAACTACCAAGGTGCTCTGCACACACAATGCTTATTAAGACTTATCAGGGTGCAAAGTAGTGCTTGGTGGATCACTTTTATACTTTTTAGCTTTATTTTCAATTTTTTTCTATCCGGTGTACTAAAGAGAAGTGGTGTATAAATTGTTTGCTACAAGACACTTTACAATTCTTAGCCAAGGTGCTCAACTTCACCATGCTCATTAAGACTTATCAAGAGGGTGAGTAATGCTTGGTGGAGTTTTCCTTATCATTTATTATTTGCTTTTTAGTTTAGTGACTAAGGACTCTGAATTCACTTGTTTTGCAAACATAGCATTTTATACTACATTTCTCTAATGAATAAGTGCATGAAAGACAAAGAATTGTAATAACCAATTCAATGTTGTGTAGGTAATCTATTTAAGCATTTTAATTATTTATGTTATTACCCAACACAATCAAGTAAGAATGAGATTGTAAACACATGTAGGTTATCAAAAATAAGTGAGTGAATGAATCATTATCAAACATAATACATTACTCATACTTAGAGGCATGCTAAGCATTTCTACGCATGTTTATCTACAATCAATTTCATTGCACATAACAAGATTATATTCAAGGCATGATAAATACAAAATAATGTCTTTTAAGAAACTTGAAAGTTAAATCAAACATTGTATTTAATCTTTAATTGATATAATTAATCATCCTTGACAATGGCAATGAATAACAATCAGTTTTTATAAATTTTTTGAATTTTTTTTATATATGCACAAAATAATAAACACACATAAAGAAAAACATACTTTTGTTCTTTGAAATTGTTTTGTAATTTTGTATTTGTTTTTTTTATATATTCTCTGGAAAACATAGAAGTCCTTAATAGCCCTTTCAGTAAATGATATTCTATGCCAAAGAAATAATGCATGAGAAAATACATATAATAAAAAAAATTTTTTAAGGAAATAAAATTTTGTTTTAAAGGAAATAAAAAGATAAAAAACTTTTTATAAACAGAGAAATAAAACACACACAAAATATTAAAATAATACCAGAAATAATTCAAAACAAAAAAATATTTTGGAGCCAAGGAGCTAATGTCAGGCGTTAACTTCTTAACGTCAAAACAGAACACTAAATTTTGATGTTTTGAAAAATCTTTTTTATGATTCATTTGTATTATAAAGAGACCTTCCTTCAGTTGAAATTTCAGAGTATATTGATTAGATTTGAAAGCTCTTTTAGCATGTTTTAGTGATTTTTCAAGTACTTGTGTTTGGTAAAATCATTAAAGCTCAAAATAATAAAATATGCAAACACAAGATGCAATGTTAGGACAAAGATAAATATGCATGATTTATGTATAAAGAGTGAGATAATATTCATGCAATGAATATAATATAAGTATATCTAAGATCAAGATACCTTAACTACATGACTACACTCTAGCCCCGTACTAAGTGACGGATAGGCCTGAGGAGCTGCACACATGCCATAGGTTGGGGTGTTAATCCCATATGCATACAAAAGATGGCGCTCAACCTAGCACTCTTTCCCCCCAGTGCCTCGCAAGGCCCCACTGGAACCCTCCCCGGTTAAGGACGAGACATGACTTAGAGATTAGGTTTCTAATGCACACAATCCTACGCCCTCGCTATTGTGAGACACATATCATAGGTTTATTGATTATGGACATACTAAGCGTGTAAGCCTTAAATATATTAACTACGGTATAATTGCATGATTAGTTTTGGATTTACACATATATCGAAGATTGTTGATTTTAAATCCATTTAGAATACATTTTATTCATGCAAATAACTACAAAAGAAATTATGATTTTCATATTTTAGTAATATAATTTATTCTAGCATTGCAAAATATATAACTAGCATGGACATTGATTTCTTCCAATAGTAAGTGATGATGCAAGTATTATGAATTACGACAACAAGGTGCAAAGCTAAGTAAAATTTGGACAAATATATAATTGAATTGCATGTATTCAAACATAGAGTTTTAAATTTTCATAGACCTAGAAATAAGTGACAATTCTATTTGATTTCATCTTGTTGATATCAAGTTAATTCATAGGTCTAAAGATAATGAGGTACACGCAAACAATAAAGATGCACATCACACACACAAAATAAGATATGAAACTATAATACCAATTGCAATCATATATTTCATAATTCCTAAGGTTGATAGAATTAGTTGATTTTAAGATAGGTCTTGATGGATCATGAATTATGATATATGATTATAGTGAATTTTAGCATAGGATATTAATAGATCATGGTGGTGATTGTGATTCATATTCATCCTTTTAATATGTAGTGACTGCTTGTAAAGTGAATATTATACTACATATATATAAAGGAAAAAAAATGTTTTGATTATCTGAAATTAGAAGATAATGATACTTAACATAGTAAAATAATTTTTCAGAAAATAATAAAATAGAGAAATCGGAATTTTTTGGAAAATATGCTACCGCCAGCGTTAGTGATAACGCCTGGCGTTAGCAACAGAGTTACAAACTTTGATTTAAAACACATTGTTTTTTATAATATTTGATTTCGATTTTTCTCGATTATGATTTTCAATATAGGGGCTATTATATGCACCAACGAAAAATAGACAAATATGTAATAAGTTGTGCATTTAATATTTTAGCCTAAGACCCCCTAAAAGTCCATTTAAATCCAATTTTGAAAGTAATTTTATTAGTCTTGATAATATCATTTAGCAAACTTAGCATTTAATTTATAATGATAATATAAGACATTTATAGGCAATGGATTTAAAAAGGATAAAACATATAAAAAGAAAAGATAGATCACTTAAAAAAATATGACTTTATTTTCAATTTAATTTAATTTGATTTGTTGAACATTAGGCTTAAAATGAAAGTCATATCTCATGATACATCAAGTGATCATAAACAAGTTCGCTCAAAAATACAAAATAAACAAAAGAAAAAGCAATTAAGCATATCATGAAGTAGAGTAATGATATTTCATTTTTAATTAATTTCTACTTCATGCAATATAATGATTCCTAGTGAATGAGAGATTTAGGTATCCAAAGGGGACCAAGTGTGATGGTTCCTTTGGGTACCCAAATACATCGTGTAGGCTTTTGGAGAGATAGTGATGAATGGGCCTTTACAAGTGGAGTTAGTGTGTCGTTTTTAATTTTAGGCCTCCATTCATACTTTGGTTGTTTATCTTTTAAATTCATATTATGATTATTTGACATCTTTTTGGAATGATAGTTGCTTGAAAAATAATTCATTTGGGATTTATGTTTATTCAAATTATTTTTCAAAATACATTATTGTTGATAATCATAATGAATTTTATTATATTGATTCTGTGAAAGTTTATAAGAGTGATTGTCTTTCTTTAGAAGTGATTGTTGAAAGAGTGGGTTACAATATGTTTTAAAAGATTGATTCTTATTTTGATGATTTTCATTTCCACTCTTTCTTATAGACATACTCTTATAATATGCAGGATAATATTTTGTAGTTTGATTTTCATGAAAAGGAATTTTTAAAATTTGAGTCATGATTGAAAATATATTGAGACTTATAATAGTGATTCTTAAGAATTTTGTGAAGGTCATAATTCTTTTTGAAACTAAACTCCTTTTGAGTTGATGTATGAAAATGGTCCTTTTTAGAAATGATTTTATAAGTTAATTTATCTTTGTTATTCAAAATCTTATGATGAAAGCCATTACTAGAAATTAGAACTTTTTCAACAAAAGATTTTAATTGTCTTAACTTACAAGTTAAAGCATCATTTTCAATTATCAATTTTTCATTATGTTCTTTAGAAACTAAGAGCCCTTTTTCAATATCCTTGAATTTTTCTTTTAATAGATTGCAATCTAAACAAGGAGTAGGAATTTTAACTAAAGAGCATGAAAGTGAATTTAACACATCAATATTTGATTCTACTTTATCGTTTGCTTTTAAAGATTTATTTTCTAAACATAATTTGGAATTAGCATGTTTCAACTTTGAAATTATACGTTTAGAAAATTTAAGCACACGAAATGTACAAATAGAATTTGTTACAAAAAGAGAAGATTTAGATTTTCTTACCTTGCTATAGTTTCCGTCTTCTCTTTTGCTTGATGTTTTGCCATCAATTGAGTTCAATATTGTTTCTCTCTTAGATTGATCTTCCTCCAAGAATGAGTCCTCGTCAATTTCTTCTCTTGGATCCATAAGGAATTCCTCTTGTTCATCATCTGTGGAAGGAAGACTGTAAGTATTCTCAAGAAATTTCTAAACTTCAAAAGCAGTAGGAAATGTATAAATAAGTTTGAAAATATTTTGATCTAATGCACAATATAGATTATTCATTGATTTGGCATTTAAAAACATTTCATATTTATTTAAAATATTTGGGGGCATTTTAATTGTAATATTCCAAACTTCAATATCCAAGGATTTAAGAAATTTTTCCATAAGTATTCTCCACCCATTATAATTTTCACCCATAAATAAGGGTGGACATAATGATTTTTCATTTTCATAAAAATTATCCCCTCTAGAAGATGCGAGATCATGAAGCGCCATTATTCCCGGTTGTGAAGCCGTATTGGAATAACCTATCCTCTGATACCACGTGTTGGATCTTACAGCGCCCTTAGAGGGGGTGTGAATAAGGGTTTATGGAATTTAGATCTTAATTAAATTTATCAGAGTTTGAGACTGAAGTTTCAGAATATTTTATAGAAAAATATATTTTAATATTCTAGATAGGATTGTAATGAAGATTCCTTTTTAAATAATTGAAACAAAACTTTTTGTTGACTGTTGTTAACGCCTGGCGTTAAGTCCTAACGCTGGGCATTAGCTCTCTAGAGAATATTCCTCAGAACAAAAAGATTGCCACAGTGATTTTACTTATGAAATCTCAAATGAAATACAATTCTAGAAAATCAGAGATAATGAAAATAATTATTGTATTTCAAAGATAACTATACAAATGTTAATTTTAATACTTTGATGAAAATAGAAATTAAGACATTCTTGAAGAGGAAATAAAATCAATTGAATAGAACATTAAAAGACATGATTTTATTTCATAATAAATTGAATACACAAATGTTTAATTTCTATAACGCTAGAAATCAATACGAAAAATATGTAAAAACACTTTTTGTTGTTTCACCGGTCCTTCTCCCAAGGACCGGTTGGCTATAGCCAATCTATCCCTAAATAAGGCCTCTAGTAACCCCGTAGATCTACCCTCGACCTAGTCGCCATGCACAAGGCGGCGAATTACCCACTAAGCCGCACAAGGACCTAGTCGTCAACACAAGGCGAATTTACCCACGGAATCCTTCCGGAAATCCGACGTTCTCACCGAACGATTTCTCCACACAAATTAAAAAAGGAAAAATAAAAGATTACAAGATAAGTAAAGAGAAACTCCCCAAGAAATTAGGAAGGTGAAGACGAAGTCGATGTAGATGTTGGCATTCTTGAAACGATCGTCCTTCGTATGGAATATGCGTTGTAGACCTTCTCCTTCAAAATCTTCTTTAGATCTTCATGTTAGCCCAAGGGAGATCTCTTAATTGTTGTACACGAACCTCTCTCCAAAGTATCAGAATTCTGGAATCATCTCATCCATTGAGAATGAGAGGGGCTGTACATTAAATAGCCACGGAAGCTAACGTGCGGCGTTAAGGGATAATGCCAGCGTTAGTAAACATGCACTGTCATGGCTGAAATCGCGCAACCGTCAAGATCGTGATAGTTTGTGGATTCAACGCAGGCGTTAAGAGTCAACGCTGTCGTTGAGTTGTTCTCCTTCAAATTCGTTGATCGGCCTTCTCATTTCGTCGAACGCTGGTCCAGTTCGTCGAACTCAGGTCCAGTTCATCGAACGCGGGTCCAATTCATCAAACGCAGGTCCAGTTCATCGAATGCAGGTCCAGTTCATCGAACGCAGGTCCAGTTCGTCGAACGTAGGCCCTTTTCATCGAACGCAGTTTCTTCAGGCGGAATTTCGTCGAACGGAGAGCAAAGTTCGTCGAACGGCTATCGCCGGCGTTAAGTAATAACGCCTGGCATTGTCTCTGCCTTCTCAACGGATCTCTTCTCGACGGCATTTCTTCTCGACGTATTCCTTCTCAATGGAGGTTAACGCTGGGCGTTAACAGCTAACGCGGGGCGTTAGCTCTCTTTCTAGAGAGTCATCTCCATTCAGAATACTATTCAAGGAATGTGTACCTATAGTTCCTGTACAACCTGCACACTATAAACACACAAAATACAAGATCAAATACAACACAGTATTTGTTATTCTCAAACCAAGAGATGTGGAACATATGCTCCAACAATCTCCCCCTTTTGATAATAACAAATACCTGTATGAGAAATTAGTGAACTTAAAACCATTTGTGTTTATAGATAAGTGCGGTAATAAGATATGCATGAATAATTGGTTAAGAGCGTGATAGAATTGATAGTGATAATGCATACTTTTTCTTTATGAAGTCCTCCCCCTACATAAGTGTTCTCTTATAATTTACTCCCCCTAAATATCTCTTTTACTAGATTTCTCAATTTCTTCTCCCCCTTTGTTATTAACAAAAGTAGGTAGGGATGAGTGTATATCTTTTAAGATAGATAAGGAACCACTTATTGAAGGATTTTCATGATCGATCATATGATAGTGTATGCACCTCCTATATTATTACTCCCCCTACAAATATACCCTTTTTTAGTTTAATATTATTATAATTCACTCCCCCTAAATATTTGATTTATGCAATTTAATCTCCCCTTTTGGTAGTAACAAAAGAGGGTTTTAGGAGTGAGTATGTAATAAGGAGTAATATGTTCTATCTTGAGAAGAAAAATAGGATGCAATCAAAAGCTTGTTAAATACTACTTGTTGAGAAAAATATAAGCATGATGTAACATATAGTAGTAAGCAACATAGCTAACATGATAAAGTAAGCATTTTATTTTAAGATACCACTTGTTGAAACCATGGTGTTAAAAATAATAGACATGAATGAGCATAAGTGGTAAACTTAGCAAAAGAATATAATAAGCACTCTTAAACATAAACATCATTTTTAGAAGATAAAATCATATAAAGGATAATGAGTTTTAAATTTGAAAAGTTGATGTTTGAGTTAAAGATTGAAGAGATGTTATTCCATTAAGATAATATTGCAAGCATGATTTCATAATATCAAGAAAAGATACACAAACTACAATGTAATAAAATTTGCATTTCAAGTAAACATAAACATTGTAGCGATCATGCATTGTTATCTAGTGCATTTACTTAAGTTTGTAGAGATTTGAGTAGATGAGCATTAGGATCCAATTCTCATGAGTAGAAGTTTTATGAAAGATAATGATGTGTACAAAGTAGTGTTTTGATAAAGTATACAAGTGAATCAATCAAAAACACATGACATATATATAATGAAATAACACAACATTAAGATACACAAATACTATTACTTCCACAATATTTCAATGCACATGAATAAATAGTATAACTATCAAGGTGCTCTGCACACACAATGCTTATTAAGACTTATCAGGGTGCAAAGTAGTGCTTGGTGGATCACTTTTGTACTTTTTAGCTTTATTTTCAAATTTTTTTTGATCCGGTGTACTAAAGAGAAGTGGTGTATAAATTGTTTGCTACAAGACAATTTACAATTCTTAGCCAAGGTGCTCAACCTCACCATGCTCATTAAGACTTATCAGGAGGGTGAGTAGTGCTTGGTGGAGTTTTCCTTGTCATTTATTATTTGCTTTTTAGTTTAGTGACTAAGGACTCTGAATTCACTTATTTTGCAAACATAGCATTTTAAACCACATTTCTCTAATGAATAAGTGCATGAAAGACAAAGAATTGTAATAACCAATTCAATGATCCGGTGTACTAAGTGACGGATGGGCATGAGGAGCTGCACACATACCGTAGGTTGGGGTGTTAATCCCATATGCATACAAAAGACGACGCTCAACCTAGCACTCTTTCCCCCCAGTACCTCGCAAGGCCCCACTTGAACCCTCCCCGGTTAAGGACAAGACATGACTTAGAGGTTAGGTCTCTAATGCACACAATCCTACGCCCTCGCTATTGTGAGACACATGTCATAGGTTTATTGATTATGGACATACTAAGCATGTAAGCCTTAAATATATTAACTATGGTATAATTGCATGATTAGTTTTGGATTTACACTTATATCGAAGATTGTTGATTTTAATTCCATTTAGAATACATTTTATTCATGCAAATAACTACAAAAGAAATTATGATTTTCATATTTTACTAATATAATTTATTCTAGCATTGCAAGATATATAACTAGCATGGACATTGATTTCTACCAATAGTAAGTGATGATGCTAGTAATATGAATTACGACAACAAGGTGCAAAGCTAAGTAAAATTTGGACAAATATATAATTGAATTGCATGTATTCAAACATAGAGTTTTAAATTTTCATAGACCTAGAAATAAGTGACAATTCTATTTGATTTCATCTTGTTGATATCAAGTTAATTCATAAGTCTAAAGGTAATGAGATACATGCAAACAATAAAGATGCACATCACACACACAAAATAAGATATAAAACTATAATACCAATTGCAATCATATATTTCATAATTCCTAAGGTTGATAGAATTAGTTGATTTTAAGATAGGTCTTGATGGATCATGAATTATGATATATGATTATAGTGAATTTTAGCATAGGATATTAATAGATCATAGTGGTGATTGTGATTCATATTTATCCTTTTAATATGTAGTGACTGCTTGTAAAGTGAATATTATACTACATATATATAAAGGAAAAAAATGTTTTGATTATCTGAAAGTAGAAGATAATGATACTTATCATGGTAAAATAATTTTTCAGAAAATAATAAAATAGAGAAATTGGAATTTTAAAACACATTGTTTTTTAAAACACATTGTTTTTTATATTATTTGATTCCGATTTTTCTCGATTATGATTTTCAATATAGGGGCTATTATATGAACCAACGAAAAATAGACAAATATGTAATAAGTTGTGAATTTAATATTTTAGCCTAAGACCCCTAAAAGTCCATTTAAATCTAATTTTGAAAGTAATTTCATTAGTCTTGATAATATCATTTAGCAAACTTAGCATTTAATTTATAATGATAATATAAGACATTTATAGGCCATGGATTTGAAAAGGATAAAACATATAAAAAGAAAAGATAGATCACTTAAAAAAATATGACTTTATGTTCAATTTAATTTAATTTGATTTGTTGAACATTACGCTTAAAATGAAAGTCATATCTCATGATACATAAAGTGATCATAAACAAGTTCGCTCAAAAATACAAAATAAACAAAAGGAAAAGCAATTAAGCATATCATGAAGTAGAGTAATGATATTTCATTTTTAATTAATTTCTACTTCATGCAATATGATGATTCCTAGTGAATGAGAGATTTAGGTATCCAAAGGGGACCAACTGTGAGGGTTCCTTTGGGTACCAAAATACATCGTGTAGGCTTTTGGAGAGATAGTGATGAATGGGCCTTTACAAGTGGAGTTAGTGTGTCATTTTTAATTTTGGGCCTCCATTCATACTTTGGTTGTTTATCTTTTAAATTCATATTATGATTATTTGACATCTTTTTGGAATGATAGTTGTTTGAAAAATAATTCATTTGGGATTTATGTTTATTCAAATTATTTTTCAAAATACATTGATGTTGATAATCATAATGAATTTTATTATATTGATTCTTTGAAAGTTTATTAGAGTGATTGTCTTTCTTTAGAAGTGATTGTTGAAAGAGTGGGTTACAATATGTTTAAAAGATTGATTCTTATATTGATGATTTTCATTTCCACTCTTTCTTATAGACATACTCTTATAATATGAAGGATAATATTTTGTAGTTTGATTTTCATGAAAAGGAGTTTTTAAATTTGAGTCATGATTGAAAATATATTGAGACTTATAATAGTGACTCTTAAGAATTTTGTGAAGGTCATAATTCTTTTTGAAACTAAACTCCTTTTTAGTTGATGTATGAAAATGGTCCTTTTTAGAAATGATTTTGTAAGTTAATTTATCTTTGTTATTGAAAATCTTATGATGAAAGTCATTACTAGAAATTAGAACTTTTTCAACAAAAGATTTTAATTGTCTTAACTTACAAGTTAAAGCATCATTTTCAATTATCAATTTTTCATTATGTTCTTTAGAAACTAAGAGCCCTTTTTCAATATCCTTGAATTTTTCTTTTAATAGATTGCAATCTAAACAAGGAGTAGGAATTTGAACTAAAGAGCATGAAAGTGAATTTAACACATCAATATTTGATTCTACTTTATCGTTTGCTTTTAAAGATTTATTTTCTAAACGTAATTTGGAATTAGCATGTTTCAACTTTGAAATTATACGTTTAGCAAATTTACTCAGATGAAATGTACAAATAGAATTTGTTACAAAAAGAGACGATTTAGATTTTCTTACCTTGCTATAGTTTCCGTCTTCTCTTTTGCTTGATGTTTTGCCATCAATTGAGTTCAATATTGTTTCTCTCTTAGATTGATCTTCCTCCAAGAATGAGTCCTCATCGATTTCTTCTCTTGGATCCATAAGGAATTCCTCTTGTTCATCATCTGTGGAAGGAAGACTGTAAGTATTCTCAAGAAATTTCTAAACTTCAAAAGCAGTAGGAAATGTATAAATAAGTTTGAAAATATTTTGATCTAATGCACAATATAGACTATTCATTGATTTGGCATTTAAAAACATTTCATATTTATTTAAAATATTTGGGGGCATTTTAATTGTAATATTCCAAACTTCAATATCCAAGGATTTAAGAAATTTTTCCATAAGTATTCTCCACCCATTATAATTTTCACCCATAAATAATGGTGGACATAATGATTTTTCATTTTCATAAAAATTATCCCCTCTAGAAGATGTGATATTTTATAGAAAAATATATTTTAATATTCTAGATAGGATTGTAATGAAGATTCCTTTTTAAATAATTGAAACAAAACTTTTTGTTGATTGTTGCTAACGCCTGGCGTTAAGTCCTAACGCTGGGCGTTAGCTCTCCAGAGAATATTCCTCAGAACAAAAAGATTGCCACAGTGATTTTAGTTATGAAATCTCAAATGAAATACAATTCCAGAAAATCAGAGATAATGAAAATAATTATTGTATTTCAAAGATAATTATACAAATGTTAATTTTAATACTTTGATGAAAATAGAAATTAAGACATTCTTGAAGAGGAAATAAAATCAATTGAATAGAACATTAAAAGACATGATTTTATTTAATAATAAATTGAATACACAAATGTTTAATTTCTATAACGCTAGAAATCAATGCAAAAAATATGTAAAAACACTTTTTGTTGTTTCACCGGTCCTTCTCCCAAGGACCGTTTGGCTATAGCCTATCTATCCCCAGATAAGGCCTCTAGTCACCCCCTAGATCTACCCTCGACCTAGTCGCCATGCATAAGGCGGCGAATTACCCCCAAAGCTGCATAAGGACCTAGTCGCCAACACAAGGCAAATTTACCCACGGAATCCTTCCCGGAATCCGACGTTCTCACCGAATGATTTCTCCACACAAATTACAAAAGGAAAAATAAAAGATTACAAGATAAGTAAACGGAAACTCCCTAAGAAATTTTGAAGGTGAAGATGAAGTCGATGTAGATGTTGGCATTCTTGAAACGATCGTCCTTCATATGGAATATGCGTTGTAGACCTTCTCCTTCAAAATCTTCTTTAGATCTTCATGTTAGCCCAAGGGAGATCTCTTAATTGTTGTACACGAACCTCTCTCCAAAGTATCAGAATTCTGGAATCATCTCATCCATTGAGAATGAGAGGGGATGTACATTAAATAGCCACAGAAGCTAACACACTGCGTTAAGGGATAACGCCAGCGTTAGTGAACGTGCAATGTCGTGGTTGAAATCGCGCAACCGTCAAGATCGTGGCAGTTTATGGATTCAACGTGGGCGTTAAGAGTCAACGTTGGCGTTGAGTTATTCTCCTTCAAATTCAGCGATCAGCCTTCTCATTTCGTCGAACGCAGGTCCAGTTTGTTGAACTCAGGTCCAGATCGTCGAACGCAGGTCCAATTCGTCGAACGTAGGTCCAGTTCGTCGAACGCAGGTCCAGTTCGTCGAACGTAGGTCCAGTTTGTCGAACGCAGGTCAAGTTCGTCGAACGCAGGCCCTGTTCGTCGAACGCAGTTTGTTCAGGCAGAATTTCATTGAACGGAGAGCAAAGTTCATCGAATGGCTATCGCTGGCATTAAGTACTAACACCTGGCAGTGTCTCTGTCTTCTCTCGGCCTTCTCAACGGATTTCTTTTCGGCGGCATTTCTTCTCGACGTATTCCTTCTCAACTGAGGTTAACGTTGAGCGTTAACAGCTAACGCGGGGCGTTAGCTCTCTTTCCAGAGAGTCATCTCCATTCAGAAAAATATTCAAGGAATGTGTAGCTATAGTTCCTGTACAACCTGCACACTATAAACACACAAAATACAAGATCAAATACAACACAGTATTTGTTATTCTCAAACCAAGAGATGCGGAACATAGGCTCCAACAATCTCCCCCTTTTGATAATAACAAATACCTGTATGAGAAATTAGTGAACTTAAAACCATTTGTGTTTATAGATAAGTGCGGTAATAAGATATGCATGAATAATAGGTTAAGAGCGTGATAGAATTGATAGAGATAATGCATACTTTTTCTTTATGAAGTCCTCCCCTACGTAAGTGTTCTCTTATAATTTACTCCCGCTAAATATCTATTTTACTAGATTTCTCAATTTCTTCTCCCCCTTTGTTATTAACAAAAGTGGGTAGGGTTGAGTGTATATCTTTTAAGATAGATAAGGAACCACTTATTGAAGGATTTTCATGATCGGGCATATGATAGTGTATGCACCTCTTATATGATTACTCCCCCTACAAATATACCCTTTTTTTAGTTTAATATTATTATAATGCAATCCCCCTAAATATTAGATTTATGTAATTTAATCTCCCATTTTGGTAGTATCAAAAGAGGGTTTTAGGAGTGAGTATGTAATAAGGAGTAATATGTTCTATGTCGAGAAGAAAAATAGGATGCAATCAAAAGCTTGTTAAATACTACTTGTTGAGAAAAATATAAGCATGATGTAACATATAGTAGTAAGCAACATAGCTAACATGATAAAGTAAGCATTTTACTTTAAGATACCACTTGTTGAAACCATGGTGTTAAAAATAATAGACATGAATGAGCATAAGTGGTAAACTTAGCAAAAGAATATAATAAGCACACTTAAACATAAACATCATTTTTAGAAGATAAAATCATATAAAGGATAATGAGTTTTAAATTTGAAAAGTTGATGTTTGAGTTAAAGATTGAAGAGATGTTATTCCATTAAGATAATATTGCAAGCATGATTTCATAATATCAAGAAAAGATACACAAACTACAATGTAATAAAATTTGCATTTCAAGTAAACATAAATATTGTAGCGATCATGCTTTGTTATCTAGTGCATTTACTTAAGTTTGTAGAGATTTGAATAGATGAGCATTAGGATCCAATTCTCATGAGTAGAGGTTTTATGAAAGATAATGATGTGTACAAAGTAGTGTTTTGATAAAGTATACAAGTGAATCAATCAAAAACACATGACATATATATAATGAAATAACACAACATTAAAATACACAAATACTATTACTTCCACAATATTTCAATGCACATAAATAAATAGTACAACTACCAAGGTGCTCTGCACACACAATGCTTATTAAGACTTATCAGGGTGCAAAGTAGTGCTTGGTGGATCACTTTTATACTTTTTAGCTTTATTTTCAATTTTTTTTGATCTGGTGTACTAAAGAGAAGTGGTGTATAAATTGTTTGCTACAAGACACTTTACAATTCCAAGCCAAGGTGCTCAACCTCACCATGCTCATTAAGACTTATCAGGAGGGTGAGTAGTGCTTGGTGGAGTTTTCCTTGTCATTTATTATTTGCTTTTTAGTTTAGTGACTAAGGACTCCGAATTCACTTGTTTTGCAAACATAGCATTTTAAACCACATTTCTCTAATGAATAAGTGCATGAAAGACAAAGAATTGTAATAACCAATTCAATGATTTGTAGGCAATCTATTTAAGCATTTTAATTATTTATGTTATTACACTACACAATCATGTAAGAATAAGATTGTAAACACATGTAGGTTATCAAAAATAAGTGAGTGAATGAATCATTATCAAACATAATACATTACTCATACTTAAAGGCATGCTAATTGTTTCTACACATATTTATCTACAATCAATTTCATTGCACATAACAAGATAATATTCAAGGCATGATAAATACAAAACAATGTCTTTTAAGACACTTGAAAGTTAAACCAAACATTGTATTTAATCTTTAATTGATATAATTAATCATCCTTGACAATGGCAATGAATAACAATCAGTTTTTATAAAAAATTAGAATTTTTTTATATATGCACAAAACAATAAACAGACATAAAGAAAAACATATTTTTGTTCTTTGAAATTGTTTTGTAATTTTGTATTTGCTTTTTTATATATATTCTCTGGAAAACATAGAAGTCTTTAATAGCCCTTTCAGTAAATAATATTCTATGTCAGAGAAATAATGCATGAGAAAATACATATAATAAATTTTTTTTTAAAAAAAATAAAATTTTGTTTTAAAGGAAATAAAAAGATAAAAAACTTTTTACAAACAGAGAAATTAAACACACACAAAATATTAAAATAATACCAGAAATAATTCAAAACAAAAAAATTATTTTGGAGCCAAGAAGCTAACGTTAGGCGTTAACTTCTTAATGCCAAAACAGAACACTAAATTTTGATGTTTTGAAAAATCTTTTTTATTATTCATTTGTATTATAAAGAGACTTTCCTTCAGTTGAAATTTCAGAGTATATTGATTAGATTTGAAAGCTCTTTTAGCATGTTTTTAGTGATTTTTAAGTACTTGTGTTTGGTAAAATCATTAAAGCTCAAAATAATTAAATATGCAAACACAAGATGCAATGTTAGGACAAAGATAAATATGCATGATTTATGTATAAAGAGTGAGATAATGTTTATGCAATGAATATAATATAAGTATATCTAAGATCAAGATACCTTAACTACATGACTACACTCTAGCCCCGTACTAAGTGACGGATGGGCATGAGGAGCTGCACACATACCGTAGGTTGGGGTGTTAATCCCATATGCATACAAAAGACGACGCTCAATCTAGCACTCTTTCCCCCCAGTGCCTCGCAAGGCCCCACTGGAACCCTCCCCGGTTAAGGACAAGACATGACTTAGAGGTTAGGTCTCTAATGCACACAATCCTACGCCCTCGCTATTGTGAGACACATGTCATGGGTTTATTGATTATGGACGTACTAAGCGTGTAAGCCTTAAATATATTAACTATGGTATAATTGCATGATTAGTTTTGGATTTACACTTATATCGAAGATTGTTGATTTTAAATCCATTTAGAATACATTTTATTCATGCAAATAACTACAAAAGAAATTATGATTTCCACGCTCCGATCCGCAGCCGCAATTCACTGCCATTTGGGGCGGTGGTTGGCGGGCGCGGATTGCAGCGCCCGCCGCTAAAAATGGAAAAAAAAAGCTCTCCCCCAACCGCAGGGGAGCTGTCGCGGTTGCGGAAGGGGGTTGCGGATGGAGGATCGACGCTCCCAACCCCTGCGCCAAACAGAGCCCTAGAAATAAGTGACAATTCTATTTGATTTCATCTTGTTGATATCAAGTTAATTCATAGGTCTAAAGATAATGAGATACATGCAAACAATAAAGATGCACATCACACACACAAAATAAGATATGAAATTATAATACCAATTGTAATCATATATTTCATAATTCCTAAGGTTGATAGAATTAGTTGATTTTAAGATAGGTCTTGATGGATCATGAATTATGATATATGATTATAGTGAATTTTAGCATAGGATATTAATAGATCATGGTGGTGATTGTGATTCATATTCATCCTTTTAATATGTAGTGACTGCTTGTAAAGTGAATATTATACTACATATATATAAAGGAAAAAAATGTTTTGATTATCTGAAAGTAGAAGATAATGATACTTAACATGGTAAAATAATTTTTCAGAAAATAATAAAATAGAGAAATCGGAATTTTTTGGAAAATATGCTACCGCCAGCGTTAGTGATAACGCCTGGCGTTAGCAACAGAGTTACAAAATTTTATTTAAAACACGTTGTTTTTTATATTATTTGATTCCGATTTTTCTCGATTATGATTTTCAATATAGGGGTTATTATATGCACCAACGAAAAATAGACAAATATGTAATAAGTTGTGAATTTAATATTTTAGCCTAAGACCCCTAAAAGTCCATTTAAATCTAATTTTGAAAGTAATTTCATTAGTCTTGATAATATCATTTAGCAAACTTAGCATTTAATTTATAATGATAATATAAGACATTTATAGGCAATGGATTTAAAAAGGATAAAACATATAAAAAAAAAAAGATAGATCACTTAAAAAAATTATGACTTTATGTTCAATTTAATTTAATTTGATTTGTTGAACGTTAGGCTTAAAATGAAAGTCATATCTCATGATGCATAAAGTGATCATAAACATGTTCGCTCAAAAATACAAAATAAACAAAAGAAAAAGCAATTAAGCATATCATGAAGTAGAGTAATGATATCTCATTTTTAATTAATTTCTACTTCATGCAATATGATGATTCCTAGTGAATGAGAGATTTAGGTATCCAAAGGGGACCAAGTGTGATGGTTCCTTTGGGTACCCAAATACATCGTGTAGGCTTTTGGAGAGATAGTGATGAACGGGCCTTTACAAGTGGAGTTAGTGTGTCGTTTTTAATTTTGGGCCTCCATTCATACTTTGGTTGTTTATCTTTTAAATTCATATTATGATTATTTGACATCTTTTTGGAATGATAGTTGTTTGAAAAATAATTCATTTGGGATTTATGTTTATTCAAATTATTTTTCAAAATACATTAATGTTGATAATCATAATGAATTTTATTATATTGATTCTTTGAAAGTTTATAAGAGTGATTGTCTTTCTTTAGAAGTGATTGTTGAAAGAGTGGGTTACAATATATTTTAAAAGATTGATTCTTGTTTTGATGATTTTCATTTCCACTCTTTCTTATAGACATACTCTTATAATATGAAGGATAATATTTTGTAGTTTGATTTTGATGAAAAGGAGTTTTTAAATTTGAGTCATGATTGAAAATATATTGAGACTTATAATAGTGACTCTTAAGAATTTTGTGAAGGTCATAATTCTTTTTGAAACTAAACTCCTTTTGAGTTGATGTATGAAAATGGTCCTTTTTAGAAATGATTTTGTTAGTTAATTTATCTTTGTTATTCAAAATCTTATGATGAAAGTCATTACTATAAATTAGAACTTTTCAACAAAAGATTTTAATTGTCTTAACTTACAAGTTAAAGCATCATTTTCAATTATCAATTTTTCATTATGTTCTTTAGAAACTAAGAGCCCTTTTTCAATATCCTTGAATTTTTCTTTTAATAGATTGCAATATAAACAAGGAGTAGGAATTTTAACTAAAGAGCATGAAAGTGAATTTAACACGTCAATATTTGATTCTACTTTATCGTTTGCTATTAAAGATTTATTTTCTAAACGTAATTTGGAATTAGCATGTTTCAACTTTGAAATTATACGTTTAGCAAATTTAAGCACATGAAATGTACAAATAGATTTTGTTACAAAAAGAGAAGATTTAGATTTTCTTACCTTGTTATAGTTTTCGTCTTCTCTTTTGCTTGATGTTTTGCCATCAATTGAGTTCAATATTGTTTCTCTCTTAGATTGATCTTCCTCCAAGAATGAGTCCTCGTCGATTTCTTCTCTTAGATCCATAAGGAATTCCTCTTGTTCATCATCTATGGATGGAAGACTGTAAGTATTCTCAAGAAATTTCCAAACTTCAAAAGTAGTAGGAAATGTATAAATAAGTTTGAAAATATTTTGATCTAATGCACAATATAGACTATTCATTGATTTGGCATTTAAAAGCATTTCATATTTATTTAAAATATTTGGGGTCATTTTAATTGTAATATTCCAAACTTCAATATCCAAGGATTTAAGAAATTTTTCCATAAGTATTCTCCACCCATTATAATTTTCACCCATAAATAATGGTGGACATAATGATTTTTCATTTTCATAAAAACTATCCCCTCTAGAAGATGCGAGATCATGAAGCGCCATTATTCCCGGTTGTGAAGCCGTATTGGAATAACCTACCCTCTGATACCACGTGTTGGATCTTACAGCGCCCTCGGAGGGGGGTGAATAAGGGTTTTATGGAATTTAGATCTTAATTAAATTTATAAGAGTTTGAGACTGAAGTTTCAGAATTTTGTTATAGAAAAATATATTTTAATATTCCAGATAGGATTGTAATGAAGCTTTTTAAATAATTGAAACAAAACTTTTTGTTGACTGTTGCTAACGCCTGACGTTAAGTCCGAACGCTTGGCGTTAGCTCTCCAGAGAATATTCCTCAGAACAAAAAGATTGTCACAGTGATTTTACTTATGAAATCTCAAATGAAATACAATTCCAAAAAATCAGAGATAATGAAAATAATTATTGTATTTCAAAGATAATTATACAAATGTTAATTTTAATACTTTGATGAAAATAGAAATTAAGACATTCTTGAAGAGGAAATAAAATCAATTGAATAGAACATTAAAAGACATGATTTTATTTCATAATAAATTGAATACACAAATGTTTAATTTCTATAACGCTAGAAATCAAGGCGAAAAATACGTAAAAACACTTTCTGCTGTTTTACCGGTCCTTCTCCCAAGGACCGGTTGGCTATAGCCTATCTATGCCTAGATAAGGCCTCTAGCCACCCCCTAGATCTACCCTTGACCTAGTCGACATGCACAAGGCGGCGAATTACCCCCTAAGATGCACAAGGACCTAGTCGCCAACACAAGGCGAATTTACCCACGGAATCCTTCCCGGAATCCGACGTTCTCACCGAACGATTTCTCCACACAAATTACAAAAGGAAAAATAAAAGATTACAAGATATGTAAAGAGAAACTCCCCAAGAAATTTTGAAGGTGAAGACAAAGTCGATGTAGATGTTGGCGTTCTTGAAACGATCGTCCTTCGTATGGAATATGCGTTGTAGACCTTCTCCTTCAAAATCTTCTTTAGATCTTCATGTTAGCCCAAGGGAGATCTCTTAATTGCTGTACACGAACCTCTCTCCAAAGTATCAGAATTCTGGAATCATCTCATACATTGAGAATGAGAGGGGATGTACATTAAATAGCCACGGAAGCTAACGTGCGGCGTTAAGGGATAACGCCAGCGTTAGTGAACGTGCACTGTCGTAGCTGAAATCGCACAACTATCAAGATCGTGGCAGTTTGTGGATTCAACGCAGGTGTTAAGAGTCAACGCTAGCGTTGAGTTGTTTTCCTTCAAATTCGTCGATCGTCCTTCTCATTTCGTCGAACGCAGGTCCAGTTCGTCGAACTCGGGTCCAGTTCGTCGAACGCATGTCCAGTTCGTCGAACGCGGGTCCAATTCATCGAACGCAGGTCCAGTTCATCGAACGCAGGTCTAGTTCGTCAAACGCAGTTCCAGTTCATCGAACGCAGGTCCAGTTCATCGAACGCAGGCCCTGTTCGTCGAACGCAGTTTCTTCAGGCAGAATTTTGTCGAACGGAGAGCAAAGTTCGTAGAACGGCTATCGCCGGTGTTAAGTACTAACGCCTGGCATTGTCTCTGCCTTCTCAATGGATTTCTTCTCGACGGCATTTCTCCTCGACGTATTCCTTCTCAACGGAGGTTAATGCTGGGTGTTAACAGCTAACGCGGGGCATTAGCTCTCTTTCCAGAGAGTCGTCTCCATTCAGAATACTATTCAACGAATGTGTAGCTATAGTTCCTGTATAACCTGCACACTATAAACACACAAAATACAAGATCAAATACAACACGGTATCTGTTATTCTCAAACCAAGAGATGCGGAACATAGGCTCCAACAGCGTCAACCTTCTTCAGCACCAGGTCTCCCTTCTCGAACTGTTTTATTCGGATATGCTTGTCAAAGTACCGAGCCATCCGCCGGTTGACTTCCTCTTGCACGGACGGTGGCTAAGTCCCAGAGCTCTTCCACCGGGTCTAGAGATATCCTTTGTTCGGCCCCGTTCTCCACCAACCATTCTTCATCCCCTTCACTTGTGGCAACCACCCTGGGGGATTTCACTTCGAACTCTATTGGGAGTACGGCCTCGGACCCATGGGAGAGCTTGAACAGAGTCTCCCCGGTGGCCGTGTTTGGGGTGGTCCTCAAGGCCAGAGGACCGAGGGTAACTGCTCTACCCAGTTCCCCATGAGGTTCTCGACCTTCTTCTTCAGCAAGTTCACAATAATTTTGTTTGCCTCCTCCACTTGTCCATTGCTCCTCGGGTGGTGGACTGACGCAAACCAAAGGTCTATGCCGAGCTGGGTGCATAAGCTGACGAAATCATCGCTGGCAAACTGCGGCCCATTGTCTGTAACTATGGCTAGTGGTAGCTCGTGCCTATATATTATCTCACCTCATATGAAATTTCTAACTACTTGGGACGTTACCTTGGCCAGCGCCTTCACCTCCAGCCACTTGGAGAAATAATCAATCATTACCAATAAGAACATTCTTTGGCCACTCGCTTGCGTGAAAGGACCCACCAGGTCCAAACCCCATATAGCAAAGGGCCAGGGAGCTATGATGGTTCGGAGTCTTTGGGCTGGCAAGAGCTAGAGATGAGCGAACAGTTGACACTATGAGCACTTTCTTGCGAACTCTGCCACATCCTTGCTGAGGGTAGGCCAAAAGTATCCTTGCCTCAACACTCTCCCCTCCAAGATTCGGCTCCCGGAGTGGCTGCCACACTCCCCCGAGTGGATTTCCTCCAGGGCCCTTGGGACTTCCTCATTTGTTACACAACGGGTCAGGAGCCTCGAAAGCGTTTTCCTGTATATTCCTCCTGCATGCAAGGATTAATATGTTGATTTATACCTGAAACGCTGCTTATCCACATCCCACTCGGGGAACTTCCCCTATGTCAGGAAGGTGATGAAGGGGTCCATCCATGATGCCTGCTAGTCCACCTCCATTAGCTCCCCCTCCTCGATGGATGGTCGGAAGAGATCCGACACCATCCCCCCTGCCTTGGGACCGAACTTGGCCAGGAGGTCCGCCGCGGCACTCTCCTCCCTTGGCACGTGACAGATCGAGAAGGTCTGAAACTGCCCTATGAGCCCCTTGACCTTTTCCAAGTACCACTGAAGAGTAGACTCCTTTACCTCGAACTCCCCCTAACCTGGCAAGCCACCACCTTGGAGTCTGTCGAGACCTCCACCTCTTGCACTCCTAACTCCTGGGCTAGCCGCAGGCCTGCTATCACTGCCTCGTACTCGGCCTGGTTGTTGGTGAGGGGGAAGTCAATATTGATTGCCTGCTCGATCCTCGTCCCTTGGGGGCTTACCAAAACAACCCCTCCCCCAAATGAATGCTTTCCTGAGGCCCCGTCAACCAACATCCTCCAGGCCACCGAGTTGGGCGGCTCGGGCTCTTCCACCTCGGTTACATAATCTGCCAGGAAGCCCGCCACCGCTTGGGCTTTTATGGACAACTTGGGCACATACGAAATATCGAATTCACTTAGCTCCACCGACCACTTAGCTAGCCCTCCCGAGTGCTCCACCCCTTCCATGATTTTGTGAAGGGGTGGTCGGTCACCACCTTGATCAGATGCGCTTGGAAATAAGGCCGGAGCTTCCGAGCCGACAGCACCAAGGCGAAGGCCAACTTCTCTAGGATGGGGTACCGAAGCTTTGCCTTCCTCAGTACTCGGCTAACATAGTAGATTGGGAGTTTTCTTCTTCCTTCTTCCCGGACCAGCACCGAACTCATTGCCTCGAGTCCCACCACCAGGTAACAAGTCCTCTCCCTATCTTCGGCCCTTGCAGCAATGGATCTTGGGTCAATTGTTCCTTCAGCGCTTTAAAAGCTTTTTCACACTCAAGGGTTCATTCAAACTTTTGGTTCCCCCGCAGCACCATAAAGAAGGGTGCACACTTCTCTCCCTCCCTGGAGAGGAACCTACTAAGCCTGACCAACTTCCCTGTGAGGCATTGAACCTCCTTCGCATTCCTTGGTGACCCTAACTCTATGATGGCCTTAACTTTGTCTGGATTAGGCTCCACTCCCGATGGGGTGAGCAAGTGGCCTAGAAACTTCCCCGGCTAGCCCCGAAGACACACATCTGGGGGTTGAGTTTAATCTTGAATTTTCTCAATGTCCCGAAGGTTTCTTCAAGATCACGGAGGTGGGACTCAAGGTCTCGACTTTTCACCATGAGGTCATCCACGTAGACCTCCAGGTTTCTACCTCTTTGTTATCAAAAAATCCGGTCCATCATCTGTTGGTAAGTCACCCCTGCATTCTTTAACCCGAAGGGCATCATTTTGTAACAATAACACTCATCCCCCGTGATGAAAGAGACATCATTGACGTCGGGGGGATGCATGCGGATTTGATGGTAACCTAAAAAAGCATCTCAAAAAGACATCACAGAGAAACCGACGGTCAAGTCGACCAGCGCGTCGATTCGAGGCAAGGGGTAGCAATCCTTGGGGCATGATTTATTAAGTAAAGAAAAGTCAACGCACATTCTCCACTTACCTCCCCCTTCTTTACCATAATCACATTGGAGACCCAGCCTGGGTACTGGATCTCTGATACAAACCTTGTTTGGAGGAGCTTACCCACCTCCTCTCGGATGGGATCGAGGTTTAGGTGATGGCAAGCCACATCTGCATCGATCTCGGACATCTCTGCCATGCTCCAAACGAAGACATCCATATTCTCCTGCATGCAGGCCAGGATTTGCTTCTGCTCCTCTGGGCTGAGCTCCCCGATGATCTTGACTTTTTCCACCACCCCCGCTCGGGTGGTGACCTCGAGCACCAATACCTCATCCACGGCCTCCAGCCGGGACTGCTCCCCCCAATCACCCTTTTTTTCCTTGCTGTGAACTAGCGCTTCGGCCTCCTCCTCCTTTCTCCCTTCCTGAACTTCCATCAATTCTTCTGCCCCTCCTTCCCGGGCCTCCCCTTCCTCTTCTTTCCTCTCCTTCTCCTCCTCCATCTGCTCTTCCGCCCCTTCCTCCTGGGCCTGACCTTCTCCTACTCTCTCCTACTCTACCACCATCAGCTCTTCCGCCCCTCCATCCTGGGCCTGACTTTCTGCTACTCTCTCCTCCTCTACCACCATCAGCTTTTCTGCCCCTCCTTCCTGGGCCTCCCCTTCCTCTTCTCTCCTTTCTTCCTCCCCTGCCTCCTCGAGCCTTGTCGGATCCTCCATCTACCGATCCCATTCTTCTGCCTCAGCCATCCAGGAGATGGTGTTCACGACAGTCACATAGCAATGCCTGGACACCTTCGGATCTCCCCTTATCTGGACTTGGACTCCTCCCGCGTTGAACTTAAGGCATTGATGGAAGGTGGAGGGGATGCAGCGGAACACACTGATGAGCGGTCATCCGAAGATGGTGTTGTAGTTGCTGGGGGCATCTACTATGACAAAGCGGCAATTCCTGGACTGCCCCCCCCCCCCCAAGACTACATGGAGTCACACTCCCCCTTCTACCTCCTTCCTCTCCCCGGAGAACACAAACAACGGGCCGTCTGAGGCCAACACCCTCCGTGCCTCCACCTGCATCTTGTCAAATGCCTTCTTGAAGATGACGTTGACCGAGCTCCCGTTATCCACCAGGATCCGGGAGACGGTGAAGTTCTCGATCGCCGTCTGAATGACCAGCGCATCGCAGAACGGGTCTTCGTGACCCGGCATGTCCTTTTGGGTGAACAAGATCTTCTCTGCTGGGGGCGGGGCTAGGGACGTCGAAGCCACGCCACAAAGATAGATGGTATGGAGGCTTGCCTTCTGGGTCGACTCAATCTATACTCCCCCCATGGATCACCCTGATCCCTCCTCGGGTCCTCACGTTGACCCAGTCTTTACACCTCTCGTCCTCCTCGTCCTGAGACAGGACCTCCTCAATCCTCATTGCCCGTTGCTCCCGCGGCACCGGTGCTCTGGCTACCTTCACCTCCAAGAACTCTGGGCAGGTGGCCATTATGTGACCTTCCTCCTCGTGGATGTCACAATAGGGCAACACCGCCCCCCTCCTCTCGGCCTCTACCCCTCTATTCCTCCTCCTAGGACCGGCTCCTACGGCTCCCACTCCTCTTCCCCTTCCTAGTCTCCCTCGGCCGACTTCCATTGCCTGCTGAGGCAGGTGGGGATGAGGTGGCCTCGGGCCCTGCCTCCATCCTAGCTGGTGGGTTCCTTGGCCTCCTTGGAAGTTGCCCCCTCCCTGGTGAAAACCCCTTCCCGGGCCTTGCCTCCCCCCTTCTTGCTGCCTCCACCCCACCTCCGGGGCCCTCACCTCTTCTCTTCTCCTTGCTTCTGAATGTTTGACCTCTGGCTCGCTCAGCTGTGCCAACCTCTTCGTGAAGTCGGGGTTTGCTGCATCCCCCTCTATCTACTCTGTCGCTCTCTCCATCATCTCCTCAAAAGACAAAGGAGATATCCTCTTGAGGTCCATCTTGAATAACCCCTCCCGCAACCCTACTATGAAGGCAAGCTGAAGGGTGTACCCTGGCACCTCCTGGATGAGGAGGACCTCCTCCTGAAACTGATCCACATAATGAGCTAGCGACTCCCCCTGTCTCTGCTTGATATTGAAGAGAGCCTCAGGGTTCTTCCTCTTCTTCGAGGTCGAGAAGTGCAGAAGGAAGCCGCATCGCAGGTCCTCGAAGGCATAGATCGACCCGGAGGGCAACTGGTGGAACCAGTCCCTTGCTCTCTTTTAGGGTGGTGGCGAAGAGTCGACACTTGAAAGTGTCCGACATAGGTATGATAGAGACCATGTCATCGAACCACTGCAGGTGCTGAGTGGGGTCATCCTTGCTGGTGTACAACGTCATGGTCGACTTGCTGACCACCTCGGGGAGTGGTGCCTAGAGTACCAACTCGCAGAACAGACTCCCCCACTTCACACACCAACTCGCAGAACTGGCTCCTCCCGGTCTCGCACTTGCCGAGGGACCGCTCGTCGGGACCCCACTGGCCGGGATCCCTCCTCCCGGGATGGCGCTTGTCTGGACTCCACTCGCTCACGCCAGACTGGGGAAAAGCTCCCGCCCCGTGAGGTCTTGCTCCAGCATCTGGGACATCGCCTCCTTCCCTGGCCTCTGCCCCGGGGCGCTCTCGCCTACTCCAGATGGAGGGGAAACCTAGGGGCGCAGGGGTTGCGAGACCCCTAAGGGCCGTGGCAAGGGCACACTGGAAAGCCCCGAGCAGTTCCCTCTTGAGGTCGGCCAGCATCTCCACCATTGCTGGCACGTCGGGTGGTGGCGAGCCGCCGAAGCCCGTCTCTCGCTCATCGTCTCCCGCCATGTCTCTTCCTTAGAGCTTTCTTGAACTAGCTGCACTCCACGCTCATCGCACCAAAAATGTTGAAACCAGGACTTGGTCTCTTGTGGAGCTCGGGCCCTAAAAAATGAGGGGCAGCTAGCACTTACTGATTCCTCGGAGGAAACAGACCGGAGACTTAGAGCAAGACACAGACCCTTGGTCGTAGCGAGGAGGTCTCACCACACACCCGGAAGATCTTTGAGCGCTTCCCCTCCCAAGCCAAAGCTGAGACTGGGCACCTTGGAGAGCCTGAGAGCTAAACCAAGATAACCTAGGGAGGAAGAAGCTCAGAGTGCTGAGATTAGAATCCTCTCCAAAGGTGTCCTTCAAGGTCTATTTATAGTTTTTTCCAGTTTGGTCTGCTAATAGCGGGATTCCACCTTACTCTTTTGCTATACGCAGCCCAAAATGGTCTGCCAACAGCCAAACTTCGCTGTTTGGAGAGGCTAACTGCAGACCACCAGGGGCTTCCAGGTAAAAACACCATGGACCCTTACTGGGTGAGCTGCCCATAAGGGCCCACTCTCACGAGCTGTGAGGCCTGGATCGCTCGCCTCCCTGCGACCGACCAACGTGGCTCCAGGCCTGCTCGCCTTCCCACGAGCGGCTGACGAGAGCCCAGCTCGCCCGCTCCCTGCGAGCAGCCGGCGAGAGCCCGACTCACCCTCTTTCCTGCGAGCCTTCTTTGGTATTCGGGCTCGCCCTCCTTACTCCTCTCGCATGTTGACTTCTTAGTCCCCGCTCACCCCCTGGCGAATACCGGGGTTGTACAGCTAGGGTTTGCTCAAGATATTCTATAGTAGTCCATCAAATTTGGAATGACTACTTATAGTACCTCCAACGTAGAGACGAGCCCTAGGTTGACACGAAACTCATTAAGGCTTACAGAGTCGGTTTGACACGCGCGGACATATAATTAAATACCTAACAAATACCATTTAGATTTAGCCCTTAGGTCGCGGCCTCATGGAGTCACGGGAAGGAGTAACTAGGATCGGGAGTCCGAATTCAACCGAGCGTGACTGTTTTAATTTTAGCTTGGTATCCTTTAGGTGACTCGTGAAATTAGAATTATGCGCATGAGCCAATGAGCCAATGAGCGAGATTTAAGATTATTTTAATTATGTAATTTATGTTACCACTAATCAGACGTGACAAACTCCAAACCCATAATCGGTTTTCTCAATTTACTGACCTTATAAACCGAAATCGTACCGAATAGGCTCGGTTTGCAGCACCCATAAACTGAAACCGAACTGATCGGTTCGGTTGGAATTGGGTTCGGTTAGCTCAGTTCGGGTCTGTTTGATCGATTTGGTTTTTTTATGCACACCACTACTCGAAATCTATCTGATGGTGGAGTCAACTTCGAGGTAAGTCAAACAAAGTTTTTAAACTCGTAAGCACGTGACCAAAATTTTGTTTTCATTTGTTTCATCGTGTACAACCCCGTATTCGTCGAGTATTCGCCGAGTAGGCCCCCGAGGCCTAAGAGGTCTTTAAGCCCAACAGTTCTTAACATTACCCCAGGCCATCAGTAGAGGGCGAGCGGTGGAGGCGTAGGCTTCCCGCTCGCCCAACCCGTAAGGAGCGAGCCAGAGGCATGCGACCTCCTGGGCTCACTCTCGCACCAGCAAGGGGGGCGAGCCGGAGGCATGCGGCCTCCTAGGCTCGCCCCCGCCTCAACCTTAGCAGGCGAGAGGGGCGGGCGGCCAGCCCCCCTCTCGCCCAGGTTCTCTAGCAGGCGAGAGGGGCAGGCGGCCAACCCCCCTCTCGCCCAGGTCCCTTAGTAGGCGAGAGGGGCGGGTGGACAGCTCCTTCTCGCCCAGGTACCTTAGCAGGCGAGAGGGGCGGGCGGCCAGCCCCCCTCTCGCTCAGGTCCCTTAGCAGGCGAGAGGGGCGGGCGGCCAGCCCCCCTCTCGCCCAGGTACCTTAGCAGGCGAGAGGGGCGGGCGGCCATCCCCCCTCTCACCCAGGTTCTTTAGCAGGCGAGAGGGGCGGGCGGCCAACCCCCCTCTCACCCAAGTCCTCTAGCAGGCGAGAGGGGCGGGCGGCCAGCCCCCCCTCTCGCCCAAGTCCTCCAGCAGGGGGGCGAGACAGGGGAGCTGCCTGCCCCCTCTCGCCCAGCCCCATGAAGGAGGGGCGGTTTGCATTTAGCGCCTCGGAACAGTGGGATTGGGCTATCCGCAGCCAAATCCGATGGTATTTTGGGTATTTTCAGGGACCAGTTATGGTTATTTGCAGCCCAAATCCAGAAATCCTATAAATAGGACCAAGGGGGCACCATTTGGAAAGAGCTTGTTCTAGGCCAGTTCTCCCTCTCCCTCCCCAAGTCTCTCTAGTGGGATGAGGAGAGCCTCTGGTGGTGCCCAAGCTTAGTAGTGGCTTGGGAGGGGAAGTTCCTAAGGGGCTTCCGGGTATGTGGCGGGACCTCCCCACTAAGCCCTTGATTCGGTCCATAGTTCCTCAACCTTCAACCTAGAGCTCTCCCTTGGGGGGAGTAAGGGTTGGTCGCCCCTCAGCTTGTTGAGGACCCCGAACTCCATAGAGACCGAAAAATCGGTTTCAACATTATGGTGCGGTGAGCGTGGAGTGTGACCAATTCAAGAAACTCTCAAGATGAGCTCCATGGATGGAGGTGGAGGAAGTTTCGACCCGGGTCACTCGCAGCCCCCGGTGGCTGGGGTGACGTTGGAGATGTTTGAAAATCTCAAGCGGGAGGTCATGCAGACCTTGCAGGTAGCTTTCGTCTCGATAGGCGAAAGTGGGAGAGAAAGTGGTCCAGAGGCCTCGCCTCAACAGGTTGGCGAGAACACCCTCAGCCAGCCATCTGGGAAGGTGGTGCCGGGAGAGGGCGAGTGGGGATGCGTCGGGCCCCCACTCGCCGAGCCCCAAGGTGGCGAGTGGGGAGGCGCCAGGCCCCCACTCGCCCAGCCCCAAGGGGGCGAATGGGGAGGCGCCAGGCCCCCACTCGCCCAGCCCCAAGGGGGCGAGTGGGCAGGCGGCAGGCCCCCACTCGCCCAGACCCAAGGGGGCGACTGGGGAGGTGCCAGGCCCCCACTAGCCCAGCCCCAAGGGGGCGAGTGGGGAGGCGCCAGGCCCCCACTCGCCCAGCCCCAAGGGGGTAAGTGGGGAGGCGCCAGGCCCCCACTCGCCGAGCCCCAAGGGGGCGAGTGGGGAGGCGGCCAGCCCCCACTCGCCCAGCCCCAAAGGGGGGCGAGCATAGTGAGTCCTTTGTGCGAGCTGATCCTCTTGGCCCCGGTTCCCGAGGGGTTCGGAAGGTTGGAGATGTCTCACTACTCCGGCAAGGATGATCCAGTCCTGCACCTACAGTGGTTTGAGGATATGGTCTCCATCAGGCCCATGACAGACGCTTTTAAGTGTCGACTCTTCGCGACAACCCTGAAGGAGAAGGCTAGAGATTGGTTCCACCAGCTCCCCGCGGGATCCATCTATGCCTTCGAGGACTTACGCCGAGTTTTCCTGCTACGCTTCTCGACATCAAGGAAGAGGAAGAAGCATGCCGAAGCACTTTTCCAAATCAAGCAAGAGCCGGGGGAGTTGCTGGCTCACTACCTGGAGCGGTTCAGGGAGGAGGTTCTCCTCGTCCAAGAAGTGCCCGGGTACACCCACAAGCTTGCCTTCACGTTGGGGATGCGGGAGGGCTTCTTCAAGATGGACCTCAAGAGGAAAGATCCTTTGTCCTTTGAGGAGTTGATGGAAAGAGTGGCAGAAGAAGTTGAGAGTGAGGAGGCCAACACGGAGTTCGCGAGAAGGTTGGCCAAGCTGAGTGAGCCGGAGGCAAGGCAGCAGGGGGGAAGGGTAGGGGCCCCCAAGAGGAAGTTCGACCAAGAGGAAGACAACTTCGAGGAAGAAGAGTCCGACCTCCCAGGGTGGAGGCAGGGACCGAAGGCACCCCTCTCCACCACATCAGCAAACCATGAAAATCGGTTGGGGGAGAAGGAGGAGAGCCAGGAAGGCAGAAAGAAGAGGAAAAAGAAGGGATATGGTTGAGTTAACTTACTGCGACTTCCACGATGAGGAGGGTCACGCGACATCCGCCTGCCCTGAATTCTTGGAGCTAAGGGAGGCAAGGGTTCCGAGGAAGCAACAACAACAACCAGAAGAGGTCGAGGAAGACCCGACTTGGGAATAGGAGAATAAGTTTTAGTTTTCTTGCTTATCTTTTTCTTTAAGCCCATGTAGTATGATGGTCTACTTTCAGACTTAGTTTTTTCTTGCATGTAATATGACAATCAAAGTTATGAAAGTTTTTCAGGTACTTAGCCCCGATGCTGGCCCGCTGATTAGGCTCCCATCAAGCTGGCAGGGCCGGGAACCGCTCGGTGGCTGAATGTTTCAAAGGTACCTAGCCCCGATGCTTGCCCGCTGACCAGGCTCCCACCTAGCTGGCAGGGCCGGGAACCACTCGGTGGCCAAATGTTTCAAAGGTACTTAGCCCCGATGCTGGCCCGCTGACCAGGCTCCCACCTAGCTGGCAGGGCCGGGAACCGCTCGGTGGCCAAATATTTCAAAGGTACCTAGCCCCGATGCTGGCCCGCTGACCAGGCTCCCATCAAGCTGGCAGGGCCGGGAACCGCTCGGTGGCCAAATGTTTCAAAGGTACTTAGCCCCGATGCTGGCCTGCTGACCAAGCTCCCATCAAGCTGGAAGGGTCGGGAACCGCTCGGTGGCCGAATGTTTCAAAGGTACTTAGCCCCGATGCTGGCCCGCTAACTAGGCTCCCACCTAGCTGGCAGGGCCGGGAACCGCTCGGTGGCCAAATGTTTCAAAGGTACTTAGCCCCGATGCTGGCCCGCTGGCCAGGCTCCCATCAAGCCGGCAGGGCCGGGAACCGCTCGGTGGCCGGATGTTTCAAAGGTACTTAGCCCCGATGATGTCCCGCTGATCAGGCTCCCATCAAGCCGGCATGGCCGGTAACCGCTCGGTGGCCGGATGTTTCAAAGGTACTTAGCACCGATGCTAGCCCGCTGACCAGGCTCCCACCTAGCTGGCAGGGCCGGGAACCGCTCGGTGGGCAAATGTTTCAAAGGTACTTAGCTTCGATGCTGGCCCGCTGACCAGGCTCCCATCAAGCTGGCAGGGCCGGGAACCGCTCGGTGGCCGGATGTTTCAAAGGTACTTAGCCCCGATGCTAGCCCGCTGACCAGACTCCCACCTAGCTGGCAGGGTCGGGAACCGCTCGGTGGCCGGAGATTGTCAAAGTAAATTTTTCCCCCGAGGTGGCTCCGCTAGCCGGGCTCTCACTAGCCGGCAGGGTAGGAAGGCCTCTCGGGGATGCTAAGTATTTTTTCCCCCGAGGTGGCTCCGCTAGTCGGGCTCTCACTAGTCGGAAGGGTAGGAAGGCCTCTCGGGGATGCTAAGTATTTTTTTCCCCCGAGGTGGCTCCGCTAGCCGGGCCTCCAGCCCCACTCGCCGAATATGCGGGGTTGGACTTTTCTTTCCGAGCGTGTGCCCCGCTCGAAAAGAGCGGGGATTGTGTACAACCCCGTATTCGCTGAGTATTCGTCGAGTAGGCCCCCGAGGCCTAAGAGGTCTTTAAGCCCAACAGTTCTTAACATTACCCCAGGCCATCAGAAGAGGGTGAGCGGTGGAGGCGTAGGCTTCCCGCTCGCCCAACCCGTAAGGAGCGAGCCAGAGGCATGCGACCTCCTGGGCTCACTCTCGCACCAGCAAGGGGGGCGAGCCGGAGGCATGCGGCCTCCTAGGCTCGCCCCCGCCTCAACCTTAGCAGGTGAGAGGGGCGGGCGGCCAGCCCCCCTCTCGCCCAGGTCCCTTAGCAGGCTAGAGGGGCGGGCGGCCAGCCCCCCTCTCGCCCAGGTCCCTTAGCAGGCGAGAGGGGCGGGCCGCCAGCCCCCCTCTCGCCCAGGTACCTTAGCAGGCGAGAGGGGCGGGCGGCCAGCCCCCCTCTCGCCCAGGTTCTTTAGCAGGCGAGAGGGGCGGGCGGCCAACCCCCCTCTCACACAAGTCCTCTAGCAGGCGAGAGGGGCGGGCGCCAGCCCCCCTCTCGCCCAAGTACTATCCTCCAGCAGGGGGGCGAGACATGGGAGTTGTCTGCCCCCTCTCGCCCAGCCCCATGAAGGAGGAGCGGTCTGCGTTTAGCGCCTCGGAACAGCGGGATTGGGCTATCTGCAGCCAAATCCGAGGGTATTTTGGGTATTTTCAGGGACCAGTTATGGTTATTTGCAGCCCAAATCCAGAAATCCTATAAATAGGACCAAGGGGGCACCATTTGGAAAGAGCTTGTTATAGGCCAGTTCTCCCTCTCCCTCCCTAAGTCTCTCTAGTGGGATGAGGAGAGCCTCCGGTGGTGCCCAAGCTTAGTAGTGGCTTGGGAGTGGAAGTTCCTAAGGGGCTTCCGGGTATGTGGCGGGACCTCCCCACTAAGCCCTTGGTCTAGTCCATAGTTCCTCAACCTTCAACCTAGAGCTCTACCTTGGGGGGAGTAAGGGTTGGTCGCCCCTCAGCTTGCTGAGGGCCCCGAACTCCACAGAGACCGAGAAATCGGTTTCAACACATCGTAGTTTAAATTTGATTGAGCCTGCATTTTTTAATACTCGGGAAAGTTGTGCGTCACAAGGTAATTTAGGAGATTAGTGGTTCTATGGTTCAATAGTGGCCAAATGGCGAGAAAGTTTGTCATACAAAATGTATAAAAAGGGAATTGTAAAAGATACCTTAGTTTTGGCAAGTCACACGGCTTTATTAAACGCATCACATTTTTTTTTGAATTGTTAAAGACACCAATACCTATTAATTGCATCACAATTTTATTAAAGACACACATAAATTTTATTAAAGTGGAAAATCACAGAACTAAACATAAATTCCAAGCTTTTAGTAAACATGCTAGGGGTGCTTCTGCTTCTTTTGTCTTTGCCTTCGTCACCTTCATGACCATATGAGGATTTCAATTATGACCATTAAATTCTCCCGATGTAGGTTGTTCAGCGAGAGAGACTCAACGGGCACCACAGTGTGGTACCTTTTGTGATTGGAAACACACCTTCTGCAACATCATTTTTTATCTTAATAGCCTTCCACTCTGGCGTGATAGCTTTTGTGATTGAAAATACACTTTCTGCAACGCCATTTTTGATCATAATATCCTTCCTCTCTGACATGGTAGCTTTTGTGATTGGCAATACACTTTCTGCAATGCCATTTTTTATCTTAATAGCCTTCCTCTCTGGGACTATATGCTACTTCATGGTGCGACTTCATCCTGGATTTCTGCACTATATGCTACTTCATGCCGCGAGTCAATGTTTTCTCTATGTGCCAGCTTTAACGCTTTCCTCAACAACAACAAAATGTTACTGCTAGATGGTTATGAGAAGAAAATGTTACTACTAGACAGTTATGGGAGACAATCTCTAAGGCCCCGTTCGTTTGGACGGAATTGGAATTCGATATTGGAATTGAATATTGATGAATATTGTGGAATTAAATATTGATGACTAATTCTAATTCCAACGTTCGCCTAATAAATAATATTATTGAATTTTGTGGAATTAATCAATACTTTTGTTCGTTTATTAAATAAAAATCAATTTAAGACTTGAAAAATATTACGAAGAAGCTAATATTTATTATCTATATAATAAACAAATGTATGTCACGGCGACGATTTTTTCGCCCAACCATGATTTTTTTGCTCGGACGTGACTTTTTCAAATAAGCTAATATTTATCACATATATTATAAACAAATGTATGTCTTGCTCTCGGGCGAAAAAATCTCGCCCGGGCAAAAAAATCGTTCGCAGCCAAAAAAATATTGCCCGGGCGAAAATATAGCGCCCGAGCGAAAAATTCTCGCGCGGGCGAAAAAATCGCTCCCTGACGAAAAATTGCGTTTGGGCGAAAAAATCGCGCCAGAGAGAAGAAATCGCTCGGGCGAAAAAATTTCCCCCGGGAGAAAAATTCACCCCCGGGCGAAAAAATCGCCCCCAAGCGAAAAAATCGCGCCCGGGCGAAAAAATTTCGCAAGGGCGAAAAAAATCTCGCACGGGCGAAAAAAATCGCGCCCGTGCGAAAAAATTGCCCCAGGCGAAATTTTCACTGTCGGGCGAAAAAATCTCGCTCGGGCGAAAAAATTGTGTCCGACGACAAACGTGCGCCCGGACAACAAACACGCGCCGGGTTATAAAAACGCGCGTACGGCGACAAAAACGTGCGCCCAGGCTAAAAGCGCACGCCCGGGCGAAAAATGGGCGCCCAGACGAAAAATGCATGCATCTGCGAAAAATGCACTCACACACGAGAATGCACGCCCAGGCGAAAATCGTGTGCTCAGACGAAACATACGTCTCGGCCGGAATTATCCAATTCTTATATAAATTGCAGAGAATTGTGTTTAGTTCAAAATGAATTCCACGGAATTCATTAAAATTTCAATTCCAACGTCAAACGTGCAAACGAACGACAAAATTAGAATTATACCTTAAATTCCAATTCCATGAGCTCAATTCCATCCAAACGAACGGACCCTAAGATATTTTGCAACTTTAGTTGTTAGCCTTTGCTAAAGCTATGTTAGGTTTGAATAAATTGGAGATGTAATTCCTACTTTACAGTTTTATACGAAGTAATTAGCAATAAAATTAACCTCAAATTTGAAAATAAATGCATTGCATCTGATATTTTGGTTAGATTATAATAGATGTACATTACAATATACTCCTCTACTCCAAATTGGATGGCGAGTTTGTCGCCTGAGCAGATGAGCTCGTAGCTAGGGTAGACGCAGTATGTTGGAGCTTCGGGCAGGTGACTTTGAATTTCTCCGAATTTCCGCAACGCAAATATTTAGAGCAAGCATTATAGTGAGGGTTGGTTGCCAAAGAGCCCGACAAGTACCAGAAGGGGAGGGGGAGGGGGAGGGGGAGGAGCAGGAGGTGGAGGCACAGGGAGTATGCATACCAGCTGCTTTGAGGCATTTCTATAAACATATGACAGATTGATACAAAATGGAGCCAATTGTGGAGAATATAGCAAAAATTTTGAGAAAGTGGAAAAGCCAGGCTCGAGGAAGCTTGGCCAGATCTCCCTTCGGCCGGAAAGAAGCATTGATGGTGGACAAAAATGACAAACAATCTACTCTCAGGAAGCATCCGAGACATCTCCGATAGTTCTTCCGCAGCGGCCACCGCTCCGCTCGTTGGTGGTGGTGAAATACCTCCGTTGGAGCCGATACCGGAGGAGCGGAAGGATCCACCGGTATAGGTGCCTTCAGAAGTCCATCGTCATAAATTAGGAGAGAAATTGCGGTGCGACATAGTTTGCGGTGTGACTAATATTTTTTGGGGAGTAATTTTAAGATTAAATTAGAAGAAATTGCTGTGCGACTAGCCAAATATAAAGTGCCTTTAGCAATTCCCATAAAAAATATGGACATTTTCCAAATAATCCGTGTTCTTTCCAAACTTCTCGGCACACTCTTTTCCATTACCACTCTCCCCTTGTCCACACAAAATTTGTTAGTCTGCATCCCGGACTACGATTAAGGCTCCGTTTGGGGGGACTTATTTTTACCGGTCAAGCGGTCACGACCGCATGAACCGGACCTTAATTAAGGTCCGGTTCATGTGGTCGTGACCGCTTGACCGATGAAAATAAGTCCCCCCAAACGAAGCCTAAGACTGTGTTGTTTCAGTGTTTAGGCTCAGTTTCGTTTTGGTGAAAATGATGTTTCTTATATTTGAGGCGTTCGTGAGCACTTAAAAGTAATATCGCGTTTTTTAAAATAAGTGGGGCGCAAGTCATATTCCAGACGCAGGGAGGAGCTCTTTTTTGAGCGGTGCATCCAGCCCTGCACATAAGGACCACCGGTCCGGTCCGGGACCGGTCCTCCCTGGGACCGGTCTTTTGGTCTACCGGTCCCGGACCGGTCCGAGGGAAATCGGTCCCGGTCCGGGACCGGTTTTCTACCTCTGCAAGAGGACCGGCTGGGACCGGAGGACCGGTCCTAACCGGTCCCAGACCGGTCCCAGACCGGTCTTTTTTATTTTGACTGGTTTTTGTTTTTTTGAATCCGCCGCCGTCGCCCGTCGCCGAGCAAATAAAACTTAATCCGACATTTGGAATAAAACTTTAGCGCCGAATCCACCCCCGACGACGCCGAGCAAATATAGAATGAAATAAAATTAAATAAATTGAAATAAAATTTGAATTTTATTAATAATTAAATAACATTACAATATGAAATTATGACAATTACATTTAAAAATGAAATTGAGATAAAATGAAATTACATTAAAATTTAAAAATTAAATTACATTCAAATTTAAAAATGAAATAAAATACATTTTGATTTCTTATTCAGTGGACGCCGACGCACTGCCCAAAGTTAAGTTGCTCATCTCGTCGTCAACTTCAGACTCGCTATCTTCGATTGACGAGACATGTTGTCTTCTCCTTAGAGCGTCCAAATGATCTTTATAGCAAATGCAAATCTCCAAAGATTCTTCGTTCAAACGACTTCTTCGCTCGTTCAGAATCCTGCCACTCAAAGAAAACGCAGATTCCGAAGCTACCGTACTAGCTTGGATAGTTAGTAAATCACGGGCCATTAAGGCCAAAATAGGATATACGTTATTTTTAGATTTCCACCATTTTAAAATATCAAAATTTTCTATTTCGCTTGCGGTCATATAATCTTGAAATTGTGTTTTGCTATATAAACCTAATTCGTTTAAAGTACTCGAAGTTCTTTGTTTTTTCCTAGAAGCTAGTTCTAAAAGTTTATTTTTTAAAATATCTTTTGTTTTAGGTTGAGTGGATTCTTCACGAGGTCGCGATCCATACATTTCATCATAATGATTATAAATGCGAGTAAATTCCGAATTAAATTTTGAAACGCTAGATTGGCTAGAAGATTCGTCTAAATTTAAATTGCGATTAATTTCTTCTAAGAAATTTTCTACCCCATCTACGCCCATTAAAGGGTTTAAAGCAGCGGCGCAAGAGAACATAGATGGCATTTCTTTGTAATATTTTAAAAAATTTTCCTCCATTACTAATATTAACGGACGCCACATTTCGTTCGTTTTGTAATTTTTAAACGTTTCCGTAATTAATAAAAAAATTTCAATAACTAATGAGCTAGTGGGATAGTAAACTCCGGATAAAATAGTAGTTGCGCGATAAAAACTTTCTAATAAATTTACGTAATCTTCTAGCACGGCCCAGTCCGTCGCGCCTAAATCATGTGATTCTACACTATTATAAAATTCTATTAGTAGTGTTTTTTGTGACAAAGCTCGTTTTATCATTTTATAAGTCGAGTTCCATCGTATAGGCATATCATACGATGGACCTAAAAATTTCTTACCTTGTGATATTACAAATTTTTTGAATTCTTGTTTTCTTCTTTTTGCACTGTAAATAACTCGCAACATCGTTCGTATTTTACTAACATAGTCGTTCATATAAACTAAACTATCCTGAACAATTAAATTTAAAACATGACATACGCAACGTGTATGAAAAAATATGCCATCTAACATTGGTTGCAAATCTGATTTTAAATATTTAACGGCCATACTATTATTTGAAGCGTTATCGAAAGAAATACTTAAAATTTTTTCTTTTATTTTAAAATCTCTAATACTTTTAATAATAACCTGATAAATAGCTTTACCGGTGTGCGGGAATTCGAAGCCTTCAAAACAAATTATACGTTTATTTAATTCCCAACTATCTGGATCGATCCAGTGACAAGTAATGCAAATATACGAAAATCCGTCTTTTATGCCGCTAGTCCAAACGTCACTCGTTAGACTAACGCGACCGTCGAATGTTTCAAAATAATTTTTTAAATATTCTTTAGATTGCATATACGCTACTAAGGCATCACGCCTAATTGTAGTACGACTTACCTGATGATATTTTGGCTGAAGTACTTCGTGTATGTACGACGTCATTTCTTCATCGTCGTAGTGGTTGAATGGAAGTCCTTTTTTGATGACGTTCTCCATTTGTCGCTCTCGTTGCCGACCTTGATCATAAGTCCAAATGTGCCCGGTCGATGAGATTTGAGCTTGGGTGGACTCAGGTGCTTGTTTAGAAATGCAAGATTTGACATGCCGGGCAAGCGTTGTGTTGCTGCTGCCAACGGCCATAAGCTTCCCGCAAAGTTTGCACTTCGCCTTAATTTCGCCCTCGATCCGCACCTTATCAAATTTCTCCCATACTACAGCTTTGTGGTGGTGCTCTAGTATCTCGATGGGGACAGACGCGGAGGACGACGCTGGCGCGGACGAAGATGAAGCCATTTGAGAGAGAAATGGAGAGAGAGAGAGAGAGAGAGAGAGAGAGAGAGAGAGAGAGAGAGAGAGAGAGAGATGGAGAGAGGAGAGATAAATCAAAAAAAAAAGGAAGGAGGGGGGGATATTTATAGATTTTTTTAAAAAAAATTAGAATTATAAAAAATAAAAAATAATATATTATATATTATATATATTATTATTATATATTAATATAATTATAATATATTATATAATATATTATATAAGTTATATAATATAAATATAACTATATGTGGTGGCAGCCACTTATTAAAGTGGCTGCCACCACAAATCAACGGCTCTTTAAAGAGCCGTTGTTAACAACGGCTCTTTAAAGAGCCGTTGCTGACCGGGATCGGTCTTTGACCGGTCCCGGTTCCGGTCCTGGTCGAGGACCGGTAAAAGACCGGTCCTGGACCGGTCTTTGACCGGTCCCGGTTCCGGTCCTGGTCGAGGACCGGTAAAAGACCGGTCCTGGACCGGTCTTTTACCGGTCCCGGTCCGGGACCGGTCTAGCCTACGGATCCAGGGACCGCAGGGACCCCGAGGACCGGTTCAGGACCGGATCGGTCCTTACCAGGACCGGTCTTTTTGTGCAGGACTAGGTGCATCTAGCTTCACTCCTTCATTGCGTGCATCTCCCTAGATAATCTCCCTCGCGTCGATTCCTGCTTCGTTGAAGAGGACGATGGCTGTTCCTGCTTCGGGCCTGTTTGGCGTGGCGGCACAGCTGCGATATGTAGCAGTTTCCCTGCCGCCCCGCCAAACAAAATATTGGCGCAGACGGTGGCAAGAAGCCACCACTGATTTTCCTGCCGTAGGTGGGGACCCGCGGCAAGCAGGGCCGAAAAGGGAAGCAACGATCTTTTCTTTACAAAAAAAAAATAAAAATTATAAAATAATTATTATTATTAATGTTTTAAAATATAACATTTTATAAGTTAAATTATATTAAAAATTTTAATAATTAAAATTAAATATATAAATTTAATTAAGTAATTATCCTTTAATATAATTTATTACGGTTATATTAATTTAAAAATAATAGGTTATTTATTTACATATCTTATAAATAAATAAATATGCACGGCTCTTTCAAACAACATTGCAAATACAAAATTTTAAATAGTTTTATGAATTTTTTTCACCATGGTAAAACAACGGATTCCTCTGCCACTGTTTCACACCACTACTTTTCCCAGCACTGCAGCTTAGTCAAACATGCCCTTCATTGAGGAGGAGGATCGTTGCTCCTGCTTCGTTGAAGAGGACGATGACTGCTCTCCGAAACGTGTTCTCCATCTCCAAAAATCCCAGTTCTTTTTGATTTCACGCTTCTGAAAATGGGAGTTGGATGTTCACGATTCTTGTCCATTTCCGAATCAAATCCATTAGCCAAAAATGTAATGTTTTTTAGCATTTGATCTGGAGCAATATTTATTTTTTTCAGCCGAAACAATTTGTTTATAAGAATATTATGTATTATATTTTAGAGCAATATTTTCTTGGAGCAATTTTTTTCAATCTTTGAAGAGAACAATTTTTTGGAGCAATATCTTCTTCGTCTATTAGAATCAAGTATTATATATTTTTAGCAGAAACAATTTACTTTATTCCATTACATGGAGATTTCATTCTTTTTCTCTGAATCATTTGGTGTTCTACCTTCACCTTCCTTTGAAATTAATTTCTGGTGGGGATTGGAGGCATATATGTATTTGGGATGAAATTCTTTGTGTTGCGGGTCGCTTAGGGCTCTTGGTAGACCGGTTTACTTGAACCACCTTAGCTTGGGAGCGAACAAGCGCGCAAACAGTCAATTTGGGATTCGTTGATTACACTGGGACTTTTTAGCGTGGAAAACCAGGAAAGGGTAAAAAACCACGTGGTCGGAGCTGTGCCGACCAAACTTCCACTATCTTCTGGGGGGTTACAATTAGAGATCTAGAAGTCGAGCGCGACAGGCCGCTGCTCGTTACAATATCAGAGAGAGTGGGAGAGAGAGAGAGAGAACGTTCCGAGGGCGACAGGCCACCTCTCGGAAAAAACTAAGTCTTTTCCTTCTGAGAACGGTAGAGAACGAAAGTGAGAATGCCTTGTCCGCTTTCGTGAAGGCGAAAGTGAGACTGGCGAGTCGCCTTTCGTGAAGACGAAAGTGAGAATGCCTTGTCCGCTTTCGTGGAGACGAAAGTGAGAATGCCTTGTTCGCTTTCGTAGAGACGAAAGTGAGAATGCCGAGTCGCCTTTCGGGATGAAAGAAAACTTCAAGTCCACGAAGGAGATCTTCAAGCGCCGAAGGAGAAATCTGTGGAAATATTCAAGGAGCTCTCTCTGGTCATCAAGGCAGGATCCTCTCAAATGAAGCCTAGGGGGTCCTTTTATAGCTTTGGCCGGGGGTAACCCGGTAATTTTGTCGTTGTAACCACCATAACCACCTGGGAGGACGAATCATATTCTCCAGTTCAGAGCGCACGGATCACCATTTTTCGTAAATGACCATGCTGCCCTTCGAGGAAAGGCGACAAGCTGTTCCTGAAAAGTGAGAAACTGAAAAAACAAAAAGTGAGCGAGCCGAGTCGGAAAAGTGAGCGAGTCGGAAATGTGAGTGCGCTAAAAAGCGAGCCGAGTCGGAAAAGTGAGAATGCTCCGAGCGCGCTCAGAATCGTTCTGAGCGCGCGGCGAACATGGAAGCGCTTTGAACGCGCTTAGAGGCTTTCTGAGCGCGCATGAGCGCGGAGGCGTTCTAAGCGCGCTCAGGAGCGTTCTGACGAGTGCGCGAATGCGAAAGGGCCCCTTGCAAGCCCCCCCCCCCCCCCCGGTGAGGAAAGTGGAAGAAGGAGGAGGCTCGGCCGCACCCCGTCTCGGGGAGGGGTGCGGCTTGGGCGCACCCCGCAAAGGGGGCGCGGCTTGGACGCACCCCAAGGGGGGGCGCGGCTTGGCCGCACCCCAAGGGGGGTGCGGCCCGGCCGCACCCCGCAAAAGAGGGGTGCGGCTTGGCCTCACCCCTTCCGACGTGGCCGCACCTCATGGGTACGGCTTGGCCGCACCACGTGGGTACGGCTTGGCCGCACCACGTGGGTACGGCTTGGCCGCACCCCATGGGGGGTGCGGCTTGGCCGCACCCCATGTGGGGTGCGGCATGGCCGCACCCCACTAGGGGTGCGGCTTGGCCCCCTTAGTATAAGTTTTGACACTCTCCCCTTCTAAACAAGCTACCTAGACCAACAGGGGATTGGGGGACACTAGGGTGAACTCCCTAACCAATGTACAGAACCTTAAGGTTGAGGGCAACTAACTTATTAAGAGGATTTGACCTCTAGGGTTTCATTTAATGAGCTCTTTCAACCTAAAAAATTAGGGCAAAACCCTAAGGGCCCCATTATGCCCCCCCCCCCCCCCCCCCCCCCAAGTTCAATAAGTGAGCTTAAGACCTCCTTGTGTCCCCCTCCACAAAGCTCCACCAATCTAGGACCCATAGAGTCCATTGGATTCATTTGAATTACTCACATTAACCTAGGTGGGCTTGAGCTAAGCCAAATCTCAAGTAACTCATTAAGTTATCATGGGTTAAACTGAATTCTCCTTGGACCCTAGCCCAACCTCAAGCCCACAATCAGTCCATGACATGGCTGATTTACCTTTAAATAATGAATTAAATAGGTTGTTAATTAAAGGGCCATTTTTGGGAAAAAGCCAAAATAGGAAGAGAGAGAAAGAAAGGAAGTTTTGAGCACCATGCCAAATGGCACACTCCACCTTAACCCAATATATTCAGATGACCTTGGAGAGTAAACCCCCACCTTTTTTTGAGCGGAGGTGGCAACCATGCATGGTCATGAAGGGGGTGAAAAATCGGGTGAATAGTGTTTTACAAAGGAGTGATTTCACCCACCTTGAATGTGGGTTTAGAGTGCCAAATGGCACCTCCCTTCCACCTCTCTCTCCTCACCCGACCTCAGGCTTGATGCCCAGCTGGTTTGGCTCGAGCTGGAAGCCATGCATTGGGTGTTTGAGAGGTGGCATTAATGGCTAAACCACCCTTTTGAATCCCCTACTTTAAACTCCCCTCAGCCTCATTTGAGGCCACATTCACGTTCAGTGAGCTCCACGAGGACAATCCCCCAACTCCGGCGAAGCTTTCGAGCTCAGGACCCCCATCCGGCCATGGCTTCCGGCAGCGACAACTCACGCATGGGAACAAGGGCAAATCCGCGCCTCCGACCACAAACTCAGGCACGTACCTCTCCCTCTCCCCTCGTGCTAGCTATCTAGATCAAATAGGAGGTGAGACGAGCTCAATCAAGCGAGATCCACCACTGGTTTTCACGGGTTTTTCCGTCAAAATCACCCTCCCCTCTTTCCTTATTCCGGCCGCCACCGGCCGATCAAGACCGCCGTCCCGATAGCCCCCACCTCCGTGAAGGTGGTGGTGGTGGTGGTCGGCCGTGGAGTCAAGTAGGTGGCCGGGAAATTGGGCTCAAAGGTAGCCCAGGCACTTTCTTTCTCAGCCCTTGGCGGGAGGTTGAAGACGATGCCATGGCCGTTGGATCTGATCAGATCCCTAAACGCAGACCACCTAGATTTAATAAATGAATAGTAAATCTGTCACATTTTATTCAAGAAGTTCAAGCAGGAAATTGAAGCCCTTAGGGGCTGAATTAGCAAATATCACCAGAGACAAGAATTGTAGATCTTGATGTCTACTTTCATCTGAGCTTAAAATCAACTGATTTGGATGACTGTACAATCCTGTACATCTGTTTTTGTGCAAGATGTACAATTTGTCCATGCATGTGAATAATGTGTATTTTTCTCTTAATATTCATTGCATGCATGTGAAATTTATACCCAAGGTGTGTGATGGCTATATGAAATCACTGTCCAAAGTTGGTGATTTTAGGAGAAACATTTTCTATAGTTTTTGGAATAATTTAAATTTCATTAATGTCATAACTTGTTGGGCATAAACTTATAGTTTTGGCCCAAATTTTGGTGACATGTTTATCATGTGTTGGCCCACCTCTGTACAAAATTTTATGATATTTGGATTTGATTTGGGTGAGTAATCTAGGCATGCATGTTGATTGCTCTAAGTGAAGAGAAGTGAATAGTGGCATCCATGTCCATATATAGTAACACATGTACATGGTTTAAGATTTTGGTGTTTTAGAAATTTTAAAAATATTGGTGCATGCAACATGAATGATTTTCAGGCCATGCATGTATCCATGTATGACCTATGCTGGGTGAGAAATTTAGAATTATTAGAGGACACTTTTCTATAGTTTTGCTAGATATTTCATTCTATGAATTTTGTGAGTTTAAGGAATATTAATTATTAATTTTCAATGAAATCTCAAGGGTTCTCTCCCCGAGTCATGATTAAGTCATCTATGAGGTTTGGCTAAGTAGAAATGAAGATATGAAGTTTGGAATTTGTGATCACTAGATTGAATAAATGAATAGTAATTAGTTTTCACACCCTATGCTGAAATTTTAAACAGTAAATTGAATAACTTACACTCAAATTCAGAACATGTGGTCAACACAAAAGTTGTAGCTCTGGCTCTTACCTTCCTAATGATATGTTATACAGAATTTTTGGTGTAGTATAGCTCCCTGTGGACCCATTTTAGTAAAGCATGTATTTTTAGTAATTAATTGTCACACCCTATGCTGAAACTTTAAGCAGTAAATTGAATAACTTACACTCAAATTCAGAACATGTGGTCAACACAAATGTTGTAGCTCTTGCTCTTACCTTCCTAATGATATGTTATAAAGAATTTTTGGTGTAGTATAGCTCCCTGTAGACCCATTTTAGTAAAGAATGTATTTTTAGTAATTAATTGTCACACCCCATGCTGAAACTTTAAGCAGTAAATTGAATGACTTACACTCAAATTCAGAACATGTGGTCTACACAAAAGTTGTAGCTCTTTCTCTTACCTTTCTAATGATATGTTATACATAATTTTTGGTGCAGCATAGCTCCCTATAGACCCATTTTAGTAAAGCATGTATAAGGTTACGCATCTGAGTATTTTGATGTCTTAGGTAAAATGGTCCATGTAATTTAGTTGATTTTCCTAATCACACTTCAAGTATAACATATAGAATGAACTTAAGAACTACATGATTTTTAAAACTTAGATTGATAGGAGTTCACTAACCCTGGAAGTGACTTGGCATAGGGTATCTAGTGGGAATAAAGTTAAACTAGCCTCACTCAATAGTAAAAATAGAGTTAGTTAGAAACAATGATGATTCACCTTACTCTAGTGAGCTTACATAGGATGACCAGAAGTCTTGAACAAATCATAGGAGTCTAAAATGTCCCAAGGATCAAGATCATACATTAGCCCACCCCAATGTCCATAGAGATTTCTAGTGAGCGGATGTTATCAATTGAAGTCATGAACAAATTTTCTTAATACACGATATCAATTAAATCATGGTAATAAAATGGTAGGATGACCAGCAGACCCCACAGAAGCTATTAAATTAATCTGGGTGAGAACGAGAAGGAAACACTTGTGAAATAGTAACCCATAGGTGGTCACCAAAACCACCACAAGTTTGACAAAAAAATTCACCTCCGTTAGGATTCCTATAAGAAGGGGTACCCCAAACCTTTATTAGAGAGGAGGCAACCCTCTACCGTTCAGAATTGAAATAGGACTAAAAAGATCTGTAGTGTAAGAACCCCCCCCCCCCCCCCCCCTCCCCAATCCTGAACCGGGTTCAGGGAGGGGGGATCTTACTGCCCAAGAATGACCCCTTAACGCTCCCCGGGTGGTGACGTCCCATCCCCCCTCGAGCGCTGAGCGGTCTCCTTGTCAGGCACAAGAATCATAACCTCACATCAGAACGCATAGCGGAAGCAATCAAAAGATGGGCAAACCAAACATACAGCTTATATTTACAACTTAACGGGGCCGAAGCCTATCGTTTACAAAATATTGTCCGTAGACTACATATGCTAAGACAAAAGGGAGTCCTGGGCTCGTCCTTATATACTCGTACTCACATCTCTGAAGATAGAAGGGGAGGCTGGGGTAATCGAACGGATCATCTCCAAGGCTTCCCGGTCAACCTGTGATGTGGGGGCTTCACGCTGTCCCGTCTCCTGTGATTGGTTATAAGAAATAACCGTTAGTCACAGAGCTAAGCAGAAAACACATCCCCCTCCCCGGATCCGTATCCAGGGGGCGGCTAAAGACAGAATTGAAATAGCCGAAGCAAGGAAAGGGTTAGCAGCAGGTAAACATATACATACACATATGTATATATAAATAAATAAAGCGGGGCTCCTGCCCGAATAACCACAATCGCGCAGCATAATAAATCTATAACACTATCGCGCGTATACACACACCCAGGTTCTCAAGACCTGTACCCACACAAAGACCCTGTGTCGACACAGTTTTAGACCGCTTTAGTTCAAGCAGGGGAGCTAACCCCGCGGGCCTCACCGATGTGGCCGTCGGTGACAGTGGCCAGTCCTGCCACTTCTGAATGTAGTCGTACCGTATCATTCAGGCCCTCCTGTACAACTTGGTGTACTAACTGGATGTGAGCGACATCCGGCGAGCCGATTTGAAGGCCGACCAGCGGAGGTAAAACTACATGCTCAGGGGTGATAACCTGCTGCGCATATCTCCCTGTCGCCATGAGTCGTCAACCCACCCGCACCGGTACGAACGGTCTGCGAGCGTGACCAACCCGCCACTTCCAATCAATCTTCACCCGCTTTATATAAAACAAACCCTTAGGCCACGTGGCATTTCCACTCCACCGGTCTCACAACCCCGGACCGGGAGACTTAGCGGTATGAGGGCTCCTTGCTTGGGGCTAACCTGGGAGGAAGGACTCAACTCCGGGTTTTCCCCAACTAAGGCCTCGCCGAAGGGAGGACAAGCACCGCATCTGTTGCCACGGCAGCTTTGCACTAGTAAGTAAATTAGGCCGAAGCAGGGGCCATAATACTAAACAGAATGTAGGCCGAAAGCAGAGGCCATAATGATAAGCAGACAGTAGGCCGAAAGCAAAGGCCATAATGATAAGCAGAAAGTAGGCCGAAAGCAAAGGCCATAATGATAAGCAGAAAGTAGGCCGAAAGCAAAGGCCATAATGATAAGCAGAAAGTAGGCCGAAAGCAAAGGCCATAATGATAGGACCAGTACGAGACTGGATTTAAACGCAAGTACAGAAATGTAAATGCGGGGGACCAGTACGAGACTGGATTTAAACGAAAGTACAGAATGTAAATGCGGGGGACCAGTACGAGACTGGATCTAAACGGAAGTACAGAATGTAATTGCATAAGAAGAAATGGTTAGTAGTCCAATCACTCCATAAGAGGAGGCTTAATCGATGACTCCGTTCTTTTATTATCGTCGCGGCGGGGTTACGTTTTGGCGCCGCGTCGCGATGTCGTTCCGATTTTTGGCGTTGCTTCTCCGAGCTCAGTCGATCTTTTTAGATTAATACGCATAATTTTGGATAAGTATTTAGAATATGCGTCGAGGAGACGCCGATTCATTTTAATGAATTTTGCTCTTTTCCGGGCGTCTATTTTTGTTTGAAAAGGCTTTTGAGGGGTTAAATCACAAGTCAACACCCCCTATCTTTGATAGTATTTGTAAAATACCTATATTTAGTGCCCCTAATATTTGGGGATTTTTAGAAACAAATTTGGGCATTTTAATACCTAAAATAAACTTTATATTGGGTTTTAAAAATAGTAAAACCCCTCCTAAAAATCCCAAAAAATTACAGGGGGTGCCCCCAAAGGTGGGGCACGTTTTCCATTTAGAAAACTTTTTCTGAAAAGGTCCCATTTTTCCTCAGAAAAATGAGGAAGTTAAAGGGGTGTTTGGGGTGCGGATAGGGGCAGGGAAGAGGCGCAGGGGTTTTGCACCCTGCGCCCTCCCGCGGCCCCCACAGCGGATCGGTGGCCGATCCGCTGCGGGGCACACAAGTTGAGGCGGCGGGAGTCTAGGTTACGGGAGCCGCTAGATCTCCCGGGGGAGATCGGGCGGCTCCCGTCAACCTGGACGGGAGGCGGCCGCTGCCGCCGCCGGCAGCGGCCGAATGTGGCCGGCGCCGCCCCCGGTCGGTGCGTTGGGGGCCGGCGACCACTCCGGTGGTGGTCCGGCGGCCCTGCGCCGCCGGCTACCACCGGGGTTTGTGCCGTAAGGGCACGGGGGCGGTGGCGGCCTGTACGCCTCCTGCAGGCTTGCCGCCACCGCCTCCACCGGAGGGATGGGGTGGGGGGTGCCCCCGGCCGGTGCGCCGGGGGCCGGCGAATCCTCCGGGGGTGGTCCGGCGGCTTGGCACCGCCGGCCACCGCCGGGGAAGGGATAAAAAAAAGGGGCGGGCGGCGGCGGCGTGGCCTGCATGGGCCATGCAGGCCCGCTGTGCCGCCGCTCCTGCCGTGCGCTGCCCTCCCGGCCGCCACTGACCGGGGCGCCGGGGAGGGGGCAACCCTCCGGCGGTGGCCCGGCGGCCTGGAGCCGCCGGCCGCCGCCGGGGGAGGGGCTATTCCCCGTACAGGAAAGCAGGGAGGCGAGGGAGGCGGGGGAAGACACGGCCGCCGCCGGCCGTGCCTGCCGGCGGCCTGAACGCCTCCTCCGGGAGGTAGGAAAGGGGAGGGGGAGATCTCTACCTGAGGGGTTGGGGGTTGGTGGTGGTGGCCGGCCATGGAGGAGGAGGAGGAGGTCGGCCGTGGGCTTGCTCCGGCAAGGGAGGAGGAGGAGGGGCTGCAGGCTGGGCTGTCGGCAGAGGAGGGGGAGAGAGAGAGAGAGAGAGTGGTGTGGGGGAGAAGAAGAGGGCTGCCCCTCCTTTTATAGGAAGGAGGGGTGGCCACCTCCCCCCTCTCCCTCCCTTCCACGTGTAGGAAGGAAGGGTGAGTGGGGGGGGGGGGATATTTTCTTCCCCCCCCCCCCCCCCCCTCCTTTCTCTCTCTTCCCCTTGCCCTAATAGGGCAGCCCCCTTCTTGGGGGTTTTGACTCCGGGTTCGTGCACATCGTAGTTTATACGTTGCATTGGGGTGGTCTGCATAGTGCCCCAAATGGTATATTCCCCACACGACCTTGTATCGAGACGCAACGAGTTCTGTCGCGCTTGTATTGTCCATACGAGTCCAACGGAACTGACGGATGTCAATTCGGGGTTCGTACGGCCACTATTTACAATAATGAGGTGGTGGCGCGCTACGATACCCGAAATGGTCGTTTTCTTCAAACGACCTCGGATCGAAGTGCAACGAATTCCGTTGCGTTCGTATTGTCCATACGAGTCCAACGGAACTGACGGAAGTCAATTCGGGGCTCGTATGGCCATTATTCATAATAATGAGGTAGTGGCGCGCTACGATACCCGAAACGGTCGTTTTCTCCATACGACCTCGGATCGGAGTGCAACGAATTCCGTTGCGTTCGTATTGTCCATACGAGTCCAACGGAACTGATGGAAGTCAATTCGGGGCTCGTATGGCCATTATTCATAATAATGAGGTAGTGGCGCGCTACGATACCCGAAACGGTCGTTTTCTCTATACGACCTCGGATCGGAGTGCAACGAATTCCGTTGCGTTCGTATTGTCCATACGAGTCCAACGGAACTGACGGAAGTCAATTCGGGGTTCGTACGGCCACTATTCATAATAATGAGGTAGTGGCGCGCTACGATACCCGAAATGGTCGTTTTCTACTGCTCGGGCCTACTTTTATTGGGCTCACTAGGGTCTAGTGGCCCAATAAAAGTCGGGATGTTACAATCCAATAAAAATAAAGAGATTTTCGTCCCCGAAAATTGGCTAAAGTAGGGGTTTAAATGATGTACCTGGGGGAAGAGCGTCGGGTATTTCTCTCGTACGAGCGTCTCGGGTTCCCAAGTGAACTCTTCGCGTCCACCGTTCGACCATAAGATCTTGACCATTGTGACCGTTTTGTTCCGCAGCTCTTTGATCTTGGAGTCCACTATCTTCACAGGTTCGAGTCGGACAGATCGGTCGGATTGTACTGATGTTGGTGGGGTGGGAAGGTGCTGCTCTGGTTGGCGCAGAACACGTCTTAGCGAGGAGACATGAAATACGTCGTGAAGGCTCCCCAGCTCGGCTGGCAAAGCTAACCTGTAAGCCACCGGGCCAATTCTTTCGATGACTGGATACGGGCCTAGATAGCGGGGGTCCAGCTTTTTCTGCCTCTTGATTCGTGATATCCCATGCATTGGCTTAATCTTTAAGAACACCATATCTCCCACTTGGAATTCTACTTGCCGATGACGTGCGTCGTAATACTTGGCCTGCCGGCTCTGCGCTTCCAGCATGCGTTCCCGGATTAGTCTTATTGCGGCGGTGGTATCGTCGATGTAGGTGATTCCTAAGGCTTCGGGGTCCTCATCCTGTGCCCAAGATAGCGGGGTCCGACAGCGTCTTCCGTAGAGGGCTTCGTACGGTGCCATCTTGATGCTTGCCTGGAAACTGTTGTTATATGAGAACTCTACCAGAGGTAGTAACTGCTCCCATGGCTCGTTATGCTCCACTATGCATAATCGGAGAAGATCTTCCATCGTCCGATTTGTTCTTTCCGTTTGCCCATCGGTCTGGGGGTGGAAGGCGGTGCTAAAAGTTAATCTGGTTCCCAGATAAGCTTGCACTCTTCTCCATTCCTTCGATGTAAAGCGCCCATCGCGGTCCGAGACGATTGATTTGGGTATTCCATGAAATCGGACTACCTGCTCGATAAATAGTCGGGCTAGAATGTCGACACCATCGCCTTGCCGGTTCGGGATGAATCGGGCTACCTTGGTGAGGCGGTCCACTACTACCCATATGGAGTCGTTACCTGCACGGGATCGGGGTAAGCCATGGACAAAATCCATGGAAATATCCTCAAACTTCCATTCTGGAATTGGCAGGGGTTGTAGTAGGCCTCCTGGGCTACGACATTCGGCTTTGACCATTTGGCAGGTTTGGCAGTGCGCTACATAATCTGTGACATCCTTCTTCATGCCTGGCCAGTATAGGGTCCTGCGCAGGTCCGTATACATTTTTACTACTCCCGGGTGTATCGAGTACCTTGTCTGGTGAGCTTCACGGAGTATCTCCTCACGGATCCCTTCTGCAGCGGGAATGAATATGCGGTGTCTGTATTGCAGGATGCCATCATACAGGTTGTAGTCTTCTTGTACACCGTGTTGCAAGGCCTGAATGATCGGTGCTGCTTCAACGTCGGTCTTCTGGGCTTCTCGTATTCTATTCCTGATGTCACACTGTATCTCCATCCAATAGAGGTGGGCTTGGTATTCCATCGGATTTCTGCGGGTGATGAGGATAATATCCATTTCTGCCAAGGATTTGACTAACTCCTCTGGCACCGCTTCTAACCAACTCCCGGTCCTCGGAGGTTGCCGACTCAAGGCGTCTGCAACTTTATTAGCCTTGTCGGGGTGGTACTGGAGGGCGAAGTCATAATCACAGAGAAATTCTAACCACCGGCGTTGCCGGAGGTTTAGCTCTTTCTGGGTGAAGACGTATTTGAGGCTTTTATGATCGGAGAAGATCTCGCATCGTACCCCGTAGAGGTAATGTCTCCAGATTTTTAAGGCGAAAACTACCGCTCCCAGCTCCAGATCGTGGGTGGCGTAGTTTAGTTCATGCGGCTTGAGCTGACGTGAGGCGTAGGCAATCACCTTGCCATGTTGCATAAGCACGGCCCCCAATCCTTTCAGAGAGGCATCAGCATAGATTTGGAAACCCTCGGTACCGGAGGGGAGGGTTAGGATTGGGGCCGATATTAGCCGGTTCTTTAGTTCGATGAATGCCGCCTCGCATTCAGGAGACCATTGGAATGTCACATCCTTCTTGGTGAGGGTGGTAAGTGGTAATGCGATCTTGGAGAAGCCTTCGACGAACTTACGGTAGTAGCCGGCGAGGCCAAGGAAACTTCGGATGTCTGCCGCTGTCTTAAGTGGCGGCCAATCTCGTACTGCTTGCACCTTGGCTTGATCTACTGCTACTCCGTTCTTGTTGACGGTGTGTCCCAGAAAGCCGACTTCTTCCATCCAGAACTCGCATTTGCTAAACTTGGCGAAGAGTGAGTGTTCTCTTAGCTTAAGTAGTACCATTTGGAGGTGCCTGGAGTGATCGGTTTTGTTCTTTGAGTAGATGAGAATATCATCTATGAAGACTATTACGAAATGATCCAGGAAGGGTTTGAATACCGTATTCATCAAAGCCATGAAGGCGGACGGGGCATTGGTTAATCCAAATGGCATTACCATGAACTCGTATAGTCCGTAGCGAGAGCTAAAGGCGGTCTTGGGAATGTCCTCTTCTCGTACTCTAAGTTGATAGTAGCCGGACCTTAAGTCCATTTTGGAAAAGACGGACGCGCCTTGTAGTTGATCGAACAGTTCATCTATCCGGGGTAGGGGATAGGTATTCCGGATGGTGAGTTTATTCAAGCCTCTGTAGTCGATGCAGAGGCGCAGCGATCCATCCTTCTTTTTAACGAACAGTACTGGGGCTCCCCAGGGAGAGGTACTAGGACGTATGAATCCTGCGTCGACTAACTCTTGTAGCTGAATCTTGAGCTCAGCCAGTTCCCTCGGGGCCATCCGGTATGGTGCTCGGGACACTGGTCGGGCTCCTTGAGTAAGTTCGATTTGGAAGTCTACTTCCCGTTGCGGGGGCAACCCGGGGAGTGACTCTGGGAAGATATCTGGGAAGTCCCTGATCACAGGTACTTTAGCGAGTACTTGCGTCGTGTTCTCCATCTCAAAGTAGAGTAGGTACATCTCGTCCTTCCGTCGAGCTGCCTTGACGGTTTGTGCAGATGTTAAGATAATGCGGGTGACGGAGGGTATACCCGCTAGCGTGATAAATTGCCCATTCGGATTCTGGAGGCGGATTTCTCGAGTCGAACAATTGATTTGGGCGCTGTGCTCGGCCAACCAATCCATCCCCAGAATGATGTCGAACCCGGTTATTGCTAAGATGGTGGCGTTGACTTCGAACTCTATGCCTCCTAGCATTGCCTGGAAGGAACACTTCTCGGTGGAAGTCATATCTGATCCATCCGGGAGTCGTATTCGGATTGACATCCCGGATGATCGCACCGTGTTCTCCTTGTCGGCGATGAAATTTTGTGCAACGAAAGAGTGTGTGGCGCCGGTATCGAACAGTGTTTTAGCGGGACGACCTTCTACCAAAAGTAAACCTGATAACATATATGTATATATATCATAATCATAAGCTTTTCACAGATATACAAGAGTAGGGATGACATATACAAAAAGTCTCAATATATAAGCTAAAACATTTCCTAGGATATCGTACTATCGGAAGTAGATACCTATCACTACGTCAGGAGCAGGACCGTGCTGGAGGTCCAACGCGTATGCCTCGAGCGGTGCTGCTCTGCCCTGCCTAGCCGGCTCCCTCCTGCCTGCGGGACGTCCTCTGCGTCCACCTCGTCCTCTCTCCGCCGCTCTCTGTACTGCTCCTAAACCGGGTCTCCCGGTAGCCTGTGGGCAGAAGGCTCGTATATGCCCAGGCTGCTGGCATAGGTAGCAGTTCCCTGCGAAGGGAACATCTCGTCGTGCGGCCGGGACGACCTGTGGTGCTGGGGCTGGGGGTGCTGGTTGGGGCTGGGGTGCTGGTCGGGGCTGGGGTGCCTGCCTATATGGCTGGTGACGCTGCCGCTGTCTCTCATCTCGGCCCTGCCTGCGAGGACCTGCTCTTCTCTCTCGGTCCTGAGTCCGGGGAATACCTACGTGTCCCCTCCGCTGCTGGGCTACCATCCGCTGATCCATCTCTAGAGCGGTGGCATGTGAGGCGATCGTGTGGAAGGATGCCTGGGATATCATGATCAGGGCCTGACGGAGGTCGTCTCGTAATCCCCGATAAAATCTGGCCGCCCTGTCCCTATCTGTACCTGCTAAGGTCCCGGCGAAGCGGGCCAGGTGGATAAACTCTCTCTGGTAGTCTGGAACCGTCCTATCTCCCTGTCTGGTCTGTAGGAACCGCTCCTGGAGTGCCATCCGGTCTGCATCTGAAATGAAATGCTTTAAGAAAGCATCCGAGAACTCCCCCCAGAGAATGGTGCTAAGGGGTCGCCCTCTAAAAGTGGAGCGGCTAGCTGCCCTCCACCAGTCCCGGGCATAGCCCTCCAACATGGTCACTACTAGGGATACTGCGGCTACTGCTGGGCACATCATCCCTACAAGAAGCTCCTCTACCCTCTCCACCCACTCCTCGGCCTGGATGGCCGACTCTGTACCCCGAAAGGTGGGGGGCCTTAGCCCTCGGAAAGTCGTCAGTAGATCAGTGGGTACGGTGGCCTGCTGGGGTGGCCGTAAAGTGGCTGTCTGGAAGGCGGCCAACAGGGCTACCAGGGTCTGCCCGAGCTCTGTCTCTCCGAATGGGACTGTGGCCGGAGCAGTCTGAGCTGGTGGTGGAGTGGTAGGGTGGTACTGGTCTTGAGAGGAAGACCTTCCATTACTTGACTCCGGTATCTGGAGAAGTAACAAACGGGTGTCAGAACTTGCAAAACTAAGGGCATTTTGCAGGACTGAAAGGAAAGAAAGCGGAAAGCGTGTGGGTGTACTATCGTGCAGTCTCGAGTCCTTAACCTTAACCTAGAGGGTCCACCAGGCTTCCGCTGCATGGTTCGTCCCGAACCAAGAAACGGAACCGGGGGAAAGGAGGATCGAAAGACTGCCCCATGTGGTCGGATCGTGGTAGCTCTGATCCATTTGTAAGACCCCCCCCTCCCCAATCCTGAACCGGGTTCAGGGAGGGGGGATCTTACTGCCCAAGAATGACCCCTTAACGCTCCCCGGGTGGTGACGTCCCATCCCCCCTCGAGCGCTGAGCGGTCTCCTTGTCAGGCACAAGAATCATAACCTCACATCAGAACGCATAGCGGAAGCAATCAAAAGATGGGCAAACCAAACATACAGCTTATATTTACAACTTAACGGGGCCGAAGCCTATCGTTTACAAAATATTGTCCGTAGACTACATATGCTAAGACAAAAGGGAGTCCTGGGCTCGTCCTTATATACTCGTACTCACATCTCTGAAGATAGAAGGGGAGGCTGGGGTAATCGAACGGATCATCTCCAAGGCTTCCCGGTCAACCTGTGATGTGGGGGCTTCACGCTGTCCCGTCTCCTGTGATTGGTTATAAGAAATAACCGTTAGTCACAGAGCTAAGCAGAAAACACATCCCCCTCCCCGGATCCGTATCCAGGGGGCGGCTAAAGACAGAATTGAAATAGCCGAAGCAAGGAAAGGGTTAGCAGCAGGTAAACATATACATACACATATGTATATATAAATAAATAAAGCGGGGCTCCTGCCCGAATAACCACAATCGCGCAGCATAATAAATCTATAACACTATCGCGCGTATACACACACCCAGGTTCTCAAGACCTGTACCCACACAAAGACCCTGTGTCGACATAGTTTTAGACCGCTTTAGTTCAAGCAGGGGAGCTAACCCCGCGGGCCTCACCGATGTGGCCGTCGGTGACAGTGGCCAGTCCTGCCACTTCTGAATGTAGTCGTACCGTATCATTCAGGCCCTCCTGTACAACTTGGTGTACTAACTGGATGTGAGCGACATCCGGCGAGCCGATTTGAAGGCCGACCAGCGGAGGTAAAACTACATGCTCAGGGGTGATAACCTGCTGCGCATATCTCCCTGTCGCCATGAGTCGTCAACCCACCCGCACCGGTACGAACGGTCTGCGAGCGTGACCAACCCGCCACTTCCAATCAATCTTCACCCGCTTTATATAAAACAAACCCTTAGGCCACGTGGCATTTCCACTCCACCGGTCTCACAACCCCGGACCGGGAGACTTAGCGGTATGAGGGCTCCTTGCTTGGGGCTAACCTGGGAGGAAGGACTCAACTCCGGGTTTTCCCCAACTAAGGCCTCGCCGAAGGGAGGACAAGCACCGCATCTGTTGCCACGGCAGCTTTGCACTAGTAAGTAAATTAGGCCGAAGCAGGGGCCATAATACTAAACAGAATGTAGGCCGAAAGCAGAGGCCATAATGATAAGCAGACAGTAGGCCGAAAGCAAAGGCCATAATGATAAGCAGAAAGTAGGCCGAAAGCAAAGGCCATAATGATAAGCAGAAAGTAGGCCGAAAGCAAAGGCCATAATGATAAGCAGAAAGTAGGCCGAAAGCAAAGGCCATAATGATAGGACCAGTACGAGACTGGATTTAAACGCAAGTACAGAAATGTAAATGCGGGGGACCAGTACGAGACTGGATTTAAACGAAAGTACAGAATGTAAATGCGGGGGACCAGTACGAGACTGGATCTAAACGGAAGTACAGAATGTAATTGCATAAGAAGAAATGGTTAGTAGTCCAATCACTCCATAAGAGGAGGCTTAATCGATGACTCCGTTCTTTTATTATCGTCGCGGCGGGGTTACGTTTTGGCGCCGCGTCGCGATGTCGTTCCGATTTTTGGCGCTGCTTCTCCGAGCTCAGTCGATCTTTTTAGATTAATACGCATAATTTTGGATAAGTATTTAGAATATGCGTCGAGGAGACGCCGATTCATTTTAATGAATTTTGCTCTTTTCCGGGCGTCTATTTTTGTTTGAAAAGGCTTTTGAGGGGTTAAATCACAAGTCCACACCCCCTATCTTTGATAGTATTTGTAAAATACCTATATTTAGTGCCCCTAATATTTGGGGATTTTTAGAAACACATTTGGGCATTTTAATACCTAAAATAAACTTTATATTGGGTTTTAAAAATAGTAAAACCCCTCCTAAAAATCCCAAAAAATTACAGGGGGTGCCCCCAAAGGTGGGGCACGTTTTCCATTTAGAAAACTTTTTCTGAAAAGGTCCCATTTTTCCTCAGAAAAATGAGGAAGTTAAAGGGGTGTTTGGGGTGCGGATAGGGGCAGGGAAGAGGCGCAGGGGTTTTGCACCCTGCGCCCTCCCGCGGCCCCCACAGCGGATCGGTGGCCGATCCGCTGCGGGGCACACAAGTTGAGGCGGCGGGAGTCTAGGTTACGGGAGCCGCTAGATCTCCCGGGGGAGATCGGGCGGCTCCCGTCAACCTGGACGGGAGGCGGCCGCTGCCGCCGCCGGCAGCGGCCGAATGTGGCCGGCGCCGCCCCCGGTCGGTGCGCCGGGGGCCGGCGACCACTCCGGTGGTGGTCCGGCGGCCCTGCGCCGCCGGCTACCACCGGGGTTTGTGCCGTAAGGGCACGGGGGCGGTGGCGGCCTGTACGCCTCCTGCAGGCTTGCCGCCACCGCCTCCACCGGAGGGATGGGGTGGGGGGTGCCCCCGGCCGGTGCGCCGGGGGCCGGCGAATCCTCCGGGGGTGGTCCGGCGGCTTGGCACCGCCGGCCACCGCCGGGGAAGGGATAAAAAAAAGGGGCGGGCGGCGGCGGCGTGGCCTGCATGGGCCATGCAGGCCCGCTGTGCCACCGCTCCTGCCGTGCGCTGCCCTCCCGGCCGCCACTGACCGGGGCGCCGGGGAGGGGGCAACCCTCCGGCGGTGGCCCGGCGGCCTGGAGCCGCCGGACGCCGCCGGGGGAGGGGCTATTCCCCGTACAGGAAAGCAGGGAGGCGGGGGAGGCGGGGGAAGACACGGCCGCCGCCGGCCGTGCCTGCCGACGGCCTGAACGCCTCCTCCGGGAGGTAGGAAAGGGGAGGGGGAGATCTCTACCTGAGGGGTTGGGGGTTGGTGGTGGTGGCCGGCCATGGAGGAGGAGGAGGAGGTCGGCCGTGGGCTTGCTCCGGCAAGGGAGGAGGAGGAGGGGCTGCAGGCTGGGCTGTCGGCAGAGGAGGGGGAGAGAGAGAGAGAGAGAGTGGTGTGGGGGAGAAGAAGAGGGCTGCCCCTCCTTTTATAGGAAGGAGGGGTGGCCACCTCCCCCCTCTCCCTCCCTTCCACGTGTAGGAAGGAAGGGTGAGTGGGGGGGGGATATTTTCTCCCCCCCCCCCCCCCCCCCTCCTTTCTCTCTCTTCCCCTTGCCCTAATAGGGCAGCCCCCTTCTTGGGGGTTTTGACTCCGGGTTCGTGCACATCGTAGTTTATACGTTGCATTGGGGTGGTCTGCATAGTGCCCCAAATGGTATATTCCCCACACGACCTTGTATCGAGACGCAACGAGTTCTGTCGCGCTTGTATTGTCCATACGAGTCCAACGGAACTGACGGATGTCAATTCGGGGTTCGTACGGCCACTATTTACAATAATGAGGTGGTGGCGCGCTACGATACCCGAAATGGTCGTTTTCTTCAAACGACCTCGGATCGAAGTGCAACGAATTCCGTTGCGTTCGTATTGTCCATACGAGTCCAACGGAACTGACGGAAGTCAATTCGGGGCTCGTATGGCCATTATTCATAATAATGAGGTAGTGGCGCGCTACGATACCCGAAACGGTCGTTTTCTCCATACGACCTCGGATCGGAGTGCAACGAATTCCGTTGCGTTCGTATTGTCCATACGAGTCCAACGGAACTGACGGAAGTCAATTCGGGGCTCGTATGGCCATTATTCATAATAATGAGGTAGTGGCGCGCTACGATACCCGAAACGGTCGTTTTCTCTATACGACCTCGGATCGGAGTGCAACGAATTCCGTTGCGTTCGTATTGTCCATACGAGTCCAACGGAACTGACGGAAGTCAATTCTGGGTTCGTACGACCACTATTCATAATAATGAGGTAGTGGCGCGCTACGATACCCGAAATGGTCGTTTTCTACTGCTCGGGCCTACTTTTATTGGGCTCACTAGGGTCTAGTGGCCCAATAAAAGTCGGGATGTTACATGTAGAACTCCCGGAAATTCATCTTTACCGAGGCCTAGTTTAGTATGAGCCAATTCACTAAGATGGACCCCCATACCTATTGAGACACCCGACTGTCCCCAAACTTTTACAGGACTAGGGACACCCTTAGACCCAACCCATGTTCAAAAATCATAAGCCTTAGACTTAATTTACCTTAGATTATCCCTAGGGGATTGAATTGAAAGAGGAGTAAAACTAGGAAGATACACACCTCGGAACCACCTCAACTTTGGTGAGCAACTTAATTAAGTAAGGACTCTGGGTAGGGAGAGGTTTCATAACCTTTGGACCAGCAAAATGAAAGGATGTCCCCTCTTCAAGAATAGAGTTGGGTAGTCCTTCGGTGAATAGTAAAATGCCCTTCGGTAACCGGAATAAATTGAATACTCATTAAATGATCCAAATCGTTGCATATCACAAAACTTGAGAGATACAAATCTTGTTCTTATAAGGCTCATTAATAAAGCTCGTATACTCGGGAGTCGACTGATGCCTTCTCTAAGGCATATAATTACTAAGATTCCAATTAAACAAATCGATCTCCTCCAGAAACTTAACCTCTTGGGACTTGGAGTTTAAGTTAAATCCTCTGAGTACTCGTCAAATAATAGACTCAAATCATTAGAAGATAACCACTCGAGAACGCATCGGGTCAATAGAACACCTTGCCCATGTTGGAACAAGAACTAAGCAATACGAGGAGAATCTAAAGTGATCATTTAAGGTAGTATAATCGAGACGAGTTAAAACGACTTCGAGTCCCGAGGAGGTCTCAGATATGTGATCCCACATCACTTAACCTACCCCAAGGCACTTAGGTCTATGCCTAGGGAAGTCTAAGGTAAAATTCTAAACCCCTAAGTCTATAAGCTAAGGTAAGGGCACCGTGTCGATCGGATCATGCTACAACGTAATCAACCCCACATGATAGGTGAGGATTGGTAGGATAATCTAGGTTCGCCTTTCAAATTTACAAGAGTAGGGTCAACGGGGAGAGAACTTGTAATTTAGAGTCCAGTGAATACATTATTAGACAATTCCACATCCCTACCTTGGAAAAGAATTTGTCTTGAGGCCTAGTGAGAGGCTGGATGAGCCCGTGTTTTATACGATTAATAGCGAGTTGTAATCTCGGAGTAAAACTTTTATGAACAAATGGAATCTGTGGCGGGTCTTCGGTATTGTCAGGGCTGGCACACCGGCGGACATACGTTGACTCAGGCAAGTGATGAGGGTTAGGGATCTGGCTTAGTTGAAGATGTGGAGAAGCCACCACCCCTAAAACTCATTCTTGGTCTATCTAAGTCTGACGCGCAGCAAAAAGCACGACTAGTCCGCCCACGCGTGGGTCTCGGAGGGAGTGTGGAGAGGTCTAGGCCTGGTAGTGTGTGTACCCGCCTAGAAGTGGGGGAGCCCGACCCACTGTCACTACGGCCACGGTAGTGAGACCCTAGGTGATAGCTACACCTTGAACAATGGGGAACTAATAAGGTCTGTACGTACAGAGTCGTGTGTGTGGGTAAATCATCATTTCATAATAATGCGCATCATTGCATAACATAGCATACATCATATCACTCATCTTCCCCCTTTATACCCCCATCATATAAAGTAGTATGGGATGCCTTATATGATGGGCCTTGCAAAACGACCCCTTAACTTATCTATTGAATTGATAAGTTAAGGTTTTCCTTCCTTAAAATTATGAAAACCTCACTGTTGCCCCCATGTACCGTGGTTTGTTTACTTTTAGTGGATGCTCCTTAAACTGCGTCATGTTACACTTTCCATCGCTTCTCTATATTGTGATACTGCTTGTGATGGTAGTGTCCTTGTACTATGGTTATTGCCTTACTATATACTCGCCTGTTCTTATTTAGTTACCGTGTTCATTTATATAAATATGTGCTATACTTAATTTACCTGCCATTTGCCATCTGCTTGAAATTATACTGCTTTGTGTCCTTCCTCTTCCTCCTCTCCGCCCAGTGCCTAGGAGTCGCGGGGGGAGGTGGGGAGGTTGTGGCTGAGTCTTTTAGACTGGCGGTCGGTTGTGGCCTAACACAGGGGAGGCAGCACTAGGAGACCCAGCACCAGAGGACAGGAGGACCTGATTCGGCGGGAGCTACAGATCCCAGAGCCCCTTATGTTGGCGGTCGTACTACCGTGAGATTTCGTCCTAGATTCTTAGTACTTGGTGATGAGGGCTGTGTTATAGTCACTTTAGTTTTCGAGGAGTTTTAGTTTCAGCTTTATTTGACCGGGTTTGTTCCCGAGTACTCCCTTATGAATTGTACCAGACTATGATGTTACCTTTCTATGACATTTGGTTTATGGATGGATATGTATCTCTTATGAAATGTTAACTATGGATGCTTCCTCTAGATTTTGCTGGCAGAATCGGCGTTAAGTGGTGGCAGTCCACCATGAGACGGCGGTTCTAGGCAGTAAGACCCGTAGTAAGGCTAAAAGGGCCATCGACTACTACTTGTTGCCCTATTTTCGGGGCCCATTTCTCTTCATGTTCCCTCCGTCCTTCCAATTTTTGGGGAAGTCCGGGGGAAGGGGTCTTACAAAGGGTATCAGAGCTTAACGATCCTACATATTCTGTCTAACCCTTATTACACCCCGCTCGAGTCTAGTTTGCGGACAAACTAGCAGCGAAAGCAATGGTGTGCCCATACGGGTTTTCCTCCCGACCATTTCTCATCTAGCCACCTGAGATTAATACCTCTTTTCAATTTCTCATTCTTATCCTGCAGAATCCTATCCCAGAGAATAGGGTTCCCCCTCCACCTCCGCCCCCCACCCAATTTCAAGAAGACAATGTGGGGCAGACACTGCAGGCCATTATGCAAGCATTCAGGGATCAAGCCCCAGTTAAGGAGCTCAACCCGGCTTCAAACTGGCTCAGTGTGTTCAAAGGGCTCTCTCCGCCATCCTTCTCGGGTATAGAATTAGCAGTACAAACTGAGGAATGGATCGATACCATTCAAGATATGCTTGCTGGAATCCGCTGCCCAACAACCGAAGCAGTGGCTTTAGCAGTCTCAGCACTTCGCTCTCATGCTAAGCACTGGTGGAAGACAGCAATGGATACAACCTTCTTAGATTACGAATACAGTGAAATCTCTTGGGAAGAGTTCAAAGGAGCTTTACTGGAGCACTTCATTCCTCAGTCGGCAAGAGACGAGCAAGAGGAGAAATTCTTACAGTTAAGGCAAGGAAATAGGACTGTCTTGGAATATCAACGAGAATTTGCCCACCTATCCCGATTCCTAGTTTCTTACCAGTTCAGTGAGGCAGGATTCGCCAAGAAGTTCTTTAAGGGACTACGAGATGACCTGAGGCAAGCACTCTTATTCGTAGCAGATACTAGTCTGGCCAAGATTGCTGAAGCAGCAAAGAGATTGGAAGCGGATCACCTGATGACCAGGGGCAGGGGGAAGAGAGCTGCTGACGAGGAACGAAGAGGAGATAGACAACTCCCACATCAGCAGGATCAGTTCATTAGGAATCAGAGGAGTGGGGGAAGACCTCGTCCAAACTTCAATCAAGGCCAAGGATCCCACACAGTTTTGGCACCACAACCACTGCAAGCCCAGGAGCCACCTAAGCAGTTGGGTGGGGCCCCTCCTCCTCAGCTATGCTTCTTCTGCCACCAGCCCGGTCATGTGAAGGCATTCTGTCCTCAGAGAGCATTCCCTCCTCCACCCCAAAGGCCCCCTTATCAGCACTTTGGAGGTCAAGGTCGAGGTCGAGGACGAGGACACCAAGGAGGTAACCGTCAACTCACCGGCAATCAACTATATGCCCTGGACCTGGCCCAACCTTGCAAACCCGAGGAGACTATTACAGGTATTCCAAGATTTTCCTTTCCTTTATTTTACTTAATTTGTTCTCTTAAAATCTTCTCCTAAATATGGGTAACGTAAGAACTATCACTTAACTAGATAACATTCAAATTCGCAATCACAGGCATTCTTTTTGTAAACGGAAAACCTGCCCTCACTTTGTTCGATTGTGGAGCAACTCATGTTTTTATATCAGAAAACTTTATTAAGGAGTTGAAAGGATTAAGTTGCCGCTTGGGTCCTGCTAGGGGAGTCCGCCTTCCTGATGGATCCGTAATCAGTGTCACCTCGACTTGTGACGTAGACATAACCATCGGTGGAAAGAATTTTGAAATCTCAGCTACTGCAATGAAACTTGTCAAATACGACCTAGTGTTGGGCATGAGCTGGCTATCTCGGTATCACGCCATAATTGATTGTCAGCAACGAAGGGTTACTATTCGTCACGGGGACACCACAATCATCTTTGAAAGTGCCTTACCAGTCTCCAAAAACCTCTTATCTTCCGTCCAGGCCGTCAAATCGCATCTTCAGGGAACTGAATTATTTTTAGTTTGCTTTGGAATAGAAGAGTCGGGTGAACCCTTAGGAGACATCCCGGTGGTAAGAGATTTTGCCGATGCCTTCCCCGACAAATTACCCGGATTGCCCCCACACAGAGAGGCCGACTTTCAAATTCAACTAGTACCAGGAGCAAAACCAGTATCTAAAGCACCTTATAGAATGGCACCGAAGGAGTTAACCGAATTCCGAAGCCAACTGCAAGAGTTAGTAGAAGCAGGCTTTGTAAGGCCAAGTTCGTCACCATGGGGAGCCCCGGTCCTCTTCGTTAAAAAGAAAGACGGAACCTTAAGACTGTGCATTGACTACAGAGAACTCAACCGTTTGACAGTTAGAAACACCTATCCCCTACCCCATATCGACGAACTGTTTGATCAATTACAAGGGGCCTTCTGGTATTCAAAACTAGATCTCAGATCAGGGTATTACCAACTGAGGATCCGGGAGGAGGATATCCCAAAGACGGCTTTCAGTAGCAGGTATGGATTACACGAGTTCACGGTAATGCCATTCGGACTCACGAATGCTCCCTCTGCATTCATGAGTTTAATGAACAAAGTGTTTGAACCATACATAGATTCCTTCGTCATCGTTTTTATAGATGAAATTCTAATTTATTCGAAAACAAAGGAGGATCACGCCCAGCATTTATCCTTAACTCTCCAGAAACTTCGAGAGAATAAGCTTTACGCAAAGTTCAGTAAGTGCCAATTTTGGCTCAGTGAAGTAGCCTTCTTAGGCCATATCATCAGCGGCGCTGGATTGGCAGTTGACCCAACAAAAATCCAAGCAGTCCGAGATTGGCCCCAACCGAAAATGGCCTCAGACATAAGGAGCTTTCTAGGACTTGTCGGATACTACCGGAAGTTCGTACAAGGTTTCTCCCAGATCGCACTACCGCTTACCACGTTAACGAAGAAAGATTCGACGTTCATCTGGACCCCCAAGTGTGAAGCAGCCTTCCAGGACTTAAAGGCCAGATTAATCTCTGCCCCAATCCTTGCCTTGCCATCAGGGAAGGAGGGCTTCCAAGTTTACAATGACGCCTCTTACCAAGGAATGGGTGTTGTACTAATGCAAAACGGTCATGTAATTGCATATGCATCCCGGCAATTGAAAAAGCATGAACAAAACTATCTCGTGCATGACCTAGAGATGGGAGCTGTAGTATTTGCGCTAAAAATTTGGCGACATATCTGTACGGAGTACACTGTGACATCTTCTCTGATTACAAAAATTTAAAATACGTAGACACACAGAAGGATCCTAATATGCGTAAAAGAAGATGGGTGGAATTCCTTTGCGATTATCAGTATACAATGCACTATCACCCCGGAAAAGCGAATAAAGTGGCTGACGCTTTGAGCAGAACAGTCGGCACATCGGAACCATAAATGCGATTGTCGTCATTGGAGTTGTTTCGAGAAATGAAAAATTTGAATATTACTCTAGTCTCCCGAGCAGACCCCGAATTGTACGAAGAGTATCTGGGATCGATCTCAATCGAGAGTAATATCAAGGATCGCATCCGGGAAAGTCAAAAGCAAGATGCAGATTTGGAACCAGTTTTTGAAGCACTGAATACGGGCACCGCCAAAGACTTCTCTATTATCGACGGGTTAGTCCGCTTCAAGGACCGAGTTTACATTCTGGCTATAAACCAGCTTAGGGAGGAGATCATGACCGAAGCGCATTATAGCAGGTATTCAGTGCACCCGGGAATCACCAAGATGACAGCAAATTTAAAAAGAACCATGTTTTTGCCTGGGATGAAGAAGGATATAACAAAATTTATAAACCTCTGCGAAACTTGTCAGTGTGTAAAGGCGGAATGCAGAAATCCGGCAGGACGGCTTCAATCCTTGACAGTGCCTGTTTGGAAATTTGAAGATATCTCGATGGACTTTGTGCATGGGTTACCAAGGTCCCGTTCCGATCATGACTCAGTCTGGGTAATCGTTGACAGATTAACTAAAGTGGCCAGATTCATTCCGATGAAAAAGAAAGCCCCGGTCAGCGTACTAATTCGACTCTTCGTAGAACAGTTTGTACGTTACCACGGCATGCCAAAAACTATCATATCTGATCGAGATGGAAGATTTACATCTAAGGAGTGGAGGGCCGTCCAAGCTTATTTAGGGTCCCGCATGAACTTCAGTACCGCTTTCCACCCTCAAACAGATGGGCAAACTGAACGCACTATTCGGACGATGGAAGACCTCCTCCAATTATGCATATTGGATAGTGGGGAGCCATGGGAGGAACTGTTACCGTTGGTAGAGTTCTCCTACAACAACAGCCATCATACCTCCATAGGAATGGCACCTTATGAAGCCTTGTACGGAAGGAAGTACAGAACTCCGCTATCCTGGGTGCAAGATGAAGACCCCTCGGCCTTAGTATCTAAATTCATCGAAGACACCGATGCTCAAGTACGCTTAATACGACAGAAGATGTTAGAAGCACAGAGCAGGCAAGCCAAATACTATGACGCGCATCACCGTCAGGTAAAATTCCAAGTGGGTGACCAAGTTTTTCTAAAGATCCGACCAGCTCAAGGCATCACCCGGGTACGGGGACTGAAGAAGCTCAGCCCCAGGTACCTCGGGCCTTTCAGAATTCTAGAAAGATTCGGTCCCGTGGCATATAGATTAGAACTATCCCCGGACTTGGCCGGCCTGCACAACGTTTTTCATATCTCCTCCCTCCGGAAGGCGCTAATCCGGCCAGATCAACATGTAACTTCAGCTTCAAACCCAGTGGCTTCTGATAGAACTGTTCTTCTAGAGCCAATCCGAATTGATGAAACGACAGTCCGGACCTTGAGAAAGAAGAAAATTCCACTAGTCAAGGTGTTGTGGTCTAATCATGGCCAAGAGGAGCATACCTGGGAGCCCCTGGATCTCATGCAACAAAAGTATCCAAGGCTATTCAGTGCAGGTACCCTTCGCACTCTTCTTTAAAGATTAAGTTTGTCTCTTAATGTCAACACCCGTACAACTAATCTTAAATTTCGGGGACGAAATTATTTTATTGTATATTGGGAATTGTAACATCCCCAAAACTACTAGGCCACCTTAGTACAAGTTTTGACACTCTCCCCTTCTAAACAAGCTCCCTAGACCAACAGGAGATTGGGGGACACTAGGGTGAACTCCCTAACCAATGTACAGAACCTTAAGGTTGAGGGCAACTAACTTATTAAGAGGATTTGACCTCTAGGGTTTCATTTAATGAGCTCTTTCAACCTAAAAAATTAGGGAAAAACCCTAAGGTCCCCATTATGCCCCCCCCCCCCCCCCCCAAGCTCAATAAGTGAGCTTAAGACCTCCTTGTGTCCCCCTCCACAAAGCTCCACCAATCTAGGACCCATAGAGTCCATTGGATTCATTTGAATTACTCACATTAACCTAGGTGGGCTTGAGCTAAGCCAAATCTCAAGTAACCCATTAAGTTATCATGGGTTAAACTGAATTCTCCTTGGGCCCTAGCCCAACCTCAAGCCCACAATCAGTCCATGACATGGCTGATTTACCTTTAAATAATGAATTAAATAGGTTGTTAATTAAAGGGCCATTTTTGGGAAAAAGCCAAAATAGGAAGAGAGAGAAAGAAAGGAAGTTTTGAGTGTTGAAACCGACAACTCGGTCTCCGTGGAGTTCGGGGTCCCAGAAAAGGGGTGGTCTCACACCTACTTCCCTCGAGTCAACTCTCTAGACAAGAACACTTGGACTTGGAAACGGACCAAGGGCTTAGTGGGGAGGTCCCGCCACATACCCGGAAGTCCCCTTGGAACTTCCCCTCCCAAGCCACTACTAAGCTTGAGCACCACTGGAGCCTCTCCTCACTCCCTATAGAGAGACTTGTTGGGGAGAGAGAGAGGAGAGAGCTAGCCTTGGATGAGAGCCCTTCCCAATGGTGCCCATTGGTCCTATTTATAGGATTCTCGAAGTTGGGCTGCGAACAGCCAAAAACTAGTCTGCCAGATTACCAAAATACCCCTGAATTGGGCTGCGGATAGCCGAATCCCGCTGTACTACGGATAGCCACAATGGACTGCGAACAGTAAACTGGACGAGGGGGGCCTCCCCTGGGCGAGAGAGGGAGGGGTGAGACCCCCCTTCCCCCTCTCCGCCCCTACCCGCTGGGCGAGAGAGGGCGGGCCGAGACCCCCCTCCCACCTCTCCGCCCCTACCTGCTAGGCGAGAGAGGGAGGGGCGAGACCCCCCTCCCCCCTCTCCGCCCCTAGCCGCTGGGCGAGAGAGGGAGGGGCGAGACCTCCCTTCCCCCTCTCCGCCCGGATCCTGCTAGGCGAGAGAGGGAGGGGCGAGACCCCCCCTCTCCGCCCCTACCTGCTGGGCGAGAGAGGGAGGGGCGAGACCCCCCTCCCCCCTCTCCGCCCCTACCTGTTGGGCGAGAGAGGGAGGGGCGAGACCCCCCTTCCCCCTCTCCGCCCCTAGCTGCTGGGCGAGAGAGGGAGGGGCGAGACCCCCCTCTCCGCCCCTAGCCGCTGGGCGAGAGAGGGAGGGGCGAGACCCCCCTCCCCCCTCTCTGCCCCTAGCCGCTGGGAGAGAGAGGGAGGGGCGAGACCCCCCTCCCCCCTCTCTGCCCGGATCCTGCTGGGCGAGAGAGGGAGGGGCGAGACCCCCCTCCCCCCTCTCCGCCCCTACCTGTTGGGCGAGAGAGGGAGGGGCGAGACCCCCCTTCCCCCTCTCCGCCCCTAGCTGCTGGGCGAGAGAGGGAGGGGCGAGACCCCCCTCCCCCCTCTCCGCCCGGATCCTGCTGGGCGAGAGAGGGAGGGGCGAGACCCCCCTCCCCCCTCTCCGCCCCTACCTGTTGGGCGAGAGAGGGAGGGGCGAGACCCCCCTTCCCCCTCTCCGCCCCTAGCTGCTGGGCGAGAGAGGGAGGGGCGAGACCCCCGCCACCCCTCTCCGCCCCTAGCCGCTGGGCGAGAGAGGGAGGGGCGAGACCCCCCTCTCCGCCCCTAGCCACTGGGCGAGAGAGGGAGGGGCGAGACCCCCCTCCCCCCTCTCCACCCGGATCCTGCTGGGCGAGAGAGGGAGGGGCGATACCCCCCCTCCCCCCTCTCCGCCCCTACCTGTTGGGCGAGAGAGGGAGGGGCGAGACCCCCCTTCCCCCTCTCCGCCCCTAGCTGCTGGGCGAGAGAGGGAGGGGCGAGACCCCCGCCCCCCCCCCCCCCCTCTCTGCCCCTAGCCGCTGGGCGAGAGAGGGAGGGGTGAGACCCCCCTCTCCGCCCCTAGCTGCTGGGCGAGAGAGGGAGGGGCGAGACCCCCCTCCCCCCTCTCCACCCGGATCCTGCTGGGCGAGAGAGGGAGGGGCGATACCCCCCCTCCCCCCTCTCCGCCCCTACCTGTTGGGCGAGAGAGGGAGGGGCGAGAACCCCCTTCCCCCTCTCCGCCCCTAGCTGCTGGGCGAGAGAGGGAGGGGCGAGACCCCCCTCCCCCCTCTCCGCCCGGATCCTGCTGGGCGAGAGAGGGAGGGGCGAGACCCCCCTCTCCGCCCCTACCTGTTGGGCGAGAGAGGGAGGGGAGAGACCCCCCTTCCCCCTCTCCGCCCCTAGCCGCTGGGCGAGAGAGGGAGGGGCGAGACCCCCCTCTCCGCCCCTAGCCGCTGGGCGAGAGAGGGAGGGGCGAGACCCCCCTCCCCCCTCTCCACCCGGATCCTGCTGGGCGAGAGAGGGAGGGGCGATACCCCCCCTCCCCCCTCTCCGCCCCTACCTGTTGGGCGAGAGAGGGAGGGGCGAGACCCCCCTTCCCCCTCTCCGCCCCTAGCTGCTGGGCGAGAGAGGGAGGGGCGAGACCCCCCTCCCCCCTCTCCGCCCGGATCCTGCTAGGCGAGAGAGGGAGGGGCGAGACCCCCCTTCCCCCTCTCCGCCCGGATCCTTGGGAGTGCTCCGATGAATATTTGGGTTGTACATCGGCGACCCTCCATGCTGGGCCTTACTCGATGGATATGGGGGTTGTACACAATCCCCGCTCTTTGCGAGGTTGGCACAACCTCGGAAAGAAAAGTCCAAGCCCAAATATCCATCGAGGGGGGCAGAACCTCGCCCCCAAGGCACGTTTGAGCCATCCAGCTAGTGAGAGCCTGGAGTGAGGACGACATCTCAGCGTTGAACTTACCCATCCGAGGATCATTCGACCCACCCAGCTAGTGAGAGCCTGGAGTGAGGGGGACATCTCGGCGTTGAACTTACCCATCTGAGGATCATTCGACCCACCCAGCTAGTGAGAGCCTGGAGTGAGGAGGACATCTCAGCGTTGAACTTACCCATTTGAGGATCATTCGACCCACCCAGCTAGTGAGAGCCTGGAGTGAGGAGGACATCTCAGCGTTGAACTTACCCATCCGAGGATCATTCGACCCACCCAGCTAGTGAGAGCCTGGAGTGAGGAGGACATCTCGACGTTGAACTTACCCATCCGAGGATCATTCGACCCACCCAGCTAGTGAGAGCCTGGAGTGAGGAGGACATCTCGATGGCAAGCTCTTCCTTCCGAGGATCATTCGACCCACCCGTCTAGTGAGAGCCTGGAGTGAGGAGGACATCTCGGCATTGAACTTACCCATCCGAGGATCATTCGACCCACCCAACTAGTGAGAGCCTGGAGTGAGGAGGACATCTCGATGGCAAGCTCTTCCATCCGAGGATCATTCGACCCACCCAGCTAGTGAGAGCCTGGAGTGAGGAGGACATCTCGGCGTTGAACTTACCCATCCGAGGATCATTCGACCCACCCAGCTAGTGAGAGCCTGGAGTGAGGAGGACATCTCGGCGTTGAACTTACCCATCCGAGGATCATTCGACCCACCCAGCTAGTGAGAGCCTGGAGTGAGGAGGACATCTCGATGGCAAGCTCTTCGTTCAGAGGATCATTCGACCCACCCAGCTAGTGAGAACCTGGAGTGAGGAGGATATCTCGATGGCAACTTACTAATCATATAAGCAAAATAACTTCATCCATCTAATGGGGGGATTTCCCTTGTCAAAACCTCCTGGCCCAACCAGCGAGGGGTAGAACTTGCTACAAAGGAAAACAACAAAAAACAAAAAATAAACACAACATACCCCCCATGGCACTCGCCTCTCAGGCTTCTTGCGCGAGATGATCATTCATCTGCTTCTCCTGCCACTCCCATCTGGCTTATGCTCTCCATGATCTTCTCCATCTCCTCAGCCCCCGCTTGCCAAGAGATGCTGTTGACGACTGTGACGTAGCAGTGCCTCGCCATCCTGGGGTCTCCGCGGATCCTGACTTGGATTCCTCCAGTGTTGAACTTGAGGCACTGGTGGAAGGATGATGGTACGCATCGGAAGGCGCTGATGAGAGGTCTTCCGAAGATGGCATTATAACTGCTAGGAGCGTCAACAATGACGAACCGATAGTTCCTTGAACCTCCCCCCATCATCACTTGGAGTCCAACTCCACCCTCTACCTCTTTCCTTTCTCCGGAAAATCCAAACAAGGGCCCATCTGAGGCCAGCACCCTCCTTGCCTCCACCTTCAACTCATCAAATGCCTTCTTGAAAATGACGTTGACAGATCTCCCGTTGTCAACGAGGATCCGAGAGATAGTGTAACCTTCGATGGTTGTCTGAATGACTAGCGCATCACAGAATGGATCCTCGTGATCTGTCATGTCCTTGCTTGAAAAAGTGATTTTCTCCTCGGGAGGTGGGTCCTGCGACGTCGAAGCGACGCTGCGTCGAAATACGGAGTGGAGGCTTGCCTTACGAGTGGCCTCGACCCCTACCCCCCCCCCCCCCCCCCCCCCCCCCCCCGTGGATTACCGCGACCCGTCCTTTGGCTCCTACGTCAGTTCGGTCCTCGCAGATGTCATCATCCACTACTGCTCCAGGTGGAACTTCTTCAATCCGCACCGGCGGCTGTTGTTGTGTCTGACCTCTCGTCTCTCTCACCTCCAAGAACTCTGGGCAGGTAGTTGTTGCATGCCCCTCTGCTTGGTGGTAGTCGCAGTATGGCACCGCCCTTCCCCCCTTCTCCTACGGGCTGGGATGTCTCTTGCTTTGACTCCTCCTCTTCGAATCGCCATAGCTTGAGCTGGTGGGGGTAGGAGCTGCCTAGGGGCCTATCTCCAAAGAGGAGGGTTGGGCCTCCCTTGGCCTCCGTAGAAGTTTCCCCCTCCTTGGGCGAGACCCCTCCCTTTCTCCTGACCCCCATGGGGTCCCTGGTACCCTTGACCCCTCTGCTCTTCCCTCCTCCTTCCTTCCTGCTTCCTGAGGCCACCTTGCTCTCTTGGCTCGGCCTCTACCAACTTTGCCAACTTCTTTGCCAGCCCCGGGTTTGCCGCCTCGGTGGCTACCTCCTTTGCAGCTTTTTCCATCAGGTCCACAAAGGACAAGGGAGGCTTCCTAGTTAGGCGCATTTTGAAAAGGCTCTCTCGTAGCCCTACGGTGAAAGCCATCTGGAGGGCATACCCTGACACCTCCTGGATGTTCAGGATTTCCTCCTGTAATCTGTCCATGTACTGGGCCAACGTCTCCTCGTGCCTTTGCTTGATCAGGAAAATGGACTCAGCATTCTTCTTCCTCTTCTTGGATGTGGAGAAGCGTAGCTGGAAGCTTCGGCCCAAGTCCTCGAAGCTGTAAATGGAGCCAACCGGGAGCTGGTGGAACCAGTCCCTAGCTTTGTCCTTCAGGGTGGTGGCGAAGAGACGACACTTGAATGCGTCCGTCATGGGCCTGATGGAAACGGTATCCTCGAACCATTGTAGGTGATGGACGGTATCATCCTTCCCGGTATAGAAAGTCATGTTGGGCTCCTTGAAGCCTTCCGGGATGGGAGCCGAGATGATCAGCTCGCTAAAGGGTGACCCCCCACTCGCCGGCTTCGCGAGCTCCACTTGCGCGACTCCTGCTCCGAGCGAGACCCCACTCACCGGGCTAGGAAAAAGCACTCGCCCGGCGAGGTCCCGCTCGCCACTCTCAGTCACTGGTTCCTTGCCTGGCCGACCCCCTGGGGCAACCTCTCCTGACCCCCCCTGGGCGAGAACTCCTTGCGACCCAGAAGGTGGTGTCTGGGGGGAGGGAGCCGAGCAGTCACCTCCCCTGGTGATGCCTTGGAGCAGCTCCATGATTCCCTTGATGGCCGTCATGAACTCTCCCCTTCCTACCACCTCACTTGGGATGTGAGACCCCTCATCATCTCCTCCTCCGAGGTCTCCTGCCATGAGATTTGGTTCAAGAACTTCTGTGCTGACTACTCTCCACGCTCACCGCACCAAAAATGTTGAAACCGACAACTCGGTCTCCGTGGAGTTCGGGGTCCCAGAAAAGGGGTGGTCTCACACCTACTTCCCTCGAGCCAACTCTCTAGACAAGAACACTTGGACTTGGAAACGGACCAAGGGCTTAGTGAGGAGGTCCCGCCACATACCCGGAAGTCCCCTTAGAACTTCCCCTCCCAAGCCACTACTAAGCTTGGGCACCACTGGAGCCTCTCCTCACTCCCTATAGAGAGACTTGTTGGAGAGAGAGAGAGAGAGAGAGAGAGAGAGAGAGAGAGAGCTAGCCTTGGATGAGAGCCCTTCCCAATGGTGCCCCCTTGGTCCTATTTATAGGATTCTCGAAGTTGGGCTGCGAACATCCAAAAACTGGTCTGCCAGATTACCAAAATACCCCTGAATTGGGCTGCGGATAGCCGAATCCCGCTGTACTGCGGATAGCCAAACTGGACTGCGAACAGTAAACTGGACGAGGGGGGCCTCCCCTGGGCGAGAGAGGGAGGGGTGAGACCCCCCTTCCCCCTCTCCGCCCCTACCCGCTGGGCGAGAGAGGGAGGGGCGAGACCCCCCTCCCCCCTCTCCACCCCTAACTGCTGGGCGAGAGAGGGAGGGGCGAGACCCCCCTCCCCCCTCTCCGCCCTTAGCCGCTGGGCGAGAGAGGGAGGGGCGAGACCTCCCTTCCCCCTCTCCGCCCCTAGTCGCTGGGCGAGAGAGGGAGGGGCGAGACCTCCCTTCCCCCTCTCCGCCCGGATCCTGCTGGGCGAGAGAGGGAGGGGCGAGACCCCCCTCCCCCCTCTCCGCCACTACCTACTGGGCGAGAGAGGGAGGGGCGAGGCCCCCCTCCCCCCTCTCCGCCCCTACCTGTTGGGCGAGAGAGGGAGGGGCGAGACCCCCCTTCCCCCACTCCGCCCCTAGCCGCTCGGCGAGAGAGGGAGGGGCGAGACCCCCCTCCCCCCTCTCCGCCCCTAGCCGTTGGGCGAGAGAGGGAGGGGCGAGACCCCCCTCCCCCCTCTCCACCCGGATCCTGCTGGGCGAGAGAGGGAGGGGCGAGACCCCCCTCCCCCCTCTCCGCCCCTACCTATTGGGCGAGAGAGGGAGGGGCGAGACCCCCCTTCCCCCTCTCCGCCCCTAGCTGCTGGGCGAGAGAGGGAGGGGCGAGACCCGCCTCCCCCCTCTCCGCCCGGATCCTGCTGGGCGAGAGAGGGAGGGGCGAGACCCCCCTCCCCCCTCTCCGCCCCTACCTGTTGGGCGAGTGAGGGAGGGGCGAGACCCCCCCTTCCCCTTCTCCGCCCCTAGCTGTTGGGCGAGAGAGGGAGGGGCGAGAGCCCCCTCCCCCCTCTCCGCCCCTATCCGCTGGGCGAGAGAGGGAGGGGCGAGACCCCCCTCCCCCCTCTTCGCCCCTAGTCGCTGGGCGAGAGAGGGAGGGGCGAGACCCCCTCACCCCTCTCCGCCCAGATCCTGCTGGGCGAGAGAGGGAGGGGCGAGACCCCCCTCCCCCCTCTCCGCCTCTACCTGTTGGGCGAGAGAGGGAGGGGCGAGACCCCCCTTCCCCCTCTCCGCTCCTAGCTGCTGGGCAAGAGAGGGAGGGGCGAGACCCCCCTCCCCCCTCTCCGCCCGGATCCTGCTGGGCGAGAGAGGGAGGGGCGAGACCCCCCTTCCCCTTCTCCGCTCGGATCCTTGGGAGTGCTCCGGCGAATATCTGGGTTGTACATCGGCGACCCTCCACGCTGGGCCTTACTCGATGGATATGGGGGTTGTACATTGAGCACCATGCCAAATGGCACACTCCACCTTAACCCAATATATTCAGATGACCTTGGAGAGTAAACCCCCACCTTTTTTTGAGCTGAGGTGGCAACCATGCATGGTCATGAAGGGGGTGAAAATCGGGTGAATAGTATTTTACAAAGGAGTGATTTCACCCACCTTGAATGTGGGTTTAGAGTGCCAAATGGCACCTCCCTTCCACCTCTCTCTCCTCACCCGACCTCAGGCGTGATGCCCAGCTGGTTTGGCTCGAGCTGGAAGCCATGCATTGGGTGTTTGAGAGGTGGCATTAATAGCCGAACCACCCTTTTGAATCCCCTACTTTAAACTCCCCTCAGCCTCATTTGAGGCCACCTTCACGTTCAGTGAGCTCCACGAGGACAATCCCCCAACTCCGGCGAAGCTTTCGAGCTCAGAACCCCCATCCGGCCATGGCTTCCGGCGGCGACAACTCACGCATGGGAACAAGGGCAAATCCGCGCCTCCGACCACAAACTCAGGCCCGTACCTCTCCCTGTCCCCTTGTGCTAGCTATCTAGATCAAATAGGAGGTGAGATGAGCTCAATCGAGCGAGATCCACCCTTGGTTTTCACGGGTTTTTTCCGTCAAAATCACCCTCCCCTCTTTCCTTATTCCGGCCGCCACCGGCCGATCAAGACCGCCGTCCCGATAGCCCCCACCTCCGTGAAGGTGGTGGTGGTGGTGGTTGGCCGTGGAGTCAAGTAGGTGGCCGGGAAATCGCGCTCAAAGGTAGCCCAGGCACTTTCTTTCTCAGCCCTTGGCGGGAGGTTGAAGACGATGCCTTGGCCGTTGGATCTGATCAGATCCCTAAACGCAGACCACCTAGATTTAATAAATGAATAGTAAATTTGTCACATTTTATTCAAGAAGTTCAAGCAGGAAATTGAAGCCCTTAGGGGCTGAATTAGCAAATGTCACCAGAGACAAGAATTGTAGATCTTGATGTCTACTTTCATCTGAGCTTGAAATCAACTGATTTGGATGAATTTACAGTCCTATGCATCTGTTTTTGTGCAGGATGTACAATTTGTCCATGCATGTGAATAATGTGTATTTTTCTCTTAATATTCATTGCATGCATGTGAAATTTATACCCAAGGTGTGTGATGGCTATATGAAATCACTGTCCAAAGTTGGTGATTTTAGGAGAAAAATTTTCTATAGTTTTCGGAATAATTTAAATTTCATTAATGTCATAACTTGTGGGGCATAAACTTATAGTTTTGGCCCAAATTTTGGTGACATGTTTATCATGTGTTGGCCCACCTCTGTACAAAATTTTATGATATTTGGACTTGATTTGGGTGAGTAATCTAGGCATGCATGTTGATTGCTCTAAGTGAAGAGAAGTGAATAGTGGCATCCATGTCCATATATAGTAACACATGTACATGGTTTAAGATTTTGGTGTTTTAGAAATTTTAAAAATATTGGTGCATGCAACATGAATGATTTTCAGGCCATGCATGTATCCATGTATGACCTATGCTGGGTGAGAAATTTAGAATTATTAGAGAACACTTTTCTATAGTTTTGCTAGATATTTCATTCTATGAATTTTGTGAGTTTAGGGAATATTAATTATTAATTTTTAATGAAATCTCAAGGGTTCTCTCCCCAAGTCATGATTAAGTCATCTATGAGGTTTGGCTAAGTAGAAATGAAGATATGAAGTTTGGAATTTGTGATCACTAGATTGAATAAATGAATAGTAATTAGTTTTCACACCCTATGCTGAAATTTTAAACAGTAAATTGAATAACTTACTCTCAAATTCAGAACATGTGGTCAACACAAAAGTTGTAGCTCTTGCTCTTACCTTCCTAATGATATGTTATACAGAATTTTTGGTGTAGTATAGCTCCCTGTAAACCCATTTTAGTAAAGCATGTATTTTTAGTAATTAATTGTCACACCCTATGCTGAAATTTTAAGCAGTAAATTGAATAACTTACACTCAAATTCAGAACATGTGGTCAACACAAATGTTGTAGCTCTTGCTCTTACCTTCCTAATGATATGTTATACAGAATTTTTGGTGTAGTATAGCTCCCTGTAGACCCATTTTAGTAAAGCATGTATTTTTAGTAATTAATTTTTCACACCCCATGCTGAAACTTTATGCAGTAAATTGAATAACTTACACTCAAATTCAGAACATGTGGTCAACACAAAAGTTGTAGCTCTTGATCTTACCTTCCTAATGATATGTTATACAGACTTTTCGGTGTAGTATAGCTCCCTGTAGACCCATTTTAGTAAAGCATGTATTTTTAGTAATTAATTGTCACACCCCATGCTGAAACTTTAAGCAGTAAATTGAATGACTTACACTCAAATTCAGAACATGTGGTCAACACAAAAGTTGTAGCTCTTGCTCTTACCTTTCTAATGATATGTTATACAGAATTTTTGGTGCAGTATAGCTCCCTATAGACCAATTTTAGTAAAGCATGTATAAGGTTACGTATCTGAGTATTTTGATGTCTTAGGTAAAATGGTCCATGTAATTTAGTTGATTTTCCTAATCACACTTCAAGTATAACATATATAGTGAACTTAAGAACTACATGATTTTTAAAACTTAGATTGATAGGAGTTCACTAACCCTGGAAGTGACTTGGCATAGGGTATCTAGTGGGAATAAAGTTAAACAAGCCTCACTCAATAGTAAAAATAGAGTTAGTTAGAAACAACGATGATTCACCTTACTCTAGTGAGCTTACATCGGATGACCAGAAGTCTTGAACAAATCATAGGAGTCTAAAATGTCCCAAGGCTCAAGATCATACATTAGCCCACCCCAATGTCCATAGAGATTTCTAATGAGCGGATGTTATCAATTGAAGTCATGAACAAATTTTCTTAATACACGATATCAATTAAATCATGGTAATAAAATGGTAAGACGACCAGCAGACCCCACAGAAGCTATTAAATTAATCTGGGTGAGAACGAGAAGGAAACACTTGTGAAATAGTAACCCCTGGGTGGTCACCAAAACCACCACAAGTTTGACAAAAAAATTCACCTCCGTTAGGATTCCTATAAGAAGGGGTACCCCAAACCTTTATTATAGAGGAGGCAACCCTCTACTGTTCAGAACTGAAATAGGACTAAAAAGAGCTGTAGAACTCCCGGAAATTCATCTTTACTGAGGCCTAGTTTAGTATGAGCCAATTCACTAAGATGGACCCCCATACCTATTGAGACACCCGACTGTCCCCAAACTTTTACAGGACTAGGGACACCCTTAGACCCAACCCATGTTCAAAAATCATAAGCCTTAGACTTAATTTACCTTAGATTATCCCTAGGGGATTGAATTGAAAGAGGAGTAAAACTAGGAAGATACACACCTCGGAACCACCTCAACTTTGGTGAGCAACTTAATTAAGTAAGGACTCTGGGTAGGGAGAGGTTTCATAACCTTTGGACCAGCAAAATGAAAGGAAGTCCCCTCTTCAAGAATAGAGTTGGGTAGTCCTTCGGTGAATAGTAAAATGCCCTTCGGTAACCGGAATAAATTGAATACTCATTAAATGATCCAAATTGTTGCATATCACAAAACTTGAGAGATACAAATCTTGTTCTTATAAGGCTCATTAATAAAGCTCGTATACTCGGGAGTCGACTGATGCCTTCTCTAAGGCATATAATTACTAAGATTCTAATTAAACAAATTGATCTCCTCCAGAAACTTAACCTCTTGGGACTTGGAGTTTAAGTTAAATCCTCTGAGTACTCGTCAAATAATAGACTCAAATCATTAGAAGATAACCACTCGAGGACGCATCGGGTCAATAGAACACCTTGCCCATGTTGGAACAAGAACTAAGCAATACGAGGAGAATCTAAAGTGATCATTTAAGGTAGTATAATCGAGACGAGTTAAAACGACTTCGAGTCCCGAGGAGGTCTCAGATATGTGATCCCACATCACTTAACCTACCCCAAGGCACTTAGGTCTATGCCTAGGGAAGTCCAAGGTAAAATTCTAAACCCCTAAGTCTATAAGCTAAGGTAAGGGCACTGTGTCGATCGGATCATGCTACAACGTAATCAACCCCACATGATAGGTGAGGATTGGTAGGATAATCTAGGTTCGCCTTTCAAATTTACAAGAGTAGGGTCAACGGGGAGAGAACTTGTAATTTAGAGTCCAGTGAATACATTATTAGACAATTCCACATGCCTACCTTGGAAATGAATTTGTCTTGAGGCCTAGTGAGAGGCCGGCTGAGCCCGTGTTTTATACGATTAATAGCGAGCTGTAAGCTCGGAGTAAAACTTTTATGAACAAATGGAATATGTGTCGGGTCTTCGGTATGGTCAGGGCTGGCACACCGGCGGACATACGTTGACTCAGGCAAGTGATGAGGGTTAGGGATCTGGCTTAGTTGAAGATGTGGAGAAGCCACCACCCCTAAAACTCATTCTTGGCCTATCTAAGTCTGACGCGCAGCAAAAAGCACGACTAGTCCGCCCACGCGTGGGTCTCGGAGGGAGTGTGGAGAGGTCTAGGTCTGGTAGTGTGTGTACCTGCCTAGAAGTGGGGGAGCCCGACCCACTATCACTACGGCCACGGTAGTGAGACCCTGGGTGATAGCTACACCTTGAACAATGGGGAACTAATAAGGTCTGTACGTACAGAGTCGTGTGTGTGGGTAAATCATCATTTCATAATAATGCGCATCATTGCATAACATATCATACATCATATCACTCATCTTCCCCCTTTATACCCCCATAATATAAAGTAGTATGGGATGCCTTATATGATGGGCCTTGCAAAACGACCCCTTAACTTATCTATTGAATTGATAAGTTAAGGTTTTCCTTCCTTAAAATTATGAAAACCTCACTGTTGCCCCATGTACCGTGGTTTGTTTACTTTTAGTGGATGCTCCTTAAACTGCGTCATGTTACACTTTCCATCGCTTCTCTTATATTGTGATACTGCTTGTGATGGTTGTATCCTTGTACTATGGTTATTGCCTTACTATATACTCGCATGTTCTTATTTAGTTACCGTGTTCATTTATATAAATATGTGTTATACTTAATTTACCTGCCATTTGCCATCTGCTTGAAATTATACTGCTTTGTGTCCTTCCTCTTCCTCCTCTCCGCACGGTGCCTAGGAGTCGCGGGGGGAGGCGGGGAGATTGTGGCTGAGTTTTTTAGACTGACGGTCGGTTGTGACCTAACATAGGGGAGGCAGCACCAAGAGACCCAGCACCAGAGGACAGGAGGACCTGATTCGGCGGGAGCTACAGATCCCGGAGCCCCTTATGTTGGCGGTCGTACTACCGTGAGATTTCGTCCTAGATTCTCAGTACTTGGTGATGAGGGTTGTGTTATAGTCACTTTAGTTTTCGAGGAGTTTTAGTTTCAGCTTTATTTGACCGGGTTTGTTCCCGAGTACTCTCTTATGAATTGTACCGGACTATGATGTTACCTTTCTATGACATTTGGTTTATGGATGGATATGTATCTCTTATGAAATGTTAACTATGGATGCTTCCTCTAGATTTTGCCGGCAGAATCGGCGTTAAGTGGTGGCAGTCCACCATGAGACGGCGGTTCTGGCCTTAAGACCCGTAGTAAGGCAAGGGCCATCGACTACTACTTGTTGCCCTATTTTCGGGGCCCATTTCTCTTCATGTTCCCTCCGTCCTTCCAAGTTTTGGGGAAGTCTGGGGGAAGGGGTCTTACAGCCGGCGTGCGGCGGGCGCGCGCATCCCGCGTGCGGGTGCAGCTGGCCGCGGGCACGGCCCACCGGCGCCCTTTGCGGCCCGCGCGGGCGGTGCCTCCGGCCGCGGGATCGGGGCGTCGGCGGCCTCCGCGGCCCGTACGTGCCGCCTGCCGGCGGGGGGCGCGTGCGCGTCTCCACGCGCGACAGTTGGCCACGCGCGCGACCCCACGCTCGCGCGCGGCGGTTGGCCGCGCGCGCGCGACCCCATGCGCGCGCGGCGGTTGGCCGCGCGCATCCCCCCGTGCGTGTGTGCGTGGCGCTTTTCCGTGTGCGTCTGCGCGGCGGTTTGCCGCGTGTGTTCTCCGCGTGCGGCGGTTAACCGAGCATGCGGGGTGTCGGGTGTGCATGTCTCGCCGTTCGTGCGGTTCGTTGCGTACGGATGCGGTTGCGCGAATGCTTTGTTGTGCTCGTGACTTGTTGCGCGCGCGTGATTAGTTGCGTGAGAATTGCGTAGCGCGCATGGCTCGTTGCGTTCATGCGGTTGGTTGGCATAATTGCGCGCTGGTGGGTTGAATTTACTTGACGCGCGCCTTTCGGGATCTTTATTCACATGCATTTATTTCATTGGGTATATGCGCTTACGTGCGCGAATTTTTTCTTGCAGGCTTCGAAACGAAGTGGCCAATCGAGGCCGATGCGCATGCGCTCTACTCTTGATGGGGTGCAGGTTGACTCGGGGCGTAAGCGGTTCGGGTTGCCCCGGATGTTGAGGTGAAGATCCCAGGGGCAGCAGAGCGCGCCCAAAATCTGCCGACCAGTTGCATCGCCCTTTCGGAGAGCTGTTTGAAGTCCGGATTTCGGATTCCTCCGCCCGAGGAGGTCGTTGAGATATTCCGTTTCTGCGGTGTCCCGATTACCCAGTTCACACCGGCTGGGATGACGAACATTATGGGGATATTGGTATTTTTTCGGGAACATAGCACGCGCTTCTCGCTCGAGATTTTCAAAGATTGGTGCGAGGTTTCTACCGACCCGGGCGGTCGTATTGAAGTTCGGAGCAACAAAAGCTGGTTTCACTTTGGAGCGAAGGCTGATTACCGCCATGGGAATACTTTTTATGGGTATGTCCGGAATCGATGGGAGCTACCGGAGTTATGGAGGTCGCTTCCTGGACGCTGCCGCCAGCAGACTGGTCGGGAAGATGAGTTCCTTCCTATCCCTTGTGAAAGTATCTAGTTGCGGCCTAAATCACCTAGAGGGGGGTGAATAGGTGGATTCTATGTCTTCACGCGGAATTAAAATATAACACAGAAATGAACACAATAAAGCACAGCACAGACACAAGGATTTTATAGACGTTCCCCAATGTGGGTAGTCCTCTTTCCCGCCTCGCCTATCTAGCACTACAAGGCTAGACTCGGCTACTTCACCAATCTCAGATTATAAATAATCTTACACCTCAGAGTCAAAACTCCTACAACTCGGAGTATACCACTCCTACAACTCGGAGTAAAACAACTCCTACAACTCGGAGCAAACCGCTCCTACAAATAACTCGGAGTAAAAACTCCTACATAAATCAAATAGAGATAGAAATAAAAAATACTTCTTCTAAACCTCAACAGAGATTAACTTCAGATCTTGGGAAACTGAATCTTCTTCTTCCTTGAGAGAGAAAGCTTGGATCTTGAAAGATTTTGAAGAAGATAGACTTGGCTAACCTGATCTGAATAGGCCCTTTGATCTACTCGAAAGAATCGTCAATATGGAGTGCAGCACAAGGATCAAAGACCTTCTTATCTGAGAAAACTCTAACAACAAAGAAGAATAACTCTTGAGCAGCAGATGTTAGGTCTCAGAAAACTTGTTCAGCAAAGGAAGAGGAGAACAGCTTTTTGTTTCTGAACAAAACGTGTGAGGAAGAAAGAGATGTGTATGAAGCCCTAAAAATAAAGGATTATTTATAGGGAGGACTTCAACAGCTCGTGCGACAAAGAAGGGAGGAGCAACACGTGTACTGTACGTGGCGGCCAACCCTAATTTTTGAAATCGAAACAAAGATTTGAAATCCGTCTGTCCGTCATTCGTCGAGACTTCACGTGAACATCCGACGAAAAGACTTGGCCACAGAATAACACTGAACAACCCGTGAAAAACACCTTCTGTTTTCATTCGTCGGGATTCGTCGGGAGTTCACGAGAACATCCGACGAATGGACTTAGCTGCAGAAATTTCTTCTTTAAACAAGACAAATGGCTTCTGTCTTGATTCGTCGGCATTCGTCGGGAGTTCACGAGAACATCCGACGAATGGACTTAACTGCAGAATTTTCTTCTTTAAACAAGACAAATGGCTTCTGTCTTGATTCGTCGGCATTCGTCGGGAGTTCACGAGAACATCCGACGAATGGACTTAACTGCAGAATTTTTTTCTTTAAACAAGACAAATGGCTTCTGTCTTGATTCGTCGGGATTCGTCGGAATGACCCGAGACATCTCGACGAATTGACTTAGAAAAACTTTCTTCTCTACTGAAAACCTGCTCCACTCCTCAACCTTGAAAACCTTCAGTTATGAGTATATGAAGTACACCCCAAAAGAGAGATTACACATGGACCAACACTTTGTTCTACACAATGAGGGATTATATTGTCCAGAACTGTGTTTGGTGATCCATTGCAACCTGACCTTGGTGTGCACTTAGCATTAAGACCTGTCATAACACATCTAAACAGAAATCATCAAATACATACTCAATTCATTTTAGTTCACTAGGGGACATCTTCAAATCTAGGTGATTGTGGACACAATACCCAACAATCTCCCCCTATTTGAAGATGTCATAACCCTATGCACTAAGTTGAATTGCACAGAAAATATAATAAATAAGAAATGCACAACCCAGGCAGTAATATTTAAGGAAAAATAGAATAAGATTGAATGTTTAACTTAACACAAAAGAAATGTATATATATATAAGCAAAGAAAACATCATGATTCCAGACTAGCTCAGCTCATTCATGATCTTTGCCTTTCTGCTTTGCAAATAATCTTTCCACTGCCTCAGCTTTCTTCTTCTGTTCAGATTCCATTCTCTCAAAGAATGCCTTTGGCTTAGGCCAATATTTGTCAGGAGCAGTCTCTTTTGATCCACCTGACTTGAAATGAATTCTTCTTTCAGTTGTCCTCTTCTCAAACTTACTCCATTCTTCTGAACTGTAGTGATCACTGACTTTTTCATTATGATTACTGACTCTATTGAAGGCTGAGAGAACAATACTTTTGGAGGTGGGGCTCCAGCTTTCTTGGAAGTTTCTAGGAGGAGGTCTATCATAAAATTCTCTAATCTTTTTATAGGGATTAGACCTCTTTACAGATGGCTTGTCATCAAATAACTTCCTTTTCAAAGACTTTTCAGAGGGTTCAGCAACAGTGGAGCTGTCAGGCTCTTGAGCAGAAACAGGATCATCCCAGAACTCTTGATAAGTGGAGGCAGGAATGTCTTTTTCATCAGAAACAAGAACCTCAACAGGATTTGGAGAAGAGCTTGGAGCCCTGGGTCCTGGAGCACTTAAAGAAGGAACATCTGACCCTTTATCTACAACAGAAAAACAAGCATTCCAGTAATTTCCTTGAACAGCCAGCTTTGAGCTCCATAAGTGTACCAATTCACATCCTTAACATTTTGTAAAATGTTCTCTTTGAGCTCTTGCATTTTTGAAGATACATTTTCATCTAAGTCATTCAACTTACTTGCATTTTCTTCTAACTTTGCCACCACACTCTCCTCCCCCTTTATGACATCTTCATGCAGGAGGGAATAGAGTCTATGCAGTTGTCTTTCAAGTTGATCATCCAAGAAGGTGAGTCCTTGATCATGAGCAGTGCTAAGAGTAGAGTGAGCAGTATTCAGATGTAGTACATCTTCACTAACCTGATGCAGATTCTTTAGAGCATGCCCAACACCTTGATTTGTGTGGTCTAGAGCCTTTCCTGCTTTTGACATCCAAGCTTCTTGATCATTCTTGAATGTGCTCATCTCATGCCTAATTTCAGTTATTTCCTGCCTCAGAGCACTATCCACAGAGTTAATCTTCTTATAAACTTGCTTGATAGACTGATCTAAGTGCTCAGTCTGAGCCTTCAGCAAATCTGCAATTGACTTCAGCAAAGAGGAGTGAGAGCTATCACCAGACTCAAACTCTTCAGGAGAGATTTTATCAGCCACAAAACTTGTAGACTGTGCTTGCTTATCAAGCACAGTTACTCTTGGAGATGAGCTACCAGCTACAGGAACTTCTGGATACCAGGGTAACAACAACACAGAAGGAAGGACCTCAGGAAAAGCAGATTCAGCCATGAAACTATCTTCCTGGTCTTTCTCCCCCTCAGCTAGAGACATCTTTTTGGCAAACTCCAACCTTGCACCAAAAATGCCCTTCTCCATAGATTCAGATTTCCTAGAAGGAGCAGAAGGAGAATCTGGCAAATCTTCATGATCTGCAGAATGAGAGTCAACCAATTCATGTGATCTCCTTGAATCTTCTAGCTGAGCAGCCTCATCAACATCAGCAACATCCCCTGGACCCTCCAGGTCAAGACCAGCATCAGGGACAGCAGCAAAAACAGGATCAAGAGGAACTTGATCAGCTACACTGGGAGGAAAATTTTCTATAACACCACCACCTGCACCAATGTCTCTTGGGGTTGGAAACTCCCCCTCAACAAGTGCATCTCTTTCCTGAACAGAAGCTGGACTAAGTCCACTCCCCCTGGAGGATTGACCTGCTTCAAGAGTCCTATTCTCATTAAGCAGAGGGTCTTCACCATCATTAACAGCAGCCTTCACTCCACCACTTCCTAAACCCTTGGGAATGACCCTTTCCCATTTGGAGAAAATGGATGAATTGATTTTCTTGGTGTGGTGGATGGGGATACCTCTTCCAAGATTAAAAAAATCTGGATTGCTACCATTGAGTAGCAGACTGAGAATTCTTCCAAAATTGGGAGCATGAAAACTCTCTTTAATTTTCTCAAAAATTACTTCACCAAAATTAAAATGTTTCCGACAGATTATAGCAGAGTGAATTTTGAAAGCTTCTTCAGAGAGGTAGTCATGAGAGCCTACCTTACACAATAAGACTTTTCCTATAATGTCACACAGAAGCTTACCTCCATCATTCATAAATTTCCTTCTGATTTGAGATCTTTCATTAAGAATACCACAGAATCGCCTGGCTCTGAGAATATCTTCAACAAACAATTCTTCTGTTTCGACTTCAGGCATCCTCAACAGTCTGTTGATCCCACTAGCCTTCAGGATGATTTTGCAAGACCTGATGGAGCTCTTGATTTTCTTACCTTGACTGGTGATTTTTGCATTGCGAAAGAACTCAAGAACGTCCTGTTCTAGGATTCTAGCCGGCTCCTCCAAGACAAAGCTGAGCCCGGCGACATCAAGCATTAAAATAACATTTCGGAACTCATCTGAAGCTGTCTGAAATGCACCTCGCACAAGCTCTCCACCAGAATGCAGTCCAGCCTTGGGCGCCATTGAGCTCGTCGAAGTCGGGGAAGAAGAACAGAGAAAGCGCGAGAGAGACGAAGGGTCGGAAAGGGTTTCACGGAAGATTTCGTGGAATCACGCGTTTTCTTTGATTTATATATATATATATTGAAATGAGGCGCGTACCTAAATGAAGATTAAATCGCATTTAATAATAATAAGATTCCACGGGAGCTATCTGAGAATAATAATATTGGACCCGTGAAAACCCGTGTAATCTGCTTGAAACAAAAATCTCAACTTTTACGGGAAATTCCATGCAAATTCGTGAAATACCAACAGTCCTTCTTCAAGGTTCCTTGTTAAGCATTCCAAGTTCCATTTTGAAGAAATTGAATTTGGTTTCGTCCAGAGGCTTCGTAAAAATATCTGCAATTTGTTTGTCAGTATTAATATATAACAAATTTATGTCCTTACTCTCAACATGTTCCCGGATGAAGTGGTAGCGAAGCTCAATATGCTTCATTCTGCTGTGAGAGACTGGATTATTTGCTATGGCAATAGCACTTGAGGAGTCACAGAACATGGGGATTTCTGTGAACTTTAAGTTATAGTCCTCAAGCTGATTTTTCATCCACAAAAGTTGTGCGCAGCAACTGCCAGCAGAGATATACTCCGATTCAGCAGTCGATATTGCAACGCAATTTTGCTTCTTGCTACTCCAGGAAACGAGCCTTTTTCCTAAGAACTGGCAAGTTCCCGAAGTGCTCTTCCTGTCATCTTTGCTACCTGCAAAATCAGCATCTGAAAAACCAATTAGTTCAAAATCATTGCTTCTTGGGTACCATAAGCCGAGATTTGGTGTAGCCTTAAGGTATCTCAAAATCCTCTTTGCAGCGGCATAATGAGATTCCTTACAGTTCACCTGATACCTGGCACAAACACATGTTGAAAACATTATATCAGGCCTAGTAGCAGTGAGATAGAGCAAGGACCCAATTATGCTTCTGTACTTGGTTTCATCAAAAGGTTTCCCTTTCTCATCCTTGTCCAGAGACATGCTTGAGCCCATTGGAGTCCTCATTGAGGTTGCACTCTCCATTCCAAATTTCTTAAGAAGCTCTTTGGTGAACTTCGTCTGAGAGATGAAGATTCCATCTTCAGATTGGTGCACCTGGAGTCCTAGGAAATATTTCAGCTCTCCCATGCTGCTCATTTCAAACTTACCTTGCATCAAGTTAGAAAACTTTTTGCAAAGTTTGTCATCAGTAGAGCCAAAAATAATATCGTCAACAAAGATTTGCACAAGCAAAATCTCGCCTTTAACTTCCCTAAGAAACAATGTCTTGTCTATTGTTCCTCTTGTAAATTTGTTCTCAAGAAGAAACTTAGACAATGTCTCATACCAGGCTCAGGGTGCCTGTTTGAGACCATACAAGGCTTTATGTAAATAATATATATGATCAGGAAAGTTAGGATCTACAAAACCTGGAGGCTGAGCTACATATACTTCCTCCTTAAGGTCTCCATTCAGAAAGGCTGACTTTACATCCATCTGGAAAACCTTAAAACCCTTATATGCAGCATAATCCAGAAACAATCTGATGGCTTCAAGTCTTGCTACTGGTGCGAAGGTCTGATCAAAGTCAATCCCTTCTTCTTGCATGTATCCTTGTGCAACCAGTCTTGCTTTGTTCTTTGTGATGATGCCCTTTTCATCAAGCTTGTTCCGATAGATCCATTTTGTTCCAATCACATTCTGTCCTTTGGGTCTTGGTACCAACTTCCAAACTTTACATCTCTTGAATTGGTTGAGCTCCTCTTGCATAGCAAGGATCCACGAGGAATCGGTGTTTGCTTCTTCAAACTTCTTCGGCTCAATCTGTGAAAGAAAACTTGAATGTAAAACTTTGTTAGTTGTACCTTTTCTCGTTAGAACTTTGCTTGAAGGATCTCCGATAATCTGATCAGCTGGATGATCTCTTAAATGTCTGATCATTCCAGCATTTAGATGACCATGAGGTTCCTGCACTTCAGGTACACCTTCATCTTCCTGAGGGTCATCTTCCTCACATGTAGAAGGAACATTTACTTCAATAGATTTTGGAACGTCTTCCTTTGCAACTTCTTCCAAGTGTAATTCTTTGAATCTTGCATCTGCATCTTCAACAAAGACACTAGAAGAGCTGTTTTGAAGCATACTCGTCTCATCAAATATTACGTTAAAAGTTTCTTCTACAACCAGGGTTTTCTTGTTGAAAATCCTATATGCCTTGTTATGGATACTATAACCGACAAAAAAACCTTCAAAACACTTTTCACTAAATTTAGTTTTGTAATATTTCCCGTTATTAAGTACGAAGCATTTACTGCCAAAGATTCTAAAATAAGACAGAGTTGGTTTCTTGCCTTTCAGAAGTTCATAGGGAGTCTTATGATGATTTTTGTTGATTAGTGCTCTGTTTTGCACGTGGCAAGCAGTGTTGACACCTTCAGCCCAAAAGTACTCAGGTAGTGAAGAATCACTCAACATTGTCCTGCAAGCCTCTATGAGTATTCTATTCTTTCTCTCGGCAACCCCATTTTGCTGTGGAGTACGGGGAGAGGAAAACTCATGAAAGATACCCTGACTTTCACAAAATTCTGTCATGGCCCCAGACTTGAATTCTGTACCATGGTCACTTCTGATTTTGACCACAGAACATTCTAATTCATTCTGAATTTTCCTAACGAATGAGGTGAAAGAATCATAGGTGTCTGACTTGTGTTTCAGAAAGAATACCCAAGCAAAACGTGAGTAATCATCGACAATGACCAACGTATAAGACTTACCCCCTAAACTCCGAATTGGCATGGGACCAAATAAGTCCATATGAAGTAGATATAAGCATCTGGTAGAATCTTTGCCAATAATGCTGTTAAAGCTAGCCCTCGTCTGCTTGCCCATTTGGCATGCGTGACAAGGTCTCTCTTTAATGCACTTAACATCAGGAGCATCACGAACTAAGTTGTGAGAAAATAACATATTCATAGTTTTGAAATTAATATGTGTTAGTCTCTTGTGCCATTGGTCACAGAGAGATGCACTATCTTTTGCTAAAAAACAAAGTGGTGAAGAAGAGTCTAAACAAAGAAAATTTAAGCAGAAAATATTTCTACTCTGAGTGTCTGTTAAAATAGTTTCTGACGTATCAGTAGACTTTATCAAGCACTTGTCCTTGTAGAACTCAACCATACAGCCTTTGTCACATAGTTGACTTATGCTAATGAGATTGTGTTGTAATCCTTTAACATAAGCTACATCTGTGAAAGAGATTATACCGTTGGTAATCATACCGTAGCCTTTCGTGATTCCCCGATCAGATCCGCCAAAAATAACTTTTGGTCCATCTTTCACCGGGGTATACTCTTGTAATAAACTTTTTGTTCCGGTCATATGCCGAGAACATCCACTGTCCAAGTACCATATGGGATTTGAGTTGGCCTTTGGACATACCTGCAATCAATAATCAATTGCCCTTAGGAACCCAAACCGATTTGGGTCCTTGGCTTCTTGTTAGATGACTGCCACTTGGAAAGTTAACATTGCGAGGGGTCATTCTTGCATTGTTAATCCGTGGAGTCGTGACATTTCTTGAATTAAACCAACAATCTATGGCAAAGTGACCAACCTTGCCACAACACCAACAATCGAACCGATTGTACCTTCTCTTTGTCTCCTGTTTTACTTTTTGAACGTGAGGTGCAACTGGAGTGACTTTCTTAGAAGTGGGGGCCTCATGGTGACAGCACACACATGGCTCCAACTTCTTCTCAACAGATTTGGGTGCAATCGTTTTAATTTTTGGTGCCTTCTTATGAGCTGATCCGTGAACAAACGGACCATGATCTTTGAGAATTATTTCTTCATGAGGAGCTTTGAATGGAGAGACGTCAAAGTTTCGGGGAATGCTCCATCCTTGATATCTATTACTAGGTTCAACATGTGTTGGTCTAGCAAAATGACCGTAGGATGAATCAAAGTCAAACGGGTTTGATGGAAAAATGACCTTCCTGAATGAAGGTTGACTTTGATTAGCAGCTCCCTTCCCTTTCACGGCTCTTTTCTCAGCAGCCTTACTACTTTCGGCCTTATGACCAATTCCACTGCCCTTCGCAGGAGCAGAAAACCTACCAATGATTGGAAGAATAGTCTTCGGCTTCGAGAAGCTTTCTACGAGCTTTCTTTCTGCCTTCAACTTGTCTTCAAGTTCATTTATAGTCTTCTCCTTTAGATTCAACAACTCAGTGGAGCTTTTCAGTTCGTCTTTCAAGAGTTGGATTTCATCTTTGAGAAGAGTTAATTGTTCAACTTCCTCCCTCAAAGCTAATTCCACTGTCTTGAGAGATTCAATTTCTTTTGACTTGGATTTGACGACCATGCGGCACTTGTCAAATCCCTTCACAAGGGCTTCATACTGAGTTATTAAATCAGAGTCCTCCTCTGATGAGTAGCCTTCATTTGCTACGGATGCAGTCTCATCTTCAGAAGCAGACAGAGGGGTATGAGAGTTTACCTTCCCCTTATAAGATGAGTCACCAATTTCTTTGTCTAGATGTGCCATTAGCCCGAAGTAGGCTTCTTCATCTGAGCTTGACGCATCAGAGTCACTGTCGCTCAGAGTCTTGGCCTTTTTGGCGAGGAGGCTCTTTTCTTTCTTCTTTCCTTTAAAGGATCTCTTTTCTTCCTTCTTTGATCCTTCTTTCTTTTTGTATGGACACTCGGCTATCACGTGTCCTGGCTTATTGCAGCAATAGCAAATAATGTCAGTGGAATCATATTTGTTTGGTTTAGATTTATACCTGTCATTATTGTAGTCCTTCTTGTGATGATCACCATCACGTCTTGATCTTCTGTGATCAAAAGCAGTGGATTGGCCTCTCTTCTGCTTTCTTTTATTCAGAAGTCTTTTGAATTGCTTGGAGAGCAAGGAAAATTCTCTATCAGACATCTCTGAACCAGAGGGGCTGGCATCAGATTCATCCTCATCAGAAGATGATCTCCTGACAGGTGGGAGAGTCTTGCTCTTTCTTGAGCTTTCAACTTTCAGAGCGGAGGACTTCTCCCTTCCAGAGGCCCTGATCCCCTCTTCTTCAGCTTTGCGGGAATTCAACTTCAACTCATGGGACAAGAGCTTACCAAACAACATTTGTGGCTCCGTGGTTCCTAGCTTTCCGAATTCTCTGATGGCTATAACCTTGGTGTCCCATTCTTTCGTCAGGGATCTCAGGAATTTGTCATTTAGTTTGCCAGTTGTGAATTCTCGATCATAGTTCCTAAGACCATTTACGATCTTGAAGAACTTCTCGTAGGTGTCAGAAATGGAGTCTCTTGGATCTTGCTTGAATGCTTCTTATTCTTGGTTCAGCAACGATCTTTGGTCATCCCTCACTTCTTCGGTACCTTCCATCAGAACGACTAGAGAATCCCACATTTCTTTAGCAGACTTGCAGTGAAGTAGATTTTGTAGCATGGAATCATCAACTGCACCTGCTATGATGTTCTTTGCCTTCTTATCTAGGGCTACTAGAGCGATCTCATCTTTGGTTAGTTCCAACATCTTCTTAGGAATCATGATGGCGGAGTTTATAGAAGATGGTTTCATTGGAACATGGGGACCCTCTTCCACAATCTGAAAGATTCTTGGGTCAGCGGCTTCCATGTAGAATCTTACTCTTTCTTTCCACATTGGAAAGTTTTCTTTGGTGCAGACTGGCAGCTTGACGGAATCCTTTGATCTTTCCATTCCAGACATACTTGCTTCAGCAACTAGATGAGGAGTCTTGTTCAAGGTGTTAGCCTTATAGCGAACAACCTCACTCTGATACCAATTGAAATTATCTAGTTGCGGCCTAAATCACCTAGAGGGGGTGAATAGGTGGATTCTATGTCTTCACGCGGAATTAAAATATAACACGGAAATGAACACAATAAAGCACAGCACAGACACAAGGATTTTATAGAGGTTCCCCGATGTGGGTAGTCCTCTTTCCCGCCTCGCCTATCTAGCACTACGAGGCTAGACTCGGCTACTTCACCAATCTCAGATTATAAATAATCTTACACCTCGGAGTCAAAACTCCTACAACTCGGAGTATACCACTCCTACAACTCTGAGTAAAACAACTCCTACAACTCTGAGCAAACCGCTCCTACAAATAACTCAGAGTAAAAACTCCTACAGAAATCAAATAGAGATAAAAATAAAAAATACTTCTTCTAAACCTCAACAGAGATTAAATTCAGATCTTGGGAAAACTGAATCTTCTTCTTCCTTGAGAGAGAAAGCTTGGATCTTGAAAGATTTTGAAGAAGATAGACTTGGCTAACCTGATCTGAATAGGCCCTTTGATCTACTCGAAAGAATCGTCAATATGGAGTGCAGCACAAGGATCAAAGACCTTCTTATCTGAGAAAACTCTAACAACAAAGAAGAATAACTCTTGAGCAGCAGATGTTAGGTCTCAGAAAACTTGTTCAGCAAAGGAAGAGGAGAACAACTTTTTGTTTCTGAACAAAACGTGTGAGGAAGAAAGAGATGTGTATGAAGCCCTAAAAATAAAGGATTATTTATAGGGAGGACTTCAACGGCTCGTGCGACAAAGAAGGGAGGAGCGACACGTGTACTGTACGTGGCGGCCAACCCTAATTTTCGAAATCGAAAAAAAGATTTGAAATCCGTCTGTCCATCATTCGTCGAGACTTCACGTGAACATCCGACGAAAAGACTTGGCCACAGAATAACACTGAACAACCCATGAAAAACACCTTCTGTTTTCATTCGTCGGGATTCGTCGGGAGTTCACGAGAACATCCGACGAATGGACTTAGCTGCAGAAATTTCTTCTTTAAACAAGACAAATGGCTTCTGTCTTGATTCGACGGCATTCGTCGGGAGTTCACGAGAACATCCGACGAATGGACTTAACTGCAGAATTTTCTTCTTTAAACAAGACAAATGGCTTCTGTCTTGATTCGTCGGCATTCGTCGGGAGTTCACGAGAACATCCGACGAATGGACTTAACTGCATAATTTTTCTCTTTAAACAAGACAAATGGCTTTTGTCTTGATTCGTCGGGATTCGTCGGAATGACCCGAGACATCTCGACGAATTGAATTAGAGAAACTTTCTTCTCTACTGAAAACCTGCTCCACTCCTCAACCTTGAAAACCTTCGGTTATGAGTATATGAAGTACACCCCAAAAGAGAGATTACACATGGACCAACACTTTGTTCTACACAATGAGGGATTATATTGTCAAGAACTGTGTTTGGTGATCCATTGCAACCTGACCTTGGTGTGCACTTAGCATTAAGACCTGTCATAACACATCTAAACAGAAATCATCAAATACATACTCAATTCATTTTAGTTCACTAGGGGACATCTTCAAATCTAGGTGATTGTGGACACAATACCCAATACCTTGTTTTCCTGGCCGAGAGGGGCTGTCAAAGGCCTTGCTTTCCATTTCTGGTTGCGTGGATGAACATCGTCTGCACTCGGTGGGGCTTTCCTGGGATCCCGAGCGGGAGGCTGTTGTTTCCTTAGATCGTGGGAGAAAGAGGAAGATCGTTATTAAGAATGGCCCTTCCGGTTCGCGCCCTATTCCACTGGCGCCTATGAGTCAAGATTGCGAGGCCGGCCCGAGCCGTCCTAGGAGAAAGCCGGCTTCGCCCGATCCGGAGGTGGAGATTTTGCTGTCTCATATTGCCGACCGGGTCCCGCCGGAGGATTTACCGCCACCGCCTACACTCATGCCTGCGAAGCGAGTTTCTTCCTCACTTCAGGCGATGGCTTGTGCGGTAAGTGAAGCTCTTCTTTCTTGATCTTAGCCTTTACTCTCCGTCATTATTTATGTTTGTTAACCGTTCGACTTTTGTTCGCAGGCAGAGGCTTTGACTAGCATTGCGCTCACATGGAACGATCATTATGTGAGCCTCAAGGACAACTACTTTGCACTTCAGGAGGAGTTACGCGTGGCGAGGGGTGACATGTCCGTTTTGCACAGGAAGAGGGACCGCGACGCAGCTCATATCAAGCAGTTAGAGGGTGAAGTCGAGAAGCTGCGAGCGGAGTACGACGGTGACAAGGCGCTTGCCCAGGATGCCCTTCGTCAACTATCGGACGCACAGGGGGAGATGTTTCGCCTGGAGGGGGAGTTGGGCTTCCTACGGAGCGAGGTGGACCGGCTGTCGTCGATCGAGCAGAGTCTTGAGGAGGCCAAGGCGACTGGGGTAGCCGAGTACAAGGATTCCCTCACTTTTGCGGAAGAGCGTTTCCAGATGGTGGAAGAGATTCGTGTTGAAATTGTTGAAGTGGAAGTTGGGGGTCTTTTGGACCTGGGCGGTCAGGAGGAGATCGGGCGGTCACGTGTGACCGCACGATCTGGCGGTCAGTTCTGCGGTTTGGCTAGTGCTAGCCTAGCTGCGGTCTCCTGGGGTAGCCGCTGGTTTCTGGTCCAAGGCAGCTGGAGGTGAAGGTCGTGCGGTCTGTCTCTGATCGCATGGCGGGAGGTTCGTCTTCAGGTCGCGCGGTCTGTGCGTAACCGCGTGGTGGCTCGTCCTCTTCAAGGCTGTGGCGATCTGGCGTGATCGCACAGCTGGTTCCAGGTTTTCCAGGTTGCGGTCTGGTGTCTGACCAGTCTGTCTGGTGGTGATCGCAGACTATGGATCTTAGTCTCGCGGTCTCAGCTCGCGGTCTCAGGAGGAGGCTGGTATGCGAGCTGGTTGCAGCTCGCAGTCTCAGGAGGAGACAGGGAGGCGATCTGGTTACTGTTCGCGGTCTCAGGAGGAGATCGGCATACGAACAGGAGTTCGCGGTCTTGTGCGGACTGACTGTGTTTGCGGTCTTGAGCGAACACAGGAGGTGAATGGCTTCGGGCGGTCTGGCGATCTCTTTGGAGAGTCGCGGTCTGTCGTGAGAGTGGCGGTCTCTCATGGTAGACATTGAAGCTGACAGGTTCACCAAATGAAGCAGGAGTGTTGCTGCTGATCGCGCGGAGTGACCGATAAGGTCGCGCGGTCTGTGGGGTGGTGATCCTATCTCATAGGGCGGTGACTGGATCAGGTCCCGCGCCTATAAATAGGAGGCCACTGTAGCAGCAAAAGTAGAACACACCAAGTGTAAGCTGAGTTCGCGTCTTTCTTGCGGTCTGTGTTTTCTGACCGGGCGGTCTCTGATCGAATTCTTCTTGTGCAGCTTCTGCGGATAGTGCGGGCAGCAGCGATCACCTCTTCCTCTGAAAGTGTTCGGGCGGTCTGCGGCTTGGAGTTGTGTTGCTGGAGTTTGGGAAGATCAGGAGGTCGAAAGAAGAGAGCGGTCTGTGCAGCGATTTGGTGGTGGTCTGAGGTCGGCAGGGTGTTGCGGTCTAGCAACAGGAGGAGATCGCAAGGGAGTTCGCGCGGTCTGTGCAAAAGAGGTCGTGCGGGTTGTGCGGTCTGAAGTCTTTCAGTATTCTTCTCTGTATTGGTTCTGGAGTGTTGTGCTGACGAAATCATGTCTCGTCAAGCATGTCTTGCCCTGTAACTGAAGTTAGAAAATCAATAAAGATCAATTGTTTGCCCCAAATTGTTTCTGGTTGTTTTGGCTTGTAACTCTAGTTGTTATTCCTGCTTGCTCTCACAAGGTCCGAAAAATTTTCACATGGTATCAGAGGCAGGTTGGAGTGGTTAGAGCAGTGAATAACTTAGAGTAGCCATTGCCTTTGTGAAGAAGGAACCAGAGGGAAAACAATGGAAGGCGGATTTGCAAGAGGTCTTGGGATTGATATGCTTACTTCGACCAACTTTAAGAAGTGGAGGTCATGTATGCAGAGCTATCTTCTAGGGGAGGACCTCTGGGAGGTTGTTGGAGGAGATGCAACTGAAGAGGTGAAGGCAACGGAAGCAGGTGATAATGGTCCGGCTGTGAGGGCATGGAGAAAGACCAATGCTAAAGCCGAGTTCACCTTGAAGCGTGCCATTTCACCGGAACTATTTGATCACATCTTAGGGTGTGGATCAGCTGTCGAAATCTGGAGAGCCCTGGATGGGATGTTTAACAAGAAGAATGTGGCGAGGCTGCAGTTCTTGGAGAATGAGCTGGCAAGGTCGGCTCAGGGTGATCTTTCTATCTCAAACTTCTTTCTGAAGATGAAGAACCTCTGCGCTGAGATATCAGCACTGGATCCTGATGAGCCTATCTCTGAGGCAAAGCTGAAGAGGCACATCATCCGCGGCCTGCGGAAGGAATATGTTGCCTTTGTGACGTCAGTGCAGGGATGGGCAAATCAGCCGTCTCTGCTAGAGCTGGAGAATCTGCTAGCTTCGCAGGAAAGTCTGGCAAGGCAGATGGCGGGGTTGTCAGTGGCTGGGGGAGACGGCGAGGTGCTCTTCTCAGGGAAGAAGAAGAAGTGGGAGAAGAAGAAGAAGATCGCAGGAGGCTATGAGCCTTCAACTTCTGGGCAGCAGGAAAGGGGGTATGCTCCCAAGGCTGACGGGAAGAAGAAGGGTGAAGGTCCGAGATGCTTCAAGTGCGGGAAGGTTGGGCACTTCAAGAAGGAATGCCCAGTTGTTACTCAATCAGGGCATGTTGCTGGGAAGGTGGAAGTGGAGACCAGGCACGTTGATGGAGGATGGGGAGGAGCCTTCTCGGCTTCGGTTGAAGCCTCGGCTACTATCAACTATCAGGAGGACTGGATCGTGGACTCGGGGTGTGGTCATCACCTCACCGGAGACGAGACGAAGCTTTCATCTGCACAGCCCTATACAGGTAACAATGCTATCATCACCGCTGATAATACTGTGCATCCAGTAGAGAAAGTTGGGGTTGTTTCTTTGGGCAGTGATAGAGGGCCACTTACTTTGAAGAGTGTCTATCATGTGCCCGGAATGAAGAAAAACCTCTTCTCCGTGACCAACGCTGTAGACGCTGGGTATCACGTTCTGTTCGGCCCAACAGAAGTGAAGTTTCTACGAAACTTTGAGAATGTTAAGGCGGAGGTCGTTCATGTTGGGAGACGGGCAAAGGACTTGTTTGTATTGTCAACAAGTTCCTACGTCGACAAAATGAAGACGAATGATGGTGCCGTGATATGGCATGAGAGGTTGGGGCACGTAGGAATGGACAAGCTGAAAGCAATGGCGGTGAGAGGTCTGGTCAAGGGCCTGCCAAGTCTATCCTCCTACGGAGAAGGTCATGTTTGCGCAGGATGTCAGTTCGGCAAGTCTCATCGACTACCGTTTGACAAGTCGCAGACAAGGAGTAGTGTGCCGTTGGAGTGCATCCACGGTGACTTGATGGGACCAACTGCTACCCCAAGCCTCGGAGGTAGCAGGTATATGCTGGTGCTGATCGATGATTACACCAGATATGTCTGGGTTTATTTCCTGAAGGAGAAGGCGGAAGCGTTTGCCAAGTTTGTGGAGTTCAAGGAGCTCGTGGAAGGTCGGCTGAATCTGCGGATCAAGAAGCTGAGGACGGACAACGGAGGAGAGTTCACCTCTGCTGAGTTCTCCAGTTTTGCAGGAAGGCAGGCATCCGGAGAGAGCTCACTTGTGCTCATACTCCACAACAGAACGGAGTTGCAGAACGGAAGATCCGTCATCTGACGGAGACCTGCAAGTGTTGGCTGCATGCCAAGAGTATCCCAAAGTCCTTCTGGGCGGAGGGAATGTCTTGTGCTGCCTACGTCATCAACATGATGCCTCTGAGCCCCATCAACATGTTAACTCCGCATGAGTTGATGTTCAAGGAGAAGCCAAGCGTGGCACACCTTAGGGTGTTTGGTTCTACCTGCTACGTGCACATCCCGGATGCTCTTCGGACAAAGCTAGAAGCGAAAGCTAGGAAGCTAGTCTTTGTGGGATACGATGAGAGGAAGAAGGGGTGGAAGTGCATGGACCCGGAGACGCGGAGATTTGTTGTATCTCGCGACGTCGTGTTTGATGAGGTGACATCTTACAAGGGGTCTTCTGGAGTGGAGCTACCGGAAAGCAGGGTGGAGGAGCCGGAGGAAGCTGTGGAGAATCTTCAGGTGGAGCTACCTGTGTCACCAGGTGGTCCATCTCCCTCTAGTTCCGAGACGGGGGCTTCTGGTTCAGGGAGCAGGGGGAGCAATGCTCCTAGCACGTCTGGAAGGGGAGCTAGGGAAGAAGCAGCTGGAGATGAAGCGGTTCAGGGGAAGGAGCTGAGGAGGTCGAAGCGAGCGATCATTGCCCCTGATCGCTATACAGGAGGAAACGCAGTGAGCTTTGTCTCATGTTTCTTCGCTGGTCCCTTGGATGAGAGGGAGCCGTCGAGCTTTGAGAAGGCCCAAGGCGTGAAGGAGTGGGACGTTGCGATGCAAGAAGAGATGGCAGCTCTTGAGAAGAATGAGACCTGGTCTCTTGTGCCCAAGCCTAAGGGCATCGCTCCTGTGACATGCAAGTGGGTCTACAAGCTTAAGAAGAAAGCTGACGGCAGTATCGAGCGGTACAAGGCTCGTCTTGTAGCTCGGGGGTTCTCGCAGCAATACGGTGAGGACTATGATGAGACATTCAGTCCGGTGGCAAAAATGACTTCAGTTCGGTTCATCATTGCCTTGGCGGCGTTCAGTGGATGGGAGATTTGGCAGCTCGACGTCAAGAACGCCTTCTTGTACGGCGAGATTGACAAGGACATCTTCATGGTCCAGCCACCAGGTTTTGTGTCTGAAGATTTTCCGGAGCATGTCTGCAAGCTGAAGAAGGCCTTGTATGGGTTGAAGCAAGCGCCGAGGGCGTGGTACGGGAAGATCGCAGAATATCTCTTATTCTGTGGATTTGTTGCTTCAGACTCAGATTCAAGCTTGTTCGTCAAGAAGAGCGGGGAGCTTCAGGTCATCGTGCTGCTTTACGTCGACGATATGATCGTGACGGGGAATTCAAAGGAGGAAGTAGCAAGGCTTCGGGCTGAGCTATCTGTCAGATTTGAGATGAAGGACTTAGGTGAGCTTCACCATTTCCTTGGACTTGAGGTGCAGAGGAAGGAAGGTGGAGTGCTGGTTTCCCAGGCTGGATATGCGGAGCGGATCGTGGAGCGGTTCGGCATGAAGGAAGGGAAGTGCACTTCCACACCTCTGGAGAAGGCTATGAAGCTTCGGAAGGATGAGGGGAGGATCATGCAAGATCCGTTGGTGTTCCGAGCTCTGGTTGGGAGCTTAATCTATCTGACGATCACGAGGCCGGACATTGCATATGCAGTGGGCAGGGTGAGTCGGTTTATGGCGGAGCCACGGGTACCTCATCTGCTAGCGGCCAAGAATATTCTGAAGTATGTCAAGGCGACCTCAGACATGGGTCTCCTATACAGGAGGGATGCGGGCTTCAAAGTGCATGGATACATGGATGCTGATTACGGGGGAGATTCGGATGATCGGAAGTCGACATCTGGATTCGTCTTCATGGCGGGCCCTACGGCTATATCATGGTGCAGCAAGAAGCAAGATTCCGTGTCAGTCTCTACCACGGAAGCAGAATACAAGGCTTCGGCCTTGGCAGCTCAGGAAGCCATCTGGCTTAGGAGGTTGGTAGGAGACGTCCACAAGGAGGTTCGGGAGCCGACTCTGCTACGCGGTGACAACGAGAGTGCTCTCAAACTGGTAACCAATCCAGTTTGTCACGCGAGGACCAAGCATATTGAGATCGAGCATCACTTCATACGGGAGAAGGTGCTGGAGGGGTCTCTTTCGGTCGAGCATGTGCGGAGTGCGGACAATGTCGCGGACATCTTCACAAAGGCGCTGGCAAAGGGGCCGTTCACACGGCTAAGGAGCCTACTGGGGCTAGTTTCAACTTCCCACTTCAAGGGGGAGTGTTGAAATTGTTGAAGTGGAAGTTGGGGGTCTTTTGGACCTGGGCGGTCAGGAGGAGATCGGGCGGTCACGTGTGACCGCACGATCTGGCGGTCAGTTCTGCGGTTTGGCTAGTGCTAGCCTAGCTGCGGTCTCCTGGGGTAGCCGCTGGTTTCTGGTCCAAGGCAGCTGGAGGTGAAGGTCGTGCGGTCTGTCTCTGATCGCATGGCGGGAGGTTCGTCTTCAGGTCGCGCGGTCTGTGCGTAACCGCGTGGTGGCTCGTCCTCTTCAAGGCTGTGGCGATCTGGCGTGATCGCACAGCTGGTTCCAGGTTTTCCAGGTTGCGGTCTGGTGTCTGACCAGTCTGTCTGGTGGTGATCGCAGACTATGGATCTTAGTCTCGCGGTCTCAGCTCGCGGTCTCAGGAGGAGGCTGGTATGCGAGCTGGTTGCAGCTCGCAGTCTCAGGAGGAGACAGGGAGGCGATCTGGTTACTGTTCGCGGTCTCAGGAGGAGATCGGCATACGAACAGGAGTTCGCGGTCTTGTGCGGACTGACTGTGTTTGCGGTCTTGAGCGAACACAGGAGGTGAATGGCTTCGGGCGGTCTGGCGATCTCTTTGGAGAGTCGCGGTCTGTCGTGAGAGTGGCGGTCTCTCATGGTAGACATTGAAGCTGACAGGTTCACCAAATGAAGCAGGAGTGTTGCTGCTGATCGCGCGGAGTGACCGATAAGGTCGCGCGGTCTGTGGGGTGGTGATCCTATCTCATAGGGCGGTGACTGGATCAGGTCCCGCGCCTATAAATAGGAGGCCACTGTAGCAGCAAAAGTAGAACACACCAAGTGTAAGCTGAGTTCGCGTCTTTCTTGCGGTCTGTGTTTTCTGACCGGGCGGTCTCTGATCGAATTCTTCTTGTGCAGCTTCTGCGGATAGTGCGGGCAGCAGCGATCACCTCTTCCTCTGAAAGTGTTCGGGCGGTCTGCGGCTTGGAGTTGTGTTGCTGGAGTTTGGGAAGATCAGGAGGTCGAAAGAAGAGAGCGGTCTGTGCAGCGATTTAGTGGTGGTCTGAGGTCGGCAGGGTGTTGCGGTCTAGCAACAGGAGGAGATCGCAAGGGAGTTCGCGCGGTCTGTGCAAAAGAGGTCGTGCGGGTTGTGCGGTCTGAAGTCTTTCAGTATTCTTCTCTGTATTGGTTCTGGAGTGTTGTGCTGACGAAATCATGTCTCGTCAAGCATGTCTTGCCCTGTAACTGAAGTTAGAAAATCAATAAAGATCAATTGTTTGCCCCAAATTGTTTCTGGTTGTTTTGGCTTGTAACTCTAGTTGTTATTCCTGCTTGCTCTCACAAGGTCCGAAAAATTTTCACAATTCGCGCCGAGGTGATGACGAAGGAGGTAGAGCCCCTGATAGCGGACGAGTGTGAAGTCTCTTTTCAGAGGGGCATTCAGAAGACTCTCCGTATGATGGGGAGGAAGTTCGGGTGCGACACCGCTGGCCTCGGAGCCGGAGATCTTTCTGGAGACGACTACTCGCACGTGGCCGAGGACTGATGTTGATTATCTTTCATTTTCTCGCTTTCAGCTTTGTTGTTCATTTGTGTGTTTGTCGGATGTAGTTGTATCTCCTTTATTGCATGCGTCGTACTTGTTTTCCTGCATGATCTTGTCAATTTGGTTGTTAGCACCTGCATAGTTTGATTGTTTTCAAAATTACAGATGAGTTTGCGTGGATCTGAGCCCGGGGCATTTATACTAGTTTGCACGAGTCTGTGCTCGCGGATTTTACATTATATATAAAATTAGTTTGCCCAAGTCTGAGCTCGCGGCTTTTATATAATATAAGCTTGGTCGGTGAATAGCTGGTGTATTCAAACCGGGGGCGAACGTAAGGGGGGCAGGCCCCTACGACGCCGGGACTCTACGGCGGAGGAGAAGGGCGAACCTTCAATCGACGGCGGTGCGAAGTCCCCAGGGCAAGGCCCCGAGATGGCCGGTGAATAGCTGGTGTATTCAAACCGTGGGCGAACGTACGGGGGGCAGGCCCCTACGACGCCGGGACTCTATGGCGGAGGAGAAGGGCGAACCTTCAATCGACGGCGGTGCGAAGTCCTCAGGGCAGGGCCCCGAGATGGCCGGTGAATAGCTGGTGTATTCAAACCGAGGGTGAACGTAAGGGGGGCAGGCCCCTACGACACCGGGACTCGACGACGGAGGAGAAGGGCGAACCTTCAATCGACGGCGGTGGAAAACCCCCGGGGGCAGGGCCCCGAAGTGATCGGTAAATAGCTGGTGTATTCAAACCGGGGGTGAACGTAAGGGGGGCAGGCGCCTACAACACCGGGACTCGACGGCGGAGGAGAAGGGCGAACCTTCAATCGACGGCGGTGCAAAGTCCCTGGGGCAGGGCCCCGAAGTGGTTCCTGCAGTAGAACAGTTTAAGACAGATAGAATATAACTAGAAAATATTGATACACGCGCAAGTGCAATCTTGCGGCTTTTGAGCTAATAAGTTTCTTGGTACAAGTTTGACGAGAGAGAAAATGTAACATTGCGCTCCCTTTGTGTTGTGCTGGCTCGAGCTTTTTTGATCGTTCAGCATGACGGGCGGCGGTGACCCGGCGGCCGACCCTCGGTGGCATCCTTCGGTGCTTCTTCGAGGAAAGCCTCAAGGTGTCCTAACTGGACAAGACGTTCAATTTCTTCTTTCAACCTGGCACAGTGCTCCGTGCGGTGTCCTCGGCCTTTGTGGAATTTGCAAAACTGAGATTGATCTCCGCTACGCTGGGAGAGTGCTCGGGGCCAGTTGATGATTTTGCTGTTGTAGATTACAGACAGTATATGCTCGTGGGGGGCATTTAACGGGGTGTAGATCCGGGAGCTTTGATTTGCTAGCCCTCGGGAGTGGTCTGCTCGGTTCTGTATGGGCGGTACAGCCTTCTCGAACTATTGCTGCTGTCCCTTTCTCTTGCGACATGTATCCCCAAGTTGCAGTGGATTTGCGGGTGCCGGAAGATTAGCTTTTTCTACCGATGCGGGAGTTGCGTGACACTCTCGCACGCTTTGCTTCTCAGAGTTTGGTTTTGGCGACGGGTCATTGTTGATCTAAGGGAGCTTGGAGCCGGGTGTGTCGAAACCCTGAATCGCGTTCCTGAGGATATTCCCTTTGTTGGCCATGCGCCTGGACATGGAAACGTCGTGGTCCAGGGCGTCCAGTAAGAGACTCCCAAATATTGCGTCGTAGGGTGAGTCTGCCTCGGCGACGACGAACTGAACGTCGTACTGGACTGGTTCTGCGTGCATCCCTACTTGGACGGGGAGGGTGATGATTCCTACGGTGGGTACCGTAGTTTCGTCTGGGAGCTCCGCGTCACTGGCCCTGAGCTTAAGGTTCCCGCTTAAGAGTTTGAGCCGTGCTACGCCAGCCAGGAAAAGGATGTTGAAGGAGATGCGGTGAGTTACCAACGCTCTCTTTAGCTCACAGGGTGGACTGCCGATGCTCGCGTCTAAGGCGAAGTCCATCCATGCGCAGGGACGCTCTTGGTGAAAATTTGTGCGGATCTTCTGTTGATGCATGCTCCACTCCGCCTCCCTTAGGCGAGGCGGTTCGTCCGTCCCGGGCTTTTCTTGCTCTTCTTGGATCCTCGGTGCGCGCGTTTCGTGCCCTTCAACGAACAGCTGGGACAACTCGGTGAAGTTGTGAATCGCTCCGTTTGGCAGGGATTGATACCAGCGGAGGGCGTTCCCGCGTAGTGTCTTGGCGAAGATTTTGTAGCTGACTTGGTCGGGAAGTTCGAACGTCCGTACCGCCATCAAGAAGTGATTAACGTGCACGTACGGGTCTTCTTCTCCATGGAACTCTTTGATGTGCGGGAGCTTTAGCCATGACGGGACTGGGTATGCCAGAATTGACTATGACAGGGGAGATCGCCTTTGCTGGTGCGCGATATCGTTTGGATCCTGCCCCGCTGTGAGAGGGGCCGGCTTGCTAGTCAGTCCATCCCACTGGGGCTGGATTGGCGTAGCGATGAGCGCTCTTTTCGTCGGGCCTTCAGGGATTGAGGAACTGCATGCGTCGGATAGTTCGGGAGAGGTGTCCACCCTTGCTGGTTCCGTGAATTCAGGCGAAGCGGGCATTGCGTTCGGAAATCCTTTATTCGGTAGTTGGGAATCCATTCCCACAAACGACGCCAAACTGTTGCGGGTCACTTAGGGCTCTTGGTAGACCGGTTTACTTAAACCACCTTAGCTCGGGAGCGAACCGAGCGCACAAACAGTCAATTTGGGATTCGTTGATTACACTGGAACTTTTTAGCGAGGAAAACCCGGAAAGGGTAAAAAACCACGTGGCCGGAGCTGTGCCGACCAAACTTCCACTATCTTCTGGGGGGTTACAAATAGAGATCTAGAAGTCGAGCGCGACAGGCTGCTGTTCGTTACAATATCAGAGAGAGGGAGAGAGAGAGAGAACGTTCCGAGGGCGACATGCCACCTCTCGGAAAAAACTAAGTCTTTTCCTTCTGAGAACGGTAGAGAACGAAAGTGAGAATGCCTTGTCCGCTTTCGTGAAGGCGAAAGTGAGACTGTCGAGTCGCCTTTCGTGAAGACGAAAGTGAGAATGCCTTGTCCGCTTTCGTGGAGACGAAAATGAGAATGCCTTGTCCGCTTTCGTAGAGACGAAAGTGAGAATGCCGAGTCGCCTTTCGGGACGAAGGAAAACTTCAAGTCCACGAAGGAGATCTTCAAGTGCCGAAGGAGAAATCCGTGGAAATATTGAAGGAGCTCTCTCTGGTCATCAAGGCGGGATCCTCTCAAATGAAGCCTAGGGGGTCCTTTTATAGCTTTGGCCGGGGGTAACCCGGTAATTTTGCCGTTGTAACCACCATAACCACCTGGGAGGATGAATCATACTCTCCGGTTCAGGGCCCACCTCTCGGAAAAAATTAAGTCTTTTCCTTCTGAGAACGGTAGAGAACGAAAGTGAGAATGCCTTGCCGCTTTCGTGAAGGCGAAAGTGAAACTGCCGAGTCGCCTTTCGTGAAGACGAAAGTGAGAATGCCTTGTCCGCTTTCGTGGAGACGAAAGTGAGAATGCCTTGTCCGCTTTCGTAGAGACGAAAGTGAGAATGCCAGTCGCCTTTCGGGACGAAGGAAAACTTCAAGTCCACGGAGGAGATCTTCAAGCGCCGAAGGAGAAATCCGTGGAAATATTCAAGGAGCTCTCTCTGGTCATCAAGGCGGGATCCTCTCAAATGAAGCCTAGGGGATCCTTTTATAGCTTTGGCCGGGGGTAACCCGGTAATTTTGCCGTTGTAACCACCATAACCACCTGGGAGGACGAATCACATTCTCCGGTTCAGAGCCCACGGATCACCATTTTTCTTATATGACCATGCTGCCCTTCGAGGAAAGGCGACAAGCTGTTCCTGAAAAGTGAGAAACTGAAAAGACAAAAAGTGAGCGAGCCGAGTCGGAAAAATGAGCGCGCTAAAAAGCGAGCCGAGTCGGAAAAGTGAGAATGCTCCGAGCGCGCTCAGAAGCGTTATGAGCGCGCGCCGAACATGGAAGCGCTTTGAACGCGCTTAGAGGCTTTCTGAGCGCGCGTGAGCGCAGAGGCATTCTAAGCGCGCTCAGGAGCGTTCTGACGAGTGCGCGAATGCGAAAGGGCCCCTTGCAAGCCCCCCGGTGAGGAAAGTGGAAGAAGGAGGAGGCTCGACCGCACCCCGTCTCGGGGAGGGGTGCGGCTTGGGCGCACCCCGCAAAGGGGGGAGCGGCTTGGCTGCACCCCGCAAAAGAAGGGCGCGGCTTGGCCGCACCCCAAGGGGGGTGCGGCCCGGCCGCACTCCGCAATAGAGGGGTGCGGCCTGGCCGCACCCCAAGGGGAGTGCGGCTTGGCCGCACCCTGCTAGGGGTGCGGTTCGGCCGCGCCCCACGGGGAGTGCGGTTCGGCCGCGCCCCACGGGGAGTGCGGTTCGGCCGCGCCCCACGGGGAGTGCGGTTCGGCCGCGCCCCACGGGGAGTGCGGTTTGGCGCGGCCCGCTCACCGGCGGGAGGGGACGGCGTCGTCGTGCACGTTGCGGTTGGCGTGCTTAGCGCGCATTTTCGAATTGGCGGTTGGTGGCGGGAATGACGGTTCCGGCTTTGATCTCCCACTCTTTCCCACTAAAGTATTGGGAGTGGTTTATGAGAGTAACCGCCATCCGGTTCTTCTCATAAATGAGAGCCCATGATGAATCCTCATCACTTTGATAATGTGTTATTGCAAAATACAAAAGTACGATTGATAATGTTTATGTCGTTGGTGTTTTTATATAGCAATGATTCAAATTCATAATTCTTATATGTTATTTGTTAGATTTGAGTAAATTAAATTAAGGTTTTCTTCCATTGATTTGTATAAGAAAATACTACAGAAATTTTATTTGTATCCAAAAGTTTTTTGAAGTTATTTTTTGACTGCAAGCTTCATTTTACATAAATAATTTTTTACTACAAACTCAGCTTTATTTGGTGCGGCGGTGGCGGAACCGGCGGGAGGAACCGCGGCATTCAAATTGGAGGGAGAGAGTGGTGGTTCCTCCCACGGCTTTTTGCCGCTTTCCTCAGGCGCGGCGGGTGAAGCCGCGGCAAACGCCACCGCTGGGGCGTACACCGCGCCAAATAATTTTTTTTTCAAACTCGCAGCCCTAAAATCAAAATGATCTAAGTGAAAGATCTTTCACTGACTTCGACTCTTTTCGCCCCCGCTAAAAATGTACTAACACGTGTCATCTTTGAGTGATCCCCGACGCAAATTTAGAGACGAGCACGAATGCACGATTCTAAAAATTTCCCCTCGGGCTCGTGAACGCAGCATATAACCATGGCCCTGTCTTCTTCGCTGAGTCAAGAGAAGAAAGAGATAAGAGGAAGACGATAACGAGCAAGTACGGAGAAATAAATCCGAGGAGAGAAGATGGACAAGGTTTTTTCAATGGGTGACCTACACGATCCTTTCTGGGCACCGTCTCCAGCGCCTCCAACGTCGGTGATAGCTGGCGTTGAACGGAGCTTCATGAGTAGGTGCCCATCGGAGTGGTTGTTAGAGAGGCTTTTGGAAGAGGTGCCCGCCCCGGAGTCCTCTTCAACCCTGGATTCGGCCTATTCGAGAGCAGATTCCACTCCGGGAGTTTTGCCTATTTCTGATAGGGAGGATGTAGGAGGAGGGGCGCAAGGAGGCGATGTTGTGGTTGAGATCAAGGGATCCCATGCTTCCGCCGTCCTGCAGCTGGAGCCGTCGCCAAGTACTGATCCGGCCGAGTACGCAGCTTTCCTTAAACATAAGCTCGATATCTGCTGTGCTGCTGTTGCGAGGTCACGGGTAAAGCTCCTGAATCGATTCTAAGGCTTTCCCCATATTATATGCTGTTCTTTTCATGTTTTTCGTCTGTGTTCTCTATTATCTAATACGTCAGTTCCCACCCTGTTGCAGCATCTGTTTCCCTATGATGGGGGGAGGGGAAAAAACCCCAGAAACCGTTTTTTGGAGTATGCAAAATGTGAGAAAAGAGCTCGATAAATCTCCACAACTAACATTTTATCGTGTTCTTTATGGTTCATCTCTTTACCAACCTACGTTTACAACAGTGCATTAATAATTTCTTTTTAAGATGAAGCAGGGTTCGAATTAGTATGCCTGCATCCTTATGTATAAATTTTGTAACGTGCAACAATCTACGGTAACATATTGTCTCTTCTTGGTGTGTGGTACATTTTATAATATCTAGTTATGGGGTCTTCACCGCCCCAAGCCAACTATCAATAATTTTAGGGAGAGCATTTTTAATTTAAAATACTTTCTTTATATTTGAGATGACATCCATCACGGTTGTGAGTAATATTACTTTTCTACATGATAAATATGTGAAGTTTAGTTTTATTGGCATCCTTCTATACTAATTTGAATGACTAAACTATATTGTTTCTACCATGTGCAAACTATATTAATCTTCTTCGTTAGTTAATTATTATGGTAGCAGTGTGGTATATAAATGCATGTTGCAGCCTTGAAGGTAATAACATGAATCCAGTTTAGGCTTTTGTTTCAATGGAAGTTTCCACACAAACTGATTTTATTATTGTCAGTACTTGGGAACGATTCGCCCTGGACTGCCATTAGTTACATTGAGCATGAATTAAATTTTAGGATTTGCCCTATCTTTGCAGTTGTATGGTTCAATAACTTGTTCCTCATTTTGCAATTTTCTCTTATTCTTCAAGGATCCGTCAATTTTTTGGGTGTCGACCATATTCATAGAGGCATGCAGGATTACATGATAGACCTTGATATCTATCATTTAGAGATGATATAATTGTCATAGGTTTTTACTTGTTAGGGAAATTTACCTAACAATGGCATTTGATTCTTTCTACTGTGACGATCTTGAATCTTGATTATCATCCACTTGAAACTTTGATAATAACAAGAGATCTGAGTGGGGAGAAGAAGTTAGGAAAGCAATGGGGAAGAATTAAGAGAGAAGTAGACGATTGTTTTTATCCTTTTTTATCCTTCCATTTCCATCTTATACTCATAATTTATATTATTTCTCCTATACAGGGTGTCCTACCTCTCGTTTCAATTTTATTTTGCAATCATTCTACCAAATAGACTTACTTGGTACTCTTCTAGTCTGTCTTGGAGTGTTTCATTTTGTTGGTTCATTTTTAGTGTATTCCTCTTACACTCTAGCTATACTACAACCCATGTTGTTATGTTGAACCACGATGCATTGCTTTTGAGTTCTACCTTGTACTATTTTGCAAGTTGTGGCATTGTCTTTAATGCGTATATTTGTGTGAAATTTGACTCCCACGGTCTTACATTACATCCTTCAACATAACGTCCTCTTGTTTTGATGCATTTTAAACCCTAGTTATTGTTTGACTGTGACCTTTGTTAAATCGTGGAGAGGATTCTTCTGATTCTTTTCCCCGGGAGCTCAAAATGGTTTCTTTCTAAATCGGGAAGTTCAAAGATACTGATGGGGGGCCTCTTGTTGTCACCATCTGTTGTTTATTGATTTATTTTGCTACTTGGTCAATATGTGGTGTATGGTGAAAGTTGTAGCCCCCCCTCTATTTCTCTAATTTTGCCACTGTTTTGTATTTGGGGTGGTTAAGTAGCTGATACCTAGGATCTATCTTCTGGTGCAAACCCTTCCACCGAATGAAATGTTGAATTCGTGGTTTCCCATTGACCAAGATTGTTCTTTAATCTACTAATGCTAATGGTGCATGAACTAGTTGGTAATGGAAATTAATGGAAACTCATGTAAACGTTATTTAGCGATCCATGCTGTTATTTTTACTAAAGAGGCATGAAATATTGCGCTGATCTTAGAATACACAAATAGATCAAAATGAACAATGACAAGTTTTATTTTTTTCAAGAACTGTGCATGGACTGTAGCACCTCATGTCCAGATTTTGTGATTTGTTATTTTGGAAGATGTTTGTCAGTATGGATGTAGCTTGTGTAGCATCATGTTAACTACTTTTATATGTATTTTTGATCAATGCTTGTTGGCTTGGTGTTCATTTATTTTTTTGCTTGTTGTAAATTTTTCCTTAGGTAAGATGAGGCATGCCTAAGGGTAAGGCTCACCGACCTCAGAGGTGTGCTCCTTATAGCCTTGATTCCTGCAATAAAATACCTTACAATTAAGTTGTGTGGTAAAAAGAGATTATCTTATGAAATAGTTTACCATGGAGCATCTTCCAAATGGAGACTGCTCTGAGCTAAATTGTAGTTGCAGTAAGAGCGGGCCATCCATGAGATCTATCAAGTATCGAGTTACCAGTTCCTTAAATTATTGTAAAGTTAGTTGGCGGAAACTTACTAAGTGAGAGTTGGTGCATGTAATGTCCGACAACTGCTACTTGATTCTAACTTCTCAGTTTATGAGAGTCAGTGTAATTATAGCGTAGCATTTTGGAAAAAACATTGTTGCTCCAACGTCTAAATTGTTTGCATGAGTATATGGTGCAGACTCTGATGGACAGTGCAATGATAAAATTGCCATCAAAATTAGAGAAGCAACGAGGAAGCGTTGAGAGAGAAGGAGAACTTGAAAGAACAACTGAAAATAATTGTTCTCCTTCTGTTTTCATTTTATTCTGATAATATATATTGCCTATTGTACTCTGCACAACTTGCTACCTCGTGGTTCAGCTTGGTTTTGTTAGTCATTCCTTGATTGTTTTACATGGAATTCTTCTGGTATGTCTTAGAGTGATTTCTCGCTATTAATGTATTGCTACTATGCTCTAAGCCTCTAACTATACTATGACCTGTGCTGTTATGGTGAACCATAGTGCTAATAAAAGTGCGGAATATAAGGGTATATTAGGTGATTATACTTTAGAGGGGGGTGAATAAAGTATTTAAAATTTTACCCACAAAATCACAATCTCCAACATAAATTAGAGCAATATAAAATGTATCAAATAAAAAATATAATATAAATCAGAACTATAGTGAGAAGACAAAAAGATCTATGGAGGTTCCCAAAATCTGGTACGTCCTCTCTTCTACCGCAATAGGAATCCACTGCCTTCACTAGGACCGAGACTTTTGATAAGTAAACTCTTAGAACCACTGAATTTTTTGGAAAAAATTCTTAGAACTCTTTTACATCAGTTTGTTTGTGAGCAATCAACTTTTTCACAAAGAGAGATCTCAGAATTAGATTGAAATCTCTTATAAGTTATCTTGGTGTGGATTCAATCATGAGAGATTTCTCTAGCTTGTGCCTCACGAGATCAAGAGATAAATTATGGTTAGAAGAAGAAAAGAATTGAGAATAAGAGAGAATCAAAGAGATTAGTAATTGGTCTGATGATCAGAGTGAGAAGAAGTATATATCTATACTTTTCAAATCATATAAAGAGGACAAAAATTATATTTTTTAAACTGATATTTTGGGAATGAACGTCATTATGTCATAAATTTCCTTAACTTCTCTGCACTTTTCAAACGGCTCTGAAGCATTCTTCAATGACTATATTCTTCCAGAGTTAATGTTCTCTTGATTTGACTTATTAGTCAAATTGCATTCGACTATCGACTTCTATAATTTGCTATTGAATAAAACTTATTCAGCGATTTTACTCATTAGTTGAAAGGAATTCGACTATCAATTTCTAATAGCTATTCCTTTGAAAACTTGGTCAACCTTAGAGATTCATTCAACTATCTGCTATTGTCTATTGATATATGTACTTAGCACTTTTGCTTCTTCACGAGTCAGATAAAATTAAACCATAACCTTTTAATAACTATCTCCTTAGGAACACATTCAGATGTTGAGAGACATTCAACTATCGACTTTTGAAATATTTGTGATTAACATTTCCTACTTCATTAGTTGAATTCAATTCAACCAATGTCTGCTGATCATCTTCCGGTTACGAAATGTAATTTGTGCTTTAAAAGCATATGACTATTGCTTACCAAAAATCTTTAAGGGTCCGTTCGGCGCGCAGGTAATGACTTTGGCCAAAAAATGAATATCTGTAGGAAATGGTTTTGTGCAGAAAATCAATTCTGCTGTTCGGTTGCAGGATGGAATTCAGTGAACATAATTGAAATTGATATCTGTAAGCTATTCGACTGCACGATGGAATTATTTTTTTTGGAATTGAAATTTTTAAAATTGAAGTAACAAATTAAAATACCAATAATAATTGAAGTTCAAAATTATAAATAAGTTCTACTGCATAATCATTGTCCATAAATAAAAATACAAAAATATCATATGAAAAGACACCAATCTAGCGATCAAACTGCATTCACAACCATGTGCCCTTCAAGTCTTCAGGTAGCCTCATGAATATGTCACGTTTGACACTATCATGACACAGTATATCCATCGCCCTGAGTAAATCACGATCGTGTAAATCAGTCATCTGAGTCAGTGAGACATATATGTCATCAACATTGCTAGCAGACTTAGTCCTCGCTGCTTTTCTATGGAGTCAGCCAATTTCTCTATGGCCACCGCTACGGCATCCGCTCCTACTACTCGCTTTCTCCTCCTTCTACTGCTTCCTTTTCCTTCCACTCTTGTCTGTTCTTGTGTATTAGTTGTTTTCTCTGCCATAGATTCCACATCTATTTCCTTTGTCATCTCTGTTGCGGTCGCTGTTGTGATTGCCTGTTTACGGTTACGATATCTGCCTTGATCTTCAATAGGAACAATCACTTCAACATGTGTACTGTCTAACGCACCAATACTATCTGCAAACCATCTAGATTTGTGTTGTTGTCTGGATTCAGACAATCTGATATAATCGTTTGAGAGTCTTTAAACCGCTTGCATCACAATGTTGAAGTGTCTGCTAATTGTATCGGTTGAGCGGATAAACGTGCCACCAACATTGCGAAACTTTACGTTATGTGCCAAAATGTATAGAAATAAAGCTACGGATTCTTTAGTGGATACTAATTGTGTATCGCAGACATAACCTTTTGAGCGAAGAATATCACAAAGCTCATTGAAAGGTGCTTTACCCATGCGTAAATGGCTAAAGCAGTTAACCTCATGTCCATCATATAACCGTTTTAATAAGATATTACGTAGAGCATCTTTGTCTATAACATCTACCGGGTGTCTGAGAATGTAGTTCATAACCACAACAGCTGCGCCATAAGCCGCTGCAACTGCTGACTTTATAATAATATTCATCTTACATTTATTTTGAAACTCTACATGATCCATGGCAGGCCTAGAATAATTTTCTCAAAGGAATGATTAAAATCTCAAAGTAAACAACAACAACAACAACATTTTAAGTTCATCCACAACCAAATGCGGATCAAGACTGTAATCTATATTTTGGTGTTAAAACAATGTAGAAAAGTATGGACATAATTGAATTGTGTGCAACTTAACCTGGGTCAAGAGAATTGCAAAACTAATATATATTAAAGTCAGATATTTGGACAAAGCAGATGAGGTGTGATATTGTTTTCTTCATTATACCTTTAACAAAAAAACTGATAGTAATTCTAACATGCAAAAAAAGGCAGAATGTAGAGCGTAAAAGGGTCAGAAATATATCTGCAGTTTAGGGATTTGCCGATAAGAACATATTTTTTCCTGCTAAGAACATATTTTTTCCTGCTAAGAACATATTTTTTCCTGCTAAGAACAGTCTGGTTCCTGATAAGAACACACACACACACACACACACACACACACACACACACACACACACACACACAGCTGTGTGTTGGCCATTAACATAATGACTTTTATGTGTGTTTGCCATTAATATAATGATTTTCAAATTACTCATTATCATTGATCAGGTTCAGATCAAAGAACATATTTTTTCCTGCTAAGAACATTCCTGCTAAGAACAGTCTGGTTCCTGATAAGAACACACACACACACACACACAAACAAACATATTTTTTCCTGCTAAGAACATTCCTGCTAAGAACAGTCTGGTTCCTGATAAGAACAGTCTGGTTCCTGATAAGAACAGTCTGGTTCCTGATAAGAACACACACACACACACACGCACACACACACACACACACACACACACACACACACACAAACAAACATATTTTTTCCTGCTAAGAACATTCCTGCTAAGAACAGTCTGGTTCCTGATAAGAACAGTCTGGTTCCTGATAAGAACAGTCTGGTTCCTGATAAGAACACACACACACACACACACACACCTAAGAACATTCCTGCTAAGAACAGTCTGGTTCCTGATAAGAACACACACACACACACACACACACACACACACACACACACACACACACACACACACACACACACACACACACACACACACATTGATCAGGTTCAGATCATTGAACAGAACAAATACATATTAACATAACATTGACATGGTTGGTTAACTAATTGTGAAAACAAATACATATTAACAGAACAGACACTATTTGTGAAAACTGAAGCTATTTGTGAAAACTGAAGCTGATTATTAACAGAACAAATACTAGCTGATTATTAGTACATATTAACAGAACAAATACTAGCTGATTATTGCCAAGAATAGACACTATTTGTGAAAACTGAAGCTTCTGGAAGAAATTCCAGATCTGAAATTTCTTCCAAGAAATTTCAGATCATCTTCCAGATCTGAAATTTCTTCCTAGAAATTTCAGATCTGAAATTTCTTGGACACAATTTCTCGAAAATCTGAAATTTCTAAGAGGGAGGAGGATGGGCGAAGGAAGAAGACGAGGAGGAGGATGAGGAGGAAGAAGAGAGGCGGATGAAGAAGAGGTGGAGGAGCAGGAGGGCGCAGATGAAGAAAAGGGGGAGGAAGAAGAGAAGAGGAGGAAGAGGAAGAAGAAGAGCAGGACTAGGAGGCTGAAGCAAGGTGAAGAAGAAGAGAAGAGGAGGAAGAAGAAGAGGAGGAAGTATACCTGTGCGCCGCTCAAACCTTGGAACCGGCGCCCACGATCGATCGGGAGGAATACTTTCCGTCAGGGCTGCGATGGGGAAGACAGAAATCAACGAAAACTTGGGTGAGGAGGTAAGAATTCGGGACGCGTGTTTTTAGGGTAGGGCTAAAGCCGACGCATTTGGGTTCAAAGCCATTTCCTGGCTATTTTCGTCCCGCCGAACGCAGGAATTGACTTTACTGTTTCCCAAAGCCAATTCCAGAATGCCATTGCCTGTGCGCCGAACGGACCATAATATTAAATATAACTTAAGCTCTGAGAGCATATTCGATCACTGCTTGTTATAATAACTTTCTGAACGAGATCAAGCTCTGACTTGCATTCGACTAAAGACTTCTAATAGATGTCTTGTGTGCTTCTTCAGTCTTTGGTTGTATTCAACTAAAGGTTTCTAATACCTTTTATTACTTGTTTCTCAGAGTCTCTGACTTGTATTTGACAAATACTTTTCGAGAAAGACTGTTATCGTCGAATGCCATTCAACGCACGTAATCTGTATTTGACGAATTCTTTATAACTTAGCATTTCTTCACCTTGATCACCACTTGCAGCAATTACACAGAGTACATAACCTTCTATACATTTTGTTGGAACATGTGTTCTGCATCTCTCAGGTTTGATAATACAAATCCCAAGTTGTATTTGATCATACATGCGTTGGGTATAGTGTGCAGGTTTACAGGTGTGAAGTCGGACAATAACTCAAGTCACTGTGAGCTACCGCGGGCGCTAGTAATACCGCAGGCGCTAGTAATACCGCAGACGCTATCTCCGGCTACATGTCGATTGGACTTGCTCAAGTTGAAGGAGCATATCATCGAGACAACATACCGCTGGCGCTAGGTCTAACGTGGCGCGCTAACAATATCGACTTGAAGGCGCATATCGACTGGATGACTGAAGTATCGACTGGAAGGAGCACATCGTCGATAGCATATCGTCGAGATAGCCTACCGTTGGCGCTAGCCCTAACGCGGCGCTCTAGCAATATCGTCTAGACAGGTTGTGTCGCCTAGACGACTGGAGTATCGGCTAGAGGAACAACATATCGGCTAGACGACTACCGCCGCGAGCTACCACTAACGTGTCGCGCTATCCTGGAAGCCATGTCAGCGATCCATGTGCTCAACGAGAGAAAGTGGCGGGAAGCAAAAAAGGTAATGTTACTACCGCTCCGCGGTAGCTATTACCGCCTAGCGGTAACCCTGATGTACAAGGAATGATCTGCCGCTTTCCTTCTCTGCAGACGACCAACTAGTCAAGATTCTAAAACAAGCGTGACTACCGCTCCGCGCTAACTAATGAACACAAGGAATGCTCCGCCGCCTTCCTTACATGAAGCATGATAGCTGGGAGGAATACGCGCAAACGAACCTACCGCCGCTCGCTAACGATACCGCCGGCGGTAGCTTATTTAAAGTCTTATAAAAGAGATTTCCTTTCTCCTATTTCGGAGAGACTCTTGGGACAGAACCCTAGAACGAACAGAGCAGGCTTCCAGCCGTCTCTACCACAAGGAGTCGCCAACCAAGGAGAAGAACAATTTCCCTCATTCAAGCACGAAGAGGATCTTCGGAGAACACGCACAACGAACGTGAATTGGAGGACGATCATGTGCACAAAGAACGTGGATCAAAAGCACTGATCGCTCATCGCCTCCGTAGACAACCTTTGAGGGAGCCGACTTTAATCTTCTATTTTTTGTTTTTCTTTTTCTTCTTTATTGTATCGTGGAGAAATCAATCGGGGAGGTCGTCAGACCGAATTCCGTGGAAAATCGTCCGTGAAGGACGTCTAGATCGGGGAGATCTAGTGGGCTCGAAGACCTTCCGGGTGGGAAGGGAGAGAGCCGGCTTGAAGACCTTCGGGGAGAAGGGAGAAAGCCAACCGATCGTTAAGGGGAGGGTCGGTATAGAAAACCCAAGAGCTTTCGATTTGTCGTTTTCGATCTCCGGCGTCATGGAGATCTAATATTGTAATTATAAACATTATATTAATATTCAATGAAATCATGTTTATGTTTGTGATTTACAATTCCCTCTGTCTGTGAAGTATGTGTCTTGCCTGTGTTAAATCGATCCACTGTAGGACGAGAATACGGTTTCTGTGAGATACCGCCGACAGTAACACTACCGCCTAACGTCAACGTCCAGAAAGCGTATTCTGGCTGCAGAATTTTTTAAATCTCCAGTATTCCGTTAAAACCTTATTCACCCCCCTCTAAGGTTGGCCACCAGATCCAACAAGTGATATCAGAGTTAGGTTACTTCAAAAATGATTAAAATCCTGAAGTAAGATGACCAACTTTGAAAGTGCACAGTGTGCCTCTGAGAATCCTCTAGAGTGTGTGGGGGGGGGGGGGGGGGTTAAATAAAGATTTAAATAATTATCTATCTTAACTGTGCAGACAATAAAACTTACTAAGGAATTATGCACACAAACAAAACCAAAGACAGAATAATTAAGATAAAGATTGCTGAAAATAAATGCTGAAAAAGAAAGTGGGACAACACAGAAAGTCACAGCACAGACACAGATTTGTATAGAGGTTCCCCAAAATGTGGGTACTCCCCTCTTCTACCACCTGGTAGGAAAGCACACCTATGTCTGAGTCTTTTGATAAGAAGACTCTGAACCAAAGATCTTTTGATAAGGAGATCTTGAACCACAGATCTTTTGAAAAGGAGATCTTGAACCACAGATCTTTTGATAAGGAGATCTTGAACCACAAATCTTTTGATAATGAGATCTTGAACTACTGAATCCTTTGGAAGAGGGATTCTTAAAACTCTTTTACAGTTGAGGAAGAGGAGAAAGGAGAAAGAAGAGGTGAGAAGAAGAATTCTGTTCTCAGAATTCTATTGAATTCTTCTGTTTCAATTTTTCTTTTTGCTGGATCTTGAAATGATGAACCCTTGCTTATGATAGTGATAATTTGCAAGGGTTATAAGCTTTGATCCTTTCTTCTTTCTTCTGATTGAACTCTGACTGCTATGAGATATTGATTGAGGAGCAACCTTCAGTTGTTCTGTTCTGAGAGAGAGCAGTTCTTGTTTTTCTGTCTTTTAGGGTTCCAAGAGGGAGAAGAAGAAGGAGGAAGCCCTAATCGACAAGATGCAGAAAATAGTGATCTATTCCCTTATGTTCTCTTTGCTCTCTTCTTATTTATTGTTCATGATTTATTTTTGAATTCCTTTCCTCTTTTAGGTTATGCTGAAAAGGTATTGACCTGTACAATTTCTCTTCCTTTCCTCATTTGTTCACGATCGGTCCTCCAGCTGTATTGATCCCATTCTTATCTTGGCGTCAAGGCGTACCAAGGCGAGCCCCGACCGCCTTGACGCTTAGGCGATAAAGCGGACGCCTAGGCGACAACAAGGAGAGCAAATGCAAGGCGACAATATTAATTTTTTTTAAAAACAAATGAAGTTATAGACAGCGGTTATTATAATAACCGCTGTCTATAGTGTCTGTCAAGTGACTATAGACAGCGGTTATTACCGCTGTCTATAGTAACTATAGACAGCGGTTATTATAATAACCGCTGTCTATAGTGACTGCCATGTGACTATAGACAGCGGTTATTATAATAACCGTTGTCTATAGTGACTGCCATGGGACTATAGACAGCGGTTATTATAATAACCGCTGTCTATAATCCCGATTTTTTTTAGGCAAAAGAGAACCATCATTCAGCATTAACTACACAGATTTTATTCAGCATTCACTACACAGATTTTATTCATTAATACATCCAAAATGAACAAGGCAACCTGCAACCAGCATGAAGAATGCTTTAAATCATTTCTATAATCTGTGACATCAAGCAAACTCAGAAGACACCAAATGATTAGTGCTCTAAAGATAGTTCTCACAGTTTAAAACATGATCTGTGCATGCAAGTTTCTTGACAATCAATATATATTACAAGTTTACAACAATCACAAGTATGACAAGTTGACAATCAATATATAATGACAAATTGACAATCACAAGTTCACAACAATTTCACTCAATACCAAAATGTTATCAGATAGAATCATCATCTAGTAAATCGTCATTTGCATTGCATGAGCTTAGTTGGTTTGAGGTACTCGTCATTTGCCCATAATTATCAACAATATCTTCATCATCATTTGGAAAACTAATATGATCTAGATCTTCATCCCCTTCAACTATTAGTTCATGATTAGCTGGAGCTCCACTTCTTAAATTTCGAGCCCCAGTCCCAATAGCTCTCTCTACAGCTTCCCATGTGAGATCATCATCATCATAAACAAAAGCCTCCTCTTGTTGGTTCATCATCCACTCACTACTCCAATCTAGCTCATCAAGCACTAAAGGGTTGTAATTTCTTCCCTTTTCACGTCTTTTTTGGAATCGAGCGTGTAGACGACGATTGTATTGGATGTATACAAGATCATTAAGCCTTTGATGCTCCAATCTATTTCTTTTCTTTGTGTGAATCTGAATCAAGATAGTTGCAATTTGCAAACTTGTTATTTGTTAGTAGCTAAAACAAGTTTAATTTTAAATTAAAAATTTGTATACTTAATTACTTACAAACTCAAAAGTACTCCAGTTGCGCTCACAACTAGAAGAAGAACAACATAAGCCAAGTATGCGCAATGCTACCTTTGTAAGGTCAACATTAGGTCCTCCATGTGCACCCCACCAATCCACTATTTATTTAAGACATATAAATTAGTATAAGTGTATAACATTTAAATATTTAAGAATAAATAAAATAGTAATCAATACTTACTTGGATTTAAGGTGGTTCGTTGCCTAATAGCCATAGGCTTTTCAAAACTATTTCGAGATGCTTTATAGTTAGTGCCTTGCTCTGCAATCTTGTCTTGCAATTGTTGATCAGACACTAGTCTTGCAATAACATCATTGAAAGCATCTTGAAATTTTCAAGCATCATCAGCATATTTTTCCTCATATTCAAAATATTTGTTTGAATTAAGAAACAAAGCCGCCCTATACAACTTTTGCTCCATTTGCTTTGTCCACCTATTTTGAACAATGTCAATAATCTTTTTATTTAATCTTTCTTTATTATCAAAATGATCTTGATTTTTGTTTGGCTTCTTCCATTGCCATATACACTTCAGGCATAGCTGGCCTTTCATCTCCATCTACTAATCGCAAAACGGCTATAAGTGGCTTTCCGCCTTTTAGACAATCTCTTACTCCATTCCAAAAAACAGTTGAAAGTATTGTTTCAACAACTTGTTTTCCGGCTTCGGTTTTTGCTAGATTAGCAGCATTCCATGAAGGCGACACAAAGAATAATTTCAACTTCTCCTCATGCTTAAGCACACTTTGTAGAGTAAGGAATGATGTTGCAAACCTAGTCACTGAATGCCGGACTAGATCACCACCTATAGTATTCCTTACTGCATCAAGTAAACGAGTGTGCCTGTAGATGAAATTTGTAATCATCCTTGCCTTTTTTATCACTATTTTGTTTTGTTGTAGCTTGCCTATATCTTCTAGCATGAGATCAATGCAATGAGCTGCACAAGGAGTCCAGAATAATGTGGGTCTTCTCTCCATTAAAATTTTCCAACTGCCTTATAATTGGAGGCATTGTCAGTCACTACCTGCAATCATACAACAAAGTTTTGTATATATCAAAAAGGTAACCTGAACAACGCAAAAGGTAACCTGAAAAATGAAAATTAGTATAACCAAAAAGGTAACCTGAACAACGCAATCAGCTCCTATCTCTGTAATTTTACTATCAAGCAAATATGATAGCATTGCAGCATCTTGAATATGACTGGATGCATCTACGGAACCCATAAAATAAGTTCCTTCTGGACAGTTTACTAGGAAATTGATCAAATGTCTCCCTCTCCTGTCTGTCCAACCATCTGACATAAGAGTGCAACCATATCTCCTCCAATACGCTTCATACTTTATTTTCATCTCCTTAACTTTCTCTTTTGTATTTAGTAATAGAGAAACTCGTAAATCATGATAACTAGGGCCTTTATAACCAGGCCCATACTGTCCAACTGCTTCAAGCATTACTTCAAAACTTCGTGCCTTTGCAGCATTGAATGGAATTCCACATTCATAGAACCAATCAGCAACATAGCCATCAACTCTCTTTTTCTCTTCAGGAGATCTAAAACATCTCTCAATAGTAGTTTGTGCAGGACCTTTAGCACGTCTTTCATCAACTACATCTTCGGGAGCACGTCTCACATGAGCATCCATAGGGCCCCGTTTTTGTGGAAGGTGGAGAACTTTTCTCTTTTTGGCACTTGTCCCAGAACTTAGGACAAATGAACTTTTAGCTGTAGATACATTCTGTGAACTTGTTCGCTCTATTTATTGTTCACTCGCATTATCATCATCAGCAGTCAAATCCACCTTGTCATTTTTTTTACCATTTAAAGCCGCATACATTTCAGTTGTTATTTCCGAAGTAGTCTTAAAACACTTTGCTACATCTCCATATCCGCCACATAAGTGCTGTTTCAATCTTTTGATTCCACCTTTATATACTTTATCACACAAATTACATTTAACTGTATTTTTATCCTTGATGTCAGGCCAATGTCCATACTTCCATCCAGGATCCTTTGAATTTGCTTTTCTTTTAGGATCAGTTTTTGGGTCTAGCTCATTGCTATCAACGGATGGAGCAAGACTGTTGATGTTTTGGTCTTCCATCTTTCACAAACAACTGAAGCAAGAGCTATAAAATTCAGTTACGCAATTAATTATGAAGCAACACACTAACACATAAAGTTAAGTAATAACTAATAAGTAGGGTCAATGTCCATAAACAATTACACAAATAGTTCATACATCATAGATTAGCAATAAGACAAAATATGTTTCTACTTTCTACTATGTTTCTACACAATTACATTTGATTAGCAATAAGACAAAATATGTTTCTACTTTCTAACTTTCAATTTGATTAACACATGTATTGATTATATAATCACAAATCTTATTTCGCATATTATCTATTTTCTCAGGCGAAAATTCATTCACTCCATCATAGATCTGTAATAAAAACAAAAATATGTTAAAATAAATTCAACACAATTATTATCATGTATGAAACTATATGCAGTTAACTTACACTTGATGGCATTGTCGTACTCCTAAGAGCATCAACTATGTCAATCATGTAACACATGATATAATACCCACATTGAATACTATCCGGTTGTTTAGGGCACTAATTAAACAAATGGTAAACATTAGAATTTAGAATTGTAAATATGAAAATAATTATATAACATATACTCATATATGTTATGGCTTACCGGCTTCTACCGTAAAACCTTTGGTTTTTTAAATTTGAGACTCTGCTCCTTTGCCAAATCCTTCAATGCACTTCATAAAATATTAAAACAAATTAGTTTACAGCCGAATCTAAATTTCAAATAGGAATTAGGAAATATACTAATTAATAAACTTACAGTGCAATGACATTTTTAAGATCATCACGAATGTTATTATTTAAAGGATCAAGCCAATAAATGGTATTGTTATCGTAATCAAGAATCGCCAACATCCAATGTACTGTGTAACAAATAAAATCATTAATAAGTAATAACTTAATAAGAATAATAAATAGCAATAATTATTGATACTTACTCTCTATGATATGACAAAAATAATAAAGAATCCGGTTGTAGTTGAGCAAGCCTATTTTTTAGCTCTTCTGCTCGTAATTTAATACGATCCTTGGCAAACTTATCATTAAAAGCAAAAATTGATGTCGGATTATGAAAATATACATTTCTTGTGTATCTAAACTTGTTTAGTTGTGAATCTATGTACCTGTAAAAAAACATGTAAATTAATAATCAATATATATATTAACTAAAAATCTTAGGTTTGTAATATTTGATAATCATTACTCACCCAATACATGATAATATGATGTTAATTCCAATCTTTTCCATATTAAGAAAATCAAACAACTCTGAAGCTTCAAAGTATGTACATGTTGATGTTGGAGTTCCAAATACATTTGGATGTAATACTAGATTTATTATTTTGTCCTGTGTCTCCATCATCTTAATGAAATTGGGTAACATGACAATGAGATCATTGACATTCTGTGGAATTATAAATAATTAGTATTTAGCATTTCGGGCAAAAAATTTAATTACATAAAGATCAAAAATAATAATTATAAATTTATAATACCGAAGACGGTAAACACCCATGTGATGTTTCAAGCTGATGTGACGTTTCGGGTTGATGTGATGTTTCAGGCCCTTGTGAGGCTAATACAAGTGCCTGCTGACAAACCAAAAATACATTTGGATAACATGATATTTCATAAAAGTATAAATAATTAAACATAATACATAATAATACCTAAGAAGTTTCAGTTCTAGCACTAAATATGCGCATAAGATCATCCATTTTCATTTTCATACTAGCCATCTCTGCTTGATACGCCTGCTGTTGTTGTTGTTGTTGTTCGTTGAGTTGTCTTATTTGGCTCGCATAGGCTTGATGCTCTTGTTGTTGTTCTTGCCTCCACAACTGTTGTTGCTTGCTCAATCTTTCTTGAACAATAGACTCCACATCATCAATACGAGCTATTGTACTTCTCTCCTTTCGCTTATCATTCTTGAAAAAATTTGTAATGGTGGAAAACTTGCCACCAGCTCTTACTCTGCCCGGATGTTCCTTGCCTAAAACAGATGCAAGGATGTCATCCCTTCCCTGTGACACTAATGCAGCAGACTGAGACTCTTGGCTCGAGACCTCATCCTAAGTGAAATCAAGAAATATTAATGCAAATGATGTAATGAAAATTTACAAATGATGAAATGATAATTTAAACATACAATTCTAGCTGCCAAATCAGCTGCATCTTGACTAATGTATTCACCAGTCTTTCTTTTGTGACCGGCTTTCCATAGCTCCGCACGTGAAAGTGGTGCATTTGCACCTTGTTCAATCTTGACAATAAAATGCAAATAAATTATCATTTAAATTATTGAGAAAACCAAGTTTTAAAACAAAATATATGAGAGAGAAGTAGAGAACTAAATAGTAAATACTAATACCATCCTTTTTTCTAATCCAGAATAACCCATTCTGGAAGTAGTATGAAACGACTTTTGTGCTTTTGCTCTCTCTGAATTAGCTTTACTTTTCTCCAACACAAATAAATATTTGTTAATACTTAATACGTAGAGTAGAATGCTATAAAACATTGAGTTTATTAAGAAAACATAACCATAGATTCCGTAGTGGTGCGACTGTCGACAAAAACTTTCCAATCGTCGGGAGTTATGAAATTATACTTGACAGGAACATTGTAACGATGCTCCAAATCAACATCCTTTACATAAGTGACATACAGTTTGGATTTCCAAGACCTCCAACTTTCACCCATGCTTTTCATTAATTGATGGCGAACACCATCAACATTATCAAAATAATTCTGAAAATAATAGACAATATTAATTAATAATTAACTAAAAAAACATAATTATGTAATCACTAAAAACGAAATTACGTACATTTACTTCTTGCCACATTCGATCTTTAATTTGTTTATCAACTTCCTTCCATCTAGCAAATGTAACTGGCACATGCATCCTCACAAGAGAACCAATTAAACTCATCAATTTATTATACTCAGGCCCGGGAATAATGTGGCCATCATCACTAACAGAAATATAAAGCTTCTTCTCCTCTACTATAAGCTTATTCAATCCGTACATCTTAGTGTAGCCTCTTGTTGACTTTGATGAAGATCCTTTATCAGCCATTTTCCTAGAATAAGAAAACCCTACAAAAACCCTAAACCATCCAAAACACCTAAACAAAATACTTAAAAAACCTCAATAATATTGAGGTAAATAAAGAACAGTAAAACACACATATAACTATCATAGAGAGACAGAGAGTATGCTTGGCAATCACACATATAAATAAAGCAAAAAACCTAAACCACAAACAGTGAATCGTAAGAAGAAAAAAACCCTAAACCACAAACAGGAACTTGGAAATTATATGAGCAAGGAAAAAATCGTAAGAAGGTAGAAGGAATTAACGAACCAAAGGAGATGAGAATCTTTGAAGAAATCGCCGTTAGGGTTTTCGCACAGTCGAAACAGAGCAGCAGCGAGTAAAAGGTAAAATGTCGAGGTAAAAATGATAATTATATGTATATTGGACAGCGGTTTTTATATAAACCGCTCTCTATTGTATCAGGAATGATACAATAGACAGCGGTTTAAAGCGGTCGTCGCCATGTTTCCAATCGGCCGACTGGACGCCTAGGCGTCGGCCGACTGGACGCCATGATAAGATTGATTGATCCTTTCCAAGAAAACCTTTGTTGTCTTCTTTATTGCTCCTCTCTATTCTAGGCAATAAATGAGCCGTTGTAGAACAGTTTTCAGTACTGTGGGCCTTGAGAGAGAGTTTCAAAATGACACCTGAAAAGGTTTCCTTTTCAGACTGTATTCGACGTTGCGTCGATTTCTCTTTCTCTCATATCGACGCACCTTCGAGTTCTTGTAAAAGCAGCTTCGAATTCCTTCAAGCTCTGGTTGAACTCAGATATCGACGTTACGTTGATTACTTATCGACATAGCCGTCGAGTTGAAGACTTCACTTTGAACTTCATTATCTGCGTCGAATTGTAGTTGACGTTGCGTCGACTTCAGATGACTTCGACAAATTCTTCCTTCTGCGTTCAGTTGAAGTCGAAGCTGCGTTGACTTCTAATGATTCTTCGACATGCTCATTTCATCTACGTCGATATCCTTTCGACGTAGCGTCGACTTGATCTAGTTCGATAGAGAGGTTGAGTTGCTTGGACTTCTAGTCTAAGTGACATCGACATGAAGTCGAAGTTGCGTCGAATACTATTCGACGCAATTGTTAACTCAACCAAATTTGTGCTCGTCTTGCTCTGGTTTTTACACTCCAAGTTGTGTATGATATTCTGAGACATCTAAAGATCAAATTACCGTCACTATACAATGTGTAATATTTCCTAATATATGAAATCACTTGTATATAATTTGTGATTTTGTTCAGATAAATCAAGGGTATTTTTCCCAACAAACTTTATTTACGCCTTCCCTGAGGGACAAAGAGTGACTAAACAACCACTGTTTATGGGGAATGACTATAGTCATTGGAGAACGCGCATGAAAATATTTTTGATGACTCAAAACGTGGACGTATGGGCCATGGTTGAATCAAAGTACACTGCACCCGCTTTCACGGTAGGAGATCAAACTCTATTAAAATCGCAGGACAAGTGGGATGACGCAGACAAGTTGAGGTGTACCAATAATGCTAAAGCTACGAACTCTCTATTTGTGCGCTAGATAAGACAGAGTTTAATAGAATATGTAATTGTGAAACTGCATATGATATCTGGCGTTTATTGGAACTAACACATGAGGGTACCTCGCAGGTAAAGGAGTCGAAGCTGTTCCGGCTAGAATCAATGAACAGTTCCGCATGGAGATCGACGAGGTGGTGGACGTATGTACACTCGCTTCACGAAAATCGTCAATGCCTCGAGGTCTCTCAGAAAGACTTTCACAAATGAAGATCTGATGAGAAAGATCCTAAGATCCCTCCCTCCGCGGTTCAATCCGAAGGTGACCGCCATTGCTGAGTCGCATGATATTAGTGCTTTGGAGATAGAAAGCCTCATTGGGAATTTGAAGACCCATGAGCTGGAACTGAAAATTCAGGCAGAAGAATATCCTAGAGAGCCGAAGAAGAAATCTCTTGCACTCAAAGCGGGTAAAGAAAAGAAAATGTCCGAAGAGATCGATGATGAAGAAAGCTTCTACGCCCAATGGTTCAAGAAATTCATGAGAAATCCGAATCGAAGGAATATGTTCCGAAAATTTATGAAGAACGGTATGAATGGAAAGAGAACCTGGAGCAAACCGTCGGAGGAGGCGGAAAGTGATGAAGATAAATCCACGCCAGAATGCTATCATTGCAACAAGTTCGGACACATCAAGAGAGAGCGTCCAAAGCTCATGAAGGAAGATAAAGAAAGGAAGAACCGGGGCAAAGAAAAGAAAAAGGTGGTGAAGGCATCAACATGGGACGATACTACATCCGCCGCTTCAAGCAACTCGAGTTCAAGCAGTGATGATGAGGCAAATCTGTGCCTCATAAGGACACATCAACATGAATATGACAGCGAATCCAGTGTCCATAGCGACAATGAGGTAACCCCTCCATCTTATGTAGAAATCTATGCTTTATATGGACATATGTGCAATGCATTAGATAATCTTCTTGATGAAAATAGCATTTTAATTTCTGAAAATGAACAAATGAAAGAAGACTTAAAAAGCTTGAATAAACGACTTATAAAATGTTGCAAAGAGAACATTGAATGCCAAAAGTGCTCTCGCTTTTTGGCTACGACTAAAGAATTGCATGAACGCCTCTACAAGACTTCCTCCTCATTCAAAACTCCTACTATAGAGAGGAAGGACTTGGAGAAAAGGCTTCAGATGTCTCTCGGCCACATTAACGATAACGAGAAAGAATTTGCAAACCTTGTCACAGAAAACACCACATTAAAGGCTAGAATCCATGACCTGAATAGTGATGTTCAAAAATTCGGAATAGGTCAGAGGTCACTGGATATACTGCTGGGATCTCAGTGTCATGGATCAGGAAAATTCGGGCTGGGTTATAATAATGAACAGCTACCGCATAACGATAGTACTACCGCTGGCGGTAGCCATTTTCAAGGAAATTGGCGTAATTAATGAACAAAAGATAACATTATAAAATCCACATGTCCATCTTCTTCTTCCAGCATGAGCCCACTCAAAACGCAAAAGGCGACATCCACCGCGTACATTAAGTGTGCCAAATTTAAAAAGTTTGGTCACACTTCTGGCTCATGTATGAAGAAAGATTCAAAAGCTATAACGCAATCCTGGTTATCAAAGTCGTCCACCTACACTATAAGTGGAACAACTTGGGTAATCAGATCGTTACCCTCATCATCTTGATAGGTGTGAAATCCGGCTAAGGACAAAGATGACATGTGATCCTTAGATTCACATGTCGGGGAACACGACAGGTCCTTTAGCCGCGTAGTACTAGCCATATATACATACACACCTCGTAATCTCGTATTCACCATTCCACTCCCTGATGCATGTTTCTCAACGAGTAGGTTAAAATTAAGAGTATTAGGGGTTTTAGGCCAAAAATCCTAAATCAACAACTTTTCGTGTTTTATCTGATTCTTTCGGATCTTTAGATAGACCTTACATCGAGAGATCATAATTGAGAAAAATCGAAAGAGAAAGAGTCCCCAAACTGGCTGATTTAGACGAAAAATCGAATCCCTATGTGATACCACCAGACGGTAACTTACCGCCGACGGTAGCAGAGCTTCCTGAAAATTCTTTTCATCTGATTGTTTTTGTTTTGCTGCTGCAATCTTGTTTCTAAACAGTCGTTAGGCTTATACGTGTAGTTGTTCTATGATCATTTACCCATGACAAGTGTCTCAAAATAGCGGGGGCGTAGAGTTGTGTGCATTAGAGACGCTAACCTATAAACCACGTCTTGTCCTTAACCGGGGAGGGTTCCAGTGGGGCCTTGCGAGGCACTGGGGGGAAAGAGTGTTAGGTTGAGCGAGTTCTTTTGTGTGCATATGAGATTAACACCCCAACCTACGACATGTGTGCAACTCCTCATACCCATCCGTCACTTAGTACGGAGCTAGAGTGTAAACATATTGCCAGGGTACTTTAATCTAGGGCGTACTCATATTTCTATTCATTGCATGATCATTATTTCATTCTATCATTATTTATGTCATGCATATTTGGGTTGTTCGAATATGTTCTTTCTTGTGTGTGCATATTTGGTACTTTTTTCTTGAGCTTACATGAATTTGAAAATGCAAGAAACTCATATATAACCCTCTTGATACCTTAGACCTAAATTATGAAAACCGCAAGTTTTCCAAGATATTTCAAAACTGTTTGCGGTATCCGGTGTCGCTCAAATCTGATAACATGGATCAATAAAAATCAAAATGAAAAATTGTCAGAAACCATATTTTCCGTGCAAAAGATTCAATCTTTGTTTGCTAGCGCCGCGCGTTAGTACTAACGTCGACGGTATCAGTAAAATCAAATTTGAACGTTTCTTTTTGTATTTTTATCTGGCATAGAAGACTATTTCTGCTAGGCTCTTTAAAGACTTCTATGTTTTTCAGATCATTATTTAAATTTTGAACTTAGTTTTAAAATCAACTACAAAAGTACAAAACAATTTCAAAAACCAAAAATATGTTTTGTTTTAAATATGTGTTTTTGTTTTGTTTTGAAATTTAAATTAATATAAAAAATCAAATATGAAATCACTAGGTTTGGGACAAGCATGACTTGGATTTAAAGCATATAATTTACATACAATGTTCTGATTTAGGAATGTATGATCATTGTTTACATTGTATGGTTTTTTGTCATGATGTGTCTCAATCTATAGGTATTAGCTACTGAGTCCTATTAGATATGTACTGTAATGTTTGATATGCCTCGAGGTATGTGTGAGGTTTTAGGTAAAACAATGACTACTCACGATTTACGCATCTTTAGAGAGTGCACTCAAGTAGAAATTTTTAAGCATGTTATATCTCGTGATATTGTGTAAACTCGCTAGGAATGCTTATGAATCAGTATCACGTATTTCATTTTCCATATATAAAGCTTAGAACTTTGGGCCGAAACAATATTGCTACGGTTTATTGTATGCAAGTTAAAGTGTATCTATCTATGTGGGTAGTTTTCGATAGATTCGGGGTCCTTTTAAAAAGTTATATATATATAATTGATAGTACACAAAATCATAAAAATGATATATGCTATCAATCAAGCTAACAAGGATACTGTTACGCCCCCGCTACGCTTCACGGGGCGTCATTATGTTTGGCGGTGCAAGGGAGCGTCTACCAACGGGGCTGAACCAATCGGTTCAGCCCCCAACCAGTGAACCGACCGGCTGGGGCTGAACCAAACGGGTTCAGCCCCAACTGGAGGGGCCGGCCGGCCCCTCCGTGGCTCGGGTATAATTACCCAGGCTGCTCTCATGGGAAGGCATGCAAGTATTATCTATCAAGGTATTTCTCTCCTCTCTCTCTCTAAAACCCTGAATCTCTTAGTTATCTCTTCTAGATCTCTCTTCTTCCTCCTTCCTATCATTTGGTATCAAAGCTTTCGTCCTCCGGCGATGGTGACCACGCGGACACAAGAAGACATTTCCCATCTGGAAACTTTGGAGGAAAACTATGGTGGTTTTGCGGATTCGGTAGCCGCGCTCGAGGAAGGGATGCGCGCGTCCTCTCAACGGCTGGAGGAGCGTCTCGACGCTCGTATGGAGGAACTGAAGGCGCTGTTGAAAGGGAAGAGCACGACCGAGGAGGGATCGAACGGCGGACGACCCGATCGGTCCGCCGATCGATCGGAAACACCCGATCTGGGTCGTGCGGGCTTCGGAACAGCGTCGACGGCAGGGGTTGCTGGCGTGGGGTCCTCCCGGCATTGCGGGACCTCCGGCGACGGCGTGGGGGCGGCTGGGACTGGGACGGCGGCAGCAGGAGTCTTTCCGCTGGATCGACTATGCCGATCGATTACGGGCAAGCTGGGCGTCCAGGAGGCGGTTCCGGCGGGCCTATTCCTGCGGATTGGGTCCGGCAAGCGTGGCAGCGGGCTGATGGAGGGCTGAGAGCAGCTGTGAGGGCTCCAGGAGGTACGGGTGGCCTTCTTCCTAACCCAGGTGGCGGTGCTCTTCCCGTCGGGTACGGAGGCCATATTCCGTGGGGCGGGCAGCACGTTCCTCATCAGTTTCAGCCTTCTCTAGGCTACCCAGGAGCGTACGAGGGTCATATGGGCCCGGGGCGTCAGGCATGGAATGGGCAGGGACAGTATGGACAGGGATGGCAAGGACAAGCGGGGCCTCGAGCGTACATGCCACCCAAGTTGACACGAATGAACTTTCCCAAGTTCAAGGGGGGGGGGGGATGCACTGGAATGGGTTCAGAAGGTGGAGTTGTTCTTCAGTTACCAGGAGATCGCGGAGGCGCAATGGGTGCAATTAACATCATTCCATCTGGAGGACGACGCATTTCAGTGGACTCAATGGTTCCTAAGAGGTAGAGATTATGTGCCATGGACTGAGTTCGTGGAAGGGTTCACCGCCCGATTTGGGCCCCCGGAGTACGAAGATTTTGAGGCGCTACTGCAGAAATTGCGACAGAAGGGGACCGTGACTGAGTATCGGACAGAGTTCGAGAGGTTGGCAAACCGGGTACATTGGGAGGAGAAGACACTGCTGAGTTATTTTGTGTCGGGGTTGAAGGAGCAATTGCAGGATGAGGTGCATGCTTATATGCCAAGGAGTTTGAACCATGCCATCAGTTTAGTTCGCATTCAGGAGGAGCGGTTCAACAGACAGAGAAACCGTACCACGACTAGGCCACCTGCGGCAGCAGCACGGCGGGACCCGCCAACTGGTAGCAAACCAACAGTTACACGGTTTTCTTGGAGTGAGCTGGCCGCTCGAAAGGAAAAAGGGTTGCGTTTTAACTGTGATGAGAAGTTCGTGCCGGGCCACAAGTGCCAAAAGATACAAGTTTTTATGCTTCACGAGGACGTGGAAGGCGAGTCGGCTCCGGACGAGGAGTTGGAGGTGGACTTGGACTTGACCGAGTTCGGTGTTTCCATACACGCACTCGAGGGGTGCGCTCCTCCTCCGCTTACTATGCATCTTGCGGGACGGATTACACGGTTTTGGTGGACAGTGGGAGCACCCACAATTTCATTCATCCAGAGGTGGCACAGCGAGTGGGGCACAGGATCGATAAGGGGGCTGCCTTCCATGTTATGGTGGTGGATGGCAGCAAGCTGCAGTGTGAGGGGGTGCTGAAGGGTGTGGAGCTACGGATGCAGGGTTATAGCGGGTGCACCGACGTCTACCTATTACCCATTCGGGGCTCGGATATGGTTTTGGGAGTGCAGTGGCTACATCAGTTACGGAGGGTAACGTTCGACTGGGAGCACATGACGATGGAGTTCCTCCACGGGGGAAAGCAGTTTTGTTTGAAGGGTATCATCTCTTCGCCAGTGAAGGAGATCTCTCTTCGGAGCATGCAGCGGTTGGGTGAGGAAGGAAGGATGATGGCCGTCATTCGGGAAGTCCAAACGGCCGATTCCGCCAATTCTGAGGTACCAATTCAATTACAGTCTCTTCTGATGGAATATTCTGATGTTTTCCAGGAACCACGCACATTACCACCACCTCGATTCAGAGATCATCATATTCAGCTTAAGGCGGGCGCCGAGGCCCCTAATATCCGACCATATCGCTACCCGCATATTCAGAAGGCAGAGATTGAGCGTAGCGTCCGCGAGATGTTGGAGGCAGACATCATTAGGCCGAGTGCAAGTTCATTTTCAGCTCCCGTCATTTTGGTAAAGAAGAAAGATGGTTCATGAAGGTTTTGCGTGGATTACCGGGCCCTGAACAGCGCCACGGTAAAGGACAACTTCCTGATTCCGGTGGTGGGAGAGTTGCTAGATGAGCTACATGGCGCACGACGGTTCACTAAGCTTGATCTACGTTCTGGCTATTACCAGATTTTGATGGCACAGGAGGACATCCATAAGACGGCCTTCCGAACACATGATGGCCATTACGAGTTCTTAGTCATGGCCAATGGGCTGACTGGCGGTCCCTCCACTTTTCAGGCGAACATGAATGAGACCTTCCGCGAGCTCCTGCGGAAATTTGTGCTGATCTTCTTTGATGACATTCTTATCTACAGCGCCAATTGGGAGGACCATGTGAGCTATGTTGAGCAAGTTTTGGCCATACTTCGCCGTCACCGGCTTTATGCCAACCGTTCCAAATGCTCCTTCGGTCAGGAGGAGGTGGAGTATTTGGGACACTTGGTTTCCGGCCAAGGCGCCAGGGCCGATCCAAGGAAGATTCGGAGTATGCAGTCATGGCCGCAGCCCGTCACGATCCGTGCTTTGCGGGGATTTCTGGGGCTTACAGGGTACTACAGGCGATTCGTACGAGATTATGGGAAGATAGCTCGGCCTTTGACTCAGCTGCTGCAGAAGGACTCCTTTTCTTGGACTGAGGAAGCAGAGGCAGCATTTCAGGCTCTTAAGCAGGCCATGACCACCACTCCAGTCCTTGCATTACCGGATTTCACGAAGGAGTTTGTGTTGGAGACGGATGCCTCTGGTGTTGGCATAGGGGCAGTTCTGATGCAGGAGGGGCGGCCGTTGGCATTCTACAACAAGGCTCTGGCTCCCCGTACCTTGGGACTCTCCACTTATGAGGAGATGTTGGCTATCATTCATGCTGTGGTTATGTGGCGGCCATATTTGTTGGGTCGGCATTTTAAAATCCGCACCGACCACCAAAGCTTGAAACATTTCCTTGACCAAAGGGTCTCTTCTCCTCTACAGCAGAAGTGGGTTACTAAGCTTCTCGGTTATGATTACGAGATTGTGTATCGAAGGGGTAAGGATAACATGGTAGCGGATGCTCTTTCTCGCCTACCGGAGGGTACTATCACTCACATTTCCGGACCATTGGTGGATTCATTAGCTGATATTCAGGAGGAGGTCATGCATACAGCTACTTTACGTTCCTTGGTGGAGGATTTGCAGCGGGGGGAGACGGTGGCCCCCGGTTATCATCTTCAGAATGGCCGGCTGTACTATCACGGTAGGGTGGTCGTGCCCTCCGACTCAGCATGGAAAACGGTTATGATGCACGAGTTCCACTCTTCACCGACGGGTGGCCATGCGGGGGTGCTCCGGACCCTTCAGAGGGCGCGAGCAAATGTCTTTTGGGCTGGCATGCGGCGGGGCATGCATCAGTTCGTACGACAGTGTGAGATCTGTCAGCGTCAGAAGTACGAGACTTCGTCCCCGGCCGGGCTATTGGTTCCTCTGGAGATTCCACAACATATTTGGGACACGGTTTCCATGGACTTCATTGACGGGCTGCCTAAGTCCAAAGGAAAATCAGTGATTTTGGTGGTAGTGGATAAACTATCCAAGTACGGGCATTTCCTTGCTCTCAGTCATCCGTACACGGGCGAGTCGGTGGCCGCACTTTTTGCTCGGGAGATTGTCCGATTACATGGCCTTCCTCGTGCCATTATCTCTGACCGGGACCCTACTTTTCTGAGCAGTTTCTGGCGGGAACTTTTCCGGTTACAGGGTACGCGTTTACAGTTCAGCACAACACATCACCCCCAGTCGGACGGTCAGACGGAGGTTCTCAATAGGGGCGTCGAGACATATTTACACTGTTTTGTTATGGATGAGCCACGGACTTGGCCGGAGTGGTTACATTGGGCCGAATATTGCTACAACACTTCATATCACTCTGCTAGCGGGATGACGCCGTTTGAGATTGTTTACGGGCGCCCTCCACCGACTTTGGGTAGCTATGAGCCAGGCAGCACCGCCCTACCGACGGTTGATCGCACTCTTCGTGATCGGGATAGCATGTTAGCTACCCTCCGGGAGAACCTCTGCCTAGCCCAGGACCGTATGAAGCTGCAGGCGGACAAACACCGCAAGGAACGGGAGTTCGCTGTGGGCGATGAAGTTTTCCTCAAGCTCCAGCCTTACCGACAGTTATCTGTTGCTCGTCAGAGCAATTAGAAGCTTTCTCCTCGATATTACGGCCCCTTTCGTATACTCAGCAGGGTGGGGCCGGTGGCTTACAAGTTAGCTTTGCCGGAGGGATCCCGCATTCACCCAACCTTTCATGTATCCTTACTCAAGCAGAAGGTGGGTGCAGATGTCCAACCGAGTACTCTTCTACCTGAGGTTACTGCTGCGGGCGAGCTCCGCCCACTACCGGAGGATGTGTTAATGCTTAAATGGAAGCGCCGGGGTGCAGAATATCGGCCGGAGCTCTTGGTCAAGTGGCGGAATTTATCGACGGCGCACAATTCTTGGGTGGATTTACTGGACTTCAAGGAACTCTACCCCGACTACCACCTTGAGGACAAGCTGGTCCTTGATGGGGAGGGGAATGTTACGCCCCCGCTACGCTTCACGGGGCGTTATTATGTTCGGCGGTGCAAGGGAGCGTCTACCAACGGGGCTGAACCAATCGGTTCAACCCCCAACCAGTGAACCGACCGGCTGGGGTTGAACCAAACGGGTTCAGCCCCAACTGGAGGGGCTGGCCTACCCCTCCGTGGCTCGGGTATAATTACCCGGGCTGCTCTCATGGGAAGGCATGCAAGTATTATCTATCAAGGTATTTCTCTCCTCCCTCTCTCTAAAACCCTAAATCTCTTAGTTATCTCTTCTAGATCTCTCTTCTTCTTCCTCCTTCCTATCAGATACCCCCCAAGCACTACTCACTCTCCTGATAAGTCTTCAAAAGCATTGTGAGTTTGAGCACCTTGGTGAAACGAATCTCATCGATCTTGTGCAAAAACCGAAAAAATAAGTTAGTGCCCTTAACTCTAATCTTGGTATTGTGTTAATTGCGCACGTGACATGATTTCTCACTTCATTTCTCTTGTGTTAGCATATAGATTACTTGAGTTATAACATGTACTAACGATAAATTCTATTTGATGCTACACTTACACATGTCATTGTTTTATCCAACACTTCCATGCATAAGAATTGGACTAAAACTGCATTACACGTCTATCACACGAATGTACAGATACACGAATGCTATTCATGACACATACAATGTTGCTTTGTATTAATTCTATAAAATCACATAACATTGTATGACATATCTTGTGTATTTTGATTCGCGTGTTGTGTCCAAAACTTATGATTAGTTTTATAAATAACAAGTAATAAAACATGTTGTCAAGTTCATGTCGTATTTTGATTCCTCCGTGTTTTTACCCATGTACTTTAAATTCTCTGCTTTATTTTGGTCAACCCCTATATTTATCTTGCTTATCTTTATGTGTGCATTCTGTTTTACATGCTTATTCTGCTGCATCTCTCCATAATTGAATTATTTAGATCATACCCATCCCTTTTGATAATATCAAAGGGGAAGAATAGAATGTTCATGAGCTAGTCATATGTTAGTCATTTAGGGAAGATCACCTATAGGGGGAGATACTCTTAGTCTGAGCACATAGATAGGGGGAGCATACTTGTAGGGGGAATCGTTCCACTAGAGCAAGTTCACACCACATGTTTCTCATGTTAAATTATAAATGTTATCTTGATATATAAACCTGTTCACATTATATTATTTCTCATATTTACACTACCATTATCTACCCTGTTCGGTGTGATGCATATCTCATGAATGAGATTTGCTATTATCAAGGTTTTAAATGTCGGCCGACATGTCCGACATGTCGGCCGACATGTCCTGTTTGATAAGAAAACGACTTGCATAATCAAAATATATAGGTTATGGCGTTTTCGAAAATGTCGGCCGACTTTTTGTATAAAACCCGACATTTCGGCCGACACGCAATAATCATTATAGCCCGACATTTTGAAATGTCGCCTAAATTGAATTAAATTAAAGTGAACCGCTGTTTAACGTTGTCCATCGCTGTTTAGGGTTTTTCTATACTTCTTCTAAGTTCTGATGAAATGTTATTTCAGAAGTTATAGCTGTGTGAAAATAAAATTGAGCTGGTGTTATATCTTTGTAGATTTCGTTTCTTATTCTACTTTGCAGCTCAATGTTTAGCCATAAAGAAGGCTCCTTTTCAGGTTCCCATAATAAAGTTTTACTTAACTAGAGTAAAATGCTCAGTATAGATGAGGATTATGGTGATAAATTTGGGTGCTCGATAGAAATATAAATATTTTTTAGAAATCCGACATATTGAAATGTCCCCGACATGTCTCCGACATCCGACATCCGACATCCGACATCTAAAAACCCAATCCGACATGTCTCCGACATCCGACATTTAAAACCTTGGCTATTATCAAAAGGGGGAGTTTGTTGGAATGTGCGTTCTGCATCTCTCAAGTTTGATAATACAAATCCAAGTTGTATTTGATCATACATGCGTTGGGTATAATGTGTAGGTTTACAGGTGTGAAGTCGGACAAAACTCAAGTCACTGTGAGCTACCGCGGCGCTAGTGATATCGTGGGCGCTGCTCCGGCTACATGTCGACTGGACTTGCTCAAGTCGAAGGAGCATATCGTCGAGACAGCCTACCGCTGGCGCTATGTCTAACGTGGCGCGCTAGCAATATCAACTTGAAGGCGCATATTGACTGAATGACTGAAGTATCGGCTGGAAGGAGCATATCGTCGAGACAGCCTACCACTAGCGCTAGCCCTAACGCGACGCGCTAGAATATCGTCTAGCTAGGTTGTGTCATCTAGACGACTTGAGTATCGGCTAGAGGAGTAGCATATCACTAGACGACTACCGCCGCACACTACCACTAACGCGCCGCGCTATCCTGGAGGTCACGTCAGCGATCCAAGTGCTCAACGAGAGAAAGTGGCGGGTAACAGAAAAGGAAATGTTACTACCGCTCCATGGTAGCTATTACCACCCCGTGGTAACCCTGATGCACAAGGAATGACCTGCCACTTTCTTTCTCTGCAGACGACCAGCTAGTCAAGATTCTAAACAAGCGCGACTACCGCTCCACGCTAGCACTAACGCTCCGCACTAACTAATGAACACAAGGAATGCTCTGCCGCCTTCCTTACATGAAGCGGGACAACTCGGAGGAATATGCGTAAACGAACCTACCTCAACGCTAACGATACCGTCGACGGTAGCTTATTTAAAGTCTTATAAAAGAGATTTCCTTTCTCCTATTTCAGAGAGACACTTGGGATAGAACCCTAGAACGAACAGAGCAGGCTTCCAGCCGTCTCTACCACAAGGAGTCGCCAACCAAGGAGAAGAACTCTTTCCCTCATTCAAGCATGAAGAAGATCTTCGGAGAGTGCGAACAACGAACATGAATCAGAGGACGATCGTGTGCACAAAGAATGTGGATCAAAAGCACTGATCGCTCCTCACCTCTGTAGACAGCCTTTGAGGGAGCCAACTTTAATCTTCTATCTTCTGTTTTTCTTTTTCTTCTTTATTGCATCGTGGAGGAATCGACCGGGGAGCCCCGGATTTCGTGGAAAATCGTCCGTGAAGGGCGTCTAGATCGGGGAGATCTAGTGGGCTCGAAGACCTTCCGGGTGGGAAGGGAGAGAGCTGTCTCGAAGACCTTCGGGGAGAAGGGAGAGAGCCAACCGGTCCTCAGGGGGAGGCTCGGTATAGAAAAACCAAGAGCTTTCGATTTGTCGCTTTCGATCTCCGGTGTCATGGAGATCTAATTTTGTAATTGTAAACATTATATTAATATTCAATGAAATCATGTTTATGTTTGTGATTTATAATTCCCTCTGTCTGTTAAGTGTGTGTCTTGCCTGTGTTAAATCGATCCACTGTAGGACGAGAATACGGTTTTTGTGAGATATCGTCTGTGGTAACATTACCGCCTAGTGCTAGCATCCAAAAAGCGTATTTTGGCTGCAGAATTTTTTAAATCTCCAGTATTCCGTTAAAACCTTATTCAACCCCCTCTAAGGTTGGCCACCAGATCCAACACATTTGACCAAGATGAATATATATTAGTTTATATAAAATATATTTTATCAAATCTAGGGTATTTTCCAACGGTTGCTGTTTTTTATGGTCGCCCATCGTTACCCTTGTAGTGTCAGAAATAATTATGTTAGAAGGTTTTTGGAGTAACGTTTATTGAAATTTAGGGGAAAGTTAACCTAGGTAATCTAATGTACATTATGGGTAGAAGATGCACCAATTAGCAGAGTCCCTACATATTTTGGGAAGGGGAGGATGTTATGGGCCTAGCCCGGAGGATGTCGGAGGATGTCGGAGGATGGACGAAGGCGGAGATGGCGGCAGAAGATACAGTGGAGCCGGAACTGCGATTGCCTAAATGGGGCTTGCCAAAGAGCTTCCAAGATCTTATAAGGGGACTAGGAATTAGATATTCTTCATTGCTTCCACATACAAACATACCCATGCCTTTATATAGGCTTACAACGTACTAAACGACAATAATAAAAGACAAACAACAATGATAACACCTAACCACTAAAGAAAACAACAAGGATTATAATAAATAATTGGCTATGGTGCTTGAGGACCATAACATCTCTCCCGGTATTCAAATCGAGCTTGCCCTCAAGCTTGAACGAGGCTTGCATAGTTTGATCGTCTAGCTATTTGATTTCCCGCCATAACAACTCCGGGTATTGTGTTGCTGTAGCGGAGGTTGCAACGAGTGGCAGAGCGTCAACCCACTCCCTGATGGAAGAAAGGATGGTGAGGAGCAAGCGGAACGAGGGTGCCCGACAGCTGCGTATATTGGCGACGATAGCGCGGGCGAAAAAATAGCTGCAGAGATCAGAAGTGGCGGCGTTGACTTGGGGGCGGTCGGCAGAAGAAATGGATCCAGAGGGGACAACACAGCAGGAGGCTCGAGAAGAGTCGACGAGGAGACCGTTGAGACTGACAGAGTAGGTGTCGACAGAGCAGGGGCCGATAGAACTGCTGGGGGTGGCGATGCTGGCGGATGAAACTGCGATTCAAGGACAACTGACACATGGTGGTGCCACACGAATGGTGGAGAGCGACAAAGCTTCTGTGATCCGCGGTGGGGGTTGTGACTGCGCTAGAAGAATTGGCTGTGGGGAAGACGAAATTTGCGTCGTGTGGTGGCCTATTGGGTCTGGCAGAGTCGCAGAGGCAGGGGTTGCAATGGTGTGGCCAGCGGCCCTGAAGGACTTATCCGAAGTGACCCCTTGACGAGTGCGTCGAAACGTTGCAAAATGGCGACCTCATTCGCGACACTAAGCTTAGCGTCCATCGAATTTATATGACTAAGTAATTAATTCAATTAAGAATTAATTAACAAATCATGTAAACTGGGGAGCGCGCAGGAGGTGTGACGCATACGAGAAATAGGACCCTGGTGACTGGCTGTAAAACGATGTGGAGCTTTGTGGTCGATGCAGGACGAATCGACGGAGGATCGTGGGATCTGCTTTGAAAATGAAGGTGTGGGCATCTCGAGGAGCTACACTGGGCTCGACGAAAAAGCTGCAGGCAGGTGATGATAGACGCGGGCTGCACGGAGAGGAAGCCGACTGTTGGGTTTTCCTTAACGGTATACACATCAGATGTGCGCAACGGAATATATCAAGAACAACCCAAAGAGACATGTGGATCGTGCTAAAACCATGAATCAAGAAATTGCGGCAACAATAAAATTACCTTATAGGGATTGAGTCGATACTCAATCAAAAGCTCCAAGAAAAGTCTTCTAGGATTCGGAATCCTATTCCAAGTCCTTGCTTTGCTCTTCCTTCGGCTCCGTCAATGTCGAACTGCTCGTCGGAGGAGTTAGTGTAGAATTGTGTCCACACCTCTATAGAAGTCCACACGAGAATGGAGAACCCTTAGCCTCTTGTCAAACAAGAGCTAGGTCGGAGAAGGAATGCCCTCTACGTCTCCACAGATTACTAGATCTGTTAAAGGAGAGGAGGCGACTTCAACGATTGCTGCTAGAACAGAATGGGAACGCTTCCCGTCGATCTAAAGTAGCGACACGATCTTGCAGGAACGATTCCCTTCGATCTCCAGAAGCAACGAATAGATCCCAAATGAACGATTCCTCTTGATCTACCGGTCGGCGAGAGATTTCACGCACGGGTAAGGGCACGCCGTCGGAAATCGCAAGTCGCCGATCGTCGTCAGCTTCCGTTCTTCGCTCGGGTTTTCTCCAAAAAGAAGATCTGTTGAACCACTACTAAACCCTAAAAGGTTCAGCCTTTTATACCACGAGAAAAGAAAGACCACGGCGTCGGCTATCCGCAAACCAGATTAAAACAGAAGCTACAAGTTTTCGTCGAAACAGAATTCGTCAATACCTATTCGACGCGTCGAAACAATTCCGAAGAATTCGTCGAGTCAGTATCGACGACCCCAGTCAGCCCGCGAGACGGTCTCAGCGGCTCGACCAGTCTTTCCGTCGAATCAATATTCGACGAATTCGTCGATACAATATCGACGGATTCTTCGACAACCTTATGACGAATTCGTCGAAACAATTTCGACGAAATCTCCAAGGCTCAATTCGACAAGTTCCTGTCAACGCATGTAATCGAGACAAATCTCCACGACATTGTTTACGAGTCAATATTCACAATATTAACTCGAAAACTTCAAAACATGCTCCATACAATATTCACAATATCTAGGAGCAGTTTTCCCGTACTAACTGTATTCCATGTAGCCATAGGTTTGGTTCTCCACCCATATCCAATATGAGCAAGACCAACACAAACCAATCTCTAACTTCTCCAATACTCTTATGTGCGACCCTATAGGCTCATATCGCGTTGGCAGTAAGACTAATTGCTGATTCCTTCCGGATCACCAAAGAAACTCCAACACCGACGACTAGCGAGATTGACGCGTGTCATTAAGGTGTGCGGAAGTTTCGGAATCCGCCGCTCGATGTTACAGTTGTCAGCGAGCGGAGAGGGCAACGATTTGACGGGAAGAGGCGGACGAGGGCGTGGCGGTGTACGGTTGGAACGCTGGGCTCAACAGGAAACAACGTCAATCGGTTGAAGCGAAAACAGGGAGGCGTCAAATGCGTCGATCGGATCCTACTGGAGGCTGTTGGTCGAAGGGTGGAGAAGGATCCTGCTGGAGGCTGCTGGTAAAGGCGTGCGGGAAGGATGAAGTGGCCGTGCTTGCTGGAGACGTTGACCGAGGAGCAGGAAGCAGCGACAGCGACAAGACGTGGACACTGAGGAAGAGAGGAGGAACCTGGCTGTGTGTTTTTTTGATACAGAACTTGATCCCGCTGGCTTATGATGGAGCGAATGAGGAGGAACCTGGCTGTCAGATTGTTCTTGTGAAAGAAAAAGGAAAACGACAGTCAGAAGGGAAGGAATAAGTGTCTCTAATACCAAGTTGGTATGAGCCTACCCAGGAGGATGACCGGAGGCGGAGATGACGACGCCGGAAGATACAGTGAAGCCGGAACAATGACTGCATAAGCTGGACTTTCTTAAGAGAGTTTGCAAGATCTCATAAGGGGACTAGGAATTAGATATTCTTCATTGCTTCCACATACACACATACACATGCCTTTATATAGGTTTACAATGCACCGAAAGACAATAATAAAAGACAAACAACAATGATAACACCTAACCATTAAAGAAAACAATAAGGATAACAATAAATAACTAGGCCAAGTGCTCGATGCCCATTACAGAAGGTAACAAGGTTAAAACTAAAGATCAATTCATGCCTTTCTAATTTTTATGTTCCACATGGTCTCTTTTTAATCTTTCAACAATAATTTATAAGAGTATTGATATGCCTGAGCTCATTCTTGATAGCATAAATCATTTCTGATCAGAAGATTATAGAACTCTAGCTAATATTCCTTGGTATACCTCATATTTTTGTATAAATATAGTTGAGAATAAAAATGTCTTATATATATTATGACTCATACCTAATAGATACATGACCACTCTATATATACACAAGAGGGGGAGTCCCAATACACTACAGGAGGTGTGAGACTAAACTACAAGGAGGAGAAGAGTAAAAGCTACTCGGGCCTTGAGTAGCGGGCCTTTTACATGGGTGTTTACTTCAAATCCCCCCATAATGACATGAGTAAATATCAATCATTCCCATCTTGAAGATATTATCAACAAAAGTGTCGCATGTCAGACTCTTAGTCTCTTAGTGAAGATATCTGTGAGTTGATCTTGAGATTGAATGAATAGTGTGCAAACATTTCCTTTTTTCCAAATGATCTTTAATGAAGTGTATACCAATTTTTACATGCTCTGTTTGATCATGTTGGACTGGACTATGCACAATGTTAATGGATACTTTGTTGTCGCAATAGTGCCGAATGAGTTTTCTATCTTGTAAACCCAGATCATGCATTACAAACTGAAGTCATAAGCCATGACATGTCTCCGGTGACATCGCTCTTTATTCAGCTTCTGCGCTTGATCTAACTACTATATTTTGTTTCTTACTTCGTTAAGTCACGAGATTTCGTCCGACAAAGGTACAATATCTGGTGGTGGATTTCTTGTCATCTTGGCTTTCGGCCTAATGTGCATGTGTAGACTTTAAGATCCAGATGCTTATTTCTAGTGAAGAGAATCTCTCGATCAGGATACTTCTTTAGGTATCTCAGCCCCCGCACAGTTGCTTCTTGATACTGACTTAATATTCCAACTGCATATGAGATATTAGGCCGGCTGTTAGTGAGATAGATAAGTTTTCCAATTATTCTCCGATAGCTTGAGAAGTCAACTTTTTCGCCATCCGTGTCTTCATGAATTTTGTAGTTGTTTTTAATAGGAGTATTAGTTGCTGCACAACCGAGCATCTCAGTTTCTTTTAGGAGATCAATGACATATTTTCTTGACCTCGAACTCTTGGCATAAGCATGTTTTAAGCCATGCGATTTCTTCCACATCATTTCTGGTGATAATAATATCATCCACATAGATAATAAGAATCAATACTTTCTTTTTTTGTCGTTTAATGAAATGTGTGTGATCAGAATGCCCTTGTTTGTATCTTAAGAGAATCATGACTTTGTGAAACCTCCCGAACCATGCTCGCGGGGATTGTTGTACCATATATCAATTTTTTAGACGATAAACAACTCCATCTGTTTCTGCTTTCAGGAATACTTGCGGGAACTTCATGTAACATTCTTCATTGAGATCACCATGCAAGAATGCGTTTTTGACATCCGGCAGTTGCAACTCCCAACCAAGGCACACAACATATGATAAAACAATTCAGATAATATCCATTTTTGTCGCCGGCGCAGATGTTTCATGATAGTCAACTTCAGGAATTTAAGTATTCCCTTGAGCGACTAGTCTCCCCTTATATCTCTCTACCACCCATTCCGAGTTTTGCTTGACAAATAGATCCACTTAGACCCAACTGATTTCTTTCCAGATGGAAAAGGAGAGAGTTCCCATGTGTTGTTCTTTTCCAATTTAAGCATCTCTTCTTCTATTGTCATCCTCCATGCGGGTATATCAATTGATTGCTGCCAATTTTTAGGAATACTAATTGAGGCAAGGGAAGAAATGAATCCTTGATGTGCCAGAGTTAGATGGTGATATGAGATGTAAATGGCAATAGGATGTTGTGTAGATGTAGTCTTATTTTGAAGATGTTTTAGGGGAGGATGGAGGTCTTTATAAGAATTTGATGTTGAAGTTGGTATTTGGAGTTAATGAACTTCTAAGGGTTGTACAATCTTAGCACCAACATGCCTCCACTGATAGACTTGGTGCAAAGGTGGAATGAGGTTAGGACGAGGTGGAAGGGCTGAAGGAGACTTATACGCTCAAATCACATATAATTAAAGCGATATGCATACTCTTAAAAAGATAAGGTAATCAAACCTATCGCTTATGATATGATAATATCAAGTTTGTATTTTTTCGAGTGTGCCATTAAATACTCTATACTTCGTTCCTCTCTCGTTATTTTGTTAAATCTTAGATTTAATGAAATGCTATTTATGCAAAACATTAACTAAAATAACATAAAGATAGCTTTTGAGAATGTCATTTTGAGAAGATAAATATCAAACCATTAAAATATTATGAGCATATTAGCTTTTAAAATTCTTTGAAATGTTTTAAGATAACATGCATGAATACGATTCTAAAACATGGTGATTCTTACAATACTCTAAAATCTTTAGTCCAGAAGGATGTAGACTGATCTTAGGTTTATCTAAATGAACTTTAGTCTATATTTAGAAACCCTTAAAAATCGCTTTAATGATTAGTGAATTATGATATTAAGTTTGACCTTAATCTAAAAGATTTATATCAATCTCTCCTTAGATGTAACATGCAACTCTTTCCATTATACTTTCAATTTGAATTTTAGTCCATCTAGGCCTATGGGAACATGAAAATCAGCGAAAAAAATGTAATATGCTAGCAATATCTATTCGTTAATTCAAGCAACATAGGATAAATAGAGAACTATTCAATGCATATATTTTGATGAAAGATTAAAATACTTAAAAACATCCAAAGTATAAAACAACATGATCAATCTCTCATTAAATGGATGAAATATAAAATAGAGAGACCCCAAGAGAAGCAAGTTCTAGAGAGGGGAAAGGATAAAAATAAAGGACCTTCTTCCTTGATCAACTCGTGCACCTTGGTTATGTAGCTACATGTAAAGAGGCTTTGACACCCTCCAAATACTTCCGTGTAGCCAGGCCATGCACACCACCTTTTGCCCTAGGCTATTCTTTTTACACTTCCGATTACTTCTTACTTCAGGCACTTTCTCATATCTCCGTTCCTCTGTAATGTAAACACAATACTTATAGCTGTCATGGTTCCGGTTCAGTTCTGGTTCTACTAAGACCGTGAACCGAACCACTAACGCAATGGTTCTTCAAATTAGAACTAAAATCTTATTTGGTTTGATCGATTCCGGTTCCGGTTCCGGTTCCAGCATAATTTTTGGAACCGTCGTGTCAACGGTTCCGGTTTCGGTTCAACAAGAACCAAAACCAAACTGGCCACTAACGGTTCGGTCCGGTTCCAATCGGTTCTGTGTCATAGTTTTAATCATTTTATAACTCTATAATTTGAGTCATTAGTTGTATTCACAAAATTATTATTTCTTTAAAAATGCATATTTGATAAAGAAATTGGAATTCAAATGGTTGGAGCAGTAATTTCATAGTTTTAAGTTTAAATATGTTAAAATTGAACAAATACAAATATGCATGCAATTATATCTGATTTGACGTACTGAATAAAAAAAGAATGGATAATATTGTATGATTACAATAAACCTGATCCAAAAAACTAATTAACATAAACATAGTCATTAACATGATGGACAATAAGTAACAATGTAGCACTCGGTGCTCAACAAAATAATTGTCTTACCGAAGTAGTTGAGGAATGACAAACATAGACATCAACAAAATATAGAATATAGTTATCAACAAAATTAAATAACAGAACACTGTTGGAACGAACACTGTCGGAATGGGGAGAAAGTCTTCAACGATCTAGCAAGCAAAGAGAGAAGGAAGATTTCGGCGCAGAGGAGCGGGGAAATGACCTAATGTCGCGCGGCCTATGTATGAGTATTTGAATCCCGCTGCAATCGGGCGGCGCTGCGATCAGACGACTGATATAGGTATAGTCGGATAGATAATAAATATATAATATTAATATTATAAAAAAATAATATTATAATAATATTAATAATAAATATATATTTATATATTATAAAGAATAATAATAATACTAATAATAAACGGATTGCGGTTCGGTTTTTCTTCGGTTCTGTCCTGATCGGGTCTAAATTTTTTGAAACCGCTCGAGACATTTATGTTGCGGTTTCAGTTCCGGTCTGGATAATAAAATGAAGGAACCACACCCAGACCATTATTGTTTACGGTTCTAAAATTCAAACCGGAACCCGAATAATTTGAGAACGGTTAGGTCCGGTTCTTTGCGGTTCCGGTTCGGTCCGGTTCTTTGCGGTTCTGGTTCGCTTTACAGTTTTTGGTTTTAAGTGACAGAGATGTATAAAGGTACAAATGAGAGTTTATACTTATGCAAATAAACAACACTGAAGCCTTTAAAATTTCTTAAATGATCCATATTCATAAGAGTGATTAAATTTTACGTTAACCGTCTACCTAACACAACCCTCACCATTAGTATATTTATACTCTCATCAGAGACGGATGACTTGGAGTAGGTATCAACAACGGGAAATAAGGAACTATAACAGGAGAGGGAATGGAAGGAACTTCAACACCATTTCCATCCTCTCCCAAAGACTAGTTAAAGAAATGTTCCTCTTCACGAAAGGTAGCATCCATGGTACAAAAGAAACGGTGAGAGGGAGGATGATAACACCGATATCCTTTTGTAGTGGAGGAATAGACAACAAAGACACTTTTTTGGGAGCGTGCCACAAATTTATCACAACGAGGGAGATGAATGTGAACAAAACAAACACACCCAAAGACTTGAGGTGGGATATTAGAGGTGTAGACAACACACTTAGTGGATAAAGGAGAGATAGATGAGTTGTATTGTAGGGTGCTGGACGGTAGTCTATTAATGAGGTACGCAACATGAGATTAACTTCACCCCAAAAGGATTTAGGTAAGTGCATTGTACTATGTAAGCAACGTGCAACAACCAAGAGATGTCGGTTCTTGCGCTCAATAATTCCATTTTGTGTAGACATATGGACACATGTAGTTTGCTGAAGTATCCCATTTTCAGTGAGATATGATCCAAAAATACCGCGATTATCATATTCAGCCTATTGTCGCTGCGGAGAACCCAATTAGTCTCCCAAATTGGGTAATGACCATTTGATGGAAAGTTTTAAAACATCATTTTACCTTTTTAACAAGTATACTCACGTAGAACGAGATAAACAATCAATAAAACTTATAAACTAACGATGACCAGGTAAAGAGAGCACTAGTTAAGGTCCCCAAACATCAGTATGAATAATATCAAAGAGAAACATGCTTGGAGATGAAATATTAATTGGACTGTGTTGAACATGTTTATATAAGTTACAAGCATCATAAACAGAAGTTTTCAATGTAGAAAACATATGGAACATTTTAAGAAGATAAACGAGAGATGGATGTTTGAGACGTTAATGCCAACGTTGAATATCCAAATAAGGAGTAGAGCATTTGAGAGGGATTGGGGAGCTTGCGGATTCAAGACGTACAATCCACCGCAGTTCCTACCACCGCTTCGTTGCCAGATTCCGAAAAAACTGCCATCAGGAAGAAATATTACGGAGCAATTTAAAAACATGGTTAGACAACCATGGTGAGCAAGTTTTGAGGAAATGATGGAACATGTAAAACAAAGGAGAGAAGGAGAGCAGAGGAGCATGCCCCTGTCCCTTTACCCAGAATGGAGGACTTGTTTACTGTGATCACTTTATCGCGACCAGAGAGGGGTGTGTATGAGGTAAAACCTGAGGACATTCCTATAATGTGATCCGTCACATCAGAGTCAATAATATAATCAGATGAAGCGGAGGCAGAGTTGGTGCTCATTCTCCCGGACTCTGCGCATGCAACAATAGGAGCGTCCCTTTGGGTGTGCAGAGTTGCCCACTCTTTGAAGGTTCTCGGAGGGCTTGTGACCTCCATTAATTCCACGCCCATGACCATTACTGCTCTTTCTTGAGGGAGCCGGCTGGGGGTGTAGTCGGAAACAAAAAACGTGGGTGTGACCCGAAGTGGGAAGGTGGTCCAGGGGCAGGTAGTCCTCGACCAATGCCTGCAAGAGTTGAACGGTCATGCACCCGATTAGAGGAAAAGGCATGCCGACGATCCTCATCTCCTAAAACCATGCTGAATGCCTCCCGTAGAGAGGAAAGAGGCCGATAGTTCAGAACATGGGGTACAGATAGTATCGAAATCCATGTTGAGCCCCATAAAAAAACATGAAGTCGGTAGCGATTCTCCATGATCCTTAAGGGTATCAGTGGTGCAGGCAGGCACAACGTCCTCAAAGTAAACCAATTCTTGATAAAGACGTTCAAACCAGAGAATTAGACGAAAACACCAGAAGAGCCTTGTTTGAGTTCCAGAACACATCGAGTAAGCTATATACTTGAGTGTAGTTGCCAATTTGAGAGTAGGTTTCGCGAGCCCCGTTCCAAATTTCTAGAGCTGAGTTAAGAAGCATGTAATTCTGGCAAACCAAAGGCGACATTGAGTGATGCAACCATGTGACCACAAGGGAATTTTCTGCGTCCCACTTTTGCCAAGTAGGATCGGTAGAAAGAGGCTCGACGATAGTTCTATCAGTATATCCGTACAATTTATGGCTCCGGATGGCATGTAGTGCTGCCCGTGACTACTCTAGGTAATTTGTACCTTCCAACTACACAGTAGTAATACTAAAGGAACTCGAGGAATCATGTGTCCGTATATATTCATTATTGGACTGGGCCGGAATACTCGAGGTTGTTTGAGCACTCGAGTCTGAGGAACCTGCATAATATGAAGTGCAAGGGAGAGCACAAAGTGTCGGGCGCGAGTCGAAAAACATAAATTGTCGGAGTGACGCGACATAATCACAGAAAACCATAGCGAAACTAGTTGCAGGTTGCAACCGAAGCTTGTAGGTACTAGTCACAACCGAAGCTCACAAGAACTAGTCGCAACTGAAGCTCACAATAACTAGTCGCAACCGAAGTTCTCAAGAACTAGTCGCATCCGATGCTAGTCGAAACTAGGTTGCAGCTGCAACAAAGCAGGTCGTAGGAAACTGAGAGGTTGCACGAACCAGTCGCAACGAAGCAGGTCGCAACCACAACAATGCAGGTCGTATTAAACTGAGAGTTCACAGGAATCCGGTCGCACCATATTCTTTGCTCTGAGTCTCTTTTTTATCCCCATTTGTTGGGATCCCATAGTTGCACCTATTATGGTCAATGTTGTGGATATCTTCCGATATGCCTGAAATGTCGATCGACATAAAAGTTTTATGGCCAAAACGTTACATTTTTTATATTGTTTTACAAAATATCTTTTTTGAATATATCATCCGATATATCCCGACATTGTATCGACCGACTTATTTCAATTTATTTTATTTAGTGTCTACGGTCTAGTAGTCTATGGTCTAATAGACAATAAACCAAAATTATTTCGTTGCTAGGTTGCTTTATGTCCTTCCTCTAACTTTTTCCCCTGCGTTCGTTCGTCATTGATTTCGATTCTGCTTGGCCTTTGAATTTTAGACTGACGGTTCCTTATCTTCCATCGTTATCGACAACTTCCTGACTTCCCCCTGCTTTCTTCCATGCTAACTACTATTATTAATTGTATAACATAAAATGTTTATACTACTAGTTTGGTAAATTTAAAAGTTTAATAAATGTTCAAGTTATTAATACATTAATATATATAAAAAAAAATTACATTTATATATAATTATGTATATTAATTAATTATCAAAACCTGACATATGAAATATCCTCGATATATCTCCCGACATTTTAAAACAGACATAAAAAATCTAAATCGACATGTTCCCGACATCTGACATCTGCAATCTTTATTATGGTAGCCAACAGTAGCTCTGTTGACATCACCTTTACCCAACAATTACATGATAGATTATTGTGGAAAATGATGTTACCATATTCTTCGCTCTACTTTTCATATATTTTAATGCAGAACAGTGATATATAACTGTGGTTATCATCATGATCATTGATCATCACAGCTGCTGCATTAACTGAAAATCTGTTGATCAGCTTACATTCAGAACTGTTCGAATAGAATAGGAGGATTTGTAAAGTCATCTGTGCTAATTACATTGAAAAAGGATGATTTTGGAGTCAGATAACAGGAACTGAGACAGATCATTTTGGCTGTCAAAAACTCAGGGAGTAAACTTTCCTGAATTAAATTGCTCACAGATGACTCGCTGAACTCCCATCTCTGTGATATATTTTCGTTTATTTCAGATACTTTCTAAATATTTCTTCTTGTCCTATTTTGATCAGCATATCATGGTGCATCTGGTGTAGAATGTGTTGTGCTATTCACTTATATTCTTCTTTCAGGTTTCTGGCATGGCACCTCAGGATCCTTCTGTAGCTGAGAGCAGGACTGATTCTTCATTATTGGGATTTGAAACTCATGTCAAAGGTATCTAGCAATGGTTTGTTCGATTAAACTTCACCATGATGTATCTTATGTTCTGTATTTTGCTTACTAGTTATTTAGAAAAAGGGCGTACCAAAAAATATAAAGATCAACTGAATCATGATGAAGTACCTTCTTTTCTATGAAGTTGAAGGCTTTACACAAGTTTTCTCGGCTACTAGATTTTGTGGAGTCCGCTAATGTTAATTAATTAACATATTAAAAAGAGTGATCTGTCAAGTAACGAAGCAAAAATATAGATAAGTTATACAGTTATACACACACACACATATCATGTTCAATAGAAGGGTCCCCATTATATAGGGGAAAATACATCGTAACGGAATGTAACGGCGACGGAATACGGGAATACGTTCTAACACTCCCCTCAAGTTGGGCATGTTATATTTCTCATACCCAACTTGTCAATACAAACACAAAAAATATTTCCCCCAAGACTCTTAGTTAGGATATCAGCTAATTGTCCCTCTGAGGGAACAAAAGGAATGCATATAATCTTCTTCTCGATTTTCTCCTTAATGACGTGTATGTCCACCTCGATATGCTTGGTGCGGTCATGTTGAATGGGGTTGTTGGTAATGCTGATTTCAGCCTTGTTGTCACAGTACAATTGGATAGGACTAGACTCATTTAAACCCAGGTCACACATCAAAGTGCGTATACATAATCCTTCACATATGCCATGAGCCATAGCTCTAAATTCAGCTTCTGCGCTGGACCTTGAGATGACATATTGCTTTTTACTTCTCCAAGTGACTAAGTTCCCACCAACAAATGCGCAATACTCGGATGTGGATCGTCTGTCTCCAGTGGAACCAGCCCAATCAGCATCAGTAAAATCTTCCATCTTCAAATCTGTATTGGGAGAAACATGATCCCCCTTCCTGGCGAAGTCTTCAAGTACCTTAAGATTCGGTGAACAACATCCAAATGTCTCGTCTTTGGGGAATGCATGTATTGGCTATCGACTCCAACAACATAAGCTATGTCGGGACGAGTATGTGATAGATAGATTGATCTTTCAACAAGGATAGCCAACCACGTCTTCAATAGGGTCACCATCATCTTTTCCAAAATTATGATTCACCTCCATAGGTGTATCAGCAGGTCTACAACCACTCTTACCAGATTGTTCCAACAAATCAAGAGTGTATTTTCTCTGGGAGATGAAGATACCCCGTTTAGAACTTGCTACCTCAATTCCCAAAAAATACTTAAGTTTCCCCAGATCTTTCACTTCAAACTTTCTCGCCAAATTCACCCTCAAAGCTTTGACTTTTTCAATATCATCTTCTGTTATGACGATGTCATCAACATAAATAATGAGAGCAGTTAACAGATTTGTTCACCGTTTAATAAACAAAGTATGATCAGCGTGACTTTGTTTGTATCCAAGAGAAATCATGACTTCGTGAAACCGACCAAACAAGGCCCTCAGAGATTGCTTCAAGCCATACAGTGACATTTTTAACCGGCACACTTTCCCTTCAGATCCGGAAGGGGAAAAACCTGGAGGGATTGACATATATACACGTCTTCATCTAAGTTCCAATGAAGGAAAACATTCTTCACGTCCAATTGGATAAGGTCCCAACCTTTGCACGCATCACATGATAATAAAACTCGTATAGAGTTCATTTTTACGACGGGGGCAAAAGTGTCTTGATAATCAATCCCCAGGGTTTAAGTATACCCCCTTGCCACCAACCTTGCTTTGAATCGTTCAACCAAACCTTCAGAGTTCTGCTTCACGGTGAACACCCACTTACAACCGACGACTTTCTTTCCATACGGAAGATGAGTTAGGTCCCGGGTACAATTCTTTTCCAACACATTCATTTCTTCAATCATAGCCTCTTTCCACTGTTGATGCCCAAGAGCCTCCTGCCATGTGGACGGAATGGAGACAGAGGCAAGGGAGGGGACGAAAGCTTTGTTGGAAGAAGTTAGAGCCTCATAGGAAACATAATGAGATAGTGAATGTAGGGTGCAAGATCTGATACCTTTTCGAAGGGCAATGGGAGGTTCAGAAGAATCCGTTAACGAAGCTGGAATTGGTGCTGGTGGCGTGGGATGAGCCTGTGTTAGCTCTACCCCGTTTGGTGTACACCTGTTACTCCTATTCTTTATAAGGAGGCTCCCCCTGATTGAGAGTCTCAGCAGTAGGTAAAGAATATGAAGGAGGAATTGGTAAGGGTAAAATAGGTGAGCTCACTTCATTCGTAAAATAGGTGAGCTCACTTCATTCTTTATAAGGAGGCTCCCCCTGATTGAGAGTCTCAGCAGTAGGTAAAGAATATGAAGGAGGAATTGGTAAGGGTAAAATAGGTGAGCTCACTTCATTCGTATGTGTGGGCTCCCCCTGAAATGAGGGCATATAATAAGGTTCAGATTCACGCAAGGTTTTAAATGTCGGATGTCGGAGACACGTCGGATTGAGTTTTTAGATGTCGGATGTCGGATGTCGGAGACATGTCGGGGACATTTTAATATGTTGGATTCTTAAAAAATATTTATATTATAAGTTATACATATTATCTTAGCTCTATAAGCTACAATAATTTGTTCTACTCAATGAATACATTTTCTACTTAGTTGTATTATTTCCAAAATACTCAAATCTATCTTCAATCACCATTATCTTCTAACCATGTATCTATTTTCATTGTATGTATATCTCCATTTATTATTTTCGTTTTTAAGCAATTAAATGTTGAAAATTATTTTATCATTCTTCCTCATTGTTGGAAATGGAAATGACAACAAACACTATTTAGATATCAACCTGCATTCAATAATGTTTGTTTACTTTCATATAAACATGCAAATTAACTGTACAATACTAAGAATAAATGTGTCAGACTTGGTGACAATGACAAAACTTGATGGAATAAATTTCAGCAATCAAATACGCAACTGATACTCCATACATAAAACATGCAAGAAGAAAGCATTGGAAGGAGACAAGTGAAAATCAAGTATAATCCATATGCTCGGAAATGTGCAATCAATAAAATGAGAAAAAACTAGCAAAAAACCCTTCCAGCAGCGAGGGCGGAGAATAAGCGGAGAGAAATCTCTGATCGTGCGACATTTAGAAATATCGGCGATATTTCTAAGTGTCGACGGCGGGCGATATAGCGGATTTAATCGGTTATGTCGGTCGACATAATGAAAAACGCTATAACCTTTATATTTTCATTATGCAAGTCGTTTTTGGTTCAAACAGGACATGTCGGCCAACATTTAAAACAGTGGATTCACGAAATGTGATATCCGTCGTGACAAAAATCCGTTTAGTCGGGGGATGATAACATTTATACCTCTTCTCAGTGGGTGAATAGCCAATGAACACACATTTAAGGGCCCGAGGGTCAAGCTTGGACCTGCCCGGAGAGTGTATGTGAGAGAAGCAAACACAACCAAAAGTTTTCGGTGGTAGAGAGGTCGATGTGACCTCTAAGGTAGTAATGGGGGTTTGATATCCTAGAACTGAAGAGGGCATGCGATTAATGAGATAAACAGTCGTGAGAACTACATCGCCCCAGTAGTATTTTGGGAGGTTCATAGTGAAGAGTAAGCAGCGAGCCACCTCCAAGATGTGACAGTTCTTTCGTTCAGCGACTCCGTTCTGAGATGGAGAGTGAACACACGAGGTTTGATGAAGAATGCCATGAGCAGTAAGATAGTCCTCTAAGGGAGCGTTGACATACTCCCGACCATTATCACTACAAAGGATTTTAATAGTGGCAGAAAATTGAGTAGAGACCATGGTATGAAATTTTTGGAAAATAGAGAACACTTCTTTTTTATTTTTCATCAGATAAATCCAAGTTGTTCGGGAAAAACAGTCAATAAATGTAATAAACCAAAAAACATCCAGAAATAGAGGCAACATGGCAAGACCCTCACACATCAGTATGAATAATATGAAAAGGAGTTGTACTAGGTAATGAAACATGATGAACAGGAATTCGATGGTGTTTGGCAACAACACAGATGTCACAAACAAAATGTTTAAAACACGATGGATAAAAAACAGGAAATACACGTTGCATGGTCACAACAGAAGGGTGTCCAAGTCGACGATGCCAAGTGAGCAAGGTGGAGGTCTGCGAAGAGTGGAGAGCTTGCGAAGGAGTAGACCCAGAAGAGGAGTCAAACACGTACAAGCCATCCTTCATGCTACCAGAGCCAATCACCTGCCCCGTCTTCAGATCCTGAAAGACATAATGAGAAGGAAAAAAGTAACTGAGCCTTGAAGAGAATTAGTCAAATGACTAACAAAAAGTAGACTACGGGTGAACTTTGGAACATGAAGAACAGAGGATAAAGTGAGAGAAGAACAATGAATGGATCCTTTCCCAGCAATGGAAGAAAAGGAACCATCAGCAATGCTCACTTTATCTCTGCCAGAAAGAGGGGAATAGGATACAAAACTTGAAGCAGAACCAGTCATGTGATCGGTGGCGCTGGAATCGATAATCCACTGAGTCGGACCAGTAGAAGCAGAGTTGGCACTGGAAGTACCTGTGTAGGCAAGGGCAGATGATGGCATAGGGGCATCTGTAGGCTCAGTAGTAAGACCATACATCAAACGACGGAGAGCTTGCATCTCTTCAGCAGAGAAGGAGGACGACTGAGATGAACCACCATCGGAAGTCTCGGTCAGATGAGCGGAGTGAGGAGGCAGTCCAGGAGTCCTTCCACGACCGCGACCACCACGAGAAGTCGATCCACCTCTAGGAGGAAGAAATCCATGGAGGCTATAACAAGTATCCCGAGTATGACGAGGCTTGCCACAATAGTCACATGCCAGATAATCCCTGTCCGTGGCTTAGGCTTGAAATCACGAGAAGCACGACTGCCATAATTGGGCGGATGAGCCACCAAAGCAGATCCCTCCAGAAGGTTGGATGTGTTCCAGGACTGACGTCGATTAAACTCTTGTTGAACAATATTGTAAACCTCAGGAAGGGTGGGAATAGGAACACGCCCCAAGATCTGGACAGTAATCTGATCAAAATCTCTGTGCAATCCATGTAGGAACTCAAATACTCGATTTCGATCCTCGCGGTTCTTCAGCAAGAGTGCATCAGCATTGCGCACCATAATGAGAGAGTCAAAATGATCGTACTCCTGATAGAGCTGGGTAAACTCAAGGTAATAGGCAGAAGGAGGACGATCCCCCTGACGGAGATTCCCAATCTTGCGGCGAAGCTGAAAGATTTGGGCCGCATTCCCCTTGTGTGAATAGGTAGACTCAACACGCTTCCATATCTCTGCAGCAGTATCCAGGAAAAGATAATTCCGCGCAATCGATTCCTGCATGGAGTTGATGAGCCATGACATGCAAGGGAGTTTTCTGACTCCCATTTAGGCTAAATAGCAGAAGTCGTTGCAGGAGCAGTGGTGGTGCAGGTGACGTAGCCAAAGAGATGTCGACTCTTTAAGGCAAGGGTAATTGAGCGGGACCAAGCCAAATAGTTGGTGTCATCAAGACGAATTGTGGTAAGCTGAGAATAGATGTGATCTTGACCAATCCTGGTAGATCCAACGGGGGCCGTGGAGGTAGTGGAATCACTAATCTCTGACATGAAGGCGAAAAAAACAACCAAACCACCTAGTAGATTGAATGAAGTAGAGAGGAACACCCCGTCAATGAGAAGAAGGGGAAACGAGCATCAATGGAGGGTTAGGGGACATTCTCCGTGTGGACAAAGGAAACCCTAAATCGAAGATTGGGAGACATCCAACCGTTGGAATCACACGAAACTTGAGAGGGAGGATAAGGGAGGCAAAGCGAAACTTTTGCCAAAGTTTGAAGTCAATCGGACCGCCGGAGGTTCGTTGGAGGCAACATCTAGCGGAATAGCGCCAATCGACCGATGTCTGCGTCGAGCGCCGATCGGCGCTACAGAAGTGCGACTGGATGCGGAAGAGGAAGTGGAAGAGAGAGTGAGAGAGAGAGAGCTGGGAGGGGAGGCGGAGGCACGATCGAAAATGCCGCACGCGAGCGGAAGCCGAGCAGGAGACGGACTTAGCCGCACGGGAGCGGGGTCTCTGATACCATGTTAATTAGGGTTGAAAATTATGTCATGTTCAATAGAAGGGTCCCCATTATACAAGGGAGAATACATCGTAACGGCGACGGAATACGGTAATACGTTCTAACAATATTATACGAGCATCTTTCGCACGGCTACGTCCGTGCTCGATGCTCTCGGGTGGCCTTCGACCGCATCAATGCGGGCTTTGCCCGCATAAAGCCCGTGCTGCGCCCATCTTCACTGTAAACGTCACGAATGCCTCGCCGTTCGCACCCCAGCACAGGGAAACCCGCATTGATGCGGCCGAAGCCGCCCGAGAGCATCGAGCACGGGCGTAGCCCATGCGAAGATGCTCATATATATAAATAAATATTAGTATGGAAGGCAGTTAGCGTCCTGACCCGAGAGTAAATTGGTAATCTGATCATATCCGACACCAATTAAAGTTTTATATAAAATTTTATTATACAACTTTTGTTCTCTCTCCTCGCTCACCCACCACGACCTAAATCAAATAAAAACAATTAATAATAAATTTTAGTAATCACTACTCTCTTCTCTCTCTCCCCGTCTCTCTCCTTTCTCTCTTACTCTCTCGCCAGCCCTCTTTCTTCCCCTCCCTCTCTCTTCTCTCCTCTTTCTCTCTTCCCGCTCTACCTTTCGTGACCGTGACCGACGACGTGCTTGCACTGTAGCAAGAGGGAAAATTCTTATTTAAGATATACATATATATGTGTGTGTGTGTGTGTGTCTGTGTGTGTGTGTATACACACACATATCTATAACTATATTTATTTCTCTCTTTATATACACATCTATACACACACACAAATATATGTTTATTTTGTATTTTCTCCAAATTATTATTTTTTCAATCTAATAATATTATTTCTGCTCCCGCCTAACAAACATGGTGTTTCGTTCCCTATGATTGCGGCATCACGACCCGCCCGAAGCGCGCTCTGATTTTTTTGCTTTTAACGGGTTGGGACAATTGGTATCAGAGGTAGGTTCCTTCTAAAGATGAAATATCTTATAGTTTTTTTTACATATTTTGAATTGCATTGTATAAATATATATGCATACATCATTTCTTCACTCACTTTATCATTATCTGTTGTTCTTGGTTGAAACACTCACACTACGCTCATAATCATTAGTATGCACACGAATGTTATAAGGTTATGGGCAAACTTAACATTTTATGTACATATGAATATCCACTAGGATATACACCGCTTGCGAATATTAAATGATTATGGGCAAATTTAATATTTTCAAGTGCGATGACATTAACAACATAATATGCATGCATGCTAAGCGATTAGGGCACTTAGCGTGGTATGTGTATCCATTCATGAACATCCTTAGGAATGCATTTTAGACACAATGACATTGCATTCATAGCATAAATCATTTCACAAGTGTCATGCTAGGAACACCAGATATTGATTGTACACACATGGATTTACTAATTATTTATTATTGCACGTGATTCCATTGTTACATTTGCATGATCATTACGTAGAGTTGTCCAATGAAAATGCTGTAATTATTACATGATTTATGTATCCAACTATATAAACGCGCTAGAATCTCTAGTTCAAGTCACAAATATCCGTATTCAGCCTTTTCTGTTCTGCTTGGCTTTCAATCTTACCCGATTCTCTTGTATCTCTTTCTAGATGACTCCTAAGCGGCAGCGTCGCAAGCAAGCTACCCCTTATGCAAGGGAAACTTCTGGTGATGCCACTGCCCAGCTTCTAAAGCAGATTCTGGTTCGTATCACTCGCCTGGAAGAGGATCACCAAACTTCTGATCCAGCCCCTAGTTCCGGCCGCATGGGGACAGCTGGAGTAGCTATCACTACTGCCACTTCTGTGGCCACCCCTCCTGCATCTGATCCCGGAACCAGCTCACCTGCCGTCATTCTGGTGACCTCGGCTGCATTTAATCCGATTGTTCCCCCTGTAGCGATGGCAGATACTTTGACGTTCAAAAGGCTAAAGCCTTTATCTTACAATGACGATCGTGATTACTTTGTCATATCTGAGTGGCTCTCCCAGATGGAGAAGCACTTTGAGTATGCCGGAGTTCCAGAGGGTTCTTCTGGCGGCCTACCAGCTGACCGATGATGCCTACACCTAGTGGCTTCAACGCCACAACCTCCCCAATTCTGCCACCTTGACCTGGGGTCAATTCAAGGAAGCTATTATGGAGAAGTTTCTTTCTTTTGTGGAGCGTGACAGACTAGCTGAGAAGTTTCTTTCTTTTGTGGATAGTGACCGAGTATGAAAATGAGTTCTCTCGCCTATCCCTCCTTGCTGTGAAGTTGGCGCCAAATGAGACCAAGAAGATCAATCGTTTTGTGAAGGGACTCCGTCATGATTTTCGCCAGCATGTGGTAGCTCATGGCGCCACTACTTACACCGAGACTGTGGGAGCTGCCTTGCAAGCGGAGGCTATTGACCTTGAGCGTGCTACTAAGAAGGTTCAACATGGTTCTAGCAATGCCACCATATCTGATCTCAAGCGTAAGGGTGCTCCATCCCATGAGCAAGGCCTCAAGTCTAAGGAGGCGTGTGCCTTTTGCTGTAAGGTGGGCCATGTCGCGCAAATCTGCCGCACCCTCTTGAACAAGTAGAAGGTTGTTGTTCCTGCAAAGCAACCTGAGTTGACGCTTGCCTCTACCTTCACTGTCTGTGCTTACTGCAAGAACCCAGGTCACCTGCTGAAAGACTGCCGCTGTAAACAGAATGCTTGCTGCAGACAGCTAAAGCCCGGAGGGGGAGATTCAAGAAGATCGATGCAACATAGAAGCGGAAAGATTGGCTTCCATTGATGTAGCACAAAAGTGGGAAGATCAGCTTCGATCGACTGTCGAGGAGCAACGGCGGGTGATGGAACAAAAAAGGAGGGAAGAAGCCTAGAGGGGGAGTTTCAAGGAGATCTCAGTGCAACACAGAAGCAAGAAGATTGGCTTCGATCGATGTAGCACAGAAGCGGGAAGATCAGCTTCGATCGATGCAGCACATAAGCGAGAAGATGGGCTTCGATTGATGCACCGGAGGCAAAGCCTTCTTCCATGATTGGATCAAACGGGAACGATCGATCGATCCTCCAGAGACCGGCTACGAGAATCACTAGCCCATGGCCTTTGCAGTCTCAACATCATTCCTGAACCCGCATAACCCACATGCGGCTCATGCGAGAGGGGCGAGAGGGACGAGAGGCCATATGTTGCGATCGATTGAAAAAGAGTAAGAGTTGCGGTCGGTGGTGGGAAGCAGGGATGCGATAGATTCGAGCGCTCGGGTTAGGGCACTGGATTGTTTTGATACCAAGTGAAATGAGAAAACCAAATATTTCTATTATGTTTTCATTAACAAGGGTTTACTCATACATATACATTAGCGAAATGAACTCATATGACCAAATTATCCTTATTAGGTGTTACACAGATAAAAAACCGTGACTTGATAATACAGTATAACATAACGTCAACTATATGTGCTTCAGGGCATTATGTATTTTGTGGGGTATAGTTCCTGGGGAATACAAAGCCTTCATCAAGATTGTTCTCTAAAACGGTCTGTCTTTTGCGAAATCTGTAAATTGGGATAAAGGGCCCAGGTGCATTGGGTTAGGATAGCTTATGCTTTTGCTTCAAAGATCCTAATAAAAATAAAAAAAATAAAAAAGAACGTTTACGTGGCATTGTTTTGATGCTTTACAAGAATAAAATAATTGAAAATTAAATTTATTAAATTGTTTTTCGCTTCGGTCGCAGTTATTTTCTCCTCGTCGGTGCATACACCTCCCTCCTTTCTCCGCAATGATGCTTCCCTCCTTTCTCTGCACTGCCGCCTTCTTTCTCCTCCGATGCCTCCTTTCTCTTCACTGACGCCTCCCTCCTAAGTAAAATTTTTTTTTTTGTATGGTTTTACTTTAAATTTTCTATTATTTTGGTATTGTCATTTATCATGTATCCGGTCTGCGCCATGTAGGCATATTCTGTTAGTATTCATGAAATGATGTTTTAGTTTTATTATCTTAATTCTGCTACTGTTTTCCTTGATATGCATCAGACTGGCAAATTCTCTCTCTTTCTTATGTTTGGCTCTTTATGATTATAAAATTGGTATAAGTTAATAATGCAGGCAGTGGGACAGTTATTCCGGCTATATCTCTTTTGCAAAATTCAAGCGGCTCTCAAGGTAGAGCAGCAACTAGTGGATCTTCAAGGGAACAGTCTGATGACGATGAGCTTGATGGGGAAGCAGAAAATTTAGGAAATATGGATCCATCGGACGCTAAACGGATTAGGAGGCAAGTATGGTTTGCATTTTAGTCTACAGTTTTGTCTCATATAATTACAAGTTTTCACAAACTTTTGATGTTCAACAAAGAATAATTTATGTTAATAATTATCTTATATGTGTAGAACATTTTATGTCACATTCACATCACATTTAATTTGGGACTCTTCGATATGACCAAGCGGGCTACATCAAGTCTCAGATTCTTTCCCCTTAAAGCTAAGGCTCTGTTTGCTCGTTCGTTTTAATTTTATTTCAGTGGGATAAAAACACCATTAGAGAAAATTGTGTTTTATAAATCTCCACTTCGGAGCTCCGGTGTGGTGGGAAAGGCCAAAAACTCCATTTATGCTCCACTTTCCACCACAATATGGGAGCTCCATTTCTCACCGGAGCTTCAATTCCCACCGAAGCCACTGATAATACTCTAGTAAACTGAGTCTAACTCATATTGTTTATTTGTAGCCACAGCCTGAAAATCAAGCAAAATAGATATATAATATTATTGGTTTGGACGCACTTGCATTTGGATGTTGTTTTTCTGTGTCCATTTACAATAATTTACAGATAACCTCATTTGCTCCTATGATCTAAAGTTTCCTTTTCAGCTAGGTTGGTTAACCTAATGAAACTCTGGTACTTTTAACAGATGAACATTTTGTTGTGGAAACTATATCGTAATAGTGTATAATTGCTGCCTATACTGCATATGACCATGAAGTTTTTCTCTTCTGCCATGGAAGATTAATTGAACTGAGGAGGCGCAGTTATCCAATACTTATCTATATCTGTTTTGACCTGTTAACTTGTTATTAGGATGCTCTCGAATCGCGAATCTGCAAGACGTTCTAGAAGAAGAAAGCAAGCACAACTAAGTGAGCTTGATACACAGGTTATCACTTGATTGCTATATATCTTTTATCACTAAGTATGTTCTATTAACTCAATGGGCTTTTGACGGTATAGGTATCACAATTAAGAGTTGAAAACTCATCGCTATTAAAGCGTCTCACAGACATAAGTCAGAAGTACAATGAAGCCGCTGTGGACAATAGAATTCTTAAAGCAGATGTTGAGACCTTGAGAGCAAAGGTAAGCTGCACATGATTCTTGACACTATGTTGAGCTGTGTTTTGTTGGTGGTGCTATTATTTCATGTTCTCTTTGCATTCCTTGTCCTTTTTGGTTTGGTATATTTTTATTTAATATTTAACTTTTGGCATTCCTTAGAGATTCCATGTGATTACTATTTCAAAAGTTCTCATCCTTAGCCAGTAGTCTTTTTAGTATAAAAATAATATTTCTAGCCTAGGGCTTTCTTGTTTAGCATTTTAAGATTGAAAAAATGTGCACTCAAAATGATGCATCCCATTCAAGTTTTACTCTAGGTCATTTAGTTCTTTCTAAAATAGCATGCTTCAATTGCGAACTGTGCAATTCTAGAAATTCTCTTTTAAAAAGAACGGCTTGGTGCTATTCTCAGGTTCTCTATTACTAAGCGGAAATACGTGCGATCGAGAAGTAGACAGAACGAACACGAGATTTCATTAACTGAGAACAAGCATACAAAATACGATCCGGAGAGAAGCTCTTGCCAACTCGCAGAGGCTGGGTCCTCCAAAGAGTCTTCTCTCAAATGAGAGCCCAAATACTAGAACATCCAAGACAAAAATAACCCACCCCCTTATATAGATGAGGGAGGGCACACATAATAAGAAATTACAAATAATATTAATTAATATAATTAATTAAATCAATATCAATTAATAGTAATTAATCAACATTGACCAATTAATTTATAGTAATTAATAATACTAACTATTATATTAATAATAATAATATTATTAATTAATACTAATTAATTAATAATAATATATTCCGCCATGAATGTATTAAGGCGGCTTCCATATGCGAGCGTCGGTGGTCCCCATGAGGGGGGTTTGCTTGGGTGAACGCGCGTGCGTAACATACCATCGCTCTTAAAAATTGACCTTGCCCTCATGGTCGAGCCGCCAATATTTATCCGGATCTTTAATAATGGCGGTTGGTGATAAAAAATTGAGAGCAGCTAGAGGGGGTGAGTGGAGGGGTCGAAAGGATGGTGGCCACACCATGATGGAGAGAGAAAAAAGAAGCATAAAATTGACAGCTAGGGGGTGGCTTATGGGGGAAATGATGGGTGCAAGTAAAAGAATGTGGAAATAAAGAAGAAAGATGAGAAGTACTTAAAAAGGTTGGGAGTACGATAGTAGCTGGTGGTAGGGAGGTTGGCGTGCAGCTCTGAAAAAGACAAGGGGACAAAGGGGTTTGTGGGGCCTGCTTGGAAAAATAAATGTGATTGCTGAGGTTGAAGTTGCAGAGGGCGCATAAAGAGGATGGGTGCGGTGTTGCGGGTTCCAAGGGGAAGAAACAACAGAGGGCGTGCGGCTCAAGGGAAGCAAGCAACGTAGCAAGGCGTGGAGATGAATCGAATAGGAGGGTTCCATGTTCGGCAATGACGATATGCAGAATGACCTGCAGACGCGCTGATGGGCGGCTGGACTGGTCGACGAGGGCCGCTGGGGGGGGGGGTTCCGACTCCGGGGATGGACAGGATTGGTTGGCGCGGGCAGAGCTAGAGCTTGTAAGGATGGTGAGTGTGCGTTGGACCGGGTTGGCCATGTTCTCAACGACGGGGTCCGCAGAACCGCAGGACGACATAAGGACATGGTCGCCGATGTTGGGGAAAATATGAAATTCCACGACAACAGATGCTCCTGTGGCCCATCGTATCTGTCCGTCGATGACAGCCTTGGCATGGGGAGGTGCTGAGCTATGACGACATGTTGGAGCTGCGTGGATCGCCTTGGGCGCAAATGGCAGGGCGGACGCGATTGGGCCATTCTTCTGCGGCGCGGATGAGAAAGGGCACGAGAGAGGCTGATGGCCCCTTTCGTTCGTCGTCGGAGTTGGAGCGGGGAGAGGCTGGACTACCGGGTTCGTGGCTTGCAGATCTGAGCCCGTCAGGGAGGGAGCAACCTCCTGTGGTTCCCCGGTGAGGGCCAGCTGGCGAAGTGCCAGAGTCGATTCCTCCTTTATGCGTTTGGCGTTGGCGAGGTGCATGATAATGAGGGCAGGCAGTCATAGCCCGGAGCTCGTTGCGAATGTCATGGATGAGGTCGAGGTCGAGCACGATGCTGGTTCCCGGAGGCTGCAAGGGCAGCGGGCGGAGAGCGGCAGGTCGGACCATTATTACTAAGCGGAAAGACGTGCGATCGAGAAGTAGACAATACGAACGAGATTGCATTAATTGAGAACAAGCATACAAAATACGATCTGGAGACAAGCTCCGACCAACTCTCGGAGGTTGGATGAGAGCCCAAATACTAGAACATTCAAGACAAAAATAACCCACATACCCCTCCCCCATATATAGATGAGGGAGGACACACATAATAAAAATGTACAAATAATATTAATTAATATATTTAATTAAATCAATATCAATTAGTAGTAATTAATCAACATTGGCCAATTAAGTAATAGTAATTAATAATACTAACTATTATATTAATATTAATAATAATTAATAACAATATTCCACAGTGAATGTATCAAGACGGCTTCCATATGCGAGCGTCGGTGGAAGATGTAGACAAATGCATGCACGCAATCTGATGAACTAATGATGGCTAACCCTAAACCCTAATGTGATGCTCATGAGTAACCATGCAAATAATTCCGAAATACAAATAATCAAACAATATAAACTGTAATATGTCGCACATGCATCACAATTAATCACAAATATCACAATTTAAGTAAGCAGATAAATAGAAAGGGGTAGCCCGATGTACAAAGCATCCCTACGCAGCGAGGGTCCGGGAAAGGGTCCCACCACAAGGGTGAAATGTAGGCAAACCTTACCTTGCATTTTTGCAAGAGGCTGCTTCAAGGACTCGAACCCGTGACCTCTGAGGTCACACGTCGACACCTTAACCGGTGCGCCAAGTCTCCCCTTCAAGTAAGCAGATAAATAATGCACCTAAATGAGTTTGCACTAAAATTAAGTGACAGGTGAATAAGAAACACACGTCTATTGAAAGCGAAATAGTCTAAATATTTTAGAGCATAAAATTTCTAATAATAAAGGCAGCTCACCAAGTAATTTGTATCGGGGATTAGGGAAAATCTGGAGGCGGTCGTGACTGCCCCGAAGGAGAATGTGTTATGGGTGTTGTCGGGGTCGGGCATACTTGGGTAAGGGTGGGTGGCTGTGTTGGATCGATAAGCGCCCTTAGAGGAGGAGGGGGGGGGGGTGAATAAGGGAATAAAAATTTTTCTTATAATTTTATGAAAATGACTAAATTGTTTTAAAGTTAACAAGAGAGCAAAATAATAATTTAGCAAAAAGTAATTTGCAATAATAAAATTTACGCCAAATGAGAGAAATCAAGTAAACACAAATAGAGACATGATTGTATTATATGAATAAGTGTTTACATAAATTTGATTTCAATATGACTAGAAATCGGAGGCGTACAATTGTTAATAACTTTTCCTTTTTTATACTGACTTGTATCCCCACAAACCGGTTCGCTTTAGCCTATCCTTCCCCGGATACAACCTCAAGCCGCTCTAGCCAATCCTTCCCTGGATATGGCCTCAAGCACCCCATAGATCTAATCTCCTAGACCTAGTCGCCAACTCACGCGGCGAATTACTCCCTAAGCCGCGCAAGGACCTGGTCGCCAACATAAGGCGATTTTACTACAAAATTACAATAATGAAATAAAGTAAATAACAAGAACTCCCTCTATGAGATTTCTGAAGTTGAGGATGAAGGATCGCTGTAGCATAAGCGGGGTTGAAGCGATCGTTCTTCGAATGCAGCGTGGGGGCTTCCTTCTCCAGAAATCTTCTTTGGCTTTGAGTGGGAGATGAACTTTCGGTAGAGTAGCAGCTCTGGAATTTTGGCACAAGTAATCTCTCTGGAAGCTCTGACCAAAACGAGAGAGGAGCCATCAATTTATTGACCTTGGAGATAGCGCCTGCGGTAGCTCCTAGCGCCTGCGGTAGCATTCATGTGGAGCGGTTGCGAAACCGTCGGCGGCGTGGCGTTGTGCGCACGAACTTGAGCTAGCGCCAGGCGGTAGCGCTAGCGCTGGCGGTAGCGCTAGCGCCTGCGTTAACCCATAACGCTGGCGGTAGTGCTTTATTTCAGTTTGTTGGTTCCAAGCTGCTTTCTTCCTGTGGAGTATTGCACCTATAGTTCCTGCACACTATAAACACACGACAAGCAAGATCAAATACATTATGAGATTTGTTATTTTCAAACAAAAGGATGTGACACACATGTCCAACAATCTCTCATTTTTGATAATAACAAATCCTCTTAGCAAGAAATCAACAAATGTGTTTATGGTATATGATAAGCGAGATAAAAGTGCAACTATAGGATATGATAAGCATGAGAATAATGCATACTCCCCCTATCGTAATGCTCCCCCTACATAAATGCAATTTATGTTTTACTCCCCCTAAATTACAAGAATTTGTCTCCCCTTAATCTTCTAGATTTCTTTAATTAATCTCCCCCTTTTGGTATTATCAAAAGAAGGTGGGGTGAGGGTAGTAAGGAGACACTCCTTATAAATGATAAAACATGATCGAGCTTTTGTAATATAGATAATGATAAAGAGTTTAAGCATAATATATAAGAGATTTCAGAAAAATAAATAAGAGTATAGGCAAACGGAAGATTATAAAAAACATCTTTTTGTAAGCATGAAAATCATAAGTATAAATATGAGTTTAAGTTCAAAATGTAAAGATGTTTTAACCTCTTTGAAATCTCATAGTTTTACATAAAGTTACCAAGCATAAAATGAACTTATCAAAAAAAAAAAAACTATAATGTTACTTAATTTTAAGTTCAAGAGATACCAAAACATTGTAAAGATCATGCTAGGTTATCTAGTGTATTTCTTATATAAGGAGTAGTATAGATAAAACATTAGAATCCAATACTCATGAGAAGAAGTATTATGAAAGATAATGATGTGCACATAAGTGTATTTTGAGCAAAACTAACAATTGATTTAAATCACAAAATACAAGACATATGTAGAGTAAAGTGCACAATAAAACACAAGTATATCAACTTTCACACACTTTTAATGCACACTATTTTATAAAAAGTGGTGTACTAAACAAGTGTTGGACAAGACACTTTATTATTCTTTCCAAGGTGCTCAACCTCACAATGCTTATGAAGATTTATCAAGAGGTTCAAGTAGTGATTCGTGGAGTTATATTTGTCTATTTTTTGTTCACATTTGTGAGACAACATTCTCCGAATACACTTGTTTTGCAAACCCAACAATTTTTTTTAAATCCAATCACTTTTCTTAATTTTTAAGTGCAATTCAAATGTAGTGTAGATAATAAACTTATGTAAGTTTTAATTCATTGTATAATTACAATACACAAGCAAACATCTTTTAAATTTAAACACATATGTTGATTACCAACATAAGTGAGTGAAATGTATCATTATCAATCACAAAATATTTGCTCATACTTAGAGGTATGCTAAGCTTGGATCTACACATATTTTTCAATACAATTGATGCACTTAATTAGATATATCAAAGTATGATAAACAAAACAATGTTCATGCTTGATATTAGCAATAAAGATCATACATTTTTTTTTGTTGTTTTGAAAATTTTTAATGAAATAAAAACAGAAAACCACAAAAACATATTTTTGTATTTTTGAATTTTGAAGTTTTGTAGTTGATTTTTCATAATATAAAAAAAAAAAAAACAAAAGTCAGACATACAAAAACCTAAGTAGTACATATAAACTAACATATTTTTTTATAGATTTTTAGAAAAAAAAAAAAACAGAAAAATTGAAGACTCACGCTAGCGCCGGCGTTAGTGCTAGCACGGCAAACGGTGAGAGAAATTTTGAGAATTTTAAAAGTCTGTTTTTTAATATTTATTAAGAGTCTTAATAGTAGTCTTATGCAGAAATTTTGTAATTTTTGTCTTGATTGCTCAAATTGCATAAAACTTTAGCGTTTTTCAAATAACTCATCCTAAGATGTCTAAGACTCCTAATTCCAACCTTAACCTTTGAAACCTTGCATCAGGAAAAGATTTAGTGAATATATCAGCAAGTTGAGAGTCCGTGCCAATGAAACTTATTCTAACATTTTCCTTTTTAATGCGATCTCTTATGAAATGATGACGTACATCTATATGTTTGGATTTAGAATGGTGTACTGGATTATTTGTAAGATCAATGCACTTTTGTTGTCACATTTCAATTCAATATGTTTTAGATGAAAACCAATGTCCTCTAGAGTTTGACTCATCCATAGTGCTTGTGCACAACAACTCCCTAATGCAATGTATTCAACCTCCGTGGTGGAGAGTGCAACCGAATTTTGCTTCCTACTAGACCATGCAACTAATGAAGGTCCTAGAAAATGGCAAGTACCGCTAGTGCTTTTTCTATCAAGTGAACAACCGATGTAGTCCGAATCGGAATAATCGTGAAGTGTAAATGTATTATTATGTGGGTACCATAATCCTAATCTAGTTGACCCAATTAGATACCTAAAAATTCGTTTAACCGCTTTTAAATGAGATTCTTTTGGATTGGCTTGAAATCGAGCACATAAGCATACGACAAACATGATATCGGGTCTAGTTGCACTTAGATAAAGTAGTGATTCTATAATACCTTTATATAAAGTTTGATCTATAGAAATTCCCGATTCATCTTTTCCTAATTTTAGTGATGCACTCATTGGTGTAGAAGCTTGTTTAAGGTTTTCAAATTCAAAACGTTTAAGCATATAATGGGCATATTTAGTTTAACATACAAAGATACCATCAATTCTTTGTGATATTTGAAAACCAAGAAAATAAGAAAGTTCTCCTACTAGACTCATTTCAAATTCATTTTTTATCACTAAAATAACTTCATTACACAACTCTTCATTAGTAGATCCAAAAATAATATCATCAACCTATATTTGTAAAATAATCATATCATCATTGTTGTGCTTAATGAAGAGAGTATTATCCGCACTTCCCATAATATAACTGTGCTTTAATAAAAATGATGTAAGTCTTTCATACCATGCACGGGGCGCTTGTTTTAAACCATAAAGCGTTTTTTTCTAGTTTATAAACATGATTTGGAAATTTTTCACTAATAAAACCGGGGGGTTGTTCAACATAAACTTCTTCTTTTACAAACCCGTTTAGAAAAGCACTTTTCACATCCATTTGAAATCGTTTTATTCTTTTAAAGCTTGCAAATGCTAGAAAAATTCTTATAGACTCTAATCTAGCAACATATGCAAAAGATTCATCAAAATCTATCCCATCGATTTGTGAATATCCTTGTGCTACTAAGCGTGCCTTATTTCTAATGATTCTAGACTCACCATCTAATTTATTTTTATAAATCCATTTTACACCTACAACCGGGTGATTAGATCTTTCTACTAATTTCCAAACATTATGTCGCTCAAATTGTTCTAACTCTTCATTCATTGGCAAAAACCAAAATTCATCATTTAAAGCGGTTGAAACATTTTTTGGTTCAATTTCGGAAACAAAACAAATATTTGAATAAGATTCATGAAGAGAAGAGCGAGTTCTTACCCCGATGGATGGTTCACCAATTATTAATTCTCGTGAATGATCCTTTGTGAATTTCAAGGCACTTGGAAGTACATATTCATCTTCCTTGGCCTCTTCTTCTTCTTTGGAAGGTTCTTCGTTGTTTACCCAGAAGACCGCTTCCGAATAACATTACTCACAGACCGGGCGGTCTGCGGATACAAGTCGCCCGGTTCAGGTTTTACAATGTCCATCAGCATCAATCCACACAGACTGGGCGGTCTGAGCATTCAGGTCGCCTCCAGAGATTGAAGGTCACCAAGGCCAAGTCCAAAACGGCAGACCGCGGTCTCAAGTCGGAGACCGCTCGGGTTGTGCTTTGAAAGCCATCAGGGTCCAAGTCTAGAAGGCAACCCGCGGTCTCAAGCTGGAGACCGCGCGGGTTACATCTTGAAGGCTTTACAAGGCTCAAGACCAGGCGACATGCCGCGTTCTCAAGGGAAAGCCGCGGTCTCAAGACGGAGACCGCCCGGATTGTGCCGTGAAGATCAGTAAGGACCAAGTCCAAGTAGACAAGCCGCGGTCTCAAGTCGGAGACCGCCCGGGTGGCATCATCACCTCGGTCACAGCATCTCCAGCCCCTCTACGAGACAGACCGCAAGCGCAAGCCGCTAAGCCGCGCGGCTTCTTTCTTTTCTCCTTTCTGTATCTCGTCACCGCCTGCCCGATTCTCCTGTACCCGGGCAGGCGGTTATTTTATCCCTGCCCGTTCGGGCAGGCCCCCGATCCTATAAATATGGGGCAGCAACACTCCCAAGACACGCACACTCGAATCCATGAGCTCGCTTGTTTGAGCTGCGGTCTCAAGTTTTCCGTCTTGCGAATTGTCTGACCGGCCGGCTTCTGCTTTCCTGCACTTGTAACCCGCTGTAACCGATTCTTCTTAATAAAAGGAAAGCCCGTCACAAGAGTGACATTCGCCGTGACGGGCGAAGTCTGGCCTTGATCGCTGCTAGCGGCCTCGTTTTCTCCATCTAAAAAGTAACCGGCAGTCCGCAGCCTCCGATTTCCTTCGGAGGTGCGATTTCGGACTCAACAGAAACACGCGACCTTCAGATCGCGGATTGTCGGTGAAATCCTCCTTGCCATAATGTCAGACCGTCAGTTCCCCCTTGGAGACCGCTCCGATCACAGTGAGGACTCTTTGTGGGAAGCCTTGGAGCAATCCAGAAGAGAAGCCGAGCGGGCTCAGAGGGCGACTGATCAACGGTTGGACGCAATCAGTCAGACTTTGGCCATATTAACCGATCGGTTAGTTCCACAGCAAACCGCGGTTAATCAGGCGGTGACTCCGGTTCCTCCTCCGCCTCCACCTTACCCGCTACCACAAGCCGCCAACCTCCAACCCCAGCAAGAAGGTTTTGTGGCCAGGCAAAACTTCTACCAGGAAGCCGCGCACAGTATGCCGGCTCGAGTCCTCGATTTCCAGGGGGCGGCTTCTCATGCAGCCCGCCTGTCCTATCCGCCAGAAGGAGCAGCTCGCTTGTCATACCCGCCTGAAGCCACTGCTCACCCTTTCTGCCCGCCAGAAGCTGCTGCCCGGTCCTCTTACCAGGCGGCTTGTCTGCGAATAGCCGCGGCTTCGGCGGCTTACTAGCCTGCTCCTCCATATGATGACATGGAAGAAACTTCTCCCTTCGTGGACGAAGTCCGGGGGAGCCAGCCCCTAATAATTTCAGAGAACCTCGTCTGCCAGCTTTCAGTGGAGAAACTGATCCCACTGTTTATCTACAAGCCTTCGAGTCAGCCATCGCTCTAAGGACCTTAACTGATGCGACTAAGTGCAAACTCCTTGTGACATCATTCGAAGGACAAGCAAAGGAGTGGTTTTATGGGCTGCATCCCAAATCGATCAGTTGTTTTGCTGAGCTGCGAAGTGAGTTTTTGCTAAGATTCTCCACCTCAAGGAAGAGGAAAAGTGGCCCGGCGGCCCTTTTCGACATAAAGCAGCGGGAAGACGAAACGTGGGCCCGTTTCGTAGACCGCTTCCAGAAGGAGATCATGGAAGTCCAAAATGTGGACCCAGAGCTGTATAGGGTTGCCCTCATTCATGGCTTGAGGGAGGGCCCCCTAAAATTTGAAGCAAATATAAGGGAGCCCAGGACTTATCAGGAAATGATAAGTTTGGCAAATATGTTCATTAGAGGAGAAAAGAGCAATCCAGGCTATGTCGCAAAGCTGGTAAGCGACAAGGAGCAGTCCAATCCGTCCTTTCACCATCCGCCATCAAATCAGTCGCACTTTGAACCCCGTTCCCAGAGGGGAAGAAACTACAAAACAAACAACCCTTTATTGGCCATCAACGGTTTCAGGATCAGAAACCGCCGTTGGCCATCGCTCCCGCTCCACCCGCTCCTCTTCCGCAAATCATGCCGGTATACTTACCACAGTATACCGCGCAGCCACCTCCAGTCATTCCATCCACTCAATATGATGACTCGCAAGCGTCGTTCACTCCCTTAAATGTCACCATGGACGAAGTGGTCTAGATCTTGCAGAAAAGGCTAGATTTCAAAAGGCCTGCTCCTCTGAAGTCGGATATTCGCAATCGAAATCCGAACATTTACTGTGAATACCATAAAGAGGGAGGGCATCTGACCGAAAACTGTCGGGCCCTTCGCTTGCTGATAGAGAGGCTCCTGGGAGAAGGAAAGCTCCGGGGCCTAGTTCGGAAAGACTCAACTGCTGAGCCAGCAGCTGAGAAGAAAAAAAGAGAAAGAAACCGTGGAAGTAACCTGGGAATGCGCCGACGTCGAAGACGCCGGCTGCTATGGAGACATCCATCCTTCCGCCGAATGCATCGAAGTCAATGATGTAGGCCCCTTGGGGGACATCTATCGTATCCATGGAGGGGCTGGAGCAGAGTCATCTCGCAAATCCAGCATCGCGAGAGTTCTGAAGCAGGAAGTAGCAGCCACTACAACTTCTCCCCCCGAAAGCACTATTGTCACCTTTGGTCAGGATGACCTTCCCCCCAATGCCAATCCTTTCGACGATGCGGTGGTCATCAAAGCCGTCATCGAAAATTATACTGTTCACAAGATCTTGATTGACACAGGTAGCTCTGTCAATCTCCTTTTCCGCCCAACCTTCGAAGCCTTGAAAACTGGAAAGCCTCTACTTTCAACCGACGGGCCCCTCTACGGTTTTTCTGGGGAGAAGAAAGAAGTGGAGGGTTCAGTAAAGCTCCTGGTCTCTCTTGGAGGAGTGATAAAACTGATCAACTTCGTGGTGGTGGATGCCCCAAGTAATTACTGCGCCATCTTCGGGAGGCCAATTCTTAATGCATACCGGGCAGTGGTGTCTACTTTCCACCTCGCTCTTAAGTTTGCCGCTGAGGGAAGGCAGTATCGGGTTAGAAGTAACCCAAAGGTGGCTCGGGAGTGCTATGTCCGAACTGTCAACATGATCACCGACGTTTCACTTCCCGAGGCCGTGGCTGAAGTTTTGGAGATTGCTGAATCCTCAAGGGCTGCTGAGGAAGGAAAAGATCGAGAAGGGGCTCACCTGGAACCTGCCCAGGCGACCCAAGAGATCCCTATTGCTGAAGGGGAAGAAAAGAAGCTGGTTATCAATGCTGAGTTGCTGGAGGAGGAGAAAGTGGAGCTGATCTCCTGCCTTTTGGAGAACCTGGATGTCTTCGCCTGGTCAGCGAAAGATATGCCAGGAGTAGATCCGGACGTGGCTTGTCATCATATGAACGTATCTCCCGAGTTCAAGCTCGTCCAGCAAAAGAAGAGAGAAGTAGCAACCAAGCTGACATTGCCTATCAGAGAGGAGGTTGCCAAACTCCTGAAAGCAGGCTTTATTTCTGAAATTCAATATCCCACGTGGATGTCAAATGTTGTAATTGTTAAGAAATCTGGTGGGAAGTGGCGCATGTGCGTAGACTTCACCAAACTTAATAAAGCGTGTTCCAAAGATTGTTACCCTCTGCCTCGGATAGATGTCTTAGTTGATTCCGCGGTTGGGTATGACTTTATGAGTTTTCTCGATGCCTTCTCTGGGTACCATCAAATTAAAATGCACAAACCTGATATCCCGCACACCTCATTTATCACAAATGATGGGTGTTACTGCTATCTCGTAATGCCCTTCGGTCTTAAAAATGCGGGCGCAACATATCAAAGAATGATGGATACCGTCTTTAAGCATCAAAAAGGCAGAAACCTCGAAGTTTACGTTGATGATCTCCTTCTGAAAAGTAAAACATTTTCATTACACTTGAAAGACCTCGTAGAGACGTTCGCTACTCTACGAAGGTTCAAGTTAAAATTAAACCCATTGAAATGTGTGTTTGGGGCAAACAAAGGAAAGTTTCTCGGGCATCTCTTAACCCCCGATGGCCTTGCACCGAATCCAGATAAGGTGAAGGCCATCCTTGATATGACCCCTCCTCGAAATACCAAGGAAGTTCAGCAGCTTGGAGGAAGATTGGCAGGATTAAGCAGGTTTATATCCAAATCCGGGGATAAAAGTGCCCCATTCTTTAAAATACTGCGGGGAGGATCGAAGTTTGAATGGAGCGAGGAGTGCAACAGGGCTTTCGAGCAGCTAAAAGTACAGTTGACTTCAACTCCGCTACTCCAAAGTCCCCGTGAGGGGGAAATATTATTCTTATATTTGGGAGTCGGCCCAGATGCGGTAAGCTCTGTCCTCGTTCGGGAGGAAAAGAAGAGGCAGTTTCCAATATATTATGTTAGCCACATTCTCAAAGATGCGGAAACCAGATATTCAATCTTGGAGAAACTGACCTTGACCTTGGTTATGTCTTCACGAATGCTTCGTCCTTATTTCCAAGCTCATCCCGTCCAAGTGATTACAGATCATCCTTTAAGAAATATTCTTGAAAAGCCAGACCATTCAGGGAGGTTGGCTAAATGGGCTATCGAACTAAGTGAATTTGAAATATCATACATCCCCCGAACAACAATCAAAGCACAAGTCTTGGCAGACTTCTTGGTGGATACAACAGAACCTAGTTCCGAACAGGTGGTGCAATCTCCTTTAGCTTGGGTCATCTATGTGGATGGGGCTTCTGGCAAAAATTCCGTGGGAGCCGGAGTAGTCTTGATCAGTCCAAATGACATCAGGCTGGAACAAACTATCAAATTCTTCTTTCCAGTTACAAATAATCAGGCAGAATATGAAGCACTTTTGGCTGGGCTGAGACTTGCAAAAGAGCTGGGCATAGAACATGCACATGTTAGAACCGATTCATTGGTAATGGCCTCTCAGGTCTTGGGAAATTATGAGACAAGGGAGCCAATTCTAAGGAAATATCTGCTGTTAGCCAAAAAGAAAATCGGAAAATTCAAGTCATTCATCATTGAGCATATTCCAAGAACACAAAATGAGGAAGCAGATGAGCTGTCAAAGTTCGGTCTTCCATCCGGGGGAGTGACCTCTGAACTTTTTCATCCAGCAACAGATGAAGCGGAACTCATGCAAATTGATCATAACCCTTCGTGGAAGGACCCTTACGAGCTGTTTTTGTCAAAAGAGGAGTTTCATCATACCATCAAAGATAGAAGAAAATTCAGAAGGAAAGCGGCATACTATTATCTGATAGCAGGAATTCTCTACAGGAAGACTTTAATCTCTCCTTCAGCACGATGTGTTTCCGAGGAAGAAATCCCAACCATACTTCAAGAAGTTCATTCCGAGGAGTGTGGTAGCCATTCAGGAGCAAAGACTCTGGAGAAGAGAATCTTAAGGCAGGGATATTTCTGGCCAACCATGAGGAAAGATGCTGAAGCATTCGCCAAGCGATGTGTTCAGTGTCAAAAGTTCGCTCCTCTTCAGCATTTGCCTGCTCAGTCGCTCAGATCAATAACTGCACCATGACCCTTTGCAATTTGGGGGATGGATCTTATCGGACCCTTCCCAGTAGCCAGTGGCCAGCGTCGCTTTATCATTGTGATGATTGACTACTTCAGCAAGTGGATTGAGGCAAAGGCATTAGCAAGAACTACAACTCAAATTATCAGGAACTTCATATGGGGAGAGATAGTCTGTCGGCATGGAATTCCGCTAGCAATCGTCACTGACAATGGTCCGCAATTTAACAATCCGGAGATGATAAACTTTTGCGATCAGGTGGGAATTGATCTTCGGTTTGCTTCGGTGCATCATCCAAGGACAAATGGTCAGGTAGAAGCAGCAAATCCGCAGATCCAGCAACTTCTGATGAAGAGGGTCTTGAATCAAAAAGGAAATTGGGCAGACCAACTTCCTTCCATCCTTTGTGTTGAAACCAGCAACTGGTCTCTTGAGTTCGGACCCACTGGGGGTGTAGCCGATGCTTATTTCTCCCTCACTAGACTCTCTTGACGGTGGATGCTGGAAACGGAATAGACCCAAGGCTGAAGCGAGGAGGTCCCGCCACACACCCGGAAGATCTTAGAGAGCTTCCCCTCCCAAACCAAAGCTCAACCGGGCACCTTGGAGGGCACTGGCTGCCAACCAAAACTAGCCTAGAGGAGAGGATTCTCTAAAATCGGATCTCCTCCAAGGTGCCCTTAAGGGTCTATTTATAGTTTTCCTAGGCTGGTCTGTAAATAGCCTGGCTCCGCCTTTTAATTCTACTAACCGCACCCCAAATTGGTCTGCTAATAGCCTAACTCCGCTGTTCCGAGGGGCTATTTGCAGCCCACCAGGGGTATCCTGGTCATTTTCCCCTCACACCCATTTGGGCGAATGGTCCGTGAGGGCACCATTCGCTGGGCACCCGCCTGTCTGGACGAATGCCCACGCTTCTGGGCGAGTGGTCCCCTGGCTGGGCGAATGCTCTCACTTCTGGGCGAGTGGTCCGTGAGGGCACCACTCGCCTAGCGTCTTCTTTCCTATAGCTTACCTCCACCATCTTGAGGGCATTTTTACCTCACTTAGCCTGGGCGAGTGACCTGACGAATGATCCGGACGACCCAGGTTTCGCCAGTTGGCTGAGGGGGCCCACTCGGCGAATACGGGTTGTACACAATCCCCGCTCTTTACGAGCGGTTCCTACGATCGTAAAGAACAGTCCAACCCTGTATTCGGTGAGTGCCTGCTGACTGGATCCATGAGATTCCGTGGGTCCCACCGCCACCTTATATATATATCCTCATGTCAGGTTTTCCTGGACCACTCTCTCATCTCGGCTCGGAGTTCCTCCACTTCCCAATGTCTTTCCACAAACCTTCTGCGAAACCCCTCTCGCGAGAGATGATCGACCGCCTAGCTGCGGCCCAAGCTGCGACTGCCCCCCGAGCATCCAAATTTGCTCCCTGACTAATGTCTAAACGGGATCCGAGCGCCCCCTATGTCTCGCGTCGAGCCAAGACGATTCGGCTGAATCGTCAGAGAGGCGAGACTGCTTCGGAGTCTCCGGCGGATACTCCACCGGCGGATACGCTGGCGGATGCCCTTCCGGACCCCGTGGTGCTGGTATGAGGATTCTTCTTGTCTCCATTTGGTTCCTGTCCCTTACCCTGCACTCATTCCGACCATTCGCAGGGGGCTTCGGTACCTGAGGACGGCCATGGGGCCGTTCTGAGCAGTGTGGTGGTGCCACCTCCCGCGGACGAGATACCTCCTCCCGATTCGGATCTTGCTCCTCCGCCTCCTCCTGGAGAGACTGTACCCCAATCTCGTGAGTTGTGAACCTTCTCGCTACTCCTTTTTATGTTGTCGGCTACTAACCACTATCTTTTCGCAGCCCTCAACACTAGCGTCCCGCTGCGGGACTCCATTCCTCCCAGTCCCCCTGCTCAGGTGAACCTTTCTGCCACCGCGAATGAACGGAGGGTCTCCCCTGAGCGAGAGCTGGATCAACATCTCTATGCTGATGACCGTGCGGAGGCTCCGGCCCCTTCTTCACAGCCTTACCGTCCAGGAAAGGGAAAGGTCTTACCTCCCGCCTGGCTGTTTGGGACGCACCCGCATTCGTCTCGTCCTTCGGGTCACCCGGATCCCATCCCAGGTTAGTTCACTCACCCGCCTCTATTGCACTCGCATACTTTATCACCGCTAATCCTAGTTGTGATTCCGCAGGCTATCGAGAAGCCTCCCCCTTCGACTCCTACTACGAGGGGGGAGAGGGAATGCTCTCGCCTCTCCCTTCCCCTGGGGATCTCGCTGACTTCCTGGGTGATTCCTCGGATCACGCGACCCTGAAGGATCGGATCTCAGAGGTCCTGGGGAAGCTCATCCATATCCAGCGAAACGTCGCCGGTCAGGTGGATGAGGTGCGGCTGGGAGTCACACGGGAGCTGAAGGACCTTCGACGAAGTCACTCGCATCTTCTCGCGGCGGTGGAGCGGCTGGGGGGTGAAGGAGGGGAGTTGTCTCCCGCAAGGCATGCCGCGCGAGCCCGGGACCAACTCCACCTTGCTTCCCAGGAAATCACCAGTATGCTCGCGCACTACCGCCCGCGAGCGCCCACGGAAGCTGGGTCGCGAAAGCGAGGTCGGTGGGTCTGGGAGGAGATCTGACCTACCCAACGTCCATCCCTTTTGTTGTTTTCTTTTCTTTCCTTGTGCTGCGAATGTTGAACATTGTTTTTATCTGTAATAATTTTTCTATGCTTTGCGAATGCTTCTTTATTCATTTTTCGTATCTCATAACTCTGCTTGGGTTTTGCCGAGTGATAACCTTTAGCCGGATGCTCTTCCTATTTCGTTGCGTAGCCGCGGAATGAATAGACATAGGGCATTTGCCATTAATGGGCGAGAGGGACCGGCTCGGGCTTCGAGGCGTCGGGAGGGCGCGATGGCTATCCGCACACCCGAGGTCTCGAAAGTCCAAACGCCGTTTAGTCCCTCTATAAATAGGTCTCTCAACCACCATATTAAATACCTAACCATCCGCTTTCCTTCCCTGCGCTAGCACTCACGCTTCTTCCTCGTCTGCTGCTCCTCTTTTCTTCTTCACTCGCAAAAATGGGCGGCGATGCGGAAGGCAGAGCCAAGTGCGCCAGCGCATTCGCCAACCACGTCTTCGATTCCTGCGACCTCTCTGAGGAGGCTTACCTGTCTGCCGTCGCCGACTACGTCCCGCCGGGTTTCGAGGCGCGAAAGCCCAGGCCGGATGAGCGCCTGAATTCCATCTCGCCTTGTGCTCTCGCGATCCCGCTAGAGCACTTCGAGGTGGGGTTTCGCCTCCCGATCTGGCCGGAACTCCGCCAGACCTTCAGATACTATGGGGTCGTGCCCGGCCAGCTCAACCCCAACTCCATTGCCATGCTGGTCGGGTACGCGAGCTACCTGCGAGAAGAGGGGATCGAGTTCTCGCTACCCGTCTTCCGCAAGCTCTATACCTTCCGCTGCACCCATGGTATCTCGTTCTTCTCGGGACAGAGCCCCCTAAAGCACTACGGGCTCCCGAACAAGAACCATGACTGGGTTCGCCGCTTTATTTTCGTAAGCGGGAGCCTAGGGAACACCCTCCTCGCGCCGGTGCAGGAGGAGGAGTCAACCTTCCGCCCCCCGACCCTAGGGGGGCACGAGGCCAAACTCCACCAATACATCTTGGAGCACGGGATGGATCTCGTCCATCTCCGGCGGAATGTCAACTCGCTTCCACCTATTCCGCAGGGCGAGGGTAAGTGTTCGAGACTTCATTCGCTTTCGCTTTGTAATTTTTACATCATTCGCTAGAACCGTTCGTTATATTGTACAGGTGTGCGCCATTTCCCTCTCCATCCGCCGCGTCCTTCCGGATCTACCCTCTCTCTCGCACAGGCCGCCGCGGATGCCTGCCGGGAGGAACCTTCTTCCTCCAAGCCTGGCGGGAAGAAGCGCAAGCCAGCGGTGCCGACCCCTTCCACCTCCAAGAAATCTAAAAACCCCCCTTCCGCCAAGGGGAAAGGGGTCCTGGGCGAGACCCTCGCGGCGAGTGCTCAGATCCAAGCGCTGGGGACGAGTGCGCCAGGAGAGACCACCCCTCGCGCGGGACCGTCGTTGCCGCCGCCCCCACTTCCCAGGGACCATCGGAACTTCCCCAGCGGCGAGAAGTACATGGACCCCTCGGGGGCTCCCTTGGTCAAGTGGGACAGGAATGCGAACCGGGTCTCGCTCTCCACCCTCCATCCGTCGTGGATAGAGAGCGATCTCGCCAGTGGGGAGGCTTACGCCATCGCGTATGCCCTCTATGGCCGAGAAGACGCCGAAGTTTATGATGCCGAGACGACCCAGATTCTCGCGCATGAGAGTGCCAGGGCCATGCTGCGGGCGCTCGAGCTCGCGCACATGTCTTCGCGCCGGAGCATCAAATTGGCGCGGGACTTGGCGGCGGTTGAGGAGTCCCGGTCCGTTGCTTCTGCTGAGGCGATGGAGCTTAGGACCAAGCTGACGGCTGCGGAGACCCTTCTCGCCAACCGCCCTGTCGCAGAGGTATGTATGCTTTCGCCTTTCTCGCGAATGACTTGTTGCCGATTGACGACTTTATTCTTACTAACCCTTGTTATTAATTTCAGGATACCACGGTTGCCGAGATGCTCCGTGCTCAGGTGGCCGGCCTTGAGGATGAAATCCGTCTGGCCAAAGCCGAGGTCCAGCGATTGCGAGAGGCTGGTGCGTCAGCACTCGACCCGGGGAGCGGGGGCCATTTTTATCCCCATCACGAGTTGGAGCAGCTGATGCAAGAGAATGCGCAGAATGCCGTCAAGCATGCGCTGCAGGTGCTGAGGCGAGCGGGATACCTGAAGGCGGAGGCCGAACGCCTTTCCGCCCGTCAAGTCGTCCCCGAGCTCTATATCCCAATTCCCTTTCCCGAGGATGACCACGTCGAGCCGCGAGAAGATGCCCTCGTTCCAGACTCTGACGAGAGCGGCGGATCTTCAAGCGAGAAGTCTGTGGATCCTTGAGAAGGGCTTTTTGTATTTCCTCTTTTTGCAGTTATACTTTTGATTGTAATCTTGAACCGGCGAGTGCTTGTAAAAGATGTACTTCAATGATTACACTTTGCATTATTCTCAGCTTTTTTTTCTCAATCGCTGCCATACCACGTTAGGCTCATTAGGACGTCGATTCTTCTTATTCGCTGCCACATCTCGCTCGGCTCATTAGGACGTTGGGTCTTGATGTGACTGTCTTGGCCATCCCGCGAATGCTCGAAGATGACTTAGGTCGGTCGTTCCCCTTCGATCTCTCGCTACCAAGTGAACCTTACCATTCGCGTATCACGGGGTTTCGCTTAAGTAGTCAAGAGAGTGGGGTGTGATCCTCTCTCCGGCGCGTGGTCTATGCGAATGCTCTTGAGATCATCTCTTGAGAACTTAGAACCTGCCACCGAGTGAGCCTTCGGACCTGCCAGCTAGATGAGAGCATGGACAGCGGGTCTGCTCGGGGCCAACCTCTTGGAACATAGAACCTGCCACCGAGTGAGCCTTCGGACCTGCCAGCTAGATGAGAGCCTGGACAGCGGGTCTGCTCGGGGCCAACCTCTGGAACATAGAACCTGCCACCGAGTGAGCCTTCGGACCTGCCAGCTAGATGAGAGCCTGGACAGCGGGTCTGCTCGGGGCCAACCTCTGGAACATAGAACTTGCCACCGAGTGAGCCTTCGGACCTGCCAGCTAGATGAGAGCCTGGACAGCGGGTCTGCTCGGGGCCAACCTCTGGAACATTGAACCTGCCACCGAGTGAGCCTTCGGACCTGCCAGCTAGATGAGAGCCTGGACAGCGGGTCTGCTCGGGGCCAACCTCTGGAACATAGAACTTGCCACCGAGTGAGCCTTCAGACCTGCCAGCTAGATGAGAGCCTGGACAGCGGGTCTGCTCGGGGCCAACCTCTGGAACATAGAACCTGCCACCGAGTGAGCCTTCGGACCTGCCAGCTAGATGAGAGCCTGGACAGCGGGTCTGCTCGGGGCCAACCTCTGGAACATAGAACCTGCCACCGAGTGAGCCTTCGGACCTGTCAGCTAGATGAGAGCCTGGACAGCGGGTCTGCTCGGGGCCAACCTCTGGAACATAGAACTTGCCACCGAGTGAGCCTTCGGACCTGCCAGCTAGATGAGAGCCTGGACAGCGGGTCTGCTCGGGGCCAACCTCTGGAACATAGAACTTGCCACCGAGTGAGCCTTCGGACCTGCCAGCTAGATGAGAGCCTGGACAGCGGGTCTGCTCGAGGCCAACCTCTGGAACATTGAACCTGCCACCGAGTGAGGCTTCGGACCTGCCAGCTAGATGAGAGCCTGGACAGCGGGTCTGCTCGGGGCCAACCTTTGGAACATCCAGGGTCTCTCCTGCGAGCTGTAGCATCATTTTCATACACATAGTTTAAACAAAATGCTTTCATTCAAAAAACATCATTTATTACATGGTACTAAGGATAAAAGCGTTTAAGGTCGTCGCCACTCCATGTGTGGCTGAGGAGTTGGCCCTCCACATTCTGAAGGCGATACCCCCCAGACTTTAGTGCTTCTTCCACGACATAGGGGCCTTCCCAGTTGGGGTTAAGTTTTCCCACCGCGGCGGATCTCCCAGCCGCGTCGACCTTCTTGAGTACCAGATCTCCCTTCTCGAACTGCTTGATCCTGACGTGCCTGTCAAAATACTTGGCCATCCGCCGCTTGACCTCTTCTTGATGGATGGCTGCTCGATCCCGAGCTTCTTCGATGAGGTCGAGGGAGAGCCGCAACTCCTCCTCGTTCTCGGCTCTCCAATCTTCCTCTCCATTTGCGGCGACCGTTACCCGTGGTGTCGTAATCTCGAACTCTATGAGGATGACCGCCTCGCAGCCGTGAGAGAGCCTGAAAGGGGTCTCTCCCGTGGCGGTGTTGGGGGTGGTTCTTAAAGCCCATAGGACCGAGGGGAGCTGCTCCACCCAATTGCCTTTGAGATTTTCCACCTTCTTCTTGAGCAAGTTCACGATGACCTTGTTCGCCGCCTCTACCTGCCCGTTGCTCCTGGGATGGTGGACGGACGCAAACCTAAGGTCTATCCCCAACTGGCCACAGAAGCTGATGAATTCCTCGCTTGCGAACTGCGGTCCATTATCCGTGACTATGGCCTGCGGAAGCCCATGTCGACAAATGATCTCCCCCCATACGAAGTTGCGGATTACCTGGGAGGTGACCTTAGCCAACGCCTTGACCTCCAACCACTTTGTGAAGTAGTCAATCATGACTAGGAGAAATCTCCTCTGCCCACTAGCCTGGGGGAAGGGTCCTACCAGATCCATTCCCCATATGGCGAATGGCCAGGGCGCCGTGATACTCTTCAGCCTCTGAGCTGGCATGAGCTGAAGCGGGGCGAACATTTGGCACTTCTGGCATCTCTTGGCGAAGGCTGCCGCGTCTTTGCTTAGGGTTGGCCAGAAGTACCCCTGCCTCACTATTCTTGCCTCCAACATCCTGCTCCCCGAGTGGCTGCCGCACTTGCCGGAGTGGACTTCTTCCAAGATCCTTGGGACCTCTTCCTCCGAGAGAATTCTTGCCCGAAGCCCCGTCCACCAGCAGCTTCCACGGAATGTGACGAGGGGCTCCGTCTTCTTTCATCTCGGCCACGAAATCCGTCATGAAATCAGCCACCACCTGCGCCTTCATAGATAATCGAGGGACAAAGGTAATGTTGAATTCACTTAGCTCGATTGACCATTTGGCGAGTCTCCCTGAGTGCTCCACTCCTTCGAAGATCTGGCGGAGAGGATGGTCCGTCACTACTTGGATCGAATGGGCCTGGAAGTATGGCCTGAGCTTCCTTGCTGCGATGACCAGGGCAAAGGCCAACTTCTCTAAAATTGGGTACCTGAGCTCCGCTTCCCTCAGGACCCTGCTTACGTAGTAGACTGGCAGCTGCTTCTTTCCTTCCTCTCGAACCAGGACGGAGCTTACGGCCTCCGCCCCGACCCCGAGATATAGGTGTAGATCCTCCCCCTCTTTGGGACTTTGCAGTAGCGGAGCCTTGGTGAGTTGGCTCTTCAAGGCCTGAAAGGCCTCCTCGCATTCTCTCGTCCACTCAAACTTCCGATTGCCTCGTAGCGCTTTGAAGAAGGGGGAGCATTTTTCCCCTGCCCGGGATAGAAATCTGTTCAGCCCGGCGAGTCTTCCGGTCAAGCGCTGAACTTCCTTGGCGTTCCGTGGCGACCCCAGCTCCATTATAGCCCTAACCTTGTCCGGGTTAGGTTCTACCCCCCAGGGGGTGAGAAGGTGCCCGAGGAACTTCCCTTTGCTGGCCCCGAACACACACTTCAGGGGGTTCAGGCGCATCTTGTGCTTGCGTAGGGTGGCGAAGGTCTCCTCGAGGTCCCGGATGTGAGAGCTCACACACTTGCTCTTTATCATAAGGTCATCCACGTAGACCTCCAGGTTCCTTCCCCTTTGCTTCTTAAATACCCGATCCATCATCTTCTGGTAGGTTGCTCCTGCATTTTTCAGCCCGAAGGGCATCATCTTATAGCAGTAGCATCCCTCCCTGGTGATGAACGAGACATCTTTGACGTCCGGGGGGTGCATTCTTATTTGGTGATAACCTGAAAAAGCATCCAAAAAACTCATCACAGAAAAACCGACGGCTGAGTCAACCAGCGCGTCGATCCGAGGCAAGGGATAACAATCCTTAGGGCAGGCCTTATTTAACAATGAAAAGTCCACACACATACGCCAGCGGCCATCGGCCTTTTTTACCATTACGACATTGGAGACCCAGCCTGGATACTGGATCTCCGTTACAAAACCTGCCTCGAGGAGTTTCGCCACCTCCTCGCGGATCGGTCCTTCGAGCTTGTCAGCTATAGTCCTTCTCTTCTGCCGGATGGGGCGGGCTTCTGGATCGAGGTTGAGACGATGGCAAGCCACGTCCGCCTCGATGCCTGGCATGTCCGCTGCGCTCCACGCGAAGATGTCCATATTCTTCTGGATGCACTCCAGCATCCTTCTCTGGTCCTCCGGGCCGAGGCCCCCGCTGATCCGTACCTTCTCCACCTTTCCTGCCTGGGTGGTAACCTCCATCTCTATCACCTCTTCTGCCGCCTCGAGCCGGGCTGGCTCTTCCCACTGGCCCTTTGCTTCTCTCCCCTCCTCCCGGGCCTTTTTTACCGCAGCTCCTTCCGCCTTCCTCGGCTCGACCTCCTGCTCCTCATGAGCAACCTCCAACACCTCGACCTCCTGCTCCTCACGAGCGACCTCCAACACCTCGACCTCCTGCTCCTCACGAGCAACCTCCATCAACTCCTCTCGGGCTTCGCCCTCTCCCCCTACTTCTCCCTTCTCCACTTCCTCTCCTGGCCCCTCCGGCCTCACCATCTCTTCATCCATCTTTTCGGCACCCGCCATCCATGAAATGGTGTTGACGGCAGTCACGTAGCACTGCCTCGCCACCTTAGCATCTCCTCGGACGCGGATCTGGACTCCTCCACTATGGAGCTTTAAGCACTGATGGTACGACGAGGGCACGCACCGGAAGGCGCTGATGAGGGGTCGGCCGAAGATGGCGTTATAGCTGCTCGGAGCGTCCACGATGACGAACCGGCAGTTTCTTGGGACTCCTCCTAGCGTCACCTGGAGACCTACGCCTCCCTCGACCTCCTTCCACTCTCCCGAGAAACCAAACAGTGGTCCGTCGGAGGCCTGCACTCTCTTCTTCTCTACCTCCATCGCGTCGAAAGCTTTTTTGAAGATCACATTCACCGAGCTCCCGTTGTCCACCAGGATCCGAGAGACCGTGAAGTTTTCTATTGCCGTCTGGATCACCAGGGCGTCGCAGAATGGGTCTTCGTAGTCTGGCATATCTTCTGAGGAGAAGGTGAGCTTCTCGGAGGGGGGTGGGGTCTGGGAAGTCGACGCGACGTCCCTTCGGAACATGGCCTGGAAGCTTCTCTTACGAGAGGCCTCTATCCCAACCCCACCGTGAATCACCCCGATTCCCCCTGGTTCCTGTATCTGCCCTATCCTCACACCGGTCCTCTTCTGCCTCTGGAAGCACTTCCTCAATTCTGGCATGCGGCCGCCGTGGCTGTTCTCTTTCCCTCATTTCCAAGAACTCTGGGCAGGTGGCGATCGCGTGACCTTCTTCCTGATGAAAGTCACAGTAAGGCAACGCCACCCTGTCCTCTCTTCCAGCTCTTCCTCTTCCTCCTCTTGCTCCTCTACCTCTTCTCCCTCGGCCTACCGCCATGGCTTGCTCCCTCGGGGGGTGAGGGGGTCTGGGACCCTGCCTCCACCCCTGATTCACTCCTCCTGCCTCCCTTCCTTGGTACCTTTCATCCTGACCTCGCGCGGGTCCTTCCTGGTTCCTCCAGCCCAACCTGTTGTTGGGTTCTTGGTTCCTCCAAACCCGAGGTGGTCTTTCGAACCCCTGGCCCCTGGGCTCCTCTCGCCTTCTTCCCTCTGGCTGCCTCGCCTCGGGCTCGCTCATCTTTGCCAACCTTTTATAGAATTCGGGATTGGCTGCCTCCCCTTCAATCTCCTCCGCGGCTCTCTCCATCAACTCCTCGAAGGATACCGGAGGTCTTCTCTTCAGGTCCATCTTGAAGAACCCCTCTCGCAGCCCTACGATGAATGCCATCTGGAGGGCGAATCCCGGCACCTCCTGCACTAGGTGTATCTCCTCCTGGAACCTGTCCACGTACTTAGCCAGGGATTCCCCCTCCCTCTGTCTGATCTTGAAGAGAGCCTCCGCATCCTTCTTCCTCTTTTTTGACGTCGAGAAACGCAGTCGGAAGCTTCAGCGCAGATCATCGAACGCATAGATGGAACCTGTGGGAAGTTGGTGGAACCAGTCCCTTGCTTTCTCCTTCAGGGTGGTCGCGAAGAGTCGGCATTGGAAAGAATCCGACATGGGAAGGATTGAAGTCATGTCCTCGAACCACTGCAGGTGCACAACTGGATCCTCCTTGCCGGTGTAGTAGGACATCTCCGGCCCACGAAACCCTTCTGGCACTGGGGCCGAGAGGATCATCTCGCAAAAGGGGCTCCCTTCCCCTGCTCGGCGAGTGGCCCTCTCGCGCAGGACCAACTCACACACCTCAGCACTCGCCGGACTGCTGAACAGCTGCCGTCCGGGGAGGTCTCGCGCACTTCCTTCTGCTGGCACCTCCTTCCCCGGCCGCTGCCCCGGTGCGTTCTCGCCAATCTGCAAAGGCGGGACCACTGGGACCACCGGGGTCTCGCACTCGGTCCTTGCTGCGAGAACCGTCTGCAGGACCTCTCGCTTGAACTTCTCAAACATCTCCAGCCACTCGCCTGCCGCTGGTGGCTGCGAGTGACCTGAGTCAGAACCATTTCCTCCATCTCCTGTCATCGAAACCAGCTTGGGATTTTCTTTCACCGTCTACGGTCCACGCTCACCGCACCAAAAATGTTGAAACCAGCAACTGGTCTCTTGAGTTCGGACCCACTGGGGGTGTAGCCGATGCTTATTTCTCCCTCACTAGACTCTCTTGACGGTGGATGCTGGAAACGGAATAGACCCAAGGCTGAAGCGAGGAGGTCCCGCCACACACCCGGAAGATCTTAGAGAGCTTCCCCTCCCAAACCAAAGCTCAACCGGGCACCTTGGAGGGCACTGGCTGCCAACCAAAACTAGCCTAGAGGAGAGGATTCTCTAAAATCGGATCTCCTCCAAGGTGCCCTTAAGGGTCTATTTATAGTTTTCCTAGGCTGGTCTGTAAATAGCCTGGCTCCGCCTTTTAATTCTACTAACCGCACCCCAAATTGGTCTGCTAATAGCCTAACTCCGCTGTTCCGAGGGGCTATTTGCAGCCCACCAGGGGTATCCTGGTCATTTTCCCCTCACACCCATTTGGGCGAATTGTCCGTGAGGGCACCATTCGCTGGGCACCCGCCTGTCTGGACGAATGCCCACGCTTCTGGGCGAGTGGTCCCCTGGCTGGGCGAATGCTCTCACTTCTGGGCGAGTGGTCCGTGAGGGCACCACTCGCCTAGCGTCTTCTTTCCTATAGCTTACCTCCACCATCTTGAGGGCATTTTTACCTCACTTAGCCTGGGCGAGTGACCTGGCGAATGATCCGGACGACCCAGGTTTCGCCAGTTGGCTGGGGGGGCCCACTCGGCGAATACGGGTTGTACACTTTGGACTCTTCGTACCACTCCATCCTCAGCTACGGGGGAGACACCATTCAAATTATCCCATGGCTCAGAAGCTGTTGTTCCTGTAGAATTTGAGGTGGTCACTCCAAGAGTTGTATATGCAAAGGAGGGAGGAGAAGCGTGGATAGATGAAAATGATGAGGCTATCAAGTATGGCTTGGATCTGATCGAAGAGCTTCAGGATGAGGCAACCATCAGACAAGAAGAAGTTAAAAGGAGAATGACGAAGTACTTTGACAAGAATGTTAGGGTAAAACATTTTGCAGTCGGAGTCGTTGTGCTAAAGAAAGTTGATGCAGCAGCCAGAGCAGGCAACGTTGGGAAGTTGAATCCTAATTGGGCTGGACCTTTCATCATCAAGGAAGTACTAAAAAGTGGGGCTTACCGCCTCCAGACGAGTGAAGGAGAAGACATCTCACGCACCTGGAGCGGTGACGATCTCAAACGGTTCTATCCTTAAAATGTCCTCTTTACTTTCCTGCATTTTTTTTGGATATTTTAATGAGAAGCCCTATACTGACACTTCTCCATGTCTGATGTTTCTTTTTTACACTTTCTTATATATCAACCTCATTGAACCGCGGAGACATCGCCAAGTTCTGCTCGAACTCCCTCGGATTGTAGTCATTAGCGTAAAACCACGAAGATCATGTGTAGCGGGGAGTTTTCGCACACGTGTAGTGGTAGCTTGCCAATTCCCGTGCGGTGGTCTTCAGAACCTTGGATCCCGGCTGATATCCGACACACCCCTGCATCAAGGGAGGTCTAGGTGAATGTTGGCTCTATCATGCCCCGAGAGGGATATAGTTACAGCTTTGATGATCTTTCTGAGGAAAGCAATGTCGGTATAGCCCCCGCGGCATAACCACACCTGCTCAACTGATTATCTTAGTCTGTGACCATCGAATACTCCTAGGTACTCTCAAGCGATGCCTAAGCGGGACCCACAACTGAGTTGATCTCTCTGAGGAAAGCAATGTTCGCCGCCTAGGCCCACCTGCCCAATTGAACAACTCGGCTTGTAGCCCTAGGCAAGAGAGCAGTTGAGTCGCTTACAACCCTTATGACCACTTGAGGAAAGCAATGTTCGCCGCCTAGGCCCACCTGCCCACTTGGTCATCTGGGTCTGTACCTGTCTTTTCTTTATTTCTACAGCTCTTATGACCACTTGAGGAAAGCAATGTTCGCCGCCTAGGCCCACCTGCCCACTTGGTTATCTGAGTCTGTAACCATCTCTTGTTACACTACAGGGAATTATCTCATCATATATGGTCACTCTAGACCATTTGGGAGAAAAAACAGGATTTTTATAGATGCATCATGCGGTCTGGTTGTCAGACCGGACGGTTTGGAATAAGCAGGTACTAGATGCATCATGCGGTCTGGTTGTCAGACCGGACGGTTTGGAATAAGCAGGTACTAGATGCATCATGCGGTCTGGTTGTCAGACCGGACGGTTTGGAATAAGCAGGTACTAGATGCATCATGCGGTCTGGTTATCAGACCGGACAGTTTGGAATAAGCAGGTACTAGATACATCATGCGGTTTGGTTGTCAGACCGGACGATTTGAAACAAGCGAGATATTATAAAATGTCACAAGGCAAATATCAAAGGATCAAGCATAATCCTGATCGGTCGATCTCATCATTTGGTTTATGAACCTATCATCTTTATGGGTTTCAATTCGATCCGTTCGGTTAATAACGGACTCTACACAATCAGGCAATTATGATTCTCATTGCAAGTATCAAGCTATTAAGCCGCTCAAAGTATGTATAACCCGCGCGGATTTATCATTCGATGATATATCACATAAGTTGTTCAGGTTAAATATGAATCGCGCGGCCTACTGATGAATAGTAAATATACGCATTTTTCTATATAATTTTTAGTATAATTTTAATTAGATTTCTAAATAATATATGTAAATTAACGAATAAAATGTTTGTTTTTGTTATTTTTGTTTTTAACTTAGTTTTATTTTCATTTTGTAAAGTTTCTGTAATTTTGTTAAGTCACGCCCTAGGTCACGCCCGTGTCCAAGGGCGTGTTCACTAATCCCTAACATTTTCTTTTCTCTGTCCTTTTTCCAACTCAAACATCAAGTCACGCCCTCGGTCACGCCCGTGACCGAGGCCGTGTACCTCGGTCACGCCCGTGACCGAGGCCGTGTACCATGGTCACGCCCGTGTTGGATATCCATCCCAGATTCCAGCCACTTGAAGCATTTCATCCAAAAAATCAAAGTCACGACCGTGACATTTCAGACACGCCCGTGACCCTCAATTCTTTCCAGAAGAACAAAGGACACGCCGCCCGTCACGCCCAGCAGCCGACAGCACAATGCCGACATCGAACACGCCCGTGTTCCCTGGAACACGCCCGTGTACTTCCAAGTCGCCGGTCAAGCCTTCCAGATGCCCGCCTGGATCCAGCTGTTCTGGCTATTCGCACCCCAAGCCGTGTCACGCCCTCAGACACGCTCGTGTCCGAGGGCGTGTAATCCAAAATTTTTTTCTATAAATAGCCAGATTCAGCTGAGTGCAAGGGTTCAAAATTTTGGGAGCTTCTCTTAAGGTTTTGTTCCATTTTGCTGATTTTTGGTGTTTTGTAATTTTTGTAATTTTGCACTCTCTCTCTAGTTTTGTAACCCCTTTTTTGATGGAAATAAATTAAGCTTGTAATTATTGTCTCTCTTTGTTTTAGTGTGTGCGTGTTCTCTTTTTGTTCTTTTCTTTTTATTTTTGGTTTTATGTAATTTTGTAATTTTTGTTAAGTTGTCATTTTAATTTGGGTGTGTGTGTATGAGTGTAATTTTCTTATTTTTAGCTTTGTTGTAATTTTTAGATGATTTCATATTAGTGTGTGTGAGTGTAGGAGTTTAAATAGTTTTTTTTGTTTTGTTTTGATTTGGTGTTTTTACTTTCTTTTTGCTTTTTTTGTAAGTGTGTGTGTGTGTATGGGAGTAGATTTTCTTTTCTTTTTAACTTAGTTTCATTATTGTTGTGTGTGTGAGTGTATGAGTTTAGATTTGTTTTATTTTAATTAGATTTCATTAACGTAGAGTGGGTGTGTGTATGAGTATAAAGTTTGCGCCTTTTTTGTAATCGAATAGTTTCCATTTCCGTCACGCATTTATTTCCCGCCTATCCGTTTGGATAGGACTTGCTCACGCATTTATTTCCCGCCTATCCGTTTGGATAGGACTTGCTCACGCATTTATTTCCCGCCTATCCGTTTGGATAAGACTTGCTCACGCATTTATTTCCCGCCTATCCGTTTGGATAGGACTTGCTCACGCATTTATTTCCCCTCTACCTATTTGGGTAGGGATCGCATTTCTTCAATTTCTGCAATTTACAGCTTTCATTTTAATTCCGTAGAGTGCGTGAGTTTTCAATTAGTGCGTCTTTTATTTTTTATATATTTGCTTTTTGCTTAATTCCGCTACCCGCTCAATCGCTTATTATCGCCGTAGTTATCATTATCGTTTTATAAAACCCTAAAAAATTCTAAGCAAAACTACTTTTTAAATTAACGTTTTCGTTCTTTTTCTTTTCATCGCTTTTCTTGGTTTTTGCTAAACGCACACCAAGCCCGCGATATTTATCATTTTCGTCACTAGCTTTTCTATAAAATCATAAAAATCAATTTCAAACTCTTTTCGATAAAATAATAGCGCGTTCCTAAGAAGTAGAAATAATCGATACGACCTTGGAAAAATACGACCTTGATATTTCAAAAGAAATATCCTATACTACTATCGATAAGGTCCACTTGCCTTTATTGATTTTAGTCCGGATAATTACATAAACCCAAAAGCTTTCTCTAAAGCACTTTTTAAAACTCTCTTTTAAAAACACTAAAAAATTTGTTGCAACACCTCTTTGGTTGTTGCAACTAGCTCAAGGTAAAAGAAGTTTTAAAACGCTCTCAAAGAATTGTTGCAACTACTCAAAAAATTGTTGCAACAATATTTTCAAAAAGCTTTCAATTTTAATTTCAACATAAAGCCCTTTTTCAATCTTTTCTACTTAGCTTTTGGCGACGCGGCCAAAGAGTAATCTTCGATATTTCGAAAGAGGAAAAAGCCGTTACTTCTATCTTTCGATAGGATAACGGGTAATTCTTCGAAGTAGGATTACTCGCGGGACTCTTCGAAAACGCCGCCGAATTCTAATAAAAGAAGAAAGCAAGGCTTCACACTTAAAAAAAAATAATTTTAACGTACCAAGTTTTTGGCGCCGTTGCCGGGGAGCTGTGTCGTTATTTTGAAATAGGAAACGCTATTAATTTTATCTTATATTTCATCTCTTTTTCTATCTAAAAAACCAAAAACTAAAAAAAATATACTATCTAAGTAAAGAAAAAAAAAATACTTATATTTTTCAATTTTCCTTTTTTACATATATTTTCGAATATAGCTACATATATTTTCATATAAAAGCCCCACAAAAATCAAACCCAAAAAAAAAATATATTTATATATTTTACTTAAGTAAAGAAAAACCAAAAAAAATATATTATTCTCTTTTACTTTCTTTCCTTTCTTTTTCATCTTTGTAAAAATATTACTAAAACAAAAACATCAAAAAAATCTATAAAAGAAAAAAAAAAACTCTTCAAAAAATTAATTAAAAAAATAGTGTATGACCCGAGGCGAATCTTCGGATAATCCAATATTACCTTTTGATCCCGAAATCGAGCGCACGCTTCACGAGCGCCGCCGATCTCATAATCAAAATCTACAAATAGATCCCGAAGAATCCGTCGGCGATATACATATAGGCGTGATGGGCGATCCTAATCTAAATGCGGCCCCACAACGGACCATGGCCTATTATGCTAGGCCAAATTTAGAGGATACAGGATCGAGCGTCACCCGCCCCGCGGTAGCTAATAATAATTTCGAAATCAAATCCAGTATAATCCAAATGGTACAACAGTCGATTCAGTTCGACGGTTTGCCAGATGAGGACCCAAACCAACACCTTAATAATTTTTTAGAAATTTGCGACACCTTCAAGATTAATGGCGTCAGCGATGACGCCATTCGCTTGCGCTTATTTCCCTTTTCCCTGCGGACAAAGGCGAAATCGTGGTTGACTTCTCTTCCGAGAGGGTCCATAACCACGTGGGCCGAATTGACGGAGAATTTTCTAACTAAATATTTTCCTCCGTCAAAAACCGCTAAATTACGCACCGATATCGCATCCTTCATTCAATTCGATTCCGAGTCTCTCTACGAGACTTGGGAACGTTTTGAAGAATATTTGCGTAGGTGTCCTCATCACGCGCTACCAACTTGGCTTCAGGTACAAACGTTCTATAACGGCTTGAATTTCTCAACGAGACAGATGATCGACGCAGCCGCCGGGGGAACGTTAAACAACAAAACCCCGGAGGCCGCTCAAGCTCTGATCGAAGAAATGACCATGAACGCGTACCAATGGAACGTGCCAAGGTCGCGTCCTCCTAAACCGGCTGGTATTTTCGAAGTGGATGCCACTACTCACTTAGCCTCGCAGGTAGAGCGGCTAAGTAAGCAAGTGGCGGAGATGACTGCTTCCTCCTCCACTCCCGCTTGGGCTAATAATGCTAATAATAATAATAATAATAATTTTAATAATCTTAATAATAATAATAATCTTAATAATATTAATAATAATAATAATTTATGCGAGGAATCGGTGGATTACGTGGGCAATCAAGTGCGGGCGCCCTTCAACCCATATAGTAATAACTATAACCCGGGTTGGAGGAGCCACCCGAACTTCTCCTGGAGTAACCCAAATAATGCGCAACGCCCTCCACCTGCGATCCCGCAAGGATTTCCGCATGGATATCCCCAAGGATTTCAGCAGGGTTTTGCGCCTCCTCCTCCAAAACCTTCTCCGCTCGAGGAGATTTTTGCAAAATACATGGCTTCCAACGACGCAAATATCCGGAATATAACCGGATCGCTAAAAAATTTAGAAATGCAGGTTGGACAGCTTGCAAAAATGGTCTCCGAGCGGCCACTTGGAGCACTACCTGGGAACTCGGAGCAGAACCCGCGTGAAAATGCCCACGCCATTACCTTACGCAGCGGCAAGGAGGTCGACTCCCCATTGCGGGTTGAGCATCAGGTAACTGTTTCGCCTCCGACCCCTGCACCCTCGTCTTTTATTTTATTAGATACGGAAAAAAAATTAGCGCCGGGCGTCTCGAGCCCGCAAATTCCGTACCCAGCAAAACTTAATAAAGAGAAGGAGGACGAACATTACAAAAAGTTTTTACAAATTTTTAAACAAATTCAAATTAACGTCCCCTTCTGCGAGGCACTCTCACAAATGCCGAAATATGCGAAATACCTTAAGGAGCTCCTTTCTAATAAAAAGAAGCTCGAGGGTATTTCGCGTGTTTCCTTAAATGCGGAATGCTCGGCGGTCCTACTTAATAAATTGCCACCGAAACTAAACGACCCGGGAAGGTTTTCCATCCCGTGCCTATTCGGCAATTTATTAATAAAGTACGCTCTAGCGGACCTGGGAGCGAGCATCAATTTGATGCCCTTCTCCCTCTTTAAAAAACTAGATTTGGGTGTTCCCACCCCAACAAAAATGAGCATCCAACTCGCGGATCGCTCGATAAAATATCCTATCGGGGTAGTGGAGGATGTTCTGGTCAAGGTTGACAAGTTTATCTTCCCGGTAGACTTCGTCATCCTCGACATTGAGGAGGACGCAGAGGTACCAATTATCCTCGGTCGCCCTTTCCTCGCGACCTCCCGCGCATTAATTGATGTGAGTAACGGTCGCCTCCTCCTTCGGGTAGGGGACGACGAAGTTACCCTTCTTATTAATCCCTCGATGCGACATTCTTTATCGAACGATGATTCTTGCTTTCACTTAGAATCCGCGTTCGAGGATGAGTGTTCTTCGCTTGCAGAATTACTCGCTTTAAAATTAGACGAACCGGATTTGGCGGACCTCGCCCCTTTGGACGAGCTACCGCCCGATTCGCCTTTCGAATCTTTTAATTCTAAAAGTTTAAAAATAACAATTTCTTACGAAGAACCCCCGGTCTTGGAGCTTAAGCCACTCCCCGACCATTTAAAATACGCTTTTCTCGCCGCGGACTTAAAACTCCCGGTTATTATTTCGTCTTCTTTATCTGATTCGGAAACCTCCGAATTAGTTAAAGTTTTGTCCACGCATCGCCATGCAATTGCATGACAGATTTCCGATATTAGGGGGATAAATCCCTCTTTTTGCACGCACAAAATCTTCTTAGAAGATAATTCCCGCAAAACCATCCAGCCTCAGCGACGACTTAACCCGAATATGCGGGAGGTCGTTAAGGCTGAAGTAATAAAATTAATGGATGCGGGGATTATCTACTCTATATCCGACAGCACGTGGGTTAGTCCCATTCATGTCGTGCCTAAAAAGGGCGGTATAACGGTAGTGGCAAATGAACATAACGAATTAATTCCAACTCGTACTGTTACGGGTTGGAGGGTGTGCATCGATTACCGAAAATTAAATGATACCACCCGCAAAGACCACTTTCCGTTACCGTTTATCGATCAAATTTTGGAGCGACTATCGGGTCATCCTTATTATTGTTTTCTCGATGGTCTATCGGGATTTTTACAAATTCCTATCTCCCCCGAAGACCAGGAGAAAACAACCTTTATGTGCCCCTTCGGTACCTTCGCGTACCGAAGGATGCCATTCGGCCTCTGCAACGCGCCAGCTACATTTCAACGATGTATGATGACGATCTTTGGAGAGCTCGTAGAGGATATTATGGAAGTCTTTATGGATGACTTCTCGGTTTTTGGAAGCTCCTTCCAAAACTGCCTCCAAAATTTAGATCGAGTCCTCCAACGATGCGAAGACACGAACCTGGTTTTAAACTGGGAAAAGTGTAATTTTATGGTTCGAGAAGGCTTAGTTCTCGGCCACAAAATTTCTGAAAGAGGGATGGAGGTCGACAAGGCCAAGGTCGAAATAATTGAAAAACTCCCCGCGCCCTCAAGTATAAAATCAATCCGTAGTTTTCTTGGCCACGCGGGTTTCTATAGGCGGTTTATTCAAAACTTTTCCAAAATAACAAAACCGCTAACCCACCTCCTGGAGAAGGAATCTCCATTTATTTTTGATAACGCGTGCGTAGAGGCATTCAATGCCATAAAAAATAAACTTATCCATTCTCCCATTCTGGTGGCGCCCGATTGGACCCTTCCGTTTGAGATTATGTGCGACGCGAGTGATATAGCAGTAGGGGCCGTATTAGGCCAACGCGTTAATAAATATTTTCATCCTATCTACTACGCGTCCCACACGCTCACGGCCGCACAGGCTAATTATACGACAACGGAAAAGGAACTCCTTGCCGTCGTCTTCGCCATAGATAAGTTTAGGCCCTACGTCACGCTTTCAAAAATTATTATATTTACCGACCACTCCGCCCTAAAATATTTATTAGAAAAAATGGACGCTAAGCCCCGCCTTCTTCGATGGATCCTCCTATTACAAGAATTTGATTTAGAGATCCGCGATAAGAAGGGGGCCGAAAATTTAGCGGCCGACCACCTTTCTCGTTTAGAGCACCCAATCGCGGAAGCGCTCTTCGAACCGGAAATCGATGATCGATTTCCCGAGGAGCGTCTTTTAGCTTTAAATAATTTAAAAACTTCTCCCTCGCCTTGGTTCGCAGACTACGCCAACTATTTAGTTGCGCGGGTGCTCCCGAAAGACTTTTCAAAACAGCAAAAGAAGAAATTCTTTTCTGATTTGAAAAATTACTTTTGGGAGGACCCTTTCTTATTTCGCGTCTGCGCGGACCAAGTCGTGCGGAGATGCGTTTCGAACGAGGAGGGTGCGCAAATTTTGCGGCACTGCCACGAAGGGCCGGCCGGGGGGCATTATCAAGCCAACCGGACCGCGCAGAAGGCGCTGGAGGCGGGCTTTTATTGGCCCGCTCTCTTCAAAGATGCTCACACTTTTGTGAGCGCATGCGATAGCTGTCAACGGTCGGGTAACATCTCTCGTCGCGACGAGATGCCCCAAAATTTTTATTTAGAATGCGAGATTTTCGATTTATGGGGCATAGATTTCATAGGCCCCCTACCTCCTTCATATACAAATCGCTACATTTTAGTGGCGGTCGACTACGTATCTAGGTGGGCGGAAGCGCAAGCTCTCCCCACCAACGATGCGAGAGTCGTCGTCAACTTTCTTAAAAAATTATTTTCTTGCTTCGGTACGCCCCGTGCGATAGTTAGTGATAGGGGTACGCACTTTTGCAACGCCCAGTTTGCAAAAATATTAACCAAATATGGCGTCACGCATAAGCTCGCCACCGCCTATCACCCCCAAACGAGCGGCCAAGTGGAGGTAGTAAATCGGGAAATCAAACGCATATTAGAAAAAACCGTTTCAACTAATAGGAAGGATTGGGCACTTAAATTAGACGACGCGCTGTGGGCATATCGTACGGCGTACAAGACCGCAATCGGTTGTACGCCTTATCGATTAGTCTACGGCAAGGCATGCCATTTGCCCGTAGAATTAGAGCACCGCGCTTTTTGGGCGTTAAAACTCTTAAATCTCGATCATAATTTAACAGCCGAAAACCGGAAATTCCAATTAAACGAACTCGATGAATGGCGTGCGAACGCTTACGAGAGTAATAAATTTTATAAGGAACGCTCGAAATTTTACCACGACCGCAAAATTAAATTTCCAAAATCATTTGCGCCGGGCGATCTCGTCCTCCTATATAACTCACGTCTTCGTCTTTTTCCGGGGAAACTAAAATCCCGTTGGTCCGGCCCCTTTCAAGTGAAAGAGGTTTGGCCATACGGGACCGTCCTTATCACCCACCCGGAAAAAGGCGACTTAAAAGTTAACGGTCACCGACTAAAACTCTACCACGCGGGGGATCAACTGGGAGGGAAGTTAAATTCCATACCCCTCCCCCACCTCTAAAAAGATCGTACCCCGCCAACGAGTCAAGCTACGAGACGGTAAACAAAGCGCTCGTGGGAGGCACCCCCATATTTATCCAATTACGCTCCTTTTTTTTTATAAAAAAAATGACGAAATAAATTTTCATCTCAAAAAAATAAAAACTTAAACAAAAATAATAATAAAAAAAATAAAAATAAATAAAATAAATAATAATAAAATTAATAATTATGCATATTTTAAATTATCATTCCTTTTCAAAAAAGAAACATAAAACAAAATAAAATAATGCAAAAACTTTAAAACAAAAATCAAAAAGAATTTTGGGAATTTTAAGATAAGACAATAGGAAGTTTCTCAAAGTAGGATTACTCGACAGACCCGAGAGGAGATTTTTGTCGATATTTCGAAACGAGAAAACCCCGTTGCTTTTACCTTTTTATTTCTCTTCTTTCTTCCTTGGTTTTTATCTTAAAGTCTTTTCTTTATTTTACCTTATTTTATCTTTCTTAAAATTTAGATATATTTTAAAACATGCATATTAAAAAAAAAAAAAAAAAAAAAAACATATAATATAAATAATAACATAAAAAGATGATAAAAATTTATTTTTATCATACCAAAAAATATATGTTTTTTTACTTCTTGTAGTCGTGTTTTGTACATTTCGAAAAACTAAAACAACCCCCCCCCCCCCCCCCAAAAAAAAAAAAAAAAAAAACAATTTTGTATATATTCGTGGAGTTCCTTTTTTTTTGTAACTATCCTTGTATATATATTTTTCTATTTTGTAATTAAAATCTTCATCTTTTTTTTTGTAAATATTTTCGTTCCTCACACTTACCTTCAACATTGAGGACAATGTTGGTTTTAAGTATGGGGGCGTGTTTTCCCTCTTTTTGTAATTATTTTTGCCCCTCCCATAATAAATCAAAATCCAAAAAAATTGATGAAAAATGTACTTAAAAATTTGTTATAACAAAATTCATTTTGTCATAACACAAAAAATGTTTTTCCTTCTCTCTTTTCTTATCTTTTCCTTTTTTTCTATTAATGTACATATTTTTAACAAAATTAAAAAAATTAAAAAAATATATGATGAAAAAAAATTTTCTTAAAAAAAAAAAAAAAAATAATAATATCAAAAATATTTTGTATGTATTTTTACTTTTCTTAATTTTTGTCTTCCTTTTTTTTTTTAGTATTTATATATGCATTTTGTTATAAAGAAAATAAAAAATATATCATATCTTAAAAAACTTCAAAAAAAAAAAAAGAAAAAAAAAGAAAAAAATGATGAAAAACTTATCAAAAATCCAAAAATAAAATAAAACCCCTACTTAGCTTTTTGTTATTTCCAAGGCTAGGTTAGTTTTATCTTTAAGCGTTTTTCATTATTTATGATTTGCTAAAACAATTTTGTTTATTTCATAGTTTGAAAAATTTAAATCGAGGAATTTTTAGTAGTAAAGAAAATCTTGCGATCTTAATTTAATTTGAGAACAGAATTTTTAGCACTACCTCGGGTTCACCCTAAATAGATTCCTTTTTGTATTATATTGGCACCATCTTTAGATTCAATTATTCTAACTCTAAACTTGTGAAACTTTAGGAATGTTTTTAATCTACTAAACTTGCTCTCAAAAATCTTTTTTTATTAATCTAGAATTTCTCTTGAAACCCCCCTTATAAACACCCCTTAGCTTGGCATAAAAATAATAAAAGTAGGAGTTTTAAAAGAAATCCTGTGTCAATGGGAATAAAGAGATTCCGTAAACACAGACACCCAATATTGTTAAAAGAAATCCCGTGTCAATGGGAATAAAAAAATTAATAATTCCGTAAACACGGGCATTGGGTTAAGTTGAGAAATGATTTCAATTCTCCCGCGTAAACCAATGCTGGGAATCAAAGCAAAGGCCACCAAAAAGGTGGGGTGAGAGGATAAAATCTGTCACCCCTAAATCCAAACACTCTTCTTTTTGCCAAGGCTACCTTTTTTCCCCTACCCCTTAGCCAATAAAATTGTATCTAGATTTTAATTTAAAAAAGTTTGAGAGAGCATAATTAGTAGACTTTATTTATTCTTAAAAACTTTCTAAAAAAAAGGTTATAGTTTTATATAATTCTATTCTAATTAAAAGATACCAAAGACTGCAATAATCGACGCTATTTAGCTAACTTTAGAAGTCTCACTAAAAAATTTTCGCTCTTTTTAAATTACTTTCATAGTTTTGGACTTACCTCTTTAGATACCCTAAATTTATTTCGATCTTACTTTTGATTTAATAAAAACTTTAGTAAATTAGAAATTTTATTAAACGTCTTATAGGTATCCCTTACTTTTGCTCTGGAATAGCAAAAGCTTAAGTATGGGGGTGTTTGATGAATAGTAAATATACGCATTTTTCTATATAATTTTTAGTATAATTTTAATTAGATTTCTAAATAATATATGTAAATTAATGAATAAAATGTTTGTTTTTGTTATTTTTGTTTTTAACTTAGTTTTATTTTCATTTTGTAAAGTTTCTGTAATTTTGTTAAGTCACGCCCTAGGTCACGCCCGTGTCCAAGGGCGTGTTCACTAATCCCTAACATTTTCTTTTCTCTGTCCTTTTTCCAACTCAAACATCAAGTCACGCCCTCGGTCACGCCCGTGACCGAGGCCGTGTACCTCGGTCACGCCCGTGACCGAGGCCGTGTACCATGGTCACGCCCGTGTTGGATATCCATCCCAGATTCCAGCCACTTGAAGCATTTCATCCAAAAAATCAAAGTCACGGCCGTGACATTTCAGACACGCCCGTGACCCTCAATTCCTTCCAGAAGAACAAAGGACACGCCGCCCGTCACGCCCAGCAGCCGACAGCACAATGCCGACATCGAACACGCCCGTGTTCCCTGGAACACGCCCGTGTACTTCCAAGTCGCCGGTCAAGCCTTCCAGATGCCCGCCTGGATCCAGCTGTTCTGGCTATTCGCACCCCAAGCCGTGTCACGCCCTCAGACACGCCCGTGTCCGAGGGCGTGTAATCCAAATTTTTTTTCTATAAATAGCCAGATTCAGCTGAGTGCAAGGGTTCAAAATTTTGGGAGCTTCTCTTAAGGTTTTGTTCCATTTTGCTGATTTTTGGTGTTTTGTAATTTTTGTAATTTTGCACTTTCTCTCTAGTTTTGTAACCCCTTTTTTGATGGAAATAAATTAAGCTTGTAATTATTGTCTCTCTTTGTTTTAGTGTGTGTGTGTTCTCTTTTTGTTCTTTTTCTTTTTATTTTTGGTTTTATGTAATTTTGTAATTTTTGTTAAGTTGTCATTTTAATTTGGGTGTGTGTGTGTATGAGTGTAATTTTCTTATTTTTAGCTTTGTTGTAATTTTTAGATGATTTCATATTAGTGTGTGTGAGTGTAGGAGTTTAAATAGTTTTTTTTGTTTTGTTTTGATTTGGTGTTTTTACTTTCTTTTTGCTTTTTTTGTAAGTGTGTGTGTGTGTGTATGAGAGTAGATTTTCTTTTCTTTTTAACTTAGTTTCATTATTGTTGTGTGTGTGAGTGTATGAGTTTAGATTTGTTTTATTTTAATTAGATTTCATTAACGTAGAGTGGGTGTGTGTATGAGTATAAAGTTTGCGCCTTTTTTGTAATCGAATAGTTTCCATTTCCGTCACGCATTTATTTCCCGCCTATCCGTTTGGATAGGACTTGCTCACGCATTTATTTCCCGCCTATCCGTTTGGATAGGACTTGCTCACGCATTTATTTCCCGCCTATCCGTTTGGATAGGACTTTCTCACGCATTTATTTCCCGCCTATCCGTTTGGATAGGACTTGCTCACGCATTTATTTCCCCTCTACCTATTTGGGTAGGGATCGCATTTCTTCAATTTCTGCAATTTACAGCTTTCATTTTAATTCCGTAGAGTGCGTGAGTTTTCAATTAGTGCGTCTTTTATTTTTTATATATTTGCTTTTTGCTTAATTCCGCTACCCGCTCAATCGCTTATTATCGCCGTAGTTATCATTATCGTTTTATAAAACCCTAAAAAATTCTAAGCAAAACTACTTTTTAAATTAACGTTTTCGTTCTTTTTCTTTTCATCGCTTTTCTTGGTTTTTGCTAAACGCACACCAAGCCCGCGATAGTTATCATTTTCGTCACTAGCTTTTCTATAAAATCATAAAAATCAATTTCAAACTCTTTTCGATAAAATAATAGCGCGTTCCTAAGAAGTAGAAATAATCGATACGACCTTGGAAAAATACGACCTTGATATTTCAAAAGAAATATCCTATACTACTATCGATAAGGTCCACTTGCCTTTATTGATTTTAGTCCGGATAATTACATAAACCCAAAAGCTTTCTCTCTAAAGCACTTTTTAAAACTCTTTTTTAAAAACACTAAAAAATTTGTTGCAACACCTCTTTGGTTGTTGCAACTAGCTCAAGGTAAAAGAAGTTTTAAAACGCTCTTAAAGAATTGTTGCAACTACTCAAAAAATTGTTGCAACAATATTTTCAAAAAGCTTTCAATTTTAATTTCAACATAAAGCCCTTTTTCAATCTTTTCTACTTAGCTTTTGGCGACGCGGCCAAAGAGTAATCTTCGATATTTCGAAAGAGGAAAAGGCCGTTACTTCTATCTTTCGATAGGATAACGGGTAATTCTTCGAAGTAGGATTACTCGCGGGACTCTTCGAAAACGCCGCCGAATTCTAATAAAAGAAGAAAGCAAGGCTTCACACTTAAAAAAAAATAATTTTAACGTATCACCTACCAATGGTCTTCTTATGACTTGGCATTCATTATCCTGTATATAAAGTCAACAATCTGAGTTGTAAGTCGCTTAAGTTAAAATTCTAGCCGCTCGGACTGTTAACTATTCTTATGACTTGACATTCTTTATCCTGTATATAAAGACAACAATCTGAGTTGTAAGTCGCTCGAGTTAAAATGCTGGCCGCTCGACTTGTTGATTGTTCTTATGACTTGACATTCTTTATCCTGGAAAGCAAGTATGCAGAACCTAGTAATAGTCGCGCGGCTTGGTTATGTTCAATTTCCTGGTTATCACAAGGCATCCATAATAAGATGAGGCAAAACTTGGATTTCTGTCCGCTCGATTATATATCCAAACCGCATCGACTACGTGATATAGCATTATAGTTGACACTTTCTCGGGATGAATCAAATGATTATTTAACCGGAATTCTATGAAGATTAGTGTCCTGACCGGTTGAGTTAATAATAAGTCGCACGACTTGGTTAGAAGAGTCAATTATCCGAAGCAGAAAGAGATCGCAAACAATCACAAGTAAGTCGCAGAAAGTAGACAGCTAGACAGGTAAAAACTTTCCATTCCATTATCAAAATATCCTTACATTATGCTTTAAACCGACCGGCTAACAAAATCAAGCCGTTGACTATTCAAAATAAAAAGCAAAATACAACTACTGATTATCCGGCTTGAGTTTCTTAGATGCAGGAGCACTCGAGTGTTCGCTGCCATCAATTGAAACATCAGGGGAATAACCCTCGCTACCCGACGAGGATGAGCTGCTCAGTTCGCCCAACTTGCGCCCGGTCCCTTCGTCAGAGTCGGTGGACTCAGAGTCCGAGCCGCTTCCATCGTCCTTAGCCGCTGCGGGCTCTTCTGCTCCATCATCCTCGTCGTCACTTTCCTCCGAACTAGAGCCATCGAATTTGTTCTTCCCTTTGGCCTTCCGCCTGATCTTCTCTAATTTCTTTTGCAAAGACGGGTAGGCATCGGAAAAGGTAAAATGCTCAAAACCGGCTGCAAGCCCACCGAGCTGTCGCAGGCGGTTAAAAGCATTGTCGATTCCCTCGGCGACATGAGGGAAAAGTTCCTCTTGGTAGACTGGATCGGTCTCATCATACTTTTTCTGCAAACAAAAAGGTAAGGTAAGAGACCGCACGATCTATAAAATTCAGAAGGATGGTCGGCCAGGTGATAACTTAGCAACTCGGCTTCCTTCAGCCGCGCGTTTTCCTTCTTCAATTCGGCAATTTCCTTCTCTAGATGATCATTCGCTCTGATCAACCTTTTGAAGGTCATCCCCATGAAGACATTAGTGATGAGGCTCTCAGCTCCAACCCGCGCGGCCTCCCGGGCAAGCTCCTCCTCGGGGATCTTCCTCAATCGCCTGAAGTTTCGTCGGCCAAACATGGCGATGCTGGCGGCCTCAGCATGCCGGCCTGATTTCTCATTCGCCCAGTGGGGAAGCGCAGTGGAAACCTGGACGCTATCACTGTCCGGGTGCCAGGTCAAGACCGTGCGGCCTTTTAAATCCTTCACCTTGCTGAAGGAGCGGAGGGCGGAGAAGTCGCCCGAGGAAGTCGAATCCTCTCCATCGGATAGCGACGGCTTGTCCTTGCCCTGCCTTTTCCTCCTCTCGCCCTGAGTAAGGATTAAGCCGGCCGGACTGATCAGTTTGTTTTTGGGAACAACGGCCTCAGCTGCAAAAAAGAAGTAAAAGGGTTAGAACGAAAACTCGAACGGTCACCATCAAAGCCGGAGGCGGCTTGAGGGAGAACTTACTATCTTCAGGCCGGACATTCTCCAGCTCGGCGAGCAGCGGAATGTAGTGGCGTACATTAAGCCGCTCATTCACGAGAAGTTGGCAGGTCTCCTCCTCGACCTTGCTGATTGCGATTTGTTGGAAGGCCTCCTCTGGCCGCACTTGCTGGTTCGGGTTCAGTAGGCCAAGTCGGCCTTCGAAAATCAAATACCTCTCCGACCAGGCCGTAACCTTGTTTGCGAGGTTCACCATCTTCAGCCCCCGGCAGCCAAAGTAGAGATGGCCTTTGAACACATTCGACTCGGAGTCCGGGATAGCCCGCACCGAGAATATCTTTCTGAAAAGGTCCATAGAGAAGCGGACTCTCTCAGACCGCAAATAGGAAATGAAGCTGCAAATCCCGGCCATCGAGTTAGGGGAGATTTGGCCGGGGACAACTCCATAATGGTCAAAAACCATGGCGAGCTCGATTGGTATGGGGAACTTGAAGCCGCAATCGAAATGATCGATTGGGATGGCGATTTGGTTCGGGCCAGAAGAATTCATCGCTCATCACGGAGCGGAAGCCGCGCGAGCAGCGGACTGTCAACCATATGCTTCTCAACGAATTCATCCAATTCGGCCTTTGTCAAACGACATTCCTCGAGATCGGCCGAATGAAATGCCAGAGCGGCTTCGGAGCGGGTAGCAGAGGTTTTCGCAGGTCGCTTCGGCTGGCGCTTTGCTCCCATCTTGAAATTCTAGTAAAAAGACCTTCGGAAAGGCGCTACTTATAAGAACGGCTGATCTGCATTTAGCAAAGGTCAAATCGCGGCTAGACCAATCAACCCGCGCGGGTACGTTCCACATGAGACAATCATTAGATCACAAGTACAATTCAAGCAGGCGAGTTAAAAAAGCAACAAAAACAAGCCGCTCGGCTTATAAAGTAATTCGCAGACATCAATCAACATGCGAGAGAAGAGTATAAAGCATATTCAAATATACAGACCGAGCGGTCTGAAAGATAGATCAAATATCATAAAAAACATGATCGAGCAGTTAAAGTTGTCTGAAGGACCGAATAAAAATAATATTACAAATGACCGTCTTAAAACCGCTTATCACTGACGAGTATCACTCGGTGCATCCTCCCTGTGAAGTCGCGCGACATGGTCGCCGATCTGAAGGATAGTTCCTTGCATCTGATTCATGCTGTGATTGAGGTGGTTGATCATGCTATGAAGTCGCGCGACATCCCTTTCTACTCGCGCTGTAGGAATCACGCGATTAGGTAAGGTCGCCGCGGCCTCATTTGCACTGGCAACAGGATGGATCGTCCCAACTACTGGAAGAGTCGAGCCCGTTCCGGCAGCCGGGCGGTGTGATCCACGCCGACCTTCCTCAACAACATTAACAGGGCGACGGCTTCCGCCGGCCTCCCTTGTCAGACGAAGGTACTTCTCCCTGAAGTAAGCGCAATCCCCTTCAAGCTTATGGATCTCTTTCTTTCCTCGATCAAGTCGGGCGGACAGGGCAGCCACCTGGTCTTGATGCACTTTTTCCTGCTCGCGACGCTCTCTCCGTTCAACCTCCAGTGCGGCCCGACTCTCTTTCCTCTCGGCTTCCATCTCAGCCCGCATCACAATCTTTTCCTCCTGAGCCGCTTTCTCCCGTTCCTCAAGGGCCTTCAGCTGCTTCGTAAGGGTTTCGAAGTTCTTTTGAAAACGGTTCATCTCATCCTCCATTCGGGTATCCGGTATAACCGAGGAACTCGGCAAAAGTGGATCAAGTGGAGGGAGGTAATTCACCAGTTCGCCCGGTTTGGGAATGGAATCATGATCATCTGAGAATGAGAAAGAAAGTCAAGAAGGTCGGCCGCATATAACTTCATATAATAGGAGAATTATCAAAAACCGCTCTTTCCAATTTCTCCTCGCTTACAAGCCGCTGCAGTTCGAGTAAAATTCGTGCGGATAGATCGCTTTGCTTGCTCGGTATCGATCTTTCGGCGCTGTTCTCTCCATGATCTCTTGCTTTGCCTCCGCTTGACAGCGGAAAATTGAGCGGCGGAGGGAAAGAAGCTTGGGGACGGGTTCAACAACAAGTCGCACGACTTGTTTCAAGACCTCGTCTTGAAAAAATGAACAGGGTGGTAATCCGCGACTCCTTTACCTTGCAACAGAAGATTGGGTGGCGGCGGTGGCGGTCTGGTAAGCTGGTCCCTTACTTTCTCCGCCTTCACCTGCATGAGCCGAAGCCCGGCCATCACAGAATCTTCAGCGGCCGATATGGTTTTCTCGGTTCTGGTCACAACCTCAGGCAGGACGGCCACCTTAATGCTGGTTGCATCCTCACTCAGGGCGGCCTCTTTCTCTCCAGGCGGATTGGCGGCCTGCAGTTCGGAAGAGGTTCTCAATAAGTCGTCTTGTTTCTGGAGGGAATCCATGTCTCTGATGATCTCACTTACAGAGATGCTGTCCGCGTCGGCTTGGATCTGTTCGTTCGGCTTGGGGGAAGGAGTAATTGCGCCCTCCGAAACTTCTTTCTCGCGCGGCTTATCTTGAAGACTACCCGTTCCCGGTCTCCTGGAAGCCGCCTTGTTTTTGGCCTTTAGGCTCTTCACCTTTTTCAGGATCCTGTCCGCCGTGGACTCATCTTTTTTCCTCTTCTTCGTCGGCTTCAAGCCGGCTTGTTTCGGGGAAACTGGGCTGTCTTCAATGTTCACTATCTGGCCCTGCTGGTCGCTCGGCTTAGGGGAGTCAACTGCTTCTCCTCCTTCGTCTCTTATCTTCAGGTGGAATACGCCAGAAGGAGTGACCTCCACTTTAAAGGAATCGTCTCCATCGCCCTTCGGAACGGCGGCTCCCGAATCTGTCTTGTCCGGAGGAGGGGGCAGGTCGGTTCCCTTCTCAGAAACAGCAGGAGGATTAACTGGGGGTGAGTTCGAGCAACCCGCTTCGTTTCTAGTCGACAAATCGACTGTCAACGCAGGAGGCAGGTCGGCTGGCTTACCCGGAGAGGCAATAGTCACAGTATTGTCGGGCTGGGTCCTCTTTTTCTTCCTCTTCTTATCCTTCGGGCGATCTTCCCCGCGGTCTTTACCGGACTTCTGATGATCTTCGAACTGCGCCATAAGGTCTACCATCTTGATCGGACTGTTTAACCGGAAAGTCCTAACCGCGAGGGGCGAGTAGTGACTCGTAATAGCGTTGAAGTTATGCGTAAATAGAAGCTTCCAGAACATTTATAGCCTACCAGGTCAGATCGGCGCGGTCTCCGGCTAGAACTAATATTTTCAAAATCTCCTCAGAATTTGAAAATATGCGGGGATTATGTTTACCCAGAAGACCGCTTCCGAATAACATTACTCACAGACCGGACGGTCTGCGGATACAAGTCGCCCGGTTCAGGTTTTACAATGTCCATCAACATCAATCCACACAGACTGGGCGGTCTGAGCATTCAGGTCGCCTCCAGAGATTGAAGGTCACCAAGGCCCAAGTCCAAAACGACAGACCGCGGTCTCAAGTCGGAGACCGCTCGGGTTGTGCTTCGAAAGCCATCAGGGTCCAAGTTTAGAAGGCAACCCGCGGTCTCAAGCTGGAGACCGCGCGGGTTACATCTTGAAGGCTTTACAAGGCTCAAGACCAGGCGACAGGCCGCGTTCTCAAGGGCAAGCCGCGGTCTCAAGACGGAGACCGCCCGGATTGTGCCGTGAAGATCAGTAAGGACCAAGTCCAAGTAGACAAGCCGCGGTCTCAAGTCGGAGACCGCCCGGGTGGCATCATCACCTCGGTCACAGCATCTCCAGCCCCTCTACGAGACAGACCGCAAGCGCAAGCCGCCAAGCCGCACGGCTTCTTTCTTTTCTCCTTTCTGTATCTCGTCACCGCCTGCCCGATTCTCCTGTACCCGGGCATGCGGTTATTTTATCCCTGCCCGTTCGGGCAGGCCCCCGAGCCTATAAATAGGGGGCGACAACACTCCCAAGACACGCACACTCGAATCCAGGAGCTCGCTTGTTTGAGCTGCGGTCTCGAGTTTCCCGTCTTGCGAATTATCTGACCGGCCGACTTCTGCTTTCCTGCACTTGTAACCCGCTGTAACCGCTTCTTCTTAATCAAAGGAAAGCCCGTCACAGGAGTGACATTCGCCGTGACGGACGAAGTCTGGCCTTGACCGCTGCTAGCGACCTCATTTTCTCCATCTAAAAAGTAACCGGCAGTCCGCAACCTCCGCTTTCCTTCGGAGGTGCGATTTCAGACTCAACATTCGTCACCATGCTCCAAAGATGGTAAGTGATCATCCTCTTTACCTGCGGAAAGTCTTTCTATACAAGGAACAAGTTCATCAAATTTCACATTAATTGATTCTTCAACTTTTCTAGTTCTTTTATTAAAAATTCTATAAGCTTTACTATTTGAAGAATATCCAAGAAAAGTTCATTCATCACATTTTTCATCAAACTTTCTCAAGTTATCTTTAGTATTTAAAATGAAATATTTACAACCAAAAACATTGAAGTAAGATACGTTAGACTTCTTTTGAAAATAAAGTTCATATGGTGTGTGATTAAGAGATGGGCGAAACATGATTCTATTCATAACATAACATGATGTATTTACGGCTTCGGCCCAAAAGGACTTAGACAATTTATATTCACATAACATAGTGCGTGCCAATTCTTGAAGTGTCATATTCTTTCTTTCTACAACACGTTGTGGTGTGCGTGGTGTGGAAAACTCATGTTTAATACCTAACATATCACAAAAAGATGCAAACTTTTTATTTTCAAATTTTCCTCCATGATCCGAGCGAATGCATTTAATTTTTAAATTACTTTCATTTTGAATACGAGTACATAATTTTGCAAATTCGCAAAACGCATCGGATTTAGAAAAGAGAAATAATGTCCAACAATATCTTGAAAAATCATCTATTAAAACATATGTATAAAATCTACCACCGAGACTTACGGTGCTAACGGGACCAAAAAGATCCATATGAATTAATTGCAAGGGCCTTGTAGTAGAAATGAAATTTTTACTTTTAAAAGAGGATTTAGTAAATTTACTTTTTTGACATGGTGAACAAAGTGAAGGTAAAGTTCCATTTAACCTAGGCAATGCTCTAATTGAATCACTTTTGGCAAGTTTAACAATAAGCTTTGTGCTAGCATGTCCTAGCCGTTTATGTCAAAGTTCTAATTCATCCTTTTTTGTGATAAAACATTTTATTGATGATTTAGAAAGATCATGAAAAAAACAATATAAACATTATGAATTCTTGGTGCAGTTTGTAAAATATCTTTTGTAGTAGGATTGGATATTTTGCATAAATTAGTGGAAGATTCAAATAAAACATCTAATCCTTTATCGCATAATTGGCTAATAGAAATTATATTGTGTTTTAGCCCTTTAACATAAAGAACATTAGATATTGTAAAGGAATCATTACCAACTGTACCACTTCCCATGATCCTTCCTTTTCCGTTATCGCCAAATGTCACGATCCCTCCTTTCTTCTTTTCTAGGCTAAGGAACTTTGCTTTATTGCCCGTCATGTGTGTGGAGCATCCAGAATCCAAGTACCACACGTCTTCATCGTCCTTAGCCTGCCTGCACATCTAGAAAGAAGATGAGAGTAAAGATCCGGATACCCTAGTGGTACCACCCATAGAATAAGTGGAAGCCTTAGGTACTCAGATTTGCTTTAAAGTATTTTGTTTTATTTCCCTGCAAGAATTAGATGTGTGACCTAACCTATAACAGTTTGCACACGAAATAAAGGGGGTTGAGACCCTTTTCTGGAATATTTTTTTGCTGGAAGAAATTGGATTTACAGAAGAAAAATATTTTGAAAAAGAAAATTCAGGCTTTTTGTATGAGGTGCTAGCGCCGACGTTAGCCCTCTCCTCGATATCCGAGCCCAAGTTTTCTAGAACTGTGGCACTGGTTTCCTAAAATCATTTCCAGTGATTTTTGGCTTATTCGAAATTTTTTAATGGCCATGGTGAGATCCTGAACTTGTGCTTTAAGTGAATAATTTTCGTTCACAAGCATGACACACATACTTTCAAAACCTTTTTTATTATTTTTTATTTGAACAAAAGAAGCTTCTAATTTCCTTTCTAATTCTCTCTTCTCTTTTGTAAGAGTTTTGACATGAGAGAGAGCTTTAGAAAGAGAATCTTCAATATCCTTTGCCATCTTAATGGAGTGATCACACTCATGGCAAAACACTTTTCTTTTTTCTAAAACAATCAATTTCTTGGAAAGCTTTTGATTTTCTTTAGTTAAAAATTCATTTTCCCGATTTAATAAAATATTATCTTTCCTATTTTCATCAAAAGCATTGCAAGTTTCAAGAAATTTATTAAAAAGTTCATCATAAGTGGGAGGAGTTATCTCAATGTCGCTAAGAACACTGACATTGTCGTCGTCGTTTCCATGTCCCATGAGGCACATATTTGCTTCCTCATCTTCGCTTGATGAAGACCCGCTTGATTCTTCGGAGGAGTCATCCCATGTTTTTGCTTTTAGCACCTTCCTCTTTTCCTTCCCCTTGTGCCGCTTCTCCTTTTTCTCCTTCAAAAATTTTGGGCACTGGCTCCGAATATGCCCGGTCTTTCTACAATGATAGCATTCTGGTGGAGGTCTTTCTTCTTCATCATCGCTTTCCTTTTCTTTCTTAGAAGATGACCCTTTCCATCTTCCTTCCTTTTGGAAATATTTACAGAAGGTGTTTCTCCTTTCCGGATTTCTCATGAACTTTCAGAAGTTCTTTACCAAGGCTTCATTTGGGAGAGCGGCTGCAGTTGTAAAAGGAGTTGTTGTAAATGCAGGTTTGTAAATGGAGCTCTTGGAAACTGGTTGCTGGAAATGGAGTTCTGTTTGGGTAGTTAGTGTTTGCAAAGTTGTTCAGAACAGAGAACCATTTGGCAAAACAACGGTGACGTTTTATAAATATATTTTATTATATACATTTTTAATTACTTATATATATATAGTTACATTTTCTAATTACTTTTTTTAATATTATTAAATTTTACTGTTTTTGCTATATTATGTAAGCAGTAAAATTAATTAATCCTCCGCCTCCACCGTGCCTGCGCCCGCTGCCTCCGCCATGCCTGCCAATGTTTTTTTTTTAATTTCTCGACGGCGGTGACCTCCAGATGGAGGAGTAGGAGGAAGTGCTGGAGCTTGGCGGAGGCGGAGGAGGAGTGTGATCCGGCGGCAGTGGGTTCATGAAGCAGAAATATGGATCGAGCATCTTCCATCCCCGAGTGGAGGTGCCATGGAACACACCCTGCTTCGTATTGATGGCGACGGGGACGATGCGGTCGGTGAGCTTGGCGAACAGCGCACTGAATCGCAGCAGGAAGGGCTCGCGACAGGTGGTGCCCTCGGGGCAGATGACGAACAACGCGCTGAACGGAGAACTGGAGGTCGGGGTTGGCTCCTGTGCGGGTTCTTCCTCCTCCCAAAACGCGGCAAACTGGAGGTGGGGGCTGGCGGTTGCGTTCGGCGGAATTCCATAAGGAGCTAAACGCGCGCTATTCGATCTGGAGGCGGAAAAACAAATGCATTTCGGGACCGGCGGTTCCGTTTTGATGAAACATACGGACGTAAAAGCCTTACCAAATGAAGCCCAAGAGACTTTCTTCATCATCATCCTCATTCTCTTGGCACTCCTTTGATTTTAGTGTCAACGCCTTCTTCCTTGGCTCCTTGTTGTATTCATCATTTTGGATTTTGAGTTCTACCTCATGGGTTTTGAGATTCCCAATGAGGCTCTCAACTTGGAGCGTTCTTAGATTGTGCGATTCTGAAATGACCGTCACCTTCGGGTTGAATTTTGGAGAAAGAGAATGAAGGATCTTTCTGACCAAGTCGCCATTTGAGAAGGTCTTTCCAAGAGCTTTTGAGACATTCGCGATCTTAGTGAATCGCGTGTACATTCCATCAACATCTTCGCTTTCATCCATTCGGAACTTTTCATATTCCGACTCTAGTTGGAAAAGCTTTGAATCTTTAACCTGCGATGTACCTTCATGAGTAATTTTCAAATGATTCCAAATATCATAAGCAGTAGTACATGCAGAAATTCTATTAAATTCATTTCTATTTAACGCACAAAATAGAGCATTCAACTACCATTTATCCTTAGGTTTTTATAATGTTACTTCTCCAACTACAAATGTAGGAGGAGAGTATTCCTCTTCTACCATATTCCAAACCTCAATATCTAGGGTCATAAGAAAACATCTCATCCTATTTTTCCAATAATTATAATCTGACTCAGTAAATAGTGGAGGTCTACTAATTCCCTGACCCTCAGAAAAAGCGAGATCATAAGACGCCATTATTCCTGGTTTTTAAACCGTTTGAAATAATCTACCTCTGATACCACTTGTTGGATCGATAGACGCCCTTAGAGGGAGGGGGAGGGGTGAATAAGGGAATAAAAATTTTTCTTATAATTTTATGAAAATGACTAAATTGTTTTAAAGTTAACAAGAGAGCAAAATAACAATTTAGTAAAAAGTAATTTGCAATAATAAAATTTACGCCAAATGAGAGAAATCAAGTAAACACAAATAGAGACATGATTGTATTATATGAATAAGTGTTTACATAAATTTGATTTCAATATCGCCAGAAATCGGAGACGTACAAATGTTAATAACTTTTCCTTTTCTATACCGACTTGTATCCCCATATACCGGTTGGCTTTAGCCTATCCTTCCCTGGATACGGCCTCAAGCCGCTCTAGCCAATCCTTCCCCGATTATGGCCTCAAGGACCCCCTAGATCTAATCTCCTAGACCTAGTCGCCAACTCACGCGGCGAATTACACCCTAAGCCGCACAAGGACCTAGTCGCCAACACAAGACGATTTTACTACAAAAATTACAATAATGAAATAAAGTAAATAACAAGAACTCCCTCTATGAGATTTCTGAAGTTGAGGATGAATGATCGCTGTAGCATAAGCGGGGTTGAAGCGATCGTTCTTCGGATGCAGCGTGGGGGCTTCCTTCTCCAGAAATCTTCTTTGGCTTTGAGTGAGAGATGAACTTTCGACAGAGTAGCAGCTCTGGAATTTTGGCACAAGTAATCTCTTTGGAAGCTCTGACCAAAACGAGAGAGGAGTCATCAATTTATAGACCTTGAAGATAGCGCCTGCGGTAGCTCCTAGCGCCTGCGGTAGCGTTCGTGTGGAGCGGTTGCGAAACCGTCGGCGGTGTGGCGTTGTGCGCACGAACTTGAGCTAGCACTAGGCGGTAGCGCTAGCGCCTGCGTTAACCCCTGGCGCTGGCGGTAGTGCTTTAGTTCAGTTTGTTGGTTCCAAGCTGTTTTCTTCCTGTGGAGTATTGCACCTATAGTTCCTGCACACTATAAACACACGACAAGCAAGATCAAATACAATATGAGATTTGTTATTCTCAAACAAAGGGACGTGACACGCATGTCCAACAGGATGTACGAAGGTGCTGGAATGATGAGCTTTATGGGTGGGGGTCGTCGACAAGATGAGGACAGGGAGGAGGGCGGCCGGTTAGGGCTGTGTAGGGCTGAATGGCGATGGGGTAGAGTTTGGGGGGGGGGGGGGGGGGGGGTGTGGAAGGATGTAGGAGGCGACATGGAACCAAAAAGCGGAGGCTGGATTTTCTGTAGAGGGAGGTGGGAGCTGAGAAATGATTCGGAAGAAAACCGTGTTTGATTGTCACCTGAGGGGTGGTTTTCGGCGTCATGGAGGACGGGGAAAGTGGTGGCGAGCTTGGAACTGGACGTCGGAGGCTGTACGGTGTTCCAACGAGGTTGCCAGAGGTTGGGGGAGCAGTGGAAATAGTGGCGGCAAGCAAGCACCCTGCTGGAGTTGGCACTGGGGGATCAAGCTTCAACACCCTAGACGTAGCGACTTCTTCTGCAGAAAACCTAACTCTTGATATCCCTTATTTGCTTTAACTGTATGCGACAAATGGGAATTTAAGTTAATCATCTGACGAGCTTAAACGCACGCTCAGATGATTTAACGTAAATCTCAAAATACAAGTACAAATAAAATAGAAAAATACATAAGCATATGAAAATTCATGACGAACGCGATGAGGGTCTCCGATCGCTAATCCTACGATTCAAAAATCATCGATCTCGTAAATTGCTCAAATTTGGTGCTATAGAGATCCCCCGCTCAAAAACTTTCATCTCCGATGATTGGAGACTATCAGGCCCTGGGTGCATGCCCAATAAGAACTGAAGTAGTTGCATGAACTCTGATGTTGTCACAATCTCGCAGCCTATGGTAACTGTGGTGCCCACTTAAGGCCGTCGTCCACCGAAGCTGCCAAGGGCCCCACACACGAAGTAAGCCACCACATGGATGAATGGTAGAGATGCAATGAAAGCTAGAGGTACAGACAAAGCTCTGATAAAGGTGGGAGCTGATGCTATGGTAAGTGTAGTGTCCACTTAAGGTCGTCGTCCACCGAAGCTGCCAAGGGCCCCATACACGAAGTAAACCTTCACATGGATGAATGATAGGGCTACAATGGAGGCTGGAAGTATGCTAGAACTGCTCGAAGAGCGAGTTGAGATGACTGCAGTTGAAGCTGTGGTAAAGGTGTGCGCTGAAGCTGAAGCTGAAAGGGAAGCTTGAAGGCCTCCAAAACTAGGTGGACACACATATAGAATCAAATCCGCTACATTGAATACAACATGCAGTTTGATATTCCTAGGAATATCAAACTCAAAGAAATTTGACTTAGACTCTCTCATGACAAGTGCATTGATCTATTCACCCAACACTCAAATTCATAGTTGTCCCCAATCAAAACCTCTCAAATAATATGCTAATCATCACCTAATCACCTTATTTGAACATTTCCTCTCTCATGTGATTAGTTGCGCAAGTTTTAAAATATTTATTATTTAATATAACTTTTACGTTAGAGTATGACATGTAAATCATGCAATATATGCAAATGACAAATCATAAACCCAACAGACTCACTAAATGCAGACTCTACATAGCGGTGGATGTCCCTCAAGACGGGTTGTATATTCAGAGATTCTTTTGGCGGGTTGTAGAAATACTCATCAAGTGTGCAACGACACTCAAGCGTCGAAATGAGACATTAACAGTAAGATACGAGCTCATATTGTGCCAAATGTCTCTTAGGAAACCTGACTCATCAGGAGATTCCTCTGGAGGTAGATATAGAAATTCGCTGTAAATGCGACGAATACCAGAAGGTATGCCGAAGACATCAACACCATGGTGTAACTCTGAGATGCGTCGACCGTCTCCAAAAGGTAAAAACCCATCATGCGGCTCTCTAAGAGGCTCAACAAGGTGCTCGTCATAGGACTGGTCATATGGGTGTTGTTCGTCTTGATGATCACTAGTGGGTGTGGTAATCACAACATGGTGGCTAAGCAGCTCTCGACTATCACTCATAGTGAGATTCGGGAGAATAAAAAGAGACTCGACAACATAGCTACTCATGACGAGGTCAATGGGTGGAGTACTCAATGACACATCTATGAACAAGGTAGTAACTCCGTCGACGCATGGGGTAGGGGAAGGACACATCAATATAGGATCACTAAGCCACTCTTACTCACACTCGTCCGGTACCATAAGGTATGCGTCAAACTGAAATGGCAGACAACTCATCAAATGATGTGCCTCTTCGGGGTGAGAAAACTCAGCATCATGTATCCCAGCTTTCGTGTCCAATAGGACAAGAGAAGCCATGATGGTGGCCTCGGGCTAAGGGAGGACTCACGATGGGATGGTCATGGTTGATTCTCGACTAAACCTGGTGGATTGCAAGAACTGCTCGAAGAGCGAGTTGAGATGACTGCTCGACAAACTCTAACTGATGACCGCTCGGTGCCACATAAATCGCAGACCGTTGTCCGAAACAGAGTTTAACAACGGCTGTGACAGGATTGTCATGAATGTCGCTCTTCACCATTAACTTGTCAAAATAATGTCTATACTCAGCAATATACCTGCATCCTTGCCGGAGGGTAAAAATTGCGCGAGGAGGCGAGTGTTATATGACGTTAACAGATACCTGTAACACAATCTCCGCTTCATCTCCACCCAATTGGTGATGAGGCAAAGACATCTCGCACAAGGGCCCTTTTAATGCAATGCCAGTACTCTCTCGCCTAATCTAACAGACGAATGCACACATGCAATCCGTTGAATTAATGATGGCTAACCCTAAACCCTAATGTGTTGCTCATGAGTCACCATGCAAATAATTCTGACATGCAAGTAATTAAATAATATTAATTTTAAAATCTTGTGCAGACATCACAATTGATCAAAAATATCACAATTTAAGTAAGCATATAATAATTGTAATACATGAGAGTGCATTAAAATCAAGTGACGAGCGAATAAGAAATGCACATCTACTGAAAGCGAAATAGTCAAATTATATTTGAGCATAAAATTTCTAGTAATAAAGGACCCATACGATGCGATGAAATGAAAAATGGAAGTAAAAGCTCACAAAGTAATCAATGTTGGTGGTGGAGGGGAGGATCTGGTGGCGGCCGTTGCCTAGAAGGGAGAATGCTACTGTGGAAGCTGACGGGGTCGGGCAGGATTGGGGAAGGGTGGGTGGATGTACGAAGGAGCTAGAAATGGGGGGCTTCAAGGGTATTGGTGGTACATGGAGGGGGGAGGTTGGTCGAGGCTATGTAGGGCTGGACAATGCTCGGAGGGGAGTTTGAGGGGTGTGGAATTGGCTGTGGGTCTGGTGGAGGAGGATGTAGGAGGCTGAAGGGGGCCAAAAAGGCGGCGACTGGAGCTTATGTAGAGGGAGGTGGCAGCTGGGAAATGATTTGGTGGAAAATTGTGGCTAGGTTGTTGCAAGAGGGGTGGCTGTCGGTTTCGGGGAGGACATGTGTACAACCAGTATATCGTCGTGGGTGGAGCCCATTCATACCACATAGGCGGAAGTCAAAGTCAAAGGTCAAAGCAAAGTCAACCAGTATGAGCATCAGAAGGTCATAGGCGAGTATGCGAGTATCTTTTCCATACTCGCCAGGTAAGCGACATCGGTGCCATCTCGCCAAGTGTGCGAGATCCTTCATACTTGCTAGTATGCGAGATCATTCTATAGTCTCCATAGTTGCCAGGTTGGTATATGCAACCTCGCAGGGGGCCGGGTATAGTCGCCTACATACCCCCCCAGGATTTGTCTATAAATAGACCCCCAGGGGTACCATGAATTGCACCTCTTTTGACACTACTTTTGGGAGACAACCAGTGTTCTCTTGAAATCTTGACCCCCCATCCCTCTGCTAGCGAGATACTAGCCAAAAGGTACCTTCCTCGTACCGTGCTCAACCATTTTTGGTTGTGGAGGGGGAGTTTCTCCCAAACTTTCGGGTACGTGACGGGACCTCCCTGCTGAAGCGCCTGAGGTCTGTTTGCAGTTTTTCTCTCTCTTCTTAACTCCGGCCTTCAGATCCGAGTAGCCAGACCGCGGGATAAGTAGCCTCAGTCTGCTCGAGGAATCTAGGAAATTAAAGAGATATTATATCCTTCCTTGTCGGGCAAGAATTCAAATCAGCCCAGAAGTCTTCTTCAGAATATATACAAAGAGAAGAGCAGAGAAGAAAACAATATAGAACAAAGTAAAAGAGAACAGGAAGAACCAGGAAGAGAAAAACAGAGGAGCAAAAAAAGTAGATTTAATATATTATTTATCTTCTTTTTGCTAACTCTTCTTTGCAGATCATATCCATTCTGAGACACCAATCAATATCATTTGCTCAGGATCTTAACTGCAGAAGAAGAAGAGTATTTACAATCAAAAGAAGAAGCCTCCACAAGCTGTCATCAATTCAATCAGACAGGGGGAGCTCTTCATCATCTCCAAAGATCCAATCTCAACAACCAATCAGGATCTCTAGAGTCTTCTTAGAAAAAGAAGAACATCATATTATTTTCCCTTTTCTTTATTCCCCTCTTGTACAGGGTTATAACTCCCTTTAAAAGTTAACTCTCGGTGATAGGGCACCTTAGCAAAAACCTGTGATTTGGTTAGAACACCTGATCAAAAGCTCACTTGGTTTTTGGGCACCTTATCAAAAGCTCATTGGTGTTAGGGCACAAAAATCCTAGTGGATTCCTACAGTGGGTAGAAGAGTAGATGTACCCAGGTTGATTGGGGAACTACTATATTTCTTGTGTCTTCTGGTTTGCTTGTTTTATGTTCTATTTTTTTGCTGTGCTGTGTTGCTGTGCCTTATTAGTGTTTGTTGTTATTACTCACTCAGCACTACACATATATATCATTATTTTGAAACAACCTAAAAAGGAAATTAAGAACTAAACCTCCCTTTCAGGGGGGACGAGGTTCGTCAAGGGAACGGTGCTGTCTCATGGGGGATGGGCCCTGCCAATACTCATAGACCTGCTCGTGATTCCTTCTCGCATGAGGAGTGGCATCTCAGTGAGGCGAGTCTCTAACACGTCTATCAGGAGGTCGTGGAGCATCCCAGGGATCGTACGAAAGATCATCATAACATGGGGGTTGGACCTGACCTCCATGGATGTCTAACTGATCAAATCTAGTGCTAACCCTAGCGATGTCATTTCTAATGACGTCAAACTGGGCTCATACCTGCTCGAATCGATCAAGGACAACTCTTTGAAACTCGGTGGGTGTCATGTCCAAATTCGAACTGGTAGCCCGATCGTCAGTAAGGTTCTAGTCAGACATGGATGAACAGAACAACCTACCACTACGTAGCATATAATGTAGCCCAAGCTGAGGCTCATCATCAAATATTGTCCGAATAGGGTTGCATCATAGAGCACTCATCATCAACATTACCCCTGCATCAAATCCTAGTATGGATGCAATTGAGACAATCCAAATTAATTGGATAGTAAGCAAATAGTTTAAAATAGAAGCTCAAATAGATGTACAGTTGTTCACAATAAACATTAATTGGAAGAGCAAGTGTCAATCCACAAAAAATTGAGACAATCCAAATTAATTGGATAGTAAGCAATTAGTTTAAAATAGAAGCTCAAACAGATGTACAGTTGTTCACAATAAACATTAATTGGAAGAGCAAGTGTCAATCCACAAACAATTGAGGCGCAAAATTAATTTATGCACACGCCGAATATGCCCTGCAAATCAATGGGTTTTCACGAAAACAACATGTATAAAATTGCATCCAACCAAATATAGTCCGAATATACAATAATATAGGAGCAAGAACACCAAACTAAGACTCACACTTGCATATGACAACGGGCTAGAGCATTGGAGATGTCTGAAGGCTGCTGGTCTCTTCCCGGAATAGGTGTCGCGGAGTAGAAACCACTGAGGGTCTCCGGTAGGGTAGGAGAAAGGCTGATCGGCTCTGGGATGGGGGGATTTGGGTTGTGGTGGTTGTGGGAAAGTAGGGGAAGCTCTGGACGGTGGTGTATGAAGGTGGGATGGGGCTGGATGCTACGGAAATGGAGTGGGAAGTGGAGGATTCTGTTGGGCAGAGATGCTGGGGAGGAGAAATGGAGAAGTGGGGGGGGGGGGGGGGGGGGTCGAGGGGGATCACGGTTGGGAGCGGTAACAAGGCTGGTGGTGGAGTGCATGGAATTTGCGTGTTCGGAAGGGGAAATGAGAGGAATTGGTGCTGTAGTTCCAGGAGGCGGCTGTAGGGATCGGCGTGGTGTGGGGAAAGTCATGGCTGCGGTTCCTGGAGGCGGCTGCAGGGATCGGGTGGCTGGGTCGGCGGAAGTCAGCAGGGACAGTAGCCGTAGGATCGACTGAAAGAGAGAGGGAGAGGATCGATGCCCTGGAGTCACACCAGGGAGTCTTTCCTGACGTCGCACCGAGGGAGAAGGAGGACCGATGATTCCGAATAGAAATTTAAAACCTCGATGCCCTCTAAACTGCTGCTTGCGAACCTATATACTAATAACTGAGATAAGGCATCTAGATCGGATGTCTCATAACGTCCGAATCGATCATATGTCAACTTGAAATATAGAAGCAAATACATGAAAATGACTCGGAACGGCCTTCCGTTGACTCAGATTGCCCGAAGGGGTAGCGTATCACCGCCTCCTGCAGGAATACGTGTACGTGGGTCGGCGATCTTCATCACTTTGTTTGAGGGAACTTTCTCATTTTCTGCTGAATGCCAGCAGCCTGCCAAACTGGTTTGGGCACCATTCACACAATTCGGTGCATCGCTTAGATGTCCACGGTTTCATTCGGGTTGATGGTTCAATTTCAAAAAAAAAATCCTCAAACAGAGCCTTAAAATGTTGAGAACCCTTGAGAATTGTTTGTGTTTCTCATATGTGCTCTAGTCTATACTAATAATCTTCATTCTTTTTAATTTAGAAGAATGATATGACATTAATTGATTAAGGCTCGTTTGGCGCGACATTTTTGCTCCGGTGAGTTTAGACAAAAATGCCACCGTCATAAAATATATGTTTCGTATGACAACGGTTATGACCGCCATCAAGAAAAGAAAACTAGTTTTGAACATAAAAATGGATGAAGTTCCTTAGATGAGGTCGGATGTTTACGAATGACGGTTCATAACCACCACCGCTGTGTCAAATGGTGCGTAAGAGTAGTTTTCTTTGAAATGATTTTGATTTCAGGATAAAGCTGAAAATAGAATTTTCGTTTTAGGTTCGACTAAAATATTAGCCTAAGGCTTTATTTGGCACGGCGGTGGCGTTTCTCCCGGCGGGTGCAAACGGAGTTTTCGAACCTGAGGGCGGAGGCGGGGGATCGAAACGGAGCTTTTTGCTCCGTTTCTCATGGCGCGGCGGGTGCAAACGCGGCAAACGCCGCCCGCCATTTGGTTACGCGCCTTGCGGCGCCGCCGCAAACGCCGCCCGCCACCGCCGCACCAAATGAAGCCTAAATGGTGATACTCCCATAGTATTTGGAAAATGTGAGTTCTAGTAGGACTCTTTGGTTGTAAATATTATGATGAACTAGTCAGCACCCGGAAAACAAAACTAGTAAATGATAAACTAGCTTATTAGTTATACTGTGCAGGAGCTGGAATGGTAAAAATGACTGTGTTAGCAGCATAAACTTAAATTAAAATACTGATAAAATTTAAATCAAAACCTAAAGTTGATATTGTAGATTATTTGGTCAGTATTTAGTAATATATATATATGATATTTTAAATGAAGATAATTTTCACAACAACAACAACAACACTCAAGCCTTTATCCCACCATAGTGGGGTCAGCTATATGGATCCTTTGTCGCCATTGCGCCATATCTTTAATCATTGCCTCACTAATGCCTAAGTACATCATATCTTTCCTTATAGTTTCATTCCAAGTCTTTTTGGGTCTACCCCTCCTCTGTTTAACATGTCTAGTGACTAAACTCTCACAACGCCTAACAGGTGCCTCTAATGGTCTCCTATGTACATGTCCGAACCATCTTAAACGAGCTTCTCGCATCTTCTCTACAATTAGCGCCACTCCTGTCTTATCCCTGATACATTCATTCCTAATTTTATCGAGTCTCGTGTGACCACACATCCACCTAAGCATTCTCATCTCCACAACTCCCATTTTTTGCTCATGTACACCATTCACTGCCCAACACTCAGAACCGTAGAACATTGCTGGCCTAATTGCAGTACGGTAAAACTTGCCTTTAAGTTTTAATGGTACTTTACGATCACATAAGATCCCAGACGCGCCTCTCCACTTCAACCAACCTGCTTGGATTCTATGTATCACATCTTTATCTACACCTCCATTTTTTGAATTATCGATCCCAGATATTTAAAGCACTCACTGTGGGAAATATCTTGGTCACCAAATTTAATGACGGAGTCATCCGACCTTCTTGCACTACTAAATTTAAGCTCTATATAGTCCGTCTTTGTCCTGCTCAACCTAAAACCCTTCTTTTCTAAAGTGTCTCGCCAAGATTCAAGTTTCGCGTTTACACCCTCGCGCGTCCCATCGACCTAAACAATATCATCTACAAATAATAAACACCAAGGTATTACTTTTTGGATATGTCTGATGAGCTCATCTAAGATAAGGGCTTAAAGCTGACCCTTGATGTAAGCCAATAGCGATAGGAAATTCCTGTGTTAATCCTCCAGATGTCCTCACCCTGGTCACTGAATTTGTATACATATCTTTGATTACGTCAATGTATGATACATTTACGCCTTTCTTTTCTAAGACTCTCCACAAGACCTCTCTTGGAACCCTATCATAAGCCTTCTCCAGATCGATAAACATATGCAAATCTTTTTGTCTTTCCCAATAGTTGTCAATGAGTTTCCTCAAGAGATGTATAGCTTCCATGGTTGACCTCTCTGACATGAATCCAAATTGATTCTCTGAGATGCTAGTCTTTCGTCTAACTCTTCTCTCTATTACTCGTTCCCATAGTTTCATAGTATGACTCATTAATTTAATTATCCTGTAATTGACATAATTTTATATATCTCCTTTGTTCTTATACAAAGGTATCAAAATATTTTCTCTCCATTGATCTGACATCCTCTTTGTTTTCAGTATCTTATTGAAGAAACTTGTAAGTCATAAAATTCCTTTCCTCCCTAAGCATTTTCATACTTCAATGGGTATATCGTCTGGCCCAACTGCCTTTCCATTTTTCATCTTCTTCAGAGCAAACATTATATGACGGTACGCCAATTGATCATCAGAGAAATTTGTGCACTATTCAAAGGTCAATATTGGCAATCTGATAGTGGTTAAATGTATTGGAATTACACTTTAATTAGCGGCAAACATTATATGACGGTTAATTATTACTAACTAATCAAAATGTCATCTTCCTGGTGATAGTTAGGTACTAAATATATTCAAAAATTCAGATTCATACACCTTTTTTGTTGATTTAACACTTTGAACCGTGAGTCTGGTGCAGCAGTCTTGAAACCTGAGCTCAAACCTATCCAGAGCTAAATATTTTGGATGTTCAATTATCTTCTATGAATGAACTTATAATTAGGCATACTATGGCTTCGTTTGGTGCGGCACTATTCCTGGAAAGTTCCAATGCCGCGCCGTGGCCATCTGGCTGCCCCACAATCAGGCATTCCTCAGAACGCACAAGGCCCAAACCACTGTGGTTTGGTGGAAATGAGAATAATAAGGTAAGTTAATAGAAAACAAACTTGGGTAATTTGGATATGCACACAAAATGTGTGATATTGAAGGATTAAAAAACTAATAGTCCTGAAGTTAACATGGATAGAATGTAGATTTAACAGCTCAGGCAGTCCATTGCTGATATGAAAAAAGGATCCTAATTATCATGGGCAATGAATTACTCCCTGACAGGTAGAGCTGACAGTTCCCATCTTTTTCAGGTTAAAATGGCTGAAGATGCAGTAAAGAGAGTGACAGGCATGAGTCCTATGTTCCCGACCACGTCCGACATATCATCTATTAGCATTCCCTTCGCCGGAAGTCCGTCGGAAGTGTCATCCAATTCCGCCGTTCCCGTACAAGACGATCCGAGCCACTTCTTCGCACCGACCGCTCTCCAAGGAATCAACAAATACCTTCCTGACATCGCCTCTGTCGTTCCGCCGGCCGAGGATTTCGTGCACGGTGCTTTGGGTGTTGGAAAGATGGGGCGGACATCTTCGATACAGCGGGTGGAAAGCTTGGAGCACCTTCAGAAGAGGATCTGCAGGGGCTCTGCTGCGTGTGGCTCCATGCAGTGGGATGCTGCCGGATGGGATACTGAGAGCTCGGGCAGCAAGAATCAAATCTAAAGGATCGAAGAAAGATTTATAAATGTCATTATGTTTATGATTCTTGAGGTATGAACTAGAAACCCTCTCTCTCTCTCTCTGTCTCTCTTTCAAAGGTGCTACATATAACACTTGTTCTCTCTTTTTGCCATTGATGATAATTGTTGTTAACAAGTACATTGATTTTGATTATGTCAATGTGAATTTGTAATTTGTATATGGGCAAGGTATGCGAACTAAATATGAGAAGTAATAATTGTAGAAAATTGAAGCTTATAGCAAAATCCCTCAACGTAAAGCATAAATATTTATATATAGAAATAAATACCCAAACCTCCCTTGAGAGCACCCCTCTTAGTTTCGAAATCACAAAAATCTCCCCTTAAGTTTTCATTGTATCACAAAAATCTCCCCTTAAGTTTTCATTGCATTACAAAAACCTTCCCTTATGTTTTCATTGCATTACACCCATGAACAAAAATACCCCCCCCCCCCCCCCCCCCCCCCCCCCCCCCCCCCCCCCCCCCCCCCCCCCCCCCCGGTAGTGTCCACCGAGGGGGGTATTTTTGTGCATGGATGTTATGAAATGAAAACTTCAGGGGAGGTTTTTGTAATGAAATGAAAACTTAAGGGGAGGTTTTTGTAATTTCGAAACTAAGAGGGGCGCTCTCAATAATTTAGCAAAGTTAGAGGGGAGGTCCCGGTAAATGGCCCTTTATATATATTAGATTGTTACATAAAAGATTAAAATGGTTGCTAGGCAAGACTGGTAAAAGAAAATGCAGCCTTGTTAGTACTTAGAACATATTGAAGTGAGATATTTTCGGGGCATGGTTTGTAATGACATGACAATCAACTTTGATGTATTTTTCTCTTTCATGAAATGTAAAATTGTGCGTAGTATGCAATACAATCTTAGGGTTCATTTGGTTGAGCGGTTGCAGTTGTAAAAGGAGCTGTTGTAAATGCAGGTTTGTAAATGGAGTTGTTGGAAATTTGTTGCTGGAAATGAAGTTCTGTTTGGTTACTCTGTGTTTGCAGAGCTGTTCAGAATAGAGATCCGTTTGGCCAAACAGCGGTGGTGTTTCGTAAAAATTTATTGTTTTTAATTTTTTTTATTAAAGATTTTGTTAAATTATATTCGAAGACTATCTGTAGATAAATTTTTTGGATTTTTTTTGGAAATAATTTAACGCAATATTTTTTTTTACAATTAACTGCCGGTGGTGCTGTGAGCGTTTTGCTCAAACACATACAGGAACCCAAAAAACTCCAAAATACTTGCAAAACTCAAAATATTGAAAACTCGAAATCTCCGACGAGCGACTATGCAGATACTGTCAACACGTTCAATCTCGGTGTAGTTGATCGGTAATGGAGTCACGCAATGCCACCATCTCATCCACCCCTACTCTAATCCCTCTAACATGGTTTTCACTTGAGCCATAACATTCTGTGTTGTTGTGCCATGCCGACCAATGTAGGAAGCCTGATGATCAACAGGAACTCGAGCATTCACATGTGTTCCATCTATAACTCCAATACAGTCTTTAGAGAACGACATGTATCGAGCATCATTGAGTATTGTGGGGGGGGGGGGGGGGGGGGGGGGGGGGGAATATCATTGAAAAGGTGATCTACATGGGTAATGACATCAGAAAATAACCTCTTAATAGCAGTGATACCTTGCAAAAAAAATCTACTTATAGTTTCTGTGGAGTGCATTGGTATATTATGACCTAAAATATGTAATGTAAATGCAAGTACTTCTCGTGGTAGAGTTCTCCTGGATCCTTGCAATCTATACTGTTGTGTGAGGAGTGTTAACAAATCTACAAATATAAGCTTCGACATTCTAAAATAACTGAAAAAATCTACGAGGGTGTCCATCGAGAAGTTCACCCACCCATCTAGACCCTATTTGACTTGATGTCATGCAAGGTATATTTGATAATCCACTGGTACCGGATAACTGAAAATCCACTGATGCTAGAAATTGTTGCCCCATGAGTGCTCTATTACGGTAAAACCAGCCAGCTACTTGTTCCCGAGGCTCCTCATTAGAACTGTCTTCCATCTGAGATAGACATTGTCAATCTGCGGGCATTTTAAATTTAAACAATATATTAAAAATAGATTAACATGAATAAAACATGAAGTTTCACGATTACAACATAACGATCACATAAAACATAAAGTGCGATCACATAACATATAAAGTCCATTGGAGAATAAAAAATAAACCCAATCACATAACAACTACTCTGATCGTTTTTCATAACAAGCAGCCATCTGAGTCGCCGATCCTTTTGAATGCTCATAAAGGTTTCTCGATTATGTTTCTCTCTCAGAAACACGGTGCAGTAGTCATAGAAGTCATAGTTTGAATCAGACATGACCTCTGTCATAGATTCGAGTTCTGCAATAGCATCAGGAATACTGTACAACGAAGAAGAAATCTGAATGCGAGGCTGCTCCGCCATGCAACGCCCTATAATGCGCGATGTTTCAGCTATCTCATCCATCGTCGAACTCCGGGCCCTCTTGTTTGCCATCTTACATTTCCTCATCGGTTTTCTCCTTGTCTCAGCAAAATTTGGTAACTCGTTCATGTTCTGCGTCTCTTCTCCAGCAGACAAGTCATGTTCATCAATTGATTCATGCTCAAAATTTCTAGAATTTGGAGCCCATGCAAGATGTCCAGTTGCTACAACCTGGCTAAACATCATATCCAGCTTCTCTTCTAACTCAGGGGATATACCAGAAAACTGAAACTTTTTTGCATTCGGATGAACCTGACATTGAAATGAAACTGTATTAGCACAATAGTAAAGTAAAATGACCAATCTTTAGAAAAAAAACATACATTTAGGCGTTCTTTCCACCAATCTTCTGAAACAGCAATAGTTTTGCGAATAGGATCCCAGCCCAAACCCGTTTCACAGCCCTTAAGCTCTCGCCATAACTTCCAATCTTTCTTAAGTTGATCCCACTTGTTCTTCATTTGATTTCGATCATACATCTTTCCCGTGTGAGAAAAGAAATTTGTTGTTAGGTTGACCCACCCATCCCTGCTAAAGTGTGTGGTTGGGCGATTACCCAACTCTATTTCTTTCAGGCACAAGTCACAAAAAATCAAAACATCGCTGGCCTCCCTAATTACGCTAACACCACCTTTTTTATGTTTACCCATAATATATAAACTGTATGTAAAGAAACATAAAACCAAATGTAAGTAATCACATACACATCAACATACACATACACTCACTCACAAAACACACACACACACACACCATGCACAAACCCGTTTTACAACAATATTTCTAACAGAATTTACAAAAAAAGGAGATTCGAGGAATTCAGTGACTTGAAGCAAACATCAACATGTACAAACTACAACATACCATGCTTCAAAAATAAGAGAAACTAATCCAAATGCATAAATTATTTACAAACGATAAATGGGTATCTCCAAAAAATGTATAGCAGTAATATATATTGTATTAACCTGTGTAGAGTATTTTATCCCACTTCTACTCCAAAAGTGTGGTAGTCTCAGGAACATACAATATTGTCTCAGGAACAGACAATAATAGTACCAAATGAAGCCAATTTGATACAAAATGAGTAGATTATTGAGATAAATCATAATTAGTGAGGAGGTAATCCACCGTAACACTTGCACGAAATTTATTTTTAGGTTGATACACCTCTATGCAAGCTTCTATTATAAAATAACCTAGATTTTTATAATTGCTACCATTTCTAAAACAAAGTTGAGGGATTTGAGCCCACTTGAATGTGCACAAGCACATACACAATAATCAACACATACTCATCATAAATCAACACATACACATTCACACAACACATTCACACACACATTCACAAACACATTCACACACACATTCACACGCACAACCACATACAATCAAACATAAATAATCACACTAGGAACGCTGGATCTGAGGGGGGGGGGGGGGGGGGGGGGGGGGGGTAGAACAAAAATCAGATGTGGAAATCATCTAACAACAAGAAACATGCGATCCTTACCTCCTCTGCTCGGGTCCGACTAGGGAGGGAGAAGATGAACATGGGGATTCCTAGCGGGATCTGCGCGAGTACCTCGGAGGATGACGAAAGACGCGCGGGAGATGAGAGGCTAGTAAGATTTGTCGCCAGAGAAGATGCCGCCAGAGAAGATGCCGCCGGAGAAGATGTCACCGGAGTAGGATCTGCGGGGGGAAGATGGAAAACGCGATCGACTGGAGTGCTAGGTCTCCGGGCGGGGGCGCGCGATTTTACCATATGCGGCTTTTGCTGGCGGCTCGAAAAAAGAGCGGAAAAACAAACGGAAACAAACCGGGCGTTCCATTTGGGGAAAACGGAATGGGGGTGAAAACGCTAAACCAAATGGAGCCTAGTGTCATGCTAAAGATGGATATGGGTTGTGATGGTGATTCTAAAATGTTTTAGTAGCTTTTTATGGATGAGTCATTTCATGATATTTAGCTTTGGCACTTCGATCTCCCACAAATATACATATACATGTATATACATACATGATACATGTATATACATACATGATACATGTATATACATACATGATACATGTATATACATACATGATACATGTATATACATACATGATACATGTATATACATACATGATACATGTATATACATACATGATACATGTATATACATACATGATACATGTATATACATACATGATACATGTATACAGTTTTAGGGTGTATCCATGTATGTATACATGCAAATATATCAGGCGTGCACAAAAGGCCTGGCAGACTCGGGCTTTTATGTACCCATGCCTCCCTTCCTAAGTGGGGTCTGGGAGGGCATGATGGCCAGGCCCAGACCGGGCCAGGCTCGATTCGGGAATAATATTTCTGGCCTACAACGGCCTTCATGCCATATGCCTGCAACGACATGCATTCCATAGGCCTGCAGGGATGACAACAGGCGCTGCTTGCCATTACTCTTAGAGTTGTGACTATTGGATCCTAGCCTGGCGGGTCAAGCCCAAGCCAGGCTTAGTGCCTGGGCCTGGCCCAGACCGAGCACCAGGCTAGGCATCTGGCCGAAATGAGGGCCTATTTAGGCCCTCAAGGCTTGACATGAGCCTGGGCTAGGCATGCCCGGGCCCAGGTCTAATTGGGCCTTCTCTCTCTCTCTCTATATATATATAAATATGTTAAGGTATATTGTGCATTAATGTCAGGTCTTTAACGGAACCCTAACGGGTCCGTTAAAGCACCCATAACGGGTCGTCGTGGATTTGGGGTTACGCCTATAAATACCCCTGCTGGGGGCAACAGGTAGAGAGTTCCAAACTTGACGCTCACTCGGATTCTTCGAGCGCTCTATCATTCTCGAAGTTTTCTCTCGTGTGCGCCCTAGCCCCCTCTAGCCCCGAGCGGTTCCCACTCCAGTAACGACAGTTTTTGCCGCCTCTCCCTCTTGCGCCTTGACGGTTCCCGTCGATCGAAGGAAGGAGGCCGCCGCCCCATCTCCGCAAGTGAGGGAAGATCGCCGTCGTCGATAAGAAGATCGCCGCCGCTGTCGATAGGAGATCGGTCATTCCTCTTTGCGTGATCTCTTCGACGAGATCTAGCCGTCACCGCTCCTGTGCGTGCTCCACTAGCCAAGGATCTGTCGCCGCCTGCCGTCGATCGACCGTAGGAGGACGAGTCGCCGCTCTTCTCTGTCGTCTCTGCCGATCCAGTTGCGCCAGTACAGTGCAGCACCGCCGCCACTACCGCTGCTTTGCCGCCCCCATCGACGAAGGAGGAAGTCGTTTTCCCGCGCGTTCGTCGAACGGAGTTCGTCGGTTCGTCGATCTCCTGTGCGTTCGTCGATCTCCCGCGCGTTCGTCGAACGGAGTTCGTCGGTTCGTCGATCTCCCGCCCGTTCGTCGAACGGAGTTCGCCAGTTCGTCGATCTGTGATGCTGCTCCCAGATCTTCGTCGATCGTTGCCATTCGTCGATCGGGGCCATTCGTCGTTCGTCGATCGCCCGTTCGTTGTTCGGAGTTCGTCGATCGCCCGTTCGACGCTTTTGCTGCAATTCAGTATTTTATACACTGCAGATCCAGTGCTTCAGATGACCTTGCTTCCGAAGAACAACAGTCTCTCCTCTCCTGTGCCGATGATCAAATTGGAGAAGTTCTCCCATTCTGAGTTCAGTGCCTGGAAGCGGAACACCCAGTTCAGTATGAAATACCTGAATGTATTTTATACACTGCAGATTGATTTCGCAGACTTCCAAGGAGGAGATGAAGAGACTCAGTGGACCAGCGATGAAAATTTCTGTCGTGATTATCTTCTCAACTGTCTCTCCAATTCACTAGCCGAGACGTTTGGGAAGCTGAAGACAACCAAGGAGATCTGGAATGCGCTGGAAGATCAGTTCAAGGAGGAGGAGAATATGTCTAAGATGCATCTGGTGGACAAGTTCATGAGATTCACTTTCTCCGAGGACATGGACATCCTACCCCAGATTGCAGACCTGAAGAATCTGGTGGCAAAGCTCAACAGTGAGAACGTCCCTCTGCCATATGGGTTCGTTGCTGGTGCCATCATTTTCAAGCTCCCCTCAGCGTGGTACTCTTTCAAGACGGAGATGTATATGAAGAAGACTCAGGTCAGTCTGAAAGACCTCAAGCGGTTTATCTGCATTGAGGACGAGAATCGGACTAGGCATGCAATGGAGGTGGTGAGCAAGCATCAATCTGCTGCTAATATGATCACACACCCAAAACGGAAGCCTAAATCTGATCGGACTCGACCTCCCTCTAGTGCACCCGCAGTAGTAGACACCAGCAAGAAGATAAAGAAGTTCAAGGGCAAGTGCTACAACTGCAACAAGTGGGGTCACTGCGCTTCTGACTGCAGGCAACCCAAGAAGCCCGATGCCAACCCACCAAAACCTGATAATAGAGCTCATATGCTCCATCAGACTGCGCCCTCCCACTTTGTTGCCATGGTTGGGAAAGGTCAGGCCAGTGCTGATTGGTGGTTGGATTCAGGGGCGACCTACCACGTCTGCAACAATTCCGCTCTGCTGAAGGATGCCACTCCAGTCTCTGAGTCAGTTACAGTTGCAAATGGAGCCACTGATGAGGTACTCTAGACAGGGACTGTGGATCTGCTACTCTCATCAGGTACGCATTTAATTTTGAAAGATGTTAAATTCATTCCTACATTAGCTGCTAATTTAATCTTGATTAGTCTGTTAAGCGATGCGGGTATGTCTTTTAACATTAGTGGTGGTAGGGTGACTCTTATGATTAACTCTCATTATTTTGGTTGTGCTTACGTTCTAAATGTGATGTATAGGCTGAGTCTAGCAAACGAAGTAGTCAATCATGTTAGTTCAAATCTCATAGATCCTAAGACTTTACATGCAATACTAGGACACGTGAACTATAGAAAACTACTTCTGCTAGCTAAAACTCACAACATCCCCTTAGACACTAAAACTAAATTTGACAAATGTGAGATATGTGCTCAAACTAAGATAACTAGAACACCATTAAGTCAGGTGTCTAGGAGTACACGTTTACTAGAGTTGATACACTCCGACATTTGTGACTATAAAAGTTGTCACACGTGGTGGTCGGAAGTACCTGATAACTTTTATCGACGACTTCTCTAGATATACTCACATTTATCTCTTAAAATCCAAAGATAAAGCTTTTGAAAAATTTCAAATTTTCAAAAATAGGGTTGAGAATCAATTGAATTTGAAAATTAAAAGACTTAGGAGTGATCGAGGAGGCTAGTACGTCTCGGGTGAGTTTATGGATTTTCTTGTCAGCAATGACATAATTCCTGAAACCACTGCCCCTTATTCGCCCAAGTCCAAACGGTATTGCCGAGCGGAAAAATTGAACTTTAACAGAAATGTTGAATTCTATGTTGTTGACTGCCGGTATGCCTGCAACTTATTGGGGAGAAGCAGCCCTCGCGTCGAATCACATCCTAAACATGGTTCCTCATGCTAAATTAAAGCAAACCCCGTATGAGCTTTGGTTTAAGAGACTGCCCAGATTTGATAATCTAAAAACCTGGGGTTGTATCGCCTATGTTAGGATACCTGACATAAGGAGATCTAAGATAGGACCTAAGACGAACACTTGTGTATTCTTAGGATGTGCGGTGGATAGTGCTGCAGACCGATTTCTAGATCTCTCTACCAACTCGGTCATTGAGTCTAGAGATGTTGTGTTCTTTGAGGACAAGTTTCTTAGAGATAAGAACCTGACTCTTCCAGGTCTGCTAGACACCAGTTCTGATACCTAGTTGGGACGGAACTACGACTCCCTGACACTGAGCCAGTTCACACTAGTGCCCTAAAGTCCACTAGGCTATATAATAGGGAACGAGTTCCAAAAAGCTTCGGTACAGACTTTGTGACTTACCACGTTGAAGCAGATCCATCTACCTATAAGGAAGCGATGCGATCCAGAGATTCCCTGTTATGGAGAAGCCATTGATGATGAGATGAATTCTCTCATGGAGAAACAAACTTGGACATTAGTTGACCTGCCCAACGGAGCTAAAACCATTGGGAGCAAGTGGGTTCTTAAGAAGAAACTGAATTCAGATGGGAGTATCGTCAAGTACAAAGCACGTCTAGTTGCTAAAGGCTTCACTCAAGTGAGTGGAATAGACTACTTTGATACATACTCACCTGTTTGTCACACTGCAACGATCAGGGTTCTTCTTGCTATCGCATCTATTGAACGCTTCTTCGTTCATCAGATGGACGTAAAGACTGCATTTCTAAATGGAGATCTTTCTGAGGAGATCTACATGCGTCAACCTGAAGGGTTCGTCGTAGAAGGTCTAGAAAACAAGGTCTGTAAGTTGATTAAGTCACTCTACGGATTGAAGCAAGCACCGAAGCTATGACACGAGACGTTTGACACTTGCGTAAAAGGCCTGAATTTTTAATCCAACCTTTCAGATAAATGTCTGTACATACGGACAAGTCCAAATTCCATCGCTATAATCTGCTTGTATGTTGATGACATGCTAATTCTGGGTACTGATCAGTCTGAGGTGGAAGACTTTAAGGTTACCTTGAAGTCAAAATTTAGCATGACTGACTTAGGTGTGGTGAAAACCATCCTAGGAATGGAAGTGAACTTTACGAATAAGGGTATCACCCTCAACCAGAGTCACTACATCAGAACTCTACTAGAGAAGTGGGGTTATGATAAGTGCAGGAAGATTGAGACTCCATACGACTATAATAATAGACTGAAACCTCACGACGGTTCACCTATTAGACAGTTGGATTACTCCAAACTTATTGGCAGTCTAATGTACGCTACTACCTGCACTAGACCCGACATAGCCTTTACGGTCGGCATGTTGAGTAGATTCACTAGTAACCCTGGAAAGGACCACTGGGACGCCTTGGAAAGGCTAATGCGATACTTAAAGTATACTGAATAGTATGCTTTATGTTACAGTGGACACCCTCCTGTGCTTGAAGGGTACTCTGATGCCTCCTGGTGCTCAGATATTGGTGATAGTAGGTCCACTAGTGGTTATGTGTTTACTCTAGGAGGAGCCGCAGTAGCTTGGAAATCTAAGAGGCAAACATGTATAACACTATCCTCTATGGAATCCGAACTCTATGCTCTTACTTCAGCTGCCGAAGAAGCAGAGTGGGTTAGAGATTTGGTTATGGATATTCCAATGACGAGTCTAAAAATGAACTCTATCTCGATATTTTGTGACAATCAAGCCACAAAAACCATTGCAACTAATTCACTGTTCAATGGCAAGCGAAGGAAACTACGGATGAAACAGGCCTGGTTGACCTATCTCAACAGTCAAGGGATCATTTCCCTCTTGGACGTGAGATCAAAAGATAATGTAGCAGATGTCCTTACCAAGGGCTTATGCAAGGTTCTTACATCTAAAACATCGGGGGCTATGAGATTAAAGTCTATTTAGTGGGACTTAATACCTATGTTTGTTTAAGATTTTAGAACCGAGTCTGTCTACATTCACGCATCTAGACTGAGTACACTGAAGTGTTCCAGATGCTACTTGATGAAAGCCTGAGATTGTTTAGTTGCTAGTCATTCCAAACTTGATGACTTACACAACTATTTCTTTTCAAAGACTGAATTGGGTATCATTCCAAAGAGGAATACTGAAGTTACTGTTTGTGCCCTGATATCAGGATTATTCATCATATCATTCCAAATCTGATGATATAATGGTCATAGGTTGTTGTATCATTCCAAACTTGATGGTATGACATACTTGTGAAATGTTTTAATAATAATTCTGATAATCGAAGGAATATAGCTTGGTTCTATGAAACCAGATCTTCAAATTTTATGTAAATTAGATAGAGATGCGGACATGTGAGTCTTTTTTCCTAGTTAGAGTATTATGTTCTAAATTGTTAGAACTAATCACTTTACTTTTGATATGCATATGCATGGATTCATTGAGTTTTGTTCTCATGACATTCTAATGTTTAAATGCAAATCAATTGAAGTCTGGAGGAGAGAAAGTGGATTTCGACATGGATGAAGATGATCTGCTGTTTGAGTAGACCGACCCATCACCAGTTTTGAGTTTTGCTTCAGATTACTGTTCTTGCTTTTGCTTTTGCATGTTTGGAACCTGTTTGAGTTTAGACGTTTGCTCTAAAACTCTTGTTGTTTTAATCTGAAATTCATTCTGTCGTTATCTAACTTATGTGTTTTGTTTAACCTGTTATGTGAATCAATTTCTACAATATAGGAGGAGAATGTTAAGGTATATTGTGTATTACTGTAGGGTCTTTAACGGAACCCTAACGGGTCCGTTAAAGCATCCATAACGGGTCGTCGGGGATTTAGGGTTACGCCTATAAATACCCCTGCTGGGGGCAACGGGTAGAGAGTTCCAAACTTCACGCTCACTCGGATGCTTCGAGCGCTCTATCAATATATATATTGCATTTGCGTGGACAAGGGGATTGCGAGCGACGGGAGCACCGTTATGCACTGGCGAAACCCGTACGCCTGAGAACAAGCGCGTATGGCGAGATACTGTCGTGGCTAGGGTACTTCCGCGGGCGAGATACTATCATGATCGGGGCACTGTCACTATTAATGGAGGAGCTTCTTTAAGTAGAACTCCATCCTCATCATCATTGTAATATGGCTCGACACGGTAAATTTAGAGATTTGGTGCAAGAATCGAAGATTTGTAGTAATACATTGAGGTATGACTACAATCAAACTAAGAGATGGATTTGTAGTAAACATCAAACAAAAACCATCAAATTTAAAATTTGACGTGCACAAATATTGAATATAGACCGTAGATACATGAAGATGAATCCAAATAACACATTGACTAAGGCTCTGTTTGAGTCAGCTGATGTTGATGAAAAAGCTGTTGATCGAATTTAGTTGATCAAATAGAGCTGTCAGAAAAGTAGTGATAAGAAAGCTGCAGAATGTTTGAGGAGACTGTGTATAAGTGCTGATCGAAGAAAGCTGCGGCTCTTCCTTTGAAAGAACAACTGTTTGAAAACTGTTTTAAAAAAATAATAAAAACATTAAAATGTATATTGTTCTTAAGCAAAATCAAACATATAATACACGAATAAAATCTGGAGAATGAAATTAAACAACACAAATTAAAAGAATGATTCTAATTCCATAACCCCCAACAGAAAGAATTTCACAAACTCTCACCACCTTCAACACAACTACTGAAAGAGGAGTTCTTCCTCCAAGACTCGCCAGAGATCCTATCTTCTTCCCTTGTGAGAACTATTTTATCCGGCTTACTATTCCTGAATGATTTCCGTATCGGCTCGTCCTAAGATCCTATTTTCTTCCCTTTCTGAACGATGACGGTATATGATCCTTCATCCGCAGGCACAAACTCAGCCTTATAGTTCACGTCCCAACCCAACCCAACAAAATCCAAGAGAGTTTCCCCTGCATGCATTTTATGCGACGTTGCTATAAAATCAAAATTTGAGAAATGACAAATGCTTATAAACTCATGAATTCGCATTCGCAAGTACCTCATGCGTAGAGATTTCAATTGTTCCAGAAGAAGATTTGATGGACAGTTCTAACACCATCCCTTCTTCCCTGGAAAACTCACAGGTACAAAGGAACGAGAGGAGAAGAAGATTTCTTCACCTGGGAATTCCAATCTCGCTGGGAATCGACTTCTCAATCGGAGACGCGCTTCACACGGGAAGGCATCCCACATAGGGAGAAGGCGCATGAAGAAATCACGAAGGGGAGAAGAGGGCACCGAGGGTTTTAGGAATCGCGAAGGGGAGAGCTTTGAGAGGAATCCACGAGTTAGTAGTAATATATTGAGGTATGACTAAAATCAAAGGAAGAGCCGCATATATGTTGAATATAGAGTGTAGACATCTGAAAAGCAAAGCCGCATATGTGTTGAATATAGACAATAGATACCTGAAAAGTAAATCTGAATAAGACATTGGCTTTGCAACACATGCTCTTGCCATGCTAACTTGAATCAATGCATGCAATTATAAATTCGTGGAGACTGTAGTAGATGCAATAAAAAGAAACAAATGCAACAAAAAGGCAATGAAAAGAAACTATTTGCAACCAATGAAGTGGAGGATAAAAATGAAATGGGTATTATGGAAAGCAGAGGATTGGTTTATAAGCATAATGAGAAGTTGAGCAAGCAGTGTAGCTACTTCCTACTTCAGTTAAAAGATTTCTACCATGATACTCTTTACCAACATAACCTCTTTTGGAATGATAAGAAATGCCTTACATTATGCCACATCAAGAAATGAAATTCATAAAAATACATGATATTTTTGCAGGCCCTAGTTGAATTGGACAAACACAGAAAATCAATTAAAATTAAAACACAATAAAACTATGGTCAGGATAAAAGATAGTAATCAAAATAAGAATCTCATTTGTAGAACAAAGTTTCATAAAGAATTAATTGAATTGGAAATAGAACAATCAAATTATACATAGATGACTTAAAGTTAAAAACTAAAAGTATGATTGAAAGTTAAAAACTGAAAGTATGACTGAAAGTTAAAAAATTGAAATAGCAAAATCACAAAAGAGCACTAGACCGCATCAATTTTAAAAATTCAAAGATCACGATCGTGTAATGCTGATGCAATGTTCATATGGATGAAGATCACGACTCAACATTGGGTAAAGAAATTTGAATTGTTGCTCTTGAAATCTTGTTTTACAATTTAAATTTTGTTTGCAGAATATATTAGTTAATTCAATTTGACTAATTTATTGGCTACAATTAGATGTCTTTCATTGTATACCATCTATATTTTTAAAATAAAATATTTCAGAAATATTTGTGAGTTAAATTGAAAATGCATTATATGACTGTATAAACACTAAAACTGCACCGCAAAAATCGACACCAAACCGCACCAATGTAAAACCACACCACACGGTTTTGGTGCGGTGCGATTTTGTTCAATAAAAAACCGCCCCCTTTTGCTGTGATTGCGGTTTGGGTTCAAATCGCACCAGTTTCACCAATAATAATAAGTATAGATATTATAGATAGATTATAAAAAATAGTAATATAATAGTAATAATAAAATAATAATAAACGGGTTGCGGTTCGGTTCTGTTTCGGTACGGTTCGGATTGGGTTTAAAAATCTAGAAACCGCTTGACTTGTATGTTGCTGTTCCGGTTCCGGTCTGGATAATAAAAAGAAAGAATCACACCCAGACCAATGTTGTTCACGATTCCAAAATTCAAACCGGAACCCAAATAATTCGTAAACGGTTTTTGATGTGCACTCATAGATTCATAGGCACTCTCGGGGTGCGTTTAGAGGAGGCTCCACTAAGGAGAAGTGGAGTTAGTGGGGTCAAAGTCCAACCCATGATCATAGGAGTGGACAAATCCGCCGGCACGCGATTCACACTGCGTCAGCGCCGGTCACGGTCAAGACCGCATCCCCCTACTGGGGTGCGGTTAGCCCGCACCCCCTTAAGGGGTGCGGCCGTACCACCCATGGTGGGGTGCGACCAAACCACACCGCCCTCCCCATGGGGGGGGGGGGGGGTGCGGCCAAACCGCACCACCCATGTTGAGGTGCGGCAAAAACCGCACCCCCCATGTTGGGGTGCGGCAAAACCCCACCCATGATGGGGTGCGACCAAGTCCCCCCGCGCCTTGCAGGGGATGCGACCGAAACCGCACCCCCTTGGCAGGCGCTGTCGGGGCCCATTTTCTCCTTGGGAGGCACATTTTCCATTTTCCCGAGTGACACGACCTTCGGAGGGTGCGTCCTCGTGTTCATTGCGATCGCTCTCCAACGACGCCCGTATGTTCCCTTGGTTCTCCATTCGCTTAGAACACTCCCGTGTTCGTTGCGTGCTCAGAACGCTCGTGTTCGTTGCGCGCTCAGAACGCTCCCATGTTCGTTGCGCCCTCAGAACGCTCCCGTGTTCGTTGCGCGCTCAGAATGCTCCCGTGTTCGTTGCGCGCTCAGAATGCTCCCATGTTCATTGCGCGCTCATAACGCTCCCGAGTTCGTTGCGCGCTCATAACGCTCACGTGTTCATTGCGCGCTCAGAATGCTCCCGTGTTTGTTGCGTGCTCAGAACGCTCTCGTGTTCATTGCACGCTCAGAACGCTCCCGTGTCCGTTGCACGCTCAGAACGCTCCCGTGTTCGTTGCGCACTCAGAACGCTTTTGCATTCCCAACACGCGCGCAGTTAACCTTTTTTAATTTCTCAGATTGCAGGTCTCGTTCGTCGCCTTCATCTCCTTCAACGAAGCTGCACGAACCGCCCAATTTGCCCGAACTTCCTTAAGGGCGATACTATCATTTAAGAAAAATGGCGATCCGTGTGCTCCAAATCGACTAGCGTGATTCGCCCATTAGGTGGTTACAATGGTGAAATTACCGGGCTTCCCCTGCCCAAGGCTATAAAAGGAGCTCAGGGCCTTCATTTCAAGAGACCTTGCCTTCTATGCCCGAGAGAGCTCTGTTGAAGATTTCCTCTGAGTTCTCCTTCAGCGCTTGAAGATCTCTTTCGGCCTTTGAAGATATCCTTCGAGTGCTTGAATATTTTTTACCCTTCAGAAGACAATCTTCCTAAGCAATTGGGAATCCTTCGGATCCAGAAAGGCGACTCAGTCATCTCACTTTTGTTCTCAGAAGAAGAAACTTTCAGCTTTCCGAGAGGTGGCCTATCACCCTCGTAGTTCTCTCTCTACCATTGTAACGAGCAACGACCTGTCGCGCTCGAGTTCATAATTTCAAACTGTAACACCCCATAAGATAGTGGAGTTTGGTCGGCACAGCCCGACCGCGTGGTTTTTAACCCTTTCCAGGTTTTCCACGTTAAAAGTCCTCGTGTCAACTAATCGATTCATTCATTGACTGTTTGCGCACTCGGTTCACTTCCGAGCTAAGGTGGTTCAATTGGACCGGTCTACCAGAGCAACTGAGCGACCCGCAACAGTTTGGCGTCATCTATGGAAACAATGTTCCCAAATACTCCGCAAAAACTCCTGAAAGGAAGTACATGCTTCAAGGCAGTACCCGCTACCGATCGCAATGGCAAGAATAAGCGCTCGTACTACCGAAGAATCAGTCCCTAGGGGGCATGTTGATCCAGCACCCTCCCACTCGCTCATCAACTCTCGTCTCTCGGAAGGTGCCATGAACACACTCATTGCGTCACTGGAAGGATGCGTGCGCCAGATAGAAGAACACCAAACCGAGATGCTCACGCTCCTAAAGAACGGAGGGGCATCACGAGCTGCTAATCCTGCCCACGAGCAAGATAGTGTTGAAAATTTCTAATAAGGGGAAAAACGAGAACTAGGTCGTAGGAACACTCTCAACCATACCAAGCACCAGAAACGAGAATCAATGAAGGAACAAGAGAAATCTTGTATCAACTATCTTTTGTACATTTCGAGACATACATTGCGAGACATGATTTATCTGTACACACAATGATGAGGAGAGAAGAAAACCAACTACAAGAAGCTGGCGATTACAACATAAACCCGCTAAATCGCCCGGCTAACAAAGGTTGTCCGCGCAAACCGCCAAGTCGCCAAACTGCAACTCAACACGCGGACTATCCATTATTCCAATGCTCACTCTGTTCGCCCAAGCAAGGCCGCCTGACCGCAGTCACTTGGCCGCTGTTAACCGCGAACAAGCCACTGAAGAACTAAACAGAACATACCGGCAAAGGCAAACCGCCTAACCGCAGCGGTCTGAACCATATTGAAAGATGGAAACGAGCTGAAGAGAACCGCCTTGTCGCTAACCGCGACCTCCTGATGCTACCCGCTGCTGACTGCTACCGGCTTATCCGCTGCGGTCTCCTCTGATCAAATCAGAACCACAAGCAAGACGCACAACCTGCGAACACAACAAAGACAAGTTTCAAACCGCGCGAACATAAGTTCTATCCGCACCACAAACTCGCGAGCTCTCACTTCCTATTCACGTTATATATGACGAGCCAGGGGGTCCTATTTATAGTAGAGGTGAGGAGTGCGATCACCGCCTACGCGATAGGATAACCGCCCATAACAACATCGGGTAGAAGACAACTCGCGCGACTTGCTGAGAACCATGCCGAATAGCTCGCCGACTTAAGAACAAGCCACGCAGACTACTCGCAAACCTCCAGCAATACCAACAGACACCTGCCAGCCCGCGAGCAATTAACCGTCCAGATCACAACACCTAGAAGTAACCGTGGGTGCTAACCACCCGGTTACAACCAGATAGCTGACCCCAGATGGTTGAAGAACCAATGCCATCTGCCACTTGCAAGACGCCAGTCCAATGCGGGAAGACAACCCATGCGGTCTCCTTAATATACCGCCCGACCTCCGTGGTTTGCCAGACCGCCCGGTCTGATGCCCAGACCGCCCGACCTCCACTTACACTTCAAAAAATTCAACACTCCCCCTTGAAGTGGGAAATGGAAGTCAGCCCAAGCAATCCTCGTAGCCGAGTAAATTTCCCTTCGCCAGCGGCTTTGTGAAGATGTCTATTCGGCCGGACCACCGTTCTTTCTGTCCAAGGCTGCCGAGGTGAGGCCGCGCAGTCTGGTTTGTGTGACCGCGTGGCGAGCTGTTATTCAGGAAGGTGAGGCCGCGCGGTCTGGTTCGTGTGACCGCGTGGCGGACTATTTTCTGTACTGTGCGGGTTAAGCTGTTGATCGCACAGGGTTGTTTGTTCGGGCGGTCTTTCAGTCTGGTGACTGTCCGGGTTCTCGTTGGTGCGCGCCGACTAAGGTGCTCTTAGTCGCGCGGTCTCCTTCTTTGTGTTCGCGGTCTCTGGAGGAGGTATCGTATATGCGAACACTGGTGGTGGGCGTCATGACCGTGCATGTTGTCATGATCGTGTGGCTTCTTGGAGGAGTGGAGATCTCCGGTCAGGTTTGAAGTCGGCGAACTCACGACGCAGAGCGATCTTCTGACCGCGCGGGTTGACCGGTCTTGGTCACGCGATCAGGGCGGTGAATCTATCTCATAGGGTGGTGACTGGATCAGGTCGCACGCCTATAAATAGGAGTCAATGTAGCAGCAAAATCAAATCGCACCAAGTGTAAGCTGAGCTCGCGCCTATTTCTTGCAGTCTCGTTTTTGTGACCAGCCGGTTTGCTGATTGAACTTTCCTTGTGCAGCTTCTGCGGATTGTGCAGACAGCAGCGGTCACCTCTTTTTCTAAGGTGTTCGGGCGGTCTTACGGATTGCATTGCGGGTTGCTGGAGTTCGGGAGAAACAGTGGAGTTCGGAAGGTCGCGAAGGTTCAGTTGGTGTTGTTCAAGTCGCCGACATCTGTTCGCGCGGTCTCCTTTTCTAGTCGCGCGAACACCCAGGTCGTGCGGTCAGGCGGTCTCAGAGTTCAGACCGCTGGTTATCTTTCTTCAGCATTGTATTTTTCCTTTTGGTTTTGTGTACTGGCGAAATCATGTCTCGCCATGTATACCTCGCTCTGTAATGAAGATTTCTTCTATTTTCAATAAAGATTGTGTTGCTTCATGTGCTTCTGGTTGTTGGCTATAACTTTAAGTTGTACGATTCCTGCTCACTCCTAGATCTACGGAAAATTTCACATGGTATCAGAGCTAGGTTGGAGTGAATAGAGCAGTGAACAACTTAAAGTTGCCATCACCTTTGTGAAGAAGGAACTAGTGGTAGAGCCATGAAAGCAAGAGGTCTTGGAATTGAGATGCTTACCTCGACTAACTTCAAGAAGTGGAAGTCGTGCATGCAGAGTTATCTTCTGGGCGAGGACCTTTGGGTGGTTGTTGAAGGAGATAGTACATAGGAAGTTGTCCCAGTTGTGGATAATGGTCATGAGGTGAGGAATTGGAGAAGGATTAATGCGAAAGTAGAGTTCACTCTGAAAAGGGCTATATCACCTGACCTATTCGATCACATCTTAGGGTGTAGATCAGCTGCCGAGATCTGGAGAGCCCTGGATGGACTGTTTAACAAGAAGAATGTAACAATGCTACAGTTCCTGGAAAATGAGCTGGCTAGGTCGGCTCAGGGTGATCTATCTATCTCTACGTTCTTCCTGAAGATGAAGAACCCGTGCGCTGAGATTTCAGCACTGGATCCTGATGAGCCATTTTCTGAGGCGAAGATGAAGAGGCACATCATCCGCGGCTTGCGGAAGGAGTATGTGGCCTTTGTGACGTCGGTGCAGGGTTGGGCAAATCAGCTGTCTCTGCTGGAGCTGGAGAATCTGCTTGCGTCGCAGGAGAGCCTGGCAAGGCAGATGGCAGGGGTGTCAGTGTCTGGGGGAGAAGGCGAGGTGCTCTTCACAGGGAAGAAGAAGAAATGGGATAAGAAGAAGAAGACCGCTGGAGGCAATGGGCCTTCAACTTCTGGACAGAAGGAGAGGGGCTATGCTCCCAAGGCTGAAGTGAAGAAGAAGGGAGAAGGACCCAAATGCTTTAGATGCGGAAAGCTTGGTCACATCAGGAAGGATTGCTGGGTGAATCTTCAGCCAGGGCATACTGCTGCAGGGAAGGAGGAAGCTGAGGCCAGGCAAAATGATGGAGGATGGGGAGGAGCCTTCTCAGCTTCTGTCGGAGCTGCGACTCCTATCAACTATCAGGAGGACTGGATCGTGGACTCGGGGTGTGGTCATCACCTCACCGGGGACGAGTCAAAGCTTTATTCAGCGCAGCCTTACTCAGGTAATGATGCCATCATAACTGCTGATAATACTGTGCATACTGTCGAGAAGGTGGGGGTTGTTTCCTTGGGCAGTGATAGGGGGCCACTAACATTGAAGAGTGTCTATCATGTGCCCGGAATGAGGAAAAACTTCTATTCCGTTACCAACGCTGTAGACGCTGGGTATCACGTTCTGTTCAGTCCAACAGAAGTGAGGTTTCTTCGAAATGTTGAGGCGGTTAAGGCGGATGTCGTTCATGTCGGGAGAAGGGCAAAAGACTTGTTCGTTTTATCGACAAGTTCTTATGTTGACAAGATGAGGACAAATGATAGTGCTGTTATATGACACGAGAGGTTGGGGCATGTAGGGATGGATAAACTGAAGGCTATGGCGATTAAAGGTTTAGTCAAGGGCCTGCCTAGTCTATCTTCTTACGGTGACGGTCATGTTTGCGCGGGATGTCAGTTCGACAAGTCTCATCGACTACCGTTTGATAAGTCGCAGACAAGGAGTAGTGTGTTGTTGGAGTGTATCCACGGTGACTTGATGGGACCGACTGCTACCCCAAGCCTCGGAGGCAGCAGGTATATGCTGGTGTTGATCGACGATTACACCAGATATGTCTGGGTTTATTTCCTGAAGGAGAAGGCGGAGGCGTTTGCCAAGTTTGTGGAGTTCAAGGAGCTAGTGGAGGGCCGGCCAGGCCTGCGGATAAAGAAGTTGATGACTGATAACGAGGGGGAGTTCACCTATGGTGAGTTCTCTAGTTTTTGTAGGAAGGTGGGCATCCGGAGGGAGCTTACTTGTGCGCATACTCCACAAAAAAATGGAGTTGCAGAGCGGAAGATCCGTCATCTGACGGAGACTTGCAAGTGTTGGCTGCATGCCAAGAGTAGCCCAAGGTCCTTCTGGGCGGAGGGAATGTCTTATGCCGCCTACGTCATCAACAAGATGCCTCTCAGTCCCATCAACATGTTGACCCCGCATGAGATGATGTTCAAGGAAAAGCCAAGTGTGGGGCACCTTCGGGTGTTTGGTTCCACCTGCTATGTGCACGTTCCAGATGCGCTTCGGACGAAGCTAGATGCAAAAGCAAGGAAGCTAGTCTTCGTGGGATATGATGATCGGAAGAAGGGCTGGAATTGCATGGTCCCGGAGACGCGGAGATTTGTTGTATCTCGCGACATTGTGTTTGACGAGGTGATGTATTATAAGGGAAGTTCTGGTGTTGAGTTACCAGAAAGCAGGGTGGAGGAGCCGGAGAGAGTTGTGGAAAATCTTCAGGTGGAGCTGCCTTTGTCACCAGGTGGTCCATCCATTTCTAGTTTTGTGACGGAGGTTTCTGGATCAGGAAGCAGGGGGAGCGATGCTCCTAGTACGTCTGGAAGGAGAGCTAGGGAAGAAGCAGTTGAAGATAATGCGAGTCAGGGGAAGGTGCTGAGGAGATCGAAGCGAACGATCATTGCCCCTAATCGCTATACAGGAGGAAACATGGTGAGCTTTGTCTCGTGTTTCTTTGCTGGTCCCCTAGATGAGCGGGAACCGGTGAGCTTTGAAAAGGCCAAAGGCGTGAAACATTGGGATTTGGCTATGTAAGAAGAGATGGCAGCTCTTGAGAAGAATGAGACTTGGTCTCTGGTGCCCAGGCCCAAGGGCATTACCCCTGTGACATGCAAGTGGGTCTATAAGCTCAAGAAGAAGGCAGACAATAGTATCGAGCGATACAAGGCTCGCCTTGTGGCTCGTGGATTCTTGCAGCAATATGGTGAAGATTATGAAGAGACATTTAGTCCGACAGCGAAGATGACTTCAGTTCGGTTCGTTATTGCCTTGGCGGCATTTTGGGGTTGGGAGATTTGGCAACTTGACGTAAAGAATGCTTTCTTGTACGACGAGATTAACAAGGATATTTTCATGATCCATCCGCCAGGTTTCGTATCTAAAGATTTTCCAGACTATGTCTGTAAGCTGAAGAAGGCCATGTATGGGTTGAAGCAAGCGCCGAGAGCGTGGTACAGGAAGATTGCAGAATATCTCTTATTCTGTGGATTCGGTGCTTCAGACTCTGATTCAAGCTTGTTTGTCAAGAAGAGCAGGGAGCTTCAGGTCATCGTGCTGCTTTACGTCGACGATATGATCGTGATGGGGAATTCGAAGGAGGAGGTAGCAAAGCTTCATACTGAGCTATCTATCAGATTTGAGATGAAGGACTTGGGTGAACTCCACCATTTCCTTGGACTCGAAGTGCAGATGAAGGAAAGTGGAGTGCTGGTGTCCCAGGCTGGATATGCGGAGCGAATCGTGGTGCGATTCGGCATGAAGGAAGGGAAGCGCATTTCTACACCTCTGGAGAAGGCCATGAAACTTCGGAAGGATGAGGGGAGGATTCTAGAAGATCCGATTGTGTTCCGAGCTCTGGCCGGGAGCTTGATTTATCTGACGATCACTAGGCTGGATATTGCGTATGCAGTTGTCAGGGTGAGTCGTTATATGACGGAACCACGGATGCCTCATCTACTAGCAGCCAAGAATATTTTGAAGTATGTCAAGGCGACTTCAGATATGGGTCTCCTATACAGGAGGGATGCGGGCTTCGAGGTGCATGGGTACATGGATGCTGATTACGGGGGAGATTCGGATGATCGGAAGTCGACATCTAGATTCGTCTTCATGGTGGGCCCTACGACTATATCATGGTGCAGCAAAAAGCAGGATTCCGTGTCTGTCTCTACCACGGAAGCAGAATACAAGGCTTCAGCCTTGACAGCTCAAGAAGCCATCTGGCTTAGGAGGTTGGTGGGAGACGTCCATAAGGAGGTTCGGGGTCCGACTCTGCTCCGCGACGACAATGAGAGTGCACTCAAACTGGTTACTAATCCAGTTTGTCATGCGAGGACCAAGCATATCGAGATCAAGCATCATTTCATTCGTGAGAAGGTGCTGAAGGGGTCTCTTTCGGCCGAGCATGTTCGGAGTCAGGACAACGTTGCTGACATATTCACAAAGGCGCTGGCGAAGGGGCCGTTCACTCGGCCGAGGAGTCTACTTGGGCTGTTTTCAACTTCCCACTTCAAGGGGGAGTGTTGAAAATGTTGAAGTGTAAAGTTGGCGGTTTGGGGGGTGTTCGCGCGGTCTGACCTAACCGCGCGACCTGGCGGTCTCCTCTGCGGTCTGACCTACTTAGTCTAGCCGCAGTCTATTCGGCCTGACAGCCGTTCTTTCTGTCCAAGGCTGTCGAGGTGAGGCCGCGCAGTTTGGTTTGTGTGACCGCGTGGCGAGCTGTTATTCAGGAAGGTGAGGCCGCGCGGTCTGGTTCGTGTGACCGCGTGCCGGGCTGTTTTCTGTACTGTGCGGGTTAAGCTGTTGACCGCACAAGGTTGTTTATTCGGGCGGTCTTCCGGTCTGGTGACTGTCCGGGTTCTTGTTGGTGCGCGCCGACTAAGGTGCTCTTAGTCCCGTAGTCTCCTTCTTTATGTTCGCGGTTTCTGGAGGAGGTCTCGTATATGCGAACACTGGTGGTGGGCGTCATGACCATGCAGGTTGTCATGATCGCGCGGCTTCTTGGAGGAGTGGCGATCTCCGATCAGGTTTGAAGTCGGCGAACTCACGGCGTAGAGCGATCTTCTGACCGCGCGGGTTGACCGGTCTTGGTCACGCGGTCAGGGCGGTGACTCTATCTCATAGGGTGGTGACTGGATCAGGTCGCACGCCTATAAATAGGAGTCACTGTAGCAGCAAAATCAAATCGCACCAAGTGTAAGCTGAGCTCGCGCCTATTTCTTGCAGTCTCGTTTTTGTGACCGGCCGGTTTGCTGATTGAACTTTCCTTGTGCAGCTTCTGCGGATTGTGCGGACAGCAGCGGTCACCTCTTCTTCTAAGGTGTTCGGGCGGTCTTGCGGGTTGCATTGCGGGTTGCTGGAGTTCGGGAGAGGCAGTGGAGTTCGGATGGTCGCGGAGGTTCAGTTGGTGTTGTTCAAGTCGCCGGCATCTGTTCACGCGGTCTCCTTTTCTAGTCGCGCGAACACCCAGGTCGTGCGGTCAGGCGGTCTCAGAGTTCAGACCGCTGGTTATCTTTCTTCAGCATTGTATTTTTCCTTTTGGTTTTGTGTACTAGCGAAATCATGTCTCGCCATGTATACCTCGCTCTGTAATGAAGATTTCTGCTATTTTCAATAAAGATTGTGTTGCTTCATGTGCTTCTGGTTGTTGGCTATAACTTTAAGTTGTACGATTTCTGCTCACTCCGAGATCTACTGAAAATTTCACAAGTATCCACAGAACTAGACATATTCTGCGATCTTCCCATACCACGCTCGAGGCGCTTGCTTCAGCCCGTAAAGAGCCTTCTTGAGCTTGCAGACGTGTCCTGGATGAACTTCTGATACATATCTCGGTGGCTGAACCATGAAGATATCCTTGTCCATCTAGTCGTACAAAAAAACATTCTTTACGTCGAGTTGCCAAATCTTCCACCCTTGGCTGCTGCCAATGCAATCACCACTTGTACCGAAGTCATCTTGGCTACCGAACTGAACGTCTCTTCATAGTCTTCTCCGTACTATTGAGAGAACCATCGAGCTACAAGGCGAGGCTTGTACGACTCGATACTCCCGTCAGCTTTCTCCTTCACCTTATAAACTCACTTGCATGTCACATGAGTAATGCCATCAACCTTGGGCACAAGGTCCCAGGTCTCATTATTCTTGAGGGCAGCCATCTCCTCATCCATGGAATCTTCCCACTCCTTGACACCAGTGGCATCTTCAAAGCATGACGGCTCTCGCTCATCCAGGGGACCAACAAAGAAACATGAGATAAAGCTCACCTGGTTTCCCCCTGTATACCGAGCTGGTGGAATAATAGTCCTCTTGGACCTCCTCAGAGCTTTACTCTGATCCACCTCTTCCACTGCAACTTCTGGACTAGCTCTTTTCTCGGGCACACTTGGAGCATCGCTCCCCCTGCTTCCAGAACCTGAAGCACCTGACCCAGAGCTAGAAGCAACAGGAGCACCTGACCAAGAGCTAGAAGCAACAAGAGCACCTGGAGAAACAGGTAACTCCACCAGATCTTCCCTTGCAGCTTCTCCTGGTCCACCATCTACCCTGCTTTCTTGTAGCTCAACATAAGAGCTACCCTGTTATGATGTCAACTCATAAAATACAACATCCCTTGAGACCACATCTCTCTGTGTCTCTGGATCCATGCAGCTCCAACCTTCTTCCGGTCATCATAACCGACGAATACTAGCTTCCTTGCTTTCGCATCTAGCTTCGTTCCGAGGGCATCAGGAACATGCACATAGCAGGTAAATCCGAACACTCGAAGGTGTTCCACCATATGCTTTATCTTGAACATCAACTCATGTGGGGTCTCATGTTAATGGGATTTAAAGGCATCTGATTGATGACACAAGTTGCACAAGACATTCCTTCTGCCCAGAAGGACTTTGGGATACTCTTGGCATGAAGACAATATTTGCAGGTCTCTGTCAGATGACAGATCTTCCGCTCTGCAACTCCGTTCTATTGTGGAGTGTGAGCACAAGAGAGCTCTCTCTGGATGCCATGCTTTCTGCAGAAGTTGAAGAACGCATTTGAAGTAAACTCCCCTCCATTGTCAGTTCTGAACTTCTTGATCCGCAGATTAAGCCTACCCTCCACGAGTTCCTTGAACTCCACAAACTTCCTGAATGCTTCCGACTTCTCCTTCAGAAAATATACCCAAGTATATCCAGTGAAATCATCAATCAAGACCAACATATACCTGCTGCCTCCAAGACTAGCTGTTGTGGTAGGTCCAAACAGATCACCATGAATACATTCCATTGGTGCCTTGCATCTGCTTTGTGACTTATCGAATGAAAGGCGATGAGCCTTACCATATTGACAACCTGCACAAATGCGACCTTCACCGAAAGATGACAGACTATGCAAGCCTCTCACAAGGCCTATTCCCGCCATAGCCTTCAGCTTATCCATCCCGACATTCCCAAGTCTTTCATGCCAGATAGCAGCGCTATCATTAGTCCTCATCTTATCAACATACAAACTTGTAGATAACACAAACAGGTCCTTCACCCTTCTACCAACATGAGTGACTTCAGCCTTCATCGCTGATACATTTAGAAGAAACTTCACTTCTGTTGGACCACACAGAACGTGATAGCCAGCATCAACAACGTTGGTCACTGAGAAGAGATTTTTCTTCATCCCCGGAACATGATAGACACTCTTCAACGTAAGAGGACCTCTATCTCCGTTTAAAGAAACTATACCATCCTTCTATACTTCATGTATAATATCATTAGCAGTAATGATATCATCATTACCTGTGTGTGTCTGCAAAGAAGAGAACTTGGATTCATCCCCAGTGAGGTGGTGACCACACCCAGAATCCACTATCCAATCATCCTGATAGTTGATAGAAGTCATAGCCCGAACACAAGTGCCTGTCATAAAGGCTCCATCACCCCAACTACCACTAGCATTGGAACCAGCCTCCTCCTTTCCTGCAGCATGCCCCGGCTGAAGATTAACTCTGCAGTCCTTAAATGACCAAGCTTATTGCACCTGGAGCATCTAGGTCCTTCCTTCTTCTTCCCATCACGCTTAGGAGCATTGCTCCTCTCCTGCTAATATGAAGTAGATGGACCATCATCTCCAGATGACTTCTTCTTCTTGTCCCAACGCTTCTTTTTCCCTAAGTATAAGACCTCGCTTTCTCCCCCGGAGACAGACATCCCCGCCATCTGCATAGCCAAACTCTCTTGCGAAGCAAGCAAGTTTTCCAGCTCCAGCAATGATGGTTGATTGGCCCAGCCTTGAACAGAAGTAACAAAGGCCACATACTCCCTCCGCAAGCCGCGGATTATGTGCCTCTTCAGCTTAGCTTCTGAGATAGGCTCATCCGGGTCCAATGCCGAAATCTCTGCACAGAGGTTTTTCATCTTCAGGAAAAACGTTGTTATGGACAAGTCACCTTTTGTGGCCTTAGCCAACTCATTTTCCAAGAACTGTAGCCGAGCTACATTCTTCTTATTGAACAAGCCATCCAAGGCTGTCCAAATCTCAGCAGCTGTCCTACAACCAATTATGTGGTCAAACAACTCCGGAATGATAGCACGCTTTAAAGTGAACTCTGGAAGTAAGCACAAAGAGCTCAGCCCAACCGGCCCTAGATCTATCTGCCAGCTCCTGTCAGTGTGATGACCGGCGAGCCTGTAGATCTGCCACAAGTAATCCTCCAACAAGGATCATTATGCAATCGTGTGAAACTATGCACACCCAAGTAATTTCCCATGCTCAACCTGTGCTATCAAGCACCCAAGGACTCCCAACCAAGTCCATAACACATGATAATATTACAAGTTCAAGGATGCTAACCAGCATACAAGGACCTACCAACCGGGTCCTTATCATAACACCCTAGGATATAACCATACCCTATAATCCACACCAAATCGTCACTGCTACCCCTACAGAGTTGTCATAACTCTTGTGCAGTGGTACATGTATGAAAGGGAAATACTCTCTTTGATCCTATAGGAATACCTGTGCCCGTACATATTAACCATACCAATCCTCATGCTCGATTCACAACATGCTTTGGTCACAAGAAATTCATAAGCATTATTCGATCACGCTTAGTCTATCCAATCATCTCGTGCCCGTTCACTTTAAGGATCGCCAGTCATAATCTCTACTAAGCGGTTATCACAGATCTAAACCCTCCGATAGATTACCACATGATTTATGTACGGTTTTATGCACGTTTCCAAAATCTTTGTCTAAATGAACAACTTAACATCTCATTCAACGTAATAATTTATAACGACATATTTAATTCAGGACTAAATTCAAAACCAAAACCGCCGAAACTTCTACCGTAGGTCATAATAAATGTCTGAATCATTCCGACTGAATTTCGACCTCGTTGTATTACGCAATATTTATTTACGGTGCTCTACATTTATATGATACGACAAGCAATTTCATGGTAAATATGTATTCACAAATTCTGAAACTAAACAGGGGTGATCACAACATCATCAGACACATTCCTACCAAATTTCATAAGCATCCGATAAATATTTTGCGAGAATTCAGTAAAACATCAAAATCTGTACATATTCAACAATGTTTACCAAAACATGATTTCTGGGAGCTACCGACCACCAAAAATTATGTGCCACCCCATTCCGAAAAGGTATCGCCAATGGATACAACTTTTGTGTTGAGCCCATAGTAGAGATCTAAGCCTAACCTATCTAAAATCGGGTTTGAACCCAGCAGAGTAAATCTGGACAGCAAGCTGTCCTGTACATACTCCGGATAAATAGGGTTTTGGTAAACATTGTTGAATAGGGTAAAGGTCTTTCCGAGAGCTACAACTTTCATGTTGTGCCCGAGGTCCAGATCCAGCTGGATCATGCCTAAAAAGTGGCTTGAACCCAGCTGCGCACATAAAAATAGATTTCCGTCTAAATATTATAAAATCTGCATGGATCTTAAGACAGATGAACAACATCTGTTCATCTTCTTCCTCCAGCACTCAAATATTATTATTTTGCCTTCTCTCCTCCAATACTCCCTCAATAGACACCGTTCTTCACGAAATCAGTTCCGACAACTTCGTATTGAAGAGAGGACTTGATTGAAGAGATTATTTCGGCAAACGACGCCCTAGAACAAATGTTCTAGCATGGTCTCATCCTAGAAAACTCTATTAAACTCACTAAGGTCAAGTTCTCTTCAGACGACATCTCTCCTAAATCAGATCTAAAGATCTAACACCAAGGGAGAGGGGGCGGAAGTCACCTTAATTTTTGGCCATGGTTCAAGCTTGTCTTCTTAGTGGCACGGTGGTGGCGACCAAGCTCCAAATGCTCCTTCCAAGCCTTGTTCCTTCAAGAAAAGTTGCTGGTTATCTCCTTGAGGTGTGAGGAAGAGGAAGAAGAAAATGCCCAGCTTTGGATGAGGGAATGAGGTTCAGGGTTTAAGGGAGAAGAGAATAAGTGGAGTTGATTTGACTAGCATTAATGGGAAAACACTTCCCATGCTTTGGATTTGACAATCCATCCACGTGTCACTTTCCTATTGACCTAAGCCACTTCCCAGCCTTGAAATAAGCAAGGATAAGATATCACCGCTGTCCACATTTTTTTGAAGGCTACCGACGACGGTATCACTACCGCCGACGCTAGCGTAATGACGACATCTTCGAGAACCCACCTCCTTTTCGACGACAAGCACACTCATCTTTTTAAAGGCTACCACTGATGGTATCACTACCGTCGGCGCTAGCGTATCGACGATATCTTCGAGAACCAACACGTTTTCGACGACAAGGTACCTCTTCTCGACGACAAGACACCCTTTTTCGACGACAAGGTACCCTTCTCGACGACAAGGTATCCATATCGTTTTGTGAGGCCATACGTCGTCTTGAAAGCTACCACCGACGGTATTGCTACCGTCGACGCTAGCGTATCGACAATATCGATGAGGAAGCAACTCCTTTTTGACGGCACGATAGCCATATCGTGTTGAAGGCTACCGCCAGTGGTATCGCTACCGCCGGGGGTATCGCTACCGCCGGCGCTAGCTCTTTTCTATAGATTCTTTCCTTTATTTCCGATCTTTAGGGAGTGAGGGCGCTACACCCACCCTAGTTGATCGTGACTCAAACCTGACCTCCTCAGGGTCCTAGGCTTCTACCGAGCCCGAGTCAACTCCCGGTGAAAAAATACTCATGAGTGGCCTAGCTCGAATTGGGATGTTACACATACATCCCTCGTTTCATCTATCATCAATTTCTATTTTTTGCTTCTTCTAGTTTTTCGCTTTTAAAATAGCAAGCCGCAAGATTGTACTTGTGCGCATGTAACCAATGTGTATTTAAACTTACTACTTCTACTTTCTGGCTCCATTAGCGATACAGATTTCCTGAAGTAGAGCTATGAACGTTAAGGCCATGACTTTTGGTACTAACACCAAGCAGCTAACTCGCCAAACATGGTGATGAGAAAAGGCCTCCTACGAGTGGAGGATTGACATCGAGAACGACAATCTTAATCAAGTCTACCTAAAAGACAATCTCGCCACCGCGCTGCTTGGGAAACTGGCCACCGCGCTGCTTGGGCAACTGGCCACCGCGCTGCTTGGGCAACTCGCCACCGCGCTGCTTCGACAACTCGCCACCGCGCTGCTTGGGCAACTCGCCACCGCGCTGCTTGGGCAACTCGCCACCGCGCTGCTTGGGCAACTCGCCACCGCGCTGCTTGGGCAACTCGCCATCGCGCTGCTTGGGCAACTCGCCACCGCGCTGCTTGGGCAACTCACCACCGCGCTGCTTGGGCATCTCGCCACTGCGCTGCTTCGGAAACTCGCCACTGCGCTGCTTGGGCAACTCGCCACCGCGCTGCTTGGGCAACTCGCCACCGCGCTGCTTGGGCAACTCGCCACCACGCTGCTTAGGCAACTCCCCACCGCGTTGTTTGGGCAACTCGCCACCGCGCTGCTTGGGCAACTTGCCACCGCGCTGCTTGGGCAACTCTCCACCGCGCTGCTTGAGCATCTCACCACCCCGCTGCTTGGGATACTCGCCACCGCACGTTCGGACAGTCATAATAAGACTTAGAACCGTAAGGGCCTGTCCCTCGTGCGGTCATCCTCAGTTTGAAGACTAACACTCTTCACCGTCGACTTCTGGGCTTGTTCCCCCATAACCGTAAGGGCATGTTGCTCGTATGGTCATCCTCCATTTGAAGACTAACACTCTTCATCGTCGACTTCGGGGCCTGTTCTCCCTTTAACCAAACACGCCGGAAGAAACGCCATATAGAGTAATGGAGTCACAAGACACCAGGTCAACACTACAACGTTTTGCATAATAGAACGATACTTAAAAAATAACCAGGAAAATAGAGCCACAAGACGCAAAAGCACCAACACAATGTTGTACGTATCGAGAAGAGATTGCAGAACATGAAGTGAAAGCAACCTCGCATTCGTCCTTCGGCAACGACTCCGATCCAAGCCGCCACAAAGAAGATAGTAAAACCTCTGAACTCCTCCACGCAGTAGTCTGGACTCTGAAGGTTTGAGGGGCTTATGATGTGCACCCATAGATTCATAGGCACTCCCATGCATTTAGAGGAGGCTCCACTAAGGAGAAATAGAGTTAGTGGGGTCAAAGTTCAACCCATGATCAGAGGGGTGGAGGAATCCGTCGACACGCGATTCGCACTTCGTCAGCACCGGGCACAGTCAAGACCGCAACCCACTACATGGGTGTGGTTAGCCCGCACCCCACTAGTGGGGTGCGGGTAGCCTGCACCCCTTAAGGGGTGGGACCGCACTACGGGTGCGGCCAAACCGCACCCCCCATGGGGGGTGCGATCAAACCGCACCCCCCAAGTTGGGGTGCGGCAAAACCACACCCCCCATGATGGGGTGCGACCAAGTCCCCCCGCGCCTTGCAGGGGATGCGACCGAAATCGCATTTTCCCATTTCTAGAGTGACGCGACCTTCAGAGGGCACGCCCTCATGTTCATTGCGACCGCTCTCCAAATGCGCCTGTCTGTTCTCTTGGTTCTCCATTTGCTCAGAATGCTCTCATGTTTATTGCGCGCTCAGAATGCTTTCGTGTTCGTTGCGCGCTCAGAATGCTCCCGTGTTCGTTGCGCGCTCAGCACGCTCTCTTGTTCGTTGCACGCTCAAAACACTACCGTGTTCGTTGCACACTCAGAATGCTCTAGTGTTTGTTGCGCGCTCATAACGCCCCCGTGTTGGTTGCGCGCTCAGAATGCTCCCGTGTTCGTTGCCCGCTCAGAACACTTCCGCGTTCCCAAAATGCACGCAATTAACCTTTCTTAATTTCTCAGATTGCATGTTTCGTTCATCGCCTTCATCACCTTCAACGAAGCTGCCTGAACCATCCAATTTGCCCCAACTGCCTGAAGGGCGAAACAATCATTTACGAAAAATGGCGATCCGTGTGCTCCAAATCGACCAGCGTGATTCTCCTTTCAGGTGGTTACGATGGTTACAACGGTGAAATTACCGGGCTACCCCTTCCCAAGGCTATAAAAGGAGCTCAGGGCCTTCATTTTAAGAGACCTTGCCTTCTATGCCCGAGAGAGCTCCGTTGAATATTTTCTCTGAGTTCTCTTTCGGCGCTTGAAGATCTCCTTCAGCCTTTGAAGATCTCTTTCGAGGCTTCGAAGATCTCCTTCGAGTGCTTGAAGATTTTTTCTGCTTCAGAAGACAATCTTCCTAAGCAATTGGGAATCCTTTGGATCCAGAAAGGCGACTCAGTTATCTCACTTTTGTTCTCAGAAGAAGCGTTCAGCTTTCCGAGAGGTGGTCTGTTACCCTCGTAGTTCTCTCTACCATTGTAACGAGCAGCGGCCTATCACGCTCGAGTTCTTAATTTCAAACTGTAATACCCCGGAAGATAGTGGAGTTGGTCGGCACAGCCCCGACCACATGGTTTTTCACCATTTCCGGGTTTTCCACTTTAAAATTCCTCGTGTCAACTAATCGATTCATTCATTGACTGTTTGCGCGCTCGATTCGCTTCCGAGCTTAGGTGGTTCAATTGGACCGGTCTACCAGAGCACCAGAGCGACCCGCAACAGGTTTGGTCCGGTTCTTTGCGGTTCCGGTTCGGTTTATGATTTTCAGTTTTAAATGATAACTAGGATCCTAACAAACATGACTTAATTGAACCAGGGGACAACATGGAGTCCAATTGGGTCATAGGGGAGTCCATTAGGTCATGTCTGACCTAGTTGAGGCAAGGTGGGAGTCTTGGGCTCAATAGGGCTAACCTTAGATCAAGGCATACTGGAGGGGTCTTACTGGCTCCAAAAGCACCCCAATTGGGGCTTTGGCTACCTTAAGTGGGCCAGCTAGGGTCTAGTAATCCAATTAATAAATGAGATGCTACACATTGCCTATCCAAGATCTTATAGCTGATATTGAGGTAAAAATAATTTTTGTGTGTGAGTTCATGTCCACATTAAAGAATACAACACATGTTTCTCATGGGATTTAGTAAAAAAACAAAAGATTTGACTTTTTACTCAAAAAATGTTCCTGGAAGATAAGTTGAATGACTTCTTTGACACAAGTTAAGATCTCGAGGACTACATTAACATTGAATCAAAACCTCAATATGAAATTGTATATATATATGATGTTATTTAAGTTATGTAAAACAGAATTGTGTGGGGGTGAAAAGTGTCCCGAACTCCACATTCAGCAGAAAATGAGATGGAGTGACTGTGAGTGGTCTAGTACTATATGATGCGAGTACTAGGGCTTAGGGTCGTCAAGAACTGTATGCCTCGAGTACTAAAACAAGGAGAAAAGGGTGTCGCTTGCGGTGAGACTAGATTTTGCACAACGTGAACCTTGGATGTGCGTGATGTTATTGATTGTTGATAATGAGTTACAATAGTGTTACATGCGTTATGGATCATCTCTGGGTGATATCGTTGAGACTGTATCAACGATATGGATCATCTCGACGACATAGACTATCATGCCGATATCGTCGACTGTCTCGACAATGTGTCATCCCAACGATATTCATTACACTATTAATATCTGGGTCTGCGGATAGCGGAAGCCGTCATCGTCTTTTATATCCCTCAGTATAAATAGCCAAAAGATTAAGTTATTTCTAAGCCCCTTTTGGAGATCGAGACGGAAGCGTTCCTGAGATCTCGACGCTAGTTCCAGAAGACCCATCCGGCCATCGCCACCGTCGCCGCATCTCCTTAGACAAATCTAGTAATTCGTGGAAACGCAGAGGGCACTTCCTTCTCTGACTTAGATCTTGTTCGGCAAGATCTTATGGTTCTCCAACGCTTGTGCGGACAACTGTAGAGGCGCAAACCTATTTTTGCGCTAACTCCATCAGACCTAGTTGCTGATCTCGACAGAGGCATAGAACCTGGAAGAATATTCAGATTGAGAATACGATTCAGGGAATCTATTTACTGGAGAAATCCGATCGAATATCTACTCGATTTAGCACATGTATTCTGATTTATTGCTTCGATTTCTTGATTCTTGGTTAACCAAGAACCCATTATTTCTCTTTTGGGTTGTTCTTGAATATTTCACTCCGCACATGTGATGTGCCTACCCTTAAAGAAAACCCAACAATGGTATCAGAGCGAGGTTTCTGCGATTTCCATATTTCAGAAATTGTTCCCTTTGCAGTAACCGTCTTTCTCTATGTTAGTTTGTGAAACTAAAACATAGAGAGACGAGCTTGTCTACTGCCATAAAAGTGTTTGCTTGTGCTAGCATCCGACATATGTAAAGCTTAAGATTTAGAAATATTCTAAATGTTCAGATTTAATCCAAAACATCAATTGTTGATGGTTTTGTGCATCCAAAATGTATCTGGGTTATGCTTGTTGTGTCTTTCCTGATTGTGAAAATGTGTGCACATTGATTAAATGTTAATCAAGATTTAAGTGTTACTCAAGTATCATGAAAATCCCTTAAAATTAATATTAAGTATTTGGATGCCTTCCGATGGATGACACTCTTCTTTCCTCGATCGATAAAGTGTGGGCTTGCCAAAGCAATGTTCATTAATCTATCTTGGTAAGGGTGCGAGCGGATAATTGTGATATCCCACTATTGACATCAGGTCAAACTTAACTAGGTGACCTCAATGGTTGAGTGCCAAGATGCATAGGGTTGGCATGCACCATTTGATGGATGCGAATAAATGTTATTCACCAACCATACAAGAGTTGTATGATGATGCAATTGGCAAACGTTGTCTACCTAAATAGCCACATTGTGGGTGATCAAACAAAGCTAACTTTTGATGACGGTGAAATATGAATCTTGTCCACTAGAGAGTAGCTCGCATAAACTCTCCAATTTGATATTATGGGTTATCAATTTGAATAAAATAGTGAGAGCTTTTAATAAAAGTCCTTATTAAAATAAAATGAATTTTGAAATATAGTACCAAAACTATTTTACAAATTTCTTACAGAATTTCCATGGCAAGTGGATCTCACTCCACCCTGTCCCTGAGAGCCATCCTTGAGAAGGACAAGCTCAATAGGACAAACTTCCTTGAATGGTATAGGAACCTGAGGATTTGTCCTCAGGCAAGAGCGCAAGCTCTATGTCTTGGAAGAGGATACCCCCACATAGCCAGTCGGGAATGCTCCCCGAGGAGACAAAGATACTTACAAGAAGTATCAAGATGATTCTCTGGATGTTGAATGCCTCATGTTTGCTACCATGACCTCTGAGCTTCAGAAACAACACGAGAGCATGTGTGATTATGAGATAATCGAGCACCTCAAGAAAATGTTCGAGGGGCAAGCTCGGCAAGAGAGGTTTGACATATCCAAAGCATTGTTTCAGTGCAAGATGGGAGCTCGAGACCTAGTAGGGACTCATGTACTCAAGATGATTGAGTATATTGAGAACCTTGAGAGACTGGGGTTTCCCTTGGGCCAAGAGTTGGCCACTGATCTGATCCTGCAATCTTTGCCGAACAATTATGAGCAGTTTGTCTTGAACTATAACATGAATGAAATAGACAAGACACTGCCCGAGCTCCTTGGCATGTTGAGAACTGCCGAGAACAACATGAAGAAGGCCAAGCCTTCTTGCCCCATACTGATGGTGCATAAAGGCAAGTGCAAGGCCAATGGATCAAAGAAGACGAAGATATGATCTAAGTCTTATCTTGATCCCAAGTCTTCAGCACTGAAAAAGAAAGGTCTGGCTAAGGATAGGAAATGTCACCACTGCGGTAAGGCAGAGCACTGGAGGAGGAATTGTCCCCTCTATATTGAAGATCTGCAGAATAATAAGGGAAGTATGACTTCCACTTCAGGTATTTTTTGTTATAGAAATAAACTTTTTGCTCCTTCATCGTGAATATTGAATACCGGATGTGGTTCTCACATTTGTATAAATGTGCGGGTACTGGGAAGGAGAAGATTGTTGGGTAAAGGAGAGGTAGACCTATGCATTGGAAATGGAGCAAGAGTTGCTATCATTGCCATATGAGTTTATCGTCTTTCTTTGCCCACTGGGTTTGTAATTGAACTTGATAACTGTTATTTTGTTTCAGCCATAAATCAAAACATTATATCCATTTTATGTCTTGACATGAAAGATTTTTCATTTATAATTAAGAACAATTGTTGTTTAATTTTTATGAATGATGTTTGTTATGATGTAACTCAATTATTTAATGGTTTATATATTTTGAACTTATACCAACCAATCAATAATGTAGAAAATACTAAAAGATTAAGAACAAATGACTCGAATCCTACGTACCTTTGGCATTGTCGTTTATGCCATATAAATGAGAAACGCATATCCAAGCTCCATAGAGATGGACTACTTGGCTTATTTAATTATGAATCATTTGAGATATGAGTCTTGCTTGTTAGGTTAAATGACTAAAACCCTTTCACTGGTCGTATTGAGAGGGTGATGATCTTGTGGGCGTCATACATAGTGATTTATGTGAACCCATGAGTTCTATGGCTAGAGGTCGGTTCTACTAATTCATTACACTTACTGATAATTTCAGTAGATACAGATATGTGTTTCTTATGAAAAATAAATCTGAATCCTTTGAAATGTTCAAGGAGTTCCAGAATGAAGTGGAGAACCAACTAGGAGAAACAATTAAAGGTCTCTGATCTGATCGAGGTGACGAATATTTGAGCTAGGAGTTTCGTGATCATCTGAAAGAGTGTGGTATTGTATCACAACTCACTCCACCTAGAACACCACATCATAATGGTATTTCTGAGCGGAGGAATCGTACTTTTATAGACATAGTATGGCCGATGATGAGTAATGCAGATTTTCCCATTTCATATTGTGGATTTGCTCTAGAAACAACTACTTTATCACTAAATCGAGTTCCGACGAAAATGGTTCAAAAGACACCATATAAGATATGAACTGGGAAGCGTCCTAATATGTCTTTCATTAAGATTTGGGTCTGTGAGGCATGCGTGCGACGTCAAATGCCTAACAAGCTGGATCCCAAGTTAGATAAGTGTTATCTTGTGGGATATCCTAGGGAAACCAAAGGGTATCACTTCTACCTGTGATCCGAAGGCAATGTGTTTGTCGCAAGGAGTGGTGTTGTTTTAGAGAAAGAGTTTCTGTCTAGAGAGAACACCAAGGTAGAACTTGAAGAGGTTCAAGAACCACAAACAATGAATGAACCAGAAATTGAACCTGAGCAAGGACTACAAACTGTTGTAGCTGGAGAACTTGCTCAAGAAACACAAAGTCCTACGTAGATCTGATACACCTAGAGTTGAGCCGGAGAGATATGGATTTCTCATGTCTAAAATAGGTAGTGTATTGCTTATGGATCATGTTGATGAGCCTACAACCTACCAAGTGGCTATGAATGGACCGGACTCCGAGAAGTGGCTTGAGGCCATGAAATCTGAAATGGACTCCATGTATGCAAACCAAGTTTGGACCTTGGTGGAACCACCTGAAGGGGTATGACCCATAGGGTGCAAGTGGGTCTTCAAGAAGAAGAACGACATGGATGGGAATGTACAAACATTCAAAGGGCGACTGGTGGCTAAAGGTTTCAAGCAAATTCATGGTGTTGACTATGATGAGACCTTTTCCCCTGCTGCTATGTTTAAGTCCATCAGAATTCTACTTGTTATTGATGCGTATTATGACTACGAGATCTGACAAATGGATGTCAAATCGGCTTTCCTTAATGGAAACCTCCTTGAGGAAGTGTATATGACACAACCCGAGGGTTTTGTATCTCCAAATGAAGCCACTAAGATCTATTTATGGATTGAAATAAGCTTCTCGAAGTTGGAATCTGCGTTTTGATGAGAAAATCAAAGAGTTTGGTTTCATTAAGAACGAGGATGAACCTTGTGTTTACAAGAGGAATAGTGGGAGCATTGTCGTATTCCTGATAGTGCATGTGGATGACATACTGCTGATTGGGAATGACATTCCAACCCTGCAAGCTGTTAATAACAGGCTAAGGGACTGCTTTTCTAAGAAAGAATTTGGTGAAACGACTTATATACTTGGTATTAAGATCTATAGAGATAGATCGAAGAAGTTGCTGGGTTTTACCCAGAGTACATACATTGAGAAAGTGTTGAAGCGGTTCAACATGCTTGAGTCCAAGAAGAGATTCTTACCCATGTCACATGGTATGAGTCTCTCTAAGAACCAATGTCTTAAATCTTTAGAAGACAAGGACCGCATGAAGATGATTCCATATGCTTCGGCAATTGGGTCAATCATGTATGCAATATTGTGTACTCGACTTGATGTCGAATATATGCTTTGAGCATGACTAACAGATATCAGTCTGATCCTAGTGATGGTCACTGAACAGCAGCCAAGAATATCCTAAAGTACTTGAGAAGAACTAATGGTATGTTCTTGGGGTTTGGTGGTGTAAGATCCCTCTCCCGCACCAGGAGAGTTCCCGGATCTTATGCCCAGAACCACCGCCTTACGGTGGCGCTAACACACGAGTTAGCCACCTCCGCAAGACGCCGATCCTGCCGGCAAGAACGATCAACTAGGCCAACAAGAATAAGAAGAAAATAAGTAAACCAGTCCACAATCACACGCATCTGTATATATATATCCAAATGTAAACTGTCCATCAATGAGTACAATAAATGAAAGAGTAAAAGGGCTTATGCCCGGTACATATCCAAAAGGAAATACTGATAACATAGTACTCTCTCACACTACACTATGCGGAAGCAACTCAAAATACTCTCCAACCTGTCGTCGTGTGTTGTGGTAGTAGTGATGCGCGACATCTGCTTCTCAGGGTCTGCCGTCACGCCTGACGTACTGCGGCTCCTGCTCCTCGATCTCCTGGTGTTACAGCCACATCCGACCGTTAGTCAAAAAGACAGCCATTTTGTCCCTGCCCCCCCACGAATCCTAGGTACCGAGCGGGAGGACGAAGCAGAGGACATCAAGGGGTAAAAAGAAATACAAGTGACATGGATAGTACTAATAGTATAAAGGGCAAGTGAGTAGTGAGAATGAGAACAACATGTAATAAATGCAGTAAGTAAGGCAACAGTAACATGTAAGTAATGAGCAGTAAATAAATAAATGCGGCGCAATTGAAGTTATAGGTAAATCTACCACACCATCATTTATAGTATCTTAACTTATATGAATGCCCATACAAACTTATAAGTTAAGATTTCTGGAATTATAACTTATCATATAAAAGAGCCCATACTAATTTATATGATAAGAGTCTGCAAATGTGTATGTCATTATGATACTATGAATGTTATGATATGTTATGCTATGTTCATACAGTGCAACTCACTCACACGATTCTGTACGTACAGACCTTTTGTAATTCCTCTATTCGAGTGTGTCAACTCAGGTACCTAGTTGAGGCAAACAGGGCAGTGGATCGGGCTTGTCCACTTCTAGGCTTATGTCACGCATCTCCCAGCCTAGACCTTACGTATGTAACGATCCAGGCCCGCCAACACGGGACCTAGCTGGACCGCCAGCACCCTCCCGGCCCAGGCCCGCCAACACGGGACCCAGTTGGCACCGGAAAGGTTCAGCCTAACCAGATGGTCTGCAGACCATGCACCCCAACCCCTCTCTATCCCACCACTGGGCACAGTGGGTTGTTGGAGACCGCAGTCCCCCTTTGATGAGAATTGAGCAAGTTAAGCGGCAGCGCGTGGACTTCCCAGGAGGTCACCCATCCCAGAATTGCTCCAGCCCAAGCACGCTTAACTATGGAGTACTTTCACTTCTCATCACCAATTGAGCTGCAACATGTAGGTATGAAGTCTAGATCTACAAAATAAGGTCTGAACACCCTTTTGTTTATGTCTCAGTAGAATAGACCTAAAAGGGACTGTAGGTCACCAAATGGGGTGATTCAAAGCCCTATGGAAAGTAGAGAGCAAGGCCTACAAAAGTTGTCTCTGGCACTTTTGCCTAAAATAGCCTCTAAGTAACCCAAATATTGAGTTTAATCTTATGTATAAAGTGTGACAGATTTAATTAAAATGTATAAATGCTGGTCTGCATATAACCATCACCTGAAATCAAGGGTCTTGATTTCGTCTCCTTCCTCCAGCCGACGACCAGCATCACTCCCAGCTGGGCTGACTTCTACCTTCATTTCCCGGCCACCTGAGGGCCACCACTACCGGCCACCACCTCCACCACCTTCGTTGAGGCGGTGGCTACCGCTAGGCGGTGTCACGGCTGCTGGAGATAGCTCCTCCGACGATCCCGAGCTAGGAGGAAAGCTCGGAAAAACTTCCTCTTCCTCACATGGGATCGGGCTCAATTGAGCCCGATTTCTCTCCTAGGTGATTATAGATGCTAACACAGAGGGAGAGGGGGAGAAACGGACCTCGATTGTGGCTCGGCGGCGTGCGCTCCGGCGTGCGGCCATGGAATTCTCCGTCTCCGGTGAGCTTGCCCGATCTGCCGATTCTCCACCAAAAGCTCTGCTCCAGGAGGCTAGCTCGACTCCTTAGGACCTTCTGAAGATGATGGAAAGGCCAGATGAGGGGGAAAGTGGCTGTATAGGAAGGATGGAAAGGGGGATGTTCGGCCATGGCCTGTACCTCCCCTATGCTACGGTTTGAGCGGCTCCCATGCCTGAAAAGACTGTTCATGGGCTGGGGAATTTGGCTGGGGGGCTTGGGCTGAGGTGGTGGGGGCCATGGAAGCTCCTTCACTTCACATCATTTTTCCCTTTAAGCTTTATGTTGACTAGGACTCAAGTTGACCCCATTGTATAGTCTAAGGGTCAAGGTCTAAGTGTGTCCGAGTAGCTAGAACTTAGGAAAAATTTTAAGTTTCTGTGTTCGAAGAACTTCAATCTGCGTTCGACGAAGTCCGTTCTGCGTTCGACGAACGTCATGCTTCAGTTTGACGAACTTGCTCTTCAGCTCGACGAATTCAGTCTCCTAGCCTGTTAAGCAAATTTTCTCTCAGTTAGACGAACTCCAGATTTAGTTCGACGAACTCAGCTTTGTGTTCGACGAATTAATTCAGTTCGACGATCTCAGCTTTGTGTTCGTCGAATTAATTCTGTTCGATGAACTCCAGATTCAGTTCGACGAACTCATCTTTGTGTTCGACGAATTAATTTAGTTCGACGAACTCAGCTTTCAGTTCGACGAACTCAGCTCTCAGCTCGACGAATTTTCTTCTCCAGCTTGACAAATTTCTGAACTTAGATTGACTATTCAGCAACGGATCTATTGAATACTTATTCATTTATCAGATAAGTCAAGATTTGATCTTTTCTTTTATTATTCCTTTCCATTCTCTTCTCTCGAGAAAGTAGTCATTTTTCTTTCTGTACCGTGCTGTGCTGTGTTTATTGTATTTCTTTAGCTTTTATACTCACTCTGTTACACATATATATATCACTATTTTAATTTTGCTATAAAATAAGTTAAAACCTTTTAATACTCTATTACCCCCCCCCCCCCCTCTAGAGTAAATCTTAGATCTAATACCTCATTTTCAATCATCATGGGGTCTAGTAGGATTGGGGATGTTACAAATTCCAATAAACAAAAAATAATAATTTCGTCCTCGAAATTTAAGTTCAGGTCTACGGGGTTCCAGGCTTATTGAAGGTGAAAAGTCTCAAACGGTATATATGATATCACAAGACTATCTGGTAATTGTTATATTATCTCACCGTCAATGTTTCAACATATCCATCCTTCAAATATATTCCAAGCTTGCACTTGTGAAGTCAGTACGATGTCTTCTCAGTAATTAATTCCAACAATATTTCCAGATCTTCCTACTGATATATAAAAATGTACAAAATTCTATAACAACCCATCAACAATAATTCATTGTAGGAATTCTTCCAATTATACGTTCAATTTCCACTTCGTGAAGGAAGCATGCCTTTTACTCGAGGATTAATTCTAACAAAATTTCTAGAGGACTTAGGTGGTCTCATAACTCCAATTATCCAGTTTCCTGCAGCTTTAAGTTCATTAGCTTACTTAATTGTGGGATGAAGCAAATTGGGATAACCGAATAATTAATGATTAATGAACTATATTATCATCAAAATCCCACCAAAAAAAAATATCCACAGAGTGTGATCTCGCACTTTTAAGTGATTCCCATAACTTTATGTCTTTTCAGAAAGTTTTGACCCTAAAATTCTCCTTTAAGGTCTATGTGACAATTCACATAAATTCCAATTTCCTAGGGAAATCAACCAAAAAGTGTATGATTTTCTCCAAGGGATATTGTCTCATAACCCTAAGTGTATATTTTAAGTTTCCTGAGAATTGACCAAGGGAAAATCCTTAAACTTTCATGTAGACCTAGTGTTACATGGTCGTGCTATAAGCACACCAATATCCTTGCACTTGCTTGTGAAATAAACTAACTTCCAGAGGTCCAATTGACCTAAAATTTTAACCATGGTCTATTATATGTATGACCACCCTCCCAAAGGAGAATTGGTGTGATTTTGGTCCAAATCACTCATATTATACACCGTATATGATTTATTAAATTTCTACTAAAACCTTAGAGAAGTGTGCCCCGACAATTCTGATCATTGGGCATATAGTAGATCTAGGGTGCATACACACATGGTTAAATTATCAACCTTATATCATTTACTATGTAAAAGTTATTCACATTTTAAGGTATGTCCTTCACTAGGCTCAACCTTACTAAATATGTTATACTGAGAGTTGTAGGGCTCCAAATGGTGTGATCTCACTTAAGGACAGTAGACACAAATGCCTACAAAAGTTATCTCAGCCTACTTTTCATTTTATGGGCTCTAAGGGCCTCAAAATTGGAGAGCAAAAGGTCTATCTTACTAGGGTAAAAACAACCTTTTGGTGTGGCCCAAGCAAAGGTTTTTCTATCGAACATTTAAACATAGGTCTTTTTCAAAAATTCCTATTTTTGGACAGTGTATGTATTTGTGCATGACTCATGCATGACCAAAATTTCATTATACTTGGAGTTGTAGAATTCCAAAATTCACTAAATTCAATTTGGTTGCTATATGCACACCATTTTCCGTAAATAAGGTCCATGAAATCCAAGTTGGTACCAAGCTAATCCAATAAACAAAAGGATTATCCCCTATGCATTTTGGGGTAAGTTTCTTTGGTATCATTAGGATATATTCGTCCTAGATATGCACTTAATCCTTAGGGTATCCGACCCTAGCCTTGGAGTCCCATCCTGAGACCTATTGATATTCCACGTACTTTAAGGTCCTCGAGGTTACCAACTATCACACCCTTCTCAAGGTTAGTATATACGCAACCCCAAAATGGGCATTTTCCAAACACCAATCCTTATCCGACCGAACACAAATCCTTATCCGATTTCTGGTATTTGTCATGATGATTGGTTCGATGCAACATAGTTGTTGGTTTGGAGATTTAAGTTTATGAGCCTCTTGTTATTTTTCTAACGGGTTTCATGCACCAATCTCTTAATGCGATCCTATCTATTGGGTATGAAGTGATAATCTCACTTGGTAGGAGAATCAAGGACACCGAATTTTAAGCCTTAATTAACTACTTCCCCATAAGGTTCTTCTCCTAGTCACTTTGGGTGTCATCATGCCTTAATCAATCTATACCCGAGGTCGGTTTGGATTAGTATATGCTATGAAGTCGTCTTGGTGCGTCAAACTAGAATGATGTCCTAGTTGGGTTGGCCTAACTCATTGATTAATGGACTATTTTATGTGATTTGTATACATGGGCACACCACTGTTTCCGCTGCTAGTTTGTCCTCAAACTAACTCGAGCGGGGGTGTCCCAAGGTTTGTGGACTTCTTTCTCGTTGGATCATTTGTTCAAGTGATACCAGTTGTAAGATCCCTCTCCCGCACTAGGAGAGTTCCCGGATCTTATGCCCAGAACCGCCGCCTTACGGTGGCGCTAACACACGAGTTAGCCACCTCCGCAAGACGCCGATCCTGCCGGCAAGAACGATCAACTAGGCCAACAAGAATAAGAAGAAAATAAGTAAACAAGTCCACAATCACACGCATCTGTATATATATCCAAATGTAAACTGTCCATCAATGAGTACAATAAATGAAATAGTAAAAGGGCTTATGCCCGGTACATATCCAAAAGGAAATACTGATAACATAGTACTCTCTCACACTACACTATGCGGAAGCAACTCAAAATACTCTCCAACCTGCCGTCGTGTGGTAGTAGTGATGCGCAACATCTGCTCCTCAGGGTCTGCTGTCACGTCACGCCTGACGTACTGCGGCTCCTGCTCCTCGATCTCCTGGTGTTACGACCACATCCGACCGTTAGTCAAAAAGACTAAGCCATTTTGTCCCCTCCTCCCCCCATGACTCCTAGGTACCGAGCGGGAGGACGAAGTGGAGGATATCAAGGGGTAAAAAGAAATACAAGTGACATGGATAGTACTAACAGTATAAAGGGCAAGTGAGTAGTGAGAACGAGAACAACATGTAATAAATGCAGTAAGTAAGACAGCAGTAATAGGTAAGTAATGAGCAGTAAATAAATAAATGCGGCACAATTGAAGTAATAGGTAAATCTACCACACCATCCTCTATAGTATCTTAACTTATATGAATGCCCATACAAACTTATAAGTTAAGATTTCTGGAATTATAACTTATCATATAAAAGAGCCCATACTAATTTATATGATAAGGGTCTACAAATGTGTATGTCATTATGATACTATGAATGTTATGATATGTTATGCTATGTTCATACAGTGCAACTCACTCACACGACTCTATACGTACAGAACTTTTGTAGTTCCCTATGTTCGAGTGTGTCAACTCAGGTACCCAGTTGAGACAAACAGGTCAGTGGATCAGGCTTTTCCACTTCTAGGATTATGTCACGCATCTCCCAGCCTAGACCTTACGTACGCCCCTAAGAACACACAGGATATCCGCGTACTATCTGGTAAGCACCACCTATATCCCGCTTTTCGAGACTCCGCTCAGGTACACCCCGTTAAGACAAACAGGGACAGTGGATCAGGTCCTCCACTACTAGGCCAGTATGACACCTCCCAGCCTAGACCTTACGTACGCTGCTATACACGTCCTAGGTGCACTTTCGTGAGCTTTTGCGTACTCTTGCTGACATCCCGCCAGTCTTTATTGGTCGGGGGCGGGTTACTAGGGATTGTTTGCTAGACCGTAGTAAAGTAGCCTACTGGCCCTCTAACTCACCACACCCCGCCAAGGTCAACGTACCACCATTGGTGTGACAAATGGACCCGTACCGAAGACCTGCCACTAGTTTATGCACATGCAAGGTTCGTTACAATTCTCGAGCCACCAGCTTGTAGGACTAATCATTCTTGAACCGTTCTGTCCCTCCTAATCGGACGAGGTTTACTCTTCTCAATTTAACTTATTTAGGAATTACTCTTGGTTGTTACCTAGGCGACTAAATCAATTTAAGGTGAATTCTGGACTTTCCGAGGTCTACCCGGTGAAGGGCTCACAACGGTACTAGATGGTATTCTGGGGTGATATCCCAGACCTTCCTTTCTCAGAATATTTATTCTTATTGGTAACTACCCTTGTTAAAGTTACCCTCATGGTTGCTCTATACTATTTAAGTACGATTTAGGTTTCTTTTAGGTAACTGACGACCTTTTACTAATGCGTGGTGCAAATCCTTAGGTGTTCATTTAAACACTCATATATAACCTTGAATGCATCATTGTCACCTTAACTGTCTAAATGTCACTATAAGTTCTATGATTAGAAAGCCCCCCAAATTTACTTCAATTGTTCACCGTGACGTACTTCTGTTCACTATTCTCTATAGGGAAAACTTTCTCCAATTAGCCTACCACTCATGTGGACTGTAGTTATGTATGCCCTAATGTTATGTTCCAAATTTCATTCCATTCCCATATGTTTTGGCTAGCCTAGATACTACCCCAAGTTTCTGCTAAACGCAGACCAACCCTACATTGGGCTAATTCAATCTCCTTAATATGAACATCACCAAAACATGACCAAATGACTTAAGATTTTTAACATAGATTAAAAATGAGCTAATTACAATATGGTGAAAATTCATAATTTTCCCAACTATTTTGGCCATTTATAAAAATACTTTAATGATCATGCACACCTCCCTTTACACATGAAGTACAATGTTCTGAAGTCAAAATGCTCTCAATAAATTATCAGTGACATATATTGTATAAATATCATGGCTGACTGAATTACCTAATTTTTCTTAATGTTTAAGACCACTATTTAAATATTCAAACTTTTAAATCAATCGGGCACATTACACAGTAAGTACTGAAATAATTACTCCAAAAATTCTATAAAAATTACCATATACTGGTGATGATCAAAATAGAGCCCAGCCAGATTTTTAGAATTTTCCAGATAATATTAGTCATGTAAATTCCATTAATACATAAGTGTGCCAAAGGGTATTTTTGGTAATTATCAGTGTAAATGTCTTCTACAAATTCTACCAAAATTTTCAGAGTTGTATTTCAAGATAAACTATCATATGCCAGAGTATTGGATTTTGCCCTAGGTTTTAGGTGATGTTAATTCCATTAATACACTTTGTGACAAAATTCATTATTCACAAATGTCCAAAAAAATTAATTCCAAAAATTCCAACAAAATTTACAGAGATGTATAACATCCTAAAATATCATGTGACAGAAAATCAGTTTTTTCCTAGGTTGTTTGATCACTTTTATTTGATTAATATATTTATGCGACAAATTCCTTATTGTCCAAATATTTAGGATTTTTCTTTCCAAAAATCCTAATATTTCTAAGGATGATACCCTCCTCTTTGATAGGCGTGTTACCAAAATTTCATGAGCCTACTACCAGCCATAAGTGATGAGGTTATAAAAATGCACAAATGTGCTATGTGCACACCACCCATCCATACATCATATTCCTATGAATATGAGAAAATATGATCTAAAGTGGGCCAAATGGTCCCAAATTTGACATGTTACTCAATAGGGTCTAACCCTCATACCACCCAAGAGTTGGGTTATATTGCATATATTTAACCATAAATATTTCATTAATATGAAATATCACATTTAACATAAAATCATAGAAAAATGTTGCCCTAAAATTTTGATTTTTGGGCAGGGGATGAATCTGTACTATTTACAACTATGGCTAAAATATTAGACTCATCCATGTAGGTATGAAGTCCAGATCTACAAAATAAGGTATGAACACCCTTTTGTTCATGTCTCAGTAGAATAGACCTACAAGGGACTTTAGGTCACCAAATGGGGTGATTCAACGCCCTATGGAAAGTAGAGAGCAAGGCCTACAAAAGTTGTCTCTGGCACTTTTGCCTAAAACAGCCTCTAAGTAGCCCAAATATTGAGTTTAATCTTATGTATAAAGTGTGACAGATTTAATTAAAATGTATAAATATTGGTCTGCATATAACCATCACCTGAAATCAAGGGTCTTGATTTCGTCTCCTTCCTCCAGCCGACGGCCAACATCACTCCCAGCTGGGCTGACTTCTACCTTCATTTCCCGGCCACCTGAGGGCCACCATTGCCGGCCACCACCTCCACCACCTTCGTTGAGGCGGTGGCTACCGCCAGGCGGTGTCACGGCTGCCGGAGATAGCTCCTCCGACGATCCCGAGCTAGGAGAAAAGCTCGGAAAAACATCCTCTTCCTCACATGGGATCGGGCTCAAGTGAGCCTGATTTCTCTCCTAGGTGGTTCTAGATGGTAGCACAGAGGGAGAGGGGGAGAAACGGACCTCGATTGTTGCTCGACGGCGTGTGCTCCGGGGTGCAGCCATGGAATTCTCCGTCTCTGGCGAGCTTTCCCGATCTGCCGATTCTCCACCAAAAGCTCTGCTCCAGGAGGCTAGCTCGACTTCTTAGGACCTTATGAAGATGATGGAAAGGCCAGATGAGGGGGAAAGTGGTTGTATAGGGAGGATGGAAAGGGGGATGTTCGACCATGGCTTGTACCTCCCCTATGCTACTGTTTGAGCTGCTCCCATGCCTGAAAAGACTGTTCATGGGCTGGAGAATTCAGATGGGGGAGCTTGGGCTGAGGTGGTGGGGGCCATGAAAGCTCCTTCACTTCACATCATTTTTCCCTTTAAGCTTTATGTTGACTAGGACTCAAGTTGACCCCATTGTATAGTCTAAGGGTCAAGGTCTAAGTGTGTCCGAGTAGCTAGAACTTAGGAAAAATTTCAAGTTTCTGTGTTCGACGAACTTCAATCTGCGTTCGACGAAGTCCGTTCTACGTTCGACGAACGTCATGCTTCAGTTCGACGAACTTGCTCTTCAGCTCGACGAATTCAGTCTCCCAGCCAGTTCAGCAGATTTTCTCTCAGTTCGAAGAACTCCAGATTCAGTTCGACGAACTCAGCTTTATGTTCGACGAATTAATTCAGTTCGACGAACTCCAGCTTTTAGTTCGACGAACTCAACTTTGTGTTCGACGAATTAATTCAGTTCGATGAACTCCAGATTCAGTTCGACGAATTCAGCTTTGTGTTCGACGAATTAATTCAGTTCGACGAACTCAGCTTTCAGTTCGACGAACTCAGCTCTCAGCTTGACGAATTTTCTTCTCCAGCTTTACAAATTTCTGAAGGATCAGTTATCAATCTTCTCTGAACTCAGATCGACTATTCAGCAACGGATCTATTCAATACTTATTCATTTATCAGATAAGTCAAGATTTGATCTTTCCTTTTATTATTCCTTTCCATTCTCTTCTCTCGAGAAAGTAGCCATTTTTCTTTCTGTACTGTGTTGTGTTTATTGTATTTGTTTAGCTTTTATACTCACTCTGTTACACATATATATGTCACTATTTTAATTCCTCTATAAAATAAGTTAAAACCTTTTAATACTCTATTCACCCCCCTCTAGAGTAAATCTAAGATCTAATACCTCACTTTCAATCATCATGGGATCTAGTAGGATTGGGGATGTTACAGGTGGAGAGGAAGAGCTCGTTGTAAAGGGTTACATAGATGTTAGCTTTCAAACTGATAGAGATGACTCAAAATCCCGTCAAGTTTTGTATTATTCCTTAATGGAGGGGTTGTGAGCTGGAAGATTTCCAAGCAAGAGACTGTTATCGATTCTACAACATAGGCCGAGTATATCGCTGTTGCAAATGTGACGAAGGAGGCTGTATGGATTAGGAAATTCATCGACGAGCTTGATGTAGTTCCTAACATTGTTGATCCGGTAATTCTTTACTGTGATAACAACGATGCCATTGTATAGGCCAATGAACCTTGATCTCATCAACGCTCCAAGCACATATTTCGGCGGTTCCATATTATTCGAGAGATTGTCGATCGATGAGATGTGAACATATGCAGAGTACCGACATAAGAAAATATAGCAGATCCACTAACAAAGCCTCTTGCGCAAATGAAGCATGATGATCATGCTAGATCAATGGGTACTAGGTACCTGAATTATCCTCTTTAGTGGGAGCCTTATGGATTGTATATTTGTCGGTTGTTCATTCATATGATGAATTGTGATTTTTACTATGTATTTCTTTTTACATTTATGGCAAGTTCTTTTATTATGTGAATTTGTTTCTATGTGATATAGATTAATTACCATAATAAATGTCCTTAGAATATTTGCTTCCATAGAAATTTAAGTACGTGACTTGAATGTGAGGGCCTACGTTTATAAGAAGCATTATTCTTAAATGGTCCCTGGTCGAGGTATCATCTTAGAAATTAGGGCGAGGATGATACATCATGTAACATCCCAGTTCAAACTAGACCCCTCGAGTGACACGGGTCACTTGGAGATGCTTGGGCAAGGTAAGAGCTTTGAGATCCTAATGGTGCCATGGATGTGCCCTGATCTCCAGGAGTGGGTGTAACCATCACCCTCTTGAAGTTAGAAAGAAAATGGCAAAGGATTGGAAAAAGGGAGCTAACGCCGACGGTAGCGGCCGAATATGTACACGTGACTTCTTCCATGAGGGTGGCCTAAATTGCCTAAATATGAGATAATGGTGGAATAAAAAGTCAAAAAAATCAGCTCGCACCTAGTGGGAAATATCAACATAAGACTTGGAAATTGGAATTTGCATTTAATGCTCATTTAATGCAAATCTCTCTCTCTCTCTTCTCATTCTCTCCTAACTCAATGGGCTGATATCTCCTAATTAGAGGAACCTATTCATCATCATCTTCTTCTTATTCTTCTTTTCTTCTTCTTCCTTCTCACACCTTAAGGTTTTAACCTAGGGTTTTTAAGGAGCAACCTTGGAGAAGGGCTTGAGCTCGGCCGACTGTCGCCATGCCGCCAAGGAGACAACCGCGATCGTCGGCCAGAAATCAGGTGACTTCCAACCCCTCTCCCTTGGTGCTAGATCTTTAGATCTAATTAGGAGAGACATTGAGCTCAAAAGATCTTGATTTGGTAAGATTAATGGAGTTTCGTAGGAAGAGGCCACGCTAGAATTTACATTCTAGGGCGTCATTCACCTTGTGTATGTCTTCGATCAACTCCTCTCTTCAATACGAAGTTAAAGGAGTTGATTTTGTGAAGATCAGTGGCCTAATGAGGGAGTATTGGAGGAGAGAAGGTGAGATGACCTAATTGTTTGTTTGGGGAAGATGATGAATAGTCCCTTGTTAAAGAGGGTTTTAAATTACAATATTTCACTTGATTAATAAGGGGACTCATCATTAGTGGTGAAATTCCAGCAACTAAGAAAAAGAAGAATGGAACTTGATTGGAGTTGAGAGTTCACGGGAGAAAAGGGGATGGGTATAACAGAGAAATGGTTCTCTGTTAGCTAGCGCCGACGGTAGAGCTACCGCCGGCGTTAGCGGGTCGACTTGTCAACGGGAAGGGGTAACTTCCCGTCGACCCTTAAAGACAATGTAAAGTATTGCTAGTGGAATCGCTAATGCCCGGCGTTAACGCTACCGCTGACGTTAGTGGGTCGACTTGTCGACGGGAAGGGGTAAATTCCCATAGACCCTTAATGACAATGAGAAGTATTGTTGGTAGACTCGCTAACGCACGAAGGTAACTCTACCGCCAACGTTAGCGGCTCGACTTGTCGACGGGAAGGGGTAACTTCCCATCGACCCTTAAGGACAATGGAAAGTAGTGCTAGTGGAATCGCTAACACCCGACGTTAACGCTACCGCCGACGTTAGCGGGTCGACTTGTCGATGGGAAGGGGTAACTTCCCATCGACCCTTAATGACAATGGGAAGTATTGTTGGTAGAATCGCTAATGCCCGACGGTAACACTACCGCCAGCGTTAGCGGGTTGACTTGTCGACGGGAAGGGGTTGCTTCCCGTCGACCCTTAATGTCGACGGGAAGGGTTAGTTTCCCGTCGACATCGATGGGAATGTGTAGTCTGGATCACTATCGCCCGATGGTAGCGCTACCGCCGGCGGTAGCAAATAGAGAATTTTAGATTCTCCTCCTTTGGTGGGGTAGGATTTCCTGGATTCCCATGTCAATTTGTTGAGGTGTAGATGAATGTTATGATCCTGAAATGCGGCATTTCGATGCACAATTGAATGAAGAATTTAGAGGACTCGTTTATATAAATTCTCCCTACGGTTGATAATCTATCGGATGATCAGATTTATGATAACAATATGTACACCCCTGTTGGATTTCATAATTTTTGGATAAGTAGTAATAGTGATATTGCTGTTTCATTTGATAACTTGAAGGAGATATAAATGCTGAATGTGAAGGCCGATGGGGCCGAAATTTTGTATGAATCATGTACATGCTAGTATAGGCCTATGATAATAATTTCAGATTTATTCTATTGAGATGTATCCTTAAATGAACCTTCAATTGTCAGTTTTATGTGGAATCATAAAAAGGGCATGTTTATATAAATGCGCACATCACTTAACAATCTATCGAATGTCTAGATTGGTGATAACCTCTCAATAAGGTTGATAGCTTTATCGTGTTGGAGCACGCGGTGATCTGTGCATGAGGATTGAATATTGGTGAAATGTTTGGGCTTACTTATGTAGCGAAATATGAATATGTCTCTTTACGGACAAGTAGTCTTATAGGATCTTGTAGAGTAATTTCCATGTTATACACACGCTACTGTATTGAGTCATGATAACTCGGTATGGGTAGCATTGATGGATTGATGCAGGTGGTAAGATATGGTTGTAACTGATGGGACAATGTTAAGGGCTCGGTGGTTGGGTGCCTTGGATGCTAATTAGCATCGACATTGAGTGTATGAGGAGAAGTGTAGTAAGACTCCTTTCGTGAGTCCTTGGGTGCTCGATAGCACGGGTTATGCATGGGAATTACATGAGTGTGCCTGGTTTACACATGGTGGTGTAATGATCCTGGTTGAAGGATTGCTTGTGGCAGATCTACGGGCTCGCCAGTCGTCACACCGACGGGAGCTGACAGATAGATCTTGGCCGGTTGGGATGTGCTCTTTGTGTTTACTTCCAAAGACCCCTTCCATGCATAGTGACCGGTTGGGCTATACTCTTGGTGCTTACTTCCCAAGACCCTTTCTGAGTCCAGTACGTAGGTGCTCCGCTGTTGTGTTCTTAGCATCGAGGCATACGTAAGGCCTAAGTCTGGTAGTGTGCATACCCACCTAGTAGTGGAGAAGCCCGTTCCACTTCCACTGTCTGGCCACGACAGTGGGCGCCTGAGAGGATAGCTACCCTCGAAAAGTGGGAACTTCAGGTCTATGCCGACATAACAAATATGCATGGGCGAGTCATCGTATCATTATCATTGAATTACATTCATCCTTTCATGATCATAACATTGCACTGCATCGGGTCCATCATATAAATTAGTATGAGCTCTTTTATAAGATGAGTTCCAAATTACAAACCTTAACTTATAAGTTTGTATGGACATTCATTTTAGTTAAGGTATGTTTTGAAACTACAAATATACTGCTTACTTATGTAGTGATACACTGCTAGTATAGATGTGCTCTTATATACATGTTGATACCTCTTGCTATTACCTGCCTTCTTGTTGTACTGTTGATATAGTAACTGCTAGATTAAGAACATCATCATGTCACCTGCTTGTTATATTACTGATTATATTGCAGCTTCTCGTCATTCCCTTCCGCCCGGTGCCTTGGAGTCTCCCGGGGAGAGGATGTGAAGCCACTTAGTCTTTATAACTAATAGTTGTTACACCATTACTTTTAGGAGCACACTCAGGTGGAGCAGCAGCGTACGACACAGGAGGATAGCCAGGCCAGGGTGACAGGGCTGGTGACTACGATACCTTGGCTACCGTCAGTGGCAGATGTGAGCGAGTGTTTGAGATCTAGACATAGGGAAAGTTTGTACTCTGATGTTTAACAGGAGCTTATGTAGCTTCCTGTTCTTTTGTACTGTATTGGACATTATTACTTAGTTGTGAATAAATGGCTTCTGTTGTTTTTGTATTATTGATGGGTTGGCATGATGATATTTGAGAATAGCAAGCATGATAGGCGTCTTGTGGAGGGGGCTAGCCCGTGTGCTGGCATTCCCTCAAGGCGGCTGTCCTGGGAATAGGACTCCCCTCGGCCATGTTTTGTGTTCAGGGAGGATGGGGGGGGGGGGGGGGTCTTACAAATGGTATCATCTTGCAACGATCCTGAGATAAAGAAGTCCATTAAACCACTAGGCCACCCCTGCTAGCTAAATCGGTTTGAGGACAAACTGATGCAGCGGAAGAGGTGGTGTGCCCATGTGTGTTTCACATTAAGTACGTCCACTTTTTCCTATAGAAAGTGCCAACCTAAGACAAACTCGTACCCTTACATTTAGATGCTGTCTCATCCCGAGATAGTAATTGGTATTCTCATTCCAACAATTAGAGTTGGTTGAGCATAGGATTGATGCCAACCTAACTAGGATACCATTTTGGCCGACTTAGTAGGATATGTCGTGACGTATCCTAGCGTTATACTGATCTTGGGGATGATTTGGCCAAGCAATAAGTGACCTCAAGTGATTAAGGGAAGAGTTCAACATGAGTGTAAATGCTAGAGACTCACACCCTGAGATTTCTATCTCAGATATGGAGTAATACTATCACCTTACCCAAAATATTAGGGCAATCTCAATGAAATTGGTGCTTGTTGTCTATTATCGGACTAGTAAGAGACCACTAAGCATGTCTGATATACTGTATGTGGATACCTCCCACCTCTAATTATGTAGAAGGTTTCATATGGAGAAGATATGACAAGAATTCAGATCCAGAGAAAGCCCTTTTTGGGATGAATGTATTATATTGGTGGTAGAAGAAACTCAGCCAAAGAGATACAGAGTCTTATCTCTTCGTTTATTGGGCTAGTTATGTACCGTCTTGGGTTTCTTGGAGAATTTAAAATCTTTGTAATTTTTGACATTGGAAGTGGTGATCCTTGAAGAGTTAATTCACCTTAAGCAAGGCGGACTGCTAAGGCCATGTTTGGGTTGATAGAAATTTCATTAGCGGAATAAGAGAAGAAAGCATTTTGAAGATGATAATCCTCTCTATACTGTTCTAATATTAGGTGGATAAATAATGAGGGGAGTAGTAAACTAACACTTTGGGAATGTGCAGCTATGTTGTGATAACATTATAACTGGGAAGCTAATGAAATTTTGTGCATGCATTGCTGGTATGATCATAAACTACCCTTGAGTTTGGAAATTCTTGATGAACATTCCCTTTAATGTTGTAATTACTTGACATTGGGAAATTAATAAGTGTTAGGTGGTGTAAGAAACATAGTCCAATTGTACGGGGGCTTATCGCTTCGTTTATTGGACTAGTCATGTACCGACTTGATTTTTCCCCTAAATCTTATTTTGAAATGGTATGTTGCAGACGTATGACATCAAGGTTTTGTTTAAATAATACGTGAATGATGATTACCATATTTGGTCGGGGATTAAGATATTGTGGAATTTGGAATATGAATTCACAATAGTATTCTTTTTAAGTGTTTGACCTGGAAAGAGTCCGCACATGCTTGAGGTGCGAATAACGGAAGTGTGTACGTTGAAATCAGATGATCATAAGCGGATTTTGGGATTAGAAGGGAATGATGTGATTATAACCCATGCGAGGTGTAGAGTCATGAATTCACCTTACTTTGAGCCACAATAAAGATTCGTAATATCACCATAACCAATTGATAAGCATCATCAGATGATCACAAGCGGAATTTGGGAACTACTTGGAAACATAAATGCTTTCTGAGCTTAAACCCTTGAGGTAGTAACACCATGTTTGGTAATTGATGGATTGAAAGGGCATAATGTCATGGAAAATGAGGTGGGGTTATTCCGGAACTCGAGTATTATGTGAATTTGAAGTCAAGCGGTAAACACGATGGTGTTTGACCATTTTAATTATCTTGCCATGAATTGATATTGGAAATAAAGTACCCTCGAAATTGAAAAAGAGTAGGCATCATGCTATGTTTGGAAGAGGGGTACTATAGGTATGATCCTTTGAATATGCTTTGGATGGTTTCAAAAATCGAAAGGCATGAGCATCTCGACATTATATCGTCGGCCAAGTTTCTTGATGTTTAGAAACACTTTATGAAATCAAGAAATAAATTCATACATACACTTCAAAGTTGAATGAGTATTCCCTTCTCTTGTTGGTAAGAATTTGATAATCTATCAGAGGGTCTAGAATTGTGATAACCCCGTGGTAAAGCATACTATTGATGACTCTTAGGAGAATGGGCACGAGATGGTTGACGATTGGGGCACTCAGAATTTCACTGGGCTTGGTTGGTGGTTTTTGCATGAATGCCCTTATATAGGAAATGTCAAACACTTGGAATGTATAAAGAGTGTACATGATTATTACATATTAGCAGGCGGAGGTACGGAGATTTTTCCCCTGCTTGACTCATATAGTTAAGCTACGTGATCATAACAATTGTTGAAACTTAATATCAAGCGATTGCCATGCTAAGGGTAAAAGATGTGTGTTGTATGAATGATTGCCTCGGATGGGATAACTTTGATGGAACCGATTGATAATAATATAAATAATGATGGTTTGTACTAGAAGATGAGATTAAAGCTTGCTTCTACATATTTAATACATAAGAGAGACGATCTTGCGGGTACAATAACATGTTGGGTATTTGAGGTCTGACCCAAGGATATGACGTCGTGAATTTTATGATTAATTACCCGCTTGACTTTGAGGACAGCCTCCGTGAATGTTAAATTTTGGATACATTTAAATGATGATGTTGAAAGTGCTACACATTATTTGGATAACGATGTCTGGGGTTAGAAGAATCAATTTATTTTTGAAAAATCTGGGAGCACATTATTCTCTTGAAGGAGGATTTGAAATTTTATCTGGAAACACGAGTGACAACCTTTTGCGTATCGGGTCCACTGGTCTTAAAAGATTTTATATCAAGGGTGCAATGAAGGTTGGTTTATTAAGTTGAGGGAACAAGGGATTATGGGTTTCGGTGGTTTCCAACCTGCACGCAGTGGGAGCGTGGCTATAAACCCAACCATGTATTTTCACCACCATACTTATGTCTTGATCAGGTTGAGAGACACTTAAGAATTCTCTGTGCACATGTTGATTATAAGTGTCTCTAAGTATAATAAAGGTACACTTGGGGAAGTTTGGGGTGATGTGTGATGCGAGGTGGATAAGTAATGCTATGCACAAGTGTTAAGTGGGAGTCAGGACATACTAAACTAAAAACCTCGTTAAGTGTACTCTGAATTTAATTTACATAGTTCGACCTTCAATCCCCATAGCCTCGACCTAAATTTCGGGGATGAAATTGTTTCTTCGTTTATTGGATTTGTAATATCACAGTTCGAACTAGACCCCTCGAGTGACACGGGTCACTTGGAGATGCTTGAGCTAGGTAGGAGCTTTGAGATCCTAATGGTGCCATGGATGTGCCCTGATCTCCAGGAGTGGGTGTAACCATCACCCCCTTGAAGTTAGAAAGAAAATGGCAAATGATTGGAAAAAGGGAGCCAACACCGGTGTTAGATTTGCTAACGCTGGCGGTAGCGGCCGAATCTGTGCACGTGACTTCTTCCATGGGGGTGGCCTAAATTGCCTAAATATGAGATAATGGTGGAATAAAAAGTTAAAAAAATCAGCTGGCACCTAGTGTGAAATTTCAACATAAGACTTGGAAATTGGAATTTGCATTTAATGCTCATTTAATGCAAATCTCTCTCTCTCTCCTCATTCTCTCCTAACTCAATGGGCTGATATCTCCTAATTAGAGGACCCTATTCATCATCTTCATCATCATCATCATCATCATCATCATCTTCTTCTTCTTCTTCTTCTTCTTCTTCTTCTTCTTCTTTTCTCCATCTTCCTTCTCACACCTTAAGGTTTTAACCTAGGGTTTTGAAGGAGCAACCTTGGAGAAGGGCTTGAGCTCGGTCGACCATCGCCATGCCGCCAAGGAGACAATCGCGATCGTCGATCGGAAATCAGGTGACTTCCGACCCCTCTCCCTTGGTGCTAGATCTTTAGAACTAATTAGGAGAGGCATTGAGCTCAAAAGAGCTTGATTTGGTAAGATTAATGGAGTTTCGTAGGAAGAGGCCAAGCTAGAATTTACGTTCTAGGGCGTCGTTCGCCGCGTGTAAGTCTTCGATCAACTCCTCTCTTCAATACGAAGTTAAAGGAGTTGATTTCGCAAAGATCGGTGGCCTAATGAGGAAGTATTGGAGGAGAGAAGGTGAGATGACCTAATTGTTTGTTTAGGGAAGATGATGAATAGTCCCTTGTTAAAGAGGGTTTTTAATTACAATATTTCACTTGATTAATAAGGGGACTCATGATTAGTGGTGAAATTCCAACAACTAAGGAAAAGAAGAATGGAACTTGATTGGAGTTGAGAGTTCACGGGAGAAAAGGGGATGGGTATAACAGAGAAATGGTTCTCTGTTAGCTAGCGCCAACGGTAGAGCTACTGCCGGCGTTAGCGGGTCGACTTGTCGACGGGAAGGGGTAACTTCTCGTCGACCCTTAAAGACAATGGAAAGTAGTGATGGTGGAATCGCTAACGCCCGACATTAACGCTACCTCCGGCGTTAACGGGTCGACTTGTCGACGGGAAGGCGTAATTTCCCGTCGACCCTTAATGACAATGGGAAGTATTGTTGGTAGAATCGCTAACGCCCGACGGTAACGCTACCGCCGACGTTAGTGGGTCGACTTGTCGACGGGAAGGGGTAACTTCCCGTCGGCCCTTAAAGAAAATGGAAAGTAGTGCTGGTGGAATCGCTAACGCCCGGTGTTAACGCTACCGCCGACGTTAGCGGGTCGACTTGTCGATCGGAAGGGGTAATTTCCCGTCGACCCTTAATGACAATGGGAAGTATTGTTGGTAGAATCACTAACGCCCGACGGTAACGCTACCGCCGGCGTTAGCGGGTCGACTTGTCGATGGGAAGGGGTAGCTTCCGGTCGACCCTTAATGTCGACGGGAAGGGTTAGCTTCCCATCGGCATCGACGGGAAGGTGTAGTCTGGATCATTAACGCCCGACGGTAGTGCTACCGTCGGCGTTAGCAAACAGAGAATTTTAGATTCTCCTCCTTTGGTGGGGTAGGAGTTCCTGGATTCCCATGTCAATTGGTTGAGGTGTAGATGAATGTTATGATCCTGAAATGGGGCATTTCGATGCACAATTGAATGAAGAATTTAGAGGACTCGTTTATATAAATGCTCCCATCAGTTAATAATCTATCTGATGATTAGACTTGTGATAACAATATGTACACCCCTGTTGGATTTCATAATTTTTGGATAAGTAGTAATAGAGATATTGTCGTTTCATTTGATAACTTGAAGGAGATATAAATGCTGAATGTGAAAGCCGATGGAGCCGAAATTTGTTATGAATCATGTACATGCTAGTATGGGCCTGTGATAATAATTTCAGATTTATTCTGTTGAGATGTCTCGTTAAATGAACCTTCAATTGTTAGTTTTATGTGGAATCATAAAAAGGCATGTTTATATAAATGCGCTCATCATTTGACAATCTATCGGATGTCTAGATTGGTGATAACCTCTCAATAAGGTTGATAGTTTTATCATGTTGGAACATGCGGTGATCTGTGCATGAGGATTGAATATTGGTGAAATGTTCAGGCTTACTTATGTAGCAAAATATGAATATGTCTCTTTGCGCACAAGTAGTCCTACATGATCTGATAGAGTAATTTCCATGTTATGCTCGCGCTACTGCATTGAGTCATGATAACTCAGTATGAGCAGCCTTGATGGCTTGATGCGGGTGGTAAGATATGGTTGTAACTGATGGGGTAATTTTAAGGGCCCAGTGGTTGGGGGCCTTGGATGCTAATTAGCATCGGCATTGAGTGTACGAGGAGAAGTGTAGTTAGACTCCTTTCGTGAGTCCTTGGGTGCTCGATAGCACGGGTTATGCATGGGAATTACATGAGTGTGCCTGGTTTACACATGGTGGTGTAATGATCCTGGTTGAAGGATTGCTTGTGGCAGATCTACGGGCTCGCCAGTCGTCACACCGACGGGAGCTAGCAGATAGATCTTGGACGGTTGGGCCGTGCTCTTTGTGTTTACTTCCAAAGACCCCTTTCGTGCCTAGTGACATGTTAGGCTGTGCTCTTGGTGCTTACTTCCCAAGACCCTTTTCGAGTCCAGTACATAGGTGCTCCGCTCTTGTGTTCTTAGCGTCGAGGCGTACGTAAGGCCTAGGTCTGGTAGTGTGTATACCCACATAGTAGTGGAGAAACCCGTTCCACTGCCACCGTCTGGCCACGACGGGGGGCGCCTGAGAGGTTTGCTACTCTTGAAAAGTGGGAACTTCATTTCTATGTCGACATAACAAATATGCATGGGTGAGTCATCATATCATTATCATTGCATTGCATTCATCCTTTCATGATCATAGCATTGCACCACATCGGGTCCATCATATAAATTAGTATGGGCTCTTTTATATGATGTGTTCCAAATTGGAAACCTTAACTTATAAGTTTGTATGGGCATTCATATAAGTTAAGGTACGTTTTGAAACTACAATGCTTACTTATGTACTGATAAAACTGCTAGTATATATGTGCTCTTATATACATGTTGATACCTATTGCTGTTACCTGCCTTCTTATTGTACCGTTGATACAGTAAATGCTAGATTAAGAACATCATCATTTCACCTGCTTGTTATATTTCTGATTATATTGCAACTTCTCGTCATTCCTTTCCACCCGGTGCCTTGGAGTCGCCGGGGGAGAGGATGTGAAGCCACTTAGTCTTTATGACTAACAGTTGTTACACCATTACTTTTAGGAGCACACTCAGGTGGAGCAGCAACGTACGACACATGAGGGCAGCCAAGCCAGGGTGACAGGGCTGGTGACTACGATACCTTGGCTACCGTTAGTGGCAGATGTGAGTGAGTGTTCGAAATCTAGCCATATGGCAAGTTTGTACTCTGACGTTTAATAGGAGCTTATGTAGCTTCCTATTATTTTGTACTGCATTGGACATTATTACTTAGTTATGAATAAATGGCTTTTGTTATTTTTGTATTATTGATGGGTTGGCATGATGATATTTGAGAATAGCCGGCAGGATAGGCGTCTTGTGGAGGGGGCTAACCCGTGTTATGGCACTTTCGCAAGATGGCTGTCCTGGGCATAGGACTCCCCTCGACCGTGTCTTATGTTCTGGGAGGGGGGGGGGGGGGGGTCTTACAAATGGTATCAGCTTGCAATGATCCTGAGATAAAGAAGTCCATTAAACCACTAGGCCACCCATGCTAGCTAAATTAGTTTGAGGACAAACTGATGCAGCGAAAGCGGTGGTGTGCCCATGTGTGACTCACATTAAGTACGTCCACGTTTTCCTATAGAAAGTGCCAACCTAAGCCAAACTCGTACCCTTACATTTAGATGCTGGCTCATCCCGAGACAGTAATTGGTATTCTCATTCCAACAATTAGAGTTGGTTGGGCATATGATTGATGCCAACCTAACTAGGATACCATTTTGGTAGACTTAGCAGGATATGTCATGACGTATCCTAGCCTTATACTGATCTTGGGGATGATTTGTCCAAGCAATAAGTGACCTCAAGTGACTAAGGGAAGAGTTCAACGTGTGTGTAAATGCTAGAGACTCACACCATGAGATTTCTATCTCAGATATAGAGTAATACTATCACCTTACCCAATATATTAGGGCAATCTTAATGAGATTGGTGCTTGTAGTCTATTATCGGACTAGTAAGAGACCTCTAAGCATGTATTATATACTGAATGTGGACACCTCCCACTTCTAATTATGTAGAAGGTTTCATATGGAGAAGATATGACAAGAATTCGGATCCAGAGAAAGCCCTTTTTGGGATGAATGTATTATATTGGTGGTAGAAGAAACTCAGCCAAAGAGATACGAGGGCTTATCTCTTCGTTTATTGGGCTAGTTATGTACCATCTTGGGTTTCTTGGAGTATTTAAAATCTTTGTAATTTTTGACATTGGAAGTGGTGATCCTTGAAGAGTTAATTCACCTTAAGCAAAGCGGACTACTAAGGCCATGTTTGGGTTGGTAGAAATTTCATTAGCGGAATAAGAGAAGAAAGCATTTTGAAGATGATAATCCTCTCTATATTGTTCTAAGATTAGGTGGATAAATAATGAGGGGAGTAGTAAACTAACACTTTGGGAATGTGCAGCTATGTTGTTATAACATTATAACTGGGAAGCTAATGAAATTTTGTGCATGCATTGTTGGTATGATGATAAACTACCCCTGAGTTTGGAAATTCTTGATGAACATTCCCTTTAATGTTGTAATTACTTGACATTGGGAAATTAATAAGTGTTAGGTGGTGGAAGAAACTTAGTCCAATTGTACCGGGGCTTATCGCTTCGTTTATTGGACTAGTCATGTACCACTTGAGTTTTTCCCCTAAATCTTATTTTGAAATGGTATGTTACAGACGTATGACATCAAGGTTTTGTTTAAATAATACGTGAGTGATGATGACCATATTTGGTCGGGGATTAAGATATTGTGGAATTTGGAATAGGAATTCACAATAGTATTCTTTTTAAGTGTTTGACATGGAAATAGGCCGCACATGCTTGATGTGCGAATAGCGGAAGTGTGTACGTTGAAATCCTCCTGGGAGTAGACAAAAGTAACACTTGACTCAAAGTCACGTGTTATTAGAAGGGAATGATGTGATTATAACCCATGCGAGGTGTAGAGTCATGGATTCACCTTACTTTGAGCCACGATAAAGATTTGTAATATCACCATAACCAATTGATAAGCATCATTGGATGATCACATGCGGAATTTGGGAACTACTTGGAAACATAAAAGCTTTCTGAGCTTAAACCCTTGAGGTAGTAACACCATGTTTGGTAATTGATGGATTGAAAGGGCAAATGTCATTGCAAATGAGGTGGGGTGATTGCGGAACTCGACTATTATGTGAATTTGAAGTCAAGCGGTAAACATCGATGGTGTTTGACCATTTTAATTATCTTGCCATGACTTGATATTGGAAATAAAATACCCTCGAAAACAAAAAACCGAGTAGGCATCATGCTATGTTTGGAAGAGGAGTACTATATGTATGATCCTTGGAATATGGTTTGGATGGTTTGAAAAATCGAAAGGCATGAGCTAGATCTTTAGATCTAATTAGGAGAGACATTGAGCTCAAAAGAGCTTGATTTGGTAAGATTAATGGAGTTTCGTAGGAAGAGGTCACGCTTGAATTTACATTCTATGGCATCGTTCGCCGCGTGTATATCTTCGATCAACTCCTCTCTTCAATACGAAGTTAAAGGAGTTGATTTCGCGAAGATCGGTGGCCTAATGAGGGAGTATTGGAGGTGAGAAGGTGAGATGACCTAATTGTTTGTTTGGGGAAGATGATGAATTGTCCCTTGTTAAAGAGGGTTTTTAATTACAATATTTCACTTGATTAATAAGGGGACTCATGATTAGTGGTGAAATTCCAGCAACTAAGGAAAATAAGAATGGAACTTGATTGGAGTTGAGAGTTTACGGGAGAAAAGGGGATGGGTATAACAGAGAAATGGTTCTCTGTTAGCGAGAGCCGGTGGTAGAGCTACCTCCGGCGTTAGCGGGTCGAATTGTCAACGGGAAGGGGTAACTTCCCGTTGACCCTTAAAGACAATGGAAAGTATTGCTGGTGGAATCGCTAATGCCCGACATTAACGCTACCGCCGACGTTAGCGGGTCGACTTGTCGACGGGAAGGGGTAATTTCCCGTCGATGCTTAATGACAATGGGAAGTATTGTTGGTAGAATCGCTAACGCCCGACGATAATGCTACAGCTAGCGTTAGCGGGTCGACTTGTCGACGGGAAGGGGTAACTTCCCGTCGACCCTTAAAAACAATGGAAAGTAGTGCTGGTGGAATCGCTAACGCCCGACGTTAACGCTACCTCCGACGTTAGCGGGTCGACTTGTCGACGAGAAGGGGTAACTTCCCGTCGACCCTTAATGATATTGGGAAGTATTGTTGGTAGAATCGCTAACGCCCGGCGGTAACGCTACCGCCGGTGTTAGCGGGTCGACTTGTCGACGGGAAGGGGTAGCTTCCCGTCGACCCTTAATGTCGATGGGAAGGGTTTGCTTCCCGTCGACATCGACGGGAAGGGTTATCTTCCCGTCGACATCGACAGGAAGGTGTAATATGGATCACTAAAACTCGGCGATAGCGCTACCGCCGACGTTAGCAAACAGAGAATTGTAGATTCTCCTCCTTTGGTGGGGTAGGAGTTCCTGGATTCCCATGTCAATTGGTTGAGGTGTAGATGAATGTTATGATCCTGAAATGGGGCATTTCGATGCACAATTGAATGAAGAATATAGAGGACTCGTTTATATAAATGCTCCCATCGGTTGATAATCTATTGGATGATTAAATTTATGATAATAATATGTACACCCCTGTTGGATTTCATAATTTTTGGATAAGTAGTAATTGAGATATTGCCATTTCATTTGATAACTTGAAAGAGATATAAATGCTGAATGTGAAGGCCGATGGGGCCGAAATTTTGTATGAATCATGTACATGCTAGTATGGGCCTGTGATAATAATTTCAGATTTATTCTGTTGAGATGTCTCCTTAAATGAACCTTCAATTGTTAGTTTTATGTGGAATCATAAAAAGGGCATGTTTATATAAATGCGCACATCATTTGACAATCTATCAGATGTCTAGATTTGTGATAACCTCTCAATATGGTTGATAGATTTATCGTGTTGGAAGACGCGGTGATCTGTGCATGAGGATTGAATATTGGTGAAATGTTCGGGCTTACTTATGTAGCAAAATATGAATATGTCTCTTTACGCACAAGTAGTTCTACATGATCTTGTAGAGTAATTTCCATGTTATATACACGCTACTGAATAGAGTCATGATAACTCGGTATTGGTAGCCTTGATGGCTTGATGCAGGTGGTAGGATATGGTCGTAACTGATGAGGCAATGTTAAGGGCCCGGTGGTTGGGGGCCTTGGATGCTAATTAGCAACTGCATTGAGTGTATGCGGAGAAGTGTAGTAAGAATCCTTTCGTGAGTCCTTGGGTGCTCGATAACACGGGTTGTGCATGAGAATTACATGAGTGTGCCTGGTTTACACATGGTAGTGTAATGATCCTGGTTGAAGGATTGCTTGTGGCAGATCTACGGGCTCGCCAATTGTCACACCGACGGGAGCTGGCAAATAGATCTTGGCCAGTTGGGTTGTGCTCTTTATGTTTACTTCCAAAGACCCCTTCAGTGTCTAGTGACCGGTTGGGTTGTGCTCTTGGTGCTTACTTCCCAAGACCCTTTTCGAGTCCAGTACACAGGTGCTACGCTGTTGTGTTCTTAGCGTCGATGCGTACGTAAGTCCTAGGTCTGGTAGTGTGCATACCCACCTAGTAGTGGACAAGCCCGTTCCACTGCCACCGTCTGGCCACGACGGGGGGGGCGCCTGAGAGGTTAACTACCCTCGAAAAGTGGGAACTTCAGGTCTATGTTGACATAACAAATATGCATGGGTGAGTCATGATATCATTATCATTGCATTTCATTCATCCTTTCATGACCATAACATTGCACCGCATCGGGTCCATCATATAAATTAGTATGGGCTCTTTTATATGATGGGTTCCAAATTGGAAACCTTAACTTATAAGTTTGTATGGGCATTCATATAAGTTAAGGTACATTTTGAAACTGCAAATATACTGCATTCTTCTGTACTGATACACTGCTAATATAGATGTGCTCTTATATACATGTTGATACCTCTTGCTGTTACCTGCCATCTTGTTGTACTGTTGATATAGTAACTGCTAGATTAAGAAAATCATCATGTCACCTGCTTGTTATATTACTGATTATATTGCAGCTTCTTGTCATTCCCTTCCTCCCGGTGCCTTAGAGTCGCCGGGGGAGAGGATATGAAGCCACTTAGTCTTTATGACTAATGGTTGTTACGCCATTACTTTTAGGAGCACACTCAGGTGGAGCAGCAACGTACGACACAGGAGGACAGCCAGGCCATGGTGACAGGGATGGTGACTACGAAACCTTGGCTACCGTCAGTGACAGAAGCGAGCGAGTGTTCGAGATCTATCCTTAGGGCAAGTTTGTACTTTGATGTTTAACAAGAGCTTATGTAGCTTCCTGTTCTTTTGTACTGTATTGGACATTATTACTTAGTTTTGAATAAATCGCTTCTGTTGTTTTTGTATTATTGATGGGTTGGCATGATGATATTTGAGAATAGCTGGCAGGATAGGCATCTTGTGGAGGGGGCTAGCCCGTGCGCTGGCACTTCCATAAGGCGGCTGTCCTGGGCATAGGACTCCCCTCGGTCGTGTCTTGTGTTCTGGGAGGGGGGTTTTACACATCAAGACTAGTATGTGGGTTGAATGATGACCGGTTCTCACGGGTCTTGATATGGGATATCAAGTCATCACATAGGTACTTGTTAGGAACAAGTTGTACTGGACAGAACTTTGTGGATTGTTATATGAACGTGTCACAAGTAGATCTCTAGTGACAATGGTGTTTGCGGTTCTTTGACTTGAAGTAACAACATTCATCAAGTGAGGAAGAGAATACTTTGATACCATCTAAAGTCATCCTTGATAAAGATTGATGATAAGGGTGGTTATTGGGTAGTTACGAATCATTTGGGTGTTTGTGTGTGGATAGAAATGGAATTTGTCCTCCTATATGACAGGAGTTACATCCATGGGCCCCTTGATGGAATGAGATTGTGAAATGCATGACCATGCTTGGTTGAGTCAATATATGATATTGGGCTCACCGATTTCTGGAAGTCCATTCTAGATCAAAAAATTAAGATTGAATTATTAAGAGGGTGACATGGTCCATGCCTCAAGTTCAATCTGGATGTAAGGGACAAAGGGACATGACAACACTGATACATTGGTCACGGACATGCTTGTTTGAGTTATGAACATTTATTGCTTGGGTAGCAATGATGCATTGCTAGATGCCGCTCATTGCTTGTGAGACTTTTGTTGATACCTTCTAGATCAAGTGGGAGACTGTTGGAGTTTCTACGGTGATCCAGAAGTAATCAAGTAGTTAGTCTCACTGCCAACACGATAAGATCCTATTGGGTCGCACATAAGAGCGTTTGCAGAAATTGGAGGAAGGATTGTGTTGTCCTTGTTCATATTGGATATGAGTAAAATGACCAATCTTATGACTAAATGAAGTTGAGTTGGTTCGGGAAAATGCTTCATAGATATTGTGAATATTGTATGGAGCATGTCGTAAAGACTTCAAAATGATATTGTGAATATCGTCGAGAAGACTTGAAGACGACATTGTGAATGTCGTCGTGACAGATGGTCTGTCGTCGAATCATCAAGTCGATAATGTGAATATCGACTAGATGATTAATGTCGTCGAGATTGTCTCGACGATATGGATCTTCACGAAGATATCGTCGAGAATGTCTCGATGATATTTCAGTCATCACAACGATATGGATCGTCGATATGCTGCGTGATATCGTCGAGACTATCTCGACGATATGGATCATCTCGATGTCATAGACTATCACGCCGATATCGTCATGACTGTCTTGACGATATGGGTCATCCCAACGATATTCATTACACTATTAATGTCTGGGTCTACGGATAGTGGAAGTCGCCGTCTGCTTTTATATCCCTGGGTATAAATAGCCAGACGATTAGGTTATTTCTAAGCCCACTTTTAGAGATCGAGACGGAAGTGTTCCTGAGATCTCGCCGCTAGTTCCAGAAGACCCATCCGACCATCGCAGCCGTCGCCGCTAGTTCCATATGACCCATCCAGCCATCGTCGTCATCGCCGCATCTCCTTAGACAAATCTAGTACTTCGTGGAGACGTAAATGGCATTCCTTCTCTGACCTAGATTTTGTTCGACAAGATCGTAGGGTTTTCTAGTGCTTGTGTGGACTACTGTAGAGGCGCATATCTACTTTTGCACTAATTCCATCAGACCTAGTCGCTGATCTCGACAGAGGTGCAAAACCTGGAAGAAGACTCGGATTGAGAACTCGATTCAGGGAATCTATTTACTAGAGCAATCCGTTCGAGTCTCTACTCGATTCAGCACAAGTATTTTGATTTATTGCTTTAATTTCTTGATTCATGGTTATCGCAAGACCCCATTATTTCTCTTTTGGGTTGTTCTTGAATATTCCGTTGTGCATATGCTATGTGTCTACCCCTAAGGAAAACCAAAAGCTTTGCCCGCGGGTAACTTCGAAAAATACAGGTTGCCCGCTTACAAGATTTCGTAAAAATGTCAAGTATAAAGAGCGGAGTTGTCCGCAAGACCTTTGGAATGGTCGATGAGTGCATCATGATGGTTGGTGAGTACTCCTCTCGAGGTATGCAAGTACACCATATTTGAAGTGGCTACCCGATAAGATCTTTGGCTTTGTGTGGGAAGCAAGCTTCATCCAGGTCGTCGGCAATGAGTATGACGGAATTTGGGCAGATTGGATCCCCACATTTTTTTAAAATCTTAGGCAAGAGATTAAAAAAAGTATCTACGCGACCTATTCCGCCAAAAATGCTCCCTGCGTCTATATATATAAGCTGGTTTTCTGAACAGAATTATCATTTGATGATGACCTAATTTTCACACAAATGAAGTGTGAGTACTCTTGAAACACATGTCAGGACACAAATCATTCTCCTTGATTCAGGTTTACGCCCACGATCTGGTGAAGAAGGGGAAGAAGCCACACACGTTCCCGATGGTTGGAGAGTCAAGGGATGCGAGCAATCCAAAGACTGTGGAAATGACTTCCCCCTTGATAGATATCATATGATCTGCCATCTCCGGGGTGAGCAATCCTTTCTATTGTAAGATCGTGGCACTACCCGCGACTCCTTGCATTTCAGATAGTACATTTTACCTCTTTTTTGACATTACTACTCCGCAATGAGAATTCTCTGGCTTGTTCAACTACGTCTGTGGAGAGGCGGTAGCAACTCTTGGAACTGAAGCAATACTGAAACTCGTGGGCTTATAGTAAGATCTTAAGAGAACAATCTCACTGGTCTACCTTGTCAGAATTGAGGCCACCCATCGAGAGAGCAAGAAACCACGTGGTGCGAAGTATCCTATGAAGTCAGCTAAGGAGATCGGCAAAGGAGGAAGCGAGTTCCCTAAATTAGCCATGGAGGGGGAGAGAGCAAGAAAAAAGGCGGCGATAGTGACAACTTGCCTTGCCAAGGATAAGTCCGATGAGGAGGAAATGCATGCGATAAGGGATCTCACCGAGTTGGTGAGACAGTACACGAAGGATGCTGAGAGAAAAGAAGCGAGAAAGGAAGAGGATGATGCACTGCAGGCACAAATCATTGATGCTGAAGAGGCGTTGGCGAGAGATGTAGAGAAGAGGAAGGAGGAAGAGGATACCAAAAAGGCAAAACAGGTGGCTGAGGAGAAGGACAAGAGATCCGCGAAATCCAAAGAGGAGAAGAAGGAAAAGCAGTAGGTGAAAGCGCAGAAGACACATGATGTCGCAACGAGAACTGCTGCAGATCCGACATCGAGTACAAATGTGATGGAGGTGGCACCTGCAGGAGGTGTAGCACCCGGAGGCAAAGCTTTAGGGGATGCAACCAAGGCCATGATGAAGAAAGCAGAGGAAGATCTCGTCGTCGCCATGGACGATGCCACTAAGGTCATGCAGACATATACAGAGAAATCCATAGTTTCCAGGAGCGAGTCCTTTCTCATCCAACATGAACTTTTGGAGAGGGAGAAGAGGGTAGAGGATCGCAGGGTGAGAGGGGTCAAGATTATGTCGACCCAATCTCACTTGCCGAAGCCTAGAATATGCAATAAACTCTTGTGCATAATCCCAAGCCCTCGGTGAAGAGGAGTAGCGCCTTCGTGGAGGAAGGCGAGATCATGGTTGCAGAAGAGTTGAAGCGACGTCACCATGACAAGGAGATAGATGAGAAGAAAAGACTAGCATGCAATGATTCGTATCAAAGGAGGTCGGCTCCTCCCGCGTAGCCGTCAAAGGATGGGAAGGAGATTCCCCCAGAGGGTTCTCTCCATCCAGCGAGTACTTTCGGTAAGTGTACTTTGTTCTGACTGCTTATAGGTTCTTTGAATACCTTTGCTGTTATTCGAGCTAATCCAGTTGTCATGCAGTTGCAAACCTTCCTTGGAGGGCTCTCCTCAAGGTGGCCACACAGAAAAGGAGTTTCAACAAGTACTCCTTGATAACGATCACTTGTGGAGAAGGATTCAGATGATGGAAAAAGTGCAGAGGCTACAGACTGAAGAGATATCGCGCCTATCCAACAGATATAAGTATCTGATGGAGAAGCAATCTCAACCTCACCCTCCTACAACTTCAGTGCCTCTCAGCGTGACGACGAGTACATGACCGAAGGGAGATACTGGAAGGATCCATGCCCCGATCTCTCAATTCCACCTCTATAGAGCTCAACAAGATCTTGTGATCTCTCATTTGACCTATGTAGTGGCACATTTCATCAGTGGTCCTTACTATCCTTATATTTTTTTTAATTTTCATTGTATGAGCGAGTGCTCATATTTTATGTAACATTTGATCATTGAATTAAATTGTAGTATTCACAAGCATGCTTGTTTTTTCACTTGTCTTTTACCTTGTGTTCTGGAATGACTTCTGACGTATTCACATAACCTGTCTTTATACTTGTGTTTTTTCCTTTTGATCCGAGATGTCGTTTGGAGTATTCACATAACCTCTCTTTCATGTCTGCGAATACTTTTATCTGCCATTTCGCAATTCTCATTTAACGCTTTCTTCAAAATTTGACGAGGAGCCGCTTCTGCGAGTGCCCTAAATGGACGGGAAGAAGAGGGGAAAGACCTCTTCAAAGAGTTTTGGGATAGTAGAATGGTTTTTGAAACACACTTTTTAACCATCCTTAGGAACAACAGGAGAACTCGTCAGCTTCTGTAGGACCTACTCTCTTCCGGAAGAAGTCACAAAGAGACTGCATTCCGCCAACGAGCATATTAATAAGACACCCGAGGGTGAAGTCGTCGTACCATTTGATGACTTCAACTATGGATTGCGACTTCAATTATGGCATGCGACTCCACCGTGTTCAACCATTATGGAGTTTTCTCTGCCCATATTATTCCAGTATCCTACCTCATCTTGACCTATTTCTCCATATACCTTCGGCTGTAGAAGATATCATGGAGCATGATGTTTTTCGAAACCTCTTCAATGATAAGTCCCACGAGGTCGAGACTCTCTTTCTTGGTGGAATTCACGTGTGAGCGCTGAACATCCCGAAAAAGGTGCATTTTTGGACAAAACACTTCGCCTTGTTTGGATGTGATCTCAGCCCTTTAGTTTGCATGCTAATGATGAGAGTGGAGGTGGACTGCGTTGTTGTTGCTTTAACGGGTGTGGAGATTGCATACTTCATCACCCACAACCCTCTCGATGTCGAGTACTATATGTCTCGCTTCAATGAAGTTACTAACTTCGACCCTTATGAGGGTAAGAAACAACTTTGAGTATTCACAACACCTCCTTGGTTGTGAGTTCTAAGTGTCCTTTTTATGCATCATGACTTACCCTTCCTAGTAGTCGGCCTCACCGATTATAGGGGTACTTGGACCCCCGAAGTTGACAGTGAATATGTTGTACGAGCAGAGTTATGCCGGGCCAGGCGTCGCAGATACGCCGAGAAAAGATGGAAGCTGAACCAAGAGGGCAGTGAGACCTCCAAGGCCTAGAGGAAGTGAGCTTGGGAGACCCATGAGAAGCTCTCTTCTGTGAGAACAGGCACCCCTTTCATGATGCTACTTCGACTGTCATGGATTCAGTTGGTGATCCACTGATCCTTTGGGATGACGAGACATAGAGATTTTCCGTGAGCTCATGGCTCCTCTCCTACAGAAACTCGATGATCGTCAGCATATGTTATATATGAAGGAGGAGGTACACGAGCCTCTGAAGATAGAGTTGGTTGATCTCCCAAATGTGACAACGTGACTAAATATGCAAACCTGATTCTCAACCATCACACTGCTGCTCAACTCTCCCATTTGATGGGCAAACTTTTCATTGTAAAGAGGGAGAGGAAATCCTTGCGAGATCAAAACAAGGTATGAAAAAAGATAGAATCCTTCTAAAGGATGTGGTCTTCATATTGCCTTTGATTCTTTGGAATAGAAGATCTCTCCAATCAGTCATCTTAGAGAGAATGATTCTGCACATGATCTCAAACATTTCTTTCGAAATCCTGTAATGAGAACCAAGTTTACACATCAGCACCTTCCCTACTATATCAGCCAGTAAATTTCCCTTCTGGTTCAATTCAACTCTTTTTATTGACCCATAGGTCTTTCCACTATGTCCACACTATGTATATCCTTTAGAGAAGTATTCAACAGATAAGCCTTCCTATTCCTCTTCGGCTTCCAAACGGGGCAGTCTCAAAGCTTTTCCTAGGCTTTTGGTTGATACCTTGACCTTCCTCCCAACCACCTCATATTTCAGAGAGGTTCTAGAGTGGTTAACTCTCACAGAATTCCAGAAGTTCTCTGTCCATGCGGCACATGGCTCACACAATAGATATTCCAGCCCGTCCGCCTCCAGCAACCCTATTACTGATCGAATTTCCTTTGAGCAATAGTTGAAGCCTCTTCGCAGAAGCTCACAACCAGAGATTATCGAAGCCTCGTTCTTTGCTTTATCTTTCTTTGGAGCCATTGACACAGGTTGGCGGGAACGGTTGAGTGTCAGGAACGGAACAGGGGTTTGTCGCATAGATGAATTAGGGCAAATGATAGCATAATTTTGTCCTAAACATTTATTATATTTATAGTAGAGGTAGATGAAGGGCGTGTACCTTTTCGTACAATTGATATGAAAAATTGATCATCGGACGACTCTGATTAAAAGATCCAATAAGTTTTTAAGCAATTGGGATGCATTACGATGATACGTATTGTGTCATCGAAATATCTAGCCGACAAGCATCCTTCCCCCGACACCATAATTATCTTTGTCGTTGAGATTCATGTAACGTCGTCGAGACGTCTCACGATATCGTTGATACGACTAACTCTGTATTATTGTGAAGTCATCTGTGTCGTTGAGACAACCAATAGATATTTGTCCGACTTTGGTGAAACTTCACCATTTCTTGAGGGGTACCTGCAACACTCGGCATATATGTTTTCAATGACTACTAATGGATGATAATAAATTGAAGTTGAGTTAGAATTTACTCTAAGTTCAACATCCCCAATTGAAACTTGAAGAAGTTAAACTTAGCTTCATCTAGGGCTTTGTGAATATATCAACCACTTGTTTGTCTGTGGGGACAAACTCAAGGATGATATCCTCATTCTCCACATGCTCCCTAATGAAGTGATACATGATCATAATATGCTTAATCCTGCTATGTGAGACAGGGTTCTTAACAATAGAGATAACACTTGAAGAGTCACAAAACAAAGGTGTTTTGGTCATCTTCATATTGTAGTCTTAGAGCTGATGCTGGATCCACAACAACTGAGCACATCAACTCCCATCAGATATGTATTCTGATTCTGCTGTGGAGATTGCCACACTAGTTTTCTTCTTGCCGCTCCATGAAATATGTCTTCCTCAAAGGAATTGGCAAGTCCCTGAAGTGCTCTTTCTATCTTCCTTACATCCTGCATAGTATGCATCTGAGTAACCAGTTAGTGCACAATCATTGCTCTTAGAGTATCAAAGACCAAGATTGGATGTACCCTTCAGGTATCTTAAGATCCTCTTGACAGAGGAGCGATGAGATTCCTTGGGGTTCATTTGGTATCTAACACAAACACATATGACAAACATTATGTCAGGCCTACTGGCAGTTAGGCAGAGTAGATATCCAATCATGCATTTGTACTTGGTTTCATCAAAGGGTATTCCCTTTTCATCCTTGTACAGAGATACATTAGATCCCATGGGAGTCTTCATGGAAGTAGCACTCTCCAATCCAAATTTCTTTACTAGCTCTCTAGTGAATTTAGTTTGTGAGATGAATATGCCATCTTCAGATTGTTTCACTTGGAGACCTAGGAAGTATTTGAGCTCACCCATACTTCTTATTTTAAAACTTTCCTTGCATCAAGTTAGCAAACTTTTTGCAAGGATGATCATCTGTACAACCAAAAATAATATCATATACATAGATCTGCTCTAGCAAAATCTTGCCCTTTACTTTCCTTAGGAACAATGTCTTGTCAATCTCCCCCCTTGAGAACTTGTTCTCAATGAGAAAGCTTGACAAGGTCTCATACCGGGCTCTAGGAGCCTGTTTTAATCCATACAATGCTTTTCTAAGAAAGTAAACATAATCATGGTATTCAGAATCAACAAAACCTGAAGGTTGTTCTACAAACACCTCTTCTTTGGGATCACCATTTAGAAAGGGTGAATTGACATCCATCTAGTAGACATTGAATCCTTTGTGGGTTGCATAGGCCAGAAATAATCTTATTGCCCCCAGTCTTGTAATAGGAGCAAAGGTCTGGTCAAAGTCTATGCCCTCCTCTTGCCTATATCCCTTTGCAACTAGTCTGACCTTGTTCATTGTTATAAATCCATTCTCATCCAATTTGTTCCTATAGACCCATTTGGTTCCTATGATATTGTGTCCTTAGGGTCTAGGAACTAGTTTCCATACTTTGCATCTCCTTAATTGGTTCAATTCTTCCTACATGGCTGCAATCCAGAATGGATCCAAGTATCCTTCCTCAAATTTCTTGGGTTCAATTTGGGAGAGGAAACCCAGATACATGGCTTCATTCAAGACCCTGCTTCTTGTTAGAACTCCTTGACTGTCATCTCCTATAATTTGCTCCTATGGATGATGCCTGATGTGTGTAGTTGTAGCTGACAATCTTCTAAAGTTTTCTCTTGTGATTGGTTCTGCAGTCTGTTCTTCTTCTGCTGTGTCCATACCTTCTACAACATCTTCATACAAGTCTAGTACTACTAAGTAATCTTTAACTTTCATAGGAGTTTCAGCTTGATCTTCAATTGATGACTTCTCCCACCTTTATGTTGTGTCTGCATCCATTAAAGAACTAGACCAGCCTTTGTGAATAATGCTAGTCTCATCAAATACAACATGGACAGATTCTTCCACTGCTTGGGTATTGATGTTGTACACCCTATATGCTTTGCTATAGGAGCTGTAGCCAACAAAAATACCTTCAATGCTTTTCATAACAAACTTGGTTAGTTTGGATTTCCCATTATTAAGAACATAACATTTGCTACCAAAGATTCTAAAATAGGATAAGGTAGGTTTTCTGCCTTTCATAAGCTCATATGGAGTTTTCTTGTGGTTTTTGGTGATGGAGGCGGTTGTTGATCATATGATAGGTTGCATTGACTGCCTCTGCCCAGAAGGATTCTAGTAGAGAGGAGTCACTCAGCATTGTCCTGCTGACCTCTAGTAAGGTTCTATTTTTCCTCTCTGCAACTCCATTTTGTTGATGAGTTCTAGGTGAGGAGAATTCTTGGGAGATACCCAGCTCTTGGCAGAATTCAGTCATGACACCTGACTGAAATTCTGTACCATGGTCACTTTTGAATTTAACCACAGTACAACCCATTTCATTCTGAATTTTCCTGACAAAATTCTTCAAGTTATTCAAGGTATCTGACTTCTTTTTAAGGAAGAACACCTAAGTGAACCTTGAATAGTCATCAACTACTACAAGAGTATAGACTTTCCCTCCTAAGCTATGAACTGACATAGGACCAAATAGATCCGTATGCAACATGTATAGGCACATAGTAGAGTCTTTGTTAGTAATGCCCTTAAAGCTAGTCCTTGTTTGCTTGTCAAGTTGGCATGCATGACATGAAGCTTCTTTAATGCACTTAATGTTGAGTCCATTTCTAACTAGGTCTTGAGAGAAAAGCTTGCCTATGGTTTTATAGTTTATGTGAGCAAATCTTGTATGCCATTGAACACAAAGAGCTTATTTCTCATCAACTACAAAACATATTGTCATAGAAGAATTTAAATGAAGAAAATTAAGACAATAAATGTTTCCACTCCTAGTCCCAGTAGGATAGCCTTGGAATTCAAGGTTTTCTTAACTAAGCACTTATCCTTGTGGAAAACAATAATAAAACCTAGATCATTGAGTTGACTTATGCTTATGAGATTGTGATTCAATCCCTCCACATAAGCTAACCTAGTGATGCAGACTAAGCCATTGGAAATATTACCATATCCCCTGGTCACCCCCTTTTCTGAACCTCCAAATATCATTGAAGGTCCATTCTCCACTAAGGTATAGTCCCTCAAGTATCTCTTTACTCTAGTCATGTGTCTGGAGCAACCACTGTCCAAATACCAAATGGGAGATTGCTTGGCCTTTGGACATACCTGCAAGAGAAATTACTTTACCTTAGGTACCCAATTGGATTTGGGTCCTTGGTTCCTGTTAAGAGGATAAATAGGAAAGCCAAACTTCTGAGTGGTTTGCACTCTTCTTGCCCTAGGCACTGTTGGATTGAACTAACAGTCCAAGGCAAAATATCCAATTTTGCCACAACACCATCACTCATACTTATTGTATCTTCTCTTCTGCTTCACCATTTGGGTGGGATGGTAATGCTGGTGAGCAGGAGTGAAGAAATCTGCCCCAATAGGTCTTGGGTGAACCTCACAAGTCTGAGAGTGTGAAAGTGGAGGTTAGATCTTAAAGTACTCTAGAGGGTGGGGGGGGGGGGTGAATAGTGTATTAAAAACTTTTCCCTTAATTTTATAGCGGAATTAAATTAGTGATATATATATGTGTATATTGAGTGAGTTATAAAAACTAAATAAAGAAATCAGCACAACACAACAACACAGAAAATCACAAGCACAGAGACACAAGGATTTTATAGTAGTTCCCCGATAAATCTGGGTACGTCTACTCTTCTACCACACTTGGTAGGATCCACTAGGTTTTTGATCAGGTGCCCTATCACTAAGGGGTTTTTGATCAGGTGTCCACACACCAAGTGAGCTTTTGATCAGGTACTCTAACCAAACCACAGGTTTTTGTTCAGGTGCCTTGTCACCAAGAGGTTAACTTTTGAAGGGTGTTAGAACCCTGTACAAGATGGAATAAGGAGGTTAAGAAGTTCTTCTCTGTCAACAATCTGAGAGAAAACTCTAGTGGATTGATGGTGTAAAGCTCCCCCTGTCTGATTTAAATTCTTGACAGCTTGAGGATGGAGCTTTCTCTTGAATGAAAATATCTTCCTTGATAAGATGATGAATCTGAGAGACAGATGTTCCTCAGATTATTGTTGCTCTATAGAAGATTTGAAACTTGCAGCAGAAAGACTGAGAAAATGATCTTGAAGAAGTTCTCAGAGAATGAGATGCTGCTTGAGGAAGATGAACTTTTCTTTTTCCTTTCTAAAAGTTTTTCTCTCTTGACAGATGCTCTGATATTTTCTATCTCTGTGTGTGTCTACCTTTTTTTTGGTATCCTATATTTTCTTGAGAGAATACGATTGATTTGAATTTCAAATATCTCTGAATAGGAATAGAATAATCTGCATTAAATCTTTCCTTGGAACTTCCACTGATTCAGCCAATCTTAATTCCTTTCCTTTTCAATAATAAATGATATCCTTTTCCAATAAGCCAAACAACTATTTTTCTCGAGAGAAGGAATTGGAAAGAGAATAAAATAAAGGAGGGATAAAACTTGTCTTATTTGGAATAATAACTCCAAATGAAGAATAGAACTGAATCTGATAGTTGAATTGAGTTCAGAGAAATAGAATAACTGATCTGAACAGACTGAGAGAAAATTTCGTCGATCTGAGATAAGATTTAGTCGACCTGAAGGATGAGTTCGTCGAACTGAACATCTGATAAAGAATTCGCCGAACTCAGGCTGGAGTTCATCGATCTCAAGTTAGAGTTCGTCGAACTGAAGAATTCGTCGACCGTTGAGCCGCTGAGCCGCTGAGCCGCTGAGCCGATGAGCCGCTGAGCCGCTGAGCCGCTGAGTGTTGAAGAATTGAAGTTCGTCGACCACAGACTGGAGCACGTCGTTCGTCAAACGCAGAGAGGAGGCTGTTCATCGAACGCAGAGAGCCGTTCGTCGAACCCATTATAGAGTTTGTTGAACGCAGAGAGGCATTCGTCGAACCCATATAGAGTTTGTCGAACGCAGAAACTTAGAGAAATCCTAAGTTCTAGCTATCTTATCAGCCTAAAACTATGACCCTAAGACTATACATTGGGGGTCAACTTAATCCTAGTCAACACATAGTAATCCTAGCCCAAATCAATAATAGGGTTGTTCCAACAATCTCTCCCTATTTGGGTTAGGATACTATTTGACAAATTTCAAATAATAAACAACAGAAAAATAGCAGAGCATAAATATATCTGACATAATGAAAAACCATTTCAACAGATAGAATAAGTAGTGCTCTGAGTTTAACAATATTACAATAAGACAGAAATATCAACAAAACCAAAAAGTCTAAAACCTTTTACTTCTTTGCTGATGGAGGCTTGAAAATAATCTGTCTGTTTGGATTTTCTGATTCTTTCTTGCTCATACAGATCCTGAGCTCCCAGAATAGTTTGAGATTTGGCTTGAGGAACTAATGCTTCTGGGTGCTTTTCTAAGTACTCTTCAGCATTGAACACTTTTCTGGATTTGTACTTTTCAAATTCTTTCTTTCTGAAATCTGACATAGTTGAGAATTTGGAGTAATATTTACCTTCAGCTTTTCCTTTATTTATTTGGGCTACTGCAATGGATTCTCTGAATCTTGCAATTTGAGCTAACCTTTCTTCTTCTGGATTGGGAGAAGAAGGACTATACTCAGAAATATTGTCTTGAACAAAAGAAAGATCTTGAGGATTTTTGATTCTGTGAGAAGAGCCATCAGATACATGGTACTTATAATCTGAAGATATTAATCTTGAGGAGCCTGAAGGAGGTCTTGAAGACCTAGAACTCTGAGAACCACTAGAACTAGCTGGTCTCTTGGATTGCTGGGAAGAATAACTTTGAGAGGAAGAAGAGAACTTAGCTGAGCCAGCTGCACCTACTGCTGGAGGAGGAGGAGGAGGAGGGTTATACTTGAAAGGCTTGTCAGAGTAATAACCAGTCTTCTTCATTTTCTTCCTTCTGTTTGTTGGATCGGTCGGCGCCCTTAGAGGGGGGGGGGGTGAATAAGGGTTTTCTAAAACTTTAGATTATATTTAGAAAAACTTCGGAATATTGCAAGATTAATAAAGAGACATCAAGTAAAACAATAATAAAGAGATATGCTTTATTAATATCAAATAATGTTTTACAAAACTTGATTTCTATGACGCTAGAAATCGGAGGCGACTAATAAAAATTCTTTTTCATTTTCTATACCGACTCGTATCCCCACGAACCGGTTGGCTTTAGCCGATCTCTCCCCAGATACGGCCTAAAGCCGCTCTAGCCGATCTATCCCCAGAAAGGCCTCGAGCACCCCCTAGACCTAACCTAGATCTAGTCGCCAACACGAGACGAATTTCAGCCCTAAGTCCTACCCCAGACCTAGTCGCCAACACGAGGCGATTTCACTACGGTTTACATAAAAGATATGAAATGAAAAGACAATAATATAAAAAACTCCCTCTATGTGGATCTCTTGGAGAAGTGGACGAAGGCCCGCAGAGTATGATCGTAGTCGATGTGGCCTTTCGTCACGATGATGACGCGTGTTGAAATCTTCTCCACGGATCTCCTTAAGGCTTTATGGAATTGTGGGAGTATCGCTCTGAATCTTCCTCTCTCTGCTGTGGCACGAAGCTCTGGAGTTTGGGATTGGAGGAGGATGAGGAATTCAGAGCCAAAGCATCCAATTTATAGCCTTTACGCTACCGCCGGCGCTAGCGCTACCGCCGACGCTAGCTCGGATTAGGAAACGTTTTGCGCGGCAGGATCTTCAATCCGTGGCAACATATTGCTCCATGCCTCTTGTGCTCCATTCTACCGCCAGCGCTAGTAGCTAACGCCGGGCGCTAGCTCCTTCTAAAAACGATGCCAGAATCGCGCAGATCAATGCTAGCGTCGGGCGCTATCGCTACCGCAGGCGATAGTGAGCCTCTTCGAATTGTGGCCTCAATTTTGGGAGCAGACATCATGAGTACTCCTTGAGTCATGTGGACTATGCTAACCTGCACACTTGAACACACAAGATCAAATAGACATAGGATTTGTTATTCTCAAACCTAGGAGATGCGGAAGACCGTGTTCCAACAAACTCCCCCTTTTGATAATAACAAATCCATTAATGATAAATCAAAGCATTAATAAATAAGCATGATGAGACTATACTTGTGTGTGTGTGAGAGTGATGACTTTAGGATGATTATTGATTTTAGCATTTAGAATTGCTCCCCCTAAATATATGCTCCCCTATGTGAATGCTCCCTTAATATGTATGCTATCAACTGAATTTGTCATGTTGGGTTTATGATAGCGGGTTACATTTATCATTGTTAGTTCTCCCCCTTTTGCATTTTATCATGTTAGTTCTCCCCCTTTGTTATTAGCAAAAGTGGGTAGGGAAACAGAGCACTAAAAATGTGTAAATAAAAGAGAAGGCATGATCGAGCTTTTTAAGTAAATGATAAGGAGTTTTAGACTTGTCTTTCATTGAAAATGATCAGAGTTATGACTTATTTTATCCCTTTTGTTTGTAGTTCTCCCCCTTTTATAAATCAGAGTTTTGCAAAAAATAATGATTTTCCCTTTAAATAAGAGTTTTAAGCCTAAAAAAATCATGATTTCCAAGTAACCAATCTACCCAGACAATATGTCAACACCCTAGCCCCGTACTAAGTGACGGATGGGCATGAGGAGCTGCAAACATGCCGTAGGTTGGGGTGTTAATCCCATATGCAAACACTAGATACAAACTTAACCTAGCACTCTTTTCCCCCAGTGCCTCGCAAGGCCCCACTGGAACCCTCCCCGGTTAAGGACAAGACATGACTAGAGATAAGGTTATCTAATGTCTACAACCCTACGCCCCCGCTATGGTGAGAAATGAAGTCATGGATAACAATTATTGGAAACATTAAGCATTTAAATCTAATGGGAAATATCATAGCATATGGGTTTATATTTTTATTTGAATTTTTGAAATAAAACTCACATAGCTATATTGAAATTCATGAATGAATCAGAGTTTGAGTATTGCGGAAGATTTCGAAAAAGAAACATCATAATACTAAATAAGAGTTTAAGTTAAAAAGAGATGTTTTATAAGCAATATTTCACTTGTTGGAGGAGTGTTTAGAATAGAAATAGATCAGAGTTATAAGCAAAAAAAAATTCAACCAATATAAAGTTTACCAAACAAGTCTACCACTTGTTGCAAGAAAGGAATTTGAAGATTCAAGTGATGATGCTCACAGGATGAAAGATTTTAAATAAGTATTAAAGTGCAAGGTAAAACAATTATATGGTTATGATGTGGAAGACATATAGAAGTACAAAAAACATCTTATGGTAATCAATGATGGTTCATAAAAAGATTTATGAGTTCAATTTCAAAAAGAAGATGTTTTTGTAAATCATTTTGCATTTAAAATTTTTGTTTTGACAATACAGTAACCAAGCATGAAATAATCTTATCAAAAAGAGATTACTACAATGTTACTTTAATTCACAATTTCAAAATATACCAAACATTGTAGAAAGCATGCTAGGTTATCTAGTGCATTTCATAAATAAAGAGTAGTATAGAATTAGCATTAGGATCCAATACTCATGAGAAGAAGTGTTATGGAAGATAATGATGTGCATAAAAGTGTATTTTGAATAGAGTAAACAAATGTTTTAATCAAAAATACAAGTAATATGTAAAGTAAAGAGCACAATAAAACACAAATAATTTTACTTCTACTCACTTCAATGCACAAAGAAAAATGTACAACTACCAAGGTGCTCTGCACACACAATGCTCATCAAGACTTATCAGGGTGCAAAGTAGTGCTTGGGGGATCACATAATTTTATTCTTCAATATTGATTTTTTTTTATTGTGATCCGGTGTACTTAAGAATAAGTGGTTTTTATTTTGAAAGAAAGATATGGTTTGCACAAGATACTTTATTATTCTTTCCAAGGTGCTTAACCTCACAACGCTTATTAAGACTTATCACGAGGTTCAAGTAGTGCTTGGTGGAGTTATCTTTGTCACTTTATTTTAGGATTTTGTTTTGTACAAAGTTCTCCGAATACACTTGTTTTGCAAACCAATATAGTTTATGAAAAAGATAACCACTTTTCTTAACTTTTAAAAGTGCAAATAAAGGTTGTGTAGGTAAGATACTTGTGCAATTTTAATTCATTGTACTATTACAAAACATACACAAACATTCTTAGATTAAACACATAAGTATACAATGCCAAAATAAGTGAGTGAATTGCAATCATTATCAAACATAAAACCTTACTCATACTTAGAGGCATGCTACACATAGTTCTACACAACTTTTTCAATATAATTTATGCACATATTAATAGACATATCTAAGCATGATGAAAACAATGTTCAAAGTAGTTTGAAAAGATAAATTGCAACATTATAGAAGTTTTGAATAATAGATTAACTCATGCTTGATTTTTACAATAAAGTCCATACAGATATTTTTGAAAAATAATTTTTATTTAAAGTTTGAACTTATAAAATTGATCTTGGACTTCCCGAGGGCTACCTTGTGAGAGGTTCGCCCGGTACTAGGTGATATGATGGGATGATAGCCCAAATCACCATTTCGCAAGATACATAGAAAAGTTAAGTTCAGAAGAATAATTTTGATACTTGTTTTTGTTTTGTTTTATATTTTTGTAGTTGATTTTTACAAATAAAAGCATATTTTTGTAATTTTTTGCTTTTGTAATTTTATATTTGATTTTTGCATAAAGATGAACTTTAAATAAAGGAAACAACACAAGCGAAAAAACAAAACATATTTTTTGTAATTTGGTTTTTGTAGTTTTGTATTTGATTTTTCAAAAAATAAAGAAACACAGAAGTGCAAAACTAAGTAGAAAATATAGATTTATATATTTTAAGGGATTTTTAGAAATTTAAAAAATACAGAAAAATGAACATGGACGCTAGCGCCTACGGTAGCGCTAGCGTGGGAGATAGTGAACGATTTTTTAGGATTTTAGAAATTTTGATTGGTGGTCTTGATTAGGTGTCCCAATAGTAGTTCCATGCTGAAGTTGCAGATTTTTAGGAGATGTTTTGCATGGTCCAAATTGCATGAAACGTAAGCGATTTCTTATATAACTTGACAAAATAATCATTGCATGAGATATATTTACTTATGTTTTCATTTTGACTTTTCTAAAGACTTGTGCTTATAACTTAAAAAAAATAGGAAATTAAAACCCAAGATATCATGTTTGAATAAATCAAATATGCATGGTTTTGATGAACAAGGAGTAATGTTCACGCAAATAGTAACATGGATATGCCCTGACATATAAAACCTAACATAGATATAAATATTCTTTAGGTGTCAATGTTAGTACGATAAATTTGAGATTAATGTTTTGCCAAAGTTTGATTGTGTTTCAACTTAGAGACCTAGAATGGAGTGACAATTCTATTTGATTTGATATCAAAATGATTCAAAGGTCTAAACTAGAAATAAATCACAATACACACATAATATACCAACCATAGTAAGCAATTATAATACCAATTGTCATTATATAAAATGTGATAGATGATTCTTGATATGAATTATGATTTTAGAAAGTTTTAGCAAAAGATATCAATAGATCATGGTGGTGCGTATGGCATCAATATTTATGACAATTAATCTTTCAATATGTCTTATGTGTTTTTCTTTTTAATTTTGATAAATATCTCATAGCAAATTCAGAATTTTATCCACTTGATGGTGAAGGCTAAAAATCTAGTAACCGGATTTAATTTGAAATATCTTATAGTAAATTTAGAGTTTGATTCATATGGATAATATAAGATATTTAGAAGCAATGAATATAATAATAAAAGATAGGTCATCAAAATATGATTTTGAATTTTGATCAATTTGTTTTATAAAACCATATTAAGCTTTTAGAGATAAAATCATATTTTCAATATTGTATAGGATGACCATGACATGATAGTTTAAAAGAAAACAAAAAGAAAAAATAGAAAAGACATTAAAGCATATCATGAAGTAGAAATTTGTATATTTCAATTTGTAAGGTTTCTACTTCATGCATTTGATGATACTAGTAGATGAGAGATTTAGGTATCCAAAGAGGACCGGGTGTGACGGTTCCTTTGGGTACCCAAATACATCGTATTTGCTTTTGGGGAAATGTGATTGAATGGGCCCTTTTGATTTGAGTTTGTGTTTCATCTTTAACTTTTGGCCGCCATTCAAATCTTGGTTTAACATTGTTTTTAGTTTTTAAATTTCCATGATGATTTTCTTTCCTTTGAAGATTATAATTGAAATTATCATTTATAGGAAATTTGTGTAATTTCAATTTTAAGTTTGGAGAAACATGACTTTGTAAATAATGATGATTTGTTTTTTCAAAAAACATTTTGTTTCTTATTCCCATTATTTATATTTGTATTCAACTTGTTTTTAGATATTGCTTGATATTCTAAATTTGTATGTTGTGAATTTGTATTTACAATTTTCATAAGCAAGTTGATTTTTGATTTTAATTCATCATTCTTGATCTTTAAACTATGTCTAGCTTTATTATAATTGATTGTGCTATTTTTAAGAGTGGTAACAATTGAGTCAATATGTTTTTCATATTTATCCCTATACTCATTAAATGTTCCGTCCATCTCTTTTATTTCAATTTCATAGTCCTTACACTTAGCACAATTAATTTTTAAAGATGAATTTTCTAAACATAATTTTTCATTTTGTTCTCTTATAAAAATAATTTCTTTTTTAAGTTCCTTAAATTTTTCTTTAATATCATTACAATCAAGACAAGATTTTGTATTTTCAATTGAAGTGACATGAGTAAAGCTAGATAAATCGGATTTTGATACTACTTTAACTTTTGCTTTTACATTTTTATTTTCTAAGCGCAATAATTTATTGGCATTCTTTAATTTCTTAATTTTGCGCTTAGTATTTTGTAACAATTGTAATGAAGAGATAGAAGTACAAAAGATAGAATTTGATTTCCTTACATTGCTTTTGGATGAGGGAGGATTTGAACATATTGTTCCTTTGTCTTCTTCTTGGCACTCCTCTTCCAAAAGTAAGATTGCTTCATCTCTTTCCTTTGATGTGTGCTCCATTGATTCGTCATGAGGAGGGCATTCTTGATGATTTGTGCACACTTGCATATTCTCCGGTTCTTGCGATTGTTCCATACCTGTAGATGGAGAATCATACATTTCTTTAAGAAATTGCCATACTTTATATGCACTTGAAAAGCAATATATCAATTTGAAAATTTCATTAGATAGACCGCAAAACAAATAGTGTTTAGCTTTTGCATTTAATTGAAGTTCTTTTTTATTTGATTCATTTGCGGGTCTTGCTATTGCGAAATTCCAAACTTCGATGTCTAAAGTTTTAATAAATTTTTTAATTAAGATTTTCCATCCTTTATAATTTGTCCCTTCAAATAAAGGTGGTGCAAGTGATTTTTCCTCTTCACAAAAATCTCCCCCACTAGTAGAAGCGAGATCATGAGACGCCATTATTCCCGGTTGTTAAGCCGATTGGAAAAAAACCGCTTTGATACCACTTGTTGGATCGGTCGGCGCCCTTAGAGAGGAGGGGGGTGAATAAGGGTTTTCAAAAACTTTAGATTATATTTAGAAAAACTTCGGAATATTGCAAGATTAATAAAGAGACATCAAGTAAAACAATAATAAAGAGATATGCTTTATTAATATCAAATAATGTTTTACAAAACTTGATTTCTATGACGCTAGAAATCGGAGGCGACTAATAAAAATTCTTTTTTGTTTTCTATACCGACTCGTATCCCCACGAACCGGTTGGCTTTAGCCGATCTCTCCCCAGATGCGGCCTCAAGCCGCTCTAGCCAAATTATCCCCAAAAAGGCCTCGAGCACCCCCTAGACCTAACCTAGATCTAGTCGCCAACACGAGACGAATTTCAGCCCTAAGTCCTACCCCAGACCTAGTCGCCAACACGAGGCGATTTCACTACGGTTTACAGAAAAGATATGAAATGAAAAGACAATAATATAAAAAACTCCCTCTATGTGGATCTCTTGGAGAAGTGGACGAAGGCCCGCAGAGTATGATCATAGTCGATGTGGCCTTTCATCACGATGATGACGCGTGTTGAAATCTTCTCCACGGATCTCCTTAAGGCTTTATGGAATTGTGGGAGTATCGCTTTGAATCTTCATCTCTCTACTGTGGCACGAAGCTCTGGAGTTTGGGATTGGAGGAGGATGAGGAATTTGGAGCCAAAGCATCCAATTTATAGCCTTTACGCTACCGCCAACGCTAGCCCGGATTAGGAAACGTTTTGCGCGGCAGGATCTTCAATCCGTGGCAACATATTGCTCCATGCCTCTTGTGCGCCATTCTACCGCCAGCGCTAGTAGCTAACGCCGGGCGCTAGCTCCTTCTAAAAACGATGCCAGAATCGCGCAGATCAATGCTAGCGCCGGGCGCTATCGCTACCGCCGGCTCTAGTGAGCCTCTTCGAATTGTGGCCTCAATTTTGGGGGCAGACATCATGAGTACTCCTTGAGTCATGTGGACTATGCTAACCTGCACACTTGAACACACAAGATCAAATACACATAGGATTTGTTATTCTCAAACCTAGGAGATGCGGAAGACCGTGTTCCAACACTGTTTGCTTCATTCCTTGAAATTCTCATCCAAGCAGGAGAGTCCCTGGTGAGAGTGATGTTATGCAAAATATAGTAGGGAATATCATTGTTGGGGTTTGGAGGCTTAGGAGCAGCCTTTGACATATGCTTAGCTTTTCTTTTCTTTGATGATCTATCATCAGAATCATCATCATCACTATTATCATTATCACTATCATCAGATGATGGGGGATTATCATAAAGGTCATCAATCAATTTCAGGGTTTTAGAAATATCTTTCTCAGCATTAACTGGAGCTGGAGGAGCTAGGCTTTCAATAATAACTGGTACTTGAACTGGTATTTCAAAACTCTTGAGAAATTTTTTCAGTATGGCTTTATCTATAGGAGCAGTATAAGGAATAATTGCCTTTGAATAACCTTGATACTCGGGCAAATCTCTGAAAATTGTATTGAACTTGGAAAGCAAATAAGTAATATCTATAGATGGATTAATAGAGATATTATTTATTTCTTCTATTGCTGGAAGAACAACTGAATCTGACATCTCTGTCATCTCTGAATCTTCCTGAACTGCATCTTCACTAAGAGCTGTAAGATCTGGAGCTTCTTCATCAGACATCTCCCCCTGCCTAGTTTCAGGAAACCCTGAAGCTAGGCCCCTATAAGAAGGGACAGAATAGGAGGGTGAAGGGAAGGAAGCTAGTCTTGCAGAGAGATCAGCAAGAGCTTGAAGAACTGGAGCAAGTTTTGCATCCAGGAGATCATTCAGCCTTGGAGCAAGATGTTGATAGATTTGATCAGCAGCAGATGAGAATTCAATATAGATAAAGTCTTGGTTAGGATTTGAAGATGATGGGATGGAGTATGGGAAGGATATGTTAGTAGCATGAGCTATGGGTGGATGAATAGGGCAATGAGGGTGGATAGGTGATTTAGGATGAATAGGTGATTGAGGTGGAGAGATATCTTGGGGGATAGGAGATTGGGTAAGGGTTGGTGATTGAGGTGGATATGAAATGTTTATGGGAGAATGAATGTCATTGAAGGATGAAGGCTCTTCAGATGGGTCAGTATGAAGAGTAGGAGAAGATGGCAATGAGGATGAAGGGATAATGGGAGAGTTGGGAGGAGGAATTTCTTCAGAAGAAGTAGAAGGTTGAGAAGGGAGAGGAGGAGGAGAAACAACAGGAGAAGCTTCTTGAAGGGTTGGGGGAGTGACTTGCACAGTCCTGGTGCCTTCTGAAGCTGTATCTGATGGTTCTGCTCTAGGAGTCCTTTTTGGGATAACCCTTTCCCATCTTCCAAACAAAGCTGAGGTCAGCCTTTTACTGTCATTGATGAAAATTTTTGGAGAGACCAACAGGTCTGCATGCCTTTCCTGAAGAAATATTCCCAAAATTCTGCCATAACCAACATTCATCTTGCTGATCTTCTTTCTTATTGATTCAAAAATGATCATTCCCTAATTAACTTTCTTTTTCTCTACCAAGGCCACCATCACCAGAAATTGGTGCCTTGTAATGTAGTCATGGGCAGAAGTTTTCCCAAGCAAAACCTTGCCTACTACATCAGCCAAAAACTTATATTCCATAGACAAAATTTTCTTTAAAAGGTGGTTAGGGTTTCCACTGGAATAACCCATTTTAACAAATTCAACATTAAATTCATCAGATGTGATTTCCAAATCATCATCACCATTTACTAAGCCAAAAACTTCATATAATGTTGTTGGGGTTAGAATAACCTGGTTTCCTGATATTGTTCCTGATAATGCATCATTCTCTGGCTTTACTGTATAAGCCCATTCCTTGATTTCAGTCACTGGTAATTTGATTCTGGTTGTCATAATCTTCTTTAGCTGTTGTTCTTCAAACAGGTGAAGAATATCTTGGAAGACTTGATCAGAATGCTCAAACGACTTGAAATCAATGTCGAATCTGGCGTCAAACTTGATTGAAGAAAGCACTGCTTGTGAAATCGCCATTGTTACCTGCAAAATAGAGAACGATCTAATGCAAAGGGAACTGGAGGGAAAGAGCAAGTTCTATAGGCGCAAAGATAGAATAAGATAAAAGCTTTGATTATATAGAGAGATCGGAGAAGGGCACACACTTTCGTAGAGCAGGGTTCGACTAAACCTAATAGAATCAGAAGTCGAAAAGACTTAGGGCTTCGTCTGACTGCGCTCGACGAAAAAATAATTTTCGTCGATCTCGGTTCGACGATCGCGCTTGTCTTTGTCGATCCTGACTTATTAAGTATCATCGATCTCCGTTCGACGAATGATAGCATTTCGTCGTTCTTCGTTTGACAAAATGAGGGGATAAATAGAAAATTTAATTTTTATCAGATTGAATCTCCATCTATCATTCCCAGCTGATTTATAAAGAAAATATGTTTCTTTTCATCCAAGGGTTTGGTGAAAATATCAGCTCATTGCAAATCAGTAGAGATGAATTGTAGGCAAATTTTATTTTTATCCACATTATCTCTGATAAAGTGGTGCCTAATTTCTATTTGTTTAGTCCTACTATGGAGAACTGGATTTTGTGCTATAGATATTGCACTAGTATTGTCACAAAATATAATTGAATTATTTAAGTTGACACCATAGTCTAGGAGCTGATTTTGTATCCACAATATCTGTGAGCAGCAACTACCTGCAGCTATGTATTCAGCTTCATCTGTTGATGTAGACACAAATGTTTGTTTCTTACAAAACCAAGACACAAGCCTATCACCAAGAAACTGGCAAGTTCCTGATGTGCTTTTCCTATCTACTCTGCATCCAGCATAATTTGAATCTGAGAATCCAGTTAATTCAAATTCAGATGCTGTTGGATACCAAAGTCCTAGATTTGGACAACCCCTATATATATCTCAAAATTCTTTTTAATAAAATTAGGTGAGATTCTTTGGGGTTAACTTAGAACCTAACACAAATACAAGTAGCAAACATTATATCAGGCCTACTTGCTGTCAAATAAAGTAAAGAGCCAACAATTGCTCTATATACCTTTTGATCAACAGGTTTCCCTGATTCATCATTATCAACAACAACATTAGAGGGCATGGGTGTTTTCATGGTGGAAGCATCAGACATACCAAACCTTTTCATTAATTCCTTAACATACTTGGATTGTGATACGAATATGCCATTGGGAGTTTGCTTCACTTGAAGACTAATGAAGTATGATAATTCACCCATACTACTCATTTCAAATTTAGATTGCATTAGATTAGAAAATCTTTTGCATAAATTTGAATCAGTAGAGCCAAAAATAATGTCATCTACATATATTTGAACTAGTAGAGTTGGATTTTTATGTATCCTGAAAAATAAGGTTTTATCTACTATGCCTCTACATAACTTGTTTTCCAAAAGAAAATTAGCTAAGGTCTCATAGCATGCTCTGGGAGCTTGTTTGAGATCATAGAGTGCTTTATTATGCTTAAATACATAGGAGGAGTGAGTTGGAGAGATGAAACCTGGTGGTTGTTCCATATAGACTTCTTCTTTAATGTCTCCATTGAGAAATGCACTCTTCACATCCATTTGATATACCTTGAATTTCTTAAATGCAGCAAAGTCTAGAAAGATCCTTATAGCTTCAAGTCTTGCAACAGGAGCAAAGGTCTGATCATAGTCAATGCCCTCTTCCAGTGAATATCCTTGAGCTACCAATCTTGCTTTATTCTTGACTATGTTGCCTTGATCATCAAGCTTGTTCCTGAAGACCCATTTGGTGCCAATAACTGGATGGCCTTTTGGTCTTGGAACCAAATCCCAAACCTTGTTCCTTTCAAATTGGTTGAGCTCCTCTTGAATTGCAAGAATCCAGTTTGGATCTTGTTCTGCATCTTTTATGGTTTGAGGTTCAACTTGTGATAGGAAACACGTGTGCATCTGATTTTGGTGTAGTTAATGCCTTGTTTGAACACCTGCTGAAATATCACCAATCACTTGTGATATTGGATGATCTCTAACTGTGATGTGGTCAACAGTTGGAGTTGGTTCAGTAATGATATCCACTTGGGGAATTTGTTCAGCTGTCACTTGATTAAAACTGGCAGCAAGATCTGGATGATCTTCTTCTTCACTGTCTTCAAGATTTTGTGTTGATGGAAGTGTAGAATCTTCTTTTTGTAGATCTAGTCCATTTAGCTCTTCACATAAAGCTGGTACCTGCAAAATATTCTTTGTAGAGGTGGTGTTCCTCTCCTTAATTAACATGTTAGTCTCATCAAAGGATACATGCATGGACTCTTCTATCTTAAGAGTAGATTTGTTGTAAACTCTGTATGCCTTACTAGAAAGAGAATATCCAAGGAAAATGCCTTCAGCAGCTTTTGCGTCAAACTTCCTGAGATACTTCTTATCATTGTTATGCACATAGCATTTACATCCAAATATCTTAAAATAGTTAACCTTAGGCCTTTTATTCTTAAGTAATTCATAGGGAGTCTTGCCCTTAAGTTTATGTATAAGGCTTCAGTTCAACACATAATTAGCTGTGCTCTCTGCCTCTGCCCAAAAAGAGAGTGGCAAGTTTGCATCAACAAGTAATGTAGTTGCTGATTCAATTAGGGTTCTATTTTTCCTTTCAGCTACCCCATTTTGTTAGGAGTTCTAGGAGCAGAGAAACACTACATGATCCCTTCTTTTCCACAGAATTCTCTCATCAGAAGAGACTCAAACTCAGTGTCATAATCACTTCTGATCAATGCAACTACAGTAGAGTACTCAATCTTAATGGACCTGAGAAAGTCTGTCAGAACACTGAAGGTGTCAGACTTGTTCCTAAGAAAGAACACCCAAGTGAATCTTGAGAAGTCATCTACAATCGCTAAAGAGTAATGATTCCATCTTAGCTTTGTATTGCAATAGGTCCATAAAGGTCCAAGTGCAGTAAGTACAAAATCCTAGGTGAATCACTCTTGGATAAAGACTTAAAACTACTTCTAGTTTGCTTACCTAATTGACAAGCCCTGCAAAGTCCTTCCTTCTTGTATGAACCAGAAGGCAGTCCTCTAACAAGATCGTCCTTAAAAAGCTTAGATATAGTTCTAAGGTTTATATGTCCAAGCCTTTTATGCCATAATTCATTAGTTTTACTTATAGAATTGAATAAGCAAATATCAGAATTGGCAGAGTCAAAATTGACTAAATAAATATTTCCATGTCTAATACCAGATAACACATTAATGTTTTTATTATTGGTAATAAGATATAAGGAATAATTGAAAGTTACCTGATAACCTTCATCACATAATTGGCTTATGCTGATGAGGTTGTGCTTCAGACCCTTGACATAGGCTACTTCCTTGAAGGTCACTGCTCCAACCTTGATCTGACCATAGACTTTGGTTTGTCCACAGTTGGAGTCTCCAAATATCACCTTGGGTCCAAGCTTTGCCTTGTAGTTGTTCAGGTTGGCCTTATTTCCTGTCATGTGCTTTGAACAGCCATTATCCAAATACCATTGTTCATTATTGCTTGGATAGCTGTGTACCTGTAAAACAGAAAAATAAACTAGTTATTTTTGACCCAGACTACCTTGGGTCCTTTTGCATTACCACAAAACTCTGAAATAAAAGACATTTCAGGATGGTACTTATAACCTCTTGGATGATATCTCCTTGGAGGAATTATCCATTCAGTGAAAGGATTGTAAGTATGTGAAGAAAAAGAATTCTTTAAATTTTCTGTATATCTTCTGTTCGACGAACTGCGCTGACTTCGTCGATTGCAGTTCGACGAATGAATGTGCTTTCGTCGAGCGCCGTCCGGATAATGACTATACAAGAAATCTGTCTTCAGAGTTCGTCGATCTCTGTTCGACAAAATTGTCTGATTTTGTCGAGCTCCGTTCGACGAATTCTGCTGAATTCCCTTATTCTTTAAAGCCTTGCTTGAAATGTTTCTATTTACATCTACAACCTCTTTGCTTTTAGTAGAAATGAATTTTATAGGTGTAGTAAGTATGTTCTTCTTAATAAGAGGTGGCTCACTTGATGATGCACCCAAGCCTAGTTTGCCACTTAATCTGGCATTTACTGTGCTTGTAATGTCCATCAGTTTGATGCTTCTCCCATTTAGGGATTCTTCAAATTTCTTGGCCTCAAAGAGTTTATTCTCAATGAGAATGATTTGTTCTCTAGAGGCAGCCAAATCTTTCTTAAGATTAGCATTTTCTTCACTAATTTTGTTCATTTCAGCTAGCTTTTTTCTGAGAGAGATTATTTCCTTCTCAGATTTAATTAAGTCTAAGCAAAGAACTTTGAATTCATCTTTGAATTCAACTGAATTAAAAACAAAATTAGAAATTACCTGATCACTGTCATTGCCAGCTTCTGATCCTGATTCTTCTTCATCTGAGTTGTTTGCTGAGGCATTGATAGCCATCATGCAGAAATTCTTTTCCTCTTCATTATCCTCATCATCACTGGAACTGGATGAAGATGCAAGATCTGACTCATTGCTTGAGTCATAAATGACCATCAAGCACTGGTCTTTTTCTTTTGATTCATCTTCATCATCAGAAGAGCTTGATGAAGATTCTAATTCAGTTTCACTCCAAGTTTCTGCTACAAATCCTCTTCCCTTGTGTTTGTGCTTGTGGGAGGAAGACTTGCTGGAGTGCTTCTTGTCTTCTTTCTCTTTTCTCTTTTCTTTCTTCTGATTCTCTGGACATTCTGGCAGAATATGTCCAGGTTTCCTACAACCAAAACAGATAATCTCTTTAGGATTTGACTTATCATACATTGGCTTTTCTCTTGATCTGGAGTCCTTCTTTCTGAAGTCCTTTCTAGCCATCTTATAGAACCTTTTGGCTAGAAGGCTCATAAACTCCTCATCTCTTGGAGCCTTTTCTTCTTCTTCAGTAGCTTGGAAGGCTATGCTTCTCTCCTTCTTGGATGCTAAAGATGAAGTTGATTGTTCAGCTTCTCTGGTTTTGATAAGCTGCTCATAGGATTTTAGTTTGCCTAACAAGCTCTCAGTTGAGATCTCATTAAGGCATATGGCCTCCTAGAGTCCCATGTGCTGGGGAAGCACATAAGGATCTTATCATTGACCTCAGTGATAGAGATCACTTTGTCCAAGGTCTTCAGCTCATTGATTATTAGGCCGAGCCTATTTTACATATCAGCAACTGTTTCAGATTCTCCCTTTTTGAAATTATCATATTGAGAAATGAGGTGGGATCTTCTGTCCTTTCTTTCATCAGCTGATCCTTCAACCATGTTATTGAGTGAGATCCATATCTCTCTTGCAGAAGTGCATTCTACCACTTTTTGAAAATTTTCATCAGACATTGTTTGTGCTAGAATGTTCATTGCTTTTGCATCTGCACTTCTTTGCTTTTTCTGTGCCTCTGTCCACTCAGGTGGTGCAACAACATTGTTGTTTACTGGTGCTTCAACACTTGTTGTTGCTGTTGGAGCTGGAGGTCCAGTCAAAATCACATTGAAAATTTCCTCATCAATAGAATTCATGTACAATCTAATCCTTGCCTTCCATAGTGCAAACTTACTGAGATTGCACATAGGAGGTCTTGTGCTAGAATATTCTTTGTTCTGTTCCATGAGTTTTAGAAAACAAAACTCTAAAATAAATTAAGATCTAATTGATCTTTATGATTCAGGTGTTAGCCTGTAAAAATCAATTACCCTCTGATACCAATTGAAAGTGGAGGTTAGATCTTAAAGTACTCTAGAGGAGGGGGGTGAATAGAGTATTAAAAACTTTTCCCTTAATTTTATAGCGGAATTAAATTAGTGATATATATATATATATGTGTATATTGAGTGAGTTATAAAAACTAAATAAAGAAATCAGCACATCACAACAACACAGAAAATCACAAGCACAGAGACACAAGGATTTTATAGTAGTTCCCCAATAAATCTGGGTACGTCTACTCTTCTACCACATTTGGTAGGATCCACTAGGTTTTTTATCAGGTGCCCTATCACCAAGGGGTTTTTGATCAGGTGTCCACACACCAAGTGAGCTTTTGATCAGGTGCTCTAACCAAACCACATGTTTTTGTTCAGGTGCCCTGTCACCAAGAGGTTAACTTTTGAAGGGAGTTAGAACCCTGTACAAGATGGAATAAGGAGGTTAAGAAGTTCTTCTCTGTCAACAATCTGAGAGAAGACTCTAGTGGATTGATGGTGTAAAGCTCCCCCTGTCTGATTTAAATTCTTGACAGCTTGAGGATGGAGCTTTCTCTTGAATGAAAATATCTTCCTTGATAAGCTGATGAATCTGAGAGACAGATGTTCCTCAGATTATTGTTTCTCTATAGAAGATTTGAAACTTGCAGCAGAAAGACTGAGAAAATGATCTTGAAGAAGTTCTCAGAGAATGAGTTGCTACTTGAGGAAGATGAACTTTTCTTTTTTCCTTTCTAAAAGTTTTTCTCTCTTGACAGATGCTCTGATATTTTCTATCTCTGTGTGTGTCTACCTTTTTTTTTGGTATCCTATATTTTCTTGAGAGAATACGACTGATTTGAATTTCAAATATCTCTGAATAGGAATAGAATAATCTGCATTAAATCTTTCCTTGGAACTTCCACTGATTCAGCCAATCTTAATTCCTTTCCTTTTCAATAATAAATGATATCCTTTTCCAATAAGCCAAACAACTATTTTTCTCGAGAGAAGGAATTGGAAAGAGAATAAAATAAAGGAGGGATAAAACTTGTCTTATCTGGAAGAATAACTCCAAATGAAGAATAGAACTGAATCTAATAGTTGGACTGAGTTCAGAGAAATAGAATAACTGATCTGAACAGACTGAGAGAAAATTTTGTCGATTTGAGATAAGATTTCGTCGACCTGAAGGATGAGTTCGTCAAACTGAACATCTGATAAAGAATTCGTCGAACTCAGGCTGGAGTTTGTCGATCTCAAGTTAGAGTTCGTCGAACTGAATAATTCATCAGCCGCTGAGACGCTGAGCCGCTGAGTGTTGAAGAATTGAAGTTCGTCGACCACAGACTGGAGCACGTCGTTCGTGGAACGCAGAGAGGAGGCCGTTCGTCAAACGCAGAGAGCCGTTCATCGAACCTAGTATAGAGTTCGTCGAACGCAGAGAGCCGTTCGTCGAACCCAGTATAGAGTTCATCAAACGCAAAACTTAGAGAAATCCTAAGTTCTAGCTATCTTATCAGCCTAAAACTATGACCCTTAGACTATACATTGGGGGTCAACTTAATCCTAGTCAACAAAGTAATCCTAGCCAAAATCAGTAATAGGGTTGTTCCAACAGAGTGTTTGGAGCTGATCTCACTACTTTGTGATTCACCTTCTTAAGGGTTGTCTTGGCAGGAACTGCAATTCTCTTTTTCTTGGGTGCTGTTGTTGCAGGTCCATGGACAAAAGGACCTGGATTCTCATTTGGATTTCTTCATGAGGTGTTATAAAAGCACTCTACCCAAAGCCTGCTCTTCTGTTTGAGATAGAGGGCTTGCAGCCACTGGAAGAGCAGGCATTGGTCAGATGACCATATGCAAAATCCTTATCAAAAGGATTAGAAGTCAGTAATACCTTCTTGAAGGAAGGTAGGGCTTCCGAAGCCCTTCCCTTGACCGTCTCTTTGCTAAAACCTACACCACCTCTGTATGGTGCAGAGAAGCTGTCAATGACTGGGAGGACAGTCTTGGGCTTAGAGAAGTTGGCAACTATTCTCTTTTCTACCAACAACATTTCCTCAAGGTCCTTAATGACCTTGTTCTTCTGTCCTAATTCATCACTTTTGAGCTTTATGACTTCTTTGACTTTATCCAGTTCCTTGCTCATAGCAACCAGTTTTCAGCTGACTCCTGGAGCTCAGAATGGGTATTTCTCAAGGAAGCTAACTCTTTAGATTAAACTCTAAGGAGCTTATTGCTTTTCTTGAAAGCTTCCCATAAGGCTTCATATTGCTGCATCAACTCAGATTCATCCTCATGTAGGGATCTTGAGGATGTGCTGTTGTGAGAAGACTCACACTCATCATCATGCATATAATCTGCAACTGATTCAGAATCAGAGGCAGATAAGGGGGCTCTAATATGTACCTTCCCAGGAGAGGGGTTCTCATCCTGGATGTCTTCATTTATGACCATGAGGCCAATGAGGGCTTCCTCCTCAGATTTTGATGAACTTGAATAGAAATCACTTAAGGTTCTGATCTTCTTTGCAATGAATCCTTTTTATATTTTCTTCTTGTCCTTTGGATTTCTTTTATCTGTATATTTCTTAGATTCCCTCTTTTTGGAGGGGCGGTCAGCTATCATGTGACCTATCTTATTACAGCAAAAACACACTGTATTAGTTAAATCAAATTTGTTGTGTTTAGATTTATACCTATCATCACTTGAAGATTTAGATCTGTCATAGTGACTAGATCTCCTGGAGCTAGACGAAGATGACCTATGTCTGTCTCTTCTTCTTCTTGACATTAGATTTTTGAATTGCTTGGAGAAGAGGGCCAGTTCATTATCTATGTTGTCTGAGTCTGATGTGCTGGCATCAGAAGTCTCACTTCTTTCAGACAGATCCTGAAATACTGGAGTCTTGTTCTTTGTTTTCCTTAAGCTTTCAACCTTAAGGGCCATAGACCTCTCTCTGGTGCTCCCCCTTGAGCTTTTCTCTTCAGCTTTTCTTGTGTTAAGCTGATGCTCATGAGACATCATCTTTCCAAACAGATTCTTGGGCTCCAGGGTGCCTAGATATCCCATCTCCCTGATGGCACAGATCTTGATATCCCATTCCTTAGAAAGGGATCTAAGGAATTTATCATTTAGATCAGAGTTTGTAAACTACCTTCCATAATTCTTCAGACCATTCACAATCTTAAAAAACCTCGCATGCTTGAGATGGTTTCATTTTTGCCTTGCTTGAAGGCCTCATACTCTTGGTTCAGAAGAGACTTCTTATCATCCCTTACTTCTTCTGTCCTTCCATATAGACAATTAAGGAGTCCCACATCTCCTTGGCAGATATACATTGAATAATGTTTTGGCGGGTGGAGTCATCAATGACACTTACTATGATGTTTTGTGCCCTTTTAACAAGGGTTACCAAGGCAAGTTCATCCTTACTCATGTTCAAGTACTTCTTTGGTACTTGCTTGGTTGGATCTATGGTTGAGACTTTCATGGATATTTGGGGTCCCTCTTGAACAATATCAAATACTCTAGGATATGTTGCCTCCATGAACAATCTGACCCTTTCTTTCCAGATGGGAAAATTCTCTTTGGAGCACACTGGAAGTTTCATGGATCTCATCTCCTTGTGCTGATCACCTCCAACCATTAGGAATAGTTCCACAGATCTAAATCTGACTGTTAAGTCACTCTTTGATTAACCTCGCTCTGATACCACTTGTTGTTTATGGAACTATCACCTAGAGGGGGGAGAATATGTGATGTAGCTAATTTGAAAATTTAAGCCTGATAACACAGAGAAAATCACAGCACAAAAACAATCACCAAGTAGAGCACATAGAAACACTAGATTTATAGTAGTTCCCCTAGACAATGTGATATTCTATCATGCATATTCTCATGTTTGTTTTTCTGTTTTTGAAAATTCTTATTTTTTATTTATCTTTGTTTTTCTTTATTCAAAAAACCACAGAGATTCACATCATCCAAAATATGTGGTGTCATGCTTTTGTTTCAAAGTTTCAAAATTCTCAACAATTATGTTATGTTTTGTTATTTGACCATTGGATTTCACATGAGCAAATATCTTGATATTTTCATCAAAAAATGGTCAAAAGTGTTTATGCATATTATTAAAGATTCTCTGTAAGACCCCCTTTTTTGCTTTCATTTTCGGGTCTTACCGCCCGAACCGCTGCCTTGCGGTGACACCAACACACGGGAAAGTTGCCACTTGTTGGGAAAATGATTTATCTTAACCCCTAGAAATGAGTAGAAAATGAGTTATCAGAGTAGAAAATTGGTTTAAGTAAAACATGCGTCGAATAGTAATCGACGCAACGTCGAAGTGCAGTCGACGTTCTTCTCAAAATGAGTCAAAGTAATTCTAAACAGAATTCGACGTAACCAAAGTCGACGTAACTCTGATTTCTAGTCGACGCACCCAGTAAAGTCGACGCACCTCTGTCGACGCTCTTTCCATATTTTCTTCTCGACGTCTAGCCATGCTGAAATCGACGCTTACGTCGAATAGTAATCGACGTTACGTCGATTTCTGTGACAGATTCAAAAACACGCCAGATCTCTTTCCTTCTTTCTGTAGATCTGAATTTTATGGAATTATATTATTCTTTTCTAGCCGTTCTGAATCAATCTTTCCTTCTGAATGATTCTTGGCTAATTTGATTAAGATTATTATGGACATTATTTGAAAATAGAATGATCTTTTTCCTTCTACAGATATAATGATTATGGAAACTTTTCACTCTTACTATTTCTCTGACTGCCAATTGATTATTCTCCTATAAGAAATATTTTGAATAAACAGAGCTATAAATACACAAGAAGGTCGGCAAAGAAAACATGAAGTGATCCACTCCATCCATTTGAAAAAGAGGAAAAGCTCCCAAGTGAAAAGTGAGAAAGCTGAGAAAAGTGAAAGGGTGCTGCAGCAAAGAAAAAGCCTTCTTCTTCTCCTCCTTCTAAAGCCATACTGCTGCCATTTCTGAAAGCTCTCACTGAAAGAGAAAAAGGCATACAATCTCCTTCTCACTATAGAAGAGAGATTTCAAATTCACTATACTTGTGCTTCTAATCTTCTTGCTATGAAGAAGATTCTTTCTTACCTTAATTGTTTTTCTTCTACTTCTTCTTCTTATTCTTATTTCACTCTCAAATTGTGTAAAAGAGTTTTTAGAATCTCTCTTCACAAAATTCAGTTGTAGTGGTTCTAAGAGTCTCCTTATCAAAAGACTCAGGCTGGTTCTAAGAGTCTCCTTATCAAAAGACTCAGTGCAAGATAGTGAATTCCTACCAAGGGGGTAGAAGAGTGGACTACCCAAAGTTTAGGGAACCACTATATTTCTTTGTGTTGTGCTGTGATTTTCTTTTTGCTTTTTTTTTTGCTTAATTCTTGTTGGTGTGTGGGAAGCTTAAATCTGTGAATATTACACATATATATTTATTAACTTTGCACAAAATATTTTTAAATCTCTATTCACCCTCTCTAGAGAATTCTAGTGAGGCTAACTGTGCACTTTCACCACTACAAGACGTCGATCCTGCCAGCTATTCATACATCCAGCCATTCACCATAGAATAATAGAAGTATTAGAAACAAACTAGTCCACAACAATCACAATGCATAAAGGAGAATGTCCAAAATGAGATACATAATAATGGAAGCGTACTGAAATGAAGGTGCTAAAGTAATAAGGTCTTATGCCCGGTACTTTAGATCCTTACTACAAATCTCTCAAGATGAAGCAAACTACAAACTGATGAGGGAAAATATGGAGGATGGCATTTGGGGGATAGTATCTCACCAAGCTCTTCATGCTGCTGCTGAGACTCCGACCAAGGGTCGGGTCACCGTGCCAGGTTCCTCCCTCTGGATGTGGATCTGCTGCTGCTCTGTGTCTTCCTCTATCGACTCCGCGCTCACATAAAATAATTTGGTCACCACCGACCATTAGTCTAAAAGACTAAGAGGTTTCCTCGACCCCTCCACCCGCGACTCCTAAGCACCAGGTGGGGAGGATTGTTAAATTTTTAGAGGTTAAGGAGTGAAGTAATAATGCGGAACACTTCAACAGAATCCACAAGAATGGCAATTAGTGACAATGGGAAGAATGAATAGTGCTCTTGTATTAACTATCTCTTTCCAGCTCAAGACATATATGGCGAGACATGATTCATAAGAATCACAAAGGAGAGAAGCACAAGACACAGAAAATAGGCCGCCAGCGAACTCCCAAAGAAGAGACCACCAGACCGCACGAACATCCAAGCCGCATGGCTATCCCTGAGACCGCGCGAATAGAAGCAAGCTTGATGACCTGCGAACTGTCAACCCGCAACCACAGACCGCACAACTTGCTGCCTTATTCAACTGCTGAAAGACAACCTGTCTGCACTTTGAGACCACCTGACTGCGAGGTCTCCTTGTCATAGAAGCTTCAGCGAACAGAAACCAAAACCGCACAAGCTATCACCAAACCGCAAACTGAGACCGCCTGACCGCTGAGGTCGCCTGATCGCCAAGTTCACTACGAACAGCTCAAGAACTACACCACAGGTCGCCCAGAGGAAAGCCGCTGGCGAACTGGTTATTCACAACTGGGAAGTCACCAATGAAGAAGACCGCACACTGCTGTCCGCTAACCTGCGAACAAAACAACTGGTTAAGTCACTTCTAGACCGCGCGACCTCAAATATGAGACCGGCACAAACAACCCAAGTTGTAGTTCTTACAGTTCTCACTACTAAAGACGGGTCCTGCACCTCTATTTATAGGCAAGCTGATGGATGTCGTCATCGCCCAAAAATGAGATACCCTAACCGCCCATCAGGTCGCGAGCGGTCTCACAGAACAGACCGCCCGACCAAAACACATGGACAACAGATCGTCCAAGGCCAAACCCGGCCAGAACAGCCACGTATATCCCGCGGTCTTATATCCTTCAGTAACCCTGACCGACCAGAACAAGTCATCAGAAACAACCCGCGCAAGTCGCGCGGACTCCCACGGTCTCCCAGAACAGACCGCCCACTCCACTTCCCTTCCACTTCAAAAAATTCAACACTCCCCCTTGAAGTGGGAAGTGGAAGTCAATCCAAGCAAGCTTCGCAATCGACCAAATGGGCCCTTCGACAACGGCTTCGTAAAGTTGTCAGCAACATTATCCTTGCTCTGCACATGTTCCACAATCAGAGATCCCTCTAGCACCTTCTCATGAATGAAATGGTGATGAATCTTTATGTGCTTCGTACGCGCATGACAAACTGGATTATTCACCAGTTTGAGAGCACTCTTAATGTCACCAGGTAGCAGAGTAGGACCTCGCACCTCCCCATGAATGTCCTCCACAATCCCCCTAAGCCAGATGGCTTCCTAAGCTTCCAAAGCCGAATCTTTGTATTCCGCTTTCGTGGTAGAGACAGACACAAAATTCTGCTTCTTGCTGCACCATGATATAGCTGTAGATCTTGTCATAAAGACATATCCAGAAGTCAATCTCCGATCATCTGAATCTCCTCCATAATTAGCATCCATGTATCCATGCAAGCAAAAGCCCGAATCTCTCCAGTAAAAGAGACCCAAATCCGAGGTGGATTTGACATACTTCAAAATACTCCTAGTCGCCATAAGATGAGGTTTCCGAGGCTCTGCCATAAACCGACTCACCCTGCCAACTGCATAAGCAATATCCAGCCTCGTGATCGTTAAGTATATCAGACTTCCAACTAAATCCCGGAACACCATGGGATCAGAAAGAATCTTCCCCTCATCTCGTCGAAGATGAACTCCAACCTCCAGTGGAGTAGAGTTGTTTAAACCCCTTCCATGCAGAACCTCTTCACAATCCGATCTGCATAGCATTTCTGGGAAACAAGCATACCGCTCTCTTTCCTCTCCACTTCGAGTCCAAGGAAATGGTGGAGCTCATCCAAGTCCTTCATCTCAAATCTGATAGCTAACTCAGCTCGAAGTCTAGCTACCTCCACTTCAGAATTCCCCATGACGATCATATCGTCAACGTATAGCAGCACCAAGATTTGAAGCTCCCCCGTCTTCTTTACGAATAAGCTTGAATCAGAATCAGAAGCAAAATATCTGTAGAACTGGAGGTATTCTGCGATCTTCCCATAACACGCCCGAGGCGCCTGCTTCAAGCCATAAAGAGCCTTCTTGAGCTTACACACATATCTTGGGTGCTCTTAGGAAACATAACCAGGTGGCTGATCCATGAATATATCCTTGTCAATCTCGTCGTACAAGAAAGCATTCTTTAACTCGAGTTGCCAAATCTTCCAACCTTGGCAAGCTGCCAACGCGATCACCACCCATACCGAAGTCATTTTGGCAACAGGACTGAAGGTTTCTTCATAATCTTCCCCATACTTGTGAGAGAATCCCCGAGCTACAAGGTGAGCCTTGTACCGCTCAATGCTACCATCAGCCTTCTTCTTCAGCTTGAAAACCCACTTGCAAGTCACCGGAGTAACACCCTCAACCTTAGGCACCAAGTCCCAGTCTTGTTCTTCCTGAGGGCAGTCATCTCTTCATTCGTGGCCCCTTCCCACTCCTTAACTCCAACGACTTTTTCAAAGCAAGATGTTTCTCTCTCATCCAGGGGACCTACGAAGAAACATGAGATGAAGCTCACCAGATTTCCCCCTGTATACCGATCTGGTGGAATGATAGTCCTCTTGAACCTCCTCAGAGCTTGACTCTGAACCACCTATTCAGCTACCTGTTCTGAATTAGCTCTCCTTCTAGGCATATTTGGAGCATCGCTCCCCCTGCTTCCAGAACCTGAAGCACCTGACCCTGAGCTAGAAACACCAGGAACACCTGGAGAAACAGGCAACTCCACAAGAACCTCCTTGGTTGCTTCTTCAAGTCCATCATCTGACCTGCCTTCTTGCAACTCAATAGAAGAGTTACCTAGGTATGACATCATCTCATCAAATACCACACACCTTGAGACCACATATCTCCGTGTCTCAGGATCCATGCATCTCCAGCCGTTCTTCTGGTCATCATAACCGATGAACACTAGCTTCCTTGCTTTCGCATCTAGTTTCATTCTGAGAGTATCAGGAACATGCACGTAGCAGGTAGATCTGAACACTCGAAAGTGTTCCATGCTTGGTTTCTCCTTTAACATCAACTCATGAGGAGTCTTCATGTTGATAGGACTGAGAGGCATCTGATTGATGACATAGGCCGCACAAGACATTCCCTCTGCCCAAAAGGACTTTGGAATACTCTTGGCATGAAGCCAACATTTACAGGTCTCCATCAGATGACGGATATTCCGCTCTGCAACTCCATTCTGTTGAAGAGTGTGAGCACAAAAGAGCTCTCTCCGGATGCCATGCTTCCTGCAGAAGTTAAATAACGCATTTGTGGTAAACTCCCCTTGATGCGCAAAACTATGCTTGCAAACGATAACGGCAAGTGTACCATATCGAATGTAGTATAAGTTATTGAAACAAGGTCGTATTAGACTCGGGGCGGTTGAGTACTCTTACTTCAAGAAAATCTCTATTATTTTATCAAATAAAACTTGGGAGTGATTTTGCAAACGGAAAATAAAAATAAGATTAAATTAAATGTCGAGTAAAAAGGTCAGCACTCGATCTTTGAATCACCTTGGAGATAAAATAAGAACGAAGAATAAAAGCGCATTCTCTTAATAAAATAGCCTTGACCATGGAGATTCCCGAATTATGAACGCACCTCTCTCGAGGATGCGCTCACCTGAGTTTAGGTTGATCAATCGAACTCTCGTTCTAGAATCGAAACCCCTAAAACTCGTCTTATCGAAGTGAATCCCGCTATTGGCTTTTACTCCAATCCGGAAGGGTAACGTCGTCCTCTCTCGAGGATTGCATTCTACTCTTTTTATCCTTGAATGATCGATTCGCCTTACGAGCTTGTTCGGCTAACTAAAGAACGAAAACAAGAACGAGAATTATAATTCGAAAGTATAATCTCATTTCATTAAAATCAAGGATAAATCTTAAGCGTTTTTTGAAAAGAGAAAGAGCAATTCTAAATTACTTCAAAACCAATATTATTCCTTAGATCATCTCGATTGAGTACCAATAGAGATTTTAGGTACTCATGGAGATTGGGGAATCAAAATAAATAAAAGAGCGTATCATAAAAGAGAGAGGGAATGAGAGAAGAAAAGATTTATTTTATTAAATTACAAAAGAGAGTACAAGCTATGAAATTGAGAATTACGAATATTGAAATGAAAATACAATTTGCAAGAAGAAGGATTACAAGACTACTAAAACATGAAAAATAAACATGAAACGAAGTATCTAATCCTCAAAACTGGTTTTTAAACATCTGGAAAAGCTGGCTTTATATAGCTGAAAAAATGAGGTTACACGCCCTTGGTCACGCCCGTGACCAAGGGCGTGTAAGGGGCGTGATCGAAGCAGCAGCGGAGAGGGTGCCTTCTGGAGTAATTGCGAGCGTTTCGGCCGTGTCACGCCCTAGGTCACGCCCGTGACCTGGGGCGTGTAATCTTGAAATAGTGCTGCTGGCGGGAAACTCTGGCGGGAAGAAGCGCGGGGCGAGTCACGCCCGTGACTGGATGTCACGCACTCGGTCACGCCTGTGACGGAGGGCGTGTAATCTTTAAATGACGTGGCAGGCGTGCTGGCTCGTGGTGGTGGGGTCCCGGCCGTGACTTGGATGTCACGCCCTTGGTCACGCCCGTGACCTGGGGCGTGTACTTGGCGAATCTTCACGGAATGGGCCCGAAGTAGCGGTAGCAGGTCTGGAACACATCTTAGGCTGACACGCCCTTGGTCACGCCCGTGACCTTGGGCGTGTACTTGATATTTTTGCTCAAAGTGCCCAGAAAACCTGCAAAACATAAACTAAACTTATATTAGTGACAGAAATAAAAAGGAATGATTATTATAAGATAAAACAAATAATTGATATAAATTCATATTAAAATTACGTCAAAATTATGCTAAAAGATGAGTATAAATAGTACTCATCAAACACCCCCATACTTGAGCTTTTGTTATTCCAGAGCAAAAGAATGAGGGAAGAGTTACAAGACATCAGTATTATTTCTAATTAACTAAAATTTCATTAAACCAAGAATAAGTCAAAAGCAAATTTTAGGAATTCAAGAATTAAGTCATAAGTTATGTTGATAGTTTAAAAAGAGAAATTTGTTTAGCTAACTACTTCTCAAGATAACTATTTAGCAATCGAAATTATAGAAATTTTCAAACAAAATTAGATTAAAATTATAGACACTCTAACATAAAAGAAACTTAAGGAAAAGACACATACCAAAATATTGCTCTCTTAATAATTTAGTTTAGGACTAGAAACAATGAAATTGGCTAGGAGTGTGTTTAAGCGGAATGGCAAAATGAAGACAAAGGATATGAAGAGGTTTTTGATTGGGGTGATGAATTTTATCCTCTCAGCCCCTTTTTTCATTTTTTTTATGTATATGTAATACCAGAGAATGATAGACTATTATCCTATCATTTCCACGACATATACACATTTTTCTCTCTTCATTTTTTTTGGAATTTTGGGTTGCATATGTTTACCAGAGAATAAAGAACTAACATCTCCTTATTCCCATGACATATGATCTAACAAAAGGGGAAAAGAAAAAATACATATGTTTACCAAGGGTAAAGAAAAACTTCTAGTTTATAAATTAAACTATTTTGAGAGCAAATTTTTAGTGGAATGAAATTTCCTAAGATCTTAAAGTTAAAAGCGAATATAGTGAAAAAAATCTAGAGATGTTTAGCCAATTTACCACAAAGTGAAGCTATTTAAAATTAAACGGAGAAGTAGTGCTAAATTAACTCTCTAATCGAATTAAAAACATAAAATGTTTCTTAAAACCAAATTACTTCAAATTTAAATTTAACAAATTTTGATAAAATAAAATATTAGCTAAATTAAAAATGTAGGAATACTTATAATCGTACCTCAAACTAAATTTCTAGAATATTAAAAACAACAAGGCTAGGCGTATTTATTATTATTATTACTATTTTTTTTTCAAATAAAAAAACAATGAAAGCGAAGCTACACCTCCATACTTAAAATTAAGCATTGTCCCAATGTTTAAAACTAAGTATGAAGAAAATTTTGAAAAATAAACTTTTTTTTAAAAGGAAAATACATAAAATTAAAGATGAGCAAGGGGTGCCTCCCAAGAGCGCTTTCTTTTTCCCGTCTTTAAGCTAGACGGTTATTGTTAGGAAAATGGAAATTTGAAAGAGAACTGAACAGGCAACTCCCCTAATTCACGCGTGGGTGAATGGGTCAGCGTCAGTCGCACGGCTACTCCTCCGTTTATCTTGTGATTCTCCTTTTGTCCTTGAACTTCAATATGTAAATCCAAATCACCTATACATACCTGAGGTGATTTGAATTTATAAAGATGAGCGGCATATGGATCATCAATTAATTGGGGTAGCAACGGCTCATCTTCAACCTGGAAATTATTAGTATAAAGAGGATCACAATTAAATTTGTCAGATAATATTTCGCAAGAAGGAGGCGCTTGCGAAAATAAATGATTAAGCTTCGGCTGTTCCTTTTCCAAAATAAAATTTTCATTAGGAAAATCTAGCGTATTACCAAGCGGAAAGAGATTTTCGGACACAAAAATTTCATGAATTTCTAGTTGAATTAAAATAGAAGGGATTTGCGAAAATTTATGATAAAGAAAAGAAGATCCGGGTGAAGTAGGAGAGAAAACTTGTTCTTCTTCTAGTTCATCCGGGGTGCCCGAAACATTAAGAATTTCTTGGTAAGAGAATTTTTCTTCATAATTGGGAAAAGAAACTATGGGAGTACATGAGCAATCATGTTCCTCCATAACTAAATTTTCCAAAGACGAGGAAAAAACACTAGAAGAAAGAAAATTCTCATCTAAATTCTGGGGTGGAGTATCAAATTGAAAAAGCGGATATTCCCCAAAATTAGAGTACGAAAATTGCGGCGCAAAAGAAGAACAAGAATTCGGATCTAAAGTTTTATCTTCATCGCCCTAAAGACTATCCGGGTGACCGTGCCACCAAGAATAATCTACTTCGGGGCTAGAAGACGAATTTTTAGAGGCCGAAAAATTATTCTCGTGAAAATTAGAAAAATTATTTTCCTCTAAATTATGGGGGGAATTATCTATTTGGATCTGCGAAATTTCCCCCATATTAGAGAACGAAGACCGCGGTGTATAAGAAGAAAAACAAAAATTCGGATCTAGAGATTTATCTTCGTTGCTCCGGGAACTATCCGGGTGAGCTTGCCACGAGGAATAATCAACTTCGGAGCTAGAAGAACAATTATTAATGCCGAAAAATTATTCTCATTAAAATTAGAAAATTTATTTTCATCAAAGTTTGAAAAATTATTTTCATTAGAAGATGAAAAATCATGATCGTAATTATGATCAAAATTATTTGCATAATATTGAGGATAATTATTTTCATAATAATTATTTTGAGAATAAGAATGTAAATAACATTCCTCACTTTGATGAGGCGCACCACAATAATAACAACTAATTTGGCATTTTCGTGCGGCTTGTAAGATATAAACTTGGTTTGTAAGTTCGGCAACTTTAGCGGCCAATTCGGATAATTTCATAATAAAAATAAATAAAAAGGAAACAACCTTTACCTAAATGAATGGAATTTTATAAATATTTTTATTATAATTTTTTTTTCAAAAAGCGGGTTAAATTAGTCCCGGACTTCCCAAGATCTACCCGTTGAAGGGTTTGCAAGGTACTAGAGGCTATGATGGGGATTCAAGCCCAAAGCGTCCTTTCCGAGAATTTAGATTGCGCTTTTTAAATTTTTTTTTTAATTTTTAAGAGAAGGGGGAGAAGAAAGAGAACGATAAAATTAATAAATATTTCTTTTTTCGGAATATCAACCGTTTCCCCGGCAACGGCGCCAAAAACTTGATGCGCAAAACTATGCTTGCAAACGATAACGACAAGTATACCGTATCGAATGTAGTATAAGTTATTGAAACAAGGTCGTATTAGACTCGGGGCGGTTGAGTACTCTTACTTCAAGAAAATCTCTATTATTTTATCAAATAAAACTTGGGAGTGATTTTGCAAACGGAAAATAAAAATAAGATTAAATTAAATGTCGAGTAAAAAGGTCAGCACTCGATCTTTGAATCACCTTGGAGATAAAATAAGAACGAAGAATAAAAGCGCATTCTCTTAATAAAATAGCCTTGACCGTGGAGATTCCCGAATTATGAACGCACCTCTCTCGAGGATGCGCTCACCTGAGTTTAGGTTGATCAATCGAACTCTCGTTCTAGAATCGAAACCCCTAAAACTCGTCTTATCGAAGTGAATCCCGCTATTGGCTTTTACTCCAATCCGGAAGGGTAACGTCGTCCTCTCTTGAGGATTGCATTCTACTCTTTTTATCCTTGAATGATCGATTCGCCTTACGAGCTTGTTCGGCTAACTAAAGAACGAAAACAAGAACGAGAATTATAATTCGAAAGTATAATCTCATTTCATTAAAATCAAGGATAAATCTTAAGCGTTTTTTGAAAAGAGAAAGAGCAATTCTAAATTACTTCAAAACCAATATTATTCCTTGGATCATCTCGATCGAGTACCAATAGAGATTTTAGGTACTCATGGAGATTGGGGAATCAAAATAAATAAAAGAGCGTATCATAAAAGAGAGAGGGAATGAGAGAAGAAAAGATTTATTTTATTAAATTACAAAAGAGAGTACAAGCTATGAAATTGAGAATTACGAATATTGAAATGAAAATACAATTTGCAAGAAGAAGGATTACAAGACTACTAAAACATGAAAAATAAACATGAAATGAAGTATCTAATCCTCAAAACTGGTTTTTAAACATATGGAAAAGCTGGCTTTATATAGCTGAAAAAATGAGGTTACACGCCCTTGGTCACGCCCGTGACCAAGGGCGTGTAAGGGGCGTGATCGAAGCAGCAGCGGAGAGGGTGCCTTCTGGAGTAATTGCGAGCGTTTCGGCCGTGTCACGCCCTAGGTCACGCCCGTGACCTGGGGCGTGTAATATTGAAATAGTACTGCTGGCGGGAAACTCTGGAGGGAAGAAGCGCGGGGCGAGTCACGCCCGTGACTGGATGTCACGCACTCGGTCACGCCCATGACGGAGGGCGTGTAATCTTTAAATGACGTGGCAGGCGTGCTGGCTGCTGGTGGTGGGGTCCCGGCCGTGACTTGGATGTCACGCCCTTGGTCACGCCCATGACCTGGGGCGTGTACTTGGCGAATCTTCACGGAATGGGCCCGAAGTAGCGGCAGCAGGTCTGGAACACATCTTAGGCTGACACGCCCTTGGTCACGCCCGTGACCTTGGGCGTGTACTTGATATTTTTGCTCAAAGTGCCCAGAAAACCTACAAAACATAAACTAAACTTATATTAGTGACAGAAATAAAAAGGAATGATTATTATAAGATAAAACAAATAATTGATATAAATTCATATTAAAATTACATCAAAATTATGCTAAAAGATGAGTATAAATAGTACTCATCACCCCTCCATTGTCAGTTCTGAACTTCTTGATCCGCATGTTAAGCCGACCTTCCACCAGCTCTTTGAACTCCACAAACCTCTCGAACGCCTCTGACTTCTCCTTCAGAAAATATACCCAAGTATATCTGGTGAAGTCATCAATCAAGACCAGCATATACCTGCTACCTCAAAAATTGGCAGTGATGGTTGGTCCAAATAGATCACCATGAACACATTCCAATGGTGCTTTGCATCTGCTTTGTGATTTTTCAAACAGAAGATATTGAGCCTTACCAAACTAACAACCTGCACAAATGTGACCATCACCGAAAGATGATAGACTAGACAGACCTTTCACAAGGCCTCTTCCCACCATATCCTTTAGCTTATCCATCCCAACATGCCCGAGTCTTTCATGCCAGATAGCAGCGCTGTCATTAGCCCTCATCTTATCAATATATGAGCTTTTTGATAGAACAAACAAGTCCTTCACCCGTCTCCCTACATGAATGACCTCAGCTTTCATGGCTGAAACATTTCGGAGAAATTTCACTTCTGTTGGACCAAACAGAATGTGATAACCAGCATCAACAACATTGGTCACTGAGAAGAGGTTCTTCTTCATTCCCGGCACATGATTAACACTCCTCAAGGTGAGTGGACCACTATCACTGCCTAAAGATACAACACCCTCCTTCTCTACTGCATGCACAGTATCATCAGCTGTAATAATAGCATCATTACCTAAGTATGCTTGCAACGAGGAAAACTTCGACTCATCCCCGGTGAGGTGATGACCACACCCAGAGTCCACTATCCAATCATCCTGATAGTTTATGGAAGCTAATGCGCGAACATAAGTGCCCGTCATGAAAGCACCTCCACCACCCCAACTACCTTCAGCATTGGAACCAGCCTCCTCCTTCCCTGCAGCATGCCCTGGCTGAAGATTTACTTTGCAGTCTCTTTTGAAGTGACCAAGCTTGTTGCACCTGTAACACCTCAGCCCTTCCTTCTTCTTCCCTTCAGGCTTAGGAGCATAACTCCTCTCTTGCTGATATGAAGTAGATGGACCATCGTTACCAGATGACTTCTTCTTCTTGTCCCATCTCTTCTTCTTGCCAGAAAAGAGAACCTCACCTTCTCCCCCAGAGACTGACATCCCCGCCATTTGCTTATCCAAACTCTCTTGTGAAGTAAGTAAGTTTTCCAGCTCCAGCAATGATGGCTGATTGGCCCAGCCTTGCACAGAAGTAACAAATGCCACATACTCCCTCCACAAGCCACAAATTATGTGGCTCTTCAGCTTCGCTTCTGAGATAGGCTCATCTGGGTCCAATGTCAATATCTCTGTGTTGGACATGTGTGTCACATCCCTTTGTTTGAGAATAACAAATCTCATATTGTATTTGATCTTGCTTGTCATGTGTTTATAGTGTGCGGGAACTATAGATGCAATACTCCACAAGTAGAAAGCAGCTTCAAATCAAATTCTCTGAAGGAGAGCTACTTCCAGCGCTAGGGATACCGCCTGGCGCTAGCGCTACCTCAAACGCTAGAGCTATCGCCTGGAGCTAGCTCGAGTTCGTGTAAACAATGCCACGCTACAACGGTTTCATAACCGCTTCTACATGAATGCTACCGCAGGCGCTAGCATTACCTCCTGGCGCTAGCTCGAGTTCGTGCACACGACGCCACGCCGCGACGGTTTTGTAACCGCTTCTACACTAACGCTACCGCAGGCGCTAGGAGCTACCGCAGGCGCTAGGAACTACCGCAGGCGCTATCTATAAGTTCTATAAAATGATGCCTTCTCTCTAATTTTAAAATATCATCCCAGAGAGAACTCCAGTGCCAAAATTCAAGAGTTGTTACTCTGCCGAAAGTTCAACTCCCACTCAAAGCCAAAGAAGATTTCTAGAGAAGGAAGCCATCACGCTGCATCCGAAGAACGATCGCCTCAACCTCGTTTATGCTACAGTGGTCCTTCATCATCATCTTCAAAAATCTCATAGAGGGAGTTTTTTGTTATTTGCTTTATTTCATTATTGTAAATTTTTATAGTAAAATCGCCTTGTGTTGGCGACTAGGTCATTGCGCGGCTTAGGGTTAATTCGCCACGTGAGTTGGTGACTAGGTCTAGGAGATTAGATCTAGGGAATGCTCGAGGACATATCCGGTGAAGGATTGGCTAGAGAGGTTTGAGGCCATATCCGAGGAAGGATTGGCTAAAGCCAACCGGTTCGTGGGGATACTAGTCGGTATAGAAAAGGAAAATTCATTTTCATTTGCACGCCTCCGATTTCTAGCGATATTGAAATCAAATTTATGTAAACACCTTTTATATCATACAATCATGTCTCTATTTGAGTTTACTTGATTTCTTTCATTTGGTGTAAATCCCTGTATTGCAAATTAGTTTAAGCTAAATTGTTATTTTGCTCTCATTTATTCCTAAACAATTTTGTAAATTTCATAAAATTATAAAAAGAATTTTCATTCCCTTATTCACCATAAATAATGGCGTCTTATGATCTCGCTTTTTCTGAGGCTCAGGGAATTAGTAGACCTCCACTATTTACTGGGTAAGATTATAATTATTAGAAAAATAGGATGAGATGTTTTCTTATGACCCTAGATATTGAGGTGTGGAATATGGTAAAAGAGGAATACTCTCCCCCTACATTTGTAGTTGGAGAGGTAACATCAGAAAAACCTTAGGATAAATGGGATAATATGGATAAACTTAAATGCAAAAATAACGCCAAGCCCATGAATGCTTTATTTTGTGTGTTAGATAGAAATGAATTTAATAGAATTTCCGCATGTACTATTGCATATGATATTTGGAATCATTTGGAAATTACTCATGAAGGTACTTCGCATGTTAAAGGTTCAAAACTTTTCCAACTGGAGTCAGAATATAAAAAGTTCAGGATGGATGAAAGCGAAGATATTGATGCAATGTACACTCACTTCACCAAGATCGTCAATGCCTCCAAACTTCTTGGAAAACCTTCTCCATCGGCAACTTGATCCGAAAGATTCTTCGATCACTTCCTCCAAAATTCAATCTGAAGGTGACGGCTATCTCAGAGTCGCACAATCTAAGAACGCTCCCAGTTGAGAGCCTTATTAGGAATATCAAAACCCATGAGGTAGAACTCAAGATTCAATACGATGAATACAACAAGGAGCCAAAGAAGAAGGCGTTGGAACTAAAATCAAAGAAGGACTGCCAAGAGGATGAGGATGAAGAAAGTCTCTTGGTAAAGAACTTCCGAAAGTTCATGAGAAATCCGGAAAGGAGAAACACCTTCCGGAAATATCTCCAAAAGGATGGAAGATGGAAAGGGTCATCTTCAAAGAAGGAAAAAGAGAGCGACGGTGAAGAAGAAAGACCTCCACCAGAATGTTATCATTACAGGAAGACCGGTCATATTCGGAGCCAGTGCCCAAAGTTTTTGAAGGAGAAAAAGGAAAAGAGGCACAAATGGAAGGAAAAGAGGAAGGTGCTAAAAGCAAAAACATGGGACTCCTCCTCCTCCGAAGAATCAAGCGGGACTTCATCAAGCGAAGATGAGGAAGCAAACATGTGCCTCATGGGACATGGAAATGACAACGATGATACCCGTGTTCATACCGACACTGAGGTAACTCCTCCCACTTATGATGAATTATTTAATGAATTTCTTGAAACTTGCAAAGCTTTTGATAAAAATATGAAAGATAGTGTTTTATTGAATCGTGAAAATGAATCTCTAATTAAAGAAAATCAAAAGCTTTCCAAAAAATTAATTGTTTTAGAAAAAAGAAAGATCTCTTGCCAATAGTGTGATCACTCCATTAAAATGGCAAAAAATAGTAAAGATTCTCTTTCTAAAGCCCTCTCCCATGCCAAAACTCTTACAAAAGAGAAGGGAGAATTAGAAAGGAAATTAGAAGTCTCTCTTTTGCAAATCAAAAATAATAAAAAAAAGGTTTTGAAAATAGGTGTGTCATGCTTGTGAAAGAAAATTCCTCACTTAAAGCACAAGTTCATGATCTCAGCCATTAAAAAATTTGGAATGGGCCAAAAATCTCTGGATATGATTCTAGGGAACCAGTGCTATGGTTCTAGAAAATTTGGGCTCGGATATTGAGGTGAGGGCTACCGCCTGGCGCTAGCACCTCATACAAAAATCCAGCCTTTTCTTTTACAAAATTTTTTTCTTCTGTAAATCTGAATCCTTCCAGCAAGAATTACACTAAATTCCAGAAAAGGGTATCAACCCCTTTATTTCGTGTGCAAACTGTTATAGGTTAGGTCACACGTCTAGTTCTTGCAAGAAAGTGAAACAAACTACTTTAAAGCAAATTTGAGTACCAAAGGCTTCCACTTATTCTATGGGTGGTACCACTTGGGTATCAGAATCTTTACTCTCATCTTCTTTCTAGATGTGCAGGAAGGCTAAGGATAATGAAGACGTGTGGTACTTGGATTCTGGATGCTCCAAGCACATGACGGGCAATAAAGCAAATTTTCTTAGCCTAGAAAAGAAGAAGGGAGGGATCGCGACGTTTGGCGATAACAGAAAAGGAAGGATCATGGGAATTGGTTCAGTTGGTAATGAATCCTTTACGATATCTAATGTTCTTTATGTGAAAGGACTAAAACACAATCTTATTTCTATTAGTCAATTATGCGATAAAGGATTAGTTGTTTTATTTGAATCTTCCACTAATTTATGCAAAATATCCAATCCTACTACAAAAGATATTTTACTAATTGCACCAAGAATTCATAATGTTTATATAGTTTCTTTCCATGATCTTTCTAAATCATCTATAAAATGTTTTATCACTAAAAATGATGAATTAGAACTTTGGCATAGACGGCTAGGACATGCTAGCACAAAGCTTATTGTAAAACTTGCCAAAAGTGATTTAATTAGAGGATTGGCTAGGTTAAATGGAACTTTACCTTCACTTTGTTCATCATGTCAAAAAGGTAAATTAACTAGATTCTCTTTCAAAAGTAAAAAATTTCATTTCTACTACATGACCCTTGCAATTAATTCATACGGATCTTTTTGGTCCTGTTAGCACCGCAAGTCTTGGTGGTAGATTATATACATATGTTTTAATATATGATTTTTCAAGATATTGTTGGACATTATTTCTCTCATCCAAATCTGATGCGTTTTGTGAATTTGCAAAATTATGTACTCGTATTCAAAATAAAAGTGATTTAAAAATTAAATGCATTTGCTCGGATCATGGAGGAGAATTTGAAAATGAAAAGTTTACATCTTTTTGTGTTATGTTAGGCATTAAACATGAGTTCTCCGCACCACGCACACCACAACAAAATGGTGTTGTAGAAAGAAAGAATAGGACACTTCAAGAACTAGCACGCACTATGCTTTGTGAATATAAATTGCCTAAGACTTTTTGGGCCGAAGCCATAAATACATCATGTTATGTTATGAATAGAATCATGCTTCACCCATCTCTTAATCACACACCTTATGAACTCTATTTTCAAAAGAAGCCTAATGTATCCTACTTCAAAGTTTTTGGTTGTAAATGTTTAATTTTGAATACTAAAGATAGCTTGGGAAAGTTTGATGAAAAATGTGATGAAGGAACTTTACTTGGATACTCTTCAACTAGTAAAGCTTATAGAATTTTTAATAAAAGAACTAGAAAAGTTGAAGACTCAATTAATGTGAAATTTGATGAGCTTGTTCCACGTGTAGAAAGATCTTCCGCAGGCAAAGAGGATGATCTTTTACCACCTTTGGAGCATGGTGACGAGGAACCTTCCAAAGAAGAGGAAGAGGAGGCCAAGGAAGATGATTACGTGCCTCCAAGCGCTTTGCAATTTACAAAGGATCATCCACGAGAGCTAATAATTGGTGAACCATCTTTTGGGGTAAGAACTCACACTTCTCTTCATGAATCTTATTCAAATATATGTTTTGTTTTCGAAATAGAACCAAAAACCGTTTCTACCGCACGCTTTAAATGATGAATTTTGGTTTTTGGCTATGAATGAAGAGTTAGAACAATTTGAGCGACATAATGTTTGGAAATTAGTAGAAAGACCATCTAATCACCTGATTGTATGTGTAAAATGGATTTTTAAAAGTAAATTAGGTGGTGAGTCTAGAATCATTAGAAATAAGGCACGCTTATGAGCACAAGGATAGTCTCAAATCGAGGGGATAGATTTTGATGAAACTTTTGCACCCATTGCTAGATTGGAATATATACGAATTTTTCTAGCATTTGCAAGCTGTGAAAGAATAAAACTATTTCAAATGGATATAAAAATTGCTTTTCTAAACGGGTTTGTAAAAGAAGAAGTTTATGTTGAACAACCCCCCCCCCCCCCCCCCCCGTTTTATTAGTGAACAATTTCCCAATCATGTTTATAAACTAGAAAAAGCGCTTTATGGTTTAAAACAAGCGCCTCGTGCATGGTATGAAAGACTTACATCATTTTATTAAAGCACTATTATATTATGGGAAGTTGTTGGAACAACCCTATTACTGATTTGGGCTTGGATCACTATCTGTTGACTAGGACTAAGTTGACCCCAATGTATAGTTTAAGGGTCAAAGTTTTAGGCTGTCTGAGTTAGCTAGAACTTAGGAAAAACTCTAAGTCTCTGCGTTCAACGAACTCCATCCTGCATTCGACGAACTCCATCCTGCGTTAGACTAATGCCATGCTTTAGTTTGACGAACTTTCTCTCCAGCTCGACGAACTCAGTTCTCCAGCCAGTCCAGCAGATTTTATCTTCAGTTCAACGAACTCCAGTTTGAGATCGACGAACTCAGCTCTGTGGTCGATGAATAAATAAGAAGATGTTCAGTTCGACGAAAGTGCTTCTCAGATCGATGAACTCAGTTCTTCTAGCCAGATTCAGTAGATTTTCTCTCAGCTCGACGAACTCCAAATTTAGTTCGACGAACTCTAGATTTAGTTCGACGAACTCAATATTCAGTTCGACGAACTCAGCTCTCAGATCGACGAATTTTCTCCTCAGCTCAAAATTTCAGAAGGATCTGTTATATTATTCTCTGAACTCAGATCGACTAATTAGCAACGGATCTATTCATTTATTTGGACGTATTCATCTATCAGATAAGTCAATATTTGATCTTTCCTTTTATTATTTCCTTTCCATTCTCTTCTCTCGAGAAAGTAGCTGTTGGCACATTTTGGAAAAGGACACTTTCATGGAAAAGGAAAAAAGGATTAAAGTTTATTTGTTGAATCAGATTGCAGTTCCAAGAATATCTTTTCAGAATATTTTATTCCTTAATTAAAAGATTTGAATTTCAAACCAGTCAGATATTCTCTAAGGAAAGATGATGAAAAAGATTTACAACATTACAACAAATAGAAAAAAATAATAGAGAAGAAAACAGTCGAGAAAAAAAGAGATATACAGGAAGTTAAAAAGCTTTCCAGAGTTCATCTTCTATAGCAGCATTTTTCATTCTCTGAGAACATCAACACAAATCTTCTCTCAGTCTTCAGCTGCAAGTTCTTAATCTTCAAAGAGCAACAACAATCTGAGAAACTTTTGTCTCTTCGATTCATCAGCTATCAAGGAAGATCATTTATATTCAAGAGGAAGCTCCATCCATTATCTATCAAGAAATTCTTTCAGACAGGGGGAGCTTCACAACAATAAATCCACTAGTCTTCTCTCAGCTTGTTGACAGAGAAGAATTTCATAAACATTTTTGTTTACCTTTATCCCATCTTGTGCAGGGTTCTAACTCCCTTCAAAAGTTAACCATTTGGTGGCAGGGCACCTGATCAAAAAAACCTGTGATTTGGTTTGAGCACCTGATCAAAAGCTCAGTGGTGTTTGGGCACTTGATCAAAACTCCATTGGTGTTTGGGTGCCTGATCAAAACTCCATTGGTGATAGGGCACCTGATAAAAAACCTAGTGGATTCCTACCAAGGGTGGTAGATGAGTAGATGTACCCAGGTTGATTGGGGAACTACTATAGATCCTTGCGTCTTTTGTGTTTGTGTTTATTTTCTATACTATGTTGTGCTCTGTGATTTTGTTTTATTTTTATAGTCACTCTGTTATACACACATATATATATATATCAGTATTTTAATTCCGCTATATAAAATAAGTTAAAAACTTTTTAATACTCTATCCCCCCCCCCCCCCCCCCCCCCCCCCCCCCCCGTCTAGAGTAAATCTAAGATCTAACCTCACTTTCAATTAGAATTAGAGGACTTTCAGAAGTGCGGATAATACTCTCTTCATTAAGCACAATAATGATGATTTGATTATTTTACAAATATATGTTGATGATATAATCTTTGGATCTACTAATGAAGTGTTGTGTAATGAAGTTATTTTAGTGATGAAAAATGAATTTGAAATGAGGAGAACTTTCTTATTTTCTTAGATTTCAAATATCACAAAGAAATGATGGTATTTTTATTTGCCAAACTAAATATGTCTTTGATATGCTTAAACGCTTTGGATTTGAAAACCTTAAACAAGCTTCTACACCAATGAGTGCATCACTAAAATAAGGAAAAGATGAATCGTGAATTTCAAATGATCAAACTTTATATAGAGGTATGATAGGATCTTTACTTTATCTAAGTGCAACTAGACCCAATATTATGTTTGTCGTATGCTTATGTGCTCGATTTCAAGCCAATCCAAAAGAATCTCATTTAAAAGCAATAAAATGAATTTTTAGATATCTAATTGGTTCATCTAGATTAAGATTATGGTACCCGCATAATAATTCATTTACACTTCACGACTATTCCGATTCGGACTACGCCGGATGCTCACTTGATAGAAAAAGCACTAGCGGTACTTGCCATTTTCTAGGACCTTCATTAGTTTCATGGTCTAGTAGGAAACAAAATTCGGTTGCACTCTCCACCACAGAACTGAATACATTGCACTAGGGAGTTGTTGTGCACAAACGCTATGGATGAGCCAAACTCTAGAGGACTTTGGTTTTCATCTAAAACATATTGAATTGAAATATTACAACAAAAGTGTCATTGATCTTACAAATAATCCGGTACACCATTCTAGATCCAAACATATAGATGTGCGTCATCATTTCATAAGGGATCACATTAAAAAGGAAAATATTAGAATAAGTTTCATTGGCACAGACTTTCAACTTGCTGATATATTCACTAAACCTCTTCCCTATGCAAGGTTTCAAATGTTAAGGTTGGAATTAGGAGTCTTAGACATCTTAGGATGAGTTATTTGAAAAACGCTAAAGTTTTATGCAATTTGAGCAATCAAGACATCTCCAAAAATTACAAACTTTCTGCATAAGACTACTCTATGGACTCTTAATCAAGATCAAAAGTGAAAATTTAAAATTCTCAAAAAATCACTTACTGTTTTCAGCGCTAGCACTAGCGCTGGCGCTAGCGTGGGTGTTCAATTTTTCTATTTTTTAAAATTTCTAAAAATCTATAAAAATATGTTAGTTTATATGTACTTCTTAGTTTTTGTATGACTGACTTTTGTTATTTTTGTTTTTTTAATATTATGGAAAATCAACTACAAAATTTCAATATTCAAAAATATAAAAATATGTTTTTTTGTTTAGTATTACTTACATTAAAAACTTTTTCAAAAACAACAAAAAAATGGTATGATCTTTATTGCTAATATCAAGAATATATGAATTCTATTATTTAGAATTATTTACAATGTTAAAATTTATTCCTTCAAATTACTATGAACATTGTTTTTCTTATCATGCTTTGATATATCTAATTAAGTGCATCAATTGTAAATGTTTTGTGATTGATAATGATACTTTTTACTCACTTATTTTGGTAATCTTCATGTGTGTTTAAAATCTAAAGATGCTTGCTTGTGTATTGTAATTGTACAATGAATTAAAACTTGCATAAGTTTATTATCTACACTACATTTGAATTGCACTTAAAATTAAGAAAAGTGGTTGTGTTAAAAAAATTATTATGTTGGGTTTGCAAAACAAGTGTATTCGGAGAATGTTGTCTCACAAAAGTGAACAAAAAATATAGACAAATATAACTCCACCAAGTACTACTTGGAAAGAATAGTAAAGTGTCTTGTGCAAACCTTGGGTATTACACCACTTTGTTAAAAATTATGTGCATTAAAATGTGTGTGAAAGTTAATATACTTGTGTTTAATTGTGCGCTTTACTTTACATATGTCTTATATTTTTTAATTTAAATCATTTGTTGCTCAAAATACACTTATGTTCACTTCATTACCTTTCATAACACTTCTTCTCATGAATATTGGATTCTAATGCTTTATCTATACTACTATTTATATAAGAAATGCACTAGATAACCTAGCATGATCTCTACAATGTTTGGTATCTCTTAAACTTGAAATTAAGTAACATTGTAGTATAATCTCTATTTGATATGTTCATTTCATGCTTGGTATCTTTATGTAAAACTTTGAGATTTCAACAATGTTAAAACATCTTTACATTTTGAACTTAAACTCATATTTATACTTATGATTTTCATGCTTACAAAAAGATGTTTCTTATAATCTTCCGCTTGCTTAAAACTCTTGCTTATTTATTTGAAATCTCTTATATACTATGCTTAAACTCTTTATCATCATATATGTTATAAAAGCTCAAAGCTCAATCATGATTTATAATTTCTAAAGAATGCCTCCTTACTTCCCTTACCCCACCTTCTTTTGATAATACCAAAAGGGGGAGATTAATTGAAGAAATCTAGAGGAGAAATCTAGAAGATTAAGGGAAGACTATTTCATGTATCATTTAGGGGGAGTAAAACATAAATTGCATTTATGTAGGGGGGCATTAAGATAGGGGGAGTATGCACATTCTCATGCTTACCAAATACTATAGTTGCACTTTTATCTCGCTTATCATATAATATAAACACCTTTGTTGATTTTCTTGCTAAGAGGATTTGTTATTATCAAAGGGGGAGATTGTTGGACATGTGAATCCTTTTGTTTGAGAATAACAAATCCCATATTGTATTTGATCTTGCTTGTCATGTGTTTATAGTGTGTAGGAACTATAGATGCAAAACTCCATAGGTAGAAAGCAGCTTCAAATCAAATTCTCTGAAGGAGAGCTACCGCCAGCGCTAGGGATACCGCCTGGCACTAGCGCAACCGCAGGCGCTAGAGCTACCACCTGGAGCTAGCTCGAGTTCGTGTACACAACGCCACGCTCCGACAGTTTTGTAACCGCTTCTACACGAATGCTACCACAGGCGCTAGCGCTACCGCCTGGCGCTAGCTCGAGTTCGTGCACACAACGCCACGCCGCGATGGTTTTGTAACCGCTTCTACACTAACGCTACCACAGGTGCTAGGAGCTACCGCAGGGGCTATCTCCAAGTTCTATAAAATGATCCCTTCTCCTTTTTTTTAAATATCATCCCAGAGAGAACTCCTGTGCCAAAATTCAAGAGCTGTTACTCTGCCGAAAGTTCATCTCCCACTCAAAGCCAAAGAAGATTTCTGGAGAAGGAATCCATCACGCTGCATCCGAAGAATGATCGCTTCAACCTCTCTTATGCTACAGCAGTCTTTCATCATCATCTTCAGAAATCTCATAGAGGGAGGTTTTTGTTATTTGCTTTATTTCATTATTGTGAATTTTTGTAGTAAAATTGCCTTGTGTTGGTGACTAGGTCCTTGCGTGGCTTAGGGGGTAATTCACCGCATGAGTTGGCGACTAGGTCTAGGAGATTAGATCTAGGGGGTACTCGAGGCCATATCTGGGGAAGGATTGACTAGAGTGGCTTAAGGCCATATCCGGGGAAGGATTGGCTAAAGCCAACCGGTTCATGGGGATACGAGTCGATATAGAAAAGGAAAAATCATTTTCATTTGTACGCCTCCGATTTCTAGCGATATTGAAATCAAATTTATGTAAAAACCTTTTATATAATACAATCATGTCTCTATTTGTGTTTACTTGATTTCTTTTATTTGGTGTAAATTCATGTATTGCAAATTAGTTTAAGCTAAATTGTTATTTTGCTCTCATTTATTCCTAAACAATTTAGTAAATTTCATAAAATTATAAAAAGAATTTTCATTCCCTTATTCACCCCCCCCCCCTCTAAGGGTGCCTATCGATCCAACACTCTGCGCATAGGTTCTTCATCGTTAAGAAGAGCGTTGAAATGGACAAATCACCTTGAGTTGCCTTAGCTAACTCATTTTCCAAGAACTGTAGCCGAGCTACATTCTTCTTGTTGAACAAACCATCCAAGGTTGCCCAAATATCAGCACCTGGCCTACATCCGATGATGTGATCAAACAGCTCTGGAATGATAGCTCACTTGAGAGTGAACTCAGCCTTTGCATTTGTTCTCTTCCAAGCCTTCACGAGCTCAGCATTCCCCTCAGCAGGAATAACAACTTTTCTTGCTTCTCCTCCAACTACCTCACATAAGTCCTCTCCAAGAAAATAATTCTCCATGCACGACTTCCACTTCTTAAAGTTAGTCTGCGTAAGGAGCTCAATTCCAAGACCTCTAGCATATCCTCCTTCCATTGCTATCTCACTGATTGACAATCAACTTGCAGAAACCCAAGCAGAAGACAACACTGATTACTGCTCAGTAACCTCGCTCTGATACCATCTTAAATTTTAAGAGGTTAAGGAGTGAAGTAATAATGCGGAACACTTCAATACAATCCACAAGAAGAACAATCAGTGACAATGAGAAGACCGAATAGTGTTCATGTATTAACTATCTCTTTGCAGCTCGAGACATACATGGCGAGACATGATTCATAAGAATCACAAAGGAGAGAAGCACAAGACACAGAAAATAGGCCGCCAGCGAACTGCTAAAGTAGAGACTGCCATACGGCATGAACAACCAAGCCGCACGGATATCCCTGTGACTGCGCGAACAGAAGCATGCTTGATGACCTGTGAACTGTCAACCCGCAACCACAAACCACACAACCTGCTGCCTTATTCAATTGCTGAAGGACAACCTATCCACACTTCGAGATCGCCTGACCACGAGGTCGCTTTGTCACAGAAGCTTCAGCGAACAGAAACCATAGCTGCACGAGCTGTCGCCAAACCGCAAACTGAGACCGCCTGACCGATGAGGTCACCTGATCGCCAAGTTCACTGCGAACAGCTCAAGAACTACACCACAGGTCGCCCAGAGGAAAGCCGATGGTGAACTGGTTATTCACAACTAGGAAGTCACCAAGGAAGAACAACGCACACTGCTGGCCGCTAACCTGCAAACACAATAACCGTTTAAGTCACTTCCAGACCGTGCGACCTCAAATATGAGACCGGCACAAACAACCCAAGTTGTAGTTACAGTTCTCACTACTAAAGACGGGCCCTGCACCTCTATTTATAGGCAAGCTGATGGATACCGTCACCGCCCCAAAATGAGATACACTAACCGCCCATCAGGTCGCGAGTGGTCTCACAGAACAGATCGCCTGACCACAGCACATGACAACAGATCGTCCAAGGCTAAACCCGGATAGAACAGCCTCGCATATTGCGCGGTCTTATATCCTTCAGCAACCCTGATCGACCAGAACAAGTCGTCGGAAATAACCCGCGCAAGACACGCGGACTCATGCGGTCTCCCAGAACAGACCGCCCACCCCACTTCTCTTGCACTTAAAAAAATTCAACAAGGATGAGGAAGAAAGTTAACAAGAGGTAATGAACAAAGCAGGTGACAGTGGCCCTAACTAGTAGTTGTATATAAGTATAGATAGTAAAGGGGCCTATTCTAGCATTTCTACTATACTAAGCAGTGTAAGAAATGTAAGTAAAGAAATGGCAAGCAGTAACAATTTAACTAAGGTAAGAGCAGCTATAAAAGTAACCTTAACTTATATGAATGCCCATACAAACTTATAAGTTAAGGGATCTGACATTAAGGTAAACTCATTGTATAAAAAAGCCCATACTAATTTATACGATGAGGGTTGCTTGGTCTAAAGATGTTATGTTATGCTATGCAGTGATGCAATGATGCAACCCACACACGCGACTCTATATATACAGACCTTTTGAGTTCCCACTTTTTGAGTCTCCGCTCAGGTACACCTTTTTGAGGCAAACAGGGGCAGTGGGTTAGGCACTCCACTCCTAGTCTCATATTAAACACCTCTCGTCCTATACCTTTTGTACGCCCCTGAAGAACACACCAGAGTATCCACGTACTATTTGATAAGCACCAACTCTATGTGAAACCTCCAGATCGCCGAACTATTCAGTCCTCCTTAAATAAAATTGAGCCTACCGCTCGCAAGACTAACCCATCCTGATATCATATCCTCCTGATACTCCAGCTCGCAGGACCAATAAGTCCTTGTACCATTCCATCCTATATTGTGGGACGAGGTTTACCTTATCAAGTTCTCCTACTTAAACTACTCTTGTCTATCATTTAGTTGTACTTAGATGTTTAAGGTGAATCTTGGACTTCCCATGGGTTACCCGGTGAAGGGCTCACAACAGTACTATGGAATATAATGGGCTGACGCCCAAATCCCCCTTTCTAGGATATATACTTTTATTGGTAACAACCAATTCTTAAATACCCACTTCCCCCTAGTTACTCTAGTTTCGTAAGGTGGGTTACAATTAGCTGGATAGGGAAGTGATGATGTTCAATTGAACATCAATCCTTGCCCTTCTTTAGTGACTAGTTACACCTTCACATATCAACACATACCTACCACCTAATGTTCCATATTCAGATGTTTAGCATATTTTACTCTCACTGGTAAGTCATATGTCTCATCTCTTATCATTTCATTGTCAATCACCATATCGAGAATTTTACTAAACACACCCAACCCTGATCTTCAATTGTTGACACTAGTTGATTTGGCCTACTAATCATTCTATCCTGTTGTTAATGATCACGGGGTTGATAATTCTGTATGTAAAGATCAAAAGGGGTCTGAATCAATAATTTCATCTTTGTTATCCGCATACAAACTTAATTCCAAGCATGATGTATGACTTCTAAAGAGAAGCTATATGATCCTTATAACTGAATGTATCAAAATAACAATCCAGAAGTTTATAAGTGCTAAGTTGTTGATTTCAAACTTTTAGTTTACAATAAAGTCATGTTTGGGCCTACTACTTATATCTTTTATAATTAAGGAAACTACTAATTTGTACACGAAGTATCATTTAACATGACCTAATAGGTCTAGTAAAACTTCCAGAGTCTAATTATGGCCCAAAACAATGTTAAGCAGAATTTTCTGTTTTTCTTCGCAATGATTCTCCAGGAAAATTAATTAATAACCAAGGGTGCTATTATCAAAATTGTGAAGGATCTACCAAAACTATTCATCCAAATGTTGTAAATAATTTTCCAGAAACTTATATAAATCTAAAATGTACATTAACAAGGATTGGTATTTTTCTAACAACATTTGATCATCAATACTAAATAATCATGCAAGCCAATTATTTCCTCTTTATGAAGGAACTACTGTAAATCATTCGAGAATAATTGAAATAAAATTATCACGGCAATATTGAGCTCTAACAAGCCTACTGAACCCTAAACCCTAAATCTCATAATTTTCCAATTCCAGTTGACCATCATAAATTAATACTCTAGGAAAATAATACAATTCCACTTTGTGAAGGAATCACTGTAAATCATCAGAGAATAATTATTACAAAATTATCATGGAAATATTGTGCTCTAACAAGCCTATTGAACAAATCTCATAATTTTACAATTCCATTTGACCAACATAAATAATTACTCTAGGAAAACAATAAAATTCCACTTTGTGAAGGGAACACTGTAAATTATCAAAGGATAATTATAACAAAGGTATCAGGGCAATATTGTGCTTTAACAAGCCTATTGACCAAATCTCATAATTTTCCAATTCCATTTGACCATCATAAATAATTACTCTAAGAAAATAATAAAATTCCACTTTGTGAAGGAACCACTATAAGTCATTAGAGAATAATTATAACAAAATTATCAGGGCAATATTGTGCTCTAACAAGCCTATTGACCAAACCTCATAATTTTCCAATTCCATTTGACCAACATAAATAATTACTCTAGGAAAGCAATAAAATTCCACTTTGTGAAGGAACCACTGTAAATTATCAGATGATAATTATAACAAAATTATCAGGGCAATATTGTGCTCTAACAAGCCTACATACCAAATCTCATAATTTTCCAATTCCATTTGACCAGCATAAATAATTACTCTAGGAAAATAATAAAATTCCACTTTGTGAAGGAACCACTGTAAATTATCAACAAACAAATATGATAAAATTCCTTGAGAATCGTATTGGTCTCAAAAGTTCAGCTACCCAGATTCATGCAATTCAAAATTCATTTACTCATATAGAGGTGGGGCAAAGTAATTGGGGGTAATTTGAGTAAGTGCAATTTAGTGGACTATAGTAGCTCTAAAAATTTCAAATAAAATATCTAGAGTGTAATTACACCCTCTAAAGTAAATTCCAGAGTTTCATAATAATGTAGGGAGATTTGACCATATATTTCTCAATAGTGCTTAATGTGACAAAAAGACATAAACCCTAATTTCCTAGGGAATTCAACCCCAATGTGTTTGATTCTTTCAGAGAAGAAAGATCTCATGATAATAAGTGCATTTTTAAATTTGTAAGAGGATTGACCAAGGGATTAATTTATTATCCACAAAACACCATGTGTTTAACATAATCTTTATTATTCTATGCTACCTTGGTCTTACATGTGGGTTTCCTCCATACGCAAGAGTTCAAATGGACTAAAAATTTGACCATGCTCATAATATGGCTAAACAAATCCCCTACCAAAATTTTGGGGTGTTTTGAAGGCATTTACACACATAATTAACACATGCATAGTTATTTAAATGTTTCCTAAAACTTTAGAAAAATATTATCTAAAAATCCTCAATTTTGTCCAAAGGGTGTATTAGGGCATGACTCATGCATGCCCCAAAATTCAAATCATTTGGAGTTATATAACTCCTTTAAACAATTATCAAATGGATGTGTTACCTTATGTACATGTTCCACTAGAAATTTATTTCTGGGGGTTGTTGTGCTCCAAAATTTGTCAAATAAATTTCTAAAAATAGTTAAGACCTAGGGTTACATTTTTCATGTAGAGCACTTTTCCTGATTCCTCACCAATATTTTTCCATAAATATTTCAATCTACTGTGAGTTCTATGTTCAAGAGCTAGACTAGAATTTAAATAAATCTAGAAATTAAATTAGATTGGACGGTTGTGATTATCTCTTCCACCTGCAGCCAACAGACGAGATCTCTCCTTCCTGGGCCAGCTTTGGCTCCAAATTCTGGCCAAATCCAGCGGTCCTCGACCAATTCCTCAAGCCACCACCTCCGTCCAAGGTTTGGTCGTCGACTAGCGGTGAGAACTCAGTCGGAGGTGACCGGATATGCTCTCTGGCTATCTCCATTTTCGAGTTTGAACATAAGAAAATTGAAATGGTCATCCACCATTTCTTCATCGATTTTGAAAAGGGAAGAAATGGGAAGCTAACACGTGAGGAGGGTAAGAGGAATCTGACCTGGTATCTCGCCATTGCTCTCGTATTCCTTCCGGGTGGAATTTTCTATTTCGGTGGAGCCCCTCTGCGATCTCCTGTCAACACAGCTTGTTTTCTTCAATAGGGCTAGGGATTTCCTCTTTGGTGTGTTCTGAGAGTGATGACGATCTCAGAATGGAGTAGGGGAGGCTAAATCGAAGTGTGCCATTAAGGCACCTCTCGGTCCACCTATAGGAGTCGAATTATCCACTTCCTGGCAGCTGGACGACCTGGGAACTGCTGGGATTCACTCCTTAAGCTCAGATAGAGCATTGGGAGGGGTAGTTGAGTTCCATTTGGTACTCAATCCTGATTTCCTCTTTGGACTCCATATGTGGTGGCCGACCACCTCCTTCCTCCATGGATTTGATTTACTCTCATACCTTGATCTTCCCCTCATTCAATTTAATTCATGTGGGCTTGATATTGGGCTTAAATCCTTATGTTACACCCAATTGAAGTTGGTTGGGCTAGCTTGACCTAAGGTGGCCTAAATTGGGCTATTCAGGTTATGGTTGATCCTTAGCTAACCATGGCAATATGGTTGACCCACATTTGTGACATTGGGTCCATGGACATCTACTGGGGTGTGTTTAGGCTTGGTGAATCCATTTTGGGATCCCTTGACCTATTTAATTCAAATTGGGTTAAGTGGTTCAAGTGGTGACTTAACCCACACCCTAGTCTTGACTTGACCCCTTTGAGTTATTTGTGACTCACTGGGTTCCCTAAGGGTTTAGGGGTGCCATGGTGGGGTCATTTAACACCTTGGGGTCCATTTGACCAAGCTAGGCTAGTGACCAAAAGTGGCTAAATGCACACCAATGTGCTATTCACCTATTCACCTAGATTTCGAGAGCTCTTTTTGGCTAGCCTAACCCTTTGTCATGACTCTAGTACTGACAAAATTATCCTTGGGGTCCAGTTGTTTTAGGGATGGTATATTCTCATCAATGTCTAATTTTGATTTTAAGTTTCCTAAACATTGTTTTGTCTTGTCATGCCATGACCTTAATCTTATTATTTGCAATGAAATAGAGTATAGAAAATTGTGTAAGATTGCCTAGCATGTCTCTAAGTATGAGTAATGACTTTACGTTAAATAATGATTCCTCACTCTTTTGGTAATCTATATGTGCTTATAATCTTTGTCTTGCATGATTGTGTTGTGTAATAGTTTAACATGTTAAGTTATATGTCTAAATTACCTACACATTCTTTTCAAACATCAATTTCTTGCACATATAGAAGACTGTTTTTCAAATTTTTGTTATTTGAAAAAACAAGTAAATTTAGAGATCTTTGTCCTAAATAAAAAAATATATGAATAGAATGACAAAGATAACTCCACCAAGCACTACTTAGCCTCCTGATAAGTCTTAATGAGAATTGTGAGGTTGAGCGCCTTGGAAAGAATTGTAAAGTGTCTTGTGCAAACACAATGTTTTTATCACTTCTATTTGTACACCGGATCACGCAAAATAAAAAAAATTATATATTAAATGCTTATGTGATCCCCCAAGCAATACTTTGCTCCCTGATAAGTCTTGCTGAGCATAGTGTGGGCAAAGCACCTTAGTAGTTGTACTCTTCTATGTGCTTTGAAATATAATTCGAAAATTGATGTGTGGAAGTAATTTTAAGACTGCTTTCTTAATATTGTTTTACTACTTCATTACACATGTTATGTGCTTTGATTATATCACTTGTATACTCTTATCAAAACACTATTTGCACACATCATTAGCTTTCATAAAGCTTATACTTATGAGAATTGGATCCTAATGCATATCTACATAATTCTCTAAAAAATTTAAGTAAAAGCACTAGATTGCAATGCATGATCTCTACAATGTTTTCCTAATTTGAAATATGAATTAGTTACATTGTAGCTATTATCTCTTTGAATATGTCCAATCATGCTCGCCTTTAGTCATTGAAATTTTTCAAGGTTAATGCTCATTACATGTGAAAATTTTAGAAAAATCATTTGCATTTTTTTTCAAAATCCAAAACTAAAAATCAAGAAACTTTCTCTAAAAATTAAAATGATTATCTTGGTTACTTTATTTTTCCGCACTATTCATTTGATAGTGTATTTTTACCATGCTTTATCATGCTTATTTCAAGTCTAAACTTTGAGGTCCTTTCATCACTTGTAGTTTAAAACTCTTTTTCATTTTTTCAATACGTGGAAGACTTGCTTGGTAAAGTATAATGGATTTTTGTTACTTACACGCTTATCATATGTTTTCCACTGCATTAAATCCCTCTATGCTCGATCATGACTTCCTCTATTGTACAACAAAACTCTTAACCCTCTCTTGGTGTCCCAACATTCACTTTTTCTTACCTTATTCTAGTCTTATTTTGTTTCACTTCACCCACTTTTGCTAATAACAAAAGGGGGAGAATAAAATGATAAATCTTAAATGATTAAGGAGAAGGATTCACTAGTTTAGGGGGGGGGGGCATAAATCTATTCTATGGGAGCATATACTAAGAGGGATCACTTAAATATGGGGAGCACATTTCTAAAGAATGAATATTTGTCATAACAATCTGTAAGTAGCATAAGTGTCATATCTCTTTTAAAAAACACATCATTTACCTTTTGAAATCTGATTTATCTTAATTGGATTTGTTATTATCAAAAGGGGGAGATTGTTGGAACACGGTTTTCCGCATCCCTTTGGTTTGAGAATAACAAATCGTACTTGTATTTGATTTAGTTTTCCATTGTGTTTTTAGTATGCAGGATTGAACAAATATGACACAAGGATGTTATGTGTTGGTCTGGACTTGCTCAAGTACTAAAAAGCAAAGGATGTGGTCAAATGCCAGGTGTTAGAGCCAATGTCAGCGTTGACCCTCGATCTCACCAGCATGAAAATGGTATGAAGGAAAGCTGTCGTGATTGAAGATGCATCTTTGGAATGATTTGATTTAACACCTGCGTTAGCCTTAAAGCTAGCGTTAGAGTTGCCTAAAATGAAATGTTTCCAAAGATACAATATCTCCTTCCCTGGAATGTGGGATTCGAGCCATCAAAACCTTTCTATATAGAGTCAACACCAGACATTAGCCCTAACGCTGGCGTTAGCTTGCTCTCCTATAAATAGATGGCATTCATTTCTATTCAAAGTGACACAACTCAAGGAGCCCTATTCTAGTACTCGGAATTTTCTGGGGCCATATTTTAAGACCACAAAGGATATCCCACTCAATCTCAAGAGAAGGAATTAAAGGAGGCTTGGATCAATGCTAACTCAATATGAAGAACGTACGCTTCGACTTCAACGATCTTCAGCGACTCTTCATCATCTCCTTCAGATTTCCTCATAGGGAGTTTTAAATTTGTATTTCATATTTTGTATTACTTTTATCTTTGTGTTCATTTAGTTAATTCGTCGCGGTTGTTAGCGACTAGGTCCGTGTGCGGCTTAGGGGGAATTCACCACAAGGCGACTAGGCCTATGGATTAGATCTAGGGGGTGCTCTAGGCTTTTCTAGGGATTGAGAGGCTAGAGCGCCTTGAGGCCGTATCTGGGGAAATATCGTCTAAAGCCAACCGGTTCTTGGGAGAAGAGACGGTATAGAAAACAAAAAGCATTTTTAATATTTTCGCTTTGATTTCTAGCGTCATAGAAGTCCAATTTTGTAATCAATTTTATAAATGACAATCATGTCTTTTCTTGTTCAATAAAATTGATTTAGTTTTCAATTTCTAGCACTTTACTTTTTATTTCATATAAAATATCAAAAGTTTTCCATTACATCTTAAAGTTTCTAAAACCCTTATTCACCCCCCTCTAAGGGAGCCTTAAGATCCAACATGATGGACCTAGGAATGCATGATGGTCCACTCATTTTAGAGATGCATTGAACGTAGAATCATCTATTGATAATCGAACTACCCCATTCCCTGAAAATAAGATCCAAGTATTTGGAAATGCTTGAAGTATTTGAATAAAAGAAAACAATTTATTTGATAATATGGATGATTGGTTACGGAGGGACCGTTTCGTGTTTGTAGGCTATTCCGTCCAATTGCTCTTTCCTTGTGCTTATTTCTCTTTAGGGGCTTAGTTCATAGGTACAATTTTTATAGCTTTATGGTATACCAATGGATTGGCTAATTCCTACTTGGAAACTTATAATTTCTGTTGGATCGGGTGGACAACCTTAGAGGGGGGAGGGGGTGAATAAGGTTTTCAATTTTTATGGAGATTTAAACAAATAACTGCAAGAATGTGCGCACTGTAGATAGCGCTCGGTGGTAACCGTACCACGTGGCATTAGCTAAGGAAACATCACACTTACTACAAGATAATGTTTTGGGAATCACACTACACCAACCAATGCACCATCAAAAAAATCACATTAGTTTAGAATAAAGTGCAGAAACATGATAACATTTAATAATAAAATATTATTTACACAAAAGACATAGATCTCCATGACGCTGGAGATTGGATACGATGAATATAAAAACCTTGGGTTTTCTATACTGACCCTAATCCAAGGACCGGCTGGCTCTCTCCCTTACCTACCCGGAAAAGTCTTCGAGCCGCTCCTCACCTTCCTCCCAGGATGGGTCTTAGAGCCCACTAGATCTCCCAAATCTAGATGTCCTCCCAGGAAGATTTCCTACGGAATCCTTCCCGGATTCCGACGACCACCCAGGTCGATTTTCCTTCACACAAAACTAAGAGAAAGGTGAAAAACAATGGAGAAGAAAGAGATAGAAACTATTGCTCCCTCAAATCCTCCGTAAAGCGGTGAGCGATCGATGCTTCTCAATATCGTTATTCTTGCACTCGACCAGTAGCAGATGGTTGATGCACTTATGGCAAGTGTGCCGCTCTCACAAGTAATATAAAATGGGAAAATTTCCCCACGTATCGATCTTGAAGGAACACAGTAAGGTGGAGTTTACTTTTGAGGCAGGACTTGAGATTGAAGTCCTTTCTAGCAGATGGAATGCGGGAGATTTGGTTTTGGTTTGCGGAAAACAAAATAAAATAACCTAATTTAACAATGCGGGTCGCCGACACCGCTTCACAATGAGGGGAATTATGCAGGCCGCTATGCACCGCTTAGCTTAATCTAGTTCAACCTCATTTTGGACTGCGAATAGTAAAACCTAATGTGACGATTTGATCAGTAAGATCACTTAGAAAATCAGTAAAATTTGGATCATAGCAGTAACATATCATTTATATTAGCCCCTAGAAGTTATGGAATTTTTGGAGAACATTCGTAATATAGTTTAGGGAATAATTCAGATTCACGTTGCTCTATACATAAGGGGCAGTTATTACTATACAAGAATTATTCAGCATGGTAAAGTGTTCATAATGTATCACTAGGGTATGATTAGAGTCATTTGAGAATCATACAAGACCTACACCATTTAGAGGATGGGAGATCTTAAGTGTTGAGCATCGTTCATGAAAACATTTGCTTAAGAATACAGTGAAGGATAAGTCATTAAGCACCTAAGTTATAAAGAGTAATAAGGAGAGTGGGTCTTTAGGAAAAGGGGTAGCCACCAATAATAGTAATTGTACTGGAAAGGGGAATTTGGGCTTCAGTCATCGCATTCCCTAGTACCGTTGAGAGCCCTTCACCGGGTAAACCTCAGGAAATCCAGGATTCACCCTAAACTTCTAAGTATAACAATAATTAGACAAGAGTAGTCTAATTAAATAAATAAGAGGTTTGGTAACTTCATCCCGAGTTAAGGGATGGGAAGTTATATATCAGGATGGGTTAGTCATGCGAGATGGAGGCTCGGGAAGTTGTATATCAGGATGGGTTGGTCCTGTGAGCTAGAGGCTCAGGTTGTGATAACTTGCATGTGCATAATTAGTGGCGAGTCTTCGGTACTGGACTAGTGATCACACCGATGACAGTACATTGACTTAGGCGGGTTTGAGGGTTTGAGGGGCAGTAGGTTGTTTATGCTGCGGTCTGGAAGACAATCCCCGAAAACGTACACCCAACCTTAAAGACTGGCGGATTCCAGCAAAGAGTACACAAGACTCTAGAGTTCACCTAGGACATGTACAGAGGCGTACGAAGGGTCTAGGCATGGTAGTGTATATACCCTCCTAGGAAGTTGAGGCACCCGCTGCACTGCTGTCGTAACCACATTAGTAGTACCAGAGAGTGAAGCTTGCTCCAAAAATTGGGAACGAAAGGTTTGTGATCAAAGAGTCGTGTGGGTGAGTTGCACTTGTATGAATCATATCATAGAATGCATATCATATCATACATAAACCTTAGAACATAATTTGTAGACCCTTGTCATATAAATTAGTATGGGCTCTTTTATATGATAAGTTATAATTTCGGAAATCTTAACTTATAAGTTTGTATGGCCATTCATATAAGTTATGATACTCATGTGATGGTAGTATACTTTACTTGTTTACTGTACTTGCACGCACTACTTTACTTACTTCTTTTACCGTTCATTATTGTTTACCTGCTTATACTGCTAGTATAGTTTACCTTGTGATGTATATATCTGCTAGTATAGTTTACCTTGTTATGTATATACTTGTTAGTATAGATTCTCTTATCACCTGCATTTGTTATTCCACTTTGTTGTCCCCCGCTTCCTTCCTCCCGCTCGGTGTCTAGGAGTCGCGGGGGGAGGCGGGGACAAAATTGGCTTAGTTTGTATGACTAATGGTCGGTTGTGACCGTAGGAGCCCAAGGAGATGGAGCACCATCACGACCAGTCGGACGAGGTGACGGGAACTGAGGAGCAGGTGTCACACATTACTACCACTATGAGACAGGTGCTGGATGATGATAGTGTTTAGCTTCCGCGTAGAGTTGTTGAGAGAGAGAGAGAGAGTTTATTTTGTTGTATTTCATTTGGTTATGTATCGGGCATAAGCCCTCTTTCATTTATTGTACTTATTGATGGACTTGTATACTATTTTGACATATATATATGTGTGTGATTGTGGACTTGGTTTATTTTACTTAGTTTTACTACTTATCTCTTGTTGCCCTGGTTGATCGTTCCTGTCGGCAGGATCGGTGTCTTGCAGAGGTGACTAACTCGTGTGTTAGCGTCACCATAAGGCGACAATTCTGGGCATAAGATCTGGGAACACTCCTGGTGCGGGAGGGGGATCTTACAGAGGGTCAAGACGGAGCCCTAAAGTCAAACCCTAGGTTGGATAATTGGGATGCACTATTTGCAGACCAATGTGGTCTTCACCTACTTGCCAAGGTCTTATGATCTCTTTGTGCTTCCTAGGGTTTTGTCATGACCTAGTCATGACAAAACCATCCTAGGAGTCTAATTGTTTGAGGGATGTTACAAATCTCAATACATAAAAATAAAAATTTCGTTCCCGAAATTCAGGTTAGGTCTGCGGGGGTTTTACCGCAAGTCATTGTATGTAACATCCCTTAAGAAAATAAGTATACCTGACGCAAAGAGCTCCAGATACTTCTGTTGCATCAAGTCCAGTGGCTCCCAGGTGTGCTCCTCCTATCCATGATGAAAGATTATATATGTATATGATCTAGTTCACCTAGAGGGGGGGGGGGGGGGGGGGGGTGAATTAGTCTTTTGATTTTTACTTGTTTTATTTAGATAGTTAAAACTATTCTATGCAAGAAATCAAACACACCCAGAAAGCACACAATTGCTTATAGTGGTTCCCCAAGACAGTGTGTCTATGGGTAGTCCACTTTCCCCCTTCACCCTTCTAACAGTGTGTTAGACAGGGCCAACTCCTCCAATCTCAGCTAAAATAGCTTACAACATAGATCCCTCAGGATCTCTCAGGTTTTTCCAACCCTACCTCAGGCACAGCAGCCCTACCTCAGATCATCCACTGATCCTACAACTCAGACCACAACAGGTCCTACAATCTCAAGCTAACAAGCCCTACCTCAGAGGAATCCACCTCCTACAACTCAGACCGCAGCAGGTCCTACCTCAAAGGAATCCTCTTCCTACAACTCAGGAAATAAAGCCCTACAACTCAGACAAAAGCAGCCTTACAAACTCAGGCCTTCAGCCCTACAAACTCAGGCAAAAGCCCTACAACAAAAGTTTATTTGAAGCTTACTACAGCAAATAGCAGAAGAAGTCCCCTGTAGTTCCTGCACACCTGGTGCTTCCTTGTAGATGGAGAAGATGATGACAGCTACTCACTGATCTTCCTCTTCAGATGAAGGATGGAAGATCACCTTGCTCCTTGAAGATGAGCTTTCTTTTTCTCTCTTCTTCCTCTTGCTTGTTCAGTGAGCAGCAGGAGAAAGACTAGAGCTCTTGCCGTCAATGGAATAGTGTATTTCTTTAAGCACTCGACCAGTTTCTTCCAAAGTGCCCTAACATCTTCTTTTATACATCCCCGACCTTCAACGACTCTCAGCCGTCCTTCTGAGTTGTATGGGAGAGACTGGTGGACCCCACACTGCCTTTCTACAGCTTGCACCACGGGTAGAACTCGCAATCCGCGTTCGACGAACTCGCCATTCTGGGTTCGACGAACTTGCCCAACTTTGTGTTCGACGAACACGCCAAGCTCTGTGTTCGACGAACTCACCATACTCTGCGCTCAACGAACTCGTCATGCTCTGTGTTTGACCAACTCCATTCTCCGTTCGACGAACACGCCAAGTCTCAGCGCTTGCTTCTGTTCTGTCTCTGTGTTCGAGGAACTGTGTTCTGAGTTCGACGAACATGCCAAGTCTCAGCACTTGCTTCTGTTCTGTCTCTGTGTTCGACGAACTGTGTTCTGAGTTCGACGAACATGCCAAGTCTCAGCGCTTGCTTCTGTTCTATCTCTGTGTTCGACGAACTATGTTCTGCATTCGACGAACACGCCAAATCTCTACTGTTGCTTCTGTTGTCTCTGTGTTTGACGAACTGTGTTCTGCGTTCGACGAACACGCCAAATCTGTATTTCTTGCACAAATATAGCTTTATCAAATACACCTTTGTACTTAGCATTGAGAGTAGTGCCTCTTCAAATCAAAGGAATATTGAGGGCAATATTCCCAACAATATCCCCCTATTTGAAGAAGGCAGAACATTCCCAATGCTAAGGTACATAGCCAACAAAAACATATCATACAAATACTTTATTTAGCATTCATGATAACATAGCTTCTAGAAAATAACATTTCTTAAGCATTAACATTGTTTAAGCATGCTTTGATACCTCATGACATATTATGTTAAGCTATGATTAGCTCATAGGTTATCTCCCCCTTTCTAACTAAGATTATGTAGCATATTTATAATAACTAACTCTGATAACTTTATCAGATGGCTAACTCTGATTTGGTCATAGCATTGGCCATCTCCCCCTTTCTGGTTTCTTCAACTATTTTTCCCTCTAGGAATTAGGAGGGAACATCTACAGCATTTGCCAACTCCCCCTCAATCTGAGCAGGAACTTGCTCCCCCTCAATTTTAGAACTATTATATTTAATAGTTGATCTTGTTCATTTTGAACAACCCTTTCTAGCTCCCCCTTATTTGGAGCATATTTATTAATCTCATGATTGAAGGGTAAATAAAATTACATTCTATGCCTGAGTTTGTCGAACTCAGACTGGAGTTTGTCGAATTCAAGGCTTAGTTCATCTGAACTCATCATAGAGTTGAGTTCGTCGAACTCAGGGTTGAGTTCGTCGAACACAAGCTTGACGTTCGTCGAACCCGGGAAAGAGTTCGTCGAACCCAGAATTTTCCCAGCTGATTAAAGGTAACCTGAAGCTCAGCTGATTCAGATTTTTCTGATTCAGCTGATCATTCTACATAATATTGTTCTACATTTAACATTTTAGGGAGATTATCTACCCTATCATGTGGACTATGCCTACTGTAAAGTTGATCAATTCAGATTTCAGTTTATCATAACAGTACATAATGTGAGAATTGTACAGATGAGAACATAAGCATTTTCACAATGGATATTATTCATAAATGAACTCATTCTAAATTCAACATTCCTAATTCAATTTTGAAAGAATTGAACTTGGCCTCATCCAGTGGCTTGGTGAAGATATCAACTACTTGATTGTCTGTGGGGACATATTCAAGTTTGATGTCTTCACACTCCACATGCTCTCTAATAAAATGGTACCTTATTTCTATGTGCTTAGTCCAGCTATGGGAGACATGATTTTTGGCAATAGAAATAGCACTGGATGAGTCACACAGCAGGGGAGATTGTCTAACCTTTATGTTGTAATCCTCCAATTGATGTTGGATCCACAGAAGTTGAGCACAACAACTACCTGCAGCAATGTACTCTGACTCAGCTGTGGATATGGCCACACTGGTTTGCTTTTTGCTGCTCCAAGAGATAAGCCTCCTCCCTAGTAATTGACAAGTACCACTTGTGCTTTTCCTGTCTTCTTTGCACCCTGCAAAATTTGCATCTGAATAGTCTATTAACTCAAAGTCATTGTTCCTAAGGTACCAAAGGCCAAGATTTAGGCTGCCCTTGAGGTATCTCAAAATCCTCTTGACAGAGGTGTAGTGATATTCCTTAGGACAAGCCTGATACCTAGCACAAACACATGTAGAATACATAATGTCTAGCCTACTAGCAGTCAAGTACAACAGGGATCCAATGATACACCTGTACATGGACTCATCAAAGGCCTTCCCCTTTTCATCCTTGTCTAATGATACATTAAATCCCATGGGTGTTCTCATGGTGGAGGCTGATTCCATCCCAAATTTCTTGATGTGCTCCTTGGTGTACTTAGTCTGGGAAATGAAGATTCCATCATCAGACTGTTTCACTTGGAGCCCAAGGAAATAATTAAGTTCACCCATACTGCTCATCTCAAACTCCCCCTGCATTAGATTGGCAAATCTCTTGCAGAGGTTATCATCAGTAGACCCAAATATTATGTCATCAACATAGATTTGTGATGCGTGTCGGCAAGTGCACCGGTCGCGCAAGTAATAATAATGGGGAAAATCCCCGAGTGTCGGTCTCTTGAGGAACACAGTACGGTGGAGTTAGGTTTCGAGGAAGGACTTGAGATCGAATTCCTTGGTCGGTGTTACAATGGATGGTTGGTTTGGTTTGCGAATAATAAAATAAAATATTATAACTACTCCTATGCAGTGCCGCTATGCAATGCTTCGCTTGGCGGGATGGAGACTAGGCAGGCCTTGAGCGCGCTGCGTCGCAAGGGCGGATGAACGAGTAGGAAAGCGGAGTGAGGGTCGCAAGCACCTCTTCGACAAGCACGCCACTAGCAATTGCTAGTGCGGCACCGGACACGATGGTGGGGCGGAAAATCAATGGGGCGCACCTCATTAACACAAATGAACAAATTGATTCCATAAACATGAAATAAACAATACTAAACATGGTTCATAGCGATCATCATCTAGATAAAGAGATTACAACAAATACAACCACACAAGTAGAAGAAAAAGGGCAAGAGATACGACCGAATCTGGAGTCTCGTTGTAGATTCACGGTAGGAAGCACCGGGGTGTCAATCCGCGTCCTAGCTCGGTCCCAACTGCGTCCGGGGTAAAGGAGGGCTGTCACACCTCCCAATGGACCCGTCTTCTCCAGCGATTTACCATCCGGCCACGTCTAATGCGAAGAACTTCTTCCTTAGCGATCAAAATGAGTGTAGAATCCCTTCCTTTAAGCCCTTGGATGATGGAGGAGGCCTAGGGGGTGAAAAACCTCTGGAAATGGCGAAAACGGCGGACTGAACGGAGTTCCCCGGTGTTATCCCGACCTAATTCGTGAATAGGTCATTATATAGGCGCTAAATTAAACAGTGCGCACGGTCATTGGCGCATGACCAGTGGTCGTGCGCACTAGAATCCTGTGATCGTGCGTCCGACTGGACGGAGCCTGCAAGAAAAGCAATTTATAAAATATAATGTTCGCACGACCAGTGGCGCACGACCGGTGGTCGTGCGCACTATCGTCGGTGGTCGTGCGCACTGGTCGAGACAGAACTCATAAAATTAATGATAAGTGCGCACGAACAGTGGCGCACGACCGGTGGTCGTGCGCACTATTATAGGTGGTTGTGCGCACTGCACCAAACAGAACTCATGAAAAAAAGGGTTAAGTGCACACGATCAGTGGCGCACGACCAGTGGTCGTGCGCAATAGAACCGGTGATCGTGCGCAGTGTTCCTGTGCAGAATTGCACCGGGAACACCTGCACGACTCCAATTACAGCACAACCACGAATCCAGCCACTGAAAGTGGCACCTAACAGCGCATGAAAACTACTAATGAAGAAAAGCAATGAAATCACACCAAAATGGGCCTAGAAGTGCACCTAGCAAGGAATAACAAATATAAACTATAACAAGGCTAAAGTGCGGTGAAATGACTGAATAACGGCCCAGATGAGTCCAAAAAAGTGTATATGATCAGGACTCATCAATTTGGACTAAGAGACACTTGCCCCTTATTTCCCTAAGAAACAATGTGTTATCTATCTTTCCCCTCTAGAACTTGTTCTTGATGAGAAAGCTAGTCAATGTCTCATACCAAGCCCTGGGGGCTTGCTTAAGACCATATAGAGCTTTCCTAAGTATATAAACATGAGATGAGAGAGTAGGATGGACAAAACCTGATGGGTGCTCTACATAAACTTCCTATTTTAGATTTCCATTCAGGAATGCTGATTTGACATCCATCTGGTACACCTTGAGGCCTTTGTGGGCAGCATATGCAAGGAATATCCTTATGGCCTCCAACCTTGCAACTGGGGCAAAGGATTGGTCAAAGTCTATCCCTTCCTCTTGCCTATACCCCTTTGCAATCAGTCTTGCCTTGTTCTTGATGATTGTTCCATTCTCATCCATCTTGTTTCTGAAGATCCATTTGGTGCCAATTATGTTGTGTTCCTGTGGTCTTGGCACCAACTTCCATACTTTGCATCTCTTAAATTGCAACAGTTCTTCCTGCATTGCCTGAATCCAGAATGGATCCAAGTTGGCCTCTTCAAATTTCTTATGCTCTACCTGTGACAGGAAACTGAGGAACAAGGCCTCATTATGAGCCCTTCTCCTAGTTGTCACACCTTGTTGAATATTCCCAATAATCTGCTCCCAGGGATGATCCCTTAGATGTCTTGTAGCTACAGGCAGCCTCTCCTCTACATGCTGAATTTCTCCCATTGGGTCAGCAACTTCTTCAGCATCCTGCTCCTCTACTTCTTCTGGAATTGTTGCATCAGTATGAACTTTACTGCTGCATGGTGTGTCTTGTATAGACATCCTTTCCAAATCTTGTTCATTTCCTGTCAAGATAGAAGATCTAGACCAGCCATTATATATTAGGCCGGTCTCATCAAATACTACATGCATAGACTCCTCTACAACATTAGTTTTCTTGTTGTACACTATATAAGCTCTACCATGAGAGTTATAGCCAACAAGAACACCTACATTGCATTTCTCTGCAAACTTTGTTAATTGAGATTTTCCATTGTTTAATATGTAACATTTTGAACCAATGATTCTAAAATATGAAATTGTAGGTTGTTTGCCTTTCAGAATCTCATAAGGAGTTATTCCATGAACCTTATTGATGGAAGCTCTATTGAGAACATGACAGGCAGTATTGACTGCCTCAGCCCAGAAGTATTTTGGGAGTGAGGAGTCACTTAGGAGTGTTCTCCCAGCTTCTATCAAGGTCCTATTCCTTTTCTCAGCCACACCATTTTGTTGTGGAGTCCTTGGGGAGGAGAAGTCTTGGGTGATACCATATTCTTTTGGAAAAACCTTGTCATAGCATCAGATTGAAATTCTGTGCCATGGTCAGTTCTAGTTCTGACCACAGCACATTGCAAGTCATTCTGAATTGCTTTGATATGAGTTATAAAGATATTTAGAGTATCAGACTTATTCTTTAGGAAGAATACCCATGTATATTTTGAGTGATCATCAACAATCACCAAAGTATACAACTTCCCACCTAAGCTCTGAATTGGCATGGAACCAAACAAGTCCATATGCAAGAGATAAAGACATCTTTCAGTGTCTTTGGTGCCAATACTTTTAAAGGTGGCCCTTGTTTGCTTACCCATTTGGCAAGCATGACAGGGACCATCTTTAATACATTTTAAATTAGGACTATTCCTAACAAGGTTTTTAGAGAAAAGTCTATACATTGTCTTGTAGCTAATATGAGCAAGTCTCTTGTGCCATTGAACACAGAGAGACTCATTCTCATTAGCTACAAGACAAACAGATGTAAGAGAATTACTGCAAATAAAATCTAAGCAATAAACATTCCCACTCCTAGTGCCTGAGAGTATAGTCTCTAAGTCCTTAGACTTTTTAATCAAGCACTTGTCATTGTGGAATTCAATGACATAGCCTAGGTCTCACAGTTGACTTATGCTTACAAGGTTGTGTTGCAACCCTTCAACATAAGCTACCCTTGTGATGGAAACTATGCCATTGGATATCATACCATTTCCCTTGGTGATTCCTTTTTCAGATCCCCCAAATATAACTTTGGGTCCATTCTTCACAGGTTTATAGTCCTGTAGAAGACTCCTTGTTCTTGTCATGTGCCTTGAGCACCCACTGTCCAAGTACCAAATTTGGTTTAGGCTGGTACTTGAACTAACCTGCAAGAAGAAGTTCAGTTATCCTTAGGATCCCAAAAATCTTTGGGTCCTAGGTGCATGTTAGTCCGATGAGAGAATCTCACCCTAGCTGCACTCCTAGCAGGAAGGCTCTTCTTTGCATTAGGTACAATGGGATTGTACCAACAATCTATGGCAAAGTGTCCCACTTTACCACAACACCAACATTCATGAATATTGTATCTCCTCTTTTGAACATTTCTTGAGGGAAGTGCAGCACTGTGCACATGTTCAGGAGGAGAGACAGCTGCATTCTTCCTGTTTCTCTCAGCAATGATTTGACTGAAAGTCAATCTAGGTGCTGTCTTGATACTCTTTGACCTAATACCATCAGCCTGCTTTGGCTTGGCAGCCATACAAGATCTGATGGCATTTGACACTGAGCAACAAGGCTGATCAACAGATTTGACATTAGTTTTGCTCTTTGCTGAAGCAGATTTGAAAGAGCTTGCACCCTTATTCTTGACTGGAGGGGCTGAAATACCAAATACAAAAGGTCCAGGTTGGACCAATTGAATTTCCTCACGGGGAGCCTTCATAACACTCAATCCCATGCCCTTTCTTCCACTATAGGAAGGAGTATTTTCCTTCCTATAGAAATTCACATTCTTCCAGTGACCATAAATGCTTTCATGGTCATACCTGTTGGAAGGAAGTAACACCTTTTGAAAGGTGGTTTGAGGCTTAGCCCTCCCCTTGCTCTTTTCTCCACTCCCTTCTCCTACTTCCATTTTATTGAATCCTAGTCCTCTCCTATTGGTTTGAGAGGAGAAGGTGTCAATAATAGGGAGCACAGATTTGGGCTTGGAGAATTGAGCCACCAGGTTCTTCTCTTTCACAAGCTTCTCCTCAAGGTCCTTGATGACCTTGTTCTTCAGGGAAATATTGCATAATTGCACAGTTGTTAACCCCTATAAATGGCTTATCTGTCTACACATCTGAGCCACCAGGAAGGTAGGTTCAATGTAGTCATTCTTAGTCATTTTAAGGGAAGCAATTTCCTGGGCTTGCCTCTTGGCAAGCTTCTTGCTCTTCTTCAGAGCTTCCAAAAGAACACCATACTTGTCAATCAATTGATTGACTTCTTCCTCAGCATCTGAACCACTTCCACCAATTGATGAAGGTGCTTCAGATTTTGGACCAGTCTCATAATCAGAAGAAATTGAATGAACTAATACCTGCTCATGTTCTGAATTGTTGTGGTTATCCTCATCTTCAGTTAGATCCATCAGTCCATGGTCATCTTGAATGAATTCATCCTCCTCCACATCACTGTCTGAATGTGATAGAGGGGCCCTGATTCCTGTCCTGGCAGCAGGATAGTCCTCTTCTTCCTGAGTAGCAAATAGCCCTATGTAGGCTTCCTCTTCTCCAACTGAATCTGAAGATGAAGATTCAGACTCACTCCAGCTCTTTCCTTTCTTGGCTAGAAATGATTTTTCTTCCTTCCTCTCCTTCTGGTGATGGGTCTTCTTGTCATCTCTTTCTTTTCTCTTGACTGGACAGTCAGCAATGACATGTCCAGGCTTACTGCAGCAATAGCAAATGATGCTATTTGAAACATGTTTACTAGATTTAGAATCATACTTGTCCCCTTTGGGGTGCTGCCTTTCAGATCTATGGTGATCCTTCTTGGGATGAGAGGAAGAGGAAGATTTGTTCTTCCAATGTTTCCTCCTTATCATCTTCTTGAATTGTCTAGTGATGGCAGCAAACTCCTCATCAGAAGAGCTGTTTTCAGATTGGCAGTGATCTGAATTGTCTGAGTCAGCAGCCCTTTTTGGAGGGGTAGGAATTCTTGTCTTGCTCTTCTTGGAACCTTCAGCCTTGAGGGCCACATACTTCTCCCTAGCATGAGGCCTGGAGGAGGTGTCTTCTTCCTTTCTTGCAGATAGTTGCATCTCATATGAGAGCAACTTTCCAAACAGAGTGTGAGGAGGAGTTTCACTCTGCTTTGCCACTTCCCTGATGGCACAGATTTTAGTATCTCAGTATCTAGTTAGAGATCTTAGGAATTTATCATTCAACTCATAATGAGTGAAGATCCTTTCATAGGTCCTCAATTCATTAACTATCCTGAAAAATCTTTCATAGCAATCAGCTATGCATTCCTGATTTTGTTGCCTAAAGGCTACATACTCCAGATTGAGGAGGGATTTCCTATCATTCCTCACTTCCTCAGTCCCTTCCATGTACACAATCAATCTATCCCACATTTCCTTTGCAGTATCATAGTGCACCAAATTTTGGAAAGTTGAATCATCAATAGCATTGACAATGATATTTTGAGCCCTTTTATCCATTGTAGCCAATGTTATCTCATCCCTTGTCATCTCAGTGTAAGGCTTGCCTACCATCCTAGTAGGATCAATGGTGGAGGGCTTTGTGGTAATGAAGGGGCCTTCTTGAACAGTGATAAAGATTCTAGGATCTGAAGCTTCCATGAACAGCCTAACCCTTTGTTTCCAGATGCCAAAGGTTTCCTTTTTGCATATAGGGAGCTTCATTGAACCCATTTACTTCTGAACTCCATTTGAAGCCATTGGATTTAGATTTAATAATACCTATGTAGGCTCTGGTCAGGAAGTTAAGCCCTTAATGACCAACCTCCCTCTGATACCACTTGAAAGATTATATAGGTATATGATCTAGTTCACCCAGAGGGGGGGGGGGGGGGGTGAATAGGTCTTTTGATTTTTACTTGTTTTATTTAGATAGTTAAAACTATTCTATGCAAGAAATCAAACACACCCAGAAAGCACACAATTGTTTATAGTGGTTCCCCAAGATAGTGTGTCTATAGGTAGTCCACTTTCCCCCTTCACCCTCCTAACAGTGTGTTAGATAGGACCAACTCCTCCAATCTCAGCTAAAATAGCTTACAGCACAGATTCCTCAGGATCTCTCAGGTTTTCCCAACCCTACCTCAGGCACAGCAGCCCTACCTTAGATCAGCCACTGATCCTACAACTCAGACCACAGCAGGTCCTACAATCTCAGGCTAACAAGCCCTACCTCAGAGGAATCCACCTCCTACAACTCAGACCACAACAGGTCCTATCTCAAAGGAATCCTCCTCCTACAGCTCAGACAATAAAGCCCTACAACTCAGGCAAAAGCAGCCTTACAAACTCAGGCCTTCAGCCCTACAAACTCAGGCAAAAGCCCTACAGGAAAAGTTTAGTTGAAGCTTACTACAGCAGACAGCAGAAGAAGTCCCCTGTAGTTCCTGCACACCTGGTGCTTCCTTGTAGCTGGAGATGATGATGGCAGCTACTCACTGATCTTCCTCTTCAGATGAAGGATGGAAGATCACCTTGCTCCTTGAAGAGGAGCTTTCTTTTTCTCTCTTCTTCTTCTTGCTTGTTCAGTGAGCAGCAGGAGAAAGACGAGAGCTCTTACCGTCAATGGAATAGTGTATTTCTTTAAGCACTCGACCAGTTTCTTCCAAAGTGCCCTAACATCTTCTTTTATACATCCCCGACCTTCAACGACTCTCAGCCGTCCTTCTGAGTAATATGGGAGAGACTGGTGGACCCCACACTACCTTTCTACAGCTTGCGCCACGGGTAGAACTCACAATCTGCTTTCGACGAACTCGCCATTCTGGGTTCTACGAACTTGCCCAACTCTGTGCTCGACGAACACGCCAAGCTCTGTGTTCGATGAACTGACCGTACTCTGCACTCAACGAACTCGTCATGCTCTGTGTTCGACGAACTCCATTCTCCGTTCGACGAACACGCCAAGTCTCAGTGCTTGCTTTTGTTTTGTCCCTGTGTTCGACGAACTGTGTTCTGAGTTCGACGAACATGCCAAGTCTCGGCGCTTGCTTCTGTTCTGTCTCAGTGTTCGACGAACTATGTTCTGAGTTCGACGAACATGCCAAGTCTCAGCGCTTGCTTCTGTTATGTCTCTGTGTTCGACGAACCGTGTTCTGCGTTCGACGAACACGCCAAATCTCTGCTGTTTGCTTTTGTTGTCTCTGTGTTCGACGAACTGTGTTCTGCGTTCGACGAACACGCCAAATCTGTATTTCTTGCACAAATATAGCTTTATCAAATACACCTTTGTACTTAGCATTGGGAGTGATTCCTCTTCAAATCAAAGGAATATTGAGGGCAATATTCCCAACACATGATTCCTCCGCAAAACCTTGAACAGCGGGGCCTTCTTGCTTTGTAAGACTCACATCTCCATGTCATTTATCCGGACCGGCTCCAGGTGAACTGTTCGATCAGTAGTTACTAGCCCATCTATAGTAGATATCTGCTGCTCCGGTCGTAGTAGAGCTCTCCTAAAGGAGGACACATGGAAGACGTCGTGCAATCCCGTTAACTCTGGCGGCAGCTCCAGTCTATAAGCTAGTGGGCCGATCCGCTCTAGGATCCTGTAAGGCCACATATACCTAGGACTGAGCTTCCTCCGTCCGCGTACCCGCGAGACTCCATGTATCAGACGTATCTTCAAAAACACCCGGTCTCCAACCTGGAACTCCACTGGACGATGTCGCGCATCCTGTCTGCTCTGGGCCTCCAGCATCCTATCCCAGATAAGTTTCACCTGGGCACCTGTATCCTCCACGAACTCCGAGCTGAGTGCCTTGGGATCCTCATCCTGAATCCAAGATAGTGGAGTCCTGCACCTCCGTCTGTATAATGCCTCGTTAGGGGTCATGCCTATACTGGACTGATGGTTGTTGTTGTTGGAAAACTCTACCAGTGGCAACAGTCTCTCCCAAGGCTCTCCGCAATCCAGAATACATAGGTGTAATAAATCCTCCAGCGTCCGGTTGGTACGTTCCATCTGCCCGTCTGTTTGTGGGTGGAACGTTGTGCCGAAGGTCAACCGAATACCCAAATAATCCTGGACTGATCTCGATTCTTTGGACGTAAACCGTCCATCCCGATCTGACACGATCGTCCTAGGCATGACATGGTATCACACAAACTGCTCCACAAACCTCCGTACCAAATTACCGACCGGAGCGTCCTTCCTGACCTGAAAGAATCTGGCCACCTTCGTCAATCTGTCGACGATCACCCATATCGAGTCATTCCCCGCATGTGATCGGGGGAGTCCATGTATAAAGTCCATCGCTATATCGTCGAATTTCCAATCCGGCACCGGGAGTGGCTGCAACAATCCGGTCGGGCTCTTGCATTCTGCCTTCATCAATTGGCAAGACTCGCAGTGGGTCACGAAGTAAGGGTCTGTTTGGCGGGGCGGCACAGCAGCGACATGCAGCCAATTTTTCTGCCGCCCCGCTAAACAATATTAATAGCATAGGCGGTGGTAGGAAGCCACCGCCTATTTTCCTTCCGCGGGTGGGGACCCGCGGCAGGCAGCGCTGCAGCCCTAAAAAAGGGCTGCAGCGCTCTTTTATTAAAAAAATTTAAAAAAATTAAATTTAGTATAATTTTGTTTATTAAATATAATTTTTATAATGTAATTTAATCATTAAATATATTTTTTATAATTTTGTTTATTATAACTTAATCATTAAATATAATTTTTATAATATAATATATTAATCTCTAATATAACTTTTATATAACTTTTACTATAATTTTTATAATATAACTTAATCATTAAAAATAATATATATTAAACTTTAATATAATTAAAGGTTTAATATAACTTTTAATCATTAAATATAATTTTTATATATTAGCATTTTATTATTAATGTTGTGGGTCACCAGGCTTGAAAATCGGATCGCCATAACTCCGAGTCGGACCATGTTTGGTTTGAAAATCTCTACAGAGAACGTCGATGAACCGACAGGGTTACAGCTCCGAGCGTAGAGCCAAATACATATGAGGGGACATGTGCACCTGAGATGTCTGCTTTGAGAGAATTCATTGCGGACCAATTAGAAAATGCTCACGGGGACAATTCAAACATATGTAGTTTAGCAAATAAACTATTTATTTTATATTAAATTTATCTAATCTAGCGTAATTCTCTTTTGCAGATGATATGTATTTGCGTTGGAGAAAAGAGACCTTCATCTAATTGAATTATATTTATCGCAAATATTTATATCGAGCAAATTTTTTAATTTTTAGTTGGACTTCGTAAATTATACGTACTGTTTAATTTTCATTACTGTTTAATATTCATTACTGTTTAATTTTTATTATTGTTTAATTCTGCACCACTGTTTCACACAGCACTGCAAATATAGTTTTCCAAACAGTTTCATGAATTTTTCCACCACTGCAAAACAGCAGATTCCTACACCACTGTTTCCCACCACTGCTTCTCCCAGCGCTGCAGCTTAGCCAAACAGGCCCTAAGTGATATCCCTCTTCATGCCCAGCCAGTACATGGTCCTCTTCAAGTCCGCCGTCATCTTGGTGATACCCGGGTGCACTGAATACCTGCTGCAGTGAGCCTCAGTCATGATGTCATCCTGAATCCTGCCTCCTGCCGATATATAAACTCGGCCTCTAAAACACAGCAGACCATCCTTCGACGAATATTCCCCAGTTGTGCCGTCCTCCAAGGCCTTGAATATCGGCTCCAACTTGGCATCCTGCCTCTGTCCATCCCTGATGCGGTCTCGAATATCATCAGTGGTACTCATCGCAGCTATGTATTCCTCGTAGAGCTCAGCGTCATCTGGGGATACCAAGGTGATATGCATGCTCTCTATCATCCTCACCAGCTCCAAAGCCATTAGTTGGGGCTCTGCTCCTGATGTGGTAGCTCTTTGGCTCAACGCGTCCGCCACCACATTCGCCTTCCCTGGGTGGTAGTGCATCGTATACTGATAATCTGATAAAAAGTCCACCCATCGTCTCTGTCGGATGTTCAGCTCCTTCCGCGTGTCCATGTACTTCAGATTCTTGTGATCTGAGAATATATCGCGGTGGACACCGTAGAGGTAGTGCCGCCAGATCTTCAGAGCGAATATAACCGCTCCCATCTCCAAGTCGTGCACCGGGTAGTTCTGCTCATGATTCTTCAACTGACGGGAGGCGTACACTATCACATGCCCATTCTACATCAGACACCCATCCCCTGATACGACGCATCCGTATACACCTGGAATCCTTCCTTCCCAGACAGAAGGGCAAGTATGGGGGTCGACGTAAACTGGCACTTCAGCTCTTAGAAGGCCGCCTCGCACTGTGGCGTTCAAATGAAAGCGGTATCCTTCTTCGTCAAGGATGTGAGCGGGGGGGGGGGGGGGGGGGGGGGGGGCTATCTGGGAAAATCCCTACACGAACTTCTGGTAATAACCGGCGAGTCCCAAGAAACTCTGCACGATAGTGGCCGTCTTCAGCGGTGGCCAATCCTGTACTGCCTGGATCTTCACTGGATCCACTGCTAGTCCAGCTCCAATGATAATGTGACCCAGGAAGGCCACCTCCTTCAGCCAAAACGGATATTTGCTGAACTTTGCATATAGATTATTCTCCAGAAGTTTCTCCAATGTCAATGCGGATGTCGTGCATGCTCCTCTTCCATCCTCGAGTAGATGAGAATATCATCGATGAACACGATGACAAAGAAGTCGAGATAAGGTTCGAACACCTAGTTCATCAAACTCATAAATGCTGACAATGCATTCGTGAGCCCGAAGGGCATCACAGTGAACTCGTAAAGTCCATATCTGATGCTGAAAGCTTTCTTCAGGATGTCCTCCTCCTGAATCCGCATCTGATAATATCCCGACCTCAAATCCAGCTTTGAGAACCAGTGAGCTACCTCTAGCTGGTTAAACAGCTTTGAGAACTAGTGGGATTCGAGAACCAGTGAGCTCCATCCAAGTTGCGCCTTAGAATCTGTTGCATCCTCAGTTAATCTCATTGCCTCAGCATCCAATGACATTCCCCTTCCAAGCATCTTCTTGATGTCTTTATCAGTCCGTATGGTGGCATCGATGGATGGATTTTCACCGGCTCCAACTCCAGGACTCCCTGGTTTGGCAATTGGGGTACACGCTCCTTGGGAGTCTGCACTACAAATAAATCCTGGACCATTCTTCCTTTGGTCTCCACTCTTTGTTCGGTTGCATCCGGCACCACTGGTCCCGCCACCGGATCGAGCACCACCCTGAGTGAGTTGTCAACAGACAGGATCATGGCGGAGAGACTGGCCTTAAGGGTTTTCTTCGCGGGTGCAGGTGTAACATCCCTAGAAAAACTAGGCCCCCAAGAGGATTTTGTCATGACAAGTGTCCTGACATATGGCTAGGTTACCCAAAATCCCCTTTGAAGTCTAAGTGACAAGTTCAAAACATCTTGGTCTGCATTTAGCAATTTTAAGTCACCTAGCCCAGGGTTAACCAAATGAGCCTCAGTATGTCAATATAGCCTCACCTTGACCCTCATAATCCTTCAAGCAAACCAATAGGTCACTATGGACCCATTAGGGTCAAATAAATTGGCCAAGTTGACCAAAGTCAAACCTAGCCCTAAATGGGTCAAACCTCTCTAATTAGAGTAAATTAGATTTTAAATGGACAATAAGATCCCACTATAACACTCCTAACTCCTTAGGGAGTCCCTTGGGTCACTTAAGACCCAATGGGGTCAACCCAATTGGTCAAATTGACCAATGTCAACCAAACCCTTATTTGGCCAAACCTCCTTAAATTAGAGTTCCATAGCCATCTAATGACCCAGTTGACTTCACCCAACTCTCCCTAATCCCTTAAGGTGCTTAAGGGGTCACAAATAATCCATTGGGTCATGTCAAACCCTTGGTTTAGATCAAAACCAACATTGGGTTCACTTAGCTCAAATTGGGCCAAATAGGTCAAGTGGACCCAAATTGACCTAACCTAGCCACAATTTGCCATAATTGGTTTCCAGGAACCCAATAATTTCAATGTGGGTCAGCCACATTGTCTAGGTTGACCAGGGTCAACACTAGCTCAACAAACTCAAATTTGACCACTTTACGTCAAGTAAGCCCAAAACCCAATTTCAACTGTGTTTAACCCAAGATTTGAGCCCACATGGATTAAATCAGAGTTGATTTCCAGAAATTAAAGGAGGGGGTCATCTAGGGCTGAGATTGGATCCAAAATCAAAAGGGAAGGTGGTGGCCGACCACCACATTTGGAATCCAAGGAGGGAAACTAGGATTAAGTGCCAAATGGCACTCAATTTCCTCTCCCAATGCTCTCTTTGAGCTTAAGGGATTATTTCCAATAGTCCTCAGGCCGGTCGGCTGCCAAATGGTGGAGGAATTGGCTCCTATAGGTGGGCCGAGAGGTTTCATAATGGCACATTCTGTTTAAGCCTCCCCTACTAAATTTCGAGCACACCACCACCTTCAAAACTCCCTAAGCATCAGAAGCCCCATCTTTGGAGAAGTAAATAGCGACTGGAGAGCAGGATCGGCATAGGATCTCAAGCTCACTTCCAGCAATGGCACCCAAGAGGAACACTAGGCAATCAACAACAAATCAGGCAGGATTCCCTTCCTCCTCCCTTAGTGCATAGATCTAAGACCTCTGGGAGTTGAATCGAGCTAAATCGATCTTGAATCGAGCTTGAAATCCGTGTATTTTCTTGCCGATTTGACCCTCCCCCCCATTTCATGTTGTGTGACCGCATATAAGGTCACATGGTAGAACCAGCACATCTAGAGGACAGAGCGTGATGCGGTGGCCTGGTTGGGACTCAGAGTTTCAGCAGCAGCAGGAGCAACCCCAGTGAGTGTGACTAGATATTACCTCCCAATGGCTATCTTCCATCCCTTCCCTTACCAGTAGATTTGCTTTACTTCCGCGAGAGACTCTGTAGTGAGGTTTGATGTACTAAGCCCTTATTTACCATTTAGTACTTTACTGATCATTCATTTTGATGTATCTCATCAATGGACCTTTGTTATATTTATGTTATGATGTGATGTAGACTGGGTTATATATATATAATTTATTCTAAATTATTCTGCGTTGAATTGTTGGCAAGTGAATGTTGAATTGCCGGCAGAATCGGCGTCTTGTGGTGACGACCTCTCCATGTGTTGGAGTCACCGGAAGGCGGTGGTTCTAGGTGTAAGACCCGGAAAGCGAGCAAAAAAGGGGGTCTTACAGCAGGAACCCTGCCAGCACTCGTCGGGGTCATGGCCTTCAGAGCTTCGGCCTTTTTTGCGAGCAATTCCTCCAAAGGTGCCTTGTTGCGACAAGCCATTGCTTCAAGAATGAATTCACAGCGACAAGGGAGAGCAATGCAGAATGTACCTGACATGACTAGCTCTGAACTATGTATAGATTCAAGCAGTGCAAGAATTGGGCCATAATCTTCACTGTTACCAGTCTACTTTTTTGAAGTCTGCATGGAATTAAATAAGTGCGGGGATTACGTTAACCCAAAATCCAGCAACCATAGTCAGAGCTAGACTGGTCTAGATCCAAAGCTAGTCATCCAGCTATATGGGTGGTTACCCTCCTGGTAGTTGCCACCCTCAGACTCCAGGGAATGGGGGGTTATGTACTGGGAAGTCATGCATTCCTCTAGTCAGCCATCATCATCCAGTCTAGAGGATCTCTAGGCAAGCACCCTCGGAGCCCGCCTAAGCTCTCCTCCTTAGCTAGTAGTAGCTTGTGCGGTTATAACATGTTGTAACTGCATGAGCCCTCCTCTCTCCTTAGATTGCGGTGGCTTGTGCGGTTATAGTCTGTTGTGACCGCACACACCCTTTGGCATTAATTACTCCCAATCATCTAGGCAGCCTACCCCCTAGTATAAATAGGGGTCAGGGGTGCTTAGAGGGGACACAGAACTTGAGCCATAATCTACCCTATTGTAGGTGCAGTTACAAGTTTTAAGTCATCGAGTGCCTCTAGTTTTATTTGTCTTATGCCTTATAATATCCTCTTTGTGGAATATTACTGCCCGCAGCAAGTGGTATTCGCCACTGCGGGTAAATCTAGTGTCTGTCGCTGCTAATAACAACCTCTTTTATGTGCTATATTCACTCGGTACTAAAGGGTTAGTAACTGATTCCTTACGGTTCTTGTTCCTCCATTATCCTCTTTACCCCGTCATTGGGTGTGGCAGTTGGTGACAATTTTGGCATTAACAAAAATCAACCATGGAATTATAAATTTCCAAAGATGCTCGCAAACTGTTAGTCATAACTTTATGCGTAATATTTAAATGATCAATAAAAATCAGAGCATCAAAGAGACGGTATCACAAAGTGGGGGAAAGTGTGGATCAAAGATGCAAGATTGGAGCAAAGTAAGCTCAACCTGTGGAATCATTAAATCATGTCACATCAAACGCTCTCCAGTCAGGCACCTACGAGCGTCTACTAGACCAAGATCAACTATCCCAAACATATTACCGGAGAGAATCTCACAAATGCTATTAAATTTAAAATTAATCCCAAATTTATCATTTAAAATTTTCTAAAGAAATCGTTTAAAGTGTGTGTCTCTACGTGGAGTTAAAATTTTAGGAATCATTAGTAACCTTCTTGTTGGACCTAGTGGCCAACCTTAGAGGGGGTGAATAAGATTTTCAGTGAATAATATGAGTTTTAAAAGTTTCTGGAGTAGGAATACTCTTTCTAGATGCTAGTGCGGGGCGGTAGAGTTACCGTCAGAGGTGTATTGACCATGAATTTTCGGCAATTATTTTAAACCTATTGATGATATCATAATGTAGTAAGTGCGTTAGTTAGTTCGGGGTTAACGGAGCGCCGTCGTTTGCGCATTTTCGCGTCCGTTCGGTCAAGTCGACCAAATTTTGAAACATATCTGAATTGGAAAATTTTATGTTAGGAAATTAAATTATTTAATGTTAGAAAGGTCCGTCAAATGTTCGTGGCGATCCGAGCGATATTGGAGCCTCGTGAATTTTCAAAGATTTGTAGAATATTGTTCGGCGTAAACTTTGGAAATTTATATCTCGAGAACGACACGTCGGATTTTGGTTTTGACTTCGTCGTTGGATTCGTAGCGCCAGCATTCACCTTTGGTACGATTATCGTCGGTTTCGGTGTGCGTTTAGTTTTCGCAATAATATAATATTTATATTATTATATTCACTATTATTATTATATTCATTATATTACTATTCGTTGAAAAGCATTCGCCTTAGCATTTTCATTCGATGAGAGCTCTCACGACGAATGAGTTCATCCCTTTTTATTTTTATTCCTCTTACTATTGTTATTATTATTATTACTATTATTATTAATATGATTATATCTATATAAATACATCTTCCCCTCCGTGAGACCCAAAACCTTTCTTTCCCCGGCCTGTTGCAAAGCAAAGAAGGGCGAGCTTCCGCGAAGTTTCCAATCGCCACCACTGGAGCTCCGATGCGCGAAATCTTCATCGGAGTGCGGATCTGGAAAGCTCTCGATGTGCTCGTGCGTGGTAATTATTTTCCGTTTCGTGAACTTTTTAGTGTTAGGGTTTTCGACCCTAAGCGCCATTTTGGCTGAATCTTCATATGGTTCGCCTTGTCTCGCCTTCGCTTGGATCAATCTGCGGCATGGAGTGTTTCGGAGGTCGAATCGGAGTAAAAATTGAGGAAAGTGGTGGTTTTCCTTCCTTCCCCCTTGCCATGTTTTTCTCCACATTCATTCTCCCTTCTTTTCTCCTTTAAATTAGTCATAAGCGTTGTTGATTTTATTCTGTTAAAATTTTCATTACTGAATTGCATTTCAACGAGTGAATTTGTGAGGTCAAGTTAATTTCGTCGATTGATCCCATGAAGTCGAGACAAAATCGACGAGTGGATTCATTGGATTCGTCGAGTTCTTCAAGTAATTGTGTGAGATCAGTTAAATTCGTCGAGTATAGATTTCGTCGAGTATAGATTTTGTCGAGTGTTGTTCGTCGAGTATAGAGTTCGTCGAGTCAAGTTCGTCGTTAAGTGTGGTTCGTCGAGTGGTTTAATTGAATTCGTCGAGTGATTTAGTCCATTCGTCGAGTAGGATTGCTTTTACTTAAAGATTTCTAGACTTATCTTCCCTTATTTAGTTTTGGGAATTCTTCAGGTTATCTTCATACTTGTGTTATTACCTTTTTGCCTGTAGGTTGGCAGTGGATAAAGGGCCACCACCTCCGTGCCTGTTTATGAATCACTATGACTGGTGGTTGTTTTATGGACTGTTGGGTTGTGTTGGACAATGCAGCCATCACCACAGTGCCTTTTTGAGGTGTTTAGTCTGAGGTTTGTGATGGACAAAGTGGCCACAACCTCAGTACTGCCTCTTCTCTTACCAAAGATAATGATTCACATGTTTGAGCTGATCAGTCTCTTTAATTGCTTATAAATTTGTGTGCATAATATTGATAAAGCATAGAACTTCATTGCTCTTAGTGCAAGTTTTAGATACCTAACCCTATGTGGCTTCCATCTTACCTTTTGGTATTGTGATTGGGATGCTGAGATTTATTTCTCTTTTAGTTAACCTTTTTTGGGTTGGTAACCCTCTTAGCTCGTTGATTATTGATTTTGGTCTTTTCTGCCACTTGTATATTCTTGCTGAGGCATTCTTTTCTTTGAATGCCTCTGGCTCGGAGCAGTAGCGATCTGAGCATCTAGAGTTGGTGAGTTGATCTTTTGGTTTTCCTTGTTCAGACATACATGTTGCTCATGTGGGTTCGTGTCAGGATGTTGACGCCCACAGTGTTTTGTGGTAGTTGTTGGACTAATTGCTGACTGCTATGCTATTTTTTCCTTGCTGTTTGGTTTTACCTACATGCTCTCTGGGAAAAGCATTATGTTAGAATGCATGTAAGTAATTTTCAAGCATAGAAAATGCAACGTTTTCATCTCACATTCATAACATCTTTTTAGTCAAATAACACCATATTTCAAAGAATTATAAAAGTTCTTGTACTTATACTAAATCTAGAATGGGCATATCATTAGGCTTGTTGTTGAGTCTTCATACTTACATAGGTTGATAAATGATCAAAACCAAACATTTTTTTCGCTGTGTACATATATATTTTTACTCGTGGACTAGTTGATCCACTGAACAGAGGGATACGGTTATCAAAACCTTAACCTAAACTATGTTTTCATCACATCAATATATGATTTTCATGAAACGTAGCAGATAAAGGTTCTTGCCTGAGCGTCTGCAGTTGTCCCCTGCATGGCATGGCATCACGACATATATTTTCTCTTGCTCTGATAATTTATTAAAGGTTGAGAAAAAGTGGGTTGTGACAGACGGTATCTCACAGAAACCGTAGTCTCGACCTACAGAAGATCGATTCAGAGTACACAAGAAAACTACTTCAAGTAACATCAAGAGTCATATGTAATTGTACAGTAAAACAAGCGATGTTGTATACATTATAATCTTAAGTTAATGGTTACAATTACAAAACAAGATCTCTATGACACCAGAGATGTGAAGCGACACATTGAAAGCTCTTGGTTTTTCTATACCAACCCTTCCCCCGAGGACTAGTTGTCTCTCTCCCTTCTCCCCGAAGGTCTTCGATCCATCTCTCTCTCATCCTACCTGGAAGGTCTTCAAGCCCACTAGATCTCCTTGATCTAGACGCCCTCCCTGGATGATTTCTCACGGATTCCGACGACCTCCTCGATTGATTTCTCCATGATACAAAAAGAAGAAAGAAGAGAAATACAAAAAGATAGAAGATAAAAATTTTGCTCCCTCAAAAGTTGTCTACTGAGGCGGTGAGCGATCGGTGCTTTTGGTTTACTTTCTTCGTACACAGGATCATTCTCTGATTCACGTTCATTGTCCACGCTCTCCGAAGATCTTCTTCGTGCATGAGTGAGGGAAAGATTTCTTCTCCTTGGTTGGCGACTCCTTGTGGTAGAGACGGTTAGAAGCCTGCTCTGTTCATTCTAGGGTTCTGTGCCCAGAGTCTCCACGAAAAAGGAAAAAAGAAATCTCTTTTATAAAAGATTAAATAGGCTACCGCCGACGGTATCGCTAGCGCCCGGCGGTAGGTCCATTTATGCGTTTTCCTCACAGCTATCCTAATCCATGTAAGGAAGGCGACAAAGCTTTCCTTGTGATCATTACTTGTCGAGCTAGTCGTATGCAGAGAAGGAAGGAGGCTGTCCTTTCCGTGAACACTGGTCTTACCATGGAGTGGTAGAGATAGCGCAGCGCGGTTGTATATTTTCCTTATATGGCCGCGATCAGTTTCCTATGTTGAATCCTTGGATCGCTGACGTGGACATCCAGATAGTGTGTGCGGTAGCAGTAGTGTGCGGTGGTAGTTGAAGAGCATGGTCTCAACGATATCTCCATCTAGTCGATATTTTGTCCGTCAAGTTGATCTTTGCTTGTCGTTTACATGGCTAACACTCGGCGGTATGGCTAGTGCCAACGGTAGCAAACTTATCCAGTCGCCAATGTGTTGTCTTGACGATATCTTCGGCCAAGACGATGTTGGCCATCTAGAAGACATGCTAGGTCCGGCATTAAGGATAATGCCCATCGGTAATGTCTAGTCGATATGATTTGTCTCGATGATATTTCCATGAGGCTAAGTGCATCCATTCAACATGTAGCCTGAGCTAGCGCTTGACGGCATCACTAGCGCCAGAGGTAGCTCGCAGAAATTTGAGTTCTTGTCTGACTTCACACCTACAAACCTACACACTATACCCAAATTATGTATGATCAGATACAACTTGGGATTTGTTATTCATCAAAATTGAGAGATGCAAAATGCATGTTCCAACAAACTCCCCCTTTTGATAATAGTAAATCTCATTCATGAGATATAAATCAAGGTAGAACATGGTATAGTATAATAAGATAAACATGTAGCATATACGGGTGAAGATAACAGAATTGGACTTGTAAATGTTAATCATGTCGGTGCCCTTAATAATATGACCCCCCTATATATGTGATCCCCCTATCAATATGCAATATATCTCCGCTACAAGTGTTCTCCCCATAACTCACTAGAGCGTGACTAATTCTCATGAACTCGTTCGCTCTCCCCTTTGATATTAGCAAAAGGGATGGGTATGATCTATTTTGTGAAAATATATTAGAGATGCAGTGGATTAAGCATGTAAAAATAAAATGCACACATAAGGATAATCATGATAAAGATAGAGACACCCAAAAAAAAATCAGAGAATTAAAAAAATGGTGTAAAGCGCTAAGGAATCAAAATCCTAGTTAAAAAAACTTGTTGCAACACTGGTTATATATAAAAACAAAATTATAAGTTTTGGAAAATGCACATGAATCTAAATACACACAATTTTTGGTACAATGTTATGAGATTTATAGAGTTAATACAAAGAACCATTGTATGTGTCATGAATAGCAATCGTGTATGAGAGCATTCGTGCGATAGACATGTAATGCAGTTTTATTCCAATTCTTATGCATAAAAGTGTTAGTTGAAACAATGACACGTGTAAGTGAAGCAGCAATAGAAACAACACTTAGTTAATTTAACATGAATACATTGCTATATCTCAGAGAATATATATGCTAACACAAAAGTAATGAAGTGATAAATCATGTTACGTTTCAATCTACACAATACCTAGAATAGAACTAGGGCACTAACCAAATTTTTCTGGTCTTTGCACAAGATCGATAAGATCCATATATCTAAGGTGCTCATCCTCATAATGCTCACTGAGGCTTATCAGGAGGAATAAGTCGTGCTTGGGGGGTATCCTTGTGAACTTTAATGATAGCATATTATTTTCATAATTTTGCGCACTATCAATTTTTGCATTTTATTTGTCACACAAGGTCCCTGAATCTATCGAAATTTACCCTTATAGGCAGATACACTTTAACTTGTATACAAAGACCATAGCATTATAATTTCGTCCCAAAGTTAAAAGCCTTACATATGTAAGATGAACACCATGATATTGATTGATCAAGTCATGCCTAGCGTGTTATACACAAAATCACGAGTTTTAACATGTAAGTGTGAAATTTCCACTTGAGTGCAGTCTTTAAGGATGTGTGCATCGTGAATAGTCATAATTTTACTTAAATCCTTACACATACCTAGAGGCATATAAACGTACATCACATATCTAGTAACACTCAAGAGCAAATACTAATAGATTGATCAGACACATCATGACAAAAGACACAATGCAATCAATAATCTACAATCCTAAATCTGAACATTGTATATAATCTATATGCTTTAAATCCAAGTCATGCTTGTCCCAAACCTACTGATTTCATATTTTTATTTAATATTACTTTAAATTTCAAAACAAAACAAAAACACATTTAAAAACATATTTTTGGTTTTTGAATTTATTTTGTACTTTTGTAGTTGATTTTAAAATTAAGTTCAAAATTAAATAATGATCTGAAAAACATAGAAGTATTTAAAAAGCCAATAGAAAAGATCTTCTATGTCAGATAAAAATACATAAAAGAAACGTACAAATTTGATTTTAATACTACCGTCAGCACTAGTACTACCGCACGACACTAGCAGACAGAGGTTGAATCTTTTACATGGAAAACATGATTTCTGAAGAATGATTTTTATTGATCCATGTTTTCAGATATAAGGGACACCAGATACCGCAAACAGTTTTGAAATGTCTTGGAAAAATTGCAGTTTTTATAATTTAGGCCTAAGGTGTCACGAGGGTTATATATGAATTTCTCGTGTTTTCAAATTCATGTAAGCTCAAGGAAAAGATATCAAGTATGCAAACACAAGAAAGAACATGTTCGAACAACCCAAATATGCATGACATAAATAATCATAGTGTGAAGTAATGATCATGCAATGATTAAAAAATATGAGTACGCCCTAGATTATAGTATCCTAAAAATATGTCTACACCATAGCCCCGTACTAAGTGACTGATGGGCATGAGCATCTGCACACATGCTGCAGGTTGGAGTGTTAATCCCATATGCATACAAAAAGAGCCTGCTCAACCTAACACTCTTTCCCCACAGTGCTTCATAAGGCCCCACTACCCCCCCCCCCCCCCCCCCCTCGTTTAAGGAGAAGATATGGTTTACAGGTAAGCATCTCTAATACACACAACCCTATGCCCCCGCTATTGTGAGACACTTCTCATGGGTTAATGATCATGGACATACAACATGTTTAAGGCTAAAGGCTCGAATTTGAACTATGGTACTATTGCATGATTAATATGTGGATTTATTACTGTAGTGCAGATTTTTGAGTTTTAAATCCATTTAGAAATTTTTATTCATGCAATCAACTACATAGATACCATGATTTTCATCTTTCAGAACTATACCTTTTTATTTAGCATAACATTAGAAATGGTAAGCCTAGAAAAGACACTAAAATGAGCATTTCCTAAGAAATGATGCTAGGATGAAGAGTTTTGGATACAATGGTATGCTTTTTATGATAATGGTCAATAAAAAGTCTGATTTGCATGTATTCGACATGAATTTTCAATCTAAATGTTCATAGACCTAGAATGACATGATATTTTTTTTATTTTTTTAATATAATTGATTCTACATTCTACAGAAGAATGGAATACATGTGATCACAAGACCTAAAATATTCACATAATAATCATGAACCAAAACAGATGTAACGCAAGTTATGAAATTCATTGTATTCATTTTAATTTTATTTATTGATTCATGAACAATTATCCAAATCATATATATGGTTTTCTGAAAGTAGGAGTAAATAATACATCAAGCAGTAAAGTAATTTTTCAAAAACACTAATTTAAAGAAAGTCAGAATTTTTCAGAAAATATTGCTACAGTTGGCGGTAAGTATTAACGCTCGGTGGTATCATACATGGACTTGAAATTTCATGTAAAAAAGCATGTTTTTTGTGATTTTTCAATTCCAATTTTTCTAGAGTGTGATTATACGTGATAGGGTCTATCTAATGCAGCAAAGAGATCATTGAAATACCCAGAAGGTTGCGCATTAAATTTTATAACCTAAGACCCCTAATGAACCATTGAAAATTATTTTTGAAAATAACTTCATTATTTTTGATAATATCACTTAAGAAATTTAGTACTCAATTTTTAGTGATATTAAGAGAAAGACTTAGCATGGGCAATTGATTTCATTAACATCGATGCTAGAATGATGAGAAAAGTAGGCCACTTGAGATGATATGACTTTTTATTCAATCTCATTCTATTTAATTCATTAAAGAATTTAAGCTTAATGTGGGTAAGTCATATCGCATAATATATAAAGTGAACATATTCATGATGGCTCTAAATTAAAACAAAGCAAACCAAACAAAAAACAAAAGCAAAAAAATCAAGCACATCATGAATTAGATTATTGAATAATTTATTTCGATATGTTTCTACTTCACACAATTGGTGGATAGTAATGGATAAGAGATTTAGTCATCCAAAAGGGACCAAGTGTGGCAGTTCCTTTGGGTACCCAAATATATCGTAAAGATCCATGGGGAGATACGCATGAATGGCCCCTTTCTAGTGAATTTAATGTGTCATTTTTTATCATGGGTCTCCATTCATACATTGGTTTAATATTAGTTTTAAATTTCAAATTTCCATAATGATTATTATGTGGAAGTCTTCATGTAGTGATAATTATTTGACGAACAATGCGTTGAAGATTTAAATGAGTTGAAATTGTTTTACAAACTAGAATTATGTAGCATATCATAATGACTCCAATAATGGTGATTCTTTGGAAATTTGTGTTCATTCAATATTATGTTGGAAGTGGATTGATTTTATAAATAATGAGTATGATTATGTTTCGGAATTTTATTTACAAGCATTTGATTTTTTTTCACTCGGATAGTTTGGTTTAGTTAGCGTATGGAAATTCAAATTCAACTTGCTTTTGGATTTTGCTTGAAATGGTAAATTTATGCTTTGTGAATTTTTATTCATAATTTCCTTTAGCATGTTGATTTTATTTTCCAGGTCCTTATTCTTAAGCTTGTGATTATGTCTAGCTTTCATATATGCGAGTGTGCTATTTTTTGGAATTGAAGTCAAAGAATTAACATGAGTTTTGTAATCATTTCTTAATTCTTCAAATGTTTCATTCATTTCTTTAATTTCGCTTTTACAATTTTTGCACATAGCACACACATTTTTCAAGGATGATTTTTCTAAACATAATTTTTCATTTTATTCTTTTTCAGCAAGAAGCTCTTTTCAATATCCTTGTACTGTTCTTTTAGTGAGTTGTAACAATACAAGGTGTATCATCTTCAACTAAAGAGCAATATGGAGAACTAGAAACATCAGAAATAGATTCTACACTAAGTTGCGCCTTTAAATTTTTGTTTTCTAAACGTAGTTTTGAATTAATATTTTTTCAATTTCTTAATTTTACGTCTAGCAGATTTTAGCACATGTACTGTAGAAATAGTTGTTGTAGAAAGAAGTGAATTTTTACTTACAATGATTTCGGATGATGGATGTTTTGAATTTAAAGTTCCTTTGGCATCTTCCTCTTCCGCTTCCATTGACAAGTTGACATTTTCCCTTCCTCTTGATGTGTTTGGTATGTCTTCCGCCATGAGCAAGTCTTTATTTGGTTCTTGACTTGGATCCATAAGAAATTGCTCGGGTTCATAATCTATAGAAGGAAGATCATAAGATATCTCAAGAAATTTCGAAATATCATAAGCAGTAGGCAAAGTATAGATAATTTTGAAAAAAAATTCGATCAAGCGCGCAAAATAGGCTATTCATAGATTTAGTGTTTAAAAACATTCATTCCTACTTAACACGCTTGGTGGCTTTATTATAGTTATATTCCAAACTTCTATATCTTGAGCTATAAGAAATCGTTATATTAAGTTTTTCCACACACTATAGTTCACACCTGTAAAACAAGGTGGTGCTAATGAATTTTCAGTGTATAAAACAACATCTCCTCTAGTAGATGTGAGATCATGAATGTCCATTATTTCTGGTGATGAAACCGTTTTGGAATAACCTAGATACCAGTTGTTGGATCTAGTGGCCAACCTTAGAGGGGGTGAATAATATTTTCATTGAATAACATGAGTTTTAAAAGTTTATGCAGTAGGAATATGCTTTCTGGATGCTAGCGCGGGGCGGTAGGGTTGCCGTCAGTGGTATCTCACAGAAACCGTATGCTCGAGCTACAGAAGATCGACTCAAAGTACACATGAAAACTACTTCAAGTAACAGCATGAGTCATATGAAATTGTACAGTAAAACAAGAAATGTTGTATACATTATATTCTTAAGTTAATGGTTACAGTTACAAAACTAGATCTCCATGATGCCGGAGATCAAAAGCAACAAATCGAACACTCTTGGGTTTTTTATACTGACCCTCCCCTTGAGGACCGGTTGGCTCTCTCCCTTCTCCCCGAAGGTCTTCTAGTCAGCTCTCCCCCTTCCCACCAGGAAGGTCTTCGAGCCCACTAGATCTCCACGATCTCCCCCTTCCCCCAGATGATTTCTCATAGATTCCTCCCCGGATTTCGACGACCTCCTTGCCAATTTCCCCATGATACAAAAAGAAGAAAGAAGAGAAATACAAAAAGATAGAAGATAAGAGTTTTGCTCCCTCAAAAGTTGTCTACATAAGCGATAAGTGGTCGGGGATTTTGGTTCACGTTCTTCGTGCACACGATCGTTCTCCGATTCGCGTTCAGTGTATGCGCTCTCTGAAGATCTTCTTCATGCTTGAGTGAGGAAAAGAGTTCTTCTCCTTGGTTGGTGACTCCTTGTCGTAGAGATGGCTGGAAGCTTGCTCCATTCTCTTGGGTTTTGTGCCTAGAGTCTCCATGAAATAGGAGAAAAGAAATCTCTTTCATAAGAGATTAAATAGTTACCGGCACGGTATCGCTAGCACCTGGAGGTAGGTTCGTTTATGCATATTCCTCCCAGCTGTCCTGCTCTATGTAAGGAAGGTAGCAGAGCTTTCCTTGTGATCATTACTTAGCGTGGCGTGGTATCCTTGGTTATTTTGGCAACTTGCCCAGCTGGTCGAAGGCAGATAAGGAAGGTGGTTGTCCTTTCCTTGAACACTGGTCTTACCGCAGAGTGGTAGAGACAGGGCGACATAGTAGCACGTTTTCATTCTATGTCACGACCAGTTTCCCTCGTTGAGTCCTCGGATCACTGACATGGACATCCAGATAGCGCGAGCTATTTGCCTAGAGGTTGCCAGATACGGAGACCAATTTCTGGCGATATGAGCCTGCTAGTCGGCGATCTCTCGAAGTTGCTCAGCCTCAAAAGGATCAACTACCCATGAGGTCGAACACAGAAGATCGTTAGATGCGTCATCTTCAAGATAAGCTATCAATTTAGAGTCCGCAACCCTTGAAGATGTTGAGATCGCATGAGGAAGAGAGAGATCGGCTCGGCCACTTACCTTTACAGGAGGATCCACAGCGGAGTGTCCCAGATCACCTTCTCCAGGACTTGTGGTCGCCTTGAGCAAAGCGGTCTTGGCGGTCACTTCTTTGTCGTCATTTGTTTTTTGTGTTTTGGTGACCTGCTTAGGTGAATTCTTTTCTTTCCTTTTTAACGCCTTTGCAGCCTCCTACTGCTACCCGATCTGCTGCCTAAGCTTCTCCGATGAGGATTTCTTCTTCTGCATCTCAGCCTTGATGACTTCAGTAGATGCAATCCTGCCAGGATGGACAACGACCTAGTTGAGAACCTCAATGGACTTATCATTGTCGAAAGTGATCTTGAGATCGTCACGAAGATTCAACTCAGGAGGTCTCGAAGAAGTTGTCACGTCAACAACTTGCTCTTTCTCTTTCGAAGGAGAGCCAGCGGTTTTCTTCAAAGATCCTTTCGATGAAGCTTTAGAGGCTTTAGTCGCCAAAGTTTTCTTCAACCATGCGGTCTCCTTCCCGTCAGATGTCTTTCTCGAAGCAGCGGCCCTTGACGAGCTCTGGTTTTCTGCCCGCCAATTCAGGACCGATACGTTGTCCATTTTCTGAGTTCGTTGCAGTCTAGAAAAAGGTGATCGCTGAAGGCTCCAGCTCGCAGTTTCTTATAGAAAGTTCTGGATTCCGAAGCCTTAAAGACGTATTTATAGATTTCCCCGTATTTATGGCGGTCGCGGTCTCTGAGGTCAAAGCGAATATTTTTGAAGTTCCAGCGTAACTTAAAAATATGCGGGGATCATGTTTGCCCGAAAGTCTGTGACCTCTTCTTATAGTCAAAATGGTCAGTTCCAGCGGTCTCCAATTTGGGAGATCGCCCAGAATGCCTGCCTCCCCTCTAGTGTTTTTTCTAAGGAATAGGCGTTCAGACCCCGGTGAAATCGTCAGACCGTGTGGTCTGAAGTTTTTTTCTTCTTTTTTGCTATCAGCACCCCCCTTTCTCTGTCATGGTTCTCCTGTACCCCGGGCAACCCGTAATTTTTGGATCTGCCCGTTTGGACAGCCTCCACATCTATAAATAGAGGGGTAGGGCAACCTGAAAAGGGACTTTTGGCTTCGAACCTCCAGCTTGCAACTTGTGCAGACGGTCTCGATTTTTGTCACCTTTTCTGCCTCTCACCCTCACCTTTTTAGACCCCTCATGTAACCTCTTTTGAGATCAATTGAAGTAGTTTTTTCTCTCAGAGATCTCTTGTCTGACATCCTCCGTCCCAAGTAACCTACACTCCACAGTCTCCCCCCCATCTCCTCTAAGTGTGAGTTTTGGAGGTACAAGTTCTGTGCCAACACGCGCGGTAGCAATAGTGCACAACGGTAGTTGAAGAGAATGGTCTCGACAACATCTCTGTCCAGTCAATATGCAGTCTGTCAAGTAGATCCTTACTTGTCGTCGACATGGCTAATGCTCGATGGTAAGACTAGCGGCGGTAGCAACCTTATCTAGTCGTCAATGTGTTGTCTCAACGATATCTTCTGCCAAGATGATGTTGGCCATCTAGACAACATGTTAGCGTTGGAATTAAGGCTAACGCCCAGTAGTAATGTCTTGTCGATATGATTTATCTTAACGATATTTCCTTGAGGTTGAGCACGTCTAGTCGACAAGTAGCCCGAGCTAGTGCTCGACGGTATCACTAGCGCCAGTGGTAGCTCATAGAGATTTTAGTTCTTGTCCGACTTCACACACGTAAACCTGCACACTATACCCAATATAAGTATGATCAAATACAACTTGGGATTTATTATTTATCAAACCTGAGAGATGCAGAACGCATGTTCCAACACTTCTAACATGAATCTTTCTAAACAGATAGATAATATGATGATAAATTTTAGTGTCCAAGCCTAGACTTAGAGGATAGTGACGTGGACTAAGACTATGATCTCTAAATACAAAGTCAATACAAGGTGATGAATCTAGTGTGAGTGACAAGTGATCAACAAACAAAATCCATGCGGGCTTGGGAGTTGGCAATTGTAGTATACTAAGTGACTCAAGAAATACCGAGATCGAATCTGTGTCATTTAAGATGAGTGACTACATATTGTGATTCAGTGGGGGCAAATGGAGACATAATATTAGTCAAGATGATAGGATGATGACGAAAGAGATCTCCTTCCTGAAGTTGGGGCTCTGGAAGAATCTCCGCGACTGAAGGAAGTTATATGGCTGAGATAGGTGGGGCCAGAGTTCTAATGGGGGTGGGAATACTAGGGGAATCTGTATCCATAAAAGTGGGGTCAACTACGAGACTATATAGAGGTCTATCAGTAGACATAAACTCAGACTCCACCCTACGAGCCATACTAGAAACTTCTTCTAAATTGTAATAATTGTGCAGCTCTAGTTGATCCCTAATGGAATAGTGTAACATGTGCAAGTAACGGGATATGGTCATCATATCTCCCTCTTAAATATCTAACCTAGACTGAAGGAATAGAAATTCGCAGGTGTACTCATCAACGGATAAACCCCTTTGTTGTAGATGATGGAATATACAATATAAAGTTTAGAGGTAGTCGGGGGAGACATAATGTTTACACAGCTCCATTTTAAACTCAACACATGTAGTTACGGGATGCAACCATTACTTATCTCTCATGCATTTTAGTTGTTTCCACCAATCTAATGCGGGTCCCTTAAGTCTACAAGTTACATACATGACTTGCCTGCTCAAGGGTATCTGACTCTCACTCAAGAAATATTTAATACTATGCCACCAATCTAAACATTCATCGGGTAGATGTCCATAAAAACCTCTCGGGTGTGTGCGATCCAGCGCTTATGATTAATGTTCTCTTCATGTCATGAGCGGACAAGAGACTGAGTTTGTTACTTGAGTCGTGGAACTCAATTAGACCGTGTTTTATATTGGTGGTGAGAGACGTTACCATTTTTTATACTTTTTTTTATTTCAGTATGTAAATCTCTCATATTACTCTCTAATCCCACGTGATTTTCCATTATTTTTTTAAACACTTAAATATTTTTAAATAGCTTCAAATTTTAAGGAGAGTAAATATTTATATTTAAAATTAAAAAAACTTTTTTTTTAATCTTAATTCAATTTTTTTACTTGAAAGAGCATGATAAATTTTGTTTTTTTAATTGGTGCAACCTGCGTCGCATCAGCGCATTATGTCTTTATTTTAGGAGATTGTTATCCGCAGACCATAAATGGATATCCGCAGACCAACATTTTCTAGTTTACAAATTGTTATCCGCAGACAAATTTTAGACTCGAGCATTCAACACCTCTATTCTCCTGAGCAGGGCCCGACAATGAAGGAACATCTCTGACGACCTTCTGAGCACTTTAATGTGTGCACGGATCGTGATTTATAAAATAAATGCGCGGATAGAGACTGAGTTTAGGAAGAAAGACAATTTCTTCACTGTTCATGCAATTTCAGTTTGTTTGGAAAGATTTAGATAGCTAGGGTTACTCTCTCCCAAACAAACTGAAATTGCATTAACGGTGAAGAAATCGTCTTTCTTCCTTAACTCGGTCTCCATTCGCGCATTTATTTTATGAATTCACGATCCGTGCACACATTGAAGTGCTCAGAAGGTCGTCAGAGATGTTCCTTCGTTGTCGGGCCCTGCTCAGGTGAACAAAGATATCGAATGCTCAAGTCTAAAATTGGTCTGCGAATAACAATTTATAAACTAGAAAAAGTTGATCTGCGGATAGCCATTTATGGTCTGCGGATAACAATTGCCTTATTTTACTAGCATATCTTTATTTTAGCATACTTCTATTTTATCATGCATGTATTTGTTTATTTTTTAGCGCGCACATCGTTAGCGCTTATTGTTACGGCTTATTGGGATGATCGTCCAATAAGTCCTGAAAAAAAAAAGATCTGTCAAATTAAGTGACATGTTAATTAAGACAAGCTGGCTCAAAATATAAAAGACAATAAGAGGAATATTTTATATTAGTTAAAATATAAATGAGATTAAGTAAATATTACATGTTCTCACTCTATTTGGAAGTTTATAAAGAGAAAAGGAGAATTAAAATTACTTCCATTCATCAAAATCCAACCTTGTTGTCGGTCCAGTGAAAAGCTTAAATAAATAAATATCATACATATATATCTTATTTCTAGTCTACATTAATTGCCAACAAAAATCCATTTATAACACCATTTCCTCTATTCCCGAAAACAGGAGCTTAGACTACTCTTTTTCGGACAGCCAGACTAGCCCATCATTCTCTCGCGAGACTGGCGCTGATGATCTCCAATAGCGCTCCATCCAGGGGCGGATCCAGAGGGGGGCCCAAGGGACACTGGCACCCCCATTAATTTTCAAAATTGTTAGTTGATTTGGATTCCTCTCGTCGAGGCAATGAATTTTCGCTACTTATATGTCAAAACGTTGGTCAGATGAGGGGGAAACAGCTCTGATAAGATGGAAGCGGTCTCACATCATGTAACTAGTTTGTTTTGGGATAAATATTGCTTATTCGCGCACCAAAGTTGGCTATTCGCAGACCAATTTGGATATTCGCAGACCAAGTTCAGCTATGTGCACCCCCAAAATTAATTACAAACATGTGACCCACGACCCTCCTACTCACCCCGCTAGCATTTGTGTTTAGAAATTTTTTGTGCACCCCATTTATAATTTTTTGGATCCGCCACTAGCTCCATCCCACCTTCACCTGGGTTCGAAATTGCAACTACCGCCTCCTAGGGTTCTGGCGACCCAACCTCTACTGTGCTCCATCACAACAGGTCGCTATCCTATTCCTGCAATTGGGACACAAGTGTGGCCTTCTGCCGCCGGAGTCTAGTTTATTCTGCAGCCCTTACTCGAGAGTCGGTCGATCCCAGCAAGTATTTCCCGGCCCTCCTCCGACGAAAAATCTGTGACAGATTCCTCCCTACTCTGACGTTGTCATTCCAGTCATTTTTTCCGAAGATCCAGTGCATGATTTCCATGTGACTATGGTATATCTCCCAAAATTCATTCCTCTGCTCATTTCTTATTAGCCAAATGATATGCCTCTTTATTTTTTTTATCTTTAAATGTAAAAGCTTCGCTTGCCTTAATTAAGATCGGGCCTCTTTGTGAACTCTAGAATGGTTGTCACTTGATATTATTGAAGAACATCTCGCTAGTGCTCCATATTTAAAAGTAAATCTGACTTTGTTCTCTAGAGGATACAATGTTCTAGGTTCCATGGAAGGTATATATACCTGATGCCTAGCTTCCAATGTGAGTAGAACCTGATAATGGTTTTTTTCTTTTATAACTATAATCCATTGTCACCATTAGCATAGGACAAAATACTTAGATTGGTCCTTCAACTTTGGGTCTAGTTTTAAATAGGTCATTTAATTTTCATTTGTTTCAAATAGGTCCCTTAACTTTATATTTTATTTCAAATAAACCCCTAAACAAACACCATTAACTATTTAACAGTTTCGGATTACTAGACTCCAACGAGGTATTGACGTAGCGTTGACAAATCACTTATGTGGCAATACAATATTTTTTTTGTAATTATGTAATAAAAATAATTATTACTTTTTTGACTTTATAGTTTTTCTTTTAATGTTTTCTTAACACACTACGAATTTATATCCTTATACAATAAGTAATAACAAGAAATTAGTTAAAATAAAATTCAAAACACAGTTGAAATATAAAAATAATGAGAAATCCAAAATGTAGTTGTACAAACCCGTATTCGCCGAGTGGGTCCCCAGGTCCTAAGGGGTCAAGAGGCAGGATACAGGTCAAGAAGGGCACTTGCCTAGGTCAGGAGAGGCAGGGGAGCCTTAGGGCGAGTGCGAAACTCTTCCGCAAGGCACTTGCTCGCTTAAGAGTGCGAATGCGCGGAATGTCAGGCGAGTGAGGATGGAACCCCACTCGTCGGGAGAGCCAGGTATCAGGCGAGTGGTGCCCCCACGGACCACTCGCCCGGGGGAATCTAGTGTGTGAGAGGCCTGGCAAGTGGTGCCCTCACGGACCACTCGCCCAGAAGACTTTAATGGGGAAATTACCTAGATACCCTTTGTGGGCTGCCAATAGCCCTTCAGAACAGCAGAGTTAGGCTGTTAGCACACCAATTTGGGGTGCGATTAGTAAAACCAAAATGCAGATTTATGTTATTTGTAGACCAGACTAGAGAATCTATAAATAGACTCTTAAGGGAACCTTGGAGGAGATCCGATCTTTTGGGCTCTCTCCTCCTAGGCAAATTTTTGTTAGCTGTTAGTGTCCTCCAAGGTGCCCGACTGAGCATTGGTTTGGGAGGGAAAGCTCTCTAAGATCTTCCGGGTGTATGGCGGGACCTCCTCGCTACAGCTTTGGGTCTGTTCATAGTTCTTCATCCACACTCAAGAGCGCAAGTGAGGGTCAAGTAGGTGTAGGCTACACCCCCTTTGGGTCCGAACTTAAGAGACCGATTGACGATTTCAACAGTAGTATTCTTGGTGAAACTTATTTTTACTAATTAACATTTCATTTATATATTTTTCATAAATAAATTTTTTTTTCATAAAATTTGTGTCACTATAAGAATGCTATATTTTGTATTCCTTTCATTTGTTGATATTTTAATTGTGTGTTGACTTTTATAATACCTACATTTTTAGTATTTATTTTTAATAGAAGGATATAAATTTGAAGTGTGTTAATAAAACTTAATGAGAAAATTTTTTAATTAAAAAAATTTAATAATTATTTTTATTAGATAATTACAAAAAATAATTTATTGTCACATAAGCGATTTGTCAACGTCACGTCAATGCCTCGTCGGAGCCTAGTCATTCTAAGTAGTTAAATATTTAACGGTGTTAGTTTAGGAGCTTATTTAAAATAAAGTATAAAGTTAAGGGTCTTATTTGAAGCAAATGAAAATTAAATGACTTATCTGAACTAGACCCATAATTAAAGGACTAATCTAGATATTTTGCCTTAGCATAATGAATGTTCTATTGCTTATTTTCAACAGCAAAGGACCTAGAAATTCTGCATGGGAGAGGTGGTTTCAATCGGTTCAAAGCACTCGCAAATGATGGAAAAACAATGACTGATTTTTCTTAACACTGTTGATTTTTGATATGCTTAAGCTGAAATACAGTGTTAGCCACTTACCAGACACATATTTGAGTAGTGAAAGCTTTAATGTGCAAAGGCAACAAGAGTATGTCAATCAAATACTTATAATGATAGTTTTGAATCAAAATTGAATTTGTTGAAATCTAACTGTAGTTTTTATTTTAATAATTTTTTATCATCTCAATTTTTGATACTCTACCATATGCTACTGAGCATTGAATAGTAGGGGATACTTTTTCTTATGTTTGATTATATTGTTGATTTAGGATTGAATGAATATTAAAAGTTAAAAATTCTAGAAAATGGAAAATATTTGAAATATTTTTGACATGGTAAAAAAGTCCTGCCAAAGCTTCTAGAAAGATTATCTATAAACAGGAAATTAAATTATATCAGGAGCAGCAAATATGTTATGTTAGAGCCAAAGCAAATGAAAAAAGTACAGGTTTCAGTCTGGACCTTGCTTGTTCTTCTCAGATTTGTGGTAAGTTGTTGTCAAGTTTTCTTTGTTGTTGTTTGGAGCCGTTCATGAGCAGGCTTTTGAGTTGTTGGAAGGCTTTTGGGTCAAAGCGTGCAGTAACAATTGTTTGAACTAATTTCTATTGAGGTTATTGCTGTGTGGGAACTTCTATGTTACTAATTTGGAGTAGTTTTTACTTTTGAGTAGTTTATGCTTTTGATTACTTCCAGCATAGCATTTTCCTTATATAACCGCTTTTGTGCAAAGACATAGTTGTAATGAAGTTCCTATGAAGATATCTTGAATTTTGAGACTGTTTTATTAAGTTGTTGTTCATTTCCTTGTCCATTTTACTGGACAGTGTTCTGAACTGTATTTTCAAGGCAGACTCCTTTGTTGTTAATAGATTTTGAACTTTTTTCCAAGTATAGTCTCTCAACTGACCCTAAAATACATCATTAATTGTCTCATTAGTATATTATAGCTGGTGGAAATTTAGTTTACTATAGTTGCATGGTTCTTTATTCATCAAATTGTGCAAACTTTATTTTCTTCAATAGGAATTTCTCTTAACAAAGTAATATAATTGATCTATTATCTTCACTCATATGTGCATTTTTTTGAGAATTGGTATGCAACGGAATTGAAATGATTTGTCAGGAAAATTTCCCACAATGTTCCTGATTTGAAGAAGCCCTCGTGATAAAGATAAACTCACTTTGTATTTGATGCTTGTGTGAGTTTTGATGTTTCAGGTATAACTTAGTGCAAGGTTAGCATATGGCTAGGCTTATTGTCAATCAACATGGTTTTTCCAATGTAATCACTCATTATGCAAGACATCATGTAGACATAAGTCCTAGACTATGTTAGGCTTGTCACTTATTCATTTTAAACATCTTTAGTGGTTCATAAAATTGGTGTAAGCCCAAAAGAAAAATTCATGAAAATTCCAGACTTGACTTTCTGTCGATTAAGCTCATATCGACTAGAAGCCTCTCAGATCAAGTCAGTTTGTCGACATGAAGCTATCCTGTCAACTTGAAGTTAGTTTGTCGGCCTGAAGCTAGCATGTCGAATTCAAGCTAGTTTGTCAACTAGAAGGCCTTACGACAGGTTCAGTATATTAAGCTTATCGACTTGAGATCCTTCAGACAATGAACAGTTTTTGTCGACTAGACAGACTCATATTGGCTAGATGATTTCTTGTTGAATCGACAGACCCATATCGTCTAGACGAGTTCTTTTCGACTAGACAGACTCATATCGCCTAGATAAGTTCTTGTCGACTAGACAGACCCATATCGTCTAGAAGAGTTCTTGTCGACTAGACAGACCCATATCATCTAGATGAGTTCTTGTCGACTAGACAGACCCATATCATCTAGATAAGCTCATATCAACTAGACAGGTCTATATCGACTAGAAGAGTTCATATCGACTTGATAGGCCGAATTTTTTGAAGTTCAAATCGGCGTTTGTCATTTACTGCGCCAATCATATTTGCTGTCATTACCACATGTCTTCTTCCTTAATTAATTCGAAATAGCCATTGGTCACATCTGATATATATGGAAGAGATTCGTCGGTCAAACCCTAATCCTAATCACCGAATTCTAATTCTTTACAGGAAACCCTAATCGAGAAATCCAGAGAATAGAAAACTGAAAGTAGCCGCCAACTCAAGTTGAATCTTTCCTCTGCTCAAGATTTGCTCCAGGTTCTTCAATCAAATCCTTCTCTTTGGAGAAAAGTAAGTTCTCTCATACAAGATCCAAGATCAAATCCATTATTCTATAAGTCCAAGATTCTCCTCTCACTCACCAAGAAGCCGATCCTTTGGAGGAGAAAGATTTTTCAGATCTGAGATCTTTGATCAAGAAGAAGCAATTTTCAAGTCATATATTTTAAGCTAACTTCAAGAAGACTCAACTCTCAAGTTCTTTATTTCTTGAGTATATAAAAGTTGTATAAACAAACTTGTAAAACAATCTTGTATGATTTCTTTCAAATCTGAGGTAGGGTTTTACTGTGAACCTGAGGTAGGATTCCTAATGTGGAATCTGAGGTAGGATCCTGTGCTAGGGGATCTGAGGTAGGGAACCAGTTACTGTTCCTAAGGTTGGAGAACCATCTCCGAGAGTAAGATCTTTTATTGATCTAAGTTTGGTTAGAGTTGTCGAGGCTAGCACATTGTTACATATGCGAAAGGTGAAAGTGGAACACCCATATTGGGGAACCACTATAAATCTATGTGTTTTTGTTGTGTGTTTTGTTTATTTTTGCACTCGCTTTTATTATTCCGCTGCAAAAAAAGAAAATAGTGGAGATAACATATTCACCCTCCCTCTAGGTGTAATTTAGACATTCCCAAACTTACATGATTTTTTGTCAAATATTTATAATTCATTTCTCTTTTCAAACACTTAGATTTACCTTAGCCAAATTTTGACGTTCACCCTAACATTGTGCACTTTCCTTAGTGTTGCTAGACATTTTTCAGATAATATATTGATATTTTTAGATGGGAATCCTAGCGACATTTATGAATTTGGCATCACTTTTATCGATATTGATGATTTTTTTATCACAGATACAACAATTTAATGAGCCTATAGAGATTAAGATTTTTGAGTGGAACACCGAGGGTACTTTTAACCAGGATAGAGACATGTGTTTACATAGTTATAATTTGCCTCATTTTTGTAATATGTAGATTTCTCATACCATAAACAGTAGCGATATATAGAGTTATAGTGTTATAATTGTACTTATTTGTGTAGTATATATGTTAGTCATATCATAGATGTCAATAAACCAAATTTATGTTTATTTGTTTTCCTGGGGTTGCATGCTTTCCTTCCTAAAACTAAGCTGATAAATAGAGTTAGTAACTTCATTGATTTGAAGAAAACGTAAGCTACATTTGTGCTTCTATTGTAATGTGATAAATACACATGCTTGAGTTTATTTTACTGTGTCTTCTTTTAGTGCGTTTTTGTAATATTCGGTTGTGGGTTTTCACTATCAATATAGGGAGTTGTTGTGAGTTTTATAATGCTCCATATGCTTTTTTTCCTTTTTTGGCTGGAACTTTAGTTTACAATTACAAATATTAAACATTCGTATTTATTTTCATACTACAACAAAGAATGCATGTATTATTCATGATTAATTTCATATGAATATAATGATTTCCTTGAATATGATTTGAGGATTCATGAATTATGCACGTGATTTATATATTGTTGTATTCGGTTTACTCTTCCTTGATTAATGAATTTTCATCACTTATTATGGAGTGCTAAACATAAATGAGTTTTCCTCCTCCGACAAGCCTCTTGTGCACCTTCCTCTACACTTCTTAGCATGGAGTTGAAATGTCGAAGGAGATATGCGAAGATAGAGCGGGCTACTCCTATTTTGCAAATGACATTGCTTTGTGTCGAAGCGGCATTATGAGGAGGTAGAGTCGCACAAGAGACCACTTTGCAATTTCTATAGCATACTAAGCCACTTTATTTTGTTTATTATAGATTTTTTCATGTATTGAGTTTGATATAAATAAGAGCTCTATTGGTCTGTATTGAAGGATTTGAGTTCTCCCACCTTCCATTCTTTTCTATTAATAAACTAGAAGAAATTTTCTCTTTTCATTGAGATATTTTTAAGCAAATAGATATTATATTTATTGTTGTGTTTGATCTTGTAAATTTTTGGATTTTAATTTAATAGCAAATAAATAAATTTATTTAAAATATACTTTGTGAACAATTATAAAAATGTTAGCGACCAAATTTTTCATCACTATATTGGATATTTAGTGACAAAAATAAACTTTGGTCATTAAAGACATCAATAAATAATGAAGAAAATATTGTATTTAGTGATGAATTATATAATTTTAGTAACCAAAAAAGTCATCACGATTGCATTGCACAGTTAGTGACTAAAGTAACTTGGTCACAAAAAGTACCTTTTTAGTGACAAAAGAAATTTGGTCACTGCATTCATTTAGTGACAAAGATTAGTTTTGTCACTAAAAATATACATTTAGTGACAAAAAATGATTTGGTCATGGTTTTTTGCAACCATCTTGTGACAAATTAAATTTGGTCACTAAATATCTTTAGTGGCCAACCCATACTATTTAGTGACCAAAATTGTTGTCACTAAAAACCAATTTTCTTGTAGTGGAGGTTAATGTTAGAGTAGTAATCATACATATGTTCAACATAGGTTAAGGTCTCAACCTTGTAGCCTCTTTACATACTAGGTATATAGTAATACATAGTCCTGTAGGTTGATGATTACTAGTATAAACACTCGAATCATCAGTGATACTAATCACACTAGGTGTGAAGTGACACAAAACCTTAAGTTGAATATGGGATCTCATTGTGGGTAACTTAATGTGTCACCAAGTGAGGATGATTACATAATAAGATCATAGTAGCCTTTTTACCATGAAGCCCGTCACCACTGTTGGATCGATAGGCGCCCTTAGAGGGGGGGGGGGGTGAATAAGGGAATAAAAATTCTTCTTATAATTTTAAGAAAATTACTAAATTGTTTTTAGTAAGAGAGAGCAAAATAACAATTTAGCAAAAAGTAATTTGCCATAATAAAATTTACGTCAAATGAGAGAAATCAAGTAAACACAAATAGAGACATAATTGTATTATATGAAAAAGTGTTTACATAAATTTGATTTCAATATCGCTAGAAATTGGAGGCGTACAAATGTAAATATCTTTTCCTTTTCTATACCGACTCGTATCCCCACAAACTGGTTGGCTTTAGCCTATCCTTCCCCGGATATGGCCTCAAGTCGCTCTAGCCAATCCTAACCCCGGATATGGCCTCGAGCACCCCCTATATCTAATCTCTTAGACCTAGTCACCACCTCACGCGGCAAATTCCCCATAAGTCGCGCAAGGACCTAATCACAAACACAAGGCAATTTAACTACAAAGATTCACAATATAAAATAATACAAATAAAAACTCCCTCTTATGAGAATTTCTGGAGTTGATGATGAAGGACAATTGTAGCATAAGCGAGGTTGAAGCGATCGTTCTTCGGATGCAGCGTGTTGGCTTCCTTCTCCAGAAATCTTCTTTAGCTTTGAGTAGGTGAGGACATTTCAGCAGAGTAACAGCTGTTGAAATTTGGCACAGGAGTTTTCTCTGGGATAATGTTTCAAAACGAGAGAAAGCATCATTTTATAGAACTTGGAGATAGCGCCTACGATAGCTCTTAGCGCCTGCGGTAGCGTTCGTGTAGAAGAGGTTATGAAACCATCGTGGCATGGCGTTGTGTGCATGAACTCGAGATAGCGCTTGCGGTAGCTCCTAGCGCCTGCGATAGCGTTTGTGTAGAAGTGGTTATGAAACCGTCGTGGCATGGCGTTGTGTGCACTAACTCAAGCTAGCGCCAGGCAGTAGCGCTACCGCCTATGGTAGTGCTAGCGCCAGGCGGTAGCGCTACCGCATACAGTAGCGCTAGTGCCAGGCGGTATCCTTAGCGCTGGCGGTAGCTCTCATTCAGAGAATTTGATTTGAAGCTGCTTTTTACCGGTGGAGTATCGCACCTTTAGTTCCTGCACACTATAAACACACGACAAGCAAGATCAAATACAAAATGGGATTTTGTTATTCGCAAACAATGAGATGTGACACACATGTCTTTTGATAATTACAAATCCTCTTAGCAAGAAATCAACAAAGGTGTTTATATTATACGATAAGTGAGGTAAATGTGCAACTATAGTATTTGATAAGCATGAGAATATGCATACTCCCCCTATCTTAATGCCCCCCCTACATAAATGCAATTCATGTTTTACTCCCCCTAAATGATAGATTACATGAATTAGTCTCCTCTAGATTTCTTCAATTAATCTCCCCCTTTTGGTATTATCAAAAGAAGGTGGGGTAAAGGTAGTAAGGAGGCATTCTTTATAAATGATAAATCATGATCGAGCTTTTGTAATATATGAAATGATAAAGAGTTTTAGCATAGTATATAAGAGATTTAAAATAAATATGCAAGAGTTTTAAGCAAGCGGAAGATTATAAGAAACATATTTTTGTAAGCATGAAAATCATAAGTATAAATATGAGTTTAAGTTCAAAATGGAAAGATGTTTTAACCTTTTTGAAATCTCAAAGTTTTTCATAAAGTTACCAAGCATGAAATGAAGATATCAAAAAGAGATTATACTACAATGTTACTTAATTTCAAGTTTAAGAGATACCAAACATTGTAGAGATCATGCTAGGTTATCTAGTGCATTTCTTATATAAAGAGTAGTATAGATAAAGCATTAGAATCCAATACTCATAAGAAGAAGTGTTATGAAAGATAATGAAGTGCACATAAGTATATTTTGAGAAATGTTAACAAATGATTTAAATCACAAAATACAAGACATATATAGAGTAAAGTGCACAATAAAACACAAGTATATTTACTTTCACACACTTTAATGCACATATTTTTAGAAAGAGTGGTGTACTGACCAAGGTTTGCACAAGACACTTTACTATTCTTTCCAAGGTGCTCAACCTCACAATGCTTATGAAGACTTATCAGGAGGTTCAAGTAGTGCTTGGTGGAGTTATATTTGTCTATTTTTATTTTTGTTCACTTTTGTGAGACAATATTCTCTAAATACACTTGTTTGCAAACCCAACAACCACTTAGTTTATCAACCACTTTTCTTAAATTTTTAAGTGCAATTCAATTGTAGTGTATGTAATAAACTTATGCAGGGTTTAATTCATTGTACAATTACAATACACAAGCAAGCATTTTTAGATTTAAACACACATGTAGATTACCAAAATAAGTGAGTGAAAAAGTATCTTTATCAATCACAAAACATTTACTCATACTTAGAGGCATGCTAAGCTTGCTTCTACACATATTTTTCAATACAATTGATGCACTTAATTAGATATATCAAAGTATGATAAATAAAACAATGTTCATAGTAATTTGAAGAAACAAGTTTTAACATTGTAAATAATTCTAAATAATAGAATTCATACATGTTTGATATTAGCAATAAAGATCATACAGTTTTTGTTGTTTTGAAAATTTTTAATGAAAGAAAAACAGAAAACCACAAAAACATATTTTTGAATTTTTGAAAGTTTTGTAGTTGATTTTTCATAATATAAATAAAATAAAAATAACAAACGTCAGAAATACAAAACAAAGTAGTACATATAAACTAACATATTTTTAATGATTTTTAGAAATTTTAAAAAAATAGAAAATTTGAACACACACGCTAGCACCGGCACTAGTGCTAGCACGGCAAACAGTTAGTGATTCTTTGAGAATTTTAAATTTTCACTTATTGATCTTGATTAAGAGTCCTTATATTAGTCTTATACAAAAAATTTGTAATTTTTGGAGATTACTTGATTGCTTAAATTGCATAAAACTTTAGCGTTTTTCAAATAACTCCTCCTAAGATGTCTAAGACTCCTAATTCCAACCTTAACATTTGAAACCTTGCATCGGGAAGAGGTTTAGTGAATATATCAGCAAGTTGAGAGTTCGTGCCAATGAAACTTATCCTAACATTTTCCTTTTTAATGTGATCCCTTATGAAATGATGACGTACATCTATATGTTGGATCTAAAATGATGTACCAGATTATTTATAAGATCAATGGCACTTTTGTTGTCACATTTAAATTCAATATATTTTAGATAAAAACCAAAGTCCTCTAGAGTTTGGCTCATCCATAGTGTTTGTGCACAAAAACTCCCTAGTGCAATGTATTCAGCCTCTATGGTGGAGAGTGCAACCAAATTTTGTTTCCTACTAGACCATGCAACTAATGAAGGTCCTAGAAAATGGCAAGTACCGCTGGTGCTTTTTCTATCAAGTGGGCATCCGGCGTAGTCCGAATCGGAATAGCTGTGAAGAGTAAATGAATTGTTATGCGGGTACCATAATCCTAATCTAGATGACCCAATTAGATATCTAAAATTTTTTTTACCGTTTTTAAATGAGATTCTTTTGGACTGGCTTGAAATCGAGCACATAAGCATACGATAAACATAATATCGGGTCTAGTTGCACTTAGATAGAGTTGAGATCCAATCATACCTCTATATAAAGTTTGATCAATTGAAATTCCCGATTCATATTTTCCTAATTTTAGTGATGCACTCATTGATGTAGAAGCATGTTTAAGGTTTTCAAATCCAAAGCGTTTAAGAATATCAAAGACATATTTAGTTTGACATATAAAAATACCATCAATTCTTTGTGATATTTGAAAACCAAGAAAATAAGAAAGTTCTCCTACTAGACTCATTTCAAATTCATTTTTCATCACTAAAATAACTTCATTACACAACTCTTCATTAGTAGATCCAAAGATTATATCATCAACATATATTTGCAAAATAACCAAATCATCATTATTGTGCTTAACGAAGAGAGTATTATCGGCACTTCCCATAATATAATCGTACTTTAATAAAAATGATATAAGTTTTCATACCATGCACGAGGCGCTTGTTTTAACCCATAAAGCGCTTTTTCTAGTTTATAAACATGATTGGGAAAAGTTTCACTAATAAAACCGGGGGTTGTTCAACATAAACTTCTTCTTTTACAAACCGGTTTAGAAAAGCACTTTTTACATCCTTTTGAAATAATTTTATTCTTTTAAAGCTTGCAAATGCTATACAAAATCATATAAATTCCAGTCTGGCAACGGATGCAAAAGTTTCATCAAAATATATCCCCTCAATTTATGAATATCCTTGTGCCACTAAGCGTGCCTTATTTCTAGTGATTCTAGACTCAACGTCAAATTTATTTTTAATCCATTTTACACCTACAACCAGGTGATTAGATGGTCTTTCTAATAATTTCCAAACATTATGTCGCTCAAGTTGTTCTAACTTCATTCATAGCCAAAAACCAAAATTCATCATTTAAGGCGGTAGAAATTATTTTTGGTTCAATTTCGGAAACAAAACAAATATTTGAATAAGATTCATGAAGAGAAGAGCGAGTTCTTACGCCGATAGATGGTTCACCAATTATTAGTTCTCATGGATGATCCTTTGTATATTTTAAGGCGCTTGAAGGTACATAATCATCTTCCTCTTCTTTGGAAGGTTCCTCATCACAATGCTCTAAAGGTGGTAAGAGATCATCCACTTTGCCTGCGGAAGGTCTTTCTACAAAAGGAACAAGCTCATCAAATTTCACATTAATTGACTCTTCAACTTTACTAGTTCTTTAATTAAAATTCTATAAGCTTTACTAGTTGAAGAGTATCCAAGAAAAGTTTCTTCATCGCATTTTTCATCAAACATTCCCAAGCTATCTTTAGTATTCAAAATAAAACATTTACAACCAAAAACTTTGAAGTAGGATACATTAGGATTATTTTGAAAATAGAGTTCATAAGGTGTGTGATTAAGAGATGGGCAAAGCATGATTTAGTTCATAACATAACAAGATGTATTTATGGCTTCGGCCCAAAAAGACTTAGGCAATTTATATTCACATAGCATAGTGAGTGCTAGTTCTTGAAGAGTCCTATTCTTTCTTTCTACAACACCATTTTGTTGTGGTGTGCGTGGTGCGGAGAATTCATGTTTAATGCCTAACATATCACAAAAAGATGTAAACTTTTCATTTTCAAATTCTCCTCCATGATCCGAGCGAATGCATTTAATTTTTAAATCGCTTTCATTTTGAATACGAGTATATAATTTTGCAAATTCGCAAAACGAATCGAATTTGGATAAGAGAAATAATGTCCAACAATATCTTGAAAAATCATCTATTAAAACATATGTATATAATCTACCACCAAGACTTGCGGTGTTAACGGGACCAAAAAGATCCATATGAATTAATTGCAAGGGTCTTGTAGTAGAAATGAAATTTTTACTTTTGAAAGAAGATCTAGTTAATTTACATTTTTGACATGATGAACAAAGTGAAGGTAAAGTTCCATTTAACCTAGGCAATCCTCTAATTAAATCACTTTTGACAAAGTTTTACAATAAGCTTTGTGCTAGCATGTCCTAGCCGTCTATGCCAAAGTTCTAATTCATCATTTTTGGTGATAAAACATTTTATAAATGATTTAGAAAGATCATGAAAAGAAGCTATATAAATATTATGTATTCTTGGTGCAGTTAGTAAAATATCTTTTGTAGTTGGATTAGATATTTTGCATAAATTAGTGGAAGATTCAAATAAAACATCTAACCCTTTATCACATAATTGACTAATAGAAATAAAATTGTGTTTTAGCCCTTTCACATAATGAACATTAGATATCGTAAAGGATTCGTTACCAACTATACCAATTCCCATGATCCTTCCTTTTCCGTTATCGCCAAACGTCACGATCCCTCCCTTCTTCTTTTCTAGGCTAAGGAACTTTGCTTTACTGCCCGTCATGTGCTTGGAGCATCCAGAATCCAAGTACCACACGTCTTCATTGTCCTTAGCCTTCCTGCACATCTAGAAAGAAGATGAGAGTAAAGATCCGGATACCCAAGCGGTACCACCCATAGAATAAGTGGAAGCCTTAGGTACCCAGATTTGTTTTAAAGTATTTTGTTTTACTTTCCCGCAAGAACTAGATGTGTGACCTAACCTATAATAGTTTGCACACGAAATAAAGGGGGTTGAGACCCTTTTCTGGAATTTTTCTTGCTGGAAGGAATTAGATTTTCAGAGGAAAAAGATTTTCTAAAAGAAAATACTAGATTTTTGTATGAGGTACTAGCGTCGGCGTTAGTGGCTAGCGCCGGGCGGTAGCTCTCTCCTCGATATCCAAGCCCAAATTTTCCAAATTCGTAGCATTGGTTCCCTAGAATCATATCCAGTGATTTTTGGCCTATTCCAAAAATTTTAATGGCCATGGTGAGATCATGAACTTGTGCTTTAAGTGATGAATTTTCTTTCACAAGCATGATACACTTATTTTGAAAACCTTTTTTTATTATTTATAATTTGCAAAAGAGAGGCTTCTAATTTTCTTTCTAATTCCCCCTTCTCTTTTGTAAGAGTTTTGGCATGGGAGAGGGCTTTAGAAAGAGAATCTTCAATATCTTTTCCCATTTTAATGGAGTGATCACACTCTTGGCAAGAAACCTTTTTCTTTTCTAAAACAACTATCTTTTTGGAAAGCTTTTGATTTTCCTTAATTAGAGACTCATTTTCTGGATTTAATAAAATACTATCTTTCAATTTTTTATCAAAAGCTTTGCAAGTTTCAAGAAATACATTAAACAATTCATCATAAGTGGGAGGAGTTACCTTAGTGTCGCTAAGAACACTGGTATCATCGTCATCGACTCCATGTCCCATGAGGCACATATTTGCTTCCTCATCTTCGCTTGATGTAGACCCGCTTGATCCTTCAGAGGAGGAGGAGTCATCACATGTTCTAGCTTTTAGCACCTTCCTCTTTTCCTTCACTTTGTGCCGCTTTTCCTTTTTCTCCTTCAAAAACTTTGGGCACTGGCTCTGAATATGCCTGGTCTTCCTGCAATGATAACATTCTGGTGGAGGTCTTTCTTCTTCATCATCGCTCTCCTTTTCCTTCTTTGACGATGACCCTTTCCACCTTGCATCCTTTTGGAAATATTTCCGGAAGGTGTTTCTCCTTCCCGGATTTCGCATGAACTTTCGGAAGTTCTTTACCAAAAGGATTTCTTCATCCTCATCCTCTTGGCACTCCTTTGATTTTAGTGTCAGCGCCTTCTTCTTTGGCTCCTTGTTGTATTCATCGTATGGAATCTTGAGTTCTACCTCATGGGTTTGGAGATTCCCAATGAGGCTCTCAACCGGGAGCATTCTTAGATTGTGCGACTCTGAGATAGCCATTACCTTCAGATTGAATTTTGGAGGAAGAGATCAAAAAATCTTACGGATCAAGTCATTGTTGGAGAAGGTTTTTCCAAGTGCTTTGGAGTCATTGACGATCTTGGTGAAGCGTGTGCACATTTCATCAATATCTTCGCTTTCATCCATCCAGAACTTTTCATATTCTGACTCCAGTTGAAAAAGTTTTGAATCTTTACCCTGCGATGTACCTTCATGAGTAATTTCTAAATGATTCCAAATATCGTATGCAGTAGTACATGCAGAAATTCTATTAAATTCATTTCTATCTAACGCACAAAATAAAGCATTCATGGCCATAGCTTTATTTTTGCATTTAAGTTTATCCCTATCATCCCATTTATCCTTAGGTTTTTGTAATGTTACCTCTCCAACTACAAATGTAGGAGGAGAGTATTCCTCTTCTACCATATTCCACACCTCAATATCTAGGGTCATTAGAAAACATCTTATCCTATTTTTCCAATAATTATAATCTGACCCAGTAAATATTGGAGGTCTATTAATTCTCTGACCCTCGGAAAAAGCGTGATCATAAGACGCCATTATTCCTGGTTTTTAAACTGATATGGAATAACCTGCTCTGATACCACTTATTGGATCGATAGGCGCCCTTAGAGGGGGGTGAATAAGGGAATAAAAATTCTTTTTATAATTTTAAGAAAATTACTAAATTGTTTTTTAGTAAGAGAGCAAAATAACAATTTAGCAAAAAGTAATTTTCCATAATAAAATTTACGCCAAATGAGAGAAATCAAGTAAACACAAATAGAGACATGATTGTATTATATGAAAAAGTGTTTACATAAATTTGATTTCAATATCGCTAGAAATCGGAGACGGACAAATGTAAATATCTTTTCCTTTTCTATACTGGCTCGTATCCCTACAAATCGATTGGCTTTAGCCTATCCTTCCCCGGATATGGCCTCAAGCCGCTCTAGCCAATCCTAGCCCCGGATATGGCCTTGAGCACCCCCTAGATCTAATCTCTTAGACCTAGTCGCAACTCACGCGGTGAATTCCCCCTAAGCCACGCAAGGACCTAGTCGCCAACACAAAGCGATTTAACTACAAAGATTCACAATAAAAAATAATACAAATAAAAACTCCCTCTTATGAGAATTTCTGGAGTTGATGATGAAGGACCGCTGTAGCATAAGCGAGGTTGAAGCGATCGTTCTTTGGATGCAGCGTGTTGGCTTCCTTCTCCAGAAATCTTCTTTAGCTTTGAGTGGGAGAGGACATTTCGGCAAAGTAACAACTCTTGAAATTATGCACAGTAGTTCTCTCTGGGATGATGTTTCAAAATGAGAGAGAAGGCATCATTTTATAGAACTTGGAGATAGTGCATACGGTAGATCCTAGTGCCTGCAGTAGCGTTCGTGTAGAAGCAGTTATAAAACCGTCACGGCGTGACGTTGTGTGCACGAACTCGAGATAGCATCTGCGGTAGCTCCTAGCGCCTGCGGTAGCGTTCGTGCAGAAGTGGTTACGAAACCGTCGCAGCATGGCATTGTGTGCATGAACTCGAGCTAGCGCCAGGCGGTAGCGCTACCGCCTACAGTAGCGCTAGCGCGAGGCGGTATCCCTAGCGCTGGCGGTATCTCTCCTTCAGAGAATTTGATTTGAAGCTGCTTTCTACCTGTGGAGTATTGCACCTATAGTTCCTGCACACTATAAACACACGACAAGCAAGATCAAATACAATATAGGATTTGTTTTTCTCAAACAAAGGGATGTGACACACATGTCCAACAATCTCCCCCTTTTGATAATAACAAATCCTCTTAGCAAGAAATCAACAAAGGTGTTTATAGTATATGATAAGCGAGATAAATGTGCAACTATAGTATTTGATAAGCATGAGAATGTGCATACCCCCTATCTTAATGCTCCCCCTACATAAATGCAATTTATGTTTTACTCCCCCTAAATGATAGATTACATAAATTAGTCTCCTTTAGATTTCTTCAATTAATCTCCCCCTTTTGGTATTATCAAAAGAAGGTGGGGTAAAGGTAGTAAGGAGACATTCTTTATAAATGATAAATCATGATCGAGCTTTTGTAATATATGAAATGATAAAGAGTTTAAGCATAGTATATAAGAGATTTAAAATAAATAAGCAAGAGTTTTAAGCAAGCGGAAGATTATAAGAAACATATTTGTGTAAGCCCAGTAGATGGTTGAGACTTGATAGGGAATGTAGTGGTTGAGAACTACCATGTAGGATCTTGGTTGAAATACTCGATCTTTGTGTTGTCCAGTAGATGCCAGCATGGACTTAGGCTTGAGATAGGGCACTGATATATATTAGTTTGTACCCATTAATGTGTTAACTCCACACACTTGGGGATTGGACTTATAGGTAGATATGGGTAGAGACAAAGTGTGGGTATTGAGTTGAGAAGTGAAGTGGATGTTCTTTTGTGTACACCTTGGACATGAGCCGAGTTTTTGTCGAATAGTTGTGTTGTAGCTCTTTTCAACATGGTGTGCTCATAGATGAGTTAGGTGCTTCATAACTATGCATGGGTCTTCATGCATGAACTTGTGGTTGCAGTGGCGGGTCTGCTGGATTCGCTAGACTATTTCTATTGACAAGTAGTTGCAAGCTAGACTCTAAGGTTTAAGGGTATCTATCTTGTGCACAAGGTGGTGTAGCTCCCTAATGCTAGGATCTCAGTAGGCATCAAATGTTAGCTAAAATATATGAGGGTGTCACTGGCAGGGCTATCATTTCTCATAGTATAGATTGTTGATTGTACTATAAGGCTTAGGTGATGTTGTGGGACACCATACGTAGAAGCGGAGCTGACCAATCTATTGTTGTCATCTTGCCACGAAGATGAAACATGTGATGTTTGCTACCCACTTAATAAGTTGGGTGTGTCTATGGCATAAATGTGTGGGGTTGGGGGTGCATGCATAACATATATCATGCATCACACTACATTGCATTGCATAAGCTGATCCTTGTGTGTAAGTTTGTATGAGCACTCTTATACAATATGTTACTTTACTTGGATCCTTAACTAATAAGTTTGTATGAGCATTCATATAAATTAAGTTACCTTTATGGCACCAAATCCTTATCATATAAGTATATATGGGCATTCTTATATGATAGGTTTCTTTCAGTTTGTTTATAATGTGGTTCTTAATATTCACCTCTTTATACGGCTTATACTGTTAGCTTTCATACATTGTCATTATATACATATATAATGTCACATATGTTAACACTTGCATCTCCATTATCCTTCCTTTCACCCTGTTTTTTAGGATGCATTGAGGGAGAGGGAGGGAACCTCTTAGTCTTTTAGACTAGCAATTCATTGTCACTACCCCAAGAGCAGGAGTAGCAAATCTAGCAACACTACCGACAGGATAGCAGTGGCCAATGTACAATGAAGCTGAGAAGACGATGACAGTACATGTGGTGGATACTTCTACCACCACCTAGAGATAGTAGTGAGATTCATCATCTATACTCTACCTTAGTTTACATAATGTTGTTGTAGGGCACGTTTTATCCCATGATTCCATTGTACATAGATCATATAGACATTTGTACATATTATTCATGTTGATATATTATGTATGGCTATATTACTTTCAGTGAATTTCTACTTCCGCTTATATTATGATTATGTGATGTGATGATGAATTGTCGGCAGAGTAGTGTTGGGGTTCAGCAATGCCCCGGTGTTGGGAGGTAAGCCGCGAGGCATTATGTCCCACATTAGTCAAACAGAAGGGTGTGTCCCCTGGGCCTAACTGGCCTCCCCGTGGAACCTGCCTAGGGTAGCTAGCTCCATAAAGGAGCGGTAGTTCCCTCCTTATCATTTCGGGCTTTCTGGAGAGTTGGTAAGCCTTTGTGTCCCTACAAGTGGTATCAGAGGAGGTCATGGGTTCGAAACCCTGGGGTCATTTCTGGGGGGAATTGTTGGGGTTTAGCAATGCCCATGGTGTTGGGAGGTACGGCACGAGGCACTTTGTGTTGGATCTTAAGTTACCCTTAGAGGGGGTGAATAAGGGTTTTAGAAATCTTTATATTTTATTAGAAAACATTTGATATTTTATAAGAAATAGATTGGATTAAAAGTGAATTGCTAGAATTGAAATCCAAATCAATTTTATTGAACAAATAGAGACATGATTATCATTGATAAAATTGAATGCAGAATAGGATTTATATAATGCTAGAAATTGAGGTGAAAAATATAAAAAACACTTTTAATTTTCTATACCGACTCTTCTCCTTAAGAAACAGATAGCTTTAGTCGATCTATCCCCAGATACGGCCTCAAGCCGCTTTAGCCTCTCTATCCCTAGAAAGACCTCGAGCACCCCTAGATCTAATCCCTAGACCTAGTCGCCAACACACGCGGCGAATTCCCCCTAAGCCACACACAGACCTTGTAACACCCCACTTTTCCCAAAATAGGGTTGAAAAGAAGTACTGCTAGAATTCGTCGAAAGGACTTGGCTAGTCTCGACGAATTGTACTTAGTCGGCAAAGTGTTACCGAAATGTCTCAACAAATCGTCGAATGATATCAACAAATCGTCGAATGGTTTCAGCGTGTATCGACGTACACTATGTGTGGTTCAGTCTCAACGAATTGCTGAAGGATCTCGAGTGGTCTCGGCAAATCGTCGTAATGACTCAACGAATTTTGATTTCCCAGCGATTTAACATGATTACTCAACGAATGCAGACAAAATGTTGTTTTTACCTGTTTTGATTTTGACGGACCTTGACGTCAAATCCTAAGTCCGAAATAATTCCGATCTTTCTGAAATATGAATCTGACGGCTAGGATCATTTTGAAATCCTTTAAAGAAGACTTGGAAGATAACTTTAGGTTTATTTCTACCTTCATCTTTTCTCTCCAAATGTGAGAAATCTGAGAGCTCAAGGAAGAAGAAGAAGGCATCTTCCGCCATTGACGGAGCTTCGAAGCTCCGAATCGCGAGACGTTTCCAGATCTACAGAGAGCAGCCCGATGTGGCTCTTTCCATCTGATTGAAATCTCAGATTCATGGCGCCGAAGAGAGCGGGAAGGGTAACGATCCTTCCTCCCGGTCTTAAGACGTGTTTGGTCTTTTATTCCTTTTTCTATGCATATTGAGGTTGTCTCTTTCACTAATTAGTGAAGTGTAGGACTTCCTATAGTTCTTCATGACTCTGGGTAGATTGTGTCCATCCCTGACATATATTGCATGTAGAAATTTGGAAGGCGTATGGATTTAGGCATTTTGTGTGAAGCCTACTCGTGGCCGTTAGCCCAGATCGGTGAGCTTAATTGTGACGTGCATTTAGGTTAAGCCTAAAATGCGTGCCGGAGAATGACTCAGTGAGAAATGGCATCGTATTATGGGACTTGAGCTTTAGGTGTCTTTCGGATAGCCTAACGGAAGCCCCATACTTGGAATGTGGTTTAATGCAAACCTTCACCACGAGATTTGAAGTGGAGCAGTCTTGTACCTCCTTCAATGGATATGTGTGCGAAGCCTAAGTCCTCCTGGAAGGTTTGAGTGTGTAGCCATCATTTTGTGTAGCACTTGAATGTGTTAAACCCTTACGGGCTGAGGTGAAGCTGTACCTGCGTTGTGTAGTAAGATCATGATGACTAGAGCATGAGAAAAGATGAAATAAACCCATTTCCATAGAGATTGGTGAGAGGTACCAACCTCGTGTACGTCGTGTGACCATGGGAGAGGTTGTGCAAGGTGTTCACCTAGACCGGCCAAAAGCTCTTTTTTCCCACCTAAGATTGCGTTGCTTAAGGTGGAGTGATTATGGATTGTTGTTATGTTAGCCTCATGCGGTTTCATAGGCGGTTGTGGGAATCCTCCGGGTGAACCCAACCAACATCATGTGCATACCTAGGTTCTCCTTACTTTGATGCTCAACCTAGAAGATTGATTGTGCTTGAAACCTCACCCTGTGTAGTGTAGTTGCACTTTCTTTATTTGATTACGTATTGCATGCACGACTTGCTTGCAGGATTAGTGGCGGCACGCCCCTGAGCCGGTTAGATGGTCGGGGTGAGATCGTTACGCAGTTTATGGTCAGCTCATAGCTGACCTTCATTTACCTCTTATTGGATGTTGGTGCTGGTGTTGGTGAGTCAAGCGGAAAGTAGCAGATTAAAGTCATATGTTGTGTTGGCCCTTGAAGGCCAACCTCTGTTTTACTGATTTCCTTATATTGTCGGCCTGCGTGTCGAAGTATGTTTTGAGTTAGATGAATTGTCTGAATGTAAGGCCTTAAGGCCATAACTCTTTATTGTTTTATTCCTGGGATAGTGGAAAATTCTGAAAGTAATGTTAAGTAATGCTTCCGCTTACACTCGTGATACTCTCGTGTAGTTTCTTTTATGTTATCGTCTTATTAACGTCTAGCTAGTGTGTTCAATATGGCGTGGGGTCCATGTATAACCCCGATATTCGTCGGGAGGGGAGCAGAGGCTAAGTTGGTCGGGAGAAGCCAGAATCAAGAGGAGTCGCGAGGCGAGACGGGCAAGCCGGGTCCTCTATGGTCGCTCGCACGAAAGGCGGGCGGACCGGACTTTCAGGGGCCATCCGCAGGAGGGCGAGCAAGCTGAACCTCTCGGCCCGCGAGAGAAGCCCTGGTAGGTGGCTCGCCTAGTAGGGGTCCATAGGTGTTTTTACTTGGATAACCCTGGTGGTCTGTAGTTAGCCCCTCCAAACAGCGGAGTTTGGCTGTTGGCAGCCATTTTGTGCTGCGTATAGCAAAATCAAAAGGCATAATCCCGCTATTGGCAGACCGGACTTAAAAAACTATAAATAGACGTTGAAGGACACCTTGGGAATGGATTCTAATCTCATATTCTGAGCTTCTTCCTCCCTTGGTTACTTTGGTTTAGCTCTCAGGCTCTTCAAGGTGCCCAGTCTCAGCTTTGGCTTGGGAGGGGAAGCGCTCAAAGATCTTTCGGGTGTTGGGTGGGACCTCCTCGCTGCGACCAAGGGTCTGTTCTTAGTTCCGAGTCTCCGGTCGGTTCCTTCCGAGGAATTAGTAAGTGCTAGCTGCCCCTCTTCATTGAGGGTCTGAGCTCCACAAGGAAGCCAAGTCCTGGTTTCAACATTTTTGGTGCGGTGAGGTATCGCCGAGCCACCATATGGATGAGCTCCATGGAGCGGAAGTGGGCGTGCATGGCCTTGTTGGCCACCAGCCTGGATCGTAGGGCGTTGAAGTTGGCAGCATCCTCGCGACCGTATAGCCCAAAGGCGAGGCCGAACTCCTCGCCACCCCACCTTGTCCCTCTCAACCCAGGAAGGGAGGAGGGACGAGCAAGAGATCCTGTTGAAGTCAGGGTCCCATGCGAGCACCGGCTCGCCCAGGGCATCGGGGAGTTTTGCCCCCAAGCCAAAGTTCTTGTGACTGGAATGGTTGGGCCCGTCGGAGGCACCCCTCAGTTCGCTTCATCCCTCGGCCGCCTTTTGGCCCACAGGCAGAAGGAGCAGGGCGTCGGCCTCGTTGAGGTCGACGACCTCTTTTCCCCTGGTGGAGGAGGGAGTTTCCTTGTTCCTTTTTTTGGTGGGGGGCTTCACAGCTTGTTGGATCGCGGAGGGCAGTCGTTTCTTACCCGAAGTCGAGCCGAGAAAATCTCAGCACGCATCGGCGGCCGCGACAGCGAGAGAGCCAGAGGAAAGGGATGCGCGCCTCGCATACGGGGGATGGGTTGGAAGATCCCGCTCACCTGCAGCGTCAACGAAAATGTTAGCTTTTGGAATGAGATATATATGCTGGAGTTTGCGAGTGCGAGCCAAACCTTCCCCTTACGCGACATGCGGCAGCGAGTCCACGCTCTGCCGGAGGTGGACAACCTCGAAATCCTTACCGCTCAGGTATTGGTACAACTTCACATCATCACCGCCGAGCGAGGCGGGAGGGCGGTAGGTCGCGTCTTCCCGTTGGAAGGGGGAGAAAGGGATGTTGCCGAATGGCTCCTTCACCAGGACGAACATCTGGTGCTAGTAATGGCCTTTGTTCACCGTCTCGCAGACGATGACATGCTGGCTCGCGAAGTGGGTCGTCCCATCCTTGTATGCGCGGAAGGAGAAGACTTTGCGGAAGACGAGCAAGCTGAACTCGATCTTCTCCTCCCATAGATAACAGGCCAACGCGACCATCATGGCAACCGCGTTCGATGTTAGTTTGCTCAGTAGGATTCCATAGTACTTGAGTACCTGAAAAATCCATCGAGGTATGATTAATATGCTCCCCGCTAGGCGAGTGATAATGGTGAGGATCGAGTAAATTACCTGGCAAACCTCTTGCCAGAGGGGGAGTCGCAACCCATTCTCGAAATGAGCAATGGGGATGGCGAGCTCGTCGGCGGGCAGAGTGTTGAGGGTGACGGAGCTCGGCGGGAGGAGAGCAACATACCCTGAGGGAATATACTTGTCCACGACAGGGAGGAACTCGTCCTCAGTCAGCAAGGCGCCAAAGAAGATGTGGTCAAGGAAAGCCACGACACACCTAGCTCGCCCTTCAACTTTGCCCTCGGCAACCATGATGATAGTATCTGCGAACCGGGGAAAAAGAAGCGAGTGCGAGACAAAACTTGCGAGAGAACCTGGAGGGAAAGAGAGGGGCTAGAGAACAGGTAAAGCGGTAGTTAAGAAAGTAAAAGTTGGCAGCTATTTATAAAAAGGAAAAAGGTGGGGAGAATTCGAAGCGCCGGGGGTGCGGATAGCAGAATCGCGCGGTAATTTTCCGACCTTCCGAGGCCTTACACACTCCAAGTGGGTTGACTTTCTGGCCAAGTCCTTCGATTCGCTTCCAGCGAGCAAAACCTGCAAGAAGAAAAAACGAGAGAATAGCGAGGGCATGGCGATATCTCGCGAGCTAGACACATCCAAACAAGAAAGCAAGACGCGAGCACTCTAAGCATAACGATAAAAATTATATGGCGCGAGAAAAGAAAAAGCCTGCGAGCGGGCGAGAATATCCTTATTACAAATAACCATTGTCGTTTGTAACACGCAGAGGCGGGAGAAAGTAGTTGCAAGAGCGAGAAATAAGTAACAACAAGATGCAGCAGTTTAATAGTTGAGGCATTTCCAGCGACCGCGGCCTCGCACATCGGAGCGAGGTGGAACCCTTGGGTAATGATACTCGCAAACCGACTAGACCTCGCACTGCATCAGCCGCATATAGTCTTCGATTCGCGCGAGGTGCACCCCAGGTGAGGTGACCTCATTGCAAGCGACCTGCTGCACTTCGGCGAGGATGCGGGCGTTCGCGTCCTCCATGGAGGCAAACCTCTCTTCAGACGTGATCCGGTCCATCTGGTTCTGACCAAACAGCTCTCGCAGCATAGAGGTTTGTTTTTGAAATATATCTGTGACACGCCTCTTCATCTGCTCTAGGTTGCTGGGATCCCCCAAGAAATCCGTGATCTTATCCGGCGAGGGAGGGGGGACATCCCCACCTCCCCGTGCTCTGACTCGGTGGGCGGGGTCGGAGGAATACCTGCGAGCGAAGAAACAGTATGAGAGGAGATAAGTGAAGCGGCATGTGGAGATTGTTCAAATCGGCGAGTAAGAGTGATATTGGGTCGTCGGCGAGAGGAGCCGGGCAGGCCTTTGAAGGCGTCGGTGAAGGCCGGGGTAAGGGATTTCCCTAAGCCGGGGTGGTACACCGGCTCGTCTGCGACCTGGGGCTCGGCAAGAAGCGAGCCGCCTAGGCTCCGTTGGCCTAGAGTGTCGAACCCCGGAGTGATGATGTTTTGCTTCGGCGGGCGGGGCGAGCCTACCAGAGTAGGGATTCGCCTCTCCGGGGTCAGAGGATAGGACCCTGCAAAAAGGAATGGTGCAGGTTAGCATCCAAAGAGGAGCAATGGAGAACACGAGAAGAAACTTACCAGGGCGAGCAGGTGAGGCTCGCATGTCAATCGTCCCCACATCCGGCAGTGGATCGGCCACACTGGGAGATACGAGGCGAGATCCCGTTGGATATGCCGGACGAGGTTTTAGTCGGCAGGGTTGTCCTGCAAGCAAAGAAGCATAATTTGGCAAATACCAAAGACGTCGTCGAATATGTTGTAACAAAACCTGCGAGGCGAGCTCGTGGCGGGGAGGCGAGGACACAGGCGACGACCCATCCTCTCCCGGCGCACGCCGGATAGTCTTCGCCTTCTTAGTCTGATGCGGAGGCGGAGTAGGTCCCGGGGAAATCCAGGAGGCGAGTGCAGTGGATTTGGACTTTTGGCCCGCCTGTGAGGCCTTAAGGCGGGCCAGTAGCTCATCCCTCTTAGACATCTTGGATGTGACTTATGGAAAATAGCAAGACAAAAGAAAAAGGAAGAAGAAGCTCTTGTGTCGGCCGGGGAGGATGGTATTTATAGCTGTGGGCATGGGGCCCACCAAAAGATTCGCTCCACGTCATCAAAGGGAAGGCGAACACCAGGGGTTGGATGTTTCTTCGCAAGCCTAAGATAGCCTCGCGAAGAGCGGGGATTGTGTACAACCCTGGTAATTGTCAGGAGGGGAGCAGAGGCTAAGTTGGTCGGGAGAAGCCAGAAGCAAGAGGAGTCGCGAGGCAAGCCGGGTCCTCGCTGGCCACTCGCAGGAAAGGCGGTCGGACCGGACTCGCAGGGGCCATCCGCAGGAGGGCGAGCGAGACGAACCTCTCGGCCCGCGATAGAAGCCCTGGTAGGTGGCTCGCCCAGTAGGGGTCCAGAGGTGCTTTTACCTAGATACCCCTGGTGGTCTGCAGTTAGCCCCTCCAAACAGCGGAGTTTGGCTGTTGGCAGGCCACTTTGAGCTACATATAGCAAAATCAAAAGGCGGAATCCCTCTATTGGCAGACCGGACTTAAAAAACTATAATAGACCTTGAAGGGCACCTTGGGAGTGGATTCCGATCTCAGTATTCTAAGCTTCTTCCTCCCTTGGTTACTTTGGTTTAGCTCTCAGGCTCTCCAAGGTGCCCAGTCTCAGCTTTGGCTTGGGAGGGGAAGTGCTCAAAGATCTTTCGGGTGTGTGGTGGGACCTCCTCGCTGCGACCAAGGGTCTGTTCTTAGTTCCGAGTCTCCGTCCGGTTCCTTCTGAGGAATTAGTAAGTGCTACCCACCCCTCTTCATTGAGGGCCCGAGCTCCACAAGGAAGCCAAGTCATGGTTTCAATAGTCCCGACCAGACCAACTGTTATATTGTTTGTACTAGCAGGATATTACAATTTGCTATCAAACTTTAAGAGCACGTCCATAGTTTAGCGAATTCCAGGCTGAATTCCTTTTAAGGGGTTGTGTGCACGTGATGTGAGTTCACCCAAAATGATAAAAAAACTAATAAGAATGTCTACTTAGGAATGAAAAACATGCTTGTTTGTGGAACCTAAGCATTCCTTGCTTGTTTGTTACTATGTTTTCGGTCACTAAATTATGTATTACACGATTATAGGTGACTAGGAGTGATGCGGGGTAGTCTCGGCCCTGTAACACTACTGAAAGTAGTACGTCCGTTGAGGTTTCAGCGACCACTCCTTATGCTGAGATGAGTAGATTAGTCGCTGAAGCAGTCTTCGCGTTGAATAATATTCAACCAGGACGTGGTACACAACCTACTACTCCTACTCCTGATGTGGCCCTGGTGCCTGTTGCTGTTGTGGAACCGAGAACGGAACCCGCAGTGGAGCCCAGGGTGGAACATTGAGTCGAACATGTAGTTGTGGGACAAGCGCATGACCAGTAGTTGAAGCACTTTCTAAGCTTCAATCCTCCATTGTTTTCGGGGACCGAATCCCCAACAGAGGCAGAGGACTGGATGTCAAGAGTAAAGAGAACTCTAAGGGTGTCAGCAACTGAAGAAGCGATGATGGTCACCTTAGCCACTATCCTTCTGAATGGAGAGGCAGTGCTTTGGTGGGAAGAGCTAGAAGTGCACAAGTTGGTCGGTAGAGATATTACTGATGTCTCGATGGCAGAGTTTTCAGAACTATTCCTCCAGAGGTTTATCCCATCTGCCCAGTGCATTGCATTGCAAAATCAGTTCTTGCGGTTAACTCAAGGTGATCGTTCGGTAGACAACTACATGCATGAGTTTAGCAGACTAGGTCATTATGCGTTAGCTTTTGTGGAAGACGAGGAGACAAAGATGAATATATTCTACGAAGAACTTCTGGATGAGTTAAGGCTGCTTCTAGCAGGCCCAATTACTTTTGGCTTTCATGTTCTGGTATAAACTGCTAGATCACTGGAATTGGATATGCAGAGAGTGCAACACACAAAAGGCCTCAACGAAAAGAAGCCAGAGTTTCATGCGCAGACCTCTCAGTACAGGCCTGAGTTTAGAAGAAATAAGAGGAAGTCTAGTTTTGCAGAACTAGCTCCCTCTATCGTATCGGGAGCAACTACTGCTCGGGGTCCTATTACGTGTTTCACTTGTAGAAAGGTGGGACACAAAGCCTGAGTGTGTCGAAGTGGTCCCCCAAAGCCAGAAAACCGAGTAGTAGATTATGCTCGTGCAGTGGGTCCATCTTATGCGGAGAAAGGCAAAGTTGCGGAGTCTTCTGCTTCCCAGCAACCTCCGACCCAGCCGAGAGTCTACTCGCTTGTCCAACAAGAAGCCATCAGACAGAATGATGTCGCCACAGGTATGAATTATAATTTAGCATGTACAACTTTACGTGATTTATACTTTGTGTGCGACTATACGTTTGTTGTTATGGAATTAGGCTTCATCCTAATTTTCAACTATCCGGCGAGAGCTCTTTTAGATACTAGAGCATCACACTCCTTGTCTAAGGACTTCATGGTGCGAATCGGAGTACCGTCTACCATTGTGAAGGATAGATTGGTGGTAGTGCTGCCCAATGAACCTCGTATGAGCGTGGATAGGTTGAGTCATGTAAAGGTGCGGATAAGGAATCAAGATTTTGACTTGGAAGCGTCATTACTACCAATAGCTGGGTTTGACGTAATCTTTGGCATGGACTGGCTCTCGAAGCAGTGAGTATGCATAGATTGCAACCGGAAGGAGATTACTCTGGGAAAGAACACCGAAGATGAAACCACATTTGCCGGAATGCGAGGAGCGAGCAAGACGCTGATGTTTGCTCTCCAGGTGGTGAAGGCGGTGAGAAAAGGCACGGAGTTGTTCTTCATATTGTTGGAGGATTTGAAGCCTAAGCCCGGTATAAATGATGTCCCGGTAGTGTCATAGTACATTGACGTGTTTCCTAACGAACTCTCTAGGTCTCCTCATCAGCAAGCGATTGATTTCTGTATTGAGTTGGTGTCAGGTGCCAAACCTGTGTCACACTCATCGTACCGAATAACGCCAAAGGAATTGGCAGAATTAAAAGTTCAGTTACAAGAACTACTAAAGCAAGGCTATGTACATCCAATTTCATCCCCTTGGAGTCCACCGGTCCTCTTTGTGAAAAATAAGGACGGGAGCTTGCGTCTATGCATCGATTATAGAGAGCTGAATTAGCTGAGTGAGAAGAACCATTATCCGATTCTGAGAATCGATGACTTGTTCGACCAACTGGTTGGGTCGACGGTGTATTCTAAGCTAGACTTGAGGTCCGTCTATTATCAGCTAAGAATAAGGAAATGTGATATTTCGAAGACAGCGTTCAATACCCGCTTTGGACACTACGAATTCACGGTCATGTCGTTCGGTCTTTCCAACGCACCATCGGTATTTATGGACTTGATAAATAGAATGTTTTGAGAATATTTGGACCAATTTGTGATCGTCTTCATCGACGACATCTTGGTATACTCTCAGTCCGAAGAGGAGCATGTAGAGCATCTTCACACAGTTTTGAGCACTTTAAGGAGGAGTCAGCTATATGTCAAGTTTTCCAAATGCGAGTTTTGGCTATCGTCAATAGCATTCCTTGGTCATGTCATTAGTGATGAAGGAATCGCGGTCGATCCGTCGAAGATAGTGGATATCCGAGAGTGGCATGTATTGAAAAATGTGGCGGAAGTCCGTAGTTTCTTAGGACTTGCCGGCTACTATCGGCGCTTCGTGGAGAACTTCACAAGGATTGCACTTCCTCTCACTAATTGACTAGGAAAGATCAGAAGTTCATTTGTCACCCGAGTGTGCACGAGCTTTTGAGGAGCTAAAGAGACATCTGACCACGACGCCCATTCTATGCTTGCCATGTGGAATGGAAGGTTATGAAATATATAGCGACGCCTTAGGGAGTGTCTTAGGTTGTGTCCTAGTGCAATTCGGAAAGGTAATTGCATATGGCTCCCGACAGTTGAAGGTACTGTTTCAGTTTCTGAGGTGATCTCAAAGCAATCAACAGTTAGTCTTACTGCCAACGCAATATGAGCCTCTAAGGTCGCACATAAAAGTGCTTGGAGAAATTGGAGGAAGAATTGAGTTGGCTTGGATTTTTCTCGAGAAGTCATTTTTTTAAGGTTTGGTATTTCTCGAGAAAATATATTCCTGTATTGGGATTTCTCGAGAAATTAATTCCTTGAGATTTCTCGAGATATTAATTTCCAGGGATTTCTCGAGAAATTAAATCTTGAGATTTCTCGTGAAATCAGGCCAATCCTGCGCTACTTAGTTGAACTGTAGCGCGTTCGTCGAACGCAGGTTGCTTCGAGTTCGTCGAACGCAGGCCTCTTGAGTTCGTCAAACGCAGGCTGCTTCGAGTTCGTCGAACGCAGGCTGCTTCGAGTTTGTCGAACGCAGGTTGCTTCGAGTTCGTCGAACGCAGGCATCTTGAGTTCGTCGAACGCAGGCTGCTTCGAGTTCATCGAACGTAGGCCTCTTGAGTTCGTCGAACGCAGGCATTATATAATAGTTCACGCTCTTAGGGTTCGGGACGTGTGAAAAATAGTTTTTTCTGCCCCGACCCTTACGTTTTTGAGAGAGTAGCGGCGGAAGCGTTCCGCTGGGGCTTCTCTGTTCTTCCAATAGTTGCCGCCTCCCCTGTCTCGGATCTAGCAATCCATGGGGACGCTGAGGGATTTTCTTCTCTGACTCATCTCTTGTTCGACAAGGCATCGAGGTTCTCCAGCGCTTGTGTGGATCTCTGTAGAGGGGCCGATCCATTTCGGTTCTCGCAACTCAAGATTGGTTCTACCAGACTCAGTGAGGAGCACCTTGGTTTGAGTATCGACTCAAATCCCCTTTAGGTATATTTTTTGCATTGTGATGTGGATATTGTTTTATTTCTTGAATCAATAAAATCGCAAGTTCCTTTTAACTCTTTGGGTTTTTCTAGTTAATTATTCCGCTGCGCATATATGATATGTTGTATTATCATTTTTGAAATGGTATTAGAAAACCCAACAGTGGTATCAGAGCTAGGTTGGCAATCCATTGCGTGCAAATCTAGAAATTTTGAAGCGTTCTAAGTGTATAGATTTCTTCCTGGAATATTATTTTGATGTAATATAAGTGGTCAGGGCTCTGCCCCTTGGTACCATGCCAGGAACGGATGTGATTGCGTTGCGATTTCATTGTTTCAGAAATTGTGTCTCCTTTGTAGTAACCGTCTCTCTAATTGGTTTGTGAAACCAAGCATCTTAAATTTTGAATCTAATGATTAGAGACGAGCTTGTCTACTACATAAGTGGAGTTGTTTTGCCTGTGTGAAATGCATGTAAATCTGGAGATTTAGAAGTGTTCTAAATGTTCAGATTTAGCCATTCTTATCAAAGTGTTGATAATTTTATTTTGTGCGCATTGGGATGCATTTGGTTTGAAATATTGTATTTCTATTTTGTGAATGTGCACGGTGATTAAATGTTAATCACGATGAAATGTTCATCAATTGAAAGATAAAATCCCTTATCCAATATTAAGTATTCGGATGCCTTCCGATGGATGACACTCTTCCTGCCTCGATCGATGAAGTGTGGGCTTGCCAAAGCAAGGTGCATTAATCTATCTTGGTAAGGGTGCGAGCGGATAATTGTGATATCCCACTATCGACATCGGGTCTATCTTAACTAGGTGACCTCAAAGGTTGAGTGCCTGGAGGCATAGGGTTGGCATGCACCATATGATGGATGCGAATAAAGAGTTATTCACCAACCATACAAGAGTTGCATAGTGATGGAATTGGCAAGTGTTGCCTACCTAAATAACCGCATTATGAGAGGAACGCCAAAGCGGACTTGTTGTGTTGGTGAAATACGGATCTTGTCCACTAAGAGAGTAGCTTGCATAACTCTCCGAATCGATATTAAGGGTTATCGATTTGATTAAAATAGTGCGAGCCCTTTTAATAGAAGTCCGTATTAAAGTGAAAATGTATTTTGAAATATATTACTGAAAAACTTTTGCAAATTTATTGTAGAATTTCCATGTCAAATACATCTCACTCCACGTTGTCCCTGAGAGCCATACTTGAGAAGGACAAGCTCAATGGGACGAACTTCCTCGACTGGTATAGGAACTTGAGAATTGTTCTCAGGCAAGAGCGCAAGCTCTATGTCTTGGATGGGGAAGCCCCTGCAGAGCCGACCGGGAATGCTCCGAGAGCAGACAAAGATGCTTACAAGAAGTATCAGGATGATACCTTAGATGTGGAATGCCTCATGCTTGCTACCATGTCCTCTGAGCTTCAGAAGCAACACGAGAGCATGTGTGGTTATGAGATAATCGGGCACCTCAAGAAAATGTTCGAGGGGCAAGCCCGGCAAAAGAGGTTTGACATGTCCAAGGCATTATTTCAGTGCAAAATGGGAGCTCGAGACTCAGTAGGGACACACGTACTCAAGATGATTGGGTATATCGAGAACCTTGAAATACTGGGTTTTCCCTTGGGTCAAGAGTTGGCCACAGATCTAAACCTGCAATCATTAGCGGACAGTTATGAGCTGTTCGTCTTGAACTATAACATGAATGAAATAGAAAAGACACTGCCCGAGCTCCTTGGCATGTTGAGAACTGTCGAGAACAACATGAAGAAGGCCAAGCCTGACAGCCCCATACTGATGGTGCATAAGGGCAAGGGCAAGGCCAAGGGATCCAAGAAGATGAAGATTGGATCTAAGTCTCCTCTTGATCCCAAGTCTTCTACACTGAAAAGGAAAGGTCAGGCGAAAGAAGGAACGTGCCACCACTGCGGTAAGGCAGAGAACTGGAGGCGAAACTGTCCCCTCTATATTTAGGATCTGCAGAAGAAGAAGGGAAGTGTGACTTCCACTTCAGGTATTTATGTTATAGAGATAAACCTTTCTGCTCCTTCATCTTAGGTATTGGATACAGGATGTGGTTCTCACATTTGTACAAATGTGCAGGAACTGAGAAGGAGAAGAATGCTGGGTAAAGGGGAGGTAGACCTGCGTGTTGGGAATGGAGCAAGAGTTGATGTCGTTGTCGTTGGTGTCTATCATCTTTCTTTGCCCACTGGGCTTGTAATGGAATTAGATAACTGTTATTTTGTTCCAGCCATAACTAGAAACATTATATCCATTTCATGTCTTGACATGAAGGGTTTTTCATTTATAATTAAGAATAGTTGTTGTTCGATTTTTATGAATGATGTTTGTTATGGTGTAGCCCAATTGTTTAATGGTTTATATGTTTTGAACTTAGACCCTCCGATCTATAATGTTGAAAATAATAAAATACTAAGAACAAATGACTCGAATCCTACATACCTTTGGCATTGTCGTTTGGGCCATATAATGAGAAACACATATCCAAGCTCCATAGAGATGGACTACTGGACTCATTTGATCATGAATCATTTGAGAGATGCGAGTCTTGCTTATTAGGCAAAATGACTAAATCCCCTTTCATTGGTCATACTGAGAGGGCAGATGATCTCTTGGGTGTCATACATAGTGATGTGTGTAGACCCATGAGTTCTATGGCCAAAGGTGTGTTCCACTACTTCGTTACATTTACTGATGATTTCAGTAGATACAGATACATGTTTCTTATGAAGAACAAATATGAGACCTTTGAAAAGTTCAAAGTGTTTAAGAATGAAGTAGAGAACCAACTGGGAAAAGGATAAAAGCACTCCGATCTGATCGAGGTGGCGAATATTTGAGTCAGGAGTTCTGTGATCATCTGAAAGAGTGTGGTATTGTATCACAGCTCACCCCACCCAGAACACCGCAACATAATGGTGTTTCTGAGAGGAGGAATCGTACCATGTTAGACATGGTGCGATCGATGATGAGTCATGCATATTTGCCTGTTTCTTTTTGGGGTTTTGCTCTAGAGACTGCAGCTTTTACACTAAATCGAGTTCCGATGAAGACGGTTCAAAAGACACCATATGAGATATGGACTGGGAAGCATCCCAGTGTGTCTTTCATTAATATTTGGGGCTGTGAGACATACGTACGACGTCAAATGTCTGACAAGCTAGAACCCAAATTAGATAAGTGTTATCTTGTGGGATATCCTAGGGAAACCAAAGGGTATTACTTCTACCTGCCTCCTGAGGGTAAAGTGTTTGTCGCAAGGACTGACGTCTTTTTGGAGAAATAGTTCTTATCCAGAAAGACTACAAAGGTGGAACTTGAAGAGGTTCAAGAACCACAAACAATGAATGAACGTGAATTGGAACCTGAGCAAGGACTACAATATGTTATAGCTGGAGAACTTGCTCAAGAAACACAAGTCCTACGTAGATCTGATAGACCAAGATTTGAGCCTGAGAGATATGGATTTCTCGTGTCTCAAATAGGTAATGTGTTGCTTATCGATCATGATGATGAACCTGCAACCTATCAAGAGGCTATGTGTGGACCGGACTCCGAGAAGTGGCTTGAGGCCATGAAATCTGAAATGGACTCCATGTATGCAAACCAAGTTTGGACCTTGGTGGAACCACCTGAAGGGGTACGACCCATAGGGTGCCAGTGGGTCTTCAAGAAGAAGACCGACATGGATGGGAATGTACAGACATTCAAGGGCCGGTTGGTGGCTAAAGGTTTCAGGCAAATTCATGGTGTTGACTATGATGAGACCTTTTCCCCTGTAGCCATGGTCAAGTCCATCAGAATTCTACTTGCTATTGCTGCGTATTATGACTACGAGATCTGGCAAATGGATGTCAAAACGGCTTTCCTTAATGGAAACCTCCTTGAGGAAGTGTATATGACACAACCCGAGGGTTTTGTATCTCCAAGTGAATCCACTAAAATATGCAAGTTGAATCGATCCATTTATGGATTGAAACAAGCTTCTCGAAGTTGGAATCTGCATTTTGATGAGAAAATCAATGAGTTTGGTTTCATCAAGAACGAAGATGAGCCCTGTGTTTACAAGAAGATTAGTGGGAGCATTGTTGTCTTCCTGATATTGTATGTAGATGACATACTGTTGATCGGGAACGACATTCCGACCCTGCAAGCTGTTAAGAATAGGCTATGGGACTGCTTTTCTATAAACGACTTGGGTGAAGCGACTTATATACTTGGTATTAAGATCTAAAGAGATAGATCGAAAAAGTTGCTGGGTTTGACCCAGAGTACATACATTGACAAGGTGTTGAAACGGTTCAACATGCTTGAGTCCAAGAAAGGATTCTTACCCATGTCACATGGTGTGAGTCTCTCTAAGGACCAGTGTCCTAAATCTTTGGAAGATAAGGACCGCATGAAGTTGGTTCCATATGCCTCGGCAATTGGATCAATCATGTATGCAATGTTGTGCACTCGACCTAATGTCTCTTATGCTTTAAGCATGACGAGAAGGTATCAGTCTGATCCTGGTGACGGTCACTGGATAGCTGTCAAGAATATCCTAAAGTACTTGAGAAGGACTAAGGATACGTTCTTGGTGTATGGTGGAGAGGAAGAGCTCGTTGTGGTTACACAGATGCTAGCTTCCAAACTGATAAAGACGATTCAAAGTCCCAATCAGGTTTTGTATTTTGCCTTAATGGAGGAGCCGTAAGCTAGAAAAGTTCCAAGCAGGAGACAGTTGCCGATTCTACGACTGAGGCCGAGTATATCGATGCAGCAAATGCGGCGAAGGAGGCTGTATGGATTAGGAAATTCATCGGCGAGCTAGATGTAGTTCCTAGCATTGTTGATCCCATAGTTCTCTACTGTGACAACAATGGTGCAATTGCCCAAGCTAAGGAACCTAGATCTCATCAGCGCTCCAAGCACATACTTCGGCGGTTCCATCTTATTCGAGAGATTGTCGATCAAGGAGATGTGAGCATTTGGAGAGTACCGACTGAAGAAAACATAGCGGATCCACTGACAAAGCCTCTTGCACAAAAGAAGCATTATGGTCATGTTAGATCAATGGGTATAAGATACCTGGATGATCATCTTTAGTGGGAGCCTGGTAAATTGCATGTTTGTTGGTTGTTTATTCATTTGATGAATTGTGATATGTACTATATATTTCATTTTACATTTATGGCAAGTTCTTTTAATATGTCAACTGTTTCTATATGATAGACTAATTAACATAATGAATGCCCTTAGAATGTTTGCTTCCATAGGAATTTAAGTACGTGACTTGAATGTGAGGACCTGTGTTTATATGAAGCTTCATTCTTAAATGGTCCCTGGTCGAGGTATCATCCTAGATATTAGGGCAAGGATGAGACCATAAGACTAGCATGTGCATTGACTGATGACCGGTTCTCACAGGTCATGATATTGTGATATCAAGTCATCGCATGGGTACTTGTTAGGAACAAGTTGTACTGGATAGACCCACCGTGAGACTACTTTGTGGATTGTTATATGAACATGTCACCTGTAGGTCTCAAGTGACAATGGTGTTTGTGGTCCTTTGACCTGAAGTCACTGCATTCATCAGGTGAGCAGAAATGGGATTTGTCCTCCTTTATGACAGGAGTTACATCCATGGGCCCCCTGATGGAATGAGACTGAGAAATGCATGGTGATGCTTGGTTGAGTCAATATATGATATTGAACTCACCATTTTTGTCAGCCTATTCTAGATCAGGAAACTAGAATTGAACAATTATGAGCGTGACACGGTCCATGCCTCTAGTTCTATCTGGATTTAAGGGACAAAGGGACATGACAACACTGATACATTGGTTATGACAGACTTGTTGAGTTATGAACTCTTATTGCTTGGGTATCAATGATGTATTGCTAGATGCCGCTCATTGTTTGTGAGACTTTTGTTGACACTTTGTGATCAAGTGAGAGACTGTTGGAGTTTCTGAGGTGATCTCAAAGCAGTCAATAGTTAATCTTACTGCCAACGCAATATGAGCCTATAAGGTCGCACATAAAAGTGCTTGGAGAAATTGGAGGAAGAATTGAGTTGGCTTGGATTTTTCTCGAGAAGTCATTTTTTTAAGGTTTGGTATTTCTCGAGAAATTATATTCCTGTATTGGGATTTCTCGAGAAATTAATTCCTTGGGATTTCTCGAGATATTAATTTCCAGTGATTTCTCGAGAAATTAAATCTTTAGATTACTCATAAAATCAGGCCAATCCTGCGATACTTAGTTAAACTGTAGCGCGTTCGTCGAACGCAGGTTGCTTCGAGTTCGTCGAACGTAGGCCTCTTGAGTTCATCGAACGCAGGCTGCTTTGAGTTTGTCGAACGCAGGCTGCTTCGAGTTCGTCGAACGCAGGCCTCTTGAGTTCGTCGAACGCAGGCTGCTTCGAGTTTGTCGAACGCAGGTTGCTTCGAGTTCGTCCAACGCAGGCATCTTGAGTTCATCGAACACAGGCTGCTTCGTGTTCGTCGAACGCAGGCCTCTTGAGTTCGTCGAACGCAGGCATTATATAATAGTTCACGCTCTTAGGGTTGGGGACGTGTGAAAAATAGTTTTTCTGCCCCGACCCTTTCGTTTTTGAGAGAGTAGCGGCGGAAGCGTTCCGCTGAGGATTCTTTGTTCTTCCAATAGTTGTCGCCTCCCCTGTCTCGAATCTAGCAATCCGTGGGGACGCTGAGGGCTTTTCTTCTCCGACTCATCTCTTGTTCGACAAGGCATCAAGGTTCTCCAGCGCTTGTGTGGATCTCTGTAGAGGGGCCGATCCATTTCGGTTCTCGCAACTCAAGATTGGTTCTACCAGACTCAGTGAGGAGCACCTTGGTTTGAGTATCGACTCAAATCCCCTTTAGGTATATTTTCTGCATCGTGATGTGGATATTGTTTTATTTCTTGAATCAATAAAATTGCAAGTTCCTTTTAACTCTTTGGGTTTTTCTAGTTAATTATTGCGCTGCGCATATATGATATGCTGTATTATCATTTTTGAAATGGTATTAGAAAACCCAACAGTGGTATCAGAGCTAGGTTGGCAATCCATTGTGTGCAAATCTAGAAATTTAGAAGCGTTCTAAATGTATAGATTTCTTCCTTGAATATTATTTTGATGTAATATAAGTGGTCAGGGCTCTGCCCCTTGGTACCATGCCAGGAACGCATGTGATTGCGTTGTGATTTCATTGTTTCAGAAATTGTGTCTCCTTTGTAGTAACCATCCCTCTAATTGGTTTGTGAAACCAAGCGTCTTAGATTTTGAATCTGACGATTAGAGACGAGCTTGTCTACTGCATAAGTGGAGTTGTTTTGCCTGTGTCAAATGCATGTAAATCTGGAGATTTAGAAGTGTTCTAAATGTTCAGATTTAGCCCTTCTTATCAAAGTGTTGATAATTTTATTTTGTGCGCATTGGGGATGCATTTGGTTTGAAATATTGTATTTCTATTTTGTGAATGTGCACTGTGATATTTCTTATCATTATTATGAACATAAAACATTTACAGCCAAATGCTCTAAAATAGTTAACTTTAGGTTTCTTCCCTTTAAGTAATTCATAAGGAGTCTTTCCCTTAGGTTTGTGTATCAAACTTCTATTCAGAACATAATTTGTTGTGCTAACCGCCTCTGCCCAAAAGGATAGGGGCAAATTGGCATCTGCAAGCAATGTTCTTGCTGATTCAATTAGAGTTATATTTTTCCTTTCAACTACCCCATTTTGTTTAGGAGTTCTAGGAGCTGAGAAATAATGCCTGATACCTTCCATCTCACAGAATTCTTGTATAAGAAGAGACTCAAACTCAGTACCATGATCACTTCTGATCATTGCAACTACAGTAGAGTACTCAATATGTATGCTCTTAAGAAAGTCTGTAAGAACTTTAAAGTTATCTGACTTTTCTCTCAAAAGGAACACCCAAGTGAATCTAGAGAAGTCATCTACAATAACTAGAGTGTAAGACTTCCCCCCTAAACTCTTTGTTGCTATAGGTCCAAAAAGTTCCATATGTAGCAAATATAAGATTCTAGGTGAATCACTTTTAGATAATGATTTAAAGCTATTTTTAGTTTGCTTGCCTAGTTGACATGCCCTACAAAGACCTTCTTTCTTATATGATCCTAAGGGTAAACCTCTAACAAGATTGTCCTTAGATAATTTAGCAATGGTCCTAAGGTTTACATGTCCTAATCTCTTATGCCAAAGTTCACTAGATTTTCTTACATCACTAAATAAACAAACTTCTGAAGTAGATGAATTAAAATTCACTAAATATATATTACCCTGTCTAATACCTGATAAAACAGTAATACCATCAGTAGATTTAATAAGGCAATTCAATTTATTAAATGTTACCTGATATCCTTCATCACATAATTGACTTATGTTGATAAGGTTATTCTTCAGACCTTTTACATAAGCTACCTCTTTGAAGGTTACTTCTCCAACATTGACTTTTCCATAGCCATTGGTCTGTCCACGGTTGGAGTCTCCAAATATGACTTTTGGTCCAAGCTTTGCCTTGAAATTGTTCAGATTTGCCTTGTTCCCTGTCATATGTTTTGAACAGCCACTGTCCAAATACCATTTCTCATTTATTCTTGGACAGTGTGTACCTGCAAAAACAAAAACAAAAAGAACTATTTGTTCCTGACCTAGACTACCTTGGGTCTTTTTGTATTTCCACAAAAATCTGAAATAAAAGTCCTTTCAGGTTGGTCCTTGTAACCTTGGGGATGATATCTCCTTGGAGGTATAATCCATTCAGTGAAAGGATTCTTAGAATGTGAAGAATATGAATCGTTCAGATTTGCTGTATAGTTTCTGTTAAATGAACTGGGATGAGTTCGTCGAGCTCCGTTCGACAAATGACTGATATTTCGTCGAGCACCATTCATATAATTACTATATAGAAAATCTGTTTTCAGAGTTCGTCGAGCTCCATTCGACAAATTTGATGCATTTCGTCGAGCTCCGTTCGACGAATTCTGCTGAATTCTGCTATTCTCGACAGTCTTACTTGAAATATTTTTATTTTCATCTACAACCTCTTTGCTCTTAGCAGAGATGAATTTTATAGGTGTAGATAATATATTCTTCTTAATCAGAGGTGGCTCACTTGATGAAGCACCCAAGCCAAGTTTGCTATTAAGTCTAGCATTTACTGTGCTTGTGATATCCATCAGTTTGATGCTTCTCCCATTTAGGGATTCTTCAAATTTCTTGGCCTCAGAAAGTTTATTCTCAAGGAGAATAGTTTGTTCTCTAGAGGCAGCCAAATATTTCTTAAGATTTACATTTTCTTCACTTAAATTTTTCATTTCAGCTAGCTTATGTCTGAGTAAGATTATTTCTTTCTCATATTTAATTAAGTCTAAGCAAAGAACCTTGAATTCATCTTTGAATTCAACTGAAGTAAAATCAAAGTTAGATATTACCTGATCTGCATCATTTTCAGCTTCAGATTCTGATTCTTCATCTGAATTGCTTGCTAAGGCATTGATAGCCATCATACAGAGACTTCTTTCTTCTTCATTATCTTCATCATCAGAAGAGCTGGATGATGAATCTGATTCAGTTTCACTCCAAGTTTCAACTACAAATCCTCTTCCCTTCTTTTTGTGTTTGTGGGAGGAAGATTTGCTGGAGTTTCTTCTTTCTTCCTTTTCTTTTCTCTTTTCCTTCTTGTTCTTCTTGTTTTGATTTTCTGGACAATCAGGTGCTATGTGTCCTGGTTTCCTGCAACCAAAACATATAATTTCTTTAGAATTGTTTTTGTCATACCTTGGCTTTTCCCTTGATCTGGAGTCCTTCTTTCTGAAGTATTTCTTAGCCATTTTGTAGAATCTCTTGGCTATAAGGCTCATGAACTCCTCATTTTCAGGAGTCTTTCCTTCTTCTTATGTAGCTTTGAAGGCAATGTTCATGTCCTTCTTTGTTGGAGAGGAAGTGCTTACTTGTTCAGCTTCTCTTGTCTTGATGAGTTGCTCATAGGATTTGAGCTTTCCTAGCAGTGTCTCAGTACTAATCTCATTGAGGCTTCTGGCTTCCTTGATAGGCCAGATCCTAGTGTCCCAAGTGCTGGGGAAGCACATTAGGATTTTGTCATTGATCTCAGTTAATGAGATTTCCTTGTCCAATGTTCTGAGTTCACTTATGATTACACTCAATCTAGTGTACATATATGCAACTGATTCTGTTTCTCCTTTCTTGAAGTTCTCATACAGAGAGATCAAGTGAGATCTTCTGTCTTTTCTTTCATCGGCAGAGACTGCAACCATATTGTTGAGAGAGATACATATCTCTCTAGCTGAGGTGTAATCCACCACTTTCTGAAATATGTCATTAGACATTGTTTGAGCCAGAATATTCATGGCTTTTACATCATCACTCCTTTGCTTCTTTTGTGCTTCTGTCCACTCAGGAGCTGGGACAGCATGGTTGTCTGTTGTTGCTTCAGTACTTGTTGATGCTGAGGGAGCAGGAGGTCCTGTCAATATCACATGAAAGATTTCTTCATCAATAGAGCTCATATAAAGCCTAATCCTTGCTTTACACAGTGCAAACTTACTGAGATTGCACATAGGAGGTCTTGTGCTTGAATACTCTTTGTTTTGTGCCATGAGTTTTTAACAGAAAATAAAAACAATAAAAACTCTAAAATAATTTAAGATCTAATTGATCTTTGTGATCCAGGTGTTAGCCTGTAAAGAATCAACCTCCTTCTGATACCAATTGAAAGTGGAGGTTAGATCTTAAGTTACTCTAGAGGGGGGGTGAATAGAGTATTAAAAACTTTTCCTTAGTTTTATTTGCGGAAGAAAAAATAGTGTTATATATATGTGTAAGGAGAGTGAGTAATAAAAACTAAGTAAAGAAAATCTGCACAGCACAACACAGAAAAGAAATCAAACACAGAAGACACAAGGAGCTATAGTAGTTCCTTAATAAATCTGGGTACGTCTACTCTTCTACCACCCTTGGTAGGAATCCACTAGGAATTTTTGATAAGGTGCCCTCACACCAAGGGATTTTTTGATAAGGTGTCCACACACCAATGGGAGTTTGATCAGGTGCTCAAATCACCGATAAGCTTTTGATAAGGTGCTTAAAAACCAAACAAGGATTTTTTGACAAGGTGTCTTGCCACCAGTAGGTTACACTTTTGAAGGGAGTATTAACCCTGTACATGAGAGGTTAGAAAGAGTTTATAGTGTTCTTCTCTGTCAAGATGCTGAGAGAAGACTCTAGTGGATTTGTTGTAAAGCTCCCCCTGTCTGATAGAAGTATTTGACAGATGGTGGAGAATCTTTCTCTTGAAAACACAAATCTTCTGTAGCAGATTGATCTGGAAGAAAAGGTTCTTCAGATTCCTTGTTGCTCTTTTAGAAGACTTGAACTTGCAGCAGATGTCTGAGAGATTGAACTTTGAAGATGTTCTCAGAGAAGTGGAGATTGCTGCTTGAGGAGGAAGAAGAAGACTGAGAATCTTTTTTTGAATGTTCTTCTTTTTCTTTATCTATACTTGTTGTTGTTCTCTCTCTGTATTCTGTAAGAGTATATTTGAATTCTATCGAGAGCTAAGACAATAAAGTCTGTATTTGATATATTCTATTTTTGGAAATAGAATAATCAGCCTTTAATCCTTTCTTGGAATATCAACAAAAACCAAACGACTTTGGCAGGTCCTTTAATTCCTTAGCCGTGTAAAATTCCTTTGCATTAATTGTCAACGGCTATTTCTGTCTTGGAAAAAGGAAAGAAGGAATATATTCAAAGAATATAATATCCTTACTTATCTGATTTTAATACGTCCAAATATATTGATTATATCCGTTAGAGTCGTCGATCTGTGTTCAGAGAATGGATAAATAACCGATCTTTAAGAATTAAATACTCTGGAATCTATATTTGTCGATCTGAGCTTCAGTAAAGAATTTGTCGAGCTCTGGCTGGAATCTGTCGAGCGCTGGCTAAGATCTGTCGAGCGCTGGCTGAGATCTGTCGAGCGCTGGCAGCCATTTGTCGAACGCTGGCAGCCATTTGTCGAACGGAGAGATGACTGAATTTCGTCAACCGCTTCCTTGATATTTCATCGATCGTCGTCCGACGAATGCTGAGCGTCGTTCGACAAATGCTGAGCGTCGTTCAACGAATGTTGAGACTTAATGAAATTTCTAGTTCTAACAACCAAATTTCTTCCAAACTCTTGACCCATAAACTATACATTGGGGTCAACTTGTCCATAGTTAACATATAGTGATCCTAGACCAAATCACAAATAGGGTTGTTCCAACAGACTGCAAAGGGGGAACTTGAAGAGGTTTAAGAACCACAAATAATGAATGAACGTGAATTGGAACCTGAGCAAGAACTACAATATGTTGTAGCTGGAGAACCTGCTCAAGAAACACAAGTCCTACATAGATCTGATAGACCAAGATTTGAGCCTGAGAGATATGGATTTCTCGTGTCTCAAATAGGTAATGTGTTGCTTATCGATCATGATGATGAACCTGCAACCTATCAAGAGGCTCTGTGTGGACCGGACTCCGAGAAGTGGCTTGAGGCCATGAAATCTGAAATGGACTCCATGTATGCAAACCAAGTTTGGACCTTGGTGGAACCACCTGAAGGGGTACGACCCATAGGGTGCAAGTGGGTCTTCAAGAAGAAGACGGACATGTATGGGAATGTACAGACATTTAAAGGCCGGTTGGTGGCTAAAGGTTTCAGGCAAATTCATGGTGTTGACTATGATGAGACCTTTTCCCCTGTAGCCATGGTCAAGTCCATCAGAATTCTACTTGCTATTGCTGCGTATTATGACTACGAGATCTGGCAAATGGATGTCAAAACAGCTTTCCTTAATGGAAACCTCCTTGAGGAAGTGTATATGACACAACCCGAGGGTTTTGTATCTCCAAGTGAATCCATTAAATTATGCAAGTTGAATCGATCCATTTATGGATTGAAACAAGCTTCTCGAAGTTGGAATCTGCGTTTTGATGAGAAAATCAATGAGTTTGGTTTCATCAAGAACGAAGATGAGCCATGTGTTTACAAGAAGATTAGTGGGAGCATTGTTGTCTTCCTGATATTGTATGTAGATGACATACTGTTGATCGGGAACGACATTCCGACCCTGCAAGCTGCTAAGAACAGGCTAGGGGACTGCTTTTCTATGAAGGACTTGGTTGAAGCGACTTATATACTTGGTATTAAGATCTATAGAGATAGATCGAAGAAGTTGTTGGGTTTGACCCAGAGTACATACATTGACAAGGTGTTGAAACGGTTCAACATGCTTGAGTCCAAGAAAGGATTCTTACCCATGTCACATGGTGTGAGTCTCTCTAAGGTCCAGTGTCCTAAATCTTTGGAAGATAAAGAGCGCATGAAGTTGGTTCCATATGCCTTGGCAATTGGATCTATCATGTATGCAATGTTGTGCACTCGACCCGATGTCTCTTATGCTTTGAGCATGACGAGCAGGTATCAGTCTGATCCTGGTGACGGTCACTGGATAGCAGTCAAGAATATCCTAAAGTACTTGAGAAGGACTAAGGATATGTTCTTGGTGTATGGTGGAGAGGAAGAGCTCGTTGTAAGTGGTTACACAGATGCTAGCTTCCAAACTGATAAAGACGATTCAAAGTCCCAATCAGGTATTGTATTGTGCCTTAATGGAGGAGCCGTAAGCTGGAAGAGTTCCAAGCAGAAGACAGTTGCCAATTCTATGACTGAGGCCGAGTATATCGTTGCAGCAAATGCGGCGAAGGAGGCTGTATGGATTAGGAAATTCATCGGCGAGCTAGATGTAGTTCCTAGCATTGTTGATCCCATAGTTCTCTACTGTGGCAACAATGGTGCAATTGCCCAAGCTAAGGAACCTAGATCTCATCAGCGCTCCAAGCACATACTTCGGCGGTTCCATCTTATTCGAGAGATTGTCGATCGAGGAGATGTGAGCATTTGGAGAGTACCGACTGAAGAAAACATAGCGGATCCACTAACAAAGCCTCTTGCACAAAAGAAGCATGATGGTCATGTTAGATCAATGGGTATAAGATACCTGGATGATCATCTTTAGTGGGAGCCTGGTGAATTGCATGTTTCTTGGTTGTTTATTCATTTGATGAATTGTGATATGTACTATATATTTCATTTTACATTTATGGCAAGTTCTTTTAATATGTCAACTGTTTCTATATGATAGACTAATTAACATAATGAATGCCCTTAGAATGTTTGCTTCCATAGGAATTTAAGTACGTGACTTGAATGTGAGGACCTGTGTTTATATGAAGCTTCATTCTTAAATGGTCTCTGGTCGAGGTATCATCCTTGATATTAGGGCAAGGATGAGACCATAAGACTAGCATGTGCATTGATTGATGACCGGTTCTCACAGGTCATGATATTGTGATATCAAGTCATCGCACGGGTACTTGTTAGGAACAAGTTGTACTGGACAGACCCACCGTGAGACTACTTTGTGGATTGTTATATGAACGTGTCACAAGTATGTCTCAAGTGACAATGGTGTTTGTGGTCCTTTGACCTGAAGTCACAGCATTCATCAGGTGAGGAAGAATGTACTTTGATGTCATCTAAAGTCTTCTCTTAAGAAAGGTTGACGATAAGGGTGGTTGTTGGGTATGTTACGAAACATTTGGATGTTTGTGTGTGAGAAGAAATGGGATTTGTCCTCCTTTATGACAGGAGTTACATCCATGGGCCCCCTGATGGAATGAGACTGAGAAATGCATGGTCATGCTTGGTTGAGTCAATATATGATATTGAGCTCACCATTTTTGTCAGCCTATTCTAGATCAGGAAACTAGGATTGAACAATTATGAGGGTGACACGGTCCATGCCTCTAGTTCTATCCGGATGTAAGGGACAAAGGGACATGACAACACTGATACATTGGTCATGACAGGCTTGTTAAGTTATGAACTCTTATTGCTTGGGTAGCAATGATGTATTACTAGATGCCGCTCATTGTTTGTGAGACTTTTGTTGACACTTTGTGATCAAGTGGGAGACAATTAGAGTTTCTGAGGTGATCTCAAAGCAATCAATAGTTAGTCTTACTGCCAACGCAATATGAGCCTATAAGGTCGCACATAAAAGTGCTTGGAGAAATTGGAGGAAGAATTGAGTTGGCTTGGATTTTTCTCGAGAAGTCATTTTTTTAAGGTTTGGTATTTCTCGAGAAATTATATTCCTGTATTGGGATTTCTCGAGAAATTAATTCCTTGGGATTTCTCGAGATATTAATTTCCAGGGATTTCTCGAGAAATTAAATCTTGAGATTTCTCGTGAAATCAGGCCAATCCTGCGCTACTTAGTTGAACTGTAGCGCGTTCGTCGAACGCAGGTTGCTTCGAGTTCGTCGAACGTAGGCCTCTTGAGTTCGTCGAACGCAGGCTACTTCGAGTTTATCGAACGCAGGCTGTTTCGAGTTCGTCGAACGCAGGCCTCTTGAGTTCGTCAAACGCAGGCTACTTCGAGTTCGTCGAACGCAGGTTGCTTCGAGTTCATCGAACGCAGGCATCTTGATTTCGTCGAATGCAGGCTGCTTCGAGTTTATCGAACGCAGGCCTCTTGAGTTCGTCGAATGCAGGCATTATATAATAGTTCACGCTCTTAGGGTTCGGGACGTGTGAAAAACAGTTTTTCTTACCCGACCCTTTCATTTTTTGAGAGTGTAGCGCCGGAAGCGTTCCGCTGGGGCATCTCTGATCTTCTGATAGTTGTCGCCTCCCCTGTCTCGGATCTAGCAATCCGTGGGGACGCTGAGGGCTTTTATTCTCCGACTTATCCCTTGTTCGACAAGGCATCGAGGTTCTCCAGCGCTTGTGTGGATCTCTATATAGGGGGCGATCCATTTCGGTTCTCGCAACTCAAGATTGGTTCTACCAGACTCTGTGTGGAGCACCTTGGTTTGGGTATCGACTCAAATCCCCTTCAGGTATTTTTTCTGCATTGTGATGTGGATACTGTTTTATTTCTTGAATCAATAAAATTGCAAGTTCCTTTTAACTCTTTGGGTTTTTCTAGTTAATTATTCCGCTGCGCATATATGATATGCTGTATTATCATTTTTGAAATGGTATTAGAAAACCCAACAGGTACATGAGAGGAATTACCCGGTCCATAACTTGGAGTTAGCGGTTGTGGTATTCGCTCTTAAGTTATGGAGGCATTACTTATACGGCATAAAGATCGACATCTTTACGGACCACAAAGCCTCAAGTACATGTTGGATCAAAAGAAGTTGAATATGCGACAATGGAGGTGGATGGAGTTCCTTGGGGACTACACCCTTGACATATGTTACACTTCTGGGATGGGAAACGTAGTTGTAGACGCGTTGAGTCATCGGGCTCCCGCACAAGCAAATTGGATTTAGATGCATGATGAGCGTCTACTTCAGCATGCTTGAACTGGGCGGAGGTTCAATACGACCTTGCCGACCGAGTTCGACAAGCTTTGGAGCTAGATGAAAGCATGAAACGTTACAAGGCATAGACTGTGGATGGGTCTAACGCTGAATTCTCTTTCGATGATGGTCTTCTATGGAAGGATGCGAGATTGTGCATCCCAAAAGTTGCCAATTTACGAGAAGAATTGATTTACGAGACTCATTTTACCAAGTACTCGATTCTCCCGTGGAGCATGAAGATGTACATGGATATGAAGAAACTCTTCTAGTGGCCAGGAATGAAGAAAGACATTGCTCTCTACATGTCAAAGTGTTATAATTGCGTGTTAGTGAAGGCTGAATGTCAAAGACCTGGTGGGTTTCTGAAGTCTTTACCGATCCCGGAATAGAAGTTTGACGATATTTCAATGGATTTCATGCACGGATTGCCGAGATCACAATATGGAAACGACGTCGTTTGGGTGATCGTAGATCGTTTAACGAAAGTATCATACATTATTCTGAACTGGAAAGATGACTCCGTAGAAAAGCTAGTAAAATTGTATGTTGATAATAATGTACTATTGCACGGAGTTCCCCGTAGCATCGTGGGCGATCGTGATGGGTGTTTCACATATAATGACTGGAAACTAATCCACCAACTGTTGGGTACCAAGCTAAAGTTTAGCACGACCTTCCACCCGCAAACGGATGGACAGGCCGAAAGGACCAATTGGACGATGGAAGACATGCTCCAGATGTGTACCTTAGATTTCGAAAAGAGATGGGAGGACCATTTATATATGATTGAGTTCGCCTACAACAACAGCTACCAGTCAAGTATTAAAATGGCTCCATTCGAAGCCATTTATGGTAGGAAGAGTCGTACGCCGTTGTCTTGGGCTGAAACGGGACACACAAAGTTGTTAAAGCGCAAAGATGTGGATGAAGCAAATACGTCAATTCGGGCAATACGAGAGCGGTTGCTCATTGCCCAGGATAGGCAGACAAAGTACTACAATGCAAATCACCGGAACGTCGAGTTTGTCGTAGGTGATTGGGTGTACCTGAAGATCAAAATATTTAAGGGAGTATCAAGGATCTGACGCTTGAAAAAGCTGAGTCCAAGGTACGTAGGACCATTTAAGATCTTAGAACGCATTGGTGAAGCTGCCTATTGGCTTGCTCTATCTAAGGAGCTAAGCGGTATGCACGACGTATTCCACATTTTCGTGTTGAGAAAAGTCGTGAAAGAGCCAACTCTTATTGTTGTGGTTGATGAAGTGTCGATTGATCGTGGGCTGGAGACTAAAGTCAAGCCCATACGCATCGAAGACACTGAAGTGAAGCAATTGCGGAACAAAGCCATCTGAATGGTAAAGGCTCGTTGGAACAATTGCGGGAGAGAAGAACTCTCTTGGGAAAGAGATCAAACCATGCTTGCGGAGTACCCCGAGCTATTTCCCTCACGTAGAATTTAAGTTTTTGTACTCTAGTGTTTTCGTAATGGGGCTGAAAAGAAGTACTGCTAGAACACCCAACTTTTCCCAAATGGGGCTGAAAAGAAGTACTGCTAGAATTCGTCGAAAGGACTTGGCTAGTCAAGACGAATTGTACTTTGTCGACGAAGTGTTACCGAAATGTCTCGACGAATCGTTGAATGATATCGATGAATCGTCGAATGGTTTCAGTGTATATCAATGAACACTATGTGTGGTTCAGTCTCAATGATTTGTCGAAGGGTCTCGAGTGGTCTCAACGAATCGTCGTAATAACTCGACGAATTTTGATGTCTCGATGATTTAACGTGATTACCCGATGAATGCAGAAAGGGCGTTGTTTTTACCTATTTCGATTTTGACGGAGCTTGACGTCAAATCCTAAGTCTGAAACGATTCCGATCTTTCTGAAAAATGAATCTGGCGGCTAGGATCATTTAGAAATCCTTTAAAGAAGGCTTGGGAGATAACTTTAGGTTTATTTCTACCTTCATCTTCTCTCTCCAAATGTGAGAAATTTGAGACCAAGCTCCAACTTTAGGAAGAAGAAGAAGGCATCTTCCGCCATTGACGGAGCTCTGAAGCTCCAACTTGCGAGACGTTTCCAGATCTACGGAGAGCAGCCTGGTGCGGCTCTTTCCATCCGATTGAAATCTCTGATTCATGACGCCGAAGAGAGCGGGAAGGGTAACGGTCCTTCCTCCCGGTCTTAGGACGTGTTTGGTCCTTTCATTCCTTTTTTTATGCATATTGAAGTTGTCTCTTTCACTAATTAGTGAAGTGTAGGACTTCTTATAGTTCTTTGGAACTCCGGGTAGATTGTGTCCGTCCCCGGCATATATTGCATGTAGAAATTCGGTAGACGTATGGATTTATGCATTTTGTGTGAAGCCTACCCGTGGCCGTTAGCCCAGATCGGTGATGCTTGATTGTGATGTCCATTTAGGTTAAGCCTAGAATGCATGCTGAAGAATGACTCCGTGAGAAATGGCATCGTATTATGGGACTTGAGATTTAGGTGTCTTTCGGAGAGCCTAACGGAAATTCCAAGATTGGAATGTGGTTGAATGCAAACTGTACAACCCCATATTCGCCAAGTAGGTCCAAGGGGCCCCGGGGGCCAGGTGGCGGGGCAAGGAGCGGAATAAGGAGTCCGAGAGGTCTTTGGGCGAGTGAGGCCCGCACTCGCGGACCACTCGCATAGGCATCAGGACAGATAGGCGAGAGCGCGCAAGATCTCGCCCCTCAAGCGAGCTGAACAAATAGCGAGTGATGGCCTCATAAACCATTCACCCGGTGAACCATGATAGGCAGGGAGCCTGGCGAGTGGCGCCTTCACGGACCACTCGCCCAGAGGGCTTTGAGGGGGAAATTACCTAGATACCCCTTGTGGGTTGCCGATAGCCATTCAGAACAGCGGAGTTAGGCTGTTAGCAGACCAATTTGGGGTGTGATTAGTAAAACCAAAAGGCAGATTTACGCTATTTGCAGTCCAAGAATAGAAAATCTATAAATAGACACTTAAGGGCACCTTGGAGGAGATCAGATCTGTTGAGCTCTGCCTCCAGGCAATTTTCGGAGTTGGCTGCTAGTGCCCTCTAAGGTGCCCGGCTGAGCATTGGTTTGGGAGGGGAAGCTCTCTAAGATCTTCCGGGTGTGTGGCGGGACCTCCTCGCTACAGCCTTGGGTCTGTTCCAGATTTTTCATCCTCGGTCAGGAGAGTTTAGTGAGGGAGGAGTAGGCGCAGGCTACACCCCCTGTGGGTCCGAACTCAGAGACCGGTTGATGATTTCAACATTTTTGGTGCGGTGAGTGTGGACCATAGCCAGTGCAAGAAAATCCCAAGTTGAGCTCGATGACAGGAGATGGAGGAAATGGTTCCGATCCAGGCCACTCGCAGCCACCGGCAGCAATGGAGTGGCTGGAGATGTTCGAGAAGTTCAAGCGAGAGGTCATGCAGACCATGCAGGTAGCTCTCGCCGGAAGAAGCGAATGCGAGACGCCCGTGGTCCCGGTGGTTCCACCCCAACAGATCGGCGAGAACGCTCCGGGCCAGCGTCTTGGGAAGGAGGTCACGGTGGAAGCGAGTGCGTGAGATCTCCCCAGGCGGCAGCTATTCAGTTGCCCGACGAGTGCGGAGGTATGCGAGCTGACTCCACGCGAGAGGACCACTCACCGAGCAGGGGAAGGGAGTCCCTTCTGTGAGTTGATCCTCTCGGCTCCGGTGCCATAGGGGTTCAGAGGGCCAGAGATGTCCTACTATACCGGCAAAGATGACCCAGTCCTACACCTGCAGTGGTTTGAGGACATGGTCTCGATCCTCCTGATGACAGATTCCTTCTAGTGTCGGCTCTTTGCCGCCACTCTGAAGGAGAAGCGAGGGACTGGTTCCACCAGCTCCCTGTGGGTTCCATCTATGCCTTCGAGGACTTGCAGCGTAGCTTCAATTTGTGCTTCTCAATGTCAAAAAAGAGGAAGAAGGATGCGAAGGCACTCTTTAAGATCAAGCAAGGGCCCGGGGAGTCGTTGGCCCATTATGTGGATAGGTTCCAATAAGAGGTCCTGCAAGTCCAACAGGTGTCGGGGTTCACCCTCCATCTAGCTTTTATAGTGGGGCTACGGGAGGGGTTCTTCAAGATGGACCTGAAGTGGAAGGACCCTCTATCCATTGAGGAGCTGATGGAACGGGCAGCGGAGGAGATCGAGGGAGAGGCCGCCAATCCTGAGTTTGCAAAGAGGTTGGCTAGGCTGAGCAAGCCAGAGGTGAGGCACCGGGAGGGAAGAAGAAGGGAAGAACCCAGAGGCCAGGGATTTCGGGGGAAGCAGCAGGATTGGGGGTATCAGGAGCCCCATAACTGGATGGCTTGGAGGCCCCAAGAAGGACCGACGTGAGGTCAGGAAAGAGATCACCAACGAAGGGGGGAGGGGAGGGTCAATCATCCGGGATGGAGACAAGGTCCCAGACCACCTCACTCCCCTCGAGAGCAAGCCATGGCGGTAGGCCAAGGAAGAGGAGGAAGAGGAGGAAGAGGAGGAAGAGGAGGAAGAGGGGGAAGAGGAGGAGGTGGAAGAGGGGGCAGGGTGGAGTTGCCTTACTGTGAATTTCATCAGGAAGAAGGTCACGTGACGGCCACCTGCCTGGAATTTTTGGAGGTGAGGGGGAAAGTCCAGCAGCGGCAGCGGCCTGTGAGGATCGAAGAGGTGCTACCAGGAGATGAAGATGATAGATGCGAAGACAGGACGGATGTGGGAGCCAGGGGAGGGGTCGGAGTAATCCACGTTGGGGTAGGAATAAAAGCGACTCGCAAGAGAAGCTTCCAGGCGATGTTCAGGAGGAGCGTCGCATCGACCTCCGAAACCCCACCCCCTTCGAAGAAGCTCACCTTCTCGGCGGAGGACATGCCAGATTTTGAAGACCCATTCTGCGACGCCTTGGTGATCCAGGCGGCAATCAAAAACTTCACAGTCTCCCAAATCTTGGTCGACAACGGGAGTTTGGTGAATGTTATCTTCAAGAAGGCCTTTGACGCGCTGGAGGTAGAAGCGAAGAGAGTGCAATCCTTATATGGACCCCTGTTTGGGTTCTCAGGGGAGAGGAAAGAAGTTGAGGGAGGAGTCGGCCTCCAGGTGACGATAGGAGGGGTCCCCAGGAATTGCCGGTTCGTCATTGTGGACGCTCCGAGCAGCTACAATACCATATTTGGACGCCCTCTCATCAGCACCTTCCGGTGTGTTCCCTCGTCCTTCCATCAGTGCTTGAAGTTCCGCAGCGGAGGAGTTCAAGTCCGGATCCGGGGGGATGCAAAGGTGGCAAGGCAGTACTATGTGACTGTCGTCAACATTATCTCTTGCATGGCAGAGGCAGAAAAGGTGAATAGGGAGATGAAGGGGACGGAGGGGACATGTGGAGATAGGGGGGAAGAAGAAGGAGAGAGCAGCATCCAAGGAGGGGAGAAGGAAGTGGCTCCGGAGGAGCGTGCCGAGCCGATGGAGGAGGAGGCTTCGGAGGAAGAGAAGACCCTGCTCGAGGGAAGGGAGGAGAAGGGTAGATGGGAAGAGTTGGCCCGTCTTGAGGCGGCTGAAGAAGTGGTCGAGATGGAGGTCACCAGCCAAGGGGGAAGAGTGGAAAAGGTGCGGATCAGCGGGGGTCTTGGCCCGGAGGACAGGAAGAGGATGCTGGAATGCATCCAGATGAACGTATACATCTTTGCATGGAGCGGGGCGGACATGCTAGGGATCGATGCAGACGTGGCTTGCCACCGCCTCAACCTTGAGCAAGGAGCCTGCCCCATCAGGCAGAAGAGGAGGGCCATCATTGACAAGCTGGAGGAGCCTATTCGCGAGGAGGTAGAGAAGCTCCTCAAGGCAGGTTTTGTATCAGAGATCCAGTATCCAGGCTGGGTCTCTAATGTCGTTATGGTAAAAAAAGGCGACGGTCGCTGGCGTATGTGTATTGATTTTTCTTTATTAAATAAGGTCTGCCCTAAGGATTGTTATCTTCTACCTCGAATCGACGCGCTGGTTGACTCCACCGTCGGTTTTTCTGTAATGTCTTTCTTAGATGCTATTTCAGGTTATCATCAAATTAGGATGCACCCCCACCCCCCCCCCCCCGGACGTCAAGGACGTCTCCTTCATCACAAGGAAAGGGTGTTATAGCTATAAGATGATGCCGTTCGGGCTAAAGAACGCAGGTGCGACTTACCAAAGAATGATGGACCGGGTCTTCCAGGAGAAAAGAGAGAGAAACTTGGAGGTTTATGTAGATGGCCTCATGGTCAAGAGTAAGAGTGTGAGCTCTCACCTCCACGACGTTGAGGAGACCTTTGCCGCTTTGCGCAAGTATAAGATGCGGCTAAACGCCCTGAAGTGCGTATTCGGAGCCAGCAAGAGAAAGTTTCTATGACATCTCCTTACCCCAGCGGGGGTAGAGCCAAATCCGGACAAGGTCAAAGCCATAATGGAGTTGAAATCACCGCGAAATGCTAAGGAAGTTCAACGTCTAACTGGGAAGCTCGCGGGGTTGAGTAGGTTTCTCTACCAGGATGGAGAGAAATGCTCCCCCTTCTTCAAGGTGTTGCGAGGTAACCAGAAGTTCGAATGGATGGGGGAATGTGAGGAGGCCTTCCAGGCCCTGAAGAGCCAGCTCACCAAAGCTCCGCTACTCGAAGGTCCTAAGGAGGGAGAAAATCTATCCTTGTATCTAGGGGTCGGGACTGAAGCCATAAGCTCCGTCTTGGTCCGGGAATAGGGCAAGAAGCAGCTGCCCGTTTACTATGTAAGCAGGGTCTTGAAGAAGGCAGAACTCCGATACCCGTTTTTGAAGAAGCTGGTCTTCGCTCTGGTCATCTCGGCCGGGAAGCTCAGGCCGTATTTCCAGGCCCACTCGATCCAAGTTGTGACGGACCATCCCCTTCGCAAAATATTTGAGGGGGTGGAGCACTCGGGAAGGATCGCGAAATGGTCAGTAGAGTTAAGTGAATTCGACATCACTTTTGTCCCCCGATTGTCGATGAAGGCTCAAGCGGCCGCGGATTTCATGGCAGACTACGTAATCGAAATGGAGGAAGATCGAGCTCTTCGTCGCATCCCTTGGAAGCTATTGTTTGATGGGGCGCCAGGCAGGAATTCCGTAGGAGGAGGGGTGGTGTTGGAGATCCCTCATGGGATGAAAATCGAACAAACGCTAGTAATACACTTTCCCATCACCAACAACCAGGCGGAATACGAGGCAGTAATCGCCGGCCTACGTCAGGCTCAGGAGCTGGGGGTTCACGACGTGGAAGTTCTCACGGACTCAATGGTGATAGCCTCGCAAATCAAGGGTGAGTTCGAGGCATGGGAGCCCACACACATGAGATATTTGTCCAAAGTAAGGGGTCTCATCGGCGCGTTCAAGGCCTTCTCCATCAGGAACATACCAAGGGAAGAAAGCGTCCAGGCAGATCGGCTGGCCAAGTCCGGCCCTCGGGCCAGAGGAACCTTGACAGATCTATTTCGCCCTTCGATTGAGGAAGTGGAGCTCGTGGACATAGAACAGCGTCGCTTGTGGAAGGACCCTTTCATGACCTTTCTGGCAACGGGAGAGTTTCCAGAAGAGGTCCCAGATCAAAGACGCTTCCGATATAAGTCCGCCTACTACGTGCTTCATGAAGGGGACTCGTATCAGAAGACCCTCTCTGGACTCTTGGCACGATGCGTCTCAGAGGAAGAAGCCCCGAGGGTCCTGGAGGAGGTTCATTCTGGCGAATGTGGCAGTCACTCGGGGAGCAGGACGTTGGAAGCAAGGATAATGAGGCAAGGATACTTCTGGCCGGCCCTGAGCAGGGATGCAGCGCCATTCACCAAACGATGTCAAAAGTGCCAGTTGTTCGCCTCACTTCAACCTTTGCCAGCTCAGAGGCTAAGGAGCATCACCGCGCGCTGGCCCTTCGCCATATGGGGTATGGATCTGGTAGGACCTTTTCCTCAGGACAGTGGGCAAAGATGATTTCTCTTGGTTATGATCGACTACTTTTCGAAGTGGTTGGAAGTTAAGGCTCTAGCAAAGGTCACCAACTAGGTGGTCCGCAACTTCGTATGGGGAGAGATTATCTATCGACATGGGCTCCCTCAAGCCATAGTCACAGATAACAGTCCGCGGTTCGCCAGCGAGGAGTTCATCAACTTCTGCAGCCAGCTGGGGATAGACCTCAGGTTCGCATCCATCCATCACCCCAGGAGCAACGGGCAGGTGGAGGCAGCAAACAAGGTCATAGTGAACCTGCTCAAGAAAAAGGTGGAGAACTTGAAGGGGAATTGGGTGGAGCAACTCCCCTCAGTCCTATGGGCTCTGAGGACTAATCCCAACACCGCCACTGGTGAGACCCCCTTCAAGCTCTCTCATGGTTGTGAGGTCGTCATTCCCGTGGAATTTGATGTCAAGACACCGCGGGTAAGGGCCGTCTCATAGGGGGATGAAGAATGGAGAATAGGAAACGAGGAGGAGCTGCGGCTCTCCTTGGACCTGATCGAGGAAGTTCGAGATCTCACCGCCATTCGTCAAGAAGAAGTCAAGCGGTGGATGGCCAAATACTTCGACAAGCATGTCAGGATCAAACAATTCGAGAAAGGTGACCTCGTGTTGAAAAAGGTCGACGCGGCCAGAAGGTCAGCCGCAGTGGGGAAACTCCATCCAAGTTGGGAAGGCCCTTATATCATAGAAGCGGCATTGAAATCAGGGGGGTACCGCCTCCAAAATATGGAGGGCGAGTCCCTCAATCACACGTGGAGTGATGATGACTTAAAGTGTTTTTATCTCTAAGTCCATGTAATAAGAATACTTTGCTTTACAACCTAACTTTTATATAAGTGTGCGGTGTGATGGCTTGCGTGATGATGGTAAAAGTTCCAAAGGTTGGCCCCGAGCAGACCCGCTGTCCAGGCTCTCACCTAGATGACAGGGCCGAAGGCTCACTCGGAGGCAGGTTCCAAAATTTCCAAAGGTTGTCCCCGAGCAGACCCGCTGTCCAGGCTCTCACCTAGCTGGCAGGGTCGAAGGCTCACTCGGTGGCAGGTTCCAAAAGTTCCAAAGGTTGGCCCCGAGCAGACCCGCTGTCCAGGCTCTCATCTAGCTGGCAGGGCCGAAGGCTCACTCGGAGGCAGGTTCCAAAAGTTCCAAAGTTTGGCCCCGAGCAGACCCGATGTCCAGGCTCTCACCTAGCTGGCAGGGCCAAAGGCTAACTCGGTGGCAGGTTCCAAAAGTTCCAAAGGTTGTCCCCGAGCAGACCCGCTGTCCAGGCTCTCACCTAGCTGGCAGGGGGGAAGGCTCACTCTGCGGCAGGTTCCAAAAGTTCCAAATCTTGGCCCCGAGCAGACTCGATGTACATGCTCTCACCTAGCTGGCAGGGCCGAAGGCTCACTCGGAGGCAGGTTCCAAATGTTCCAAAGGTTGGCCCCGAGCAGATCCGCTGTCCAGGCTCTCACCTAACTGGCAGGGCCGAAGGCTCACTCTGTGGCAGGTTCCAAAAGTTCCAAAGGTTGGCCCCGAGCAGACCCGTTGTCCAGGCTCTCACCTAGCTGGCAGGGCTGAAGCCTTACTCGGAGGAAGGTTCCAAAAGTTCCAAAGGTTGGCCCCGAGCAGACCCACTGTCCAGGCTATCACCTAGCTGGCAGGGCCGAAGGCTCACTCGGTGGCAGGTTCCAAAAGTTCCAAAAGTTGGCCCCGAGCAGACCCGCTGTCCAGGCTCTCACCTAGCTGGCAGGGCCGAAGGCTCACTCGGTGGCAGATTTCAAAAGTTCCAAAGGTTGGCCCCGAGCAGACCCGCTGTCCAGGCTCTCATCTAGCTGGCAGGGCTGAAGGCTCACTCGGAGGCAGGTTCCAAAAAATTCCAAAGGTTGGCCCCGAGCAGACCCGCTGTCCAGGCTCTCAGCTAGCTGGAAGGGCCAAAGGCCAACTCAGTGGCAGGTTCCAAAGGCTCGAAGGTTAGCCCAGGGAAAGGAAAGGTTATAAATGAAGGACCTAAGGAAGAAGATTATCACAGGGAACAACCCTATTACTGATTTGGGCTAGGACCACTATCTGTTGACTAAGACTAAGTTGACCCCATTGTATAGCCTAAGGGGTCAAGATTTTAGGCTGTTGAGTTAGCTAGAACCTAAGGAAAAGCTAAGGTTCTGCGTTCGACGAAATCCTATCTGCGTTCAATGAACGACATGCTCCAGTTTGACGATCTTGCCCAGTCTCAGCGGTCGACGAACCTGCTCTGTCTCGGCGGTCGACGAACCTTCTCTGTCTCGGCGGTCGACGAACCTGCTCTGTCTCGGCGATCGACGAACCTGCTCTGTCTCTGCGTTCAATGAATGACATGCTCCAGTTCGACGAACCTGCTCTGTCTCTGTGTTCGACGAACGACATGCTCCAGTTCGACGATCTTGCCCAGTCTCAGCGGTCGACGAACCTGCTTTGTCTCGGCGGTCGACGAACCTGCTCTGTCTTGGTGATCGATGAACCTACTCTGTCTCTGCGTTCGACGAACGACATGCTCCAGTTCGACGAACCTGCTCTATCTCATCGGTCGACGAATTTGCCAAATCTCAGCGGTCGGCGAAATTCATTCATAGCTCGATGAAGTCAATTCTTCCTGCCCAATTTAGCAGCTTATTATTGAGTTCGGCGAATTCCATTCTGCGTTCGACAAATCAGCAACAGATGCTCAAATCGATGAAATCCAACATAATGTTCGACGAACTCAGCCCTCGAAGGCTAAGCCTTGGTACAAAAGTGGTGAATGATGTCCATCACTTGGGTTACCCGCCCGCGGATGGGGTTACACAGGAAAGGCATTCGCCAGGCGAATGCACGATGAAATGCTAGCAGTCCCAAGGGACGCGGGAAGCATGCGAGACGAAGCGGGTCCACGCCGCAGTTTTGCTCCCGGCAGAGATCAATGAAATCGTCCAAGTCTCTAAAGGTCATATGCGAGTGCGAAAAGGGTTACGTCTGTGGGGCGCGCCTGCGTGGCGGAATCGTCTCAGTTGCGACCTGAGGATAGGGGCCATCGACACCCAAGCAGGCAAGAGACGCGAGTGCGAGCACGATGGCTTGAAAAACACGCGAAGGGGAATGTGAGTGGGTGAACTGTCGGATGACATTAACGAGAAGTGCAGAAAAAGAAATGCGCAATGGTAAATAAGATCACGAATGACAACAAAAGTATTACTTTCTATTTCGTCATCAAATTACAAGAGGCTCTCGCCTTATATCAAAAGAAAAAAGAAATCTTCAAGAGTCATCGGCCTCATCCTCGGAGTACCCGCTGCTCGGAGATGAGAGGCCTTCATGATCTCGCTTGTCGCCAGCTTCATCCGTGACGTCGATCGGGGCAAAGAGCTCTGGGAGTACATGACGGGCTAGGATCCTCTCGCCTTCTTCCTTCAGGAGGCCGGCCCTGCGCAGCACATCCAGCGCATACTCTGCTGCTCCCTGGGCCGTTCTCTGCATCAACCCTTCGAACTCGGTGTTGGAGTAAAGATGCTGAGTTTCCCTCTCTGTGAGAGGTGGCCGAGCGGCAGCATCTCGCAACCCTCGGTTCTCGGCCTCCAGCGCCATATTTCGCTCCTCGAGGATGCAAGACCGAACGAGCAAGGTGTCATAGTTGGCTATGTCCTACAAAAGAAATGAAGATTAACGCACAAGCAAGAAAGAAAGGGAAGCGAGAGCTCGAATCGCGGGAGGAGGAAAGGGATACCTCTCGGCTCAGGCGGCTGGCGAGAAGGGCCTTAGTAGCGGCCAGTTGTTGCTTCGCGGTCACGGCCTCCGCGGCTGCGATAGAACGAGTCTTCTCAACCTCAATAATGTTACGCGCGAGCGTCATCCCCCGGTGAGAGGACATGTGGGTCATCTCATGGGCCCGCATCATAGCTCTCGCAGTCTCGTGTGCGAGATTCTGTGTCTACTCGGTGTCGAAGGAAGAAGCGCCCTCGCGGCTGTAAAAGCGCGTACGAGAGGCCGTAAGCATGACCGCTAATGGTTTCCTTCTCCTTCCAGGATGAAGGAAGAGTGGAAATGGAGACCCGGTTGGCCTGCCGGTCCCAGTGAACAAGGGGCTCGCCGGTGAGATCGGCGTATTTCTCGTCGAGAGGAAAGATTCGGTGGCCTCTCGGCACCGGCCCCGAAAGGTCGCCGTTGGCACAGCGACGGGGTGGACGGCCAAGACTCTAGCCGCAGGAGCACTCGAGCCTGGGACATTCTCCATGGTCGCTTTGCCCTTATCAGTAGCGGAGGGTTTCGCTCGCTTGGCGGAAGGGCTCAAAACCGAGTCGGGCCTCCGCTTTTGCTTCGGCTTTTGCCAACTGGACTTCATGGGAGGTGGGTTCTCGCGGCATGTCGTGGTAGCAGAATGCGCGCGGGCGAGGGCATCAGCATGAGGGACCCATACATTCGCATTCGTCGGATGGAGGGGGAGGCTCTGAAGCCCTGTATTCAAAAGTTCAGTTAAAATGGGCGGAAGCAAATGTAGAAGGAGCGAGAGCTCAGATCAAAGTAGTTCAGCTCACCTTCTCCCGGCGGGACCATCGGCAGCGAGCTGACATGCTTTCGCAAGTGCACGATGTCCATGTCGTGCTTCAAGAAGAAGGCGCGGAGCTTAGCCTCGAACCCTCCCAGCGTTGTAGGCCGGAAGGTCGACTCGTCCTCTTGCACAGGTGCGAGTGGCACGTTGCCGAACTTCCCCGTGACAAAGATAAACCGCCGAACCCAGCCATGGTTCTTATTGGCAGTACCGATAACGTTGAGGGGGCTCTACCCAGAGAAGAACGCCACTCCGCGAGTGGCCCTGAAGGTGAAGAGCTTCCGGAAGACCAGGAGCGAGAACTCAATCCCCTCCTCGCGCAGGTAGCAGGCGAATGCTACCAGCATGGCGATGGAGTTGGGATTGAGCTGCGCGGGAACCACCCCGAAGTAGCGCAGGGTCAGGCGCACCTCTGGCCACAGCGGGAGGTGGAGCCCTACCTAAAAGTGTTCGAGGGGGATTGCGAGTGTGTCAGGCGAGAACTGATTAATGCGATCCCGACTCCCAGGGAGGCCCCCGATGAAACCCAGCGGGACGAAATCCACGATAGCCTGATTGAAATCCGCCTCCGAGAGGTCGCAGGTGTCGAAGTCTCGGTTGGAGAAGACCTGGGCGCAGTTAGCCCTACCATCGGCTTCTTTCGGCATCGTGGAGGAACGAAGTGATCTCGCGAGAGCAAAAAAGTAGAGAGAAGGGCGAGTGATTTCGCGAGACCAAAAGAGTAGAGAGAGATGAAAGCGTAGTAATGACGGTGGTTGGGTGAACTATTTATAGAAAAAATGTGAAAAATGACCGAAATCATTTGCACGCGGGGTGCGGATAGCCCCCGCGACTTCTTAACGCCTCGGGATTAGAACCACCCACCTGAACCCGACTGCGAGCGAAAGGAGAAAGCATTATGCGAGACCTTCCCTGCAAAATTTGAATCAAAGGGCACGAGAGCGAAAATAATCGCGAGACAGCATTCTGAAAAATAAGCAAAAAGCGAAGACATACGTATAAATGCGCAAGCAATAGTTCGCAAGACATAAAGGGTCTTGCCTCAGTCCGATATGAAAAGGAAATAGAAAGACGGAAATAGCAGGGAGACGGGAGAGTGCAGGGAGCGAGAGCTGGTAGGCTTAGTACTGATCCCACCGCCATCGGCCCCGGCCTCGCCTCCCCGTCCTTAGAGGCACTCTTGGGTAGTGAAATGCGCTGACTGCTGTTAGCTCTTGGCTGATCAAGCGCATTTGATCCCTAGCCTGCGCAATGTGCCTCCCAGGCGAGGTCTCCTCGCACCCGCCCCCCTGGCGCTCTATCTCCCCGACCAGGTGCCCGTAGTCTCGCTCGAGGGCGCTAATCCGATGCTTGAAGGCCGCCCGGTGGTCCTCCGTCAGGTTGGCTTGATCTCACTCCATCCAGATCAGCTTACCGAGAAGCTCTGTCATCCGTTCTTTCATAGTGCAAGTATCCTCATGGTCGCCAAGGAATTCAGAGATGTCGCTGTGGGAGGGGGTAGGCGAGATCAACCCCTCCTCCTCTAAGGGGTCGGTGATCGAGATCTGGTGAAAGCCTGCAAAAGCAGAGATTAGACCTCTCTCAGGTATAAGCCGCGAGTTATACAGAACAAGACAACCGACCCGGTACGTATTCTTCAACGGGAGACTGGAGAGAGGTGTTGGGATGCCCTGCGAATGGTTGGCTTGGGAGGTGGAGAGATTTCCCTTTTCTGGGGCGGTACGTCTGATCGGCCGCGGCGGAAGTGAAGGTCGGGTCTGCAGTAGGAGAATCGGTCCCGGGACTGTTCCTCGCCGGACGTTCCTACTCCGGAGGGGGGAAGACTCTTAGTGGCGTCCGTAACAGTAGAAGTACGGGAAGGAGGAGGCAAACCCGTGGTCCCGAAGGTCCCAAAGGTAGGGGCTGCTAAAGGCTATGTTAGACGAGTTGCGAGAAGAGAAAAAAGCAAGCAAGGGCGTAGCAGCATGCTCACCAAGCGAGGACAGGGCTCTGCCAGAAGTGCCGAGAAGGGTGGGCTCCTGGGTCGAAGGGACGTTCCCAAGAGCAGGAGGAGGAATGGCAACACTCGCCAGATCGAGCCCAGGGCCACCCTCAGTCGTCGTCAGATCCTGCGAATGGTAAGATAAGCGGAGGTCAGTCGCATCATCATATTAAGCCTCAAAAGCGAGATGTATTCCGTTATCTCGTTGGTGTTGATAGGAGGAATGTCAGAGAAGGGGGAGTTTCAGATGCAAACTCCCTCTCCCCCCGGTCTCGCCGGACCATCTTGGCCTTCTTCAGCCTGTAGGGCTTAGAGGGGTCTTGTTGAAACCAAGAATTGAGAACAAGACTTAGTCTCTGTGGAGTTCGGGCCCTCAACAAGTTGAGGGGTGACCAACACTTACTCCCCCCAAGGGAGAGCTCTAGGCTAAGGGGCTAAGGAACTAGGAACAAGGCCAAGGGCTTAGCGAGGAGGTCCCACCACACACCCGGAAGATCTTAGAGCGCTTCCCCTCCCAAGCCAATACTAAGTTTGGGCACCCTTTGGATGCTCTCCTCACCCACTAGAGAGATTTGGGGAGAGAGATAGCCAAAAGAGAGATCTAGAGAGAAGTCCCTCCAAATGGTGCCCCGTTGGTCCTATTTATAGGATTTTGAACTTGGTCTGCAAATAACCACAATCTGGCCTACGAGATTACCAAAATACCCCACCCCCCCCCCCCCGATTTGGCCTGCGAATAGCCAAATCCAGCTGTTCCGAGGCGCTAAACACAGACCACCCCCTCTCTTCGGGGATGGGGCGAGGCGAGCTGGAAGGGTGCCTCCCTCCTGTGCTCGCCCCCTTTTGCTAAGGAGCGGGGGAGAGAGGAGCTCGCCCCCCCCCCCCCCCCCCCCCCCTTGATGGGAGCGGGGCGAGAGGAGCTCGCCCCCTCTTCTTGGGAGCGGGGGCGAGAGGAGCTCGCCCCCCTTGCTGGGAGCGGGGCGAGAGGAGCTCGCCCCCTCCTGCTGGGAGCGGGGTGAGAGGAGCTCGCCCCCTCCTTGGGAGCAGGGGCGAGAGGAGCTCGCCCCCCTTGCTGGGAGCAGGGCGAGAGGAGCTCGCCCTCTTGATGGGAGCGGGGCGAGAGGAGCTCGCCCCCTCCTGCTGGGAGCGGGGGCGAGAGGAGCTCGCCCCCTCCTGCTGGGAGCAGGGCGAGAGGAGCTTGCCCCCTCCTGCTGGGAGCGGGGGCGAGAGGAACTCGCCCCCTCCTTGCTGGGAGCGAGGCGAGAGGAGCTCGCCCCCTCCTTGCTGGGAGCGGGGTGAGAGGAGCTCGCCCCCTCCTTGGGAGCAGGGGCGAGAGGAGCTCGCCCCCTTTGCTGGGAGCGGGGCGAGAGGAGCTCGCCCACTCCTTGCTGGGAGCGGGGCGAGAGGAGCTCGCCCCCTCCTTTCTGGGAGCGGGAGCGAGAGGAGCTCGCCCCCTCCTTGCTGGGAGCGGGGCGAGAGAAGCTCGCCCCCTCCTGCTGGGAACGGGGCGAGAGGAGCTCGCCCCCTCCTTGGGAGCGGGGGCGAGAGGAGCTCGCCCCCCTTACTAGGAGCGGGGCGAGAGGAGCTCTCCCCCTCCTTGGGAGCGGGGGCTAGAGGAGCTCGCCCCCCTTGCTGGGAGCGGGGCGAGAGGAGCTCGCCCCCTCCTTGGGAGCGGGGCGAGAGGAGCTCGTCCCCCCTCTTGCTCGCCTCCTACACGAGCCGGGCGAGTGGGAGGTCTCTACCTCCACCGCCCCCCTCCTCTCTCCCTGCCCTGGAACTTGCTGGAAAACGGTGTCAAAAATACCTCATGGGTCCCGGGGGCCCACTCGGTGAATACAGGGTTGTACACAATCCCCGCTCTTTTCGAGCGAGGTACACACTTGGATAGAAAAGTCCAACTCTGCACATTCGGCGAGTGGCGCCAAAAGAAATTGGGAAGACTCCACTTCATCCTGGTGAAAATTTACTAAGGATTTCCTGGGGGGGCCACCCTGCCGACTGGTGATAGCCCGGCTAGCGGGGCCATGTTGGGGAAAAACACTTAACCTCCCTAGGAGGTCAACCTGCCCTGTCGGCTAGAGAGAGCCCGGTCAGTGAAACCGTCCGAGGGGAAAAGAACATAGCCTCCCTGGGAGGTCAACCTACCCTGCCGGCTAGTGAGAGCCCGGTCAGCGGAACCGTCTGAGGGGAAAAGAACATAGCCTCCCTGGGAGGTCAACCCGCCCTACCGTCTAGTGAGAGCCCGGTCAGCGGAACCGTCCGAGGGGAAAAGAACATAGCCTCCCTGGGAGGTCAACCTGCCCTGCAGGCTAATAAGAGCCCGGTCAGCGGAACCGTCTGAGGGGAAAAGAACATAGCCTCCCTGGGAGGTCAACCTGCCCTGTCGGCTAATGAGAGCCCGGTCAGCGGAACCATCCGAGGGGAAAAGAACATAGCCTCCCTGGGAGGTCAACCTGCCCTGCCGGCTAGTGAGAGCCCGGTTAGCAGAATCGTCCGAGGGGAAAAGAACATAGCCTCCCTAGGAGGTCAACCTGCCCTGCCAGCTAGTGAGAGCGTGGTCAGTGGAACCGTCCGAGGGGAAAAGAACATAGCCTCCCTGGGAGGTCAACCTGCCCTGCCGGCTAGTGAGAGCCCAGTCAGCGGAACCGTCCGAGGGGAAAATAACATAGCCTCCCTGGGAGGTCAACCTGCCCTGCCGGCTTGTGAGAGCCCGGTCAGCGGAACCGTCCGAGGGGAACAGAACATAGCCTCCCTAGGAGGTCAACCTGCCCTGCCGGCTAGTAAGAGCCCGGTCAGTGGAACCATCCGAGGGGAAAAGAACATAACCTCCCTGGGAGGTCAACCTGCCCTACCGGCTAGTGAGAGCCCGGTCAGCGGAACCGTCCGGAGGGAAAAGAACATAGCCTCCCTAGGAGGTCAACCTGCCCTGCCGTGTAGTGAGAGCCCGGTCAGCGGAACCGTCCGAGGGGAAAAGAACTTAAAAGAACTTTTATTACATTAGTCATCCGGTTAAATGCAAGAAAAACTAAGTAAGGAAATAAACTATCATACTACATGGATTTAAAGAAAAAGCTAAGCACGGAGACCGGGACTTGGACTTCTACTCCCAGGCATGGTCCTCCTTGACCTCCTCTGGTTGCTGACATTGCGACTTTGGACGCCTTGCCTCCCTCATTTCCAAGAACTTAGGGCAGGTGGATGTCGTGTGATCCTCCTCATCGTGGAAGTCACAGTAAGGTAACTCCGCCCAGACTCTTCTTCTTCCTCCCCTACGATTTCTTCTTCTTCTATAGCATATCGCCATGGTTTGCTGAGGTGGTGGAGAGTGTGCCTTCGGTCCCTGCCTCCACCCTGGGAGGTCAGGTCCCTCTCCCTGTAGGTTTTCCTCCTCTTGGTCGAACCTCCCCTTGGGAGCCTCTACCCTCCTCCCTTGTTGCCTCGCCTCTGGCTCACCCAGCTTGACCAACCTTCTTGCGAACTCTGGGTTGGCCTCCTCACTCTCAACTTCTTCCGCCACCCTTTCCATCAACTCCTCAAAATAAGAAGGAGCTCTCCTCTTGAGGTCCATCATGAAGAATCCCCCCTGCAGCCCCACGATGAAAGCGAGCTGGAGGGTGTAGCCTAACACCTCTTGGGTGAGTAGAACCTCCTCCTAGAACCGGTCAACATAGTGAGCCAGTGACTCCCCTGGCTCTTGCTTGATCATGAAAAGTGCTTCGGCATCTTTCTTCCTCTTCCTTGACGTCGAGAAGCGTAGCAGGAAACCCCTACGCAAGTCTTCGAAGGCATAGATGGATCCCGCAGGGAGCTGGTGGAACCAATCCCTATCCTTCTCCTTCAGAGTTGTCGCGAAGAGTCGGCACTTGAAAGCGTCCGACATGGGCCTGATGGATGCCATGTCCTCAAACCACTGTAGTTGCAGGACAGGGTCATCCTTGCCGGGGTAGTGAGACATCTCCAGCCCTCCGGACCCCTCTATAACCGGGGCCAAGAGGATCAGCTTACACAAAGGACTTCCTATGCTCGCCCAACTTTGGGGCTGGGCGAGTGGGGGCCTGGCGCCTCCCCACTAACCTCCTTGGGGCTGGGCGAGTGGGGGCCTGGCGCCTCCCCACTCGCCCACTTGGGGCTGGGCGAGTGGGGGTCTGGGACCTTATAACACCCCAAAACTTCCTGTGATGCGAGCAGCCAAATTTTAAAAGTTTAGCCAAATTCGTCGAAGGGAATTAGATGAATTCGTCGAACGAGATAAGGCTTTCGACGAATTTGTCGAACGCTATACACTTTCGATGAATTCGTCGAACAGAAATAAGGCTTCCGACGAATTCGTCGAACACAGGCAGCCGTTCGTCGAACGCGGTCAGCCGTTCGTCGAACGCAGGTTTATCAGCCGTTCGTCGAATGTAGGCATCCGTTTGTCGAATGCAGGCAGCCGTTCGTCGAACGCAGTCAGCCTTTCGTCGAACGCAGGTTTATTAGCCGTTCGCCTAACGCAGCATTTCAGTCGTTCGCCGAACGCAGTTTTTTTAGCCATTCGTCGAACGCAAGTTTATAGTTGTTCGTCGAACGCAGCTTTATAGCATTCGTCGAATGAAGCTTTATTTCCATTCATCGAACGCAGTCTTAAAGCTGTTCGTCGAACGCAGTTACAGTACGACGATTTGCGAATTAACAGACCCGTGACTTCTTGATCATTGCCGTCAAATCCAGGGCTTTAAATCCAAGGGCTGGAATTTACTTCTGGGTTATCTTAGGGTTTGTCCAGAGGGGTATATATATCCTTTTTATCTTGTAATCTTTATCTTCTTCAAGCGTGAAAAAGACGGAAGCCGAGGAAGAACAACGACAGCGAGGAAGAAGATCTAGGCTTCTTCTGCCATTGCCGGAACTTCGGAGCTCTGAATCGTGTGCCGTTTTCAGATCTGGAAAGAGCGGCCCGTTGCGGTTCTTTGTATCCGAGTGAAATCTCAGATCTATGGCGAAGAAGAAAGCTCCAAGGGTAACGATCCTTCCTCCCGGTCTTAGGATGTGTTTTGTCCTCTCATTCCTTTTTCTATGCTTGCATGAGGAATCCCTTTCACCAAATGGGTGAAGTGTAGGATTTCCTCTAGTTCTTCGGAACTCCGGGTCGATTGTGTCCGTCCCCGGCATATTGCATTTAGAAATCCGGTAGTCGTGCGGATTTAGGCATTTTGTGTGAAGCCTATTCGTGGCCGTGAGCCCGGATCGATGGTGCTTGGATTGCGACGTTGCATTTAGGTTAAGCCTAGAATGCGTGCCAGAGAATGTCTCCGTGGGATCTTCTATTATGTTGCGGGACTTGAGTTTTAGGTGCCTTTTGAGAGCCTAACAGAAGCCCCTTGCTTGGGTGGTTGAATGCACACCTTCACCACTAGATTTGAAGAGGAGTGGTCTTGTACCTCCTTCTTGGTTGTTATTTGCGAAGTCTAAGTCCGCGTGAAAGGATTGGATGTGTAGCTTAATTATGTGGGCACTTGATGTGCTAAACCCTTACGGGCCGAGGTGAAGCCGTACCTGCGTCGTGCGATAGATCGCGATGGTTAGAGCACGGGCAAAGCTGAACCGAACCCGTTTCCATGCAGATCGGTGAGAGGTCCCTACCTCATGTAAGCTGTATGATCATGGGAGAGGTCGTGGAAGGTGTCTTACCTAGACCGACCGAAAGCTCTTTTTCCCCACCTAAGGCTATATCCTTAGGGTGGAGCGTTTGTGATGAATTGATGTTATGTTAAACTCATGCGGTTGCTTAGGCAGTTGTGGGGAACCTTCGGGTGAACCCAACCAACATCATGTGCATACCTAGGTTCCCTTTTACTTGATGCTCAACCTAGAAGATTGATTGTGCTTGGAACCCCACCTTATGTAGTGTTGTTTGCACTTTCTTTATATTATTACATGTTGCATGTACGGCTTGCTTGCAGGTTAGCGGTGACACGCCCCTGAGCCGGCTAGATGGCCGGGGGGTGGGATCGTTATGCGGTTTGTGGTTAGCTCATAGCTGACCCTCGTTTACCTCTTATTGGATGTTGGTTGCAGGTGCAGGTGAGCCTAGTGGGAAATAGCGGGCGGTGGCCCTTTTGCTGTGTTGGCCCTCAAAGGCCAGCCTCTTTTCTGCTTTTCATGTATTGTCGGCCTGCGTGCCGATGTATGTTTTGGAGTTTCTATGCATTTGACACATGTAAGACCTTAAGGCCGTAACTCTATTTGTTTCATTCCTGGGATAATGGATAATTCTAAATGATGTTTAATCCAAATGCTTCCGCTTACGTTTTTTATACTCTCGTGTAGTTGTTGTTCTTTTCTGATTATCACCTTATAATGCCTAGCTAGTGTGTATAGTATGGCGTGGGGTCCCGGCCGGACCTACTATTATATTATTTGTACTGACAGGGTGTTACAATTTGGTATCGGACTTAGGGCGTTGATCCGTAGTTTAGTGAATTCGGGACGAATTCCTTTTAAGGGGTGGTGTGCACGGGTTGTGCATTCACCTAAAACGACAAAAAAACTAAAAAGAATGTCCACTTAGGAATGGAAAAACATACTTGTTTGCGGAACCTGAGCATTCCATGATTGTTGTTTGCTATGTTTTCGGTCACTAAATTGTGTATTGCACAATTATAGGTGACTAGGAGTGGTGCGGGGCAATCTAGGCCCCATAACACCGCTGAAAGTAGTGCGTTGGCTGAGGTGCCATTGACCACTCCTTCGGCTGAGATGATCAGATTAGTCGCAGAAGCTGTCTTTGCAATGATCAACACTCAACCTCAAAGGCTTGCACAGCCTGCTACGCCTACTCCGGATGTGGCCCCGGTGGGAGCTGCCGCAGTGGAACCTGCAGTGGAACCGAGGGTGGAGATCCCTATACCAATGGCTGCAGTGGAACCTGCGGTGGATCCAAGGGTGGAACGTCGAGTAGAGCGAGTAGCTATTGCGCGAGCGCGTGATCAACAACTTCAGCACTTTCTAAGCTTCCATCCTCCAACCTTTTCGGGGACCGGATCCCCAACGGAGGCAGAGGACTGGTTGTCAACAATTAGAAAAACTCTAAAGGCGACAGCGACGAAAGAAGCCATGATGGTCACCCTAGCCACCTTCCTCCTTAACGGAGAAGTAGCGCTATGGTGGGATGAGCAAGAAGTGCATAAGTTTGGTGGTAGAGATATTACCGAGATCACTTTGGCGGAGTTCTCAAAGTCGTTCCTCCAGAGGTATATTCCCTCTGCCCAACACATCGCATTGCAGAACCAGTTCTTGAAGTTAACTCAAGGCGATAGCTCGGTGGACGAGTACTTGCACGAGTTCACTAGACTGGGCTGCTATGCGGGGTCTTTGGTGGAAGATGAGGAAACGAAGACGAACAAGTTTTTTGAAGGTCTTCGAGATGAGTTGAGGCTGCTCCTTGCAGGCCCAATGATGTTTGGCTTCCATGTGATGGTGCAAAGCGCCAGATCTCTGGAGTTGGACATGAAGAAAGTGCAAGCAAAAGGCATTGCAAAGAAGCCTGAACCCCATGCGCCTACCTCTCAGTCCAAATCTGAGTTCAGGAGGAACAAAAGAAAGTTCAAGTCTGCAGAACCAACTCGCTCAAATGTGTCAGGAGCTACGACTGCACGTGGTCCTAAGACATGTTTCACTTGTGGAAAGGTATGACACAAGGCACGTGTGTGCCGAAGTGGTCTCCCGAGGCCAGAGAACCGAGCGATGGACTATGCTCTTGCTGCGGGTCATGCGGAAAAGGGCAAAGCTGCGGAGTCTTCTGTTTCCTAGCATATTCTGACCCAACCGAGAGTTTACTCGCTTGGCCAGCAAGAAGCCAAACGACAAACTGATGTCGTCACAGGTACGGATTAGAAGTTAGCTTTTACAGCTATTTATGATTGATATTGTTGTGCGACTTTATGTTTGATTTGTGTGCAATTAGGTTTCGTCCTAATTTTCAATTGTCCGGCGAGAGCTCTATTTGATACGGGTGCATCACACTCTTTTCTGTCTGAGGACTTCGTGGTGCGAATCAGAGTGTCGTCTACCTTAGTAGAGGATAGATTGGAAGTAGTGCTACCCAATGGATCTCGCATGGGTGCGGATAGGAAGAGTCGTGTGAAGGTGCGGATTGAAAATCAAGACTTTGACTTGGAAGCATCGTTATTGCCGTTAGCTGAATTTGACGTAATCTTCGACATGGACTGGCTCTCGGAGCAGCGAGCATGCATCGATTGCAATTCAAAGGAGATCACTCTGAGAAAGAACACCGGGGACGAAACCACGTTCGCGGGTATGCGAGGAGCGAGCAAGACGCTGATGTCTGCTCTCCAGGTGGTTAAGGCGGTGAGAAAGGGCGCGGAGTTGTTCTTCACTTTGTTGGAGGCTTCGGAGCCAAAGCGCAGTTTAAGTGATGTCCCAGTTGTAGCGGAGTATGCCGATGTGTTTCCTAACGAACTCCCTGGGGCACCGCCTCAGTGAGAGATTGATTTCTGTATTGAGCTGGTGCCAGGTGCCAAGCCTGTAGCACGCTCACCGTACCGAGTAGCGCCAAAGGAATTGGCAGAACTGAAGGTTCAGTTGTAAGAGTTTATAGAGCAAGGCTATGTACGTCCAAGTTCTTCACCTTGGAGTGCACCGGTCCTCTTTGTGAAAAAGAAGGACGGGAGCTTGTGTCTATGTATTGACTATCGAGAGCTGAATAAGCTGACCGAGAAGAACCGTTATCCGATTCCAAGAATCGACGACTTATTCGACCAACTGGTTGGGTCGACGGTATACTCTAAGCTAGACTTAAGGTCCGGCTACTATCAGCTTTGTATAAGGGGATGTGATATTCCAAAGACAGCGTTCAGTACCCGCTTTGGGCACTATGAGTTCACGGTTATGTCGTTCGGTCTGTCTAATGCACCGTCGGTATTCATGGACTTAATGAACAGAACGTTCCGAGAGTATTTGGATCAATTTGTGATCGTCTTCATCGACGACATTTTGGTATACTCTCAGTCGGAAGAGGAGCATGCAGAGCATCTGCGCGCAGTTTTGAGCACCTTGAGGAGGAATCAGCTATATGCCAAGTTCTCCAAGTGCGAGTATTGGCTATCGTCAGTAGCATTCCTTGGTCATGTTGTTAGTGTAGAAGGAATTGCAGTCGATCCTTCGAAGATAGAGGCGATCCAAGCATGGCCTGTGTTGAAAAATGTAGCAGAAGTCCGAAGTTTCTTAGGACTTGCCGGTTATTATAGGCGCTTTGTGGAAAACTTCTCGAGGATTGCACTTCCTCTCACTAAACTGACTAGGAAAGATCAAAAGTTAATTTGGTCGCCCGAGTGCGCACGAGCTTTTAAGGAGCTGAAGAGTCGTCTGACCACGGCGCCCATTCTATGCTCGCCATATGGAACAGAAGGTTACGAAATATATAGCGATGCCTCGGGGAGTGGCTTGGGTTGCGTTCTGGTGCAGTTCGGAAATGTAATTGCCTATGTGTTGGGGAAATGATTTATCTTAACCCCTAGAATTAAGAAGAATATAAATTCCAAGTATAAAAAATTAGGCTAAGTAAATATGCGTCGAATAGTATTCGACGCAACGTCGAAATATAGTCGACGTTTCTCTCAGGAAGAGTCGAAGTAACTCTTAGAAGAACTCGACGTAATCCTAGTCGACGTACCTCTGACTTCCAGTCGACGCATGTGATAAAGTCGACGCATCCTAGTCGACGCATCTTCCTTATTCTCCTCTCGATGTCCAGCCAGGATGAAATAGACGTTTATGACGAATAGTAATCGACGCACGTCGAATAGTAATCGACGCACGTCGATATCTATAAGTAATTCAAAAACACGCCAGATCTCTTTCCTTCTTTCTGTAGATCTGATTTTTATGGAATAATATTATTCTTTTATAGCCGTTCTGAATCAGCCATTCCTTCTATTTGATTCTTGGCTTATTTGATTCAGATTATTATGGATATTATTTGAAATCAGAATGAATTCTTTTCCTTCAACAGAAATATTAATTATGGAAACTCTTACCTCTTTCTAATTCTTTGTCTGCTAATTGATTATTCTCCTTTAGCATTATATTTCAAACAGAGCTATAAATAAGAAGGGGGTCGGCAAAGAATAACAACTAATGATCCACTTCATCCATTTTGAAATAGAGGAAGAGCTCCCAAGTGAAGAGTGAGAAAGTTGAGAAAAGAAATAGTGTGCTGCAGCAAAAGAAAAAGCCTTCATCTTCTCCTTCTTCTGAAGTCATTCTGCTGCAAATTCTGAAAGCTCTCATAAAAGAGAGAAAAACTTACAATCTCCTTCTCACTATAGAAGAGAGATCCTATTCACTATACTTGTGCTTCTAATCTTCTTGCTAGGATGAAGATTCCTTCTTACATATATTGTTTCTTGTTCTTCTACTTGTTCTACTTCTTCTTTTCTTTCTTACTTCATTTTCAAACTGTGTAAAAGAGTTTTTAGAATCTCTCTTCAAAAAATTCAGTTGTAGTGGCTCTAAGAGTCTCCTTATCAAAAGACTCAGTCTGGTTCTAAGAGTCTCCTTATCAAAAGACTCAGTCTGGTTCTAAGAGTCTCCTTATCAAAAGACTCAGTGCAAGTTAGTGAATTCCTACCAAGGGGGTAGAAGAGTGGACTACCCAAAGTTTGGGGAACCACTATATTTTCTTGTGTTGTGCTGTGATTTTCTTGTTGCCATTGTTCTTCTTTACTTGCTTAATTCTTGTTGGTGTGTGGGAAGTTTAAATCTGTGATCATTACACACATATATATATATAATTATTAACTTTGCACAAAAATATTTTTAAATCTCTATTCACCCCCCCCCCCCCCTAGAGAATTCTAGTGAGGTCAACTGTGCACTTTCAATTGGTATCAGAGGGAGGTTGATCTAAAAAGGTTAACTCCTTGATCAAAAAGATCCTACCTCCTTTTATATATATATAGATATATATTTCAGAAAACTATATCTTTTCACATGGCACAAATCAAAGATTATGCTTCCACCAGACCACCAATGTGCAATCTTGAAAAGTTTGCAGTTTGGAAAACAAGAATTAGGATTTATTTGAATTCTATTGATGAAGAATTATTTAATGTTATCTTGACAGGTCCTCCCAAGCCTTATAGAAGAGACTCAAGTGGTGAAGTGACTCAAACACTTGTCCCAAAGGCTGAGTGGACAGTTGAAGAAAGAAGACAGGAACATGGGATGCAAAAGCTGTGAACATTCTTGTCTCAACCCTCTCAGATGAAATCGTTCAAAAGGTTGTTGACTGTGAATCAGCCAAAGAAATCTGGGAGGCTCTCATAAAGATGGTAGAAGGAAGTGCTGATGAAAGAAAAGATAGGAAGGCTTTATTAATCTCTCAATATGAGAATTTCCAAAAGAAGAATGAAGAAAGCATCTCTGAGATGTATGACAGATTTAGTCTGATCATTAATAATTTAAGAAGCCTGGATAGAGAGATCTCTCTCACAGAGATCAATGACAAACTGTTAATGGGTCTCCCAAGTTCATGGGACTCAAGAATATGGGCAATAAGAGATACAAGAGGACAAAGGGAAATTTCAACAGATGCTCTCTTAGGAAAACTCAAATCCTATGAGCAACTGCTGAAAACCAGAAAAGAGAAGAAAAGAAGAGAAAACACTCCAACCTCTTCAAAAGACAGGAACATTGCATTAAAAGCAACAGAAGAAAGAACCTATGTCACTGAAGAAGAACTATTCAGTTTCATGGCTAGAAAATTCAAGAAATGGGCCAGGACAGATAGATCTAGAAGGAGAGAGTCAAAACCAAGGTATGACAAAACTCCCACTAAAGAAATTGTGTGTTATTCTTGCAGGAAACCTGGACCTATTGCCCCAGAATGTCCAGAAAATGCTGAGACAAAGAAAGATCTGAAAAAGAAAGATCTCAAGAAAAAGGGGAAGAAGAAAGAAAGAGGCTTTATTGCAGAAGCCTGGAGTGAAACAGACTCTGAGGACAGCTCCTCTTCTAAAAGTGACAATGAAGAGTCTAAGCAAGAAGATCTATGCTTAATGGCTCTTGAAAGCTCAAAGAAAGATGATGTTGCTGAATCATGGAGTGAGACAGGATCAGAAGAAAGCATATCATCTGAAGATGAAAGAGAAAATAACCTTATTCTCATAGATGAATCTAAGGATAAGGATGAGGTAAGCATTTTTAATGAAATAGATTTCTCATGTGATGATTTCAAAAACAACTTTAGAGGATTATGTTTAGATCAACTAAAAGCTAAGCAAGAAATTAAGGATCTAAAAGAACAAATTAATATGGTTAAAAACCAGAGAAATGGAGAGGCTACATGCTCTAAAAACTATGAATTAAGGGCCAACATCATAGAAAAGGAAATAGAAAGGGCTAGAATAGAAAACCAGCTCCTTAAGGATAAGGTATCCCAGGCAAAAGCTTTTGAAGAATCAATAAAAATGAGAAGCCAAACACTTAAGGAAATCACTGAACAACAAACAAGGAGACATAAAAATCTTGGGCTAGGGGCTGATCCCTCAACCAGCCTAATTCCATCCAACAAACCTGCTTGGATGAGCCCTGTTAAATTTACTAAACTCATCAAATCAACAAACCAAGAAGAAGACTCACAAAATAAGGTAGAAAACTTCAAGGAAATAAACCAATTTGATGAAACGTCATACTATTCAGCTGATGACTCTCAAACTTCTTCTGATAAGGCAACTAGGCCAAGAGAAACAACTTATAAAGAAATAAAATTAGAAAAAGGGAAAAATAAAATCTGTGAAGACACAATTGCGTCGACTTCATATCGACGCATGAATGATAGTGCTTTGAATTCTACTCGACGCAATCTCTCAGATGCCTCGACCTCAACTCGACGCTTGAATAAAAGTACGTCGGCATGCAATCGACGCAACTTCTTCCATGCGTCGATACCAGATCAACGCAATCTGAAGAAAGCGCCGAATATAAATCAACGCAACTATCAACATACGTCGAATAGATATCGACGCATAAAAACTCAGAGCAACTTAAATGCCTATCCTCCAAAAACCTTCCATCTTAACCCCAATTCAGGACCCTTTCATCCTGATCGAAATTTTTATCCTGATCAAAACTTCTATTCAAATAAAAAATCTTTTAACCAAAATTACTATCCTGATCAAAACTTTTATCCTAATCACCATCTTTATTCCTCCCTAAACTCAAATTTCCTTAGTCAAAAGAAAATCAGATGTTATATTTGCAATAAAATTGGCCACACTGCCAAACAGTGTTGGCATAATCAATCAAATTGTTCTTAAAATTAGTCCTAGAGTAACTTAGAAAACTTTAGGAATAGGAAGAAATAATTTCTCAAGGAAAACCCAGAATCTGTCAAATAAAGTCACGTCGACTTCGAATCGACGCACCGTCGATAACTCAGTTCAATAAATGAAATCGACGCATGCATCGACTCCAATCGACGCATACGTTGATAGGAAACCCTATCATCCAAAACCAGACTATATTGACGCTCACGTCGAATTCCATTCGACGTAACGTCGACTTTATGAAAATGAGCGGCAATACTAAAATATTTTCGGTCACATCCACTGTTGTACCGAATAAGCCTCGAATTGTGCCTCGTTTCGACGTTTCACCTGACTTAAATAGACTCTTCAGTTAGAAACCTTCACGACCTCTGCATCTTTCATCCTTCTTGCTCCTCAGTCCAACCATTCCTTCCTCTCTATCACTAACCTAAAATGGCTCCTAAGACCAACTCTGGCTTTGACATTGACCTCGAATCTTTCCAAGCCGCCGCAGAAAATTACAAGAGCATCATAGCTCTATTTACTGAAGCTGGGTTAGACAAGCTCATCTCCACAAGATGCAAGCTCCTGGAGACAGAACTCACAGAGCTCATGACTCATGTTCAGATATCTGAACAAGGAGAAATCCAAGGAACAATCCATGAGACACCTGTCTCAATTTCTGCAGAACACATTAGGATCACCTTTGATCTACCAACAGGTACAATCAAATATTATCCTTGTTCGAATAGGGAAAGCAAATCATTTTCTAAAGAATAACTAAAATAATTCCCCTATCAGGTGATGAACCTATGGAACTTACCCCTGATGAAATAAAGAATTTGTTAATCACCATGAAGTTCTCCAAAGATAGACCAATCCACTTGAAGAAAATAAACTTCTCTGACGAGTATAGACTGTTGGCAGACATAGTAGGGAAAATATTACTATGTAAGATCTCTGCTCATGATGCAGTGCCCAAGCAGCAACTAAACATCATGGGGGACCTTGTGCTGAAGAAGAAGGTAGACTGGGCAAACTGCCTGCTGAAAATGATAGGCTTTAAATACCCTCACAAAGAGAATGCCTACATGAGAATTATGAGTCAAGTACTCTTCCACTCCTTCCCTGACCTATGTAGGTCAAAAGGAATCCCCATTCCACCTGGCAAGAGGATGTACATAGCTCTCTTTTCAAAATGGACCAGGCAAATTCCCAAGCCTGGTGCCATTCCTAAAAGGACTCCATCTCCTCCCAACTCTCCTGCTCATCCATCATCACCACTTCCTCCTCCTCATACAGACATCTCCTCTGTACCACCATTATCCACACCTTCACAAATACCAACTCAGTCACCTGTTCAATCCTCTTCTATTCCTCCACCTCCTCCATCAAATACACCTCCTCAACACACTACAGTCCCCTCTCCACCTTTTACACATTCACCTCCACCATTATCTCCTCCTCCATCACCACATTCTGAACCATCTCCATCCACTGAGAACCTCATCACTCAATGCATCCAATCCACAGCCCAAATATTCCAAGCAATGCTGGATGGGCACTGCTCCAAGATTCATTCCTCCATCTTACACATGCAGACCCAAATAGATCGGGTCAGTGCCTCTGTGCAAAGCCTGAAGACCTCTATCTCTTCTTCTAAAGTCACCAGATCTTTCTTAACCTCCTTGGCCAAGAAGATCAAGAAGGGGGAGAAGTTAGATGAAGAACAACTCTCCAGTCATAAATCTCTCTCTCACAAGTCTCTTCATACCTCAAAAACTGATAGTCTTGCACTGCTCAAGACCATTGGGAATGAAGTAGTACCAGAGCTACATACTGAAGATCAGACATCAGATGAACTGATTATAGCAAGAGAAGCTACACAACAAGTGGATCTATTACAAGGGCAGGCAAGTAGAGCAGAGAATGGAGCTGAAGAGGAAGCTAAAGCTCAGGGGGAGTCAGATGCTGTTATACCTGAAAATGGAGATAAGAAAGAAACTGAAAAAGAAGTAGAAGGCTCAAAAGAAGCTCCATCCTAGGGGGAGCAACCTGCTGTAACTCAGGGGGAGTTGAGTGAACTACCTGCTATTGAGAAGGGGCAATCCACCTCTCCAAAAATAGTAGTATTTACTAGGAAAAGAAAAACTCCCCCTACCCCTCCTGAATGATGTGTTGAACAATATTGATGCAATCTATATTTCTCTTCTCCATGCTTAAATTATGAAGTCTGTTTATATGATTCTGATTGCTTAGCATATTTCCTCTCTATATAAATGCTTTGCTTTGTTGATTAAAAGACTGATACAATTTCTCTCTATGTAGGGTTAAGACAAATAGGGGGAGATTGTTGGGGAAATGATTTATCTTAAAAAATCCTAGAATTAAGAAGAATATAAATTCTAAGTATAAAAAATTAGGCTAAGTAAATATGCGTCGAATAGTATTCGACGCAACGTCGAAATATAGTCAACGTTTCTCTCAGGAAGAGTCGAAGTAACTCTTAGAAGAACTCGACGTAATCCTAGTCGATGTACCTCTGACTTCCAGTCGACGCATGTGATAAAGTCGATGCATCCTAGTCGACGCACCTTCCTTATTCTCCTCTCGACGTCCAGCCAGGATGAAATCGACGTTTACGTCGAATAGTAATCGACGCACGTCGATATCTATAAGTAATTCAAAAACACGCCAGATCTCTTTCCTTCTTTATGTAGATCTGATTTTTATGGAATAATATTATTCTTTTATAGCCGTTCTGAATCAGCCTTTCCTTCTATTTGATTCTTGGCTTATTTGATTCAGATTATTATGGATATTATTTGAAATCAGAATAAATTCTTTTCCTTCAACAGAAATATTAATTATGGAAACTCTTACCTCTTTCTAATTCTTTGTCTGCTAATTGATTATTCTCCTTTAGCATTATATTTCAAACAGAGCTATAAATAAGAAGGGGGTCGGCAAAGAATAACAACTAATGATCCACTTCATCCATTTTGAAATAGAGGAAGAGCTCCCAAGTGAAGAGTGAGAAAGTTGAGAAAAGAAATAGTGTGCTGCAGCAAAAGAAAAAGCCTTCATCTTCTCCTTCTTCTGAAGTCATTCTGCTGCAAATTCTGAAAGCTCTCATAAAAGAGAGAAAAACTTACAATCTCCTTCTCACTATAGAAGAGAGATCCTATTCACTATACTTGTGCTTCTAATCTTCTTGCTAGGAAGAAGATTCCTTCTTACATATATTGTTTCTTGTTCTTCTACTTGTTCTACTTCTTCTTTTCTTTCTTACTTCATTTTCAAATTGTGTAAGAGAGTTTTTAGAATCTCTCTTCAAAAAATTCAGTTGTAGTGGCTCTAAGAGTCTCCTTATCAAAAGACTCAGTCTGGTTCTAAGAGTCTCCTTATCAAAAGACTCAGTCTGGTTCTAAGAGTCTCCTTATCAAAAGACTCAGTGCAAGTTAGTGAATTCCTACCAAGGGGGTAGAAGAGTGGACTACCCAAAGTTTGGGGAACCACTATATTTTCTTGTGTTGTGCTGTGATTTTCTTGTTGCCATTGTTCTTCTTTACTTGCTTAATTCTTATTGGTGTGTGGGAAGTTTAAATCTGTGATCATTACACATATATATATATATAATTATTAACTTTGCACAAAAATATTTTTAAATCTCTATTCACCCCCCCCCCCCCCCCCCCCCCCTCTAGAGAATTCTAGTGAGGTCAACTGTGCACTTTCAATTGGTATCAGAGGGAGGTTGATCTAAAAAGGTTAACTCCTTGATCAAAAAGATCCTACCTCCTTTTATATATATATATATATATTTCAGAAAACTATATCTTTTCACATGGCACAAATCAAAGATTATGCTTCCACCAGACCACCAATGTGCAATCTTGAAAAGTTTGCAGTTTGGAAAACAAGAATTAGGATTTATTTGAATTCTATTGATGAAGAATTATTTAATGTTATCTTGACAGGTCCTCCCAAGCCTTATAGAAGAGACTCAAGTGGTGAAGTGACTCAAACACTTGTCCCAAAGGCTGAGTGGACAGTTGAAGAAAGAAGGCAGGAACATGGGATGCAAAAGCTGTGAACATTCTTGTCTCAACCCTCTCAGATGAAATCGTTCAAAAGGTTGTTGACTGTGAATCAGCCAAAGAAATTTGGGAGGCTCTCATAAAGATGGTAGAAGGAAGTGCTGATGAAAGAAAAGATAGGAAGGCTTTATTAATCTCTCAATATGAGAATTTCCAAAAGAAGAATGAAGAAAGCATCTCTGAGATGTATGACAGATTTAGTCTGATCATTAATCAATTAAGAAGCCTGGATAGAGAAATCTCTCTCACAGAGATCAATGACAAACTGTTAATGGGTCTCCCAAGTTCATGGGACTCAAGAATATGGGCAATAAGAGATACAAGAGGACAAAGGGAAATTTCAACAGATGCTCTCTTAGGAATACTCAAATCCTATGAGCAACTGCTGAAAACCAGAAAAGAGAAGAAAAGAAGAGAAAACACTCCAACCTCTTCAAAAGACAGGAACATTGCATTAAAAGCAACAGAAGAAAGAACCTATGTCACTGAAGAAGAACTATTCAGTTTCATGGCTAGAAAATTCAAGAAATGGGCCAGGACAGATAGATCTAGAAGGAGAGAGTCAAAACCAAGGTATGACAAAACTCCCACTAAAGAAATTGTGTGTTATTCTTGCAGGAAACCTGGACATATTGCCCCAGAATGTCCAGAAAATGCTGAGACAAAGAAAGATCTGAAAAAGAAAGATCTCAAGAAAAAGGGGAAGAAGAAAGAAAGAGGCTTTATTGCAGAAGCCTGGAGTGAAACAGACTCTGAGGACAGCTCCTCTTCTAAAAGTGACAATGAAGAGTCTAAGCAAGAAGATCTATGCTTAATGGCTCTTGAAAGCTCAAAGAAAGATGATGTTGCTGAATCATGGAGTGAGACAGGATCAGAAGAAAGCATATCATCTGAAGATGAAAGAGAAAATAACCTTATTCTCATAGATGAATCTAAGGATAAGGATGAGGTAAGCATTTTTAATGAAATAGATTTCTCATGTGATGATTTCAAAAACAACTTTAGAGGATTATGTTTAGATCAACTAAAAGCTAAGCAAGAAATTAAGGATCTAAAAGAACAAATTAATATGGTTAAAAACCAGAGAAATGGAGAGGCTGCATGCTCTAAAAACTATGAATTAAGGGCCAACATCATAGAAAAGGAAATAGAAAGGGCTAGAATAGAAAACCAGCTCCTTAAGGATAAGGTATCCCAGGCAAAAGCTTTTGAAGAATCAATAAAAATGAGAAGCCAAACACTTAAGGAAATCACTGAACAACAAACAAGGAGACATAAAAATCTTGGGCTAGGGGCTGATCCCTCAACCAGCCTAATTCCATCCAACAAACCTGCTTGGATGAGCCCTGTTAAATTTACTAAACCCATCAAATCAACAAACCAAGAAGAAGACTCACAAAATAAGGTAGAAAACTTCAAGGAAATAAACCAATTTGATGAAACGTCATACTATTCAGCTGATGACTCTCAAACTTCTTCTGATAAGGCAACTAGGCCAAGAGAAACAACTTATAAAGAAATAAAATAAGATTAAGGGAAAAATAAAATCTGTGAAGACACAATTGCGTCGACTTCATATCAACGCATGAATGATAGTGCTTCGAATTCTACTCGACGCAATCTCTCAGATGCCTCGACCTCAACTCGACGCTTGAATAAAAGTACATCGGCATGCAATCGACGCAACTTCTTCCATGCGTCGATACCAGATCAACGCAATCTGAAGAAAGCGCCGAATATAAATCAACGCAACTATCAACATACGTCGAATAGATATCGACGCATAAAAACTCAGAGCAACTTAAATACCTATCCTCCAAAACCTTCCATCTTAACCCCAATTCAGGACCCTTTCATCCTAATCGAAATTTTTATCCTGATCAAAACTTCTATTCAAATAAAAAATCTTTTAACCAAAATTACTATCCTGATCAAAACTTTTATCCTAATCACCATCTTTATTCCTCCCTAAACTCAAATTTCCTTAGTCAAAAGAAAATCAGATGTTATATTTGCAATAAAATTGGCCACACTGCCAAACAGTGTTGGCATAATCAATCAAATTGTTCTTAAAATTAGTCCTAGAGTAACTTAGAAAACTTTAGGAATAGGAAGAAATAATTTCTCAAGGAAAACCCAGAATCTGTCAAATAAAGTCACGTCGACTTCGAATCGACGCACCGTCGATAACTCAGTTCAATAAATGAAATCGACGCATGCATCGACTCCAATCGACGCATACGTTGATAGGAAACCCTATCATCCAAAACCAGACTATATTGACGCTCACGTCGAATTCCATTCGACGTAACGTCGACTTTATGAAAATGAGCGGCAATACTAAAATATTTTCGGTCACATCCACTGTTGTACCGAATAAGCCTCGAATTGTGCCTCGTTTCGACGTTTCACCTGACTTAAATAGACTCTTCAGTTAGAAACCTTCACGACCTCTGCATCTTTCATCCTTCTTGCTCCTCAGTCCAACCATTCCTTCCTCTCTATCACTGACCTAAAATGGCTCCTAAGACCAACTCTGGCTTTGACATTGACCTCGAATCTTTCCAAGCCGCCGCAGAAAATTACAAGAGCATCAATGCTCTATTTACTGAAGCTGGGTTAGACAAGCTCATCTCCACAAGATGCAAGCTCCTGGAGACAGAACTCACAGAGCTCATGACTCATGTTCAGATTCTGAACAAGGAGAAATCCAAGGAACAATCCATGAGACACCTGTCTCAATTTCTGCATAACACATTAGGATCACCTTTGATCTACCAACAGGTACAATCAAATATTATCCTTGTTCAAATAGGGAAAGCAAATCATTTTCTAAAGAATAACTAAAATAATTCCCCTATCAGGTGATGAACCTATGGAACTTACCCCTGATGAAATAAAGAATTTGTTAATCACCATGAAGTTCTCCAAAGATAGACCAATCCACCTGAAGAAAATAAACTTCTCTGACGAGTATAGACTGTTGGCAGACATAGTAGGGAAAATATTACTATGTAAGATCTCTGCTCATGATGCAGTGCCCAAGCAGCAACTGAACATCATGGGGTACCTTGTGCTGAAGAAGGTAGACTGGGCAAACTGCCTGCTGAAAATGATAGGCTTTAAATACTCTCACAAAGAGAATGCCTACATGAGAATTATGAGCCAAGTACTCTTCCACTCCTTCCCTGACCAATGTAGGTCAAAAGGAATCCCCATTCCACCTGGCAAGAGGATGTCCATAGCTCTCTTTTCAAAATGGACCAGGCAAATTCCCAAGCCTGGTGCCATTCCTAAAAGGACTCCATCTCCTCCCAACTCTCCTGCTCATCCATCATCACCTCTTCCTCCTCCTCATACAGACATCTCCTCTGTACCACCATTATCCACACCTTCACAAATACCAACTCAGTCACCTGTTCAATCCTCTTCTATTCCTCCACCTCCTCCATCAAATACACCTCCTCAACACACTACAGTCCCCTCTCCACCTTTTACACATTCACCTCCACCATTATTTCCTCCTCCATCACCACATTCTGAACCATCTCCATCCACTGAGAACCTCATCACTCAATGCATCCAATCCACAGCCCAAAGATTCCAAGCAATGCTGGATGGGCACTACTCCAAGATTCATTCCTCCATCTTACACATGCAGACCCAAATAGATGGGGTCAGTGCCTCTGTGCAAAGCCTGAAGACCTCTATCTCTTCTTCTAAAGTCACCAGATCTTTCTTAACCTCCTTGGCCAAGAAGATCAAGAAGGGGGAGAAGTTAGATGAAGAACAGCTCTCCAGTCATAAATCTCTCTCTCACAAGTCTCTTCATACCTCAAAAACTGATAGTCTTGCACTGCTCAAGACCATTGGGAATGAAGTAGTACCAGAGCTACATACTGAAGATCAGACATCAGATGAACTGATTATAGCAAGAGAAGCTACACAACAAGTGGATCTATTACAAGGGGAGGCAAGTAGAGCAGAGAATGGAGCTGAAGAGGAAGCTGAAGCTCAGGGGGAGTCAGATGTTGTTATACCTGAAAATGGAGATAAGAAAGAAACTGAAAAAGAAGTAGAAGGCTCAAAAGAAGTTCCATCCTAGGGGGAGCAACCTGCTGTAACTCAGGGGGAGTTGAGTGAACTACCTGCTATTGAGAAGGGGCAATCCACCTCTCCAAAAACAGTAGTATTTACTAGGAAAAGAAAAACTCCCCCTACCCCTCCTGAATGATGTGTTGAACAATATTGATGCAATCTATATTTCTCTTCTCCATGCTTAAATTATGAAGTCTTTTTATATGATTCTGATTGCTTAGCATATTTCCTCTCTATATAAATGCTTTGCTTTGTTGATTAAAAGACTGATACAATTTCTCTCTATGTAGTGTTAAGACAAATAGGGGGAGATTGTTGGGGAAATGATTTATCTTAAAAAATCCTAGAATTAAGAAGAATATAAATTCTAAGTATAAAAAATTAGGCTAAGTAAATATGCGTCGAATAGTATTCGACGCAACGTCGAAATATAGTCGACGTTTCTCTCAGGAAGAGTCGAAGTAACTCTTAGAAGAACTCGACGTAATCCTAGTCGATGTACCTCTGACTTCCAGTCGACGCATGTGATAAAGTCGACGCATCCTAGTCGACGCACCTTCCTTATTCTCCTCTCGATGTCCAGCCAGGATGAAATCGACGTTTACATCGAATAGTAATCGACGCACGTCGATATCTATAAGTAATTCAAAAACACGCCAAATCTCTTTCCTTCTTTATGTAGATCTGATTTTTATGGAATAATATTATTCTTTTATCGCCGTTCTGAATCAGCCTTTCCTTCTATTTGATTCTTGGCTTATTTGATTCAGATTATTATGGATATTATTTGAAATCAGACTGAATTCTTTTCCTTCAACAGAAATATTAATTATGGAAACTCTTACCTCTTTCTAATTCTTTGTCTGCTAATTGATTATTCTCCTTTAGCATTATATTTCAAATAGAGCTATAAATAAGAAGGGGGTCGGCAAAGAATAACAACTAATGATCCACTTCATCCATTTTGAAATAAAGGAAGAGCTCCCAAGTGAAGAGTGAGAAAGTTGAGAAAAGAAATAGTGTGCTGCAGCAAAAGAAAAAGCTTTCATCTTCTCCTTCTTCTGAAGTCATTCTGCTGCAAATTCTGAAAGCTCTCATAAAAGAGAGAAAAACTTACAATCTCCTTCTCACTATAGAAGAGAGATCCAATTCACTATACTTGTGCTTCTAATCTTCTTGCTAGGAAGAAGATTCCTTCTTACATATATTGTTTCTTGTTCTTCTACTTATTCTACTTCTTCTTTTCTTTCTTACTTCATTTTCAAACTGTGTAAAAGAGTTTTTAGAATTTCTCTTCAATAAATTCAGTTGTAGTGGCTCTAAGAGTCTCCTTATCAAAAGACTCAGTCTGGTTCTAAGAGTCTCCTTATCAAAAGACTCAGTGCAAGTTAGTGAATTCCTACCAAGGGGGTAGAAGAGTGGACTACCCAAAGTTTGGGGAACCACTATATTTTCTTGTGTTGTGCTGTGATTTTCTTGTTGTCATTGTTCTTCTTTACTTGCTTAATTCTTGTTGGTGTGTGGGAAGTTTAAATCTGTGATCATTACACATATATATATATAATTATTAACTTTGCACAAAAATATTTTTAAATCTCTATTCACCCCCCCCCCCCCCTCTAGAGAATTCTAGTGAGGTCAACTGTGCACTTTCACTATGGCTCCCGTTAGTTAAAGGTACATGAGAGGAACTACCTGGTCCATGATTTGGAGCTAGCGGCTGTGGTATTTGCACTTAAACTTTGGAGGCACTACTTGTATGGCATGAAGATCGACATCTTTACGGACCACAAAAGCCTCAAGTACCTGCTTGATCAGAAGGAGTTGAATATGCTACAAAGAAGGTGGATGGAGTTCTTTGGGGACTACACCTTCGATATTCGATTCACTCCTGGGAAAGGAAATGTGGTTGAGGATGCGTTGAGTCGTCAGGCTCCTGCACAGGCAAACTGGATTTTGATGCATGATGAGCGTCTAATCCAGGAGCTCGAAGCCTTGGAGATCATTTGTGTCGATAGAAGAGCGTCTCCATCAGCATGTTTTAACTGGACGGAGCTTCAATACGACCATGTCGACCGAGTTCGATAAGCTTTGGAGCTGGATTCGAGCATGAAGCGCTATAAAGCGGAGACCGTGGGTGGGTCAAACACCGATTCCTCCTTCGAAGATGATCTTATGTGGAAAAATGGCAGATTGTGCGTCCCAAATGTTGGTACGTTGCGGGCGGAATTAATGTACGAGGCTCACTTTACCAAGTACTCGATCCACCCTGGGAGCACAAAGATGTACATGGATATGAAGAAGCTCTTTTGGTGGCCAGGAATGAAGAAAGACATTGCACTCTACGTGGCCAAGTGTCACACATGCGCGTTGGTGAAGGCTGAATGTCAAATACCTGGTGGGTTTCTAAAGTCTTTGTCGATTCCAGAATGGAAGTTCGACGATATTTCGTTGGATTTCGTGCATGGATTGCCGAGATCACAACATGGAAACGATGCCATCTGGGTGATCGTAGATCGATTGACGAAAGTTTCGCACTTTATTCTGAACCGGAAGGATGATTCTGTAGAAAAGCTAGTGAAGCTCTATGTTGATAATATCGTACGGTTGCACGGGGTTCCCCGTAGCATCGTGAGCGATCGTGATGGACGGTTTACATCGAACGACTGGAGGCTGACTCATCAATTATTGGGTGCCAAGCTAAAATTTAGCACGGCCTTCCACCCGCAAACAGATGGACGGACCGAAAGGACCAATAGGATGATTGAAGACATGCTAAGGATGTGCGCCCTGGACTTCAGAAAGAAATGGGAAGATCATCTCTATATGATTGAGTTTGCCTACAACAACAGCTACCAAGCAAGTATAAAGATGGCACCTTTCGGGGCTCTTTATGGTAGGAAATGTCGTACACCGTTGGCTTAGGCTGAAATGGGCGACACGAAGTTGTTGAAACGCACGGACGTGGATGAAGCAAATACATCAATCCGGGCAATACGAGAGCGGTTACCATTGCCTAGGATAGGCAGGCAAAGTATTACAATGCAATCACCGGAACGTCGAGTTCGTCGTTGTTGATTGGGTTTACCTAAAGATCAAACCGTTCAAAGGAGTATCGAGGATTCGACGCTTGAAAAAGCTAAGTCCGACGTACTTAGGACCGTTGGAGATCTTGGAGCGCATTGGTGAAGCTTCCTACCGGCTTGCTCTATCTTCGGAGCTGAGTGGGCTGCATGATGTATTTCATATCTCTGTGTTGAGGAAGGCTGTCAAAGAGCCTAGTCTTGTTATTGCGGTCAACGAAGTGTAGGTAGACGGTGGGCTAGCGACGAAAGTCAAGCCCATTTGCATAGAAGAAATCGAAGTGAAGTAGTTACGGAACAAATCCATTCGGATGGTAAAGGTCCGTTGGAATAAATCCATTGCGGGAGAGAGGAACTCTCTTGGGAAAGGGAGCAAACGATGCTTGCGGAGTACCCCGAGATATTTCTCTCAGGTAATTTATCCTTTAAATTGGCTGTGGTTGTTTTCGTAATTTCGGGACGAAATTATTTTAAGGGGGGTGGTGTTGTAACACCCCAAAACATCCTGTGATGCGAGCAGCCAAATTTTAAAGGTTTAGCCGAATTTGTCGAAGGGAATCAGACAATTCGTCGAATGAGATAAGGCTTTCGACGAATTCGTCGAACGCTATAAACTTTCGACGAATTCGTCGAACAGAAATAAGGCTTCTGACGAATTCGTCGAACGCAGGCAGCCGTTCGTCGAACGCAGTCAGCCGTTCATCGAACGCAGTCAGCCGTTCGTCGAACGCAGGTTTATCAGCCATTCGTCGAACACATGCAGCCGTTTGTCGAACGCAGGCAGCCATTCGTCGAACGTAATCAGCCGTTCGTCGAACGCAGGTTTATTAGCCGTTCGCCGAACGCAGCATTTCAGTCGTTCTCCGAACGCAGTTTTTTTAGCCATTCGTCGAACGCAAGTTTATAGCTGTTCGCCAAACGCAGCTTTATAACATTCGTCGAATGAAGCTTTATTTCCATTCGTCGAACGCAGTCTTAAAGCTGTTCGTCGAACGCAGTTACAGTATGGCTATTTGCGAATTAACAGACCCGTGACTTCTTGATCATAGCCGTCAGATCCAGGGCTTTAAATCCAAGGGCTGGAATTTACTTCTGGGTTATCTTAGGGTTTGTCCAGAGGGGTATATATATCCTTTTTATCTTGTAAACTTTATCTTCTTCAAGCGTGAAAAAGACAGAAGACGAGGAAGAACAACGACAGCGAGGAAGAAGATCGAGGCTTCTTCTACCATTGTTGGAACTTCGGAGCTCCGAATCGCGAGCCATTTTCAGATCTGGAAAGACCAGCCCGTTGCGGTTCTTTCTATCCGAGTGAAATCTCAGATCTATGGCGAAGAAGAAAGCTCCAAGGGTAACGATCCTTCCTCCCGGTCTTAGGACGTGTTTTGTCCTCTCATTCCTTTTTCTATGCTTGCATGAGGAATCCCTTTCACCAAATGGGTGAAGTGTAGGATTTTCTCTAGTTCTTCGGAACTCCGGGTCGATTGTGTCCGTCCCCGGCGTATTGCATTTAGAAATCCGGTAGTCGTGCGGATTTAGACATTTTGTGTGAAGCCTATTCGTGGCCGTGAGCCCGGATCGGTGATGCTTGGATTGCGACGTTGCATTTAGGTTAAGCCTAGAATGCGTTCCGGAGAATGTCTCTGTGGGATCTTCTATTGTGTTGCGGGACTTGAGTTTTAGGTGCCTTTTGAGAGCCTAATGGAAGCCCCTTGCTTGGGTGGTTGAATGCACACCTTCACCACTAGATTTGAAGAGGAGTGGTCTTGTACCTCCTTCTTGGTTGTTATTTGCGAAGTCTAAGTCCGCGTGAAAGGATTAGATGTGTAGCTTAATTATGTGGGCACTTGATGTGTTAACCCTTACAGGCCGAGGTGAAGTTGTACCCGCATCGTGCGATAGATCGCGATGGTTAGAGCACGGGCAAAGCTGAACCGAACCCGTTTCCATGCAGATCGGTGAGAGGTCCCTACCTCATGTAAGCCGTGTGATCATGGGAGAGGTCGTGGAAGGTGTCTTACCTAGACCGACCAAAAGCTCTTTTTCCCCATCTAAGGCTATGTCCTTAGGGTGGAGCGTTTGTGATGAATTGATGTTATGTTAGCCTCATGCGGTTGCTTAGGCGGTTGTGGGGAACCTTCGGGTGAACCCAACCAACATCATGTGCATACCTAGGTTCCCTTTTACTTGATGCTCAACCTAGAAGATTGATTGTGCTTGGAACCTCAGCTTGTGTAGTGTAGTTTGCACTTTCTTTATATTATTACATGTTATATGTACGGCTTGCTTGCAGGTTAGCGGTGACACGCCCCTGAGCCGACTAGATGGACGGGGGTGGGATCTTTACGTGGTTTGTGGTCAGCTCATAGCTGACCCTCATTTACCTCTTATTGGATGTTGGTTGCAGGTGCAGGTGAGCCTAGCGGGAAATAGCGGGCGGTGGCCCTTTTGCTGTGTTGGCCCTCGAAGGCTGATGCGATGATTCGGCAAGTGCACCGGTCGTGCAAGTAATAATAATGGGGAAAATCCCCGAGTGTCGGTCTCTTGAGGAACAAAGTAAGGTGGAGTTAGGTTTCGAGGAAGGACTTGAGATTGAAGTCCTTAAATCGGATGGAATGCGGGGGAGTTGGGTTGGCTTTTGGAAAATAAAATAAAAGCTATCAACTACTCCTATGCAATGCCGCTATGCAATGCTTCGCTTGGCGGGATGGAGACTAGGCAGGCCTTGAGCGTGCTGCGTCGCAAGGGCGGATGGACGAGTAGGCAAGCGGAATCGAACTGTGCAGGCCTTGAGCGCACTGCTTCGTTAGGCGGGATGGAATACGGGCCGCGATGCCACGCTTCGGTAGGCGGATGGGCGAGTAGGCTAACAGAATGAGGGTCGCAAGCACCTCTTCGACAAGCACGCCACTAGCAATTGCTAGTGCGGCACACGAACGTGACGGCGGAATGGAAATGGACGGCGGCGCACCTCAAGCAACTCAAATAGATAAATTACACAGTCACATAGACATGAAATATATATGTAAATATAACTAATTCAAGTGCCACTTCATCATCATGATTAGATCTAGCTAAAAATACATCAAAAAGAGAAGAATAAGGCAAGAAATCGACCGAATCCGAAGTCTCGTTGTAGATTCACGGTTGGAATCGCCGGGTTGTCAATCCGCGTCCAAGCTCGGTCCGCAACTACGTCCGGGGTGGAGAGAGCTGTCACAACTCTCCAATGGACCCGTCTTCTTCGTGTCACGATCCGGTAGAGGTTGCAAACTTCCTCTTGCTTGATGGCAATGGCGGCTAGGTCTTCCTTTGAAGCTCTTGGATGAAGGAGGAGGCCGAGAGGAAACTCCGGCTCAAGATTGGCGTGAAGAACAAGCCCGGAGCACCTCCAGATGGTGGGCGGCGGTGGAGGGGCGAAACTGGCGCGGAACGGCGGAAGAACGGCGAAAAAATGCGGAAGATCTGACCTAAATCGCGAGCAGGTCGATTTATAGGCGCTGGAATAAACAGTGCGCACGGTCAGTGGCGCACGACCAGTGGTCGTGCGCACTAGAATTCGGTGATCGTGCGCTCTGCCTGGATGGAACCTGCTAAGACAGAAATTATGAAATAACATGTTCGCACGACCAGTGGCGCACGACCGGTGGTCGTGCGCACTATCGTAGGTGGTCGTGCGCACTGATTGAAACAGAACTCAAGAAATTGATGATAAGCGCGCACGAACAGTGGCGCACGACCGGTGGTCGTGCGCACTAGCGTAGATGGTCGTGCGCACTGCACCAAACAGAACTCATAAAAAGGGTTAAGTGCACACGATCAGTGGCGCACGACCAGTGGTCGTGCGCAATAGAACCGGTGATCGTGCGCAGTGTTCCTGTGCAGAATTGCACCAGAAACACCTGCACGACACCTGTTCCAGCGTACGACACCAGTCTAGCCACTGAAAGTGGGACTTAACATCGCAAGAAAACTAATAACAAAGAAAGATACGAAATAACACCAAAATGGGCCTAGAAGTGCACATAGCAAGTGATAACAAATATAAGCTAAAACAAGGCTAAAGTGCAGTGGAATGACTAGATAAACGGCCCAGATGAGTCCATATATGTGTATATAATCGGGACTCATCACACCCCCAGACTTACCTGTTTGCGCGTCCCGAGCAAACAAATTCCATGCGAACGGGGAAAGAAAAGTAGATGGCTTAAAACTACAATACAGAGTACCATGCGAAGTCGCATGCTCACGTGCATAAGAAAAATAGTAGAAAAGATTTCTGACTATAAAAACAGTTTATATATTTCTAAAAGAGTAAAAGCATATTACAACTACTCAAAATGGTGAACTACGGTGAATCATTCGGTCACGCATATGGAGAAAGTAAACTAAACGCTGAGATGAGCATTGCTCGAGATTGGGGTGCCGGATAAACTCCACCGAAATCCATCGGTGTCGGTGACCATAGGCTTGCCCGGTCACATTCTCTCCACGGCACTGGTTTGACTCAAATGCGTGAATCAATAGGACTTTAGGTTTTAAATGGGGCTTGGGTTTAGGTGAGGTATACAATGATAAAGACGATGGTTCAAATACTAAACCCAAATGAGCTAATGCAGGAAACTATCCTCATTCACCACACAAACACGCGGGTACACAACACCCCCAGACTTGGACTTAACAGCATGGGTGCGTGCACCGCCTACTCCCAAACATAAATCTATACATGAAGATTTTCAATTAAACACTCCTTCTCTTTCCTTTCTTTTTAACTTCTTTTCTTTTTCTCATTTTTTTTTCTTTTCTTATCATTTTCAGCAAATAAACAAAAGGACACATCCACATCTTCACAAACATATTACCACATCAACAACCCAACTCAAGAAAATAATAAACAGCTAAAGCTCAGATTTGGGTGTGCGACTAGGATTGGCTTTTGGGCTTTGGTGAAATAAAAGTGGGGCTGAATCAAAGAACGGGTAGGCACAACTGGGCTAGCGAGGATATAGCGGTAGGGATAGGCACAAAGGCTCAACCGGGCCAAAATGATGGCCTATATCACATTCACACAATTGACTAACCGTATACCCATGCTTCAAGAATCGCTTGGGGCAAGTTCTAGCCACCGAGAAAGATTCTCCTTTCTCCCGACTCAAGCAATACGAATCTAGCGATCGTTTACACACATCCCTATGCTACAGTTTGATTCACACCGGATTCACCATTTGAGTAGAGTAAACAACATTTACACTAATAGAGAAAAATATAAAACCATAGTATAAAAAGAGATCTAACCTACACAAATTCCTACGCAACCGAGCACTCGACTAGGAGCACTACGGGAGTCAACATTTTACTCTGCTACATAGTCCTAAGCCATCACCTAGACTTTCCCAAATAAGCAGAAGAATTAAATTCACAACAGAGCAAGCAAACAGATGAGTACGCGCTCAAGTGGGTGCTGTGGTGTGCAAAGAAAATAAACAAAACATGTTAAATGAAATCTTCTAGCATGCAGTGCAATAGTGCATGTGAGCGGGTAAACAAAACTACTCTCCCCCAGACTTAAACTAAACAATCCACAAAATATATGACATGAAAATCAGAAAAGGCTAGGGAAAGAGAGTACCCAGTGCTCAGAAATGAGCACACCAGAAGATTGGCGTGTAAGCTAAGACAAAACTGCAGCATCCGCCATCCAGAAAAAGATACTTGCAGGGGTCAGCTCCGCAAAAACAAAAGAAAAATGACAAACTAAAATAAACTACAGCTAACTAAACATGATTAGAAGAAATAAAAATGCAGAAAAGAAAGATAACTACTGGGGTTATTGTCATCCCAGCACGACTTATTCTAAATTAAAACGGTTCTAGCTAATGGGCCTATGAAAAAGAAAATGCACAGGTAACTGTTCTAATATGCGCATCGGTAGCGGGTACCGATACGGAGACAGAGCAGTCACCCCTCTACCTAAATATAAATACCTGCTCCTCACAGGTAGAGGGTAGAGAATGTAAGAAAAGGAGGAGGCCTGGTCCTCACTCATCTCACAAAACACATCCTTGCCTAGCAAGGTATCGTCACCAGGGAGGCAGCAGGAGGAAAAGGCAATGAGTGGAGCTTCCTCAACGGAGGGGGAATAAACCTCCTCACATATGAGGATACACTCATCATTGACTTGAGCATCATGCTCCAAGTCCTCCTGATGTACCTGTGAAGACTCAACCTGCACAGGCTCAGATGAAGAAAGGGGATCAAGAAATAAAGAAGACGAAGAACATAAATAAACATCAATCGGGGGAGTGATCCCGGTCTCACTCCCGGCAGGATCCAAGGGTAGATCACTATCATCATCGTAAATATCATAGCAAGGGGGACTTGAGAACTCAGGAGCCTCAGTGGTGATTTGGACCTCCTCGTCCCATGAAGAAGTGCAAACCTCCTCATCAGAGAGAGTATCCTCCTCATCCCACCAAGGTGCATCATCGTGTTCAAAGTATTCATTCTCCCCCTCAGGGAAAATGACATCCTCATCCCACTTTGGAGCACCCTCCGAGTCAGAAGCATCACCCAGCTCCTTTACTTCGATAGGATCATAAAGAATATGTGTAGAAAAATCTTGCAAAGAAACTGGAGGGACAAAAATATTCGGTTCCTCCGCAAAAAGATCTGCTAAATCCTCCCCGATGGAAAGAATACTTTCCTCATCATACTCAGGTGCATCTAGGAGCTCCCATTCCTCTCCTTGTTGGCTCACAGATAAGTGATCATCATCACTGGGAGTGAAGCCATAAACAGGGAGTGAGGAGTCCGTGCACGAGACAAGCTCAGGGGTAAAGGGCACAATTGCCTCCATGGGTAAAGAATGAGCGATAGGGGCAATGTTGTCCTGAGTGGAGGGGTGGCGGTCAGGCTTGAAAAGACTAGGACAGTCCTTCAATTCATGACCCTCTCCTCGACACAACAAGCAAACAATGTTCCTACACTGCCTAGCATTCAACTCATTCATTTGGTCTATATAATAAACCACCTTATCATTAAAGCTAGGTGAAATATCCCATGACGACATTTTCAAAATTCAAAGCAGATAAAAAGAAACTGAAATTCTTTGCAAGGAAATCTACACAACTAGAAAAACTCCTTGAATAAAACTTGCCTAAAACTTTAAAATAGGGGAGGAAAAAATAAAAACAAACAAAAGATAATTAAAAGGCAAACAAAAATAATAAAGCGGCTATACACACTGGAAGAACTACTATCTCGCGGCTCTCCCTCTCAAGAAAACTCACACGACTGTGTTCCCTGGCAACGGCGCCAAAAACTTGATGCAATGATTCGGCAAGTGCACCGGTCGCGCAAGTAATAATAATGGGGAAAATCCCCGAGTGTCGGTCTCTTGAGGAACACAGTAAGGTGGAGTTAGGTTTCGAGGAAGGACTTGAGATTGAAGTCCTTAAATCGGATGGAATGCGGGGGAGTTGGGTTGGCTTTTGGAAAATAAAATAAAAGCTATCAACTACTCCTATGCAATGCCGCTATGCAATGCTTCGCTTGGCGGGATGGAGACTAGGCAGGCCTTGAGCGCGCTGCATCGCAAGGGCGGATGGACGAGTAGGCAAGCGGAATTGAACTGTGCAGGCCTTGAGCGCACTGCTTCGTTAGGCGGGATGGAATACGGGCTGCGATGCCACGCTTCGGTAGGCGGATGGGCGAGTAGGCTAACAGAATGAGGGTCGCAAGCACCTCTTCGACAAGCACGCCACTAGCAATTGCTAGTGCGGCACACGAACGTGACGGCGGAATGGAAATGGACGGCGGCGCACCTCAAGCAACTCATATAGATAAATTACACAGTCACATAGACATGAAATATATATGTAAATATAACTAATTCAAGTGCCACTTCATCATCATGATTAGATCTAGCTACAAATACATCAAAAAGAGAAGAATAAGGCAAGAAATCGACCGAATCTGAAGTCTCGTTGTAGATTCACGGTTGGAATCGCCGGGTTGTCAATCCGCGTCCAAGCTCGGTCCGCAACTACGTCCGGGGTAGAGAGAGCTGTCACGACTCTCCAATGGACCCGTCTTCTTCGTGTCACGATCCGGTAGAGGTTGAAAACTTCCTCTTGCTTGATGGCAATGGCGGCTAGGTCTTCCTTTGAAGCTCTTGGATGAAGGAGGAGACCGAGAGGAAACTCCGGCTCAAGATTGGCGTGAAGAACAAGCCCGGAGCACCTCCAGATGGTGGGCGGCGGTGGAGGGGCAAAACTGGCGCGGAACGGCGGAAGAACGGCGAAAAAATGCGGAAGATCTGACCTAAATCGTGAGCAGGTCGATTTATAGGCGCTGGAATAAACAGTGCGCACGGTCAGTGGCGCACGACCAGTGGTCGTGCGCACTAGAATTCGGTGATCGTGCGCTCTGCCTGGACGGAACCTGCTAAGACAGAAATTATGAAATAACATGTTCGCATGACCAGTGGCGCACGACCGGTGGTCGTGCGCACTATCGTAGGTGGTCGTGCGCACTGATTGAAACAGAACTCAAGAAATTGATGATAAGCGCGCACGAACAGTGGCGCACGACCGGTGGTCGTGCGCACTAGCGTAGATGGTCGTGCTCACTGCACCAAACAGAACTCATAAAAAAGCGTTAAGTGCACACGATCAGTGGCGCACGACTAGTGGTCGTGCGCAATAGAACCGGTGATCGTGCGCAGTGTTCCTGTGCAGAATTGCACCGGAAACACCTGCACGACACCTGTTTCAGCGTACGACACCAGTCTAGCCACTGAAAGTGGGACTTAACATCGCAAGAAAACTAATAACAAAGAAAGATACGAAATAACACCAAAATGGGCCTAGAAGTGCACATAGCAAGTGATAACAAATAAGCTAAAACAAGGCTAAAGTGCAGTGGAATGACTAGATAAACGGCCCAGTTGAGTCCATATATGTGTATATAATCGGGACTCATCAAAGGCCAGCCTCTTTTCTGCTTTTCATGTATTGCCGGCCTGCGTGTCGATGTATGTTTTGGAGTTTCTATACATTTGACACATGTAAGGCCTTAAGGCCGTAACTTTATTTGTTTCATTCCTGGGATAGTGGACAATTCTAAATGATGTTTAATCCAAATGTTTCCGCATACGCTTTTTATACTCTCGTGTAGTTGTTGTTCTTTTCTGATTGTCACCTTATAATGACCGGCTAGTGTGTATAGTATGGCGTGGGGTCCCGGCCGGACCTACTGTTATATTATTTGTACTGGCAAGGTGTTACCGACCTCCTCACTCACCCCCTTGGGGCTGGGCGAGTTGGGGCCTAGCGCCTCCCCACTCGCCCCCTTGGGCCTGGGCGAGTGGGGGTATGGGACCTCCCCACTCCCCCCCTCCTAGGGAACTGGGCGAGTGGGGGTCGAATGCCTCCCCACTCCTCCCCGCTGGAACCTCCTTCCTGGATTGCAGGTCGAGAGTGCTCTCGCCCACTTGCTGAGGCGAGACCTCCGGACCACTTCCTCTCCTGCCTTCGCCTATCGTGGAGAAAGTTAGCTGCAAGGTCTGCAGGACCTCCTACTTGAAACTTTCAAATATCTCTAATGTCACTCCAACCACTGGGGGCTGCGAGTGGCCTGGGTCAGATCCTCCACCTCCAGCCTTGGAGCTCATCTTGAGAGTTTCTTGAGTTGGTCACTCTCCACGCTCACCGCACCATAAATGTTGAAACCAAGACTTGAGAACAAGACTTAGTCTCTGTGGAGTTCGGGCCCTCAACAAGTTGAGGGGTGACCAATACTTACTCCTACGAAGGGAGAGCTCTAGGCTAAGGGGCTAAGGAACTAGGAACAAGGCCAAGGGCTTAGCGAGGAGGTCCCGCCACACACCCAGAAGATCTTAGAGCGCTTCCCCTCCCAAGCCAATGCTAAGATTGGGCACCCTTTGGAGGCTCTCCTCACCCACTAGAGAGATTTGGGGAGAGAGATAGCCAAAAGAGAGATCTAGAGAGAAGTCCCTCCAAATGGTGCCCCATTGGTCCTATTTATAGGATTTTGAACTTGGTCTGCAAATAACCACAATCTGGCCTACGAGATTACCAAAATACCCCCGGATTGGGCATGCGAATAGTCAAATCCCACTGTTCCGAGGCGCTAAACGCAGACCACCTCCTCTCTACGGGGTTGGGGCGAGGCGAGCTGGAAGGGTGCCTCCCTCATGAGCTCTCCCCCTTTTGCTGAGGAGCGGAGGAGAGAGGAGCTCGCCCCCCCCCCCCCCCCCTTGCTGGGAGCGGGGCGAGAGGAGCTCGCCCCCTCTTGCTGGGAGCGGGGGCGAGAGTAGCTCGCCCCCCTTGCTGGGAGCGGGGCGAGAGGAGCCTGCCCCTCCTGCTGGGAGCGGGGCGAGAGGAGCTCGCCCCCTCCTTGGGAGTGGGGGCGAGAGGAGCTCGCCCCTTCCTGCTGGGAGCGGGGCGAGAGGAGCTCGCCCCCTCCTGCTGGGAGTGGGGGTGAGAGGAGCTCGCCCCCTCCTGCTGGGAGCGGGGCGAGAGGAGCTCGCCCCCTCCTTGCTGGGAGCGGGGCGAGAGGAGGTCGCCCCCTCCTTGGGAGCGGGGGAGAGAGGAGATCGCCCCCTTTGCTGGGAGCGGGGCGAGAGGAGCTTGCCACCTCCTTGCTAGGAGCGGGGCCGAGAGGAACTCGCCCCCCTTGCTGGGAGCGGGGCGAGAGGAGCTCGCCCCTCCTTGCTGGGAGCGGGACGAGAGGAGCTCGCCCCCTCCTTGCTGGGAGCGGAGGCGGCAGGAGCTCGCCCCCTCTTTGCTGGGAGCAGGGCGAGAGGAGCTCGCCCCCTCCTGCTGGGAGCGGGGCGAGAGGAGCTCGCCCCCCTTGCTGGGAGAGGAGCGAGAGGAGCTCGCCCCCTCCTTGGGAGCGGGGGCGAGAGGAGCTCGCCCCCTCCTTGGGAGCGGGGAGAGAGGAGCTCGCCCCCATCTTGCTCGCCTCCTACACGATCTGGGCGAGTGGGAGGTCTCTACCTCCACCGCTCCCCCTCCTCTCTCCCTGCCCTGGAACTTGCTGGAAAACGGTGTCAAAAATACCTCATGGGTCCCAGGGCCCACTCGAAGAATACAGGGTTGTACAGGTCTCTTGCTGGCGAGATCCAGGGGCGTATTGAGTGGTCTTGGGAGCGGTCCCTCCCTGTGCAGCGGAGAGATGATCCATCATTCCTTCCGAAAGTGGTCGCGGCGTCGGCTTCATGAACTCATGGCGAGTGCTCTGAGAGAGAAAATGAGGAACAGTGATTGAAAGATGGGCAAGCTAAAGACAACAGCTGGGGCCGTATTTATAGCGAAGTGGAGGGCCCCACCAAGAAGATTCTGATGGGGACCATCCCTTCAGCCCCTCTCTTTTGCCCACCCCAGATGATGAAGACCCCTTCACCGAGCCTCATTTGGTAGGGCATGTTGCTGATTAAGACCCCCACATCCACTTGGTTGGGGATACTGATGATACTGCTGCTGGCCTGATGATCTTGATGGAGGTCGTTGATCCCCGACATAGAGAGTTCGTGGATTGGGACGGTCGTTGCCGCAAGTTCGAAGACACGTCGTTTCTTCGCCTTCGCCGCGACGTTCTACGCCAACGCCGCGACGTTCTTCGCCATCGCCGCTACAACCTCCGTCCGCGACACAAGAATATTAATTAATAATTATAATTATTAATTAATTTTATCATGCTTTTAAAATAAGAATATTTTAATTAATAATTATTCTTATAATTATTAATTAAAATTGTCATGCTTTATTTTATTTTATTAGAACTTGTCATGTTTGTTTTATTGTTTTAATTTGGACTGCGTTTAACCGCTGTGATTGTAAAGCCTATATAAGGCTATGTTTTGGAGGATTTGGATTAACAAGGAATGAAATAAGAAATTGAAAGCCCTAATTCTCTCCTCTTGATTTTCCCTCTCCCTCTTCCTTGGCCGCCCCCTACCTTCTCCCCCTCTCCTAGTTCGGCCAGGCCGACCCCCCTCCTCTCCTCCTCCTTCTAGCCGTCGGCCGCCCCCTCCTCGTGGAAATCCGCCCACCCTTCTCCCTCTCTCTACCGTTTCTCCCTCTACATTCTCTCACGCATCAAGGCGGTCTTGGGCTTATTCGTAGCGGCGGGATTTGAAGGCGACGGTGCACATCTTCAAGGACTCCCCTCCGGCGACCACCTCCGTGAATAACGTAGGACTTTCTACAACCCGGATCTACTATTCCGGGAGGGTAACGCTTTCTACCTCTTGAGCGATTCTTCAATAGTTATTTGTGGTGGATAGGAATTATGATGAATTTTCCAACATTGATCTTTTCGCGATCCTTCTCATTTGTGATAGTTTAATGATCTTGAATTATTTTTACTCGACGAGGAGTGGCGATTCTCTTTTGCCTTTGTTGGGGAGGATCCTCCTATTTCCGGAGTTTTGCTTTTTCGGAGGATCTTCTTATGGTTGTCTTTGCGTGATAGTTGTGAAGGACCCACTCGTAGGTGGCTGCGTTTGTTCATCCGATTAGGTGTTATTTAGAGACGATCTCGCGACCCACTCGATCACGCAAGTGAGAGCGACCCGAACACTCAAGCCTACATCAATTTGGTATCAAAGCGAGGTTCGTGTCAATTTCTAAATTGATACATACCTTGGGATTTTCGTAGAACGACGGCACTGGCAATTTTCACACGATTTGGCATTCAAAATTTAAAAATAAAATTTCTTCGGTCTGCGAATAGCGGTCTAAAATTCTCATTTGTTTTGCGAAATTCAAAAAAAAATTTCTGGATATTCTACTTATTATTTTCTGTAAGAAAATCAAAAAATATTTTCACTCACCTTAGTTATTAGGCGGGAATAAAATTATCTTTCGTAAAAATTTTGGCTTGATCTAAATTTGTGGTGTGCGAATAGCAGCCTTAAAATTTTTATTTTTTAGCGAAAATTAAAAACAAAAATTTTTTTTCAAATCTGCGTACTATTTTCTACAGGAAAATAAATAAAAAAATATATTTTAAATTCTGGAAAGTCAACTTCAAAATTCAAATTTTTGAAATTCAAAATTCAAATTTCTGAAATTCAAAATTCAAATTCAAAATTCAAAATTCAAATTTAAAATTCAAATTTTTGAAATTCAAAATTCAAAATTCTGAAATTCAAAATTCAAATTCAAAATTCAAATTTTTTAAATACAAAATTCAAATTCAAATTTCAAATTTTTGAAATTCAAAATTCAAATTTTTGAAAATTCAAAATTCAAATTTAAAATCCAAATTTTTGAAATTCAAAATTCAAATTTCTGAAATTCAAAATTCAAATTCAAAATTCAAAATTTTGGAATTCAAAATTAAAATTTCTGAAATTCAAAATTCAAATTTCTGAAATTCAAATTCAAAATTCAAATTTTTGAAATTCAAAATTCAAATTCAAAATTCAAATTTTTGAAAATTCAAAATTCAAATTCAAAATTCAAAATTTTGAAATTCAAAATTCAAATTCAAAATTCAAATTTCTGAAATTTTCGGATTTGTCGGCATTTAGTAAAAACCTCAAAATTTTAAAAATTGTCAAAAAAAAAATCTGAAAATTTTCGTGTAACTTCCTGCTCTTATTTCCAACAACATTAAAACAGCAAATTTTTCGATTCGACCACGTTAGGTTGGCCTACAAATTGGAGACATTATAATTTTGTCTGTGTCAGCACATGAACTTTCACTAGTAATGACTACTAGGCTGAATCCGGGTATCCCCCGGCACTCTCATGAATAACTGCACCACCGACTAATTTAAAGGAGTTAGGTAAGGGTCAGAATGACGCTGTGAAGGTGATTAGGTTCAGTCGCGACCCGAAACACCGATTTTGAGCAAATTTTAAACACAGTGAGAAGTGGTGCAGGCTCGTGGTGGATAGTGTTTGCCATACTAACGCCATCACGGATAATGCAGTAGCTAGGATGTTGGTGACCACTGCGCCACATCCTTGCAATTATCGTCTCGTATGTCCGGATGAGAGCACTATCTTAGTGTCCATGCGATGTTTGGTGCCCCTCACCATCCAAGCTTATTCTGAGCTCATTTGGTGTGACGTCCTTCCTATGAAGGAATTCCTTATTTTGTTGGGACACCCGTGGCTCGCTAGCCATGACGTTAGTTTTGACGCCCAGAATAACACCCTAGACTTTACACATAGGTGTCAACTAACATATCTTAGGTCCAGCCCGCCCAGGAAGCCCAAAGTCCCATCTGGAGACGCTCGCGGCACGGTTGAGTTGACACCATCCGGTGCAGACACACATGGGGATTTTGACACTGTCAGTCAAAATCAGCCCTTAGTTTGTGTTAGCCACTCTGAGGCAAACACACCGAGTTTGAGTATGGGGCCCGAGCCCGGCCCTGTTAGTCCCAGCCTGCCCATAGACATTTTCCCAGTTGAGGCACCCTCGACTGACTTAGTGCCTGAAATTGATGCTGCTCTGATTAGCCAACCTCTACTTGATCCCGTTAGCCTTAGGGAGCCTTCTGTTGGCCAACCCGAGGACATTCAGGAGGTTGAAGAAAATTCTGAAAGTGGGTTGAGTGAATCTGATGCTGATGGTGAGACGGTTGAGGAGATAGGGCGAGCCTTATCGACTCCTCACATTTTTTATGGTGGAATTAGGGCTCGTGCATTTCCTGTGTCATTTAGTGGGGAGGACAAATGGTCCAATCCATTATCTGTGGGTAGTAGTTGTGTGGGCACATTCTCTGCACTAGTGGACCCTAGGCTAGTGTTAGCGCCCCCACTAAACCTTCACCCATTTAAGGTTGCTTGGGTTTCCCCTACTTCAGCCCCGATCTGGAAGTATGGCATGGAGCCCGTTACCGCCGCGGGGCGGGTTGAGTGGTTTCGTTGGGTTGTCTTTCCCATGCTAGCTGATCTTAATTATTGGGATCGCCCTAGGATGACCCTGAATTTAATTTCATATAATGAATTAGTAGGTGTTTCAAGAGGTCTTAATCCACCCAAACATGATGAATTGGTGCTAGCCGACCCATCTGGGTCCATTCACTTTGTAGTCACCGCACCCATTGGAGAATCCCGCAATAAGGAAGATTCGGTTTTAGTAAATCATTCCCCTGGACAGTTGCCAATTGGCAAGTTAGACAGCAATGTCAGTATTGTCTCCACTATTCGTCGAATAGTTGTCGTTCTAGAAAGTTTTGCTTTACATTTGAGAGTTTTTGCTGAGAGGGGCCCAAACCCGATTTTCAATGACTCGAAATATTTTTCACTCTTTTTAGCTCCACTGCATCTAGCTCCTCCTTCGTTCCCCTCCACAAAAATTTCTATTGGGTTGAGAGGTGAGTGGGGTAGCATGTTGTTCACTCTCATGGTGATCTCCAGAGGTAAGATGTCTTTTGATATTGTAGCACTTTCCCCTTCTTTTTCATATGCTATGATCAAGGTCCCCGGGGCCAACTTTTTGCTTGACAGGTTGCCACAGGTTGAGGACTCGTTTGGGCCATGCTGGGCCCTTTGCTGCTTCCTGCCCCCATGGCCGGATGGGCCACCTTCATGGCCCGCTCCCTCGAATGTACTCCTCCAGGTTGTTGCTCTACCACGCCGGCTCCTTCGAGCCCACTCATCGGTGATGAGTGTTTTTGAGTGGGGGAGGATTGATGGGGACCATCCCTTCAGCCCCTCTCTTTTGCACACCCCAGATGATGAAGACCCCTTCACCGAGCCTCATTTGGTAGGGGATGTTGCTGATGAAGACCCCCACATCCACTTGGTTGGGTATACTGATGATACTGCTGCTGTCCTGATGATCTTGATGGAGGCCGTTGATCCCCGACATAGAGAGTTCGTGGATTGGGACGGTCGTTGCCGCAAGTTCGAAGACACATCGTTTCTTCGCCTTCGCCGCAACGTTCTACGCCAACGCCGCGACGTTCTTCGCCATCGCCACTACAACCTCCATCCGCGACACAAGAATATTAATTAATAATTATAATAATTTAATTATAATTATTAATTAATTTTATCATGCTTTTAAAATAAGAATATTTTAATTAATAATTATCCTTATAATTATTAATTAAAATTGTCATGCTTTATTTTATTTTATTAGAACTTGTCATGTTTGTTTTATTGTTTTAATTTGGACTGCGTTTAACCGCTGTGATTGTAAAGCCTATATAAGCCTATGTTTTGGAGGATTTGGATTAACATGTTGGAGTTACCATTGTGATCTGGAAGTGGTCAAACATGTAATCTCACTGCCAACGCGATATGAGCCTGCAGGGTCGCACATAAGAGCATGTGGAGAAGTTGGTAGATTGACTGTGTTGGTAAATGTTACCAATCACCATATATAGAATGGGGAAATCCAGCAGGTTGTTGCTGTCTGAATTCGTCGGGTTTACACGGATAGAATTCGTCGGATTCGTCGGGATTCGTCGGATTGTCCCGTGAACACTCGACGAATTATTACAGAAACCCTTCAGTCGGCAAAATGTTGTCGTCTGTCTGGATTCGTCGGGATTCGTCGGGTTGTCCCGTGAAGACTCGACGAATTGTTACAGAGATCATTTTCTCGGCAAATGTTGCCGTCTGATCTGATTCGTCGGATTCGTCGGATTGTCCCGTGAAATCTCGACGAATGATCTTCCGTGGAATTCCGACGAATCGTAACAGAAACCCCAATTCTGATGTGTGGTCTGCGGATAGCGATTCTTCTAGAAGCTGTTTATCCTTTGGGTATAAATAGGACTTCGTTTTAGGGTTCTCATAACTAACGAAAAGAAAAGGCCGACGGAAGTGTTCTGCTCTCGCCTCACGAACCCTAGCCGACGGAAGTGTTCTGCCGTCTCTGAATCGCGTCCGCCGACCTCCTCTCCGGCGATCGTCGCCGTGTGTGTTCTTCCTGGAGCGAACCTAGCAGTTTGTGGAAGTTCAAGGTGCAGTCATTCTTCTCCCGGCTCGTGTGGATCACTGTAGAGACGTAGACATTATTCTACGTGAGGACTCGCATAGCCGACGACAGGAATCAACTCGTGGAGCATCTAGGTTGGATTTGATCCAATCCCGCAAAGGTAATTTCATACCTAGCATTTTCTTAACTTCTTGATTCAACATTCATGGCCGATCCAAAGTCTTTTTGGGTTGTTTCTCTTCATTTCCGCTGCGCCTACATTTGATGTATGGTTCTAGAAAAAACCCAACAGTGGTATCAGAGCTAGGTTCTGGTCATGAATTTTGTTTCAGAAGTTTGGTTATTCCAGTACGTGCAAATCTAGGTATTTGGAAGTGTTCTAAATGTCAAGATTTCTTCTTGGAATACCACCGCCAGGGGCGCTGCCCCTTGGACCCCGTTAGGGGCTCTGCCCCTAAGACCCCGCCAGGGGCGCGGCCCCTTGGAACCCCGCCAGGAACGTCTGGGATTTCGTGGTAATTTCTAATTGTTATAAATTGTTGTCTCCTTAGCAGTAACCGTCCCTCAAGTGGTTAATGAACCCTTGTATTGTTTTGGATTTTGAATCCAACAATGAGAGACGAGCTTGTCTACTGCTTTAAGTCGAGTTGTCTTTGCCTTTGTCCAATACATGTAAATCTGAAGATTTGGAAGAGTTCCAAATGTCCAGATTTAGCCTTTTCGTCTATCAAAGGTTGATAGTCTTATGTTGTGCACATAAGGGATGCATGTGGATTTTAGAAAGCTTGTTTTTCTGTGGATGTGCACTTTGATCAAATGTTGATCATGGTTAAGTGTTAACCTATTATTAAAAATTAAAATCCCTTCATCAAATATTAAGTGTTCGGATGCCTTCCGATGGATGACACTCTTCCTGCCTCGATCGATGAAGTGTGGGCTTGCCAAAGCAAGGTGCATTAATCTATCTTGGTAAGGGTGCGAGCGGATAATTGTGATATCCCACTGTCGACATCGGGTCTAACTTAACTAGGTGACCTCAATGGTTGAGTGCCTAGAGGCATAGGGTTGGCATGCTCCATATGATGGATGCGAATAAAGAGTTATTCACCAACCATACAAGAGTTGCATAGTGATGCAATTGACAAGTGTTGTCTACCTAAATAACCGCATTATGAGAGGAACGCCAAAGCGGACTCGTGGTGTTGGTGAAATACGGATCTTGTCCACTAAGAGAGTAGCTCGCATGGACTCTCCGAATTGATAGTGAGGGCTATCAATTTGAATAAAATAGTGGGAGTATTTAATTGAAGTCCAAATTAAAATAAATTGTATTTTGAAATTAGGGTACTAATTAAATTCTGCATGAATTCTTGTAGAATTCCATGGCAAGTGGTTCACATTCCACCTTGTCCCTGAGAGCTATCCTTGAGAAGGACAAGCTAAGTGGGACAAATTACATGGACTGGTATAGGAACCTGAGAATTGTTCTCAGGCAAGAGCGAAAGCTCTACGTCTTGGAAGAAGAAGCCCCTGAGGTGCCGACCGGGAACTCGTCCCGTGTTGATAAGGATGCTTATAAGAAGTATACCGATGACGCCTTAGACGTCGAGTGCCTTATGCTTGCCACCATGAACTCTGAGCTTCAGAAGCAACACGAGAACATGGGGTGCAAGGAGATTGACGAGCACCTAAAGAAAATGTTTCAAGGGCAAGCTCGTCAAGAGAGGTTCGATGTCACGAAGGCCTTATTTCAGTGCAAAATGGGAGCTCGAGACTCAGTTGGTACTCACGTACTCAAGATGATTGGGTATATAGAGAACCTGGAGAGACTGGGTTTTCCTCTGGGTCAAGAGTTGGCCACAGATCTTATCCTGCAATCGTTGCCGGATAATTATGAGCAGTTCGTCTTGAACTACAACATGAATGAAATAGACAAGACACTGCCCGAGCTCCTAGGCATGTTGCGAACTGCCGAAATAAACATGAAGAAGGCCAAGCCTGCTAGTCCCATATTGATGGTACATAAAGGCAAGGGTAAGGCCAAGGGCTTCAAGAAGACGAAGGTGGGACCTAAGTCACATCTTGAGCCCAAATCTTCTGCGCTGAAAAGGAAGAGCACCGTGAAGGAAGGGAAATGCCATCACTGTGGCAAGGTTGGTCATTGGAGGAGGAATTGTCCTTCATACATTGAGGGTCTGCAGAAAATGAAGGGAGGTATGACTTCCGCTTCGGATATTTACGTCATAGAGATAAACCTTTCTGCTCCTTCATCTTGGGTATTGGATACCGGATGTGGTTCTCACATTTGTACAAATGTGCAGGAACTAGGAAGGAGGAGATTGCTGAGTAAAGGAGAGGTGGACCTACGCGTCGGCAATGGAGCAAGAGTTGCTGCTGTAGCCGTAGGGGTTTACCGTCTTCCTTTGCCCAGTGGGCTTGTAATAGAACTTGATAATTGTTATTATGTTCCGGCCATAACTAGAAACATTATATCCATTTCATGCTTAGACATGATTGGATTTTCTTTTATAATTAAGAACAATTGTTGTTCTATATTTAAGAATGATGTTTGTTATGCTGTAGCTCAATTGTTTAATGGTCTTTATGTTTTGAACCTGGACCATCCGATCTATAATGTAGATAATAATAAAAGACTAAGAACAAATGACTCAAATCCTACATATCTCTGGCATTGTCGTTTGGGCCATATAAACGAGAAGCGCATATCCAAGCTCCATAAAGATGGACTATTGGACTCATTTGATTATGAATCATTTGAGCGATGCGAGTCTTGTTTATTAGGCAAGATGACTAAAGCCCCTTTCACTGGTTATACTGAGAGGGCTGAGGATCTCTTGGGTGTTGTACATAGTGATGTATGCGGACCCATGAGTTCTATGGCTAGAGGTGCGTATTTCTACTTCGTTACATTTACTGATGATTTCAGTAGATACGGATACGTGTATCTTATGAAGTGCAAATCCGAAACCTTTGAAAAGTTCAAAGAGTTTAAGAATGAAGTGGAGAACCAATTGGGTAAAAAGGTTAAAGCACTCCGATCTGATCGAGGTGGCGAATACCTGAGTCATGAGTTCCGTGATCATCTGAAAGAGTGTGGTATTGTATCACAGCTCACTCCACCTAGGACACCGCAACATAATGGTGTGTCTGAGAGGAGAAATCGTACTCTGTTAGACATGGTACGGTCGATGATGAGTCATGCAGACTTGCCTGTTTCCTTTTGGGGTTTTGCTTTAGAGACTGCTGCAATGACACTGAATCGCGCTCCGACAAAAACGGTTCTAAAGGCACCATATGAGATATGGACTGGGAAGCGTCCTAGTATGTCGTTCATTAAAATTTGGGGCTGTGAGGCATACGTACGACGCCAAATGCCTGACAAGCTAGAACCCAAATCAGATAAGTGTTATCTGGTGGGGTATCCTAAGGAAATGAAAGGATATTACTTTTACCTACCGCCTGAGGGCAAAGTGTTTGTCGCAAGGACGAGTGTCTTCTTGGAGAAAGAGTTCTTATCAAGAAAGACGCAAAAGGTAGAACTTGAAGAAGTTCAAGAACTACAAATAGTGAATGAACCAGAGTTGGATTCTGAGCCAGGACTACAAGATGTTGTAGCTAGAGAACCTGCTCACGAAACACAAGTCCTACGTAGATCTGGTAGACCAAGATTTGAGCCTGAGAGATATGGATTTCTCGTGTCTCAAATAGGTAATGTGTTGCTTATGGATCATGATGATGAACCAGCGACCTACCAAGAGGCTATGAATGGACCGGACTCCGACAAATGGCTTGAGGCTATGAAATCCGAAATGGACTCCATGTATATAAACCAAGTTTGGAACTTGGTGGAACCACCTGAAGGGGTACGACCCATAGGGTGCAAGTGGGTCTTCAAGAAGAAGACTGACATGGATGGGAATGTACAGACATTCAAAGGGCGACTGGTGGCTAAGGGTTTCAAGCAAATTCATGGTGTTGACTATGATGAGACCTTTTCCCCTGTTGCCATGGTAAAGTCCATTAGGATATTGCTTGCTATTGCTACGTATTATGACTACGAGATCTGGCAGATGGATGTCAAAACGGCTTTCCTAAATGGAAACCTCCTTGAGGAAGTGTACATGACACAACCCGAGGGTTTTGTATCCCCAAATGAAACCACTAAAATATGCAAGCTGAATAAGTCCATCTATGGATTGAAACAAGCCTCTAGAAGTTGGAATCTTCGTTTTGATGAGAAGATCAAAGAGTTTGGTTTTGTCAAGAATGAAGATGAACCGTGTGTTTACAAGCGAATCAGTGGGAGCATTGTTGTCTTCCTGATATTGTATGTAGATGACATACTGTTGATCGGGAATGACATACCTACCCTGAAAGTTGTTAAGAACAACCTAGGGAACTGCTTTTCTATGAAGGACTTGGGTGAAGCGACTTACATACTCGGTATTAAGATCTATAGAGATAGATCGAAGAAGTTGCTGGGTCTGACCCAGAGTACGTACATTGACAAGGTGTTGAAGCGGTTCAACATGCTTGAGTCCAAGAAAGGATTTTTGCCCATGTCTCATGGTGTGAATCTCTCTAAGGACCAGTGTCCAAAATCTTGCGAAGATAAGGACCGCATGAAGTCGATTCCATATGCTTCGGCAATTGGGTCAATCATGTATGCAATGTTATGTACTCGACCCGATGTCTCTTTTGCTTTCAGCATGACTAGCAGGTATCAGTCTGATCCCGGTGAATGTCACTAGATAGCCGTAAAGAATATCCTGAAGTACTTGAGAAGGACTAAGGATGTATTCTTGGTGTATGGTGGAAAGGAAGAGCTCGTTGTAAGTGGTTACACGGATGCCAGCTTCCAAACTGATAGGGATGATTCAAAGTCTCAGTCAGGGTTTGTGTTTTGCCTGAATGGAGGAGCTGTGAGCTGGAAGAGTTCCAAGCAAGAGACAGTTGCTGATTCTACAACTGAGGCCGTGTATATCGCTGCAGCTAATGCAGCGAAGGAGGCTGTATGGATTAGGAAATTCATCGGCGAGCTAGATATAGTTCCTAGCATTGTTGGTCCCGTAGTTCTCTACTGTGATAACAATGGTGCAATTGCACAATCTAAGGAACCTAGATCCCATCAGCGCTCCAAGCACATACTTCGGCGGTTCCATCTTATTCGTGAGATTATCGAATGAGGAGATGTGAACATTTGCAGAGTGCCGACTGAGGAGAATATTGCAGATCCACTGACAAAGCCTCTCGCGCAGAGAAAGCATGATGGTCATACTAGATCAATGGGTATACGATACCTGAGTGATCAACTCTAGTGGGAGTCTTGTGGGTTGCATGTAAAATAAATATTCTGTTGGCTGTTTGTTATTTATTCATATGATGAATTGTGTACCAATTATTTCTTTTTACAATTAATGGCAAGTTCTTTTATTACGATATACTGTTTCTATATGATAGAATAAAATTCGTGATAAATACCCTTAGAATGTTCGCTTCCATAGGACATCAAGTACGTGACTTGAATGTGAGAGCCTATGATTTTGAAGCTTCATTCTTAAAAGGTCCCTGGTCGAGGTATCATCGTAGAAGCTAAGGGTGATGATGATACATTAAGACTAGCATGTGTGTTGACTGATGACCGGTTCTCACAGGTCATGATATTGTGATATCAAGTCATCACGTGGGTACTTGTTAGTGAACAAGTTGTACTGGACAGACCCAACCTGAGACTACTTTGTGGATTGTTAATTAAAAGTGTCACAAGTAGGTCTCATTTGACAATGGTGTTGTGGTCCTTTGACCTGAAGTCACAGCATTCACCGAGTGAGGAAGAGCGTGCTTTGATGTCATCTAAAGTCTTCCTTGAAGAAGGTTGATGATAAGGGTGGTCGTTGGGTACGTTACGAATCATTTGGGTGTTTGGGTGTGAGCAGATATGGGATTTGTCCTCCTATATAACAGGAGTTGCATCCATGGGCCCCTTGATGGAATTGGACTGAGAAATGCATGGCCATGCTTGGTAGAGTCAATATGTGATATTGAGCTCACCATTCTCTGGAAGTCCGTTCTAGATCAAGAAACTTGGATTGAGCTATTATGAGGGTGACACGGTCCATGCCTCTAGTTCTTTCCGGATGTAAGGGACAAAGGGACAAAGACAACGTTGGAACATTGGTCATAAAGGCTTATGAGTTATGAACTCTTATTGCTTGGGGAGCAATGATGCATTGCTAGATGCCGCTCATTGTTTGTGAGGTTTTTGGTTTGATACTTTCAAGATCAAGTGGGAGACTGTTGGAGTTACCATTGTGATCTGGAAGTGGTCAAACATGTAATCTCACTGCCAACGCGATATGAGCCTGCAGGGTCGCACATAAGAGCATGTGGAGAAGTTGGTAGATTGACTGTGTTGGTAAATGTTACCAATCACCATATATAGAATGGGGAAATCCAGCAGGTTGTTGCTGTCTGAATTCGTCGGGATTCGTCGGGTTGTCCCGTGAAGACTCGACGAATTGTTACAGAGATCATTTTCTCGGCAAATGTTGCCGTCTGATCTGATTCGTCGGATTCGTCGGATTGTCCCGTGAAATCTCGACGAATGATCTTCCGTGGAATTCCGACGAATCGTAACAGAAACCCCAATTCTGATGTGTGGTCTGCGGATAGCGATTCTTCTAGAAGCTGTTTATCCTTTGGGTATAAATAGGACTTCGTTTTAGGGTTCTCATAACTAACGAAAAGAAAAGGCCGACGGAAGTGTTCTGCTCTCGCCTCACGAGCCCTAGCCGACGGAAGTGTTCCGCCGTCTCTGAATCGCGTCCGCCGACCTCCTCTCCGGCGATCGTCGCCGTGTGTGTTCTTCCTGGAGCGAACCTAGCAGTTTGTGGAAGTTCAAGGTGCAGTCATTCTTCTCCCGGCTCGTGTGGATCACTGTAGAGACGTAGACATTATTCTACGTGAGGACTCGCATAGCCGACGACAGGAATCAACTCGTGGAGCATCTAGGTTGGATTTGATCCAATCCCGCAAAGGTAATTTCATACCTAGCATTTTCTTAACTTCTTGATTCAACATTCATGGCCGATCCAAAGTCTTTTTGGGTTGTTTCTCTTCATTTCCGCTGCGCCTACATTTGATGTATGGTTCTAGAAAAAACCCAACATAACAAGCAATGAAATAAGAAATTGAAAGCCCTAATTCTCTCCTCTTGATTTTCCCTCTCCCTCTTCCTTGGCCGCCCCCACCTTTTCCCCCTCTCCAAGTTCGGCCAGGCCGACCCCCCTCCTCTTCTCCTCCTTCTAGCCGCCGGCCGCCCCACTCCTCGTGGAAATCCACCCACCCTTCTCCCTCTCTCTACCATTTCTCCCTCTACATTCTCTCACGCATCAAGGCAGTCTTGGGCTTGTTCGTAGCGGCGGGATTTGAAGGCGACGGTGCAAATCTTCAAGGACTCCCCTCCGGCAACCACCTCCGTGAATAACGTAGGACTTTCTACAACCCGGATCTACTATTCCGGGAGGGTAACGCTTTCTACCTCTATAGCGATTCTTCAATAGTTATTTGTGGTGGATAGGAATTGTGACGAATTTTCTAACATTGATCTTTTCGCGATCCTTCTCATTTGTGATAGTTTAACGATCTTGAATTATTTTTACTCGACGAGGAGTGGCGATTCTCTTTTGCCTTTGTTGGGGAGGATCCTCCTATTTCCGAAGTTTTGCTTTTTCGGAGGATCTTCTTGTGGTTGTCTTTGCGTGATAGTTGTATAGGACCCACCCGTAGGTGGATGCGTTTGTTCATCCGATTAGGTGTTATTTAGAGACGATCTCGCGACCCACTCGATCACGCAAGTGAGAGCGACCCGAACACCCAAGCCTACATCAGATTTCCTCCAGGTCAGCAAAGCACTCGCAGAATACTGGGGGTTGGACTTTTCTTTCCGAGTGCAGGACTCGGTCGCAAAGAGCGGGGATTGTGTACAACCCGGTATTCGCCAAGTAGGTCCAAGGGGCCCCGGGGGCCAGGTGGCGGGGCAAGGAGCAGAATAAGGAGTCTGAGAGGTCTTTGGGCGAGTGAGGCCCGCACTCGCGGACCACTCGCATAGGCATCAGGACAGATAGGCGAGAACGCCCAAGATCTCGCCCCTCAAGCGAGCCGAACAAATAGCGAGTGATGGCCTCATAAACCATTCGCCCGACGAACCATGATAAGCAGGGAGCTTGTCGAGTGGTGCCTTCACGGACCACTCGCCCAGAGGGCTTCGAGGGGGAAATTACCTAGATACCCCTTGTGGGCTGCCGATAGCCCTTCAGAACAGCGGAGTTAAGCTGTTAACAGACCAATTTGGGGTGCGATTAGTAAAACCAAAAGGCAGATTTACGCTATTTGCAGTCCAAGAATAGAAAATCTATAAATAGACCCTTAAGGGCACCTTGGAGGAGATCAGATCTTTTGAGCTCTCTCCTCCAGGCAATTTTCGGAGTTGGCTACTAGTGCCCTCCAAGGTGCCCCGCTGAGCATTGGTTTGGGAGGGGAAGCTCTCTAAGATCTTCCGGGTGTGTGGCGGGACCTCCTCGCTGCAGCCTTGGGTCTGTTCCAGATTTTTCATCCTCGGTCAGGAGAGTTTAGTGAGGGAGGAGTAGGCGCAGGCTACACCCCCTGTGGGTCCGAACTCAAAGACCGGTTGACGATTTCAACACAAACCTTCACCATGAGATTTTAAGTGGAGCGGTCTTGTACCTCCTTCAATGGATATGTGTGTGAATCCTAAGTCCTCCTGGAAGGATTGGGTGCATAGCCATCGTTTTGTGTAGCACTTGAATGTGTTAAACCCTTACGGGCCGAGGCAAAGTTGTACATGCATCGTGCAGTAAGATCACGATGACTAGAGCACTGGCAAAGCTGAACCGAACCCGTTTCCATGCAGATCGGTGAGAGGTGCCAACCTCTTGAACGCCGTGTGATCATGGCAGAGGTCGTGGAAGGTGTTCCCCTAAACCGGGCAAAAGCTCTTTTTCCCACCTAAGATTATGTTGTTTAGGGTGGAGTTATTATAGATTGATGTTATGTTAGCCTCATGTGGTTGCTTAGGCGGCTATGGGAATCCTCCGGATGAACCCAACCAACATCATATGCATACTTAGGTTCCAATTACTTTGATGCTCAACCTAGAAAATTGATTGTGCTTGAAACCTCACCCTGTGTAGTGTAGTTGCACTTTATTTATTTGATTACATGTTGCATGTACGGCTTGCTTGCAGGATTAGCAGTGACACACCCCTGAGCTGGCTAGATGGTCGGAGGGTGGGATCGTTATGCGGTTTGTGGTCAGCTCATAGCTGACCCTCGTTTACCTCTTATGGGATGTTAGTGCAGGTGTTGGTGAGCCAAGCAGAAAGTAGCAGATTAAAACCATATTATGTGTTGGCCCTTGAAGGCCAACCTCTGTTTTACTGCTTTCCTTATATTGCCGGCCTGCGTGCCGAAGTATGTTTTGAGTTAGATGCATTGTTTGAATGTAAGGACTTAAGTCCATAGCTCTTTATTATTTTATTCCTGGGATAGTGGACAATTCTGAAAGTAATGTTTATTAATGCGGCCGGTTACGCTTGTGATACTATAGTGTAGTTTCTTTTCTATTATCATCTAATTAACTTCTAGCTAGTGTGTTCAATATGGCGTGGGGTCCCGGATGGACATACTGTTATATTGTTTGCACCAGCAGGATGTTACAGACCTAGTCGCCAACAACCGTGGTGAATTTACAAAATGATCACAAAGATAAAAGGTATTACAAAATAAGAGAGAAAATTTGAAAACTCCCTATGAAGAAATCTAAAGGAGATGATGAAGAACTGCTAAAGATCGTTGAAGTCAAAGCATGCGTTCTTCATGTTGATTTTGTAAGACTCGCTTTTTTATTCATTCCTAGATCTTACTGCCCAGAACCGCCTTCTTGCGGTGGCACCAACTCACGGGATGGTTGCCACCACAATATGATGATTCTGCCGGCTAATCAACATCATCCCGGCCAACCACATATCACAGTAATAGAAGCGCTTAAATGAAACAAAGTCCACAAAATCACACTATATATGAATATCATAATACAAAGGTCCACGCTGAGAAAGTACTAAAAAGGAATAGGGGCTTATGCCCAGTACATCAACATCATCACTATAAAATCACTTGTCTTTGTAGATGCTGCTGCAACAAGGGTTATTGGCTGCAATGCTTCGTCATGTCCTCCTGTCCTGATCTTCTAAATGGGGTCCTACTTCTCCGGCATAACATCTCCTAAAATGATGTGGTCCACTGACCTTTAGTCAAAAGACTAAGCCAAATTCCTCATCCCCTCCCCCGGTGACTCCTAGGCACCGTGCGGAAGGAGGAAGCGGAGGACAACAAGGGGTAATATATATCAAGCAGATGATGATGAACCTATCTAGCAGTTCTATCATGTAAAAGGTTATGTACTGTTCTAGTAGTTCTATCATAATAAGAGAAGTGCTACTATGAAACTGAACAGTATATAAATGAGCGTCAAAGTGAGCATACACAGGCAATTATAAAAGAATTTAAGCTGCTAGAAAAGTAAATCAGGGTCGTTATAAAGTAAACTAAGCAAGTAAAGAAATAACTAGAGCAGATATGAATGTAAGCCTAACTTATATGAATGCCCATAAAACTTATAAGTTAAGGGATCTGGCACTAAGGTAAACCCATCGTATAAAAGAGCCCATACAAATTTATATGATGGGGTCTTCTTTCTGTATGTTGTATGATATGTTATGTTATGCAATGATGCAAGACACGCACACAACTCTATATGTACAGACCTTTGTTAGTTCCCTCTGTTCGATTGTGTCAACTTAGGTACCCAATTGAGGGAAACATGGTAGTGGATCGAACATGTCCACTTCTACGCTTATGTCACACATCTCCCAGCCTAGACCTCGTGTACACCCCTAAGAACACACATGGTATCTGTGTACTATCTGGTAAACACCACCTCTATATTCCCTTTTCGAGTCTCCGCTCAGGTACACCCCGTTGAGGAAAACAGGGGCAGTGGATCGGGTCCTCCACTTCTAGGCTTATATATGAAACTACAGCTGGCCTAGACCTTTATGTACGTCCCTAAGAACACAAAGGGTATTTGTGTACTACTTGATACAATGACGCCTTTAAGTGAAACACCGAGCCCTCAGCTCGGAGGACTTGACATGTCCTTCCTTATATAATACCAAGTCTACCGCTCGCAGGACTCTCTATTCCTCTTTAGATAATACTGAGCCTACCGCTCGTAGGACTATCTAGTCCTGCTTAGACAATACCAAGTCTACCGCTCGCAGGAATATCTAGTCCTTCTTAGACAATACAGAGCCTATCACTCACAGGGCTTAACCCGTCCTTCCTTATATAATACTGAGCATACCGCTCGTAGGACTTAACCCGTTCTTCCTTACAATACTGAGCATACCGCTCGCAGGACTCAACCTGTCCTTCCTTATATAATTCTGAGTCTACCACTCACGAGACTTAACCCGTCCTTCCTTACAATACCGTGCATACTGCTCGTGGGACTCAATCTGTCCTTCCTTATATAATACCGAGCCCACCGCTTGCAGGACTTAACCCGTCATTCCTTATATAAATCTGTCCCAAATTTTGGACGAGGTTCACCTATCGAGTTCTCCTACTTACTACTCTTATCTATCATTTAATTACACTTAGAAGTTTAGGGTGAATCTTGGACTTCCCGAGGTCGACCTGGTGAAGGGCTCGCAGTGGTACTAGGGAATACGATGGTGGCTGAAACCTACATCCCCCTTTCCAGGATATTTACTCTTATTGGTGGCTACCCATTCTTTTATACCCACTTCCTCTCTAGTTACTCTAAAATCCTAAGGTGGATTACAGTTAATGAGGGGGCGTTGACCCTCAATTGAATCTCAACGCTGCATGTTATTTGCTGACTAAGTTCTTCTCAGCACATCTTCACTTGGTCATGATCTAGGACTAATCCCGGAAGCTTAACATGTCATATTATTGCTGGTGTCTCATATTGTCTCACTCCTCTTTCTAGACTTAATAATCCAACCTTAAGCATTTCTCTAACCGCACACCATCTTGTCTGGGACTAGTTCCATAATAAGCTGGCCTACCCGCCCTCCAATATGGTACATAACATATCTAAGGTGGTTGGTGTACAACCCTCATTCTCCGAGGGTGGACCCCCCCCCCCCCCCAAGGCCACGTAGACAGAAGTCAAGGTCAAAGGGTCAACACAGAGACCAGCAGTCCAAGACAGAAGCAGAAGAGACCCTGGCGAGTATGCAGGCAATACTCGCCAGGTAGGCGAGTATCAACCAGAGGAGCTCGCCGCGCACAGAAGACAGCAGAAGCCCTGGGCGAGTATTGGCCCGGCGTGTGCGAGCAGCACCCAATACGCGCCAGATGGGCGACTATGGCATGATACTCGCCGAGTAACTCATAGTCGCCGGGTTGGGGGCTGGGCTATAAAAGCCCCCCTACCCTTTGGTTTTCCTATAAATAGGACCCCAGGGGTACTTGGATTGGCACCTGGACTTGAGCTTTTGGACCCCGATTCCCGAACTCTCGAGCCCGTCACCCTTGCTTTCAGCCAAGTCGGTGCCTTCCCTGTACCAAGCTCAGCCACTTTGGTTTTGGAGGGGAAGACTCTCTCGAGCTTCTGGGTATGTGGTGGGACCTCCCTGCCGCAGCACCTGGGGTCCTGTTTGTTGCTCTTCTAGCTTCGTCGTCATTGCCAGCCAAGCCCTCTCGTTGGATTGCTGGGCGAGTAGCCTCCGGCTGCATTGGTCCGAATTTTGAGGTCAGGATTTTCCTGGCGTCAACAGTTGGGTCTGTGTGTCATGTAGAAAGGAAGTCCAAACCACTAAATGCATATTTGCTATCCCCAGACCACCATGACTATGCGTATAATCTAAGACTCTTATGAGATGTGAACGATAATCATGTTCAAAGGACTCCCAATTTATTCCTGAAACTCCATGTGTCATATTATTGTGCTTCGAGTTTCATTCAGATCCTCAATGATCTTGATGGCCTAATCACTAGTTCAATTTTTCGATAAACGCACACTCTACTACATGCACTACATGTGTTCCTTGTATTATATCTTCCAAACTCTTGGGTCTAGCGCTTTGCAATTTTTTTTGTCATGACTTAATAAAGTCATAAATGAGATGCTATCAAAAATTCATAATTTTTCTGATTAATTTGCTCCTAAAATAAAATTGTTATTTCCATTTTCCATGTCACTTAACCTTAAAGGTTCATTTCCAAATGCCCAAATAATCTAAATAAATTAACACAGTCAACATTCATTTCATAAACATGCAATGAGTTCACTAACATAACTGCTCATCCAAATGTTATGGAATTATTACCAGAGTCCTAAAATATCAAAACAAAGCACTCACCATAATTTCAATGAGATCTAAGGTGGTTTGGTCACCTATTTATCACATACATATTGGAATCTTAGATTTTCTACAAAACTCTAGAAAATAATTCCCCAAAAATTCTCAAAGTTTTACGGGGGTTCAATTAGGGCAGAATACATGCATGCCCAAAATTTCAGCATGTTTGGAGTTGTAGAACTCCTTGAATGAATTTCCCAAGTTCACATCAATATTATGTCACATAGTGTAAATATTTTCTAAAACTTAGGAAAAATGTTTTCCAAAAACACCCCAACTTGGGCAGGGGATGAGTTGGGGCATGACTCATGCGTGTCCAAAATTTCATCCTATTTGGAGTTGTAGAACTCCAAAATTCACTAAATTTAACTTGGGTGCTATATGCACACCATTTCCCATACACTACAACCATATGCATATGGTAATTCCCAAACATGCACATGTCCAATGGGTCTGGAAATTTTACCAGAGACAACTTATGTTATGATGAGGTTCCCACAAAATATTTGGGGACTTTAAAGGTCATATACCCATATAATACACCATGCATGATTTATGAAATTATTACCAAAACTATATAAAATATTTTTCCTAAAATCCTCATTTTTGGGCAGGGTATGTGTTTGGGTATAACCCATGCATGGCCAAAATTTCAGCCTTATTGGGGTTTCAGAACTCCTTAATTTAATTAACTTATGCTTAGGGCACTATGTACACAGCCCACCAAAATTGGTGTCGAGGGAGCTATAGTGCTCCAAATTTGGTGAACTCAATTTCTAAAAACATTAGAGACCTAGGGCTACATATTCCATGTTGGACATATCGGCTGATTTTGCCTCTAGGTATTTTCTCTAATTAATTTAAAGTGAGGCAGAAATCCTATATAACAACCATTTAATTAAATGAGGTATGCGTATAACAGATCACCCAGATCTGACAGATGAGGAGTCTTCTTCTTCCTTGATCCAAGGGATCAGATCGACCCCTCCTGGGCCGATTTCTTCCCCTTATTTCGGCCACCTGAGGGCATCTCCGACCAAAAGCATGACGTCACCACCTTCAGCTGAGGGTTGGCCTTTGATAGCCGGCAAAAAGGCGGTCGGGTGACTTGTAGACAAAATGGGGGTGAGATTTAGAAGAGCTTTAAAGCTCGAGCGGGAAGATAGCACAATCACCATTACTCAATCAATTTCAAAATGGGAAGAAGGAGAATCTAGCACTAGGGGAGGAGAAGAGGAATACATGCCTTATTGGGTGCTTGGGATCATGTAACTCACCGGGAAACCATTGTCGTGCTCTTCTCCGATTCCAATCAAATATTCCTTCCCTGAGCTCAAAATCTCCAATCTACTGAGGGGTTCTACTTCTTGGGAGGTCCTCAAGATCGTAATGAACTCGATTGGGGCTGGGGTGGCTTAATTCAAAGTTGTCATTAAAGCCACCACCCGACCACCCAATAGCTTCCAAATTGAGCTCCACCTGGCAGCTGGCCGGCCTGGGAACTGCTGGGAATTACTCCCTGGGTTTAGAGAGAGGCTTGGGAAGGGAAATTGAGTGCCATATAGCACTCATGCCCCAAATCCCTCATTTTTGTCTCTCTTGATTTAAGGCTCATCCCAAATTAGCCCTAAACACTTCTCCAACCTCCAAATTCTAGGTACTATCTTATATTAGGCATTATGAGCTTGCTCTTGGGCCCAATCATTTGGGCTAACCCAGGTTGAATTGGGTTTTGAGCTCAATTGACCTAAATTGGGCATTTAGGGTTTATTGGGCTAGGGTTGACCCTAAGTCAATCTAGCCATTATGGTTGACCCACATTGGTGTAATTAAGTTCATAGACACCAATTAGGGTGAATTTGGGCTTGGTGATGCCAATTTGAGGTCACTTGACCTAATTAGGTTAAATTGGGTTTAAGTGGCAATTTGGGGATTTTGGTGATTTTGCCCTAATCTTCCAAAATTGAATGTGCACTTTGGTTCATTTAGGTCTCATACACTCCACTTAGGGTTTAGGAGAGATTGTGCTAGGCGAATTTGGCCAATTGAGGGCCAATTGAACCATTTAGAGCATAGTTGTAATTTGGTGCAATTTGGTAATTTTGCTCAGTTTCCCCAAATTGGTTTATCTCAAGGGTCCAGTGTGGACCCATTAGACTCCCATGGTGACTTTTAGAGTTTGGGTCTGATCAATTTGATCATTTGAATCCTAATTGACCCTTAATAGGGATGGTTAACCTATTTAAAGCTAGAGTTGACTTTGGTCAAAATGACCAATTTAGGTTGACCCCAATGAGTCCTTAGTGACCCATGGGACTCCCTAAGGGTTAGGGATGTCATAGTGGGGTCAAATAGTCATTATGAAGCTTAAACCTCAAAATCTAGGCTTGGGTGCTAAAATAGGCTATTTGCACAGCAATATGATTTTCACCTATTCACCTTGGTTCTTAGGGCCATTTTGGTCTCTTAGAGCAATGTCATGACCTTATCATGACAAAAATCATCTTAGGGGTCTAGTTGTTTTGGGGATATTACAAATCCCAATAAACGAAGAAACAATTTCGTCCCCAAAATTTAAATTAGGGCTACGGGGTTAGAAGTCAAGCATACTTGTAAGGTATTTGTAATCAAATATAGACTCGTCTTCCAAGATTATAATAGGCTTACATCTTGTGCAACATTGGTCCTCCTAATTTCCAAGACATCGTTATTCTTTTAGTATTCAAATGTCAACGATTAATCATGCTTTGAGATTCCAAAATAATGTGATTAAGTTTAAGTATGACCATGGTCATTCACTAAATTCAAGGATATTCTAGTGATGATCAAACTTAGTTCCAGTATTCAAGTTCATGTGTGTCATCAATTCCAAAGCTCAGAAAGATTCATATATCGTAAACCCTCCAAGGTTACTTCTTGATTTGGACAAAGTCATGTTAACATCCCACAATCTTAGTCCTGGTTCTATCCCAAATTCAAGTGTTATTGATGGTCAAATCTATGGTTCTCATTTTTTGTTAATCGCAGACCAAGCTCAAATATTGCACGAGACCTATCACCTATGAATCAACTATCAGTAAAATATGTTGTCATCTCTAATTCGTTCCATAAGTTTTGTAAGTGGTAATTTACTGATTTCAACTCCTCATACTGTCATATTTTTGGACCTAATTCTTATTTCTTTTATAATTATAGGGTCCACCAATTTGTGCATAAAGTATCAATTATCATGGCCCAATAGGTTTAATAGAATTTCCAGAGACTAGTTATGATCTAAAATAGTGTTCAACAGAAGTTCATAGTTTTCCTTCTTACAATAATCCAGGGAGATTAATTATATGTCCAAGGGTGCAAAATCCAATTTATGAGGGGAGAATGATTATTAATCAATAGTTAAACATAATAAAATTTCTAGAAGCCTAAATGGAGATCACAAGTCTATCTACTAATTTTTATAATATTCTAATTTTTGGACAGGGTGTGTAATTGGTTATATTACATATATGGCTTAAATTTCATTCGTATTCATGGAGTAATTTCAAAAAAATTCACAAAATACACTTACAGGTGTTCATAGTACCCCTTGCACTAAAACAGGTGCCCAAGGAGTTGTGGTGCACTAAATCACATGAAACAAATTCCTATAGGTAGCCAAGACATAGATCTGCATTTTTCATGCAGCAAACCTTCTCTAGATCATGCTCTAAGGTACCTAAATAGTTCCTTAAACCTACTGCATGAAATGCGGCAATCATACACGAATCTATTAATACACACCAAATCCCCAAGGGATGCAAACAAGTTTCATTTGAATCCTTTGTAAACACTTAGTAAAACTCCTTGTGCATTTGTCAACGACTTACACAACACCTTGAATAGTTGATTTCTTGATTTCAAGGTGGAGTGGGTAGAACTTAGCAAACGTCCAAGTGTGTGTCAAGGAGTTGTTTCACTAATTCCTCATTTGTTATTAATGTAGACTTGGGTTGAAGTGAAAAGAGGATATTTCTCCCAAAAAAAATTCTCTCCTGATCCTTAATGATCAAACTTGATGGTAACAATCTTCATCGCTCAAAAACGGGATAAATTTTTTCGACTCACAGACCTAGTATTGAAGGATTATGATGACTCGGGGGAAAAACTTGTTTTAGTACTAACGAGGGAGTTATGTTGCAGAGGCTTTCTGTTTCTAAAATAACCCAAGTTAATATCATACTGGCCCAATAAACGAAGAAACAAGATTAACCTCCCGTAAATATTGTGCTGAGTTTTGTATATCCGGAAATGTGGGCATTCCACGCATGCACATAATCCTTATGGGTATACAGCCCTCGGTTTGGAATTATACTAATTAAGTCCTCATATCCAAGCATATGTACGGTAGTCCTTGAGATTTGTGGATAAGGTAAGGTTCTCTGCTCTCGAAGCAACCATTTATCGCAACTTTTGCAAGGGTCGTGTACCTATTATCTTATTAAATGGTCTTCTCTAAGATGGAATTCTTATTCCACATTTGACATCATTTCCTCGTGATGATTTTCCGAGGATGGAAGTTGTTGGATATTATGCCTTCAATGTCTCTAGATTTGAAGAAGGAACACAAGTATAGATAAGCTAAGTTGTTTTTGATGTTATGTTTAAGTTCATGTTGGGACAGATGCATCAAAGCTACATCACTAGTATCAAGACTATAAAAGTAATGAAAACTAACTAAGTAAAATATCATCTCAAGACACAGCAGATGAATTGTTGAGAAAGATAACATATCGTCGAGACAGTTCCGATGATATCGTCTTGAAGAAAGCTTATCGTTGATAAAGCTAAGTTCAGATGTCTCGACGATATCGTCCTGAAGAAAATGTATAGTCCTGAAAGTTGAAGAAAGCTTATCGTGGATAAAGCTAAGATGTCTCGATGGTGTCGTTTTGAAGAAGAGGTATAGCCTTGAAGATTAAAGACATAACTCATTAAGTCATGAAGAAAGGATCATGTAGATATACATCGGGTTGAAGACCTTATATCATCTAAAAGATCAAGACGATATCGTCTTGAAGAAAGACTGCCAGCCTGATGAATAAGTCTAGTCTTATTAAAAGAAACATCTCGACGATATCGTCTAGAAGAAGCAATATCGTTGAGATATCAAGTAGAATCTTGAAGAAGGAATCATGTCGACGATATCATAGTAAAGTATATCTGTCATTTACATTGATCAAGATGATATTGGCTTGAAAGAATATTATCGCCTTGACAGTTATAGAGCCGCATTTAATGCGCAGGCGTTCTTGGAAATTGATATTCAGGGAATGTGCACGCCGCCTATCTTGCACACCAATCAAGGAGTAATAAATGATTTATTTTCTATAGAATATAGTCATTGCACAGTATTTAAGGAAGAATATTATTACTTATATATTCTGCAAGTTCCAAGATTGGCAAGTCATTTATGATGAAATATTATACCAATTTTGTCAAACGTTTCAAACGGGAAAATTGATTATGGAATAATCAACAAGGGCTTTTATGCAAAATTGCAGAGCAATATAAAAAGAGACATTTTTTATCTACAGGATACGCTTGCTCAAGTATTCTCTCTCAAATTTATTCTCACATATACATCCAGAAGAGAAAGAAAAGAATTAACAAGAAGAAGACTTCACTGTTGTGATGTGAAGGTCTAGAGAAGATTCTAAAGAAAGGTTTAGTGATTCACAAGATCTCTAGGCTTACTGTTGCAAGAAGAAGAAGAAGAAGAAGACCTGCTATTTCAAAGCTTTCATCTTGAAGTCTTTTCTTCTACAACATCAAACTTTTCTGAAATTTTCTGTAGGGTTCTGTGTGAGCCTGAGCTTGTAGGATATTGTGATAGATCTGAGTTGGTAGGGTTCTGAGTGAACCTGAGATTGGTAGGGTTCTTTGTGAGGCTGAGTTTGGTAGGATCTTGTTGAAGATCTGAGTTATTGTAAGACTTGCAAAGTCTAAGTTGGAGAAGTTGCCTAGTCTATCTCATTGCTAGATAGGTGTGAGGGATAATGGACTACCTCTAGACACATTGTCTTGTAGGGAACCATTATAAATCTTGTGTGTTTTCTGTGATTGCTCCGTGCTGTGATAGATAAATTTTAAAGTAGCAAGTAATACTGAAAACACCTAATCACCCCCCCCCCCTCCTCTAGGTGTAGTTTACAGACAACCCATATATTTCAATTGGTATCAGAGCGACGTTAAGTTCAAAGGCTTAACAGCTTTGAACTAGATCTACAAGTTTAGTGGGTTGTGATAAATCAATGGCCGGTGAGCATCATAAGGAAATGAGCTCAATGAAGCTGCCCATCTGCACCAAAGAGAACTTCACCATCTGGAAGCAAAGAATCAAGTTGTATATGGAAGCCTCAGACCCTAGAGTTTATTTGACAGTGGAAGAGGGACCATATGTTCCCATGAACATCCCTATGGATCCAACAACAACTCCTACACCTAAGACCTTATCCCAATTCACCAAGGATGAAGTTGCCTTGGTCTCCATGGACAAAAGGGCTAAGAACATCATTCTAAATGCAGTTGATGATTCAACATTTCAGAATCTAATTCATTGCAAAACAGCTAAGGAAATGTGGGACTCCCTGGTTGTTTACCTGGAAGAAACCGAAGAAATCAGGGATGCAGAAAATCTCTCCTGAATCAAGAATATGAATCCTTCAGGCAAGATAAGAAGGATGGCATAGCTACCTGCTATGAGAAGTTCTTCAGGATTATCAATGGGCTCAGAACCTATGAAAGAGAGTTCCCCAACTATGAGTTAAATGACAAATTCCTGAGATCCCTGAACAAAGAATGGGATATGAAGTTGTGTGCAATAAGGGAAGTTGGCAATCTGGGAGCTATGGAGCCTAGACAGCTATATGACAAGTTTCTATCATATGAGCTGCAGGTAAATACTAGAGAGGCTGGGGAGGAAAACTCTAAGGCTTACAATAGAGAAAAGTCAGTGGCCTTTAAAGTTGAAGCTTCCAGAAAGCACAAGACAGTGGAGCCTGTCTATATTTCAGAGGATGAGGCCTCATGAAACTCCAGCTCAGAACTCTCTAATGAAGACCTCTCACTATTCACCAAGCAGTTTAAGAAACTGCTGAGAAACAGAAGAAGAGGGAACAGAAGATATGAAGCTTTACCCTCTAGCTCCAGGAGAGAAGGCAAGTCTGGGAGGAAACACAGATCAGACAGGTATGACTCCAAATCTAGCAAACATATTTCTTATAGCATTGTTTGTTATAGCTGCAAAAAGCCTAGACATGTCATTTGTAAGGCCCCAGGTTTTAGGTGCAACAAGTTCACGGAATTCTGAGTTAAGGAGCTAGCGTCGGGCGCTAGGGCTAGCGCCGGCAGTAGCTCTTGTCATCGAAAGGATTGAGTTTCGACAAAAGGACTTGTGTGTGTCGTCGAAAGCATCAAGATGAATCGTCGAGTGTTAGTGCTAGCGCTAGCGATAGCTCTCTCGATGAATTTGTGTCCCAATGAATATGTCCGACAAATCGTGTTGAACACAAGTGAATTTGTCGACGAAAGATAGCTTAGGCGGTAGCGTTAGAGCCAGCGCTAGCAGTTTTGACAAATTCCTTAAGCGGCTATGGATAAGTTCGGCTATTCCGCCTCTGGGCTAGCGCCAGGCGCTAGTGGGTAACGCCGGCGGTAGCGGTTATATATATATAACCCTTAAAATTGAGGATTCTTCTCAAGATTCTTACTTAGACTCTCTCCAAGGAAAAGGCAGAGGTCGGGAAGGGGAAGGAGATCTATTTTGGCTAGAGCAAGTCCGGGTAGGGCATATCTTGCACGCTCGTACCATCGTTGGATTCGTGGGGAGGAATCTTCACCCTATGGCACCGAAACGAGCACCAAGGGTAATGATTCTCCTCCTTAATCTTTGGACATGCTAGTCCTTGGATTTGCATAGTAGCGGGAAAATTTCCACTAATTAGTGGATAGGTTTCTTCTGACGGGTCGATATGGTTTATCTCCATAGAAAATTGCATATTGAGTCTGGATCATTGTACGGACATAGGAATACTGTGTGGAGCCCATATGGACAGGTTGGTCTGGATTGGTGATGTTGATATGTTATATTGCACTCCGGAGAAGACTCTGAGTATGTATGCTCATTTTTCGGGTTCTGGGTGTTGTGATGTGTTGCAGGGAGTTCTGGAGGTGATCTCTAGAAAATACCCAAAAGAGCTGACAGAATTGAGTTCTGTAGCTAGCGCTAGTGCTAGCGTCGGCTCTATTGTCATTGGCCCTGGGGGCTGGGATGATGACCCTGTGAGATCGTCTAGTGATTGGGATGAGGTGAAAGTTTACCTGCATCGTGTTGTTTGTTCGCGATGATTGAGTCGGGACTAGCTGGATCTAAACCCGTCCATAGTGGTCGGTGAAGAGGTCGTCCCTCGATGCACCATCTTATGGAAGATGCCGGAAAATGTCGGTGAGTACGGCTTAGCTCAATGTGGCCATCCAAGTTGAAAAAGGACTTGTGGATGGAGTGTGCCTTGAGAGCACAATACATGAGGCCTTGAGTCGACGTATATGGTGATTGTTTCTATGCGGTGCTTAGACGCACCTATGAAATATATGTTGTTATTGCTTGTTTGCAGGGAAGGAGTACCACCGCCCCGGGCATGGGGTGGGATCGTTATAAATCTAGGTCAGCTAAAGCTGACCGGTTACCTATTTTCCCACTGCTTGGTGGATTGTGTTTGACAGGTCCTGGCGAGACGAGCAGGAAATAGTGGGTTGGAACCCTAGATGATGTGCTTTGTTGGCCCTTGAGGGCCCAAGTGTTTTGTTTACTACTTTTCATGTGTGGCCGGCCTGCGTGCTGATGTTTGGAAGCCATTGTCGATGTAAACATTTCACATGTAAAACTTTACGTATATTCATTTCTAGTGGACATGTAATCTGGTTGAACCTTAAATAAATGCTTCTATTGTTTATGACTTTGTGTATGCTGAGATGGTTTTATTTGAAATTATTTAACTGCTAATTAAGTAACGCACATTACTGTCCATTTAATATGGCGTGGGGTCCCGGCCAGACCTACTGTTATATTCTATGTGACGGGGCGGGTGCTACAAATTGGTATCAGCTACAGGTCTCGATCCCTTTCCATCTGAATTCGTGGTCGAATTCTTTTAAGGGGTGGTGAGCACGTGTGTACGTCGCTGTGAAATCACTTAACTAACCAGACAATGTCCACTTTAGGAATGAAATACATGTGTGTTTGTAGCAACGTGTTGGAACCTGAGCGTTCCTTTATTGATTCTTGCTACATATTCATCGTTAATTGTGTTCTGTTACACATATATAGATGACTAGGGGTGAAGCGGGGCAATCTCAACCCATGTACTCTACTGCGAGTAGTGCACCAGCTGGTGTGCCTACTCCTCCTTCTACTGAGACAGTACGGTTAATAGCCGAGATGGTATTTGCTATATTCAATGCACAACCAAGAAGGCCTGTACTACTATAGCCTCATACCCTCGGGGTGGCCCCAGTGCCGGCTGTTGCAGTTGAACCGGTGGTCAAAAGACCAGTGCCGGTGAGGGAAAGATGAGCTTCGGATCAATAACTGTAGCATTTTCTGAGTTTCCACCCTCCGACGTTTGCGGGAGTAGGAACCCCGACTCAGGCTGAGAACTGGCTTTCGAGAATTAGAAAGACCTTGACAGCCACAGAAACGGAGGAATGACATAAAGTCACCCTAGTAACCTTCCTTCTGGATGGGGAGGCGCAGCTTTGGTTGGAGGAGTTGGAGTTGCACCAGTTGGCTGGAAGGCAACTGACTAATGTCTCTTTTGAGGAATTTTCGAGATTATTTTTGGGAAGGTATCTCCCTTCTGTTCAGCGAATGGAGATGGAAAACCAGTTCAACCGTTTGAGTCAAGGCGATAAGATGGTGGATGACTATCTGCACGAGTTTACGAGGTTAGGATGTTATGCAGGCGCCATATTTCCAGATGAGAAACGTAAGACCAATCAGTTTTATGAGGGTCTGCGGGATAACCTGTGGTTAATTATGTATGGGCCAATGACGCAAGTTTTTATGACCTTTGTCAATGCTGCTCGTTCCTTGGAGAAGTATATGAAGCGAGTACAAAGTAAGGAGTACTTGGCGGCACATAAGCTAGAGTTTAAAGTACCATACTCTGCAAAGTCTGGGTAGGGTAAGTGGAGAAAGAGAGCTAGACCTTCGGGGCCAACTCAATCTTCCGTGTAGGGAATGACGACTGGATGAGTTCTAGACATGTGTTATAATTGTGGAAAAGTGGGCCACTATGCTCGGGAGTGTCGCAGCAGCAAGAAGGTAGTTGCGGTGTATGTGGCAGAGAAAGGGAAGGCAATGGAATCGACTGCATCCCATCATACCCCAGCTCAGCCCCGAGTTTATAATCTTGGCCAGCATGAGGCCATTAAACAAAGTGACGTGGTGATAGGTATGTGTTTGCTTTTGACGCTTTCTATATTTCATACCTTGCACACTGCTTGAGAAATTTCTGTGTATTAGGCATTGTCCTAATCTTTAACTGCCGGGTGAGAGCACTATTTGATACTGGAGTCTCGCATTCCTTTCTCTCGGAGGCCTTCATACAACGAATTGGAGTGCCTTCGTCTTTAGCAAAGAAAAGTTTGGATGTGGAGCTACCAAATGAGTGCTCAATGCGTGCGGATTGAGTTTGTGTTGTTAAGGTGCTGATTGGAAGTCAGGACTTTGATTGGAAGCATCGATACTGCCGATCTCAGAGTTTGATGTAATCCTTGGAATGGACTGGCTGTCGGAGCAGCAGGCATACATTGATTTCACTTCGAAGGAGGTCACACTAGGGCCTAATACTGAACGTGCAATGACTTGTGCTGGTTTGCATGGATTGAGCAAGATGTTGATATCTAGGGCCCAAGTAGTCAAAGTAGTTCGGCAGGGCGCGGACTTGTGTTTTGTGCTAGTGGGGGCTGCAAAGCCTCAGCCCAGTTTAAGTGATGTTCCTGTCATATCGGAGAATCCGGATGTGTTTCCCAAAGACCTCCCGGGGGCACCACCTCAGTGAGAGATCGACTTCACGATAGAGTTGGTGTCAGGTGCCAAGCCTGTGTCATGCCCCCTATACTAAATAGCGCCAAAGGAGATGGCAGAGTTACAGGTTCAGTTGCATGAGTTGCTAGAGCAAGGCTATATACGCCCAAGTTCATCCCTTTGGGGTGCACCGGTCCTCTTCGTGAAGAAGAAGGACGGAAGCCCGCGTTTGTGTATTGACTACCGTGAACTGAACAAGTTAACAGAAAAGAACAAGTATCTGATTCCACGAATCGATGACCTGTTCGATCAGTTGGTCGGATCAACTGTGTATTCAAAATTGGATTTGCCATTTGGGTATTACCAGTTGCGGATTCGGGAATGTGATATTCCCAAGACAGCATTCAGTACCAGTTATGGGCACTATGAGTTCACCGTGATGTCGTTTGGCTTGATGAATGCGCCATCTGTATTCATGGATCTGATGAACGGAACTTTTAGAGAGTGCCTCGACCGCTTCGTGATCGTCTTAATTGACGATATACTGGTGTACTCGCAGCCTGAAGAAGAACACGTGATTCACTTATGCGTAGTTATGGAAACCCTGCAAAGGAGTCAGTTGTATGCCAAATTCTCCAAGTGTGAATTTTGGCTAGCCTCGGTGGCATTCTTTGGTCATGTCATTAGTGGAGAGGGTATTGATGTGGATCCAGCAAAGATAAAGGCAATCTAGGAGTTGCATGTTTTGGTAATACTAGCGGAAGTCAGGAGTTTCCTTGGACTTGTCGGCTACTATCAGCGCTTCGTGGAGAACTTTTCGCGTATCGCTCTTCCTCTCACAACTTTGACAAGGAAGGATCAGAAGTCCGTATGGTCACCAGCAAGTGCAAGATCTTTTGAGGAGTTAAAGAGTCATCTGACCATGGCACCAATCTTGTGTTTGCCATGTGGTACGGAAGGCTACGAAATCTATAGTGATATGTCAGGAAGCGGCTTTGGCTGTGTTTTGCTTCAGCATGGTTCAGTGATTGCTTATGGCTCGCGCCAATTGAAAGTGCGTGAGAGGAACTATCCGGTCCATGACTTTGAGTTGGCGGTCGTGATATTCGCACTGAAATTATGGAGGCATTATTTATATGGTGTGAAGGTTGATATCTTTACTGGCCATAAGAGCCTGAAGTATCTGTTAAGTCAGAAGGAGCCAAATATGTGACAATGAAGGTGGATGAAGTTCCTCGGGGACTACACTTTTGAAATTTACTATACGCCTGGGAAGGGAAATGTAGTCGCAGATGCTTTAAGCCGGAGGGCTTTTGCACAAGCCAGCTAGATTCAGATTCATGATCCGCGTCTGATCAGCGACTTGGAAGCCTTGGAGATTTCCTGTGTTGATAGAAGTACTAGCGCGAGTGCATGCTTGAACTGAACAGAGGTGCAATATGACCTCGCGGACAGAATACGACAAGCCTTGGAGCTTGATGTAAGCATGAAGCGCTTCTTGGCGGAGACTGAGGTTGGGTCTACTGCCGAGTTTGTGTTGGACGATGGTCTTTTGTGGAAAGACAGACGGTTGTGTGTCCCAAATGTTGGCAAATTGCGGGAAGAATTGATGTACGAAGCACACTTCACGAAGTACTCAATCCACCCAGTGAGCACAAAAATGTACTAAGACATCAAAAAGTTGTTTTGGTGGCCACGTTTAAAGAAGGACATAGCCCTTTACGTGACAAAATGCAAAACTTGCGCACTGGTGAAGGCTGAATGTCAGAAACCTAGTGGTTTCCTGAAGTCGTTGTCTGTTCCAAAATGGAAATTCGATGATATTTGAATGGATTTCATGCATGGTTTACTGAGGTCGCAAAGCGGGAATGATGTTGTTTGGGTGATCATGGAACGCTTGACAAAGGTATCCCACTTTATTCCAAACCGAAAGGACAATTCAGTGGAGAAGTTAGTAAAGCAATATGTAGATAGCATTGTACGACTGCACTGTGTGCCCCGTAGCATCATAAGTGACCAATATGGGCGCTTCACGTCGAAAGATTGGAGGCAAATCCACTACTTGTTGGGTACCAAGCTGAAATTCAGCACTGCCTTCCACCCTCAAATGGATGGGAAAATTGAAAGGACCAACAAGACATTGAAGGATATGCTCTGAATGTGCGTCATGGATTTCAAAAAGAGATGGGAAGATAATCACTTTATGATTGAGTTCGCTTATAATAATAGCTACCGGTCCAGTATAAAAATGGCGCCCTTTGAGGCTCTTTATGGTAGAAAGTGTCGTACTCCCTTGGCATGGGCAGAGACGGGCGAAACTAAGTTGTTTAAGCGAAAGGAAGTCAAAGGTGCTATTTCGACCATTCGGACAATCCGGGAGAGATTGTTAATTGCGCAAGATAGGAAGGCAAAATATTATAACACCAAGCACAGAAACGTTGAGTTTATCTTGGGCGACTGGGGTTTATCTCAAAATCAAACTGTTCAAGGGTGTGTCCAGGATTCGACGCCTGAAAAAGCTGAGCCCTAGATACCTTGGACCATTTGAGATACTGGAATGTGTTGGTGAAGCTGCCTATCGACTCGCTCTTTCAACAGAGTTGAGCGGCTTGCACGATGTGTTTCACATATCAGTGTTAAGGAAAGTTGTGCCAGAGCCTAGACAAGTGCTTGTGGCGAATCAAGTGCCAGTCGATGATGGGCTAAAGGCAAAGGTCATGCCTATTCGCATCGAGGACACTGATGTCAAGCAGTTGCGGAATAAAATGATCAAGATGGTCAAAATCCGCTGGGACAATTGCGGGCGTGAGGAGCTTTCATGGGATCATGAGCAGACCATGCGTGACGAGTTCCCCGAATTGTTCCGTTGAGGTACAAGTTAAATTTTTTTGTTTCTTTTTAGTTATTTGCACTGTTTGAAATTCGGGGCGAAATTATGTTTAAGGGGGGGAGGGGATTGTAAGGCCCCAAGTTTTAGGTACAACAAGTTCATGAAATTCTGAGCTAAGGAGCAAGCGTCGGGCGCTAGGGCTAGCATCGACGGTAGCTCTTGTCGTCGAAAGGATTGATTTTTGACGAAAGGACTTATGTGTATCGTCGAAAGCATCAAGACGAATCATTGAGTGCTAGCGCCGGAGGTAGCGCTAGTGGTAGCTCTCTAGATGAATTTGTGTCCCGATGAATGTGTCCGGCGAATCGTGTTGAACACAAGTGATTTTGTCGGTAAAAGATAGCACAGGCGGTAGCACTAGCACCAGCGCTAGCGGTTTCGATGAATTCCTTAAGCGGTTATGGATAAGTTTGGTCGTACCGCCTCAAAGCTAGCGTCAGGTGCTGGTGGGTAACGTCGGCGGTAGCGGTTATATATATATAACCCTCAAAACTGAGGATTCTTCTCAAGATTCTTACTTAGACTCTCTCCAAGGCAAAGGCAGAGGTCAGGAAGAGGAAGGGGGTCCGTTTTGGCTAGTGCAAGTCTGGGTAGAAGATCTCTTGCGCGCTTCTGCCATCATTGGATTCGTGGAGATGAAGATTCACCCTATGGCACTGAAATGAGCACCAAGGGTAATGATTCTCCTCATTAATCTCTGGATATGCTAGTCCTTAGATTTGCATAGTAGCGGGAAGATTTCCACTAATTAGTGGATAGGTTTCTTCCGACGGTTTGATATGGTTTATCCTCATAGAAAATTGCATGTAGAGTCCGGATCGCTTTACGGACATAGGCATACTGTGTGAAGCCCATCTGGAGAAGTTGGTCTGGATTGGTGATGTTGATATGCTATATTGCACTCCGGAGAAGACTCCGAGTATGTATGCTCGTTTTTCGGGTTCTGGGTGTTGTGATGTGTTGCAGGGAGTTCTGGAGATGATCTCCAGAAAATACCCAAAAGAGCTTACATGATTGAGTTCTGTAGCTAGCGCCAGCGTCGGCGCTATTGCTAGTGGACCTGGGGGCTGGGGTGATGACCCTGTGAGGTCATCTAGTGACGGGATGAGGTGAAAGTTTACCTCTATCATGTTGTTTATTCACGATGATTGAGCCGGGACTAGTTGGATCTGAACCTGTCCATAGTGTTTGGTGAAGAGGTCACCCCTCGGTGCACTATCTAATGGAAGATGCCGGAAAATGTCGGTGAGTACGGCTTAGCGCAATGTGGCCATCCAAGTTGAAAATGAACTTGTGGATGGAGTGTGCCTTGAGAGCACAATACGTGTAGCCTCGAGTTGACGTATATGGTGATTGTTTCTATGCGGTGCCTAGACGCACCTATGAAATATATGTTGTTATTGCTTGTTTGCTGGGAAGGAGTACCACCGCCCCGGGCATGTGGTGGGGTCATTATAAATCTGGGTTAGCTAAAGCTGACCGGTTAACTATTTTCCCACCGCTTGGTGGATTGCGTTTAACAGTTCCTGGCGAGATGAGCAGGAAATAGCGGGTTAGAACCCTAGCGGCTACGCTTTGCTGGCCCTTGAGGGCCCAAGTGTTTTGGTTACTACTTTTCATGTGTGGCCCGCGTGCCGATGTTTGGAAACCACTGTCGATGTAAACATTTCACATGTAACACTTTATGTATATTCATTTATAGTGAACAAGTGGACAATATGTAATCTGGTTGAACCTTAAAGAAATGCTTCCGTTGTTTATGACTCTGTGTATGCTGAGATGGTTTTATTTGAAACTATTTAACTGTTAATTATATAACGCACGTTACTGTCCATTTAATATGGCATGGGGTCCCGGCCGGACCTACTGTTATATTCTATGTGACGGGGCAGGTGTTACATCATTGTTGAATGTCCATTCAAGAGATAAGAGAAGAGTGAAGAAAGGAAGCACTCAATAAGCAGGAAGTCACAGAAAAGATTTGTGGCAAAGAAAGTGAAAACACTCAGTGATAGTGACATTGAATGCTCTTCATCAGAAGCAAATGGCCATATAGCAACCATGGCCATCTCAGATGAAGAATGTTGTGATGAAATTCATCACAAACAGGTAATTCCTAAAGCTTCTCCTACCATCTCTAACACGGATTCAGATATCAGCTCTTCTTCAATAGTAAGAGAAGTAGACACTGATTATATTGAGAAATTTGGTGCATTGCTTGATGCTCTTAAGAAAGCAAAAGTTTAATGTAAATCACAAGCTGTAGAGATCATCTCCTTGAGTGGCAAGAGAGATGAACTACTTGAGAAAGTAACTAAGCTAGCTCAAGATAAGACTAAATTATCAATCTCTCCACTGAGCACTAGCACTTTGACTGAAGTCATTAAGCATAAGAACATCAGAATCAAAGAGCTGGAGGATAAGCTCTTAAAGGAAAAGAAAATTGTGGCTAGTTATTCCAAGCCACAAACAGTTCTTCCCTTGATTGATAACTTTTCACAAACAAATAAGCAAGGTTTAGGCTACACTTAATGTGAAAACAATGGAAAATCTACCCAAGGAAAGACAATCTTTAGAAAAGTGATCATACGCACAAATTCATATGATCACAGTAGCATCTATGGATGCAAAGAAAGCAAAAAGATAGATAGTGGTCTTAAGCTTCCTTTTACCTGGCTAAGCAAGAGACAAACTTTCCTTAGGAAGAGTGCACTATCTGCACCCCAAAAGAATCCTCCGGTGAAGGCTTTCAGAAATTGTCATGTTGGGGAAAACCCTTTATTTTCCAAGAAGGGAAGGTTAGCTGTCAAGCAACAGCCTAACCCACTCAGTCCAAACACTACAAGAAAATCTAGATACAATAGATTTGAATGTTGGTGTTGTGGAAAAGTAAGGCATTTTGCCTTAGACTATTGGTTCAACCCAAGTGTTCAGAATCATTCCCACATGGCAACTAGAAAGCAGGCTACTAAATCACTCTCTAACAAGCACCTATGACCCAAGAAAGACTGGGTTCCTAAGAAAGTGTAGCTATCTTGCAGGTATGTCCAAAAACCACCAAGACTCCTATGTGGTACTTGGATAGTGGATGTTCTAGACACATGACTAGAATAAGAAGCCTATTGAAGGAGTTTACACCTGTAGAAGATGGACCCAAAGTTAAATTTGGAGGATTTGACATAGTTGTAATTAAGGGTATGGTAAGATCACAAATGGTAGTATCACTATCACAAGAGTAGCTTATGTTGAAGGGTTACAACATAACCTTGTAAGCATAAGTCAACCATGTGACTTGGGATATGTTGTTTCTTTCCACATGGATAAGTGCATGATCAAGGACTCTGAGAATGAATCCATCCTAACAGGCACTAGGAGTGGCAATATTTATTGTTTAAATTTCATTTGCATTAGAAAGAATGAGCATGTATGTCTTGTAGCAAATGATGGAAAGTCTACTTGTGTAAAGTGGCATAAGAGATTAGCCCGCATTAGCTACAAGTCTCTCAAGAAATTAATGACAGAAAACTTGGTAAGGGATGCTCATAAGTTGAATTGCTTAGATATGAGTCCTTATCATGCATGTCAAATGGGCAAACAAATAAGAACTTCATTCAAAAGCATACAGGACAAAGAATCCACTAGGTGCTTATACTTACTGCGCATGGACTTATTTGGTCCTATGGCAGTGCACAGCTTAGGAGGAATGGCTTATACACTAGTTATTGTTGATGATCACTCTAGATTTGTCTGGGTGTTCTTTTTGAAACACAAGTCTGATACCCTAAATACATTCAAGAATTTTGTCAAACAAATTCAGAATGAAATAAACAGTTCTATGGTCAAAATTAGAAGTGATCATAGAACTAAATTTCAGTCTGGGTCAATAACCAAATTCTGTGAAGAAGAAGGTATCTTACAAGAGTTTTCTTCTCCCAGAACTCCCCAACAAAATTGGGTGGCTGAGAGGAAAAATAGAACACTTATTGAAGTTGGTAGGACCATGCTAAGTGACTCCTCACTCCCAGAATACCTTTGGGCCGAGGCAGTCAACATTGCATGTCATGTGCAAAATAGAGCACTCATCAATAAGAACCATAATTAGACTCCTTATGAGTTGATTAAGGGTAAGAAGCCAACACTGGCTTACTTCAAAATCTTTCGAAGTAAATGTTATGTGCTGGAAAATAATAAGTACTACATTACCAAGTTCTCTGAAAAGAGCTATGAAGGTGTCTTTGTAGGATATAGCATGCATAGCAAAGCCTACAGAGTCTTCAATAAGAATGCTCTTATAATTGAGGAATTTGTACATATTATTTTTTATGAGAGCAGCATGCTGCATAATCCTTCTTCTAGTTCATCCAGTGCAGGAATTGAAGAAAGATTAGAGACACTCATAATCAGAGAAGAAGAAACAATTGAGAAGAATGAGCCTTCCAAACTGGAATCTATTCCAGAAACAGTAGAAGAGTTTACTGAAGAACCAACTCTCCAAAATAAGAATCATGAAGCGGGAACTGAAGGAGTTACTGAAATAGGAGAACCATCAAGAGTGATGCCTACAGCAATGAGACATCTTAGAAGTCATCCATTAAATCAGATAATTGGTGAGCTCACTCATGGAGTTAGAACCAGAAGAAATGCTTTAAATGAGAACTTGCACCTCTGTTTTCTATCACAACTAGAGCCCAAGAAATTTGAGGAGGCCAACAAAGACCAATTCTGGGTTATTGCTATGCAAGAAGAGCTCAATCAATTTAGAATATGCAAAGTATGGAAGCTGGTCCCAAGGCCACAAGGGCACAATATTATTGGGACATAGTTGGTCTACAGAAATAAGATGGATGAAGCTGGAGTGATTATAAAGAATAAGGCAATGCTGGTAGCTCAAGGATACAGGCAGGAGGAAGGCATAGATTTTGATCAGACATTTGCACATGTTGCTATATTGGAGGCCATCAGACTCTTCCTAGCTTATGTTGCATACAAGGGATTCAAAGTTTATCAAATGGATGTAAAATCAGCATTCCTAAATGGAGATTTAAAAGAAGAAGTCTATGTAGCTCAACCTCCAGGTTTTATCTCTCCAACCTTTCATGGCCATGTTTATTTTCTTAAGAAAGCCTTGTATGGGCTGAAGCAAGCACCAATGGCATAGTATGAGACAATGTCTACCTTTCTCCTTGAAAGCAAGTTCTCAAGGGGGAAAATAGATAAGACTCTTTTCTTAAGAGAGTTGAAGGGCCAGATCCTATTGGTCCAAATATATGTTGATGACATTATATTTGGATCAACAGATAAGAGTCTTTGCAAAAAATTTGCTAAACGTATGCAGAGTTAATTTGAAATGAGCAGTATGGGAGAGCTTAAGTACTTCTTAGGTCTCCAAGTAAAGCAATATGAGGAAGGAATCTTCATTTCTCAGACAAAATTTACCTTGGATATCATAATGAAATTTGGTATGGAGAACTCTACCCCTATGAGAACTCCTATGGGTTCAAATATGTCCTTAGACAAGGATGAAAAGGGGAAACCCTATAATGAGTCCATGTATAGAAGCATAATTGGCTCATTGCTCTACCTCACTGCGAGTAGGCCAGAAATCATGTTTGTTACATGTGTCTGTGCAAGATGTCAAGTAACCCCATAGAATCTCATTACTCAACTGTGAAAAGAATTTTGAGATATTTGAAGGGTACTCCAAATCTAGGGCTCTGGTATCCTAAGTCAGATGACTTTGAGTTGTGTGGGTATTCTGATGCAGGCTTTGCTGGGTGCAAAGAAGACAGAAAAAGCACCTCGGGAACCTGTCAGTTCTTTGGGAGAAGGCTTGTGTCCTGGAGTAGTAAAAAAATAAAACAGCATTACTATCTCCACACCTGAATCAGAATATATTTCAGCTGGTAGTTGTTGTGCACAACTCCTTTGGATTTAACACCAACTAGAGGATTACAATATGCACATAAGAAGAACACCTCTCTTTTGTGATTCCTCAAGTGCCATCTCCATTGCTAAAAATATCCAGTGGCACACAGTAGAACAAAACATATTGAAATTAGATATCATTTTATTATGGAGCATGTAGAAAAGGAGGACATCTGCCTTGAGTATGTCAATACAGAGAGGCGGATATCTGACATTTTTACTAAGCCCCTTGATGAATAAAACTTCAATCAATTCAAAATTGAATTGGGGATGTTGAGTTCTTAAATTGGGCATGTTGAATTCATTATATCTTCTGTTAGTAGATGTGAAATTTTTGATAAAGGGTTGGATCTCACATAAGGTCCACCCTAAAGTGATCTGACAACTTTAGTTTTTGAAGACAGGAAAACCAGAAAGCTTAATAAGGCATAACTTAAAGTCGTCTAGAGGAAAATAGTTTATGCAAAGAATATTGTCTTGATGGTCTCGATAACAAAATCTAAGTCTCGACAACATTACTGGCATCTCAACGACAAAGCTGAAGCGATTTCGACGTCAAGGATAAAGAAATATCGACAACACTCTCGACGACAAAACTCAATCAGACTGACAAAATGACATCATAGGACATGACACTGTCATTATTGCGTCACAATTCGGGGATTCTCAAAACGATACGGGAGGATTTGAAAAGGTACGCGCCTCTTTATCTTTCCAATGCATTATTATATATATTTGTTGGGGAAATGATTTATCTTAACCCCTAGAATTAAGAAGAATATAATTTCTAAGAATGAAAAGTTAGTCTAAGTAAATATGCGTCGAATAGAATTCGACGCAACGTCGAAATGTAGTTGACGTTTCTCTCAGAATAAGTCGAAGTAACTCTAAGAAGAATTCGACGTAATCTTTGTCGACGTAACTATGACTTCTAGTCGATGTATTTAATAAAGTCAATGCACCTTTGTCGACGCACCTTCCTTATTCTCCTCTCGACGTCCAGCCAGGATGAACTCATCGCTTACGTCGAATAGTAATCAACGCACGTCGATTTCCATGTCAAATTCGAATTAACGCCAGATCTCTTTCCTTCTTTCTAAAGATCTGAATTTTATGGAATGTTTTTATTCTTTTATAGCCGTTCTGAATTTGTCTTTTCTTCTAATTGATTCTTGGCTAATTTGATTAATGTTTATTTGGATATTATTTGAAATCAGAATAAACTCTTTCCATCCACAGATAAAATTAGTATGGAAACTTTTATCTCTTTCTAATTCTCTATCTGATAATTGATTATTCTCCTTTAGCAATATCTTTTGAAACAGAGTTATAAATAAGAAGGAAGTCGACAGAGAATAAGAACTAGTGATCCACCATATACATTTGAAAAAGAGAAAGAGCTCCCAAGTGAAGAGTGAGAAAGCTGAGAAAAGAGATAGTGTGCTGCAGCAAAGAAAAAGCCTTCACCTTCTCCTCCTTCTGAAGCCATTCTGCTGCAAATTCTGAAAGCTCTCACAAAAGAGAGAAAAGCTTACAATCTCCTTCTCACTATAGAAGAGAGATCATATTCACTATACTTGTGCTTCTAATCTTCTTGCTAGGAAGAAGATTCTTTCTTACATATATTGTCTTATGTTCTTCTACTTCTTCTTCTCATTCTTATTTTATTTTCAAATTGTGTAATAGAGTTTTTAGAATCTCTCTTCAAAAAATTCAGTTGTAGTGGTTCTAAGAGTCTACTTATCAAAAGACTCAGTCTGGTTCTAAGAGTCTCCTTATCAAAAGACTCAGTCTGGTTCTAAGAGTCTCCTTATCAAAAGACTCAGTGCAAGTTAGTGAATTCCTACCAAAGGGGGTAGAAGAGTGGACTACCCAAAGTTTGGGGAACCACTACATTTCTTTGTGTTGTGCTGTGATTTTTTTCTTGCTATTTTTCTTCTTTACTTGCTTAATTCTTGTTGGTTTTGTGGGAAGTTTGAATCTGTGATTATTACACACATATATATATATATTTGCACAAAATATTTTTAAATCTCTATTCACCCCCCCCCCCTAGAGGATTCTAGTGAGGTTAACTGTGCACTTTCAATTGGTATCAGAGGGAGGTTGATCTAAAAAGGTTAACTCCTTGATCAAAAAGATCCTACCTCTCATATATATATATATATATATATTTCTGAAAACTATTTCTTTTCACATGACACAAATCAAAGATTATGCTTCCACCAGACCACCAATTTGCAACCTTGAAAAGTTTGCACTTTGGAAAACAAGAATTAAAATTTATCTAAACTCTATTGATGGGGAATTATTTGATATTATTATGACAGGTCCTCCCAAGCCATTCAGAAAGGACTCAAGTGGAAAAGTAACTGAAACACTTGCTCCAAAGGCTGAATGGACAGATGAAGAAAAGAAAGCTCAAGCATATGATGCCAAGGCTATGAACATCCTAGTCTCAACCCTCTCAGATGAAATCTTCCAAAAGATTGCTGAATGTGAGTCAGCTAAGGAAATATGGGAGGCTCTCTCTAAAATGGTAGAAGGAAGTGCTGATGAGAGAAAGGACAGAAAGGCATTACTCATATCTCAATATGAAAACTTCCAGAAGAAAGAAAGTGAAAGTGTTGCAGACATGTATGCCAGATTCAGCCTCATAGTAAATGAGTTAAGAACACTTGAAAAGGACATATCTCTCACGGAGATAAATGACAAAATGCTAACTTGCTTCCCAAGCTCTTGAGATTCAAGAATCTGGCCAATTAAAGACTCCAGAAGTCAAAAAGAAATCTCAACATATGTCTTGTTGGGTAAATTAAGATCTTATGAACAGTTGTTAAAAATAAGAGCTGAGAAAGAAGAGAAAGAAAAGGCTCCTCCACTCTCAAAAGAAAAGAGCATTGCTTTGAAGGCTACTGAAGGTGAACCCTCTACAAATGATGAAGAGTTGATCAGTCTACTGGCCAGAAGGTTCAAGAAGTGGATCAAAATAGAAGGATCCAGAAGGAGAGACTCAAAAACCAGGTTTGACAAAACTCCTAATAAAGAGATTATCTGTTATTCTTGCAGGAAACCTGGACACATTGCACCTGAATGTCCTAAAGAGATCAGCAATAAGAAAGATCTGAAAAGAACTGATCTAAAGAAGAAGAAGAAGAAGAAGAAGAAGAAAGAGAAAGGGTTCATTGCTCAATCATGGAGTGATTCAGAATCTGAAGGAAGTACCTCATCTGAAGATGATCAGGAAAAGGCTAAGCAAGAGGAAACATGTTTGATGGCTACTGAAAAGCCTGAAGATACATCTCTGGTAAAAATTCTTGATGATATAGATTTCTCTTCCACTCATTTCAAAAATAGTTTCAAAGAACTCTGTTTAGATCTAGTCAAATCTGAGAAAGAAGTAAAGGAACTAAGAAATGAACTAAACAATCTCAAACAAATAAATACACAACATAAAAACTATAAGCTCGGTCTAGGACTCTCAGAGGAGCAACTAGATAAAATCAATACTGAAAATCAAGCACTAAGAAGTGAGCTAGCAAAGGCAAAAGCCTTTGAAGACTCTCTAAATGGCAGAAGTCAGAAACTCAAGAATATCTCTAACAATCTCACTAATAGATTTAGACAACTAGAATATAACACTGACTTAGAACCTAAACCTCAATCACCCAGCAAATCTGTCTGGAGACATCCAATTCACTTCACTAGGAAGAATCATCTGATAGGATAAAGATCACAAGAAAATCCAGAAATAACCACTATTTTTAACAAAAATAATCTCACTATGCATGAAGGAATCCTAGGTAAATATCCTTAGAAAAGAAACAAACTTGCATCGAATCATTATCGACGTGCGTCGAATTCTACTCAACGCAACTCAAATAATGCATCGATTTCTAATCAACGCAGACACCAAAATACGTCGACTTCCAATCGACGCAATCTCTCATATGCTTCGACTAAAAGTAACCACAGAATGAAGGAAGCGTCGACTTCCACTCGACGCAATTTTAACCATACGTTGAACTCATATCGACGCAACCAATCTAACAGAAAAGTCTCCTTTTCCAAAAAGTCTTCTCAATCTATTTCCTTTTATTATGAACACTATTTCTGCAACATTACCAAAGACAATTGGTATGATAAGCCAATACCCCTAAAGGAGGAAGGATATTCTGAAAAACCCACTTATTCTTTCATTAAATCTTTCACTGTTGGGAGGAATGGACCCTAGCTTAGGAGGGTCCAAACTAATGTTTAAAATTTTATGTGCAGATGTATCACATCTCTAGGCTGGTGTGGTACTTGGACAGTGGATGCTCCATGCACATGACAGGGTACAAAAACCTATTAATCAATTTTGAGGATAGACTTGGACCACCAGTGACATTTGGAGACTCTAGCTGTGGCCAAACCAGGGGATTTGGAGATTTCAAACAAGGGAAAGTTACCTTCAAGAATGTGGCAGTAGTCAAAGTACTGAAGCACAATCTGATAAGTATAAGTCAGATATGTGACAGTGGTAAGTATGAGGTAAAATTCACCACACTACTTTGCCATATTATTGATATCAAAACTGGTTCCATAGTACTTAATGGAATTAGAAAAGGGAAGGTATATATAGTAGACTTTAGTTCCTCACCCACAGAAATTTGTTTGTTCAATAATATTATTAATAAAAGTAAATTATGGCATAGGAGACTGGGTCATCTAAACTACAAAACCATTAGTAAACTATCAAAGAATAACCTAGTAAGAGGCCTACCAAAGGGTAAATTCTCTAAGGACTCCCCATGTAGACCTTGCCAACTAGGAAAACAAACCAAGTCATCCTTCAAACCAATTGGTAAGGATGACTCCCCTAGGATCCTCTACTTACTGCACATGGATCTCTTTGATCCCATATCCACTCAGAGCTTAGGTGGAAAGTCTTATACCTTAGTGATTGTAGATGATTATTCTAGGTTTAGCTGGGTATTCTTTCTAAGTGCCAAGTCTGAAACCCATAAAATTCTCTCAAGATTCATAAGACAGATTCAATCTGAGTTCAATACTCATGTTTCAATTATCAGAAGTGATCATGGGACTGAATTTGAAAATCAGTCAATTTGTAATTTCTGTGAGGATATAGGTATTAAACAAAGTTTTTCAGCCCCTAGAACTCCTCAACAAAATGGAGTTGCTGAAAGAAAGAATAGAACTTTAATTGAATCAGGAAGGACCTTACTTGCAGAATCAGGATTACCAAAAACCTTCTGGGCTGAAGCAGTCAACACTGCAAACTATGTTCTAAATAGAAGCCTCATTCACAAAACTAAGGCAAAAACTCCATATGAGCTTCTGAAGGGAAAAACACCCATTGTTAAATACTTTAAAATTTTTGGATGTGCTTGCTTTATTCTAAATCATGGGAAAGATCATCTTGCCAAATTTGACAAGAAGTCTGATGATGGAATATTTCTGGGATACTCATCATCTAGTAAAGCATATAGATGTTATAACAGGAGAACTCTCAGAATTGAAGAATCTATGCACATTATATTTGATGAAACTAACATGATGTTTAAGGGGGAGGAAACTTCCACCAATCCTTTTCCACAGGAAGATAGCAGCATAGAGACTCAGCTTGAACAACTAACTCTAGAGAATAGAGACACTGGGAAAGAAAACCAGCTACAGGAACCAAGTGAGGAGTCTGAACAAGAGCATGAAGAAGGTTCAGAGAAGAGCAATCAAAACCAACTCCCACAAGAGAACATGGTTCAGGAAGAACAGTTGGGCAATGATCCCATTGTTAATGAGGGAGAAGAGCATCTGACAAATCCAAGCAGGACAAGGATCAACATGAAAAATCATCCACAATCCCAAGTAATTGGAGACCCCAATACTGGAGTAAGGACAAGACACCAAGTCTCCAATGGGATGATGCTCCAATGCTTCTTATCTCAAGTTGAACCAAAGAAGTTTGAGGAAGTAAATTGTGATCCTCACTGGATTATAGCCATGCAAGAAGAACTAAGCCAATTTGAGAGAAACAAAGTGGAACCTAGTTGAGAGACTAAGAAACTACCCAGTATTGGTACAAAGTGGGTATACAGAAACAGGCTAGATTCCTCTGGAGTAATTGTCAGGAACAAGGCAAGACTTGTAGCACAAGGATATAGACAAGAAGAAGGAATAGACTACAATCAAACCTTTGCTCCAGTAGCCAGATTAGAAGCAATCAGACTCTTTCTTGCCTATGCAGCCTTTATGAAGATGAAGGTCTACCAGATGGATGTCAAGAGTGCTTTTCTGAATGGGGAAGCACTGTATGATGACCTCTTGAGAATTTGTTCTCAATAAGAAATCTAGATAATGTTTCATACCAAGCTCTAGGTGCCTGTTTCAGACCATACGGTGCTTTTAATAATAGATAAACATGATTTGGATGAGTACTCCCGACATGTTATTCGAGCCTAAACCCTAAACCCTAAACAACAAGAAGAAGTGTATGTCCGAAATGCTTCCCCATCGCCTCCCGACATGTTATTCGAGCCTTACTAATCAGGTGCTGCAATGGTTCGGGTGCTGGTACGCCAAATACCTTTCTGTCCCTCCTGAGCGATTCCTCCTTCCTCTTCTTCCTCCTCAGCCTATTGAACATGTTTTGTCAATCCCTCCTCACCTAACTTTGTTTATAGACTTAACAAAGCACTTTATGGTCTTAAGAAAGCACCTAGAGCCTGGTATGAAACTCTCTCCAACTTCCTTTTAGAAAATTCTTTTGAAAGAGGAAAAGTAGATAAAACACTTTTTACTAGAACCCATAAAAATCAACTCCTTCTTGTGCAAATCTATGTAGATGATATCATCTTTGTTGGAACATGGTCTTCTGCATCTCCTAGGTTTGAGAATAACAAATCCTATGTGTATTTGATCTTGTGTGTTCAAGTGTGCAGGTTAACATAGTCTATATAACTCAAGGAGTACTCATGATGACTACCCCCAAAATTGAAGCCAAAATTCGAAAAGGCTCACTAGCGTCGGCGGTAGCGATAGCGCCCGGCGCTAGCGATGATTAGCGCGATTTCGGCAGTGTTTCTAGAAAGAGATAGCGCCCGGCGGTAGCTACTAGCGCTGGCGGTAGCATGGCGCACAAGAGGCATAGAGCAAAATGTTGCTGCGGATTGAAGATCCTGCCGCGCAAAACATTTCCTAATCCGGGCTAGCGCCGGTGGTAGCGCTAGCGCCGGCGGTAGCGTGAAGGCTACAAATTGGATTCTTTGGCTCCGTCTTCTTCATCCTCCTACAATCCCAAACTCCAGAGCTTCGTGCCACAGCAGAGAGAGGAAGATTCAGAGTGATACTCCCACAAATCCATGAAGGCTTAAGGAGATCCGTGGAGAAGATTTCAACACGCTTCAACATCGTGAGAAAGACCGCATCGACTACGATCATACTCTGCGTCTTCGTCTACTTCTCCAAGAGATCCAAATAGAGGGAGTTTTTATATTATTGTCTTTTTCATTTCACATCTTTTCTTGTAATCGTTTAAGTGAAATCGCCTCATGTTGGCGACTTGGTCTGGGGTAGGACTTAGGGCTAAAATTCGCCTCGTGTTGGCGACTAGATCTAGGCTAGGTCTAGGGGGTGCTCGAGGCCTTTCTGGGGATAGATTGGCTAGAGCGGCTTGAGGCCGTATCTGGGGAGAGATCGGCTAAAGCCAACCGGTTCGTGGGGATACGAGTCGGTATAGAAAACGAAAAAGAGTTTTTATTATTCGCCTCCGATCTCTAGCGCCATTGAGATCAAGTTTTGTAAAACTTATTTAATATCAATAAAGCTTGTCTCTCTTTTTTGTTTTACTTGACTTCTTGTTTTTTTATTGCAATAATCCAAAGTTTTCTAAATAAAATATAAAGTTTTTGAAAACCCTTATTCACCCCCCCCCCCCTCTAAGGGCGCCGACCGATCCAACAAGTGGTATCAGAGGGGTTTTATTCCAATCAGCTTAACAACCGAGAATAATGGCGTCTCATGATCTCGCTTCTACTAGTGGGGGAGATTTTTGTGAAGAGGAAAAATCACTTGCACCACCTTTATTTGAAGGGACAAATTATAAAGGATGGAAAATCTTAATTGAAAATTTTATTAAAACGTTAGACATCGAAGTTTGGAATTTAGCAATAGCAAGACCCGCAAATGAATCAAATAAAAAAGAACTTCAATTAAATGCAAAAGCTAAACACTATTTGTTTTGCGGTCTATCTAATGAAATTTTCAAATTGATATATTGCTTTTCAAGTGCATATAAAGTATGGCAATTTCTTGAAGAAATGTATGATTCTCCATCTACAGGTATAGAACAATCGCAAGAACCGGAGAATATGCAAGCGTGCACAAATCATCAAGAATGCCCTCCTCATGATGAATCAATGGAGCACACATCAAAGGAAAGAGATGAAGCAATCTTACTTTTGGAAGAGGAGTGCCAAGAAGAAGACAAAGGAACATTATGTTCAAATCCTCCCTCATCCAAAAGCAATGTAAGGAAATCAAACTTCATCGCTTGTACTTCCATTTCTACTTTACAATTGCTACAAATTACAAAGCGCAAACTTAAGAAACTAAAAAATGCAAATTGCAAATTGCGCTTAGAAAATAAAAATTTAAAAGCAAAAGTTAAAGTAGTATCAAAATCTGATTTATCTAGCTTTACTCATGTCACTTCAATTGAAAATACAAAACCTTGTCTTGATTGCAATAATATTAAAGAAAAATTTAAGGAACTTGAAAAAGAAATTATTTTTATAAAAGAACAAAATGAAAATTTACATTTAGAAAATTCATCTTTGATAAATGATTGTGCTAAGTGTAAAGAATATAAAATTGAAATTAAAGAGATGGATGAAACATTTGATGAATATAGAAACAACTATCAAGATCATATTGATTCAATTGTTTCCATTCTTAAAAATAGCACAATCACTTATAATAATGCTAGACATAATTTAAAAATTAAAAATGATGAATTAAAATCAAAAATCAACTTACTTATGAAAATTGTAAATACAAATTCACAAAATCAAACAATATCCAAAAGCAAGATGAATACAAATATGAATACCTTACTTAAACCTAATATTGGGAATAAGAAACAAAAAGCTTTTGGAAATCATAAACCAAGTCTTGAATGGAGACCAAAAAGCAAAAATGAAAACTTAAATGCAAGGATCCATTCATCACATTCTTTTCCCAACTTAAATTCAAATGAAAACAAATTTCCATTATATAATAAATTCAAGAGTAATGATTATGGAAATTTGAAAAACAAAAATTACATTTTTTTCATGGTACGAATGGAAACCCATACTTAAGAATGACACATTAATGTCAAACGAAAGGGCCCATTCAAACATATCTTCCCAAAAGAAAACACGATGTATTTGGGTACCCAAAGGAACCGTCACTCCCGGTCCTCTTTGGATACCTAAATCTCTTATTCATTAGTATCCCATCATTTGCATGAAGTAGAAATCAATTAAAATAAAATACACAAATTTTTACTTCATGATGTGCTTTAATGTCTTTTCTATCTTTTTCTTTTTGTGTTCTTTTTAAACTATCATGACATGGTCATCCTATATAGTATTGGAAATATGATTTTATCTCATAAAGCTTAATGAGTTTATAAATCATTTTTTGATCAAAATTAAAAATCATATTTTTATTTTGATGACCTATCTTTTATTATTATAAATATCTTATATTATCCATATGAATCAAACTCTAAATTTGCTATAAGATATTTCAAATTAAATCTGGTTATTAGGCTATTAAGATTCCTAGCCTTCACCAACAAGTGGTTTAGTGAAATAACTTGATCTAAAAGAAAATTCAAGATTTAAATAAAAGCTTAACTTTCAATATGGGTGTCATTGTTTACAACAAAAAATTATATTGTGTTCTCTCCTTGATGTCAAACATGATCTAAACCATCACTATTGTTCACCTATCAAAAAATCACATATATATATTCAAAATTCTTAATTAAAGGAAAATCACTAAAATGTGTTGAAAGAAGTTATCCTCATAATGAATATTGAATTCACAAACACCACCATGATTTAGTGATATCCTTTGCTAAACATCTCTAAAATCATAATTCATATCAAGAATCATCTATAAACAACTATCACAAATTATATGATAACAATTGACATTATAATTGTTTACCATGGTTGGTGTTATGGTGTATTATGTGTGTATTGTGATTTATTTCTAGTTTAGACCTATGAATCATTTTGATATCAAATCAAATAGAATTGTCACTCCATTCTAGGTCTCTAAGTTGAAACACAATCAAACTTTGGCATAACATTAATCTCAAATTTATCATACTAACATTGTCACCTAAAGAATATTTATATCTATGTTAGGTTTTATATGTCAGGGCATATCCATGTTACTATTTGCGTGAACATTACTCCTTGTTCACCGAAACCATGCATATTTGATTTGTTCAAACATGATATCTTGGGTTTTCATTTCTTATTTTTTTTAAGTTATAAGCACAAGTCTTTAGAAAAGTCAAAATGAAAACATAAGTAAATATATCTCGTGCAATGATTATTTTGTCAAGTCATATAAGAAATCGCTAACGTTTCATGCAATTTGGACCATCCAAAACATCTCCTAAAAATCTGCAACTTCTGCATGGAACTACTATTGGGACACCTAATCAAGACCACCAATCAAAATTTCTAAAATCCTAAAAAATCGTTCACTGTCTCCCGTGCTAGCGCTACCGCAGGCGCTAGCGTCCATGTTCATTTTTCTGTATTTTTTAAATTTCTAAAAATCCCTTAAAATATACAAATCTATATTTTCTACTTAGCTTTGCACTTCTGTGTTTCTTTATTTTTTGAAAAATCAAATACAAAACTACAAAAACCAAATTACAAAAAATATGTTTTGTTTTTTCGCTTGTGTTGTTTCCTTTATTTAAAGTTCATCTTTATGCAAAAATCAAATATAAAAATTACAAAAGCAAAAATTACAAAAATATGCTTTTATTTGTAAAAATCAACTACAAAAATATAAAACAAAACAAAAACAAGTATCAAAATTATTCTTCTGAACTTAACTTTTCTATGTATCTTACGAAAGGGTGATTTGGGCTATCATCCCATCATATCACCTAGTACCGGGCGAACGTCTCACAAGGTAGCCCTCGGGAAGTCCAAGATCAATTTTATGAGTTCAAACTTTAAATAAAAATTACTCTTTAAAAATATCAAAAATATTGTATGAACTTCATTGAAAATCAAGCATGATGTAATCTATTATTTAGAACTTCTATAATGTTACAATTTATCTTTTCAAAATACTTTGAACATTGCTTTCATCATGCTCTGATATATCTATTAATATGTTCATCAATTATTGTGAAAAAGTTGTGTAGAACTAAGCTTAGCATGCCTCTAAGTATGAGTAAATGTTTTATGTTTGATAATGATCTTTATTCACTCACTTTTTGGCATTGTCTACATATGTGTTTAATCTAAGAATGCTTGTGTATGTTTTGTGATAGTACAATGAATTAAAATTGCACAAGTATCTTACCTACACAACTTTATTTTCACTTTTACAAATTAAGAAAAGTGGTTATCTTTCTTATAAATTATATTGGTTTGCAAAACAAGTGTATTCGGAGAACTTTGCACAAAACAAAAATCATGAAATAATTTAACAAAGTTATCTCCACCAAGCACTACTTGAACCTCCTGATAAGTCTTAATAAGCGTTGTGAGGTTGAGCACCTTGGAAAGAATAATAAAGTATCTTGTGCAAACCATATCTTTCTTTCAAAATAAAAACCACTTATTCTTACGTACACCGGATCACAATAAAAAAAACAAGAATAAAATTATGTGATCCCCCAAGCACTACTTTGCACCCTGATAAGTCTTAATGAGCATTGTGTGTGCAAAGCACCTTGGTAGTTGTACATTTTTTTTTTGTGCATTGAAGTGAGTGGAAGTAAAATTATTTGTGTTTTTATCGTGCTTTTACTTTACATATTACTTGTATTTTTGATTAAAACATGTGTTTACTCTACTCAAAAATAAACTTATGTGCACATCATTATCTTCCATAACACTTCTTCTCATGAGTATTGGATCCTAATGCTAATTCTATATCACTCTTTCCTTATGAAATGCACTAGATAACCCAGCATGTTTTCTATAATGTTTGGTATGATTTGAAATTATGAATTGAAATAACATTGTAGTAATCTCTTTGTGATAGTATTATTTCATGCTTGGTTATGTTTGTCAACCATAAAAGTTTTTCATTGAAACATGATTTACATAAACATCTTCTTTTTGAAATTAAACTCATATATCTTTTTATGGATTATTCTTGATTACAATAAGATGTTTCATAAGTCTTCCGCATCATCACCATATAACTTTTACCTTGCACTTTCATGCTTATATCAAGTCTTAAATCTCAATTTTTTTTAAAACAAGTAGTAGACTGCTTGGTAAAATTTATATTAGTTATTCTAACACGCTTATCATTTTTATGCTAAAAACTCTGATTTATCTCTATATAAACTTTTATGCTAAACACTCCTCCAACAAGTGAAATATTGCTTATAAAACATCCTCTTATTATTGAATTTCAAATCAAACTTTACTTTTGTGTTTCTAATTGCTAAAAGGATGTTGTTTCTTTCTTCCAAAAATGCTATAACTCTTATCTTTATAATGTTTGAAACTCAAAACACATCTACTTTTTGAACTCTTATTATGATGTGTCTTTTTCGAAATCTTCCGCAATGCTCAAACTCTGATTCATTCATAATTTTCAATATAGCTATGGGAGTGTTCTCATAAAGACAAATAAAAATAAAAACCCATAGGCTATAAATTATCATTAAGGTTTAAATGCTTAATGGTTCCAATAATTATTATCTATGACTTTATATATCACCATAGCGGGGGCGTAGGGTTGTAGACATTAGATAACCTTATCTCTAGTCATGTTTTGTCCTTAACCGGGGAGGGTTCCAGTGGGGCCTTGCGAGGCACTGGGGGGAAAGAGTGTTAGGTTAACTGTGTGTCTAGTGTTTGCATATGGGACTAACACCCCAACCTATGGCTTGTTTGCAGCTCCTCATGCCCATCCGTCACTTAGTACGGGGCTAGGGTGTAGACATATTGTCTGGGTAAATTGGTTACTTGGAAATCACTATTTTTTTATGCTTAAAACTCTTATATAAAGGGGAAATCATTACTTTTGCTCAAACTAAAAACTCTGATATATTTATACAAAAATTATTCTAACAAGTGGCTCTAAAACTCCTTATCATTTCCTTCTCACTCAGAAGCTCGATCATGCCTTTATTATCCAACTTTTCTGTGGTGCATCCCTACCCACTTTTGCTAATAATAAAGGGGGAGAACTAACATGATAAAATGCAAAAGGGGGAGAACTAACATGATAAATATAATCCGCTATCAAAATGCAAACCCAACATGATTGATTAATTTGATATCATACATATTAGGGGAGCATTCACATAGGGGGAGCATGTATTTAGAGGGAGCAATTCTAAATGCTAAAATCAATAATTATCCTAAAGTCATCACTCACACACACACACAAGTATAGTCTCATCATGCTTATTTATTAATGCTTTGTTTTATCATTAATGGATTTGTTATTATCAAAAGGGGAAGTTTGTTGGAACATGGTCTTCCGCATCTCCTAGGTTTGAGAATAACAAATCTTATGTGTATTTGATCTTGTGTGTTCAAGTGTGCAGGTTAACATAGTCCATATGACTCAAGGAGTACTCATGATGACTGCCCCCAAAATTGAAGCCAAAATTCGAAAAGGCTCACTAGCGCCGGCGGTAGCGATAGCGCGCGGCGCTAGCGATGATTAGCGCGATTCCGACAGTGTTTTTAGAAAGAGCTAGCGCCCGGCGATAGCTACTAGCGCTGGCGGTAACATGGGGCACAAGAGGCATAGAGCAAAATGTTGTCGCGGATTGAAGATCCTGTCGCGCAAAACGTTTCCTAATCCTGGCTAGCGTCGGCGATAGCGCTAGTGCCGGCGGTAGCGTGAAGGCTAAAAATTGGATGCTTTGGCTCCGTCTTCTTCATCCTTCTATAATCCCAAACTCCAGAGCTTCGTGCCACAACAGAGAGAGGAAGATTCAGAGTGATACTCCCACAAATCCATGAAGGCTTAAGGAGATCCGTGGAGAAGATTTCAACACGCTTCATCATCGTGACGAAAGACCGCATCGACTACGATCATACTCTGCGTCTTCGTCTACTTCTCCAAGAGATCCAAATAGAGGAAGTTTTTATATTATTGTCTTTTTCATTTCACATCTTTTCTTGTAATCGTTTAAGTGAAATCGCCTCATGTTGGCGACTATGTCTGGGGTAGGACTTAGGGCTGAAATTCGCCTCGTGTTGGCGACTAGATCTAGGCTAGGTCTAGGGGGTGCTCGAGGCCTTTCTGGGGATAGATTGGCTAGAGTGGCTTGAGGCCGTATCTGGGGAGAGATCGGCTAAAGCCAACCGGTTCGTGGGGATACGAGTCGGTATAGAAAACGAAAAAGAGTTTTTATTATTCGCCTCCGATCTCTAGCGCCATTGAGATCAAGTTTTGTAAAACTTATTTAATATCAATAAAGCTTGTCTCTCTTTTTGTTTTACTTGACTTCTTATTTTTTTATTGCAATATTCTAAAGTTTTCTAAATAAAATATAAAGTTTTTGAAAACCCTTATTCACCCCCCCCTCTAAGGGCGCCGACCGATCCAACAATCTTTAGCTCCACTCATCCCAAACTTTGTAAAAGATTTGCTAATTTGATGCAATCAAAATTTGAAATGAGTAGTATGGGAGAACTCTCTTATTTCTTAGGGCTACAAGTGAAACAAAGCAGTGAGGGGATCCTTATCTCACAATCTAAATACACTAAAGAATTAATCAAAAAGTTTGGTATGGAATCAGCCTCTACCATGAAAACACCTATGGCAACTCATGCCATTATAGAAAAGGATGATAAGGGAAAATCAGTAGATCAAAAGACATATAGGGCAATCATTGGATCCCTTCTCTATCTAACAGCCAGCAGACCTGACATTATGTTTGCAACCTGCATATGTGCTAGATTTCAGGTTGATCCAAAAGAATCCCATCTCACCTCTATAAAAAGGATTCTTAGATATCTAAAGGGAACACCTGAACTAGGTCTATGGTACTCAGCAGAAACAAATTTTGAATTAATAGGATTCTCAAATGCAGACTATGCTGGATGTAGGGTTGATAGAAAAAGCACATCTGGTACTTGCCAATTCCTAGGTGACAGATTAATATCATGGTTCAGTAAGAAACAAACTTCAGTCTCAACCTCAACAGCTGAAGCTGAATATATAGCTGCTGGGAGCTGTTGTTCACAAATCCTCTGGATGCAAAATCAGCTTCTTGACTATAAATTGGAAGTCAATAACTCTAAAATTTATTGTGATAGCTCTAGTGCTATATCCATAGCATCCAACCCAGTCCTTCATAGTAGAACCAAACATATAGAGATCAGACATCACTTACTTAGAGACAATATAGAAAAAGGTAAGATAACCTTAGAATATATTCCTACATATTGTCAAAGAGCAGACATTTTTACCAAACCCTTAGATGAAACTAAGCATACTTACTTTATCAACACCTTGGGAATGCTTGATGGAAGCTTGTAAACACCATTGTTGGGGAAATCTAAAAGAAATCAGGAAAACTGAGCAAGTACTTAAAGACACGTCGATTACCTATCGATGCACCGTCGAGAGGAACTCGACGCTAGTAGTGATTTCTTAAAGACAAAGATACATCGATCCCCTATCGATGCACCATCGATATAATCTTGACGCAAGTCTACGACCACGTCGACAGGACATTAGGCTGACAATGTTTCGACGAAGCGTCGACTCCATATTGACGCATACGTCGACATCAATGACCAGCATCACAGATGCTCCGACACATCGACCATGCGTCGACTCCAATTCTACGTAACGTCGACTTCATAATAAAACTAGAAACAAATCTTCCCTTCTTCTTTTGACGATTGGTTACCTAATATACCTTGATTTCTGTTTCCTTTTCGACGCTTCACCTCCTTTAAATAATACCTCTTATTTCATAACTCATACTCTCCCAAACCGCCAAAATCTTCGTCTTCTACCTCTCTCTCTCTCTCTGCATCAATGGCGCCAACCCCTGCTTAATCTGCTCTCATCACAACAATAAACGATGCTCTGGAACAACTTCTGAATGACTTCCAGACACGTCTGACCAACTTCTCCAATGAGTGTGCCGACATGCTCACCACCTGTGAAGCCAAATTGGCCAACCTCTCTGCTTCTCTTCCTGAGCTTCATGTTCTTCTTCAAGAACAACCACTGTCGCCAAAAGGGTTTACATCCTTTCTGAAGGATATAAACCAGGGGGAGAGTTGCTCCAGAAACCCCCCTATCCAGGGTTTTTTTTCTTAAAGCTCAGGGCTAACTCTTCTCCAATCTCTAAATACTATCATAAGTATTAAACCAACTTCATTTTCTCTTTTACCATAGGCTCAAATCTTCTCCAATCACTCTGATTACACCTTCAACAAACACCTTGGTGAATCCTCCTCCTATCATACAGAAGGAGACCATGTTGTGGATTCAGCATTCAGAGTAGATGCCCCATATGTTCAGGGGGAGATTATTGCAGTACAAAATATAGAAGTCCAGGGGGAGGAAGAAACAGCTTTTTCTGATGACCTAAAAGGGCAAGTCTGTATTGAGGCACCCTTGTGTGTGGAAGAATATCAGCATCACTCACCTGGCTTCTCTGCTAGCTATATCAAACTCAAGACACCCTTACTTGAAGATATTCCTCCAGAGGACATTTTGCCTCCTGTTACAGAACAAATTCCCTCTCCTACAAAGGTTCCTTCTCCACCTTCTCCTTCTAAAAAGAAAACCACTTCTCCACCTCTGCCTCTTCCACCACTTCAACCTCCATCTCTACCTCCTCTGCTACTTTTACCTCCACAAATGCTATCTAGGGAAAAACCAAGAGGACAAATGGAAAGAAGAAGAGAAGCCATCCCTCATTGGCAAAAGTTCTCCAAAGAAGAAAGAAAAGACTATGCAAAGGAAAACAAATATAGAAAGGTTGTTGAAGAGATAAAAAGGTTTGAAAGAATGCCTAATATCACTCTAACAGTCCTGTAAAGGAATACCATGATCCTGACATGGAAAGGAGGCATGAAGAAATAAGAGAAAGAGAGTTGTATGAATATGAAGCAGCTAGGAAAGAAGTAGAAGATAAAAGGAATATCTGGTTGGAAAAGATCAAGAAGGGGATTACTAAAGAACAGATTCTTGCTGAATCTTCCATCAAACTTCCAAAGAAATTGTTTGATGTTGAAGCTTATCAAAAGAAAAATCCTCAGGCAGGGCTCATCCTAGAAAAAGGGCAAAAGCACAAAAGGGGTATAGGGTGGCAGAAGATACCTACATTCCCTATAAGAACCAAAAAGACCTGCAAGATTAGACAAACGGCATGACTCACCCTGGAAAGGGAAAGGAAAAATGCCTGAGATCCCTGAGAAACAGGAATCAGAGAAGAGAAAATATAGGCCAAAGGTTGACAACAAAGGACCACCTGAGCCCAAGCCTACACAAAAGAAACCTCAAAACATTACAATTGAGTTGATTGATGAAAAGGCAGCAATTATCATCAGCAAGGGCTATTCTATAAATGACACTCTCCCTGATGCTGACAAAGTCCTGGAGAAACTGCACACAATCATCAGAAATGTCCAGGAGCATCCTGATAAAGCTAGGGGCTATATTTTTGATGCTATTGAAAATTTATCTAGAAAACTTTATTCTGCCTTTGTCAATTTCATGTATAACAAGAAGTTTCTAGTTTAAATCTTGTAAAAGACAATTACTTGTTATATGATTTCTTCTGATTGCTTAGCATATTTCTTCTCTATATGCTTTGTTGTGTTGATTAAATACTGATACAATTTCTCTCTGAATAGGGTTAAGACAAATAGGGGAAGATTGTTGGGGAAATGATTTATCTTAACCCCTAGAATTAAGAAGAATATAATTTCTCAGAATGAAAAGTTAGTCTAAGTAAATATGTGTCGAATAGAATTCGACGCAACGTCGAAATGTAGTCGACGTTTCTCTCAGAATAAGTCGAAGTAACTCTAAGAAGAATTCGACGTAATCTTTGTCGACGTAACTCTGACTTCTAGTCGACGTATTTAATAAAGTCGACGTACCTTTGTCGACGCACCTTCCTTATTCTCCTCTCGATGTCTAGCCAGGATGAACTCGACGCTTACGTCGAATAGTAATCAACGCACGTTGATTTCCATGTCAAATTCAAATTTACGCCAGATCTCTTTCCTTCTTTCTAAAGATCTGAATTTTATGGAATGTTTTTATTCTTTTATAGTCGTTATGAATATGTCTTTTCTTCTAATTGATTCTTGGCTAATTTGATTAATATTTATTTGGATATTATTTGAAATCAGAATAAACTATTTCCATCTACAGATAAAATTAGTATGGAAACTTTTATCTCTTTCTAATTCTCTCTCTGCTAATTGATTATTCTCCTTTAGCAATATCTTTTGAAACAGAGTTATAAATAAGAAGGAAGTCGACAGAGAATAAGAACTAGTGATCCACCATATACATTTGAAAAAGATGAAGAGCTCCCAAGTGAAGAGTGAGAAAGCTGAGAAAAGAGATAGTGTGCTGCAGCAAAGAAAAAGCCTTCACCTTCTCCTCCTTCTGAAGCCATTCTGCTGCAAATTCTGAAAGCTCTCATAAGAGATAGAAAAGCTTACAATCTCCTTCTCACTATAGAAGAGAGATCATATTCACTATACTTGTGCTTCTAATCTTCTTGCTAGGAAGAAGATTCTTTCTTACATATATTGTCTTCTGTTATTCTACTTGTTCTACTTCTTCTTCTCATTCTTATTTTATTTTCAAATTGTGTAAAAGAGTTTTTAGAATCTCTCTTCAAAAAAATTCAGTTGTAGTGGTTCTAAGAGTCTCCTTATCAAAATACTAAGTCTGGTTCTAAGAGTCTCCTTATCAAAAGACTCAGTCTGGTTCTAAGAGTCTCCTTATCAAAAGACTCATTGCAAGTTAGTGAATTTCTACCAAAGGGGGTAGAAGAGTGGACTACCCAAAGTTTGGGGAACCACTATATTTCTTTGTGTTATGCTGTGATTTTCTTCTTGCTATTTTTCTTATTTACTTGCTTAATTCTTGTTGGTTTTGTGGGAAGTTTGAATCTGTGATTATTACACATATATATATAATTGCACAAAGTATTTTTAAATCTCTATTCACCCCCCCCCCCTCTAGAGGATTCTAGTGAGGTTAACTGTGCACTTTCAATACATTTCGACGTTGCGTAGAATTCTATTCGACGCATATTTACTTAGACTAACTTTTCATTCTTAGAAATTATATTCTTCTTAATTCTATGGGGTTAAGATAAATCATTTCCCAAACAATATTAGACATTGTGTAATCATAGAAATCACGCACACACAAAACCCTAGAATCCCTCCTTGATCTTCTTCCTTCCGACGACTCTCTGCTCAAGCAATGGCGTCGAAAAAGACTGACGAGAAAATTCCCTTTGGTGGAGAACTCTTGAAGGGTGGCTTTGAAAAGACTGAAGTGGATTTAGATATGGTAATAACCCTTCTGTATGTATCTGAGTTAGAGTACATCCTAACTGAGCCGACCCATCTTTACAACTCTGTCATCTCTGTGTTTTATGAGAACGCCAACGTCAATACAACTGAAAGAGTTATTCACACTGTTGTGGCTGGACAACATATTACAGTGAATGCAGTAAGTTTATCTAAAGTCCTACAACTCGCTGACTTTAAAAAGGGCGAGAATGAAGAGGAAGCCACTGAGGCAGATATCTATGAAGGGTTAAAATGGTGTGGTTTTGAAAACCAACCTTATGGAAGCTTACAGAGAATGCATATGAACAGACAAGGAAAATTACTTACAGATATTATTGGGAAGGTGTTGGTGTGTAAAATAGGCTCATATGATAGAGTATCTAAAGGGATGTTTGAAGTAATGGTCAGAGTGATCCTGAACAAGAAGACTGACTGGGGAAAGCTTGTTTTTGAAAAGATTACAAAACACATAAGATCTTCAAACTTTGGCAGAATCTTATCTCTGTATCTCAAGAATTGCATCCCTCATCTTCTCAAAGATTCAGAATATACCCCTCTCCACTATCTCAAAAAGATAGATGTAAATACAGTGAGTAGGTGGGAGAAGAAGTTCACCAAGAAGGAAGCAGGTGAGTCTTCACTGCAAGGTGCTCAAGGTTCAAAAACCCCTGTCCTAGTTCCTATAGTTACTCATAAACCCCTGACTCCTATTGAGGGGGAGCCTCTGAGAGAAGAAACCGCTATAATGGATAGTGCTCCAGAACCTCAAGAGGAAGTGAATCAAGAACATAAGTAGCTACCTGATCCAGAAGTTGTTTTGAATGTGGAATTGGAAGAATCTGAGAAAGAACCAAGTGGTGACCATGAAGTTGTTGAAGAACAAGATGAGTCTAATAGATCCTTGAATGAATTTCTTAATGATGAAATGCATATAAATTCAGAAGAAGGAGATTATGAACACCCCTCTGTCCCTGCACCAATGGAGGGGGAGCCTACTAGTCAATCCACAATACTGCCCTCACCTCTAAGGAAATAAGATGAGCAACATCCTTCAACCAGCACAGTTCCCACAGTCCCATCAACTGACTTTATGTCCCAAATGGAAGCTCTACTAAATAGACAACGAGAACATTTTGAAGCATATGTCAATCATGTTGTTACAAATTGCAGGAATGAACTGTCTGCCAGAATATATGTATTGCAAGAAAACATCCAACATCTCCATCATCAAACCACAAATGTGTATCACACTGTTGCCAATGATGTGGCTAATACAGGAACTAAAATAGCCAATATCAATTAAGCTACTTATCTCATTGGACATCAACTGAACATTGTGCTTGATAGATTGTCTACTCTAAGAGACAATCAACATTCCATCATACAAAACTAAGATGTGGCCTTTAATGATTTTGAAGATGCCATCAATATTGTCTTTAGAGAATATCATCTTCTACTCAGGTCTCTCAAGAGCTAGTGGACAATGTTGGTGAAACTTTACTGCATCAATTTCAAGTCACCCAAGATCAACTTTCTAATTCCTTCAATCAATTTATCAGGCATCTCAAGGCACTCTAATGGATGTTATTGGAAATTTGAATATTCTTCTAGCTAGACAACTTCAGGCCTTCCAGGCAGCTCTCTCTAAAGACATATTTTCATTAGCCAGAAAGTGGGAGATAATGTCAATTCATCATGCCATGTGGCTAGCCAATGAAGTAAGATTCTCTATGGATCTTGAGCCTATTGACAATGGGATTGCCTATCAACATCCAATTCCAGAAGGCAGTCTCCCTGAAGAACCCTCCCAAAGTGCAATGTCAGAAGTCCCTCCAGAATAATATCAAGAGCCTGATAGCTATCAAGGGTACTTTGTTGATGAGCTTGTCAGTGGGAGTAGGCAATCTGGGAAAAGCAAAAAACATTCTGGTGATTCTGAAGAGCTAGAAGCAAAAAGGAAGAGAATGGAAGAAATAAAGAAAAATCCAAATTTTAAAGAATGGAGCCCTTGCTCAAGGTATATCATCCTAAATACTTGGACTCTATTCTAGCAGTGAAAGCATGACAGGGGTACATTCTACAGTTCAGAAGAATGGCAGAAATATGAGATGTGTGAAGCTGGCAGAAGGGACTATTGGAACAAAATCAAGATGGGAGATACTCCAGTGCCTGCTCATGCTCCACTCAGATATCACCCTAAGCCTTATAACTATTTTGAAAGGCAAAAGCAGAAACAGGCTGAAGTTGAGCAATCCAAGAAAGTTGGACCATCTGGGAAAGGAAAAGATGTTCAGAAGGATTCTAGAAATCACATGTATATTTCAATGTTCTACATTTCTGCATCTAATATATTGTTAATGTATTGGACTACAGTTAATTAATATATGCATTGATTAAATGCTTAATTAATTGTTAGTGATTATATTTGTTAGTCAGGCCTATCTATAATTGTAAGCTCTGGCTTCTTCAAATAGGGGGAGATTGTTGGGTATTATGCCTTCAATGTCTCTAGATTTGAAGAAGGAACACAAAACAAGTATAGATAAGCTAAGTTGTTTTTTATGTTATGTTTAAGTTCATGTTGTGACAGATGCATCAAAGCTACATCACTAGTATCAAGACTATAAAATTAATGAAACTAACTAAGTAAAATGTCGTCTCAAGACACAGCAGATGAATCGTTGAGAAAGATAACATATCATCAAGACAGTTCTGACGATATCGTCTTGAAGAAATCTTATCGTTGATAAAGCTAAGTTCAGATGTCTCGATGATATCATCCTGAAGAAAATGTATAGTCCTGAAAGTTAAAGAAATCTTATCGTGGATAAAGCTAAGATGTCTCGACGATGTCGTCTTGAAGAAGAGGTATAGCCTTGAAGATTAAAGACAACTCATTAAGTCATGAAGAAAGGATCATGTAAACAGACATCGGGTTAAAAACCTTATATCGACTAGAAGATTATGACGATATCGTCTTGAAGAAAGACTGTCAGCCTGATGAATAAGTCTAAGTCTTATTAAAAGAAACATCTCGACGATATCGTCTAAAAGAAGCAATATCATTGAGATATCAAGTAGAGTCTTGAAGAAGGAAGCATGTTGACGATATCATCATAAAGAATATCTGTCGTTTACATTGATCAAGATGATATCGGCTTAAAGGAATATTATCGCCTTGACAGTTAGAGAGCCGCATTTAATGCGCAGACGTTCTTGGAAATTGATATTCAGGGAATGTGCATGGCGCCTATCTTGCACACCAATCAAGCAGTAATAAATGATATACTCTACAAAATATAGTCGTTGCACAGTATTTAAGGAAGAATATTATTACTTGTATATTCTGCAAGTTCCAAGATCGGCATGTCATTTATGATGAAATATTATACCAATTTTGTCAAACATTTCAAACGGGAAAATTGATTATGGAATAATCAACAAGGGCTTTTTATGCAAAATTGCAGAGCAATATAAAAGGAGACATTTTTTATCTACAGGATACGCTTGCTCAAGTATTCTCTCTCAAGTTTATTCTCATATATACTTCCAAAAGAGAAAGAAAGAATTAACAAGAAGAAGACTTCACTGTTGTGCAGTGAAGGTCTAGAGAAGATTCTAAAGAAAGGCTCAGTTATTCATAAGATCTCTGGGCTAACTGTTGCAAGAAGAAGGAGAAGAAGACCTGCTATTTCAAAGCTTTCATCTTGAAGTCTTTTCTTACAACAACAAACTTTTCTGAAATTTTCTGTAGGGTTCTGTGTGAGCCTTAGCTTGTAGGATTTTGTGATAGATCTGAGTTGGTAGGGTTATGAGTGAGCCTGAGATTGGTAGGGTTCTTTGTAAGCCTGAGTTTGGTAGGATCTTATTGAAGATTTGAGTTATTGTAAGACTTGTAAAGTCTAAGCTTGGTAGGGTTCTGTGTGAACCTGAGTTGTAAGATCTATTTATTGAGAAAAGATCTAAGTTGGAGAAGTTGCCTAGTCTAGCTCATTGCTAGATAGGTGGGAGGGACAGTAGACTACCTCTAGACACATTGTCTTGTAGGGAACCACTATAAATCTTGTGTGTTTTCGGTGATTGCTCTGTGCAGTGATAATTAAATTTTAAAGTAGCAAGTAATACTGAAAACACCTAATCACTCCCCCTCTAAGTGTAGTTTACAGACAACCCATATCTTTCAGAAGTGTGGAGTATCAATTTCTAAGCACGGAAGTTAAACCTTACGAGTTTCATACTAATCTGATGGTAGGCTCACGGGCATCAAATCCACTTAAGATGGTCCTGTTTGTTCGTGCGAGGGGTGTTAATATCGCTTAGGAAGTGACGTGGGTATATCGGAGAGTAAGCCATGAAAACTTACAGATGTTTTCAACTCTTTCATTTAGTTTCTTTGGGGTATCCTACTATTTGACTGAAATATACCCGAGGCCGATGTCGGACTAGGATACCTTACTAAATGTCTTTGTACAACCCCGATATTCGCCAGGTAAGGAAATCGAGCGAGATGGGAGTGGCGAGATCCAGACCTCGCCGAGATCGGCCCCCAGCCGATGAGACCTCGGCAGACCACCAAAATAGGCAGTGAGGTCCTCGCGAGGCGACCCTCTAAAAGAGACGCCGCGGGCAGTATTCGCGAGAGGACCAGCGAGAACTCCTTCAATAAGGTTCTCGCAAGGCGATCCCCCGGAAGAGATATCGCGGACAGGACCCGCGAGAAGGCCTGCGAGAGCTCCGACAGTAAGGTCATCGCAACCCCCTATCCATAAATCATTAGGGTGAACTTACCATTTTACCCTTGGTGGTCTGCCCTTAGCCTCTCCAAACAGCGGAGCTTGGCTGTTAGCAGACCCATTTGGGGTGCAGATAGTAAAATCTAAAGGCAGAATCCTGTTATTTGCAGACCAGATCAGAAAATCTATAAATAGGACCTTAAGGGCACCTTTGGAGAGGATCTCACTTCAGCTTCCCTCTCCTTAGGCTTTCTTTGGTTAGCATTTCTAGAGCTCTCCAAGGTGCCCAAGTCTCAGCTTTGGCTTGGGAGGGGAAGCGCTCAACGATCTTCCGGGTTAGTGGAGGGACCTCCTCGCTGTGACTAAGGTCTTAGTCAATTTCCTAATCTTCCATCTACCCTCCTCGAGGGATCAGTAATGGCTAGCCACCCCTCATCTTGGTGAGGCCCCGAGCTCTACGAGAAACCGAGAAATTGGTTTCAACATTTTGGTGCGGTGAGCGTGGAGCGTGGCTGGTTCAAGAAAGTTCCAGAGAAGGGTTATGGCGGGAGATGAGGAGCAGGGCGAGGAGTTCGGCGAGACTCCTCGGGAGGCGATGGCCAGGATGCTCGCGGATTTCAGAAAGGAGGTGCTCGACACCTTGGGGTTCACGGTCACAGCTCTGCGAAGTGAGTTTGCAACCCCAGCACCTCAGGCGACCCCTCCCCCAACAGCAGTCGGCGAGAAGGCACCAGGGGGAAGGGCTGGAAAGGAAGTCGTCGTTGGTTTAGGTCAGAGCCAGGAAGGGCGAGTGTTGTTCTCCAGTCCGGCGAGCTCCGTGCCTGCAAGCTCAGTGCTGGCGAGCTCCGTGCCAGCGAGCGCGACGCAGGCGAGTGCGCGCCAAGAGGAAGCGGCGACGGTCGAGGTGGTTCAGGCGAGCACCGCCCTCGCGAGCACAGTCCCGGCGAGCTCAAGTTTGGCGAGCGAGCTCGGGGGACGAGTGGAGCCAGGAAGAGTGACAGGAGGGGGAAGCCCCTTTTGCGAGTTGGTGCTTTTCGCACCCGTCCCGGGGGGATTTGGAGAATGGGACCGGGTGACTACAACGGTAGAGATGACCCTGTCCAGCACCTGTAGAGTTTCGAAGACTCGGTCTCCATCAGGCCGATGTCAGATGCCTTCAAGTGTCGGCTCTTTGTCGTCACCCTCAAGGAGAAGGCCAGGGATTGGTTCCATCATCTCCCTGCAGGGTCAATCTACTCGTTCGAGGATTTGCGTCGAAGTTTTTTGCTGAGGTTCTCGACATCAAAAAAGAGGAAGAAGGACGTTGATTCCCTCTTCGCAGTGAAGCAGGGACCCAGGGAGTCGCTGGCTCAGTATGCCGATCGGTTCCAGGAGGAAGTACAGCTCACTCAGGAGATGCCTGGGTTTGCACTCCAACTCGCCTTCACGGTCGGGTTGAAAGAGAGTTTCTTCAAGATGGCGTTGAAGAGAAAAGCCCCCGTCTCCTTTGAAGAGCTGATGGAGAGGGTGTCGGAGGAAGTCGCGAGTGAGGAAGCCAATCCGGAGCTCACCAAGAGGCTAGCAAAGCTCAGTGAGCCGGAGGTGAGGCAGCAGGAGGTCAGGAGAAGGGAAGAGCCCCGGGCCCCGGAGGGGGAATGGAGGCCGCAAGGTGGAGGAATGCAAGGGCAGGGAAGGGGTTATGGCCCAGGAAGGGGTAACCATGTCGGAGGTCAATGGAGGCCCCCCCAGTTAGGGTGGAAGCAAGGTCCGATGCAAATGCCTCCCCCTCCCCAACAGGCCATGACAATTGGAAGAGGAAGAGGAAGAGGAAGAGGAAGGGGAGGAGAGGTGGAAACGGAAGCCGCTAGGAGGAGAAGGAATAGGGTGGCAGAGGCCGATGGAGGGGAAGTGACGTTGCCATATTGTATCTTTCATGATGTGGAAGGTCACTCGACAGACACCTGTCCGGAGTTCCTGGAAGTAAAGAGGGGCAGAGCGCCCGCGCCACCGCAGCAGCAGCCAGTAAGGATCGTGGAGGTCGAACCTCGAGAGGAGGATGAGGAAAGGTGTGAGGATAGAGCCGATATGGGAAGTAGAGGAGGGATCGGGGTGATCCATGGGGGGGTAGGGGTAGAGGCGACCCGCAAGGCTAGCCTCCATACCATCTACCGCCGGAGCGTGGCTTCGACCTCCACCACTCCGCCCCCGGCCGAAAGAATCATTTTCACCCAGAAGGACATGCCAGGCTACAAGGACCCATTCTGCGACGCGCTGGTCATCCAGACGGCGATTGAGAACTTCACCGTCTCCCGGATCCTAGTGGACAACGGAAGTTCGGTCAACGTCATCTTCAAGAAGGCGTTTGACAAGATGGAGGTGGAGCCCAGAAGGGTGTTGGCCTCAGATGGCCCTCTGTTCGGATTCTCGGGGGAGAGGAAGGAAGTAGAAGGGGGAGAAGGGATTCATGTGACCCTGGGTGGGCAGTCCCGGAACTATCGTTTTGTCATAGTGGACGCCCCAAGCAGTTACAGCGCCATCTTCGGACGGCCACTCATCAGCGCGTTCCGCTGTGTCCCATCCACCTTTCATCAATGCCTTAAGTTCAACGACGGAGGGATTCAGGTGCGGATCAGGGGGGATCCCAAGGTGGCAAGACAGTGCTACGTAACGGCTGTCAACACCATCTCCTGGATGGGAGAAGCTGAGGAGTGGGATAGGATGATGGAGGAGGCGGCCGAAGCCGGAAGTATGGAGGTAGCCGAGGAGAAGATGGAGGGAGATGAAGTCCATGCCCAGGAAGGGGTAGCTGAGGGACCCCGGGCGGAAGGAGAGGAAGAAGAAGAGAAGGCCCTGGAGGGAAGAGCGGAAGAGCTGATGGTGGTAGAGAAGGAAGTCGAGGAGGAAACCCAGGCTCCCACTTGTGCCGAAGAGGAGAGGGATTGGGGAGAGCAGTCCCGGTTGGAGGCTGTGGACGAGGTCGTAGAGCTCGAGGTCACCACCCGGCTGGAGGACTCAACCCGGAAGATCAAGCAGAGATTCTGGCTTGCGTATAGAAGAACGTAGACGTCTTCGCTTGGAGCGCCGCGGAAATGCCCGGGATCGACGCGGATGTGGCTTGCCATCGCCTCAACCTCGACCCCGGCGCCCGCCCCATCCGCCAGAAGAGGAGGGCCGTCGCAGACAAGCTGGAAGGGCCCATCCGCGAGGAGGTGGGCAAGCTCCTGCAGGCAGGCTTTGTATCGGAGATTCAGTATCCAGGCTGGGTCTCCAACGTCGTTATGGTGAAAAAAGGGGGAGGTAAGTGGAGGATGTGTATCGACTTTTCCTTGCTTAATAAATCGTGCCCTAAGGATTGTTACCCCCTGCCTAGAATCGACGCGCTGGTTGACTCAGCCATCGGTTTTCCTGTAATGTCTTTCTTAGATGCTTTTTCAGGTTACCATTAAATCCGCATGCATCCCCCAGACATCAAAGATGTCTCCTTCATCACGGGGGATGGATGCTACTGTTATAAAATGATGCCGTTCGGGCTCATGAATGCAGGTGCCACATACCAAAGGATGATGGACATGGTCTTCCGTGAGCAGAAGGGAAGAAACTTAGAGGTTTATGTAGATGACCTCATGGTAAAGAGCCGGGACCTCGGGTCTCACCTCCAAGACCTTGAGGAGACGTTCGGGACCCTGCGGCGGTACAAGATGAAACTCAATCCCTTGAAGTGCGTCTTTGGAGTGAGCCGAGGAAAGTTCCTAGGCCACTTGCTCACCCCCGAGGGAGTGGAGCCTAACCCGGACAAGGTTAGGGCGGTGATGGAGTTGGGGTCGCCAAGGAGTCCGAAGGAGGTTCAGAGCCTTACAGGGAAGTTGGCTAGGCTCAGCAGGTTCCTCTCCAAGGCGGGAGAAAAGTGTGCACCTTTTTTTAAGGTGCTGCGGGGAAACAAGAAGTTTGAATGGACCCCGGAGTGCGAGAAGGCCTTCCAGGCTCTAAAAGAACAGCTCACCCAAACCCCTCTTCTCCAGGGACCGAGGCCAGGAGAAGACCTATCCCTGTACATGGGGGTAGGGTCCGAAGCAGTAAGTTCCGTGTTGATCCGGGAGGAGGGGAAGAAACAGTTCCCTATCTACTACGTCAGCCGAGTGCTGAAGAAGGCAGAGCTCCGGTACCCGATCTTGGAAAAGTTGGCCTTCGCATTGGTGGTGTCAGCCCGGAGGCTCCGACCTTACTTTCAAGCCCATTTAATCAAGGTAGTGACGGACCACCCGCTCCGTAAAATCATGGAAGGGGTGGAGCACTCAGGAAGGTTGGCAAAGTGGTCCGTGGAGTTAAGTGAATTCAATATCACGTTCGTGCCCAGGACGTCCATCAGGGCTCAGGCGGTGGCAGACTTCATGGCCGACTATGCGGCCAAAGTGGGGGAGCATGAGCCGCCTCCCCCAGAGGCATGGAAGATGCTGGTGGACGGAGCGTCGGGAAAATACTCCTATGGAGGGGGAATAGTCCTGGTAAGTCCTCAGGGGACTCGGATTGAGCAAGCCTTAAACATCCATTTCCCAATTACCAACAACCAGGCTGAGTACGAGGCAGTGATAGCGGGCCTTCGTCTGGCCCGGGAACTAGGAGTGCAGGACGTGGAGGTCTCCACGGACTCCATGGTGGTAGCATGCCAGGTCAAGGGAGAGTTTGAAGCGAAGGACCCGACCCTCCTACTATACCTGGAGAAGGTCAAGGGGATTATCGGGCAGTTACGCACCTTCTCCATCAAGCACGTGCCGAGGGAGGAGAGCATCCAGGCGGACCTCTTAGCCAAGTTCGGTCCCCGAGCGGGAGGGACGGCTTTGGAACTCTTCCGGCCCTCCATCGAAGAAGGGGAGTTGATGGAGGTGGACCGACGAGCCTCGTGGATGGATCCATTCATTACCTTCTTATCCTCCGGGAGGTTCCCTGGAGAGGATGTGGACAAGAGACGCTTCAGGTATAAGTCCGCCTATTACTCCTTGCATGCAGGAGGGCTATATAGAAAGACCCTCTCGGGACTCCTGGCCCGTTGTGTCTCCGAGGAGGAGGTCCCGAGAGTGCTGGAAGAAATCCACTCCGGGGAGTGCGGCAGTCACTCCGGGAGTCGGACCCTGGAAGGGAGGGTGTTGAGGCAAGGCTACTTCTGGCCCACTCTCAGCAAGGATGCGGCAGAGTTTGCGAGAAAGTGTCCGAAGTGCCAGCTCTATGCTCCGCTCCAACTCCTCCCAGCTCAAAGGCTCCGGACCATCACGGCCCCCTGGCCCTTCGCCATATGGGGGCTGGACCTGGTCGGTCCCTTTCCCCAAGCCAGCGGCCAAAGGAAGTTCCTGCTGGTCATGATCGACTACTTCTCCAAGTGGGTAGAAGTGAAAGCACTCGCTAAGGTAACCTCTCAGGTTGTAAGGAATTTTGTGTGGGGGGAGATAATTTGCAGGCACGGACTCCCTCTAGCTATAGTGACGGACAATGGGCCGCAGTTTGCTAGTGAAGAGTTTGTTGGCTTCTGCGCTCAGCTCGGCATTGACCTCAGGTTCGCATCGGTCCACCACCCGAGGAGCAATGGGCAGGTGGAGGCGGCGAACAAAATAATCGTTAACCTATTAAAAAAGAAAGTGGAGAACCTTCGGGGAAACTGGGTGGAACAGCTACCCTCCGTCCTCTGGGCCATGAGGACTACTCCGAATACCGCCACCGGGGAGACTCCATTCAAGCTCTCTCACGGGTCCGAGGCCGTTCTCCCTATAGAGTTTGAGGTAAAGTCCCCCCGGGTGATCGCTGCGAGCGAGGGGGATGAAGAGTGGCTAGAAGGTAACAATGCAGAGCAGAGGCTGTCTTTGGACCTGGTGGAAGAACTCCGGGACTTGGCCACCATCAGGCAGGAAGAGGTCAAGCGGCGGATGGCTCGATATTTTGACAAACATATCCGGATAAAACACTTTCAGAAAGGAGATCTAGCCCTGAAGATGGTCGATGCGGCCGGCAGAGGGGCCACGGTGGGTAAGCTTAACCCCAACTGGGAGGGTCCATATATTGTAAGCGGGGTGCTCAAGTTGGGAGGGTATCACCTCCAGGATGTGGAAGGGGTACCCCTCAACCGAGCCCGAAGTGGGGATGATTTGAAAAGTTTTTACCCTTGAGAGCTTTATTATGTTGTTTAATTAATGTCTTACTCCTTTTTTATGATGCTCATAACTACTGCCGTGCCGACGTGACAAAGGTTGGATATGTTGGCGCTGGAATGCCCCAGATCGATTCCGCTCCCGGGCTCTCACCTAGACGGGGGGTTCAGGTTGATCTCTGGAGAGGCTGGCGAGGTTGGATATGTTAGCACTGGAATGCCCCAGATCGATTCCGCTCCCGGGCTCTCACCTAGACGGGGGGTTCAGGTTGATCTCTGGAGAGGCTGGCGAGGTTGGATATGTTGGCGCTAGAATGCCCAAGATTGATTCCGCTCCCGGGCTCTCACTAGATGGGGGGTTCAGGTTGATCTCTGGAGAGGCTGGCAAGATAACAAGTGTTGGTGCTGGAATGCCCCAGATCGATTCCGCTCCCGGGCTCTCACCTAGACGGGGGGTTCAGGTTGATCTCTGGAGAGGCTGGCGAGGTTGGATATGTTAGCGCTGGAATGCCCCAGATCGATTCCGCTCCTGGGCTCTCACCTAGATGGGGGGTTCAGGTTGATCTCTGGAGAGGCTGGCGAGGTTGGATATGTTGGCGCTGGAATGCCCCAGATCGATTCCGCTCCCGGGCTCTCACTAGACGGGGGGTTCAGGTTTATCTCTGGAGAGGCTAGCAAGATAACAAGTGTTGGTGCTGGAATGCCCCAGATCGATTCCGCTCCCGGGCTCTCACTAGACGGGGGGTTCAGGTTGATCTCTGGAGAGGCTGGCAAGGTAACAAGTGTTGGTGCTGGAATGCCCCAGATCGATTCTGCTCCCGGGCTCTCACTAGACGGGGGGTTCAGGTTGATCTCTGGAGAGGCTGGCAAGGTAACAGGTGTTGGTGCCAGAATGCCCCAGATCGATTCCGCTCGCGGGCTCTCACCAGACGGGGGGTTCAGGTTGATCTCTGGAGGGGCTGGCAAGGTAACAGGTGGTGGTGTTGGAATGCCCCAGATCGATTCCGCTCCCGGGCTCTCACTAGACGGGGGGTTCAGGTTGATCTCTGGAGAGGCTGGCAAGGATGAGGTCTTTATGCTAGAATAATCCGTCTCGCTCGGCGGACCTATCCGTTCGGCAAAGAGAAATTTCGCACGACGACAGGCGAGTGGCGAGAATCAATCTTACACGATCCCGGACAACTGGTCCTCGGCAGAAAGGTTTCCGACACTGGGTAAGAGGCGAGTCCTCGCCAAGAAGAAAAACGCCTTGCGAAACCTAGGAAGAAATACGCATAACCCGAAGGGTAGTAATCACAAGAAACGACTAAAGGGCCGAGCAACCAAAGTATCCTATACCTATCTATTCAACAACGCGTGACGCGAGAACAACCAACGCGAGAATAGCCTCCGCGAAGGCGGATATCGAGATAAGCGAGAGCGAGACATTCAACGCGTAAAAATAACAAGACAGGAAAGAGAAGACACAATGAGCAAAGCAAAATTTGTATTCCACAGTTCATAGTTTGGTTACAATCTTCGGCGATCTCGTCGATCATAATTACAGCGCAAAAGAAAGGAATAGCAGCGAGCTTCAGGAACCACCCGCCGATCCTTCTTCATCATCACTATCCTTCACGGGAGGAAGAGGGAGGAAGAGCTCCGGGACGATGTCTTCCAGAGTCATGTCGGCCGCATTATCAGCCAAGAGGCCGATCGCCTTCGCCACCGAAAAAATGTAGCGAGCTGACTCTATAGATCCCACGCGGATTTCTTCATCTCGCGTTCGCCGGTCTTCTTTTAAACGGCGAGGCGAGGGGGGAACAACGGCGCGAGTGAGGTCACAGCTTAGGGCCTTCAGCCCGGCCACCTCGCCCTCCAAATTCTCGATGCGAGCGTTGGCTCTCCCGGCGGCCTCGACATCCTGCAAATAAGTTCAGTTAGAAGAGAAACGGCCAGGGGAAAGAAGGATGAGGGAGGTCTAGATGACTCACCACACTGCCCTCCGCGGCGAGCAGCTTCTCCTTCAGCTGTGTGTTCTCGGCAAGAACCCCCTGGTAGGCCCTCGCAAGCTCCACATTCTGAAGCTCCAGCTGTAAGCAACGCCTCCCCGTCATGTGGGCGAGCTCGACAGAGCGCAGCTGGGACCTCGCGCTCTCGTAAGCAAGGGTCCTCGCGGTCTCATCCTTATAAGACCCTGCATCCTCGCGACCATAAAGGGCGAACGCGAGGTCAAAGGCATGACCACTGACGGTCTCCTTCTCCACCCAGGAGGGGAGGATAGAAGAAATGTCCACCATGTTGGTCTCCGTCTTCCAGGTGACGAGGGGCTCCCCAGTCTCATCCCGATGCCTCTGGCCGAGCCCGAAGTTGTAGTGGTTCACCAGTATGGGGAGGGCGGAGGTCCTGACCGCCTCCTGGCAGGGCTCTTCGTCCTCGCCCACCGAGAGGCCGGTGAGGTCAAACTCGTCGAAGGCGGCCTCGCGAGGTTCCTTACCTTTCGACAGAGTGAGCGAGGCCGCACTCTTCTTGCTCTTCTTCTTGGGCGGAGATTTCAAAGGGGCAGCATGACTACCGGAAGCCCCCGATCTCTTGCTAGAAGAGGGCTCGGCCGGAGCGACGACGCCTCGGCAAGCTTCCGCCCCATGGTAGCGAGAGCCATGGTAGCATCGGTTTTCCGGTTGCTCGCGTAGGGGGGATGAAGGGGAAGATCTCGCTCGCCTAAAAACAAACAATAATATGGATAAGTATAATATGCTAGCGAATTGAGACAAAGATATTAGGCGAGATTTTTACCTTCTCCGGCGAGAACCGGAGGCAGCGAGTCTAGGTTGCGGCGGAGGTAGACGACTTCGAAATTCTTCTTGCAGAAGAACTGATGGAGGAGGGCGTCATGGCCGCCGAGGGCGGTGGGCCGGTAGGTGGTCTCGCTGTGTTGAACCGGCGAGAGGGGAATGTTGCCGAAGTTCCCCTTGACGACGACGAACTTCTGGGCCCAGAAGTGGGCCTTGTTGACGGTCTCAACCACCTTCGGGCCCGTGCCCACGAAGTAGGTTGTCCCATCTTTGTAGGCCCGAAATGAGAACAGCTTCCAGAAGACCGGGAGGCTGAACTCGATTCGCTCCTCGCGGAGGTAGCAGGCGAAAGCGGTGACCACCGCCATGGCATTAGGTGTGAGCTGGCCAGGAACCACGCCATAATGCTTGAGTACCTAATAGGCAACGAGAACAGGATTAATCCGCGTGGCGAGCGAGACTCGAGTGGCAAAAAAATAGGAAGTAAGCGAGAACGATTATTACCTGGCGAACTTCTGGTCATAAAGGAAGGCGCAAACCGACCGCGAAATGGGCGGTAGGAATGGCCAGCTCGTCGACCAACGGGACGTTGATCACGTCGTCCTCGCTAGGGGCGGCGTGCCTCGAATGGGGGGTGACGTAATCAGCGACCGCGCTGAAGTACTCCTCATCAGTCAAGTTGCAGGTAAAAAAGCTATGCTCGGCAAAGGCCTTCGCGACCCTTCGCCGGCCCTCCGACTCCGCGTCGCCGCCCATCTGGAAAACCTGCGAGAAAGGAAGGAACGCGAGAACGAGAAAGAGAGAGAGCTCTGCAGCAGAAGAAGAAGAAGAAGATCGAGAATAAATGCGGTGGTTGGCCCAGTTAAGACCACCTATTTATAGCCAAAGCAAAAGGGCGGGAGGAAGTCCAAACGTCGGCGAGCACGAGTATCAACAAAAACATCACATCACGTACGCGGGCGAGTGATACCCGCGGGGTTAGCGCAAACGACATCCCTGCAGAATACGTTTAGCGAGGACAGAGGGTCCTCGCGAGCGCGATGTAACAAAATAAATAAATTCATTGATAGCGAGCGAGAAACCATAAAAGGTAATGATACTTATTGTCGAAAGAAATAGCAGCCAGCAGGAGTGGCGAATATGCGAGTCGCAAAATGTGGCGAGACCGTTCAAAGATGACGACGATTATTACAGTCACAATATAATGTCTAGCGAGAATCGTGGGGGAGCCATTTCCACCGGCCGCCACCCCGCGACCCTGACCTCGGCGGTACCCTAGAATTATAATAGTCCTCTGCCAAACGACCCTCCCGGTCTATAAGGTAAGCATAGTCTCTCATTCTCGCTATGTGCACCTCCGGCGTCGTGGCGTTCTCGTCCTGATCGCGCTGTCTCGCTTGCTGGAGCCTCGCGCACTCCTCCATCAGGACAGCGTGCCTATCCTCCGTGGCTTCCCTATCCCGTCTCGCCTGCATGTTGAGATCCATCAGCATTCGCCCATGCTTCCTCAAGAGCTCCGCGGCTCGCTGCTTCATCGTCTCCGGATCTCGCGGATCCCCTAAGAATTCCTCCACCTGGTCAGGAAGGGGAGACATCTCGTCATCGCCCAGTTCGGAATCGGTATGCGGATTTTCGGCATTATCTGCAAGATTTTACAAGGTTAGATGACGAGCGCGAGATCACGCAGGGTTTCGGCGAGGCCATAACGCTTACCGAGAGGGGGGCGAGAAGCCGAAGGACGGCCCTGGAACACATTGCCATAGTGGGGGTAGAGAGATTTGCCCAGGCCGTCGGGATAAGCTGTGTTGTTGGTCGGGGGAACCTTTGGCGGTGCGAAGCCACCGGTCTCCTCGCTCGTCAAGAGCTGGAACCCGGGCTTATCTATTATTTTACCTGGAGGAGGCGGAGACGGCGGCCGCGACGACGGGCGGGCCGGGGACTTCAGGGGCGAGACTGTAAGAAAAGAGTAACGGAGGTCATATACGGTTGACAGAAGTATTACGGTATGCGAGATTAAGATCATACCGGTGACATCTTTCCCAGCAAGGTTCAGATCCGCCTGTGGACTCTTGCGAGACCTCTCAACGGGTTCTCCAATGTTCTCGCTCGGCAAAGCATCCTGCGAGTAGAAATTAGTGAGGAGCGATTTATTGACGTGAATTCGAGTAGCTCATACCTCCTCGGGGCGGCGATCATCCGGGGAGGAGTCCAGCGTCATAGAGTCGTCGCCGGAGCGACGAGCCGCCTTCACCTTGTTGACTTTCGGCGATCGAACGGGGGGCGGCCGGTTCATCCAGGCGGGGACCTTGGTCGTGGAAGGTAGCCCGCCAGCTCTCATCGCCCTCAGGCGAGCCTCTGCTTCTTCGGAGATCGGCATCTCCAGGCAGCTAAAATAAGAAAGGGAAGAAAAGAAACGGCGCGCGCCAATAGGGGTTCGGGACAATATTTATAGCCTACGGGGTGGGTCCCACCAAAGATTCCTGACAGGTCATCCGGGAGCGCTCGAATATCAGGGGTTGGACGATTCTTCGCGAGGACATTAGTCCTCATGAAGAGCGGGGATTGTGTACAACCCCGATATTCGCCAGGTAAGGAAATCGAGCGAGGCGGGAGTGGCGAGATCCAGACCTCGCCGAGATCGGCCCCCAGCCGATGAGACCTCGGCAGACCACAAAAATAGGCAGCGAGGTCCTCGCGAGGCGACCCTCTAAAAGAGACGCCGCGGGCAGTATTCGCGAGAGGCCCCGCGAGAACTCCTTCAGCAAGGTTCTCGCAAGGCGATCCCCCGGAAGAGATATCGCGGACAGGACCCGCGAGAAGGCCTGCGAGAGCTCCGACAGTAAGGTCGTCGCAACCCCCTATCCATAAATCATTAGGGTCAACTTACCATTTTACCCTTGGTGGTCTGCCCTTAGCCTCTCCAAACAGCGGAGCTTGGCTGTTAGCAGACCCATTTGGGGTGCAGATAGTAAAATCTAAAGGCGGAATCCTGTTATTTGCAGACCAGATCAAAAAATCTATAAATAGGACCTTAAGGGCACCTTTGGAGAGGATCTCACTTCAGCTTCCCTCTCCTTAGGCTTTCTTTGGTTAGCATTTCCAGAGCTCTCCAAGGTGCCCAAGTCTCAGCTTTGGCTTGGGAGGGGAAGCGCTCAACAATCTTCCGGGTTAGTGGAGAGACCTCCTCGTTGTGACTAAGGTCTTAGTCAATTTCCTAATCTTCCGTCTACCTTCCTCGAGGGATCAGTAAGGGCTAGCCGCCCCTCATCTCGGTGAGGGCCCCGAGCTCTACGAGAAACTGAGAAATCGGTTTCAACAGTCTTGCTAAGTCAAAGCAATATGGTGTACTAGTCAAGTTGGCCTAATCTCATCGTTGAGTGGATAGAGTTATGTGATTTCCCGTATGGGCACACTATTGCTTCTGCTGCTAGTTTGTCCTCAAACTAAGCTCGAGCGGGGTGGCCCAGGGTTTGTGGACTTCTTTTACTTGGATCGAAAGTCGGCTAAGCTGATACTAGTTTGTAAGACCCACTTTTTTTATTCATTCCCGGGTCTTCCCGCCCAGAACCTCCGCCTTGCGGTGGAACCAACTCATGGGATGGTCGCCACCACAATACGCCGATTCTGTCGGCTAATCAACATCATCCAGGACAACCACATGTCATAGTAATAGAAGTGTTTAAATTAAACAAGTCCACAAAATCACACTATATATGAATATCATAATACAAAGGTCCACGATGAGAAAGTACTAAAAAGGAATAGGGGCTTATGCCCAGTATGTAACATCCCAACTTTTATAGGGTCACTAGACCCTAGTGGACCCAATAAAAGTAACCCCAAAGGATAGAAAGTGACCCGATATGGGATATTGTGCAAGGAAACTCCAAATTGACTTTCGTCAGTTCTGTTAGACTCGTGTAATCAATACGAGTGTAATGGGACTCGTTCCGTTCCAATCCGAGGTCGTTTGGAGAAAACGACCATTTTGAGTATCGTTGTGCATCACAACTAAGTCGTTGGGGTATAATGACCAAACGTACTCCAAATTGACTTCTGTCAGTTCCGTTAGACTCGTGTAATCAATACGAGTGTAATGGACTCGTTCCGTTCCAATCTGAAGTTGTTTGGAGAAAATGACCGTTTTGAGTAACGTTGTGCATCACAACTAAGTCATTGGGGGTACAGTGACCAAAAGTACTCCAAATTGACTTTCGTCAGTTCTGTTAGACTCGTATAATCAATACGAGTGTAATGGAACTCGTTCCATTCTAATCCGAGATCGTTTGGAGAAAACGACCATTTTGAGTATCGTTGTGCATCACAATTAAGTCGTTGGGGTACAGTGACCAAACGTACTCCGAATTGACTTCCGTCGGTTTCATTATTCTCCTATGACCAATACGAGTGCAACGGAACTTGTCTCGTCCCGATCCAAGGTCGTTTAGAGAAAAAGACCATTTTGAGTATCGTGGCGCGTCATGACCACACTATTATGGAATAGTGACCATACGTACTCCGAATGGACTTCTGTCAGTTCTGTCAAACTTGTATCACCAATACAAGCGCAATGAAACTCATTGCACTTCAATCCGAGGTCATACGGGAAATATGTCCATTTTAGGTTTTGTGGACGCCACAGCACAATGTACGAAATACGGAGCACACAAACTCGGAATCAACTTCAGTAAGTCTTAGTAGACCCCTTAGGCCCTGACCCATATGGGGGACCCACCCTAGGGTTGACCTTGGTCAACCCCCACCCCACCCCCCACCCCTGCAAAACCTATTTTTTTTGGAAATTTCCTAAGGGGGGAGCACTCCCACATACCTCCCCACCATGAGAGGGGCTGCCCCATGAGTGGGCATCCCACCTTAGGGTAGCAGAGGGAGGGGGGAGAAAATATCACCCCCCCCCCACCCTCCCTCCCTTACCCATACCCTCCCCTCTCTGATCACACCCCACCAACCACCTCCTCCCCCTGCTCGATCCCTTACCCCGTCGGAAAGCCCTCACCAAGCCACCACCGCCGCCACCCCCTCATGGCCGCTCAGCCCAGCACCTCCTGAGCCCCCCCCCCCCCCCCCCCCCCAACCAGGTGGATAGCCTCCTCCTCCTCCTTCCTACTTCCCGGAGCCATGTCGGTCGCCCCTCCATCGCCGGAGCACCGCCAACACCACCCGAGTCATGACCATGCTCGGGTGGTGGCTAGGCCGTGTGTGAGCCTCACCCCAGCGCTAGTGGTGGCGTTGGGGGAGCAGGTCCCCACCCGGGGACCTTTGCTCTGACGAAGGGAGGCGACATGGCTGCTAGAGAACGCGTCTCTGGCGGCACCCGCAAGCCTCCTCTCGCCCCCCCCCCCCCCCCCATTTCCTGTACCACTTCGGTGGCCCTACCCGATGGTGGTCGGGGGCGTCTGGCCATCGAAACACCGCCGGAGTCCAGTCCCCCCCCCCCCCCCCCGGCGATCCAGCCGGGGGCAGTGGGAGGCCCTCTCGGCAGGAGAGGTGGCGCGGCATGGGCTAGCATGGCCCAGGCAGGCCGCGCCACCCCCCCCCCCCCCCCCGCCCCTCCTCCTCTATAAAAACTGATGGTGGTCAGCGGCGCCAGGCCGCCGGACCACCGTCGGGCTGATCGCTATCCCACCGGTAGGAGAGGTGGCGACGCAGACGCCTAGCGGCCGCTGCCCAGCGGCGGCAGTGGTCGCCATCCCAGGTGGCCCCATCAAGAGAAAGGGGTCGTCCGATCTCCATGACGAGATCGGACGGTACCCACCTCCTTAACTCCCACTCATGCCTCAAACTGTGCGCCCCCACAGCGGATCGGCTGCAGATCCGTTATGGAGATAGAAACCCCGCGCCCCGTCTAGCGCCCCTCCCGTCTCCTGAAATCCATATTCGCACCCCAAACATCCCCTCCCCTTCCTGTTTTTTTTTTTTTTGAGGCAAACCTAGGCTCCTAGGGCAAAAACCTTCAACATGAAAATATGCCTTATTAAGAGGGCTATCCTCAGTAATTTTTGGGGAATTTTTGGAAATATTTTACTATTTGTAGAGGTCTTTACAAGATTTAATTGAAGGAATTAAATGCCTAAACCACTTTGGAAAATTCATAAAAAATTATAGGCTCAAGTTTAGGCTATTTTACAGTACACTATCAAAGTTTGGGATGTTTACAAACTATTTTGATAACTCTAAGAGCTTAAATAAGATTCGTTCGAGCAAAATAGAGCCCTAAAATGGACTGAAATATTTGGGAAAATTGGTGGGCCTGTGACATGTTATTTTAGCTATATGATAAAATTATGTGAGTCATGTAAAGGTAAATGGTGGGCGTACCAATTATCTCAACAAAACAATGATTGAAGTAAAGGCATCGAAACACACGATCGGGTCACGATCGGGAGACGATACTACGAATCAATAGCGACTCGATAAATAAAGTTGAGGACTCAAAGCACACAATAATAAGGAGTCTTATGGAATGTGAACTGCATTTAAGATAACCCTGAACTATAACTAAGATAAACAGAACGGAGAAAAGACTCCTATCAACGGAGAAGAGACTCCTATGAACGGAGAAGAGACTCCTATGAACGGAGAAAAAACAGAACTTTCCTCCTAAGAACGGAGATGAAACTGAAGCCTCCTGATTACGGAGTGATTGGACTACTAACCTGTTTATTTATTCATGTTCTCCAGTCTCGTATTGGTCCCCTATTTACTGTTATCTGTTTATTCTTTCAATACTCCAGTCTCATACTGGTCCCATATTTACTGCTTTCTGTTTATTCTTTCAATACTCCAGTCTCGTATTGGCCCCCTATTTACCGCTTTCGGTTTATTCTTTTCAATAATCCAGTCTCATACTGGTCTTGTATTTACTGCTTTCGGTTTATTCTTTTCAATACTCCAGTCTCGTACTGGTCCTGTATTTACTGCTTCCAGTTTATTCTTTTCAATACTCCAGTTTCGCACTAGTCCAGTTATTTCGGCCACTTGCTTTCGGCCTTCCTTTATGTAAGATAATTTATTACTCAGCACCGCAGTTTATTTTGCACCATAATTATCATACTTATACCTGCGGTGCTAACCCAAGTTTGGCTCCAGCAGACGGTCTTCCTGCTGGTGAGGCCTTAGTTGGGGATAACAGTGAATTGAGTATCTCCTCCAGGGTTATCCCCAAATAATGTGTCCCCATGTCCGTTGCGTCTCCCGACCAAAATTTGGGTAACCGGTGGAGTCAAGAAAGCTACGACGGTCCTGAAGTAGTTGTCTCTTTCTTTAAAATGGTTGTGAATTGCTTATTATAAAAGTGGCAGGTCAGTCACGCCCGAAGACCATTCGTACCGGTGCGGGAGGGTTGACGACTCATGGCGATAGGGAAATGTGCACCGCGGGTTATCACCACTTCGAACCCGTTGATTTGCCTCCACTGGTCGACCTAAATCTCGGAATCGTCGGATGTTGCTCACATCCAAGTAGTACACCAAAGTTGTACGGGAGGGCCTGGGTGATAAGGTATGACTACGCTCAGAAGTGGTAGGACTGTCCACTGTCACTGACGGCCACATGGATGAGGCCCGTGGGGTTCGCTACCCTGCTGGAAGAAAAGCGGTCCAAACTGTGTCGACATGGGGTTTGGTGTACAGGTTTGAACACTTGTTGTGTGTGTGTGTGCAAGATAGATTACTAATGATAATATAAGTTGTGCACTCCCTTTATATATAACTGATAATATTGCTTGAAGGAAATTATATATATACACCTGCTGCTAACCTTTCTTGCTTCGGATATCTAATTTTGGTGCTTAAGCTCATCCCCAGGATAAGGATCCGGGGAGGAGATGTGTTTTCCACTTAGCTCTGTGACTAACGGTTATTCTTATAACCATTCACAGAAGATGGAATAGCGCGAAGCCCCGCCCCGCTGGATGACTTACCGGCTCTCGAGATTGCCCGATCGGATACTCCATCCTCGCCCCCGGTCTTTCGTGACATGAGTCCTAGAGTATAGGGCTAAATAAGGAGTGTTTTGTTGTAGAAGTTGTTTGTAGCCCATGGGGCCGTTTATGTAAGCAGTAGGCTACGGCCTTTTGCTTAGATATATATAGATGCAGCCTTGTTTATTTCCCTTACTTCTGCTTCCGCTATGTGACTCTGATGTGATGTGACAATTTGTGTGCCTGACAAGGCGACCGCTCAGTGCTTGAGAGGGTGGGTTGTTGCTACCCGAGAAGCGTTAAGTGGCCTCCTTGGGCAGTAAGACCCCCTCTCCCTGAACTAGGTTCAGTTTGGGGGGCGTCTTACAAATGGATCTGAGCTATCACGATCCGGCCACATGGAGCAGTCATTAGATCCTTCCTTCCCAGGTTCCATTTCTTGATTCGGGATGAACCACGCAGCAGAAGCCTAGTGGACCTGTAGGTTAAGAGTTTAAGGATTCTAGACTGCACAGTAGTACACCCACACGCATTCCTCTTTCGTTTCAGTCAGTGTTTGCAAAATTCCCTTACTTTTGCAAGTACTGATGTTCGTATGTTACTTCTCCAGATACCGGAGTCCAGTAACGGAAGGTCTTCCTCTAGGTATCAGTACCATCATACCACTCCACCACCATCCCCGGGCGCTCCAGCTGCAGTCCCTTTTACTGAGACCGACCTGGGATGGACACTGGCAGCATTGCTGGCCACCTTTCAGATGGACATCCTACGGCCACCCCAGCAGCCCACCGTGCCCACAGACCTACTGACGACCTTCCGGGGGCTAAGGCCCCCTATCTTCCAAGGCACTGAATCCACCATGCAGGCGGAGGAGTGGGTAGAAAGGGTCGAAGAGCTATTAGTTGGCATGATGTGCCCCATCGTTGTCGTTGTGTCCCTAGTGGAAACCTTGTTAGAAGGCTATGCTTGAGAGTCGAGACTGGTAGAGGGCGGCCAGCCGCTCCACGTTCAGAGGGAGACCACTCAGTACGATTCTCTGGGGAGAATTTTTCGAGGCCTTTCTGAAACACTTCATCTCCGATGCTGATCGAGTAGCACTCTAGGAGTGGTTCCTGCACATCTGTCAGGGGGATAGGACTGTGCTGGAATACCAACATGAGTTCATTCACTTAGCCCATTTTGCGGGGACTCTGTCCACTACAGATAGAGACAGAGCTGCTAGGTTCTACAGAGGATTGTGTGATGACCTTCGACAGGCCTTGATTATGATTTCACAGTCTACCTTCCACACGATCGCCACGCACGCTGCAGCGTTAGAGATGGATCAACGGATGGTAGCCCAACAGCGGAGGGGACATGTGGAAGTCCCCCGGACTCAGGGAAGAGAGAGGGGAACGGCCCCTCGAAGGACCGAGATAGGAGGCAGCGACACCACCAGCAGCCCTACGGGCAGGCACCTCAGCCTCGACAAGAACCTCCAGCCCCAGCACCTCGACAAGCTCCAGCACCCCAGCCCGCACTAGCTGCCCGATGAGATGTTCCCTTTGTAGGGAATTGCTTCATTTGCCAGCAGCCTGGGCACATTAGAGCTTTCTGCCCTCAGGCTATAGGTAGGTCAGGCCTAGGAGCAGTACTGGGAGCAGCAGAGAGAGGGTGAGGACGAGGAGGTCGCAGAGGATGACCTGCTTGCAGGAGGGACCGGGCCAGATAGGGTAGAGCGGCACCACTTGAGGCGTACGCACTAGACCTTCAGCACGGACCTTCCCCGGACGTAGTGATAGGTATATACTTTCATTAGCGATAGTATACTTGGATGATATGGTCTAGTAAGGGACATATGATATAGCCCTTTTTGTTTTAAGCTACGTAGTCACTTCATCTGTATATCTGTAAAAATCATGTGATTATAGTATATGTATATATGTTACCAGGTTTACTTTTGGTAGAAGGTCACCCTGCTAAAACGTTATTCGATACCGGTGCCACGCATTCCTTCGTCTCCCAGGATTTCATCGCAAACAAAGAAAAAACCTGTGATCGTATGGAATGTCAATACGAATACGACTCCCGAACGGATCAGACATGATATCCACAGAAAAGTGCTCCTTCCAGGTGATGCTGGGAGACATGGAGTTCGAAATCTTTGCAACTATTCTAGCAATAACCGGGTTCGACATCATCCTAGGAATGGACTTGTTGGTCGAGCACAATGCCCAAATCAATTGCTCGACCCGAGAAATCAACCTCCAGAACTCAAATGGGCAATCTATCACTCTAACAGGTATACCATTTGTCACCCGCATCATTCTAACGTCCGCACAAATAGTCAAATCGGTCTGACAAAAGGATGAAATATACCTAATATACTTCGAAATGAAAGATAAAACGCAAGTGCTCGCCAAAGTACCATAATCCGAGACTTTTCAGACATCTTTCCCTAATCTCTTCCAGGGTTGCCCCCGCAGCGAGAAGTGGACTTCCAGATCGAACTTGCACACGGAGCTCGACCAGTGTCCCGAGCACCCTACCGGATGGCCCCAAAGGAACTAGCCGAGCTTAAAATCCAACTACAGGAGCTAATTGATGCAGGTTTTGTTCATCCAAGTACCTCACCCTGGGGAGCCCCTGTATTGTTCGTCATGAAGAAGGATGGATCACTACGTTTTTGCATCGACTACAAGGAACTAAATAAACTTAACTTCTGAAATACCTGTCCACTACCCCGAATAGATGAGTTATTCGACCAATAGACGCGTCCATTTTCTCCAAAATGGATTTGAGGTCTAGCTATTACCAGCTTTGAATACGAGAAGATGACATCCCCAAAACAGCCTTCGTCTCCCGATATGGGCTCTACGAGTTTATGGTAATGCCATTTGCACTGACCAACGCCCCGTCAGCCTTCGTGGCTCTAATGAATATGGTGTTTGAACCCTTCTTGGACCACTTTGTGATTGTCTTCATAGACGATATACTCATCTACTCGAAGAGCAAGGCTAGTCATTCTAGGCATCTCCAAATGGTACTACTCAAATTACTAGAACACTCGCTCTTCGCAAAATTCAGTAAGTGTGAGTTCTCGATTGAGGAAGTCGGGTTCCTTGGACACACGATCAACAAGAACGGGGTAGTTGTAGATCAAGCCAAAGTACAAGCGGTACGGAATTGGCCACCACTTAAGTCAGTAGCAGATATCTGGAGCTTCCTTGGTCTCGCGGGATACTACCGCAAGTTCGTGGAGGGTTTTTCCAAGATCCCCTTACCCCTCACAACCCTCACAAAAAAGGATACAGTGTTCCAATGGACACTTGAATGTGAAGCAGCATTCGTAGAACTAAAGAACCTCCTAACATCCGCTCAGATTCTGACACTCCCCTCAGGCACCAAGGGCTTCCAAATCTACACCGACGCATCACAAAAAGGGTTAGGAGCCGTACTAATGCAGCATGGCAGAGTGGTCGCATATGCATCACGTTAGTTAAAGCCTCACGAGCTAAACTACGCAACCCATGACCTGGAATTGGGTGCTGTAATGTTCTTTCTAAAAGTCTGGAGACATTACTTATACGAAATAAGATGTGAAATCTTCTCCGACCACAAAAGTCTCAAGTACATCTTCACCCAGAAGGAGTTGAATCTTCAACAGCGCCAGTGGTTAGAATTCTTGTGCGATTACGACTTCGCCCTCCAGTATCACCCCGGCAAGGCCAACAAGGTTGCAGATGCCTTAAGTTGGCAACCTCTGGTGACCGTAAATTGGCTAGAAATGATACCGGGAGAGTTGATCAAGTCTTTGGCAGACTTAGACATCAACCTTATTACCCGCAGAAACCCTATGGACTACCAGCTCAGCTATATTGGATGGAGATACAATGTGATATTAGAGACAGGATACGAGAGGCTCAAAAGATCGACACAGAAGCGGCTCTAATCATCTAGACCCTACAGTACGGCGCTCAAGAAGACTACAATTTACATGATGGTATTCTGCAGTACAAACATTGTATATTCATCCCCTCCGCCGAAGGGATCCGAGAAGAGATACTCCGTGAAGCACACCAATCGAGATATTCTATACACCCAGGAGTAGTAAAAATGTTTGCAGATTTACGAAGGATGTTGTACTGACCAGGTATGAAAAGGGACGCCACCAATTATGTGGCACACTACCAGACATGTCAAATGGTCAAGGCGGAATGTCGCAGTCCAGGAGGCTTACTGCAACCTCTACCTATACCAGAATGGAAGTTTGAGGATATCTCCATGGATTTTGTCCATGGCTTTCCCCGATCTCGTACAGGGAATGACTCAATATGGGTCATGGTGGATCGCCTCACAAAGGTGTCTCGTTTTATCCCGAACCAACAAGGCGACGGTGTCGACATCCTAGCCCAACTTTTTATAGAGCAAGTAGTCTAATTCCATGGGGTACCCAAGTCTATTGTGTCTGACTGTGACGGACACTTTACTTCAAAGGAACGGAGAAGAGTCCAAGCATATATGGGGACCAAGTTGGCTTTCAGCGCCGCTTTCCACCCTCAAACAGACGGGAAAATAGAAAGGACAAATCGGACAATGGAAGATCTCCTTTGACTATGCATAGTGGAACACAACGAACCTTGGGAACAAGTGTTACCCTTGGTAGAATTCTCATACAACAACAGCTTCTAGGCGAGTATCAAGATGGCATCATACGAGGCCCTCTATGGAAGACGTTGTTGAACACCGTTATCATTGGCACATGATGAGGACCCAGAAGATTTAGGGGTCACCTATATAGATGACACCACGGCGGCAATAAGGTTAATCCATGACCGAATGTTAGAAGCACGGAGCCGCCAAGCAAAATATTACGACGCACGTCATCGACTGGTGGAATTCGATGTGGGGGATATGGTATTCCTAGAGATTAAACTGATGCACAGGATCTCCTGTATAAATAAATAGAAAAAGCTAAGCGCTCGCTACCTAGGCCCATATCGGGTCATAGAAAGAATTGGCCCGGTGGCGTACAGACTAGCCCTGCCAGCTGAACTAGGAAACCTCCACGGCATTTTCCACGTTTCATCACTAAGACATGTTCTTTGCCAACCAGATCAACATCTTTCTACACCACCAGCATCAGTGCAATCTGATCGATCCATCTAGCTCGAACCGGTGAAGATAGTGGATTCTAAGATCAAGGAACAATGAAACAAAACCAACTTAATGGTCAAAATCTTATGGTCAAATTGTGGACGCGAGGAGTTTACCTGGGAACCAGAAACACTTGTTCGAGAAAGATACCCGACACTCTTCCCTCAGGTATGTCACACAACCCCCCTACCTTAGGCAATTTTTGAGGACGAAAATCCTTTTATTTTTATTGGATTGTAACATCCCGATTTTTATTGGGTCACTAGACCCTAGTGGACCCAATAAAAGTAACCCCAACGGATAGAAAGTGACCCGATTAGGTGATATTGTGCTACAAAACTCCTAATTGACTTTCGTCAGTTCCGTTAGACTCGTGTAATCAATAAGAGTGTAATGGGACTCGTACCGTTCGAATCTGAGGTCGTTTGGAGAAAACGACCGTTTTGAGTATCATTGTGCGTCACAACTAAGTCGTTGAGGTACAGTTACCAAACATACTCCAAATTGACTTTCGTCAGTTCCGTTAGACTCGTGTAATCAATACAAGTGTAATGGGACTCGTTCCGTTCCAATCCGAGGTCATTTGGAGAAAATGATCATTCTGAGTATCATTGTGCGTCACAACTAAGTCATTGGGGTACAGTGACCAAACGTACTCCAAATTGACTTCCGTTAGACTCGTGTAATCAATACGAGTGTAATGGAACTCGTTTCGTTCCAATCTGAGGTTGTTTGGAGAAAACGACCATTTTGAGTATCGTTGTGCGTCACAATTAAGTCGTTGGGGTACAGTGACCAAACGTACTCCAAATTGACTTCCGTCAGTTCCGTTAGACTCATATGACCAATACGAGTGCAACGGAACTCGTCCCATCCCAATCCAAGTTTGTTTAGAGAAAACAACCATTTGAGTATCGTAGCGTGTCACGACCACACTATTATGGAATAGTGACCATACGTACTCCGAATGGACTTCTGTCAGTTCCGTCAGACTTGTATCACCAATACAAGTGCAATGGAACTCGTTGCACTTCAATCCGAGGTCATACGGGAAATATGTTTGCTTTAGGTTTTGTAGACTGCCACAACATAATGTACGAAATATGGAGCATACGAACTCGGAATAGACTTCAGTAAGTCTTAGTGGACCCCTTGGGCCCTGACCCACAAGGAGGACCCACCATGGGGTGACCTTGGTCAACCCCCCCCCCCCCCCCCCACCCCACCCCATAAAACCCTTTTTTTAGAAATTTCCTAAGGGGGGAGCACTCCCACATACCTCCCCACCATGAGAGGGGGATACCCCATGAGTGGGCAGCCCACCTTAGGGTAGTGGAGAGAGGGGGGAGAAAATATCTCCCCCACCCACCCTCCCTTTAGTCCCACATCGGGAAAAAGGGAGGGAGGACACCCTCTCCCTCCCTATAAAGAGGGATCCATACCCTCCCCTCTCTGATCACACCCCACCAACCACCTCCTCCTCCTGCCCGAGCCCCTACCACGCCGGAGAGCCCTCCCCAAGCCACCACCGCCGCCACACCCTCATGGCTGCTCGGCCCAGCACCACCCGATCCCCCCCCCCCCAGGTGGACAGCCTCCTCCTCCTCCTCCTTCCTACTTCCGGGAGCCATGTCGGTCGCCCCTCTGTCGTCGAAGCACCGCCAGCACCACCCGAGCCATGCCCAGGCTCAGGTGCTGGCTAGACCGTGTGTGAGCCTCGCCCTAGTGTCGGTGGTGGCACTGGGGGAGCAGGTCCCCACCCGGGGACCTTTTCTCCGACGAAGGGAGGCGGCACCCGCAAGCCTCCTCTCCCCCCCCCCCCCATTTCCTGTACCACTTCAGCGGCCCTCCCCGAAGGTGGCTGACGGTGTCTGGCCGCTGGACCACCTCCGGAGGCCAGCCCTGCACCCGATGATCTGGCCGGGGGCAGTGGGAGGCCCTCTCGGCAGGAGAGGTGGCACGGCATGGGCCAGCATGGCCCATGCAGGCCGCGTCACCTCCCCCGCCCCTCCTCCTCTATAAAAATTGACGGTTGCCGACGGCGCCAGGCCGCCGGACCACCGCCGGGATGATCGCCGGCCCCCGGCGAATCGACTGGGGGGCGGCGCCGACGCCTGGAGGCCGCTGCATGGCGGCGGCAGTGACCACCATCCCAGGCGGCCCCGTCAAGAGAAAGGGGGGTCGTCCGATCTCCATGATGAGATTGGATGGCCCCCACCTCCTTAACTCCCGCACCCGCCTCAAACTATGCGCCCCCACAGCGGATCAGATGCAGATCCGCTATGGGGATCGAAACCCCACGCCCCTCCCGCCTCCTGAAATCCTAATCCACACACCAAACTTCCCCTTCCTGATTTTTTTGAGGCAAACCTAGGCTCCTAGGGCAAAACACTTCAACATGAAAAATGTGCCTTACAAGATTTAATTAAAGGAATTAAATTCCCAAACCACTTTGGAAAATTCATAAAAAATTATCGACTCATGTTTAGGCTATTTTACAGACACTATCAAAGTTTGGGATGTTTACCAACTATTTTGATAACTCTAAGAGCTTAAATAAGATTCCTTCGAGCAAAATAGAGCTCTAAAATGGACTGAAATATTTGGGAAAATTGGTGGGCCTGTGATGTATTATTTTAGTTATATGATAAAATTATGTGAGTCATGTAAAGATAAATGGTGGGTGTAACAATTATCTCAACAAAACAACGGTTGAAGTAAAGGCATCGAAACACACGATCGGGTCACGATCGGGAGACGATACTACGAATCAATAGTGACTCGATAAATAAAGTTGAGGACTCAAAGCACACAATAATAAGGAGTCTTATGGAATGTGAACTGCATTCAAGATAACCCTGAACTATAACTAAGATAAATAGAACGGAGAAAAGACTCCTATCAACGGAGAAGAGACTCCTATGAACGGAGAAGAGACACCTATGAACAGAGAAAGAACAGAATTTTCCTCCTAAGAATGGAGATGAAACTGAAGCCTCCTGATTAAGGAGTGATTGGACTACTAACCTGTTTATTTATTCATGTTCTCCAGTCTCATGTTGACCCCCTATTTACTGCTTTCTGTTTATTCTTTCAATACTCCAGTCTCGTACTGGTCCCATATTTACTGCTTTCTGTTTATTCTTTCAATAATCCAGTCTCGTACTGGTCCTCTATTTACCGCTTTCGGTTTATTCTTTTCAATACTCCAGTCTCGTACTGGTCCTGTATTTACTGCTTTTGGTTTATTCTTTTCAATACTCCAGTCTCGTACTGGTCCTGTATTTACTGCTTCCAGTTTAATCTTTTCAATACTCCAGTTTTGCACTGGTCCGGTTATTTTTGCCCCTTGCTTTTGGCCTTCCTTTATGTAAGTTGTTTTATTACTCAGCACCACAGTTTATTTTGCACCATAATTATCATACTTATACATGCGGTGCTAACCCAGGTTTGGCTCCAGCAGATGGTCTTCCTGCTGGTGAGGCCTTAGTTGGGGATAACCGCGAGTTGAGTATCTCCTCCAGGGTTAGCCCAAAATAATGTGCCCCCACGTCGGTTGCTTCTCCCGGCCAAAAGTTGGGTAACCGTTAGAGTCAAGAAAGTCGCGACGGTCCTGAAGTAGTTGCCTCTTTCTTTAAAATGGTTGTGAATTGCTTGCTATAAAAGTGGTGGGTCAGTCACACCCGTAGACCATTCGTACCTATGCGGGAGGGTTGACAACTCATGGCGATAGGGAGATGTGCTCCGCAGGTTATTACCACTTCGAACTCGCTAATTTGCCTCTACTGGTCAGCCTAAATCTCAGAATCACCGGATGTCGCTCGCATCCAAGTAGTACACCAAAGTTGTATGGGAGGGCCTGGGTGATAAGGTACGACTACGCTCAGAAGTGGCAGGACTGGCCATTGTCACCGACGGCCACATCAGTGAGGCCCGCGGGGTTCGCTAGCCTGCTGGAAGAAAAGCGGTCCAAACTGTGTCGACACGGGGTTTGGTGTACAGGTTTGAACACTTGTTGTGTGTGTGTGCAAGATAGATTACTAATTATAATATAAGTTGTGCACTCCCTTTATATATAACTAATAATATTGCTTGAAGGACGTTATATATATACACCTGCTGCTAACCTTTCTTGCTTCGGATATCTAATTTTGGTTCTTAAGCTCGTCCCCAGGATACCGATACGGGATGAGATGTGTTTTCCACTTAGCTCTGTGACTAACGGTTATTCTTATAACCATTCGCAGGAGATGGAACAGCGCGAAGCCCCCCCCCCCCCCCCCCCCCCCCCCCCCGCTTGATGACTTACCGGCCCTCAAGATTGCCTGATCGGATACTCCAGCCTCGCCCCCGATCTTCCGTGACATGAGTCCTAGAGTATAGGGCTAAATAAGGAGTGTTTTGTTGTAGAAGTTGTGTGTATCCCATGGGGCCGTTTATGTAAACAGTAGGTTATGGCCTTTTTCTTAGATATATATAGCTGCAGCCTTGTTTATTTCCCTTACTTCTGCTTCTGTTATGTGACTCTGATGTGATGTGATGATTTATATGCCTGACAAGGAGACCGCTCAGTGCTTGAGAGGGTGAGTCGTTGACACATGGGAAGCGCTAAGTGGCCTCCTTGGGCAGTAAGACCCCCTCTCCCTAAACTGTGTTCAGTTGGGGGGGTCTTACACAGTACATCAACATCCTCACTACAAAATCACTCGTCTCTGTAGCTGTTGCTGCAATAAGGGTTATTGGCAACAATGCTTCATCCTGTTCTCCTGTCCTGATCTTCTGAATAGGGTCCTGCTGCTCCGGCATAACAGCTCCTAAAATGATGTGGTCCACTGACCGTTAGTCAAAAGACTAAGCCAAATTCCCCATCCCCTCCCCCGGTGGCTTCTAGGTACCATGCGGGAGGGGGAAGCATAGGACAACAAGGGGTAATATATATCAAGCAGATGATGGTGAGCATATCTAGCAGTTCTACCATGTATAAGGTTATGTATTGTTCTAGTTGTTCTATCATAATAAGAGAAATGCTACTATGAAACCGAGCAGTATATAAACGAGCATCAATGTGAGCATACACACGCAGTTATAAAAGAATTTAAGCAACTAGAAAAGTAAACCAGACTAGTTATAAAGTAAACTAAGCAAGTAAAGAAATAACTAGAGCAGCTATGAATGAAACCCTAACTTATATGAATGCTCATACAAACTTATAAGTTAGGGGATCTGGCACTAAGGTAAACCCATCGTATAAAAGAGCTCATGAAATGCTATGTTTCGATATGTTGTATGTTATGTTATGTTATGTTATGTTATGCATACGTACAGAACTTTGTTAGTTCTCTCTGTTCAAGTGTGTCAACTCAGGTACCCAGTTGAGGCAAACAGGACAGTGGATCGGGCATGCCCACTTCTAGGCTTATGTCACACATCTCCCAGCCTAGACCTCTTGTACGCCCCTAAGAACACACAGGGTATCCGCATACTATCTGGTAAGCACCACCTCTATATTCCCTTTTTGAGTCTCCGCTCAGGTACACCCCGTTTAGGCAAATAGGGGCAGTGGATCGGGTCCTTCACTCCTAGGCTTATATATGAAACTATATCTGGTCTAGACCTTTATGTATGCCCCTAAGAACACACATGGTATACACGTACTACTTGATACAACGATGCCTCTAAGTGAAACATAAAGCCCTCAGCTCGGAGGACTTGACCTGTCCTTCTTTATATAATATCGAGTCTACCGCTCGCAGGACTCTCTAGTCCTCTTTAGACAATAAAGAGCCTACCACTCGTAGGACTATTTAGTCTTCACTTGGTCACGATCTAGGACTAATCCTGGAAGCTTAACATTTCTTATTATTGTTGGTGGCTCATATTATCTCACTCCTCTTTCTAGATTTAATAATCCAACCTTAAGCATTTTTCTAACCGCACACCAACTTGTCTGGGACTAGTTCCAAAATAAACTGGCCTACCCGCCCTCCTATATGGTACATAACAGATCTAAGGTGGTTGGGTCTGTGTGTCATGTCGAAAGGATGTCCAAACCACTAAATGCAGATTTGCTATCCATAGACCACCATGACTATGAGTACAATCTAGGACTCTTATGAGATGTGAATGATAATCATGTTCAAAGGACTCCCAATTTATTCCTGAAACTCCACATGTCATATTGTTGTGCTTCGAGTTTCATTCAGATCCTCAATGATCTTGATGGCCTAATCACTAGTTCAAGTTTTCGCTAAACGCACACCATGCTACATGCACTAGAAGTGTTACTTGTATTATATCTTCCAAACCCTTGGGTCTAGGGCTCTGCAATTTTTTGTGTCATGACTTAATAAAGGCATATATGAGATTCTATCAAAAATTCATAATTTTTTTGTTTAATTTGCTCCTAAAATAAAATTGTTATTTCCATTTTCCATGCCACTTAACCTTAAAAGTACATTTCCAAATGCCCAAATAATCTAAATAAATTAACACACTCAACATTCATCAAGATATTAAGATGGGCAAAGTCTCAAAATTTTCCAACTTATTCAAATCAGCAATATCTATTTATGAAAAATATTCTCTAAATGTCACTTTACAAATGAAGTACCAGAAATATTCATCTAAAAATTTCATAAAAAATTACACTGGTTCATATTGATGAAATAAGTACAACTCCAGAGAATCATAATTTTTTAGGTACTTTTCATGATATTCATTTCATTAATTCAAAAGTGTGACAAATGATATTATTGAAATTTTGCAAGGCAAATGATCACCAAATATTCCTAATAAATTTTTAGAGTTTCAAAACTAGATTTAAATGTCCTTCTAGAGTTTCAAAATTTTCCAACTCTTTTTGCTTAATGAAATTTCAATAGTTCAGAAATGTGACAAGTCATGATTTAATTAAAAATCAAGGAAATATTTCTCTGTAAATTTCTACAAAATTTTCAGAGGTTCCAAATGTTGTTCTAAGTGATTTATCAGAGTCACGCAATTTTCTAAAAACTTTTGACCATAAACATTTCAAAATTTCATAAAAGGGGACATATTATAATTTAATCAATTAATTAGGTTTTTAGATCCCACAACTCCTAATTTTCTCTGATATGATCTATTATGGCATAACAAGGATGTGGCTAAAATATCAGAGGTTAATATTAAGCCAATTATGCTGAGTTCACAAAATACACTTTTGGACTATATACACACCAGACCCCATACCTTGCAAGGACATGCAAATGGAACTACCCAACATGCAGTGGTCCAATTGCATTCAAAATTTTACCAAGGCTAACTGGTGACCTAATAGGCATGCCACCCAAATTTGGGGTCATTTTGAGTTGTCCAACTCCTTAAATCACATTAATTTGATAAATCAAATAATGAATAAATCTATAGAAAATTGTTCCCAAACATCCCAATTTTTGGGCAGCTGGTAGCTTGGGACTAATCTCAATCATGTACAAAATCTCAGACCAATTGGGTAAGCCATTTGAGAGGAGCACGCAAAATGGTGCCTAGGGAACCATATGTACATGCTTTACTAAAATGAGTGAACAAGGAGTTATAGTGCTCCAAATGCCACAAACTCAAGACCATATTTCAGATAAGACTTATTACTACAATTTATGTGCAGATAAGTTCCTCTGGTGAGGCCTCTAAGCCAAGTGAAATTACACATGCAAAAAGGTGTATTTCTAGGGCAATGAAAATCACTATTCATTGTTCACATTCATTTCATAAACATGCAATGAGTTCACTAACATAACTACTCATCCAAATGTTATGGAATTTTTACCAGAGTCCTAAAATATCAAAACAAATCCCTCACCATAATTTCAATGAGATCCAAGGTGGTTTGGTCACCTATTTATCACATACATGGAATCTTAGATTTTCTACAAAACTCTAGAAAATAATTCCCCAAAAATTCTCAAAGTTGTACAGGGGTTCAATTAGGGCAGAATACATGCATGCCCAAAATTTCAACATGTTTGGAGTTGTAGAACTCCTTGAATGAATTTCCCAAGTTCACATCAATATTTTGTCACAGTGTGTAAATATTTTCTAAAACTTAGTAAAAATAATTCCAAAAATTCCCAAACTTGGGCAGGGGATGAGTTGGGGCATGACTCATGCATGTCCAAAATTCCATCCTTTTTGGAGTTGTAGAACTCCAAAATTCACTAAATTCAACTTGGGTGCTATATGCACACCATTTCCCATACACTACACCCACATGCATATGGTAATTCCCAAACATGCACATGTCCAATTGGTCTTGAATTTTTACCAAAGACAATTTATGTTATGATTAGGTTCCCATAAAAGATTTGGGGTCTTTAGAGGTCACAAACCCATATAATACACCCATGCATGATTTATGAAATTATTACCAAAACTATATAAAATGTTTTTCCAAAAATCCTCATTTTTGGGCAGGGTATCTGTTTGGGTATAACCCATGCATGACAAAAATTTCAGCCTTATTTGGGTTATAGAACTCCTAAATTTAATTAATTAGTGCTTAGGGCACTTTATGTACACTGCCCACCAAAATAGGTACTGAGGGAGCTACAGTGCTCCAAATTGGGTTAACTCAATTTCTAAAAATAGTAGAAACCTAGGGCTACATATTCCATGTTGGACATATCGGATGATTTTTCCTCTAGGTATTTTCTTTAATTAATTTAAAGTCGGGCATAAATCCTATATAACAACCATTTAATTAAATCAAGTCTGCGTATAACAGATCACCCAGATCTGATGGCTGAGGAGTCGTCTTACTCCTTGAGCCAAGGGCTCAGATCGACCCCTCTTGGTCCAATTTCTTCCCCTTATTACAGCCACCTGAGGGCGTCTCCGGCCAACAGCACGACGCCACCACCTCCGGCCGAGGGTTGGCCATCGATAGCCGACGAAAAGGCGGCCGGGGTGGCTTGTTGACAAAACAGGGGGGATTTGGAAGAGCTTTAAAGTTCGAGCAGGAAGATGACATAATCGCCATTACTCAATCAATTTCAAAATGGGAAGAAGGAGAATCTAGCATTAGGGGAGGAGAAGAGGAATACATGCCTTATTGGGTGCTTGGGATCGTGTAACTCGTCGGGAAACCATTATCATGCTCTTCTTTGATTCCAAGCCTATCTTCCTCCCCTGAGCTCAAAATCTCCAATCGACTGAGGGGTTCTACTTCTTGTGAGGTCCTGACGATGGTAATGAGCTCAATTGGGGGTGAGGGTAGATTAATTCAAACTTGCCATTAAAGCCACCACCCTGCCACCCAATAGCTTCCAAATTGAGCTCCACCTAGCAGCCGGCTGGCCTGGGAACTGCTGGGAATTACTCCCTGGGTTCAGAGAGAGGCTTGGGAAGGGAAATTGAGTGTCATTTGGCACTGATGCCCCAAATCCCTCATTTTTGTCTCTCCTGATTTGGGGCTCATCCCAAATTAGCCCTAATCACTTCTCTAACCTCCAAATTTTAGGGACTATCTGATATTATGCATTATGGGCTTGCTCTTGGGCCCAAGCATTTGGGCTAACTGAAGTTGAATTGGGTTTTGAGCTCAATTGACCTAAATTGGGAATTTAGGGTTTATTGGGCTAGGGTTGACCCTAAGTCAATCTAGCCATTTTGATTGACCCACATTGGTGTAATTAAGTCCATGGACACCAATTAGGGTGTATTTGGGCTTGGTGAAGCCAATTTAAGGTCACTTGACCTAATTAGGTCAAATTGGGTTTTAGAGGCAATTTGGGGATTTTGGTGATTTTGCCCTAATCTTCCAAAATTGAATGTGCACTTTGGTTAATTTAGGTCTCATACACTCCCCTTAGGGTTTAGGAGAGATTGTGCTAGGTCAATTTGTCCAATTGAGGGTCAATTGAACAATTTAGGGCAAAGTTGTAATTTGGTGCAATTTGGTAATTTTGCTCAGTTTCCCCAAATTGGTTTATCTCAAGGGTCCAGTGTGGATCCATTAGACTCCCTTAGTGACTTGGAGAGTTTGTGTCTGATCTTTTTTATCATTTGAATCCTAATTGATCCTTAATAGGGATGGTTGACCTATTTCAAGCTAGAGTTGACTTTGGTTAAAATGACCAATTTAGGTTGACCCCAATGAGTCCTTAGTGACCCAAGGGACTCCCTAAGGGTTAGGGATGTCATAGTGTGGTCAAATAGTTATTATGAAGCTTAAACCTCAAAATCTATGTTTGGGTGCTAAAATAGGCTATTTGCACAGCAAGGTGATTTTCACCTATTCACCTTAATTCTTAGGGCAATTTTGGTCTCTTAGAGAAATGTCATGACAAACTGCATCTTAGGGGTCTAGTTGTTCTGGGGATGTTATAGATTTAGCGTTGATCCAGTCCTCCTTTGATTCCTTCTTCTCTTGAATTTGAATGGGAGATCTTTGGTGATCTGTAAATACGGTCTTCACAGAGATTTCAGAGAGGTGGTTTAGGGCTCCTTCAGTTGTATAGTTGAAGAGAACAAATGTCACCCTTTTATAGGAGAGGAATCTAACACTAGCATTAGATCTAACACCAGACGTTGACTCAGTTTAGAATTGTTTTGCTTGCATGTATCCTCATTCTAGGAAGGAGATATTGTATGTTTGGAAACATCTCATTTTAGGCAACCCTAACACCGGCGTTAAGCCAAATTATTCCCAAAATGCTCCTGCAATCACGACAACTTTCCTTCATTGCATTTTCATACTGGTGAGATTGAGGGTCAACGCCAGCATTGGCTCTAACGCTTTGCGTTAGACCGTATCCTTTTCGTTTAGCACATTGAGCTAGTCCAAACCAGAATATAGCATCCTAGTGTCCCCCTTGTTCAATCCTACATACTAAAAACATAATGACAAACTTGATCAAATATAAGTAGGATTTGTCATTCTCAAACCAAAGGGATGTGGAAAAACCATGTTCCAACAATCTTCCCGTTTTGATAATAACAAATCCAATTACGATAAATCAAATTTCAAAGGTAAATGATATGTTTTTATAAAGAGATATGACACTATGTTATACTTAGAGATTTTTATGAGCAATATATTTAGAGATATGTGCTCCCCCTTAGTGTATGCTCCCATAGAATAGATTTATGCTCTCTCTTAATCTAGTGAAACCTACTCCTTAATCATTAAGATTTATCATTTTATTCTCCCCATTTTATTATTAGTAAAAGTGGGTAGAGTGAAACAAAACTAGATTAAAATAAGGTAAGGTGAATGGTAGTACTACAAAGAGAGGGTTAAGAGTTTTGTTGTAAAATAGAGGAAGTCATGATCAAGATTAGAGGGATTAGTGCAATGGAAAAACATATGATAAGCGGGTAAGAAACAAAATCCCTTGTAATTTATCAAGCAAGTCTACCACTTGTTGAAAAAAGTGAAAAATAGTTTTGAAACACAAGTGATGAAAAGACTTCAAAATTAAGACTTGAGATAAGCATGATAAAGCATGGTAAAAATACATGATCATATCAATAGTGTGGAAAACAAACCATGATAATTATTTTAATTTTTATATAAAGATTCTTGATTTTTAGTTTTGATTTTGAAAAATAAACAAACAATTGTCTAGAATTTTCACATATAAGGAGCAATTTAAAAAAATCAACAACTAAAGGCAAGCATGATTTGACATATTCAAAGAGATAATAACTATAATGTAACTAATTCGTATTTGAAGTAAAGAAAACATTGTAGAGATCATGCATTGCAATCTAGTGCTTTTATTTAAGTTTTTTAGAGAATTATGTAGATATGCATTATGATCCAATTATCATGAGTAGAAGCTTTATGAAAGATAATGATGTGTGCAAATAGTGTTAAGATAATGATGTGTGCAAATAGTGTTTTGATAAGAGTATACAAGTGATATAAACAAAATGTACAACCCTGTATTCGCAGAGTAGGTTCTCGAGACAAGAAATATTTTGGAACACCATTTTCCAGTACGTATGTTCCAGGACAGGAAGAGAGGAGGCAAACGGTGGAGGCGGGAGCCTCCCGCTTGCCCTTCCAAGCAAAGGGTCGAGGGAGGCGGGGCCGACCCCCCTCTCGCCCCCATCCCCAGCAGGGGAGAGAGGAAGCGGGGCCGACCCCCCTCTCGCCCCCACCCTGAGCAGGGGCGAGAGGAGGCAGGGCCTACCCCCCTCTCGCCCCCATCCCAAGCAGGGGCGAGAGGAGGCGGGGCCGACCCCCCTCTTGCCCCCATCCCAAGCAGGGGCGAGAGGAGGCGGGGCCGACCCCCCTCTCGCCCCCATTCCAAGCAGGGGCGAGAGGAGGCGGGGGCCGAACCCCCTCTCGCCCCCATTCCAAGCAGGGGCGAGAGGAGGCAGGGGCCGACCCCCCTCTCGCCCCCATCCCGAGCAGGGGCGAGAGGAGGCGGGGCCCACCCCCCTCTCGCCCCCATCCCGAGCAGGGGCGAGAGGAGGCATGGCTGACCCCCCTCTCGCTCCCATCCCGAGCAGGGGTGAGAGGAGGCGGGGCCGACCCCCCTCTCGCCCCCATCCCCAGCAGGGGCGAGAGGAGGCGGGGGCCGACCCCCCACTCGCCCCCATTCCTATCAGGGGGCAAGACCAGCAGGGGGAACCCTGGGTCTAGCCCCACCCAGTTAGTGGGCTCGCTGAGCCCCACGAGGTATCCCCTCTCGCCTAGTTCCGGGAGGAGGGTTTGGTCTGCGTTTAGCGCTGCAGAACAGCGGGATTTGGCTGTCCGCAGGCCAAATCCAGGGATATTTTGGTAATCTCATAGGCCAGATTGTGGTTATTGGCAGACCAAGTTCAGGAATCCTATAAATAGGACCAAGGGGGCACCATTTGGAGGCAAGCTGGTTCTAGGCTAACTCTCCCTCTCCCCCCCCCCCCCCTTTCTCTCTCTAGTGGGGGAGGAGAGTCTCCAATTGTGCCCAAGCCCGGCATTGGCTTGGGAGGGGAAGCGCTCTAAAGATCTTCCGGGTATGTGGTGGGACCTCCTCGCCGAGCCCTTGGCCCAATTCATAATTCCAACACCTTCAACCTAGAGCTCTCCCTTGGGGGGAGTAAGAGTTGGCCACCCCTCAACTTGTTGGGGGCCCCGAACTCCACAGAGACCAAGAAATCGGTTTCAACATTATGGTGCGGTGAGCGTGGAGTGTGACCAACTCAAGAAACTCTCAAGATGAGCTCCATGGACGGAGGTGGATGAAGATCCGACCCAGGTCACTCGCAACCCTCGGTGGATGGGGTGACGTTGGAGATGTTTGAAAATCTCAAGCGGGAGGTCATGCAGACCTTGCAGGTAGCTTTCGCCTCGATAGGCGAAGGCAGGAGAGAAAGTGGTCCAGAGGCCTCGCCTCATCAGGCGGGTGAGAGCTCTCCAGGCCAGCAGCCCATGAAGGAGGTACCAGCGGGGGGGGAGTGGGGAGGCCTTCGACCCCCACTCACCCGGACCCCTAAGAGGTGGCAAGTAGGGAGGCGTCAGGCCCCCACTCGCCCAGCCCCAAGGGGGCGAGTGGGGAGGCGCCAGGCCCTTACTCGCCCAGCCCCAAGGGGGCAAGTCGGGAGGCGCCAGGCCCCTAGTCGCCCAGTCCCAAGGGGGCGAGTGGGGAGGCGTTAGGCCCCCACTCGCCCAGCCCCAAGGGGGAGAGTGGGGAGGCAGCCAGCCCCCACTCGCCCAGCCCCAAAGGGGGCGAGCATAGGAAGTCCATTGTGTGAGCTGATTCTCTCAGCCCCGGTTCCAGAGGGGCTCGGAAGGTTGGAGATGTCTCACTACTCCGGCAAGGATGAACCCGTCCTGCACCTACAGTGGTTTGAGGATATGGTCTCCATCAGGCCCATGACGGACGCTTTCAAGTGTCGCCTCTTCGCGACAACTCTGAAGGAGAGGGCTAGAGATTGGTTCCACCAGCTCCCTGTGGGATCCATCTATGCCTTCGAAGACTTGCACCGAGTTTTCCTGTTATGCTTCTCGACGTCAAGGAAGAGAAAGAAACATGCAAAAGCACTTTTCCAGATCAAGCAAGAGCCAGGGGAGTTGCTGGCTCACTATCTAGAGCAGTTTAGGTAGGAGGTTCTCCTCGTCCAAGAAGTGCTCGGGTACACCCTCAAGCTTGCCTTCACGTTAGGGCTGCAGGAGGGCTTCTTCAATATGGACCTCAAGAGGAGAGCTCCTTTGTCCTTTGAGGAGTTGATGGAAAGGGTGGCAGAAGAAGTTGAGAGTGAGGAGGCCAACCCGGAGTTCGTGAGAAGGTTGGCCAAGCTGAGTGAGCCGGAGGCAAGGCAGCAGGGGGGAGGGTAGGGGCCCCCAAGAGGAAGTTCGACCAAGAGGAAGACAACTTCTAGGAAGAAGAGTCCGACCTCCCAGGGTGGAGGTAGGGACCGAAGGCACCCTCTCCACCACCTCAGCAAACCATGACAATCGGTTGGGGGAGAAGGAGGAGAACCAGGAAAGCAGAAAGAAGAGGAAAAAGAAGGGATATGGTCAAGTTACCTTACTGCGACTTCCATGATGAGGAGGGTCACGCGACGTCCGCCTGCCCTGAGTTCTTAGAATTAAGGGAGGCGAGGTTTCTGAGGCAGCAACGACAACGACTAGGAGAGGTCAAGGAAGATCAGACTTGGGAGTAGGAGACCAAGTTTTAGTTTTCATGCTTAGCTTTTTCTTTAAGTCCATGTAGTGTGTTGGTTCACTTCCAAACTTAGTTTTTATATCATGTAAGATGATGATCAAAGTTATGAAAGTTTCAAGCTCTTAGCCTCGATGCTGGCCCGCTGACCAGGCTTCCACCTAGCTGGCAGGGCCGGGAACCGCTCAGTGGCAGGAATGTCACAAGGTACTTAGCCCCGATGCTGGCCCGCTGACCAGGCTTCCACCTAGCTGGCAGGGCCGGGAACCGCTCGGTGGATGGAATGACTCAAGGTACTTAGCCCCGATGTTGGCCCGCTGACCAGGCTTCCACCTAGCTGGCAGGGCCGGGAACCGCTCGGTGGCAGGAATGACTCAAGGTACTTAGCCCCGATGCTGGCCCGCTGACCAGGCTCTCATCAAGATGGCAGGGCCGGGAACCGCTCAGTGGCAAGAATGTCTCAAGGTACTTAGCCCCAATGCTGGCCCGCTGACCAGGCTTCCACCTAGCTGACAGGGCCGGGAACCGCTCGGTGGCAGGAATGTCTCAAGGTACTTAGCCCCGATGCTAGCCCGCTGACCAGGCTCTCATAAAGATGGCAGGGCCGGGAACCGCTCGGTGGCAGGAATGCCTCAAGGTACTTAGCCCCGATGCTGGCCCGCTGACTAGGCTTCCACCTAGCTGGCAGGGCTGGGAACCGCTCGGTGGCAGGAATGACTCAAGGTACTTAGCCCCGATGCTGGCCCGCTAACCAGGCTCTCATCAAGATGGCAGGGCCAGGAACCGCTCGGTGGCAGGAATGTCTCAAGGTACTTAGCCCCGATGCTGGCCCACTGACCAGGCTTCCACCTAGCTGGCAGGGTCGGGAACCGCTCGGTGGAAGGAATGTCTCAAGGTACTTAGCCCCGATGCTGGCCCGCTGACCAGGCTCTCATCAAGATGGCAGGGCCGGGAACCGCTCGGTGGTAGGAATGTCTCAAGGCACTTAGTCCCGATGCTGGCCCGCTGACCAGGCTCTCATCAAGATGGCAGGGCCGGGAACCGCTCGGTGGCAGGAATGTCTCAAGGTACTTAGCCCCGATGCTGGCCCGCTGACCAGGCTTCCACCTAGCTGGCAGGGTTGGGAACCACTTAGTGGCAGGAATGACTCAAGGTACTTAGCCCGGATGCTGGCCCGCTGACCAGGCTCTCATCAAGATGGCAGGGCCAGGAACCGCTTGGTGGCAGGAATGTCTCAAGGTACTTAGCCCCGATGCTGGCCCGCTGACCAGGCTTCCACCTAGTTGGCAGGGTCGGGAACCGCTCGGTGGAAGGAATGTCTCAAGGTACTTAGCCCCGATGCTGGCCCGCTGACCAGGCTCTCATCAAGATGGCAGGGCCAGGAATCGCTCAGTGGCAGGAATGTCTCAAGGTACTTAGCCCCAATGCTGGCCCGCTGACCAGGCTTCCACCTAGCTGGAAGGGCCGGGAACCGCTCGGTGGCAGGAATGACTCAAGATACTTAGCCCCGATGCTGGCCCGCTGACCAGGCTCTCATCAAGATGGCAGGGCCGGGAACCGCTCGGTGGTCGGATGTTTCTCAAGGTACTTAGCCCCGATGCTGGCCCGCAGACCAGGCTCTCACCTAGATGGCAGGGCCGGGAACCGCTCGGTGGCAGGAAGTTCTCAAGGTACTTGGCCCCGATGCTGGCCCGCTGACCGGGCTCCCACTTAGCTGGCAGGGCCGGGAACCTCTTGATGGCCAAATGTTTTTCCCGAGGTGGTCTCGCTAGTCGGGCTCTCGCTAGCCGGCAGGGTTGGAAGACCTCTCATGGTGGTTATATGTTTTTCTCCTGAGGTGGTCTCGCTGACCGGGCTCTCACTAGCCGGCAGGGCAGGTTGACCTCCCAGGGAGGCAAAGTTTTCTTCCCCTCGGATGGTTCCGCTGACCGGGCTATCACTAGCTAGCAGGGCAGGTTGACCTCCTTAAGAGGCGCAGTCTTTTTCCCCTGAGATGGTCTCGCTAGCCGGCAGGGTTGGAGGAACTCTCGGGGAGGCTATATGTTTTTTTCGAGATAGCACCGTTAGCGAGATTTCGAGCGACACTCGTCGAATATGCAGGGTTGGATGTTTCTTTCAGAGCGTGTACCTCGCTCGAAAAGAGCGGGGATTGTGTACAACCATGTATTCGCCGAGTAGGTTCTCGAGACAAGAAATATTTCGGAACACCATTTTCCAGTATATTCCAGGACAGGAAGAGAGGAGGCAAGCGGTGGAGGCGGGAGCCTCCCGCTCGCCCTTCCAAGCAAAGGGTCGAGGGGAGGCGAGGCCGACCCCCCTCTCGCCCCCATCCCCAGCAGGGGCGAGAGGAGGCGGGGCTGACCCCCCTCTCGCCCCCACCCCGAGCAGGGGCGAGAGGAGGCGGGGCCGACCCCCCTCTCGCCCCCATCCCAAGCAGGGGCGAGAGGAGGTGGGGTCGACCCCCCTCTCGCCCCATCCCAAGCAGGGGAGAGAGGAGGCGGGGCCGACCCCCCTCTCACCCCCATTCGAAGCAGGGGTGAGAGGAGGCGGGGGCCGACACCCCTCTCGCCCCCATTCCAAGCAGGGGCGAGAGGAGGCGGGGGCCGACCCCCCTCTCGCCCCCATCCCAAGCAGGGGCGAGAGGAGGCAGGGGCCGACCCCCCTCTTGCCCCCATTCCAAGCAGGGGCGAGAGGAGGTGGGGGCCGACCCCCCTCTCGCCCCCATCCCGAGCAGGGGCGAGAGGAGGCGGGGCCGACTCCCCTCTCGCCCCCATCCCGAGCAGGGGCGAGAGAAGGCGGGGCCGACCCCCCTCTCGCCCCCATCCCGAGTAGGGGCGAGAGGAGGCGGGGCCGACCCCCTTCTCGCCCCCATCCCCATCAAGGGCGAGAGGAGGCGGGGGCCGACCCCCCTCTCGCCCCCATTCCTAGGAGGGGGCGAGACCAACAGGGGGGAACCCTGGGTCTCGCCCCACCCAGTTAGTGGGCTCGCCGAGCCCCGCGAGGTATCCCCTCTCGCCTAGTTCCGGGAGGAGGGTTTGGTCTGCGTTTAGCGCTGCAGAACAGCGGGATTTGGCTGTCCGCAGGCCAAATCCGGGGGTATTTTGGTAATATCATAGGCCAGATTTTGGTTATTGGCAAACCAAGTTCAGGAATCCTATAAATAGGACCAAGGGCACCATTTAGAGGCAAGCTGGTTCTAGGCTAACTCTCCCTCTCTCCCCCCCCCCCCCCCCCCCCTTTCTCTCTCTAGTGGGGGAGGAGAGTCTCCAATTGTGCCCAAGCCCGGCATTGGCTTGGGAGGGGATGCACTCTAAAGATCTTCTGGGTATGTGGTGGGACCTCCTCGCCGAGCCCTTGGTCCAGTTCATAGTTCCAACACCTTCAACCTAGAGCTCTCCCTTGGGGGAGTAAGAGTCGGCCACCCCTCAACTTGTTGGGGGCCCCGAACTCCACAGAGACCGAGAAATCGGTTTCAACACAAAACACATGACATATGTAATGAAGTAGTAAAACAATATTAATAGTGTACTTTTAGATTTACTTCCACGCACCAATTCTAGAATTATATTTCAAAGCACATAAAAGAGTACAACTACCAAGGTGTTTCGCCCAAACAATGCTCATTAAAACTTATTAGGAGACGAAGTATTGCTTTGGGATCACATAAGCATTTGATATAATCTTTTATTTTGAGTGATCTAGTGTACAAATAGAAGTGATAAAAAGATGTATTTCCACAAGACACTTTACAATTCTTTACAAGGTACTCAACCTCACAATGCTCATTAAGACTTATCAAGAGTCTAAGTAGTGCTTGGTGGAGTTATCTTTGTCATTTTATTCATATGTTTTGTAGGACAAAGGTCTTCGAATTCACTTATTTTTTTTAAAAACAAAAAATTTTAAATCACACTTCTATATGTGCAAGAAATTTATTTTTGAAAAGAAGGTGTATGTAATTTAGACATATAACTTAACATGTTAAACTATTACACTACACAATCATGCAAGACTAAGATTATGAGCACATGTAGATTACCCCAAGAGTGAGTGAATGAATCATTATTTAACATAAAAACATTACTCATACTTAGAGACATGCAAAGCAATTTTTCACAATTTTCAATATTATATTTCATTGCACATAGCAAGATTAAGGTCAATGCATGACAAGACAAAACAATGTTTTAAGAAACTTATGAAAATTAAACATTGAAGAGAATCTTTAAGAGTGTGTCTAAACATTTTTGACCATTCGTGAAGAAAATATCAAGATTTTTACTTATATGAAATCCTATATTCAAGTAGTAAGACAATATATATATATATATATTTTTTTTTTTTTTTTTGAAAATTCAAAACAAAAAATGACAACATATTTTTGAAAATTTTGATTATTTGAATTTTTTGTGGATTTTTGAATAAAAAATAAAGATGAATAGAAAACAAACAAAGAAAGATTTTCTGATAAAGAAAAAACATATGCTTAAATTTTTGAAAATTAAAACAAAAGCATGACAAAAACATGTTTTTGAACTTTTTTTATTATTTGAATTTTTTTGTAGATTTTTGAATAAGAAAGAACAAAGATTAATGGAAAATAAAAATTTTTAAAACAGAGAAACAAAATGAAAATATGCATGAGAGAATATCAGAGATTTTTCAGCATTTAAAAAAATGGAAATTGGAGTACAAAGGGCTAACGCCAGCCGTTGAATTCTAACGATATGTGTTGACCAATAACCTTGGGCGTTAACTCTTAACGCCAAAACAGTAGACGATTTTTGTGTGTTTTTGAAGAAAAAAATTCTTTGATTTAGAGTTATTATATAGAGGTCTTCTTAGTGTAGAAATTCAGACATTATAGAGAAGATTAGAAGGCTCTTTAAACATGTTTTTGTTTGTTTTAAAAATACTTGTGTTTTACAAGATCATTAAAGCTCAAAATGATAAAATATGCAAACACAAGATGTAATGTTAGAACAAACCGAATATGCATAATTTAAATGATCATAGTAAAAAAGAAATAATGTTCATGCAGTGAGTAATATAAGTATGTCCTAAAAACTACCATGACTATATGTCTACACTCTAGCCACCGACTAAGTGATGGATGGGCATAAGGAGTTGCATGCCTGTCGTAGGTTGGGGTGTTAATCCCATATACACACAAATGAGGTCGCTCAACCTAGCATTCTTCCCCCCCCCCCCCCCCCCCCTCAGTGCCTCGCAAGGCCCAACTGGAACCCTCCCCGGTTAAGGATAAGACATGCATTATAGATTGGGACATCTAATGCATACAATCATATGCCCTCGTTATTATGAGACATGTAATTGTGGGTGAATGATCATGGACAAACTAAACATTTAAACCTAAAGATTGATTCATAAACTTTGGCTTTTATTTTTAGGAATTTTTGAAATAATTATTGTAATTAGGATAGATGATTTTAAAACTAAATAATTTTCTTGATTTTCACATTTCATTATTCAATTTTACCTTCATAACATGATATAACTAGCATGGAAATTGATTTCTACCTATAGTAAGAGATGATGCTAGAATGATGAGTTTGAATACAATGTTATGCCATAAGATTAATAGTGATAATGTTGCATGTATTCAAAAAATAAAATTTCAACTTATAGACCTAGAATGAAGTGATGATTCTATTTGATTTGTTCTTATTGGTATAAAGTTAATTATAGGGTCTACATACAAGTGAGATGCCCGCAAACACATTATATACATTCTTATAATAATCTTGATCACAAAACATATTTTGAAAGCAACATGATCTTTTTCAATTATGTTTAATGAATGAATTAAAAGATCTTTTGATTTTGCATGATTATTAAAAATGATCATTTACTTTAACACATAAAAATTAAGTACTCATAATCAATTATTCATGATGATGTAAGTGAAGTATTATGAGAGCATTCATATTCATCTTTTTCAAATATTTTTAGTGTTGGAATTAAAAGAACTTTTGGTTTTGCATGATTATTATAAATGATCATTTACTTTAACACATAAAAATTAAGTACTCATAATCAATTATTCATGATGATGTACGTGAAGTATTATGAGAACATTCATATTCATCTTTTTCAAATAATTAAGGTAAAAGATTGTAAGGTGAATAATGAATATATATATATATAATGAGAAAATATTTTTTGGATATTTTGAGAGGTTTTGTAAATTTTTATTTTAATTTTTAATTATTGAAATTATCCAAAACATATAAAACCTCTTCGAAGGCAAAGGTAGTGATAATGAAAGTGGCAAAAATAATTTTTCAGAAATTGAATATTTTTCATGATTATGATTTAATATGATATGGGTTATCAAATACAGCAACAAAATTAAACAAATAAACAAAAAGTTGTGCATCTTATATTTTAACCAAAGACCCCTAAATAGCCAATTTAAATCCATTTTTGAAAATAATTTTATTAGTCTTGATAGTATCATATTACAAATTTAGTAATACATTCATAATGATAATATAAGATATTTATAAGCAAAGGATTTAACAAGGATAAAAACTAGAAAAGAGGATAAATAGGTTACTTGAAATGATATGACTTTTATTCAATTTCTTTCAATTTGATCTATTAAAGTTTATGCAAGGTGATTGCGTCATATCACATTATGTATAAAGTAACCATAAGGATGTTGGATCAAAAGTGAAAACCAAATTAAAAATTGTACAAACCAAAAAGAAAAGAGAATTGTTTTTATTTTTTTAATTTTAAGTTTAGCATATCATGAAGTAGAATTAGGAATACTTAATTTTGATTTTTTTTCTACTTCATGCATTTGATTTAATACTAATGAATAAGAGATTTAGGTATCCAAAGGGGACTGGGTATAACGGTTCTTTTGGGTACTCAAATACATCATGTTGACTTATTTAGAGACAGGGATGAATACGCCCTTTCAAGTGAAGTTTGATAGTTTATTTAGGATATAGTCTAAGTCACCTAGAGGGGGGTGAATAGGTTTCTTTTATTTTAGGCTTAGTGTTTTCTGAATTTAGGTTAGTAAGATATCAAGCACAGAAAGCACAAAGAGATTTATAGAGGTTCCTCAAGACAGAGTGCCTTGAGTAGTCCTCTTTCCCCCTTCACCTTTCTAACAATTAGTTAGACAAGGCCAACTTCTCCAAACTCAGCTCCAAGAGCCTACGGCATAGATCCCACAGGATCTCTCAGGTTTTCCCAAACCCTACCTCAGGCACAACAACCATACCTCAGGCACAATAGCCCAACCTCAGATCACACAATGATCTTACCTCAAGCTGACCTCTCAGCTCTACAGCCCAGGCCAATCAGCCTTACACACTCAGGCAATAAAGCCCTACAGCCTCAGAACACACAAGTTCCTACAGATGATATAATAAAGGATTACAAATAGAAGGAATAAGAGGTCAAGCCTTGGTCTTCTTCTTCTTAACAGCTGTTGTTGCATACTTGAACCAGGAAGGAGAAGTGCTGCTCCAACTTGATTCTTCTTGATCAGCCCTTTAGATGATCGACTGGATCAACTTGCTCTTTCTTGAGATGAATCATTATAAGCAATATCTTCTCTCATTGCAGCCTTGTGTAATCAGTTCTTGGTTGTCGGTAATGAAATAGTGAATCTCTTCTTTCTTATGTGCTGGAGAGTAAAAAGTGCTTTGCTCAACCTTAAGTTATTCCTTTTATACTCCACTGAACTTCAACGGCTCTTAGTTGTCCTTCAGACAGGTATGGGAGTGATTGGTGGACCCCAAGAAGCCATTCTGCAGCTTGCGCAAAAGCAGAACCCGCCAGATCACTTTTGAATCTGTCTCAGCGGTTGGGCTGAGATGGCCAGCTATCTCAGCGGTTGCATCTGTCCCATCCCAGCAGATCCACTGAGACAGACACTTGTCTCAGTGATTTTCTTCTATCTGCAGCTCATCTGGCCCAAACACCTGCTCAGCGGCTCCTGGCCTTGTCTCAGCGGTTCAGCTGAGACTGAGAGCTTGTCTCAGCGGTTTTGACAGTAAACCAACTAATCATACATCACACCTTGGTATGTCCTAGTCCTGCATTGTCATGGATAGAAATAGGGTTTATCAAATACGACTTGTACTTAGCATTGAGAGTGAGGCCTCTTCAAATTAGGGAAACATTGAGGGTCATTTTCCCAACAATCTCCCCCTATTTTAAGAAGGCAGAACACCCTCAAATGATAGAGTACATTACTCATAAATTCTTGATATGTGTCATTGCTATAATGAGTTCAACATATCATGCTTAGTGCATTAGTTATTTTAAATCAGATAATTGTTATGACTGTATTTGTACCACAGAGTTTAATCAATCCATCAGTAAGATTTGATAAACATAACAATGCAACATAGATTATATTATCCAATAAAATAGGGTAAGGTTTAGTTATAACTTAGATTTAGCTATGATACAAGATGATTACATTAGTGGTCCATCAATTTCAATCCAGATAGAATAATAAATCAAAGTTCAGTTTGTATTCATATATTCATAAATCATCATAGTTCAAAATCATTTATATACATAAACTGTTTCTACAATCATTCAAAGCTTTCTTTTCTTATAAGAAGAACATTCAGGAGAATCAGCAGCAGCTTCTTTTTCTTTAGCTGAGGCCAGTTGGTCTACTGCAGCATCCAAGTTTTTAGCAACCATTTCTTCTTGAACTGGAGGCTCCTTATCTTCAGCAGGTACAGCCATGTCTTCGGGAGATTAGTGGTTGTGTCCTTTTCAGCATTTGTTGTTTCAATCTCAGCTATCTTCCTCTTGTTCTCTTGCCTTTTAAAATACATAAATGGATTTGGGATGTATTTAGAATGCATCCTTCTTGGGTTATCTTTTCTTACAAGATTGGCTTTGAATACTTTATCTCTTTGTGTGTTCCTCTCTAGATGCTTTATCCATTCCTCAGATAGATATAGCTTATCAATGTCTTTACCTATTTGTCCATGGCTTAGCCAGACATTTAGAATTATCTCTTTGGAGTCATCACTCCAATATTCAAAATCAGGGTCTCTACTGTGTTCATCCCTTTGTTTGGCCATGAATTCCCCAGTGAGCAATACATGCTCTCTTTCTCTTCTCTTTTTCAATCTCTCAGTTTGTGTTATTGCCTCTTGATGAGGGAAATCTCAGTCTTCTGCCCTATTAACATCTAGGATAGGAAGATTCAGAGCTATCATTGTACCTTGTAGAACTTTCAGGGTAAGGTCAGAATTTATGATAGCATTTGTGTCCTCCCCCTTTCTGGCTTCTTCATATATTTGTTGATGGAGGTCTTGCTTAGTTGCTGTTATTGTGCCAGAGAGGGTTTGGAACACATTCTCAAAGTCAGTTTGAAGCACATCTTTTAACTTTCCAACTTCTTCATTCAAGTGGGAAGAGGTGTCTATTTCAGCAATTGATTGGGAGACAGTTGCAATGTCTACTCTCAGCTCTTCCTTATACATGTCAGCTTCTTCATTTAACTACATAGCAGTTGAATAGACATACTCTTGAAGATGATTGGCTGACTTCTCTATCACCCCATCTGTTTGACTTACATAATTCTTGACATATCTCATGTCCTGTTCAGACAACTGGAGGTGTTTGTCCATAGATCTTAAAATGGTATTCTGAGAAATTACTGATTTTTCAGCAAGGTCAAACCATTTGGTCATTTGTTTGTTGAGTATCTCAGTGTTCTCCTTTATTTCCTTGACCTCAGACATGACGTCAGCCTTCACATTTCTGATGGACTGATCAACATACTCCCTGACTGATGTAACTGATAGATCTATATATGACTGCATGGAAGAGAGATGGGACTGAAGTAGCAGGTTGATGGCATTGGGAAGATTCTCATTGGAGGAAGAAGAGGCTTGCTGAATGTTGACTGGGGGTAAGACAGCAGCTGGGGCATCATCCATCTCATCTTCAGTATCAGCATCTTGATGATCACCCAGATTGTCATCAGCATCAGTATCATGCTCCTCCCCCTCAGAGAGAGCATCCTTTTATGTTGAGTCTAGGAATGCTGGGGCAATTAGTTGGAGTTAGATGGAACTGCCTAGAGATTCTAATGATAAGAGTGTTAGATTTACCTATAACTTCATCTTTCTTTGTAGTTGGCTCTTTCTGCGCCTCCCCCTCTGATAGATCAACTTGAATGGATGAGTCCAGGAACTCTAGAACAAGAATTGTGGAGTTAGATTTTGTAAGTTTGTAATGTTTAGGTTGGGTTTTTAGGACTTACCAATAACATGATCTTTTATTGCTGATGACTCTTGTGGTTCCTCCCCCTCAGATGGAGCACAGGATGTTCCTTGTGAAGGTAATGACCACAGGGCTAGTTCATTATTAGGATTATTTCTTATTCTTTCTTCAAGATTGAAGATAAGTGTGTCAATCTTACCTTGTAAATTCTGAGGTGAAGGTCTTGTGTCCATATCAGCATCATTGATTTTTGTAATATCAATTGGGGATGGTTCTTGTTGATTCTCCCCCTCAGTTGGGTCACTCATTTGTCCTTAAGGAACTATGGTCCACATTATTCAAATGTCAGAATTGACAACCTAATTGGTTGGTTATTATCTATTAATTTAATGAGAGGTTTGAGTTTTCAAGGAGTAGTTACCAGGTGGATTGTTTGTGTCCAGCTGCTGTGGATGGAGAATGTCTTCCTATGGAGCATTCTTGGAAAAGGGGCTTTGGAAGTTATCACCACCATCATCACCTTTATCTGAGGTGTCAGACTCAGAACTTGACAGTATCAGCCTAGTTTTCTTAGAGGATTTGGTAGTTGATTTCTCTTTTATTTTAACCTCAGATAGCTGACTCAAGGGTAGCACCCTTGTAAACTTGTCTAATATTTTGATGTTCATTCTCTTGAGATAATGAAGGTTTACTCCTTTAGAGTTGTTGAACTTATCAGGGTAAGAGTGGATGAGATACAGGGACATGATTCCCCCCAAATTGGGAGCTTGCAAGCATTCCTTGATCCTTTGGAAGATCACTACTCCCCAAGCTATTTTTCTTTTGAGTATAATCCTGGCCATGATGTCAAACATATATTGTTAGATGGTGTCATGGGATCCAGGTTTGCAGAGTAGTGCTTTTCCCACAATGTCTGATAATAGCTTCCCCCTCTGATTGAAGAATTTCCTTTTTAATGATCCAATCTTGGCATCATTATATTCTGTCCATTTCAATGATATCTTCTTGTCCTTCTCAGAGATTTCTTCTTCCTCACTTGAGCTGCAGGAAGGAAGATGAAGGGCTTTCCCTATCTTGGCTGGGGTTACTTTTATCCTTTCTTCTCCTATCTTGGATTTGATGGATGACTTGGAGGAGGATAATCTGGCGTTGTTGAACCATTCCAGAGCTTCAGTTCTGAGAATAGGGCTTGGTTCAGAGAGAAGGAATTCTAATCCATGGTCTTCAAGGAGTTGAATCACTCCCTTGATATCTTCAGAAGCATGGGCAAAGCCATTTCTGACAATCTCATAGCCTCCAAGAAGATCTTTAAAGCTTTTGGGAGCCATTGCTATTGTAGACAAATGCGCTTGGACGGAAGAGAAGGTGATTCATCTCGGCGGCTGGAAGAGGAGGGTCGTGTTCCTTTCACTAAGCAGATTGGCTATTTATATTGTACAACCCCGGTATTCGCCAGGAGGGGAGCAGAGGCTAAGTTGGTCGGGAGAAGCCAGAAGCAAGAGGAGTCGAGAGGCGAGCCGGGCAAGCCGGGTCCGCGCTGGTCGCTCGCAGGAAAGGCGGACGGACCGGACTCACAGGGGCCATCCGTAGGAGGGCGAGCGAGCCGAACCTCTTGGCCCGCGAGAGAAGCCCTGGTAGGTGGCTCGCCCAGTAGGGGGTCCATAGGTGTTTTTACCTGGATACCCTTGGTGGTCTGCAGTTAGCCCCTCCAAACAGCGGAGTTTGGCTGTTGGCAGACCACTTTGGGCTGCGTATAGCAAAATCAAAAGGTGGAATCCCGCTATTGGCAGACCGGACTTAAAAAACTATAAATAAACTTTGAAGGGCACCTTGGGAGAGGATTCTGATCTCAATATTCTGAGCTTCTTCCTCCCTTGGTTACTTGGGTTTAGCTCTCAGGCTCTCCAAGATGCCCAGTCTCAGCTTTGGCTTGGGAGGGGAAGCGCTCAAGGATCTTCTGAGTGTGTGGTGGGACCTCCTCGCTGCGACCAAGGGTCTGTTCTTAGTTCCGAGTCTCCGGCCGGTTCCTTCCGAGGAATTAGTAAGTGCTAGCCGCCCCTCTTCATTGAGGTCCCGAGCTCCACAAAGAAGCCAAGTCCTGGTTTCAACATATATGTCTTAAGAATTAGGCAAAATTAAACCTAGTAATTAGATTTAATTGCTCTTATAATTGTAAGTGTAAATGGGTCAACTGGGGTTGCACTTAAACAATTTATGATGAGATCAACACGTCTCAGCGTAATCGCTGAGACGGCGACCTAGCCGTTGGGACAGAGCACTGTCAGCCGCTGGGACAGATTTGGCCGTCTCTGCGGTTCAGCTGAGACTTCTCCCAACTATCTCAGCGGCTCAGCTGAAACAGACTGTTCTATTTAAGCTGATCTTACTACTTAAAATCATTTGAGATATGATTATTTGAAGGCCTAACCATGTCATTATTAGAGTTGTTGTGAAAATACATGAAGTTACAACAAAACATGCATAATCTCATTCATGATTGACAGAGAAAAGTATTTACACTATTCAACATTTAATATTCCTAGTTCAATTTTGAAAGCATTAAACTTGGTCTCATCCAAAGGCTTAGTGAAGATATCAGTCACTTGATTGTTAGTGGGGACAAATTTAAGGTCGATATCTTGACATTCTACATGTTCTCTTATAAAATGATATCTTATCTCCATATGCTTAGTCCTGCTGTAAGAGACAGGATTCTTAGCAATAGAAATAGCACTGGATGAGCCACAATAAAGAGGAGAGTTACTTACCTTGAGGTTAGTCCTCTAATTGGTGTTGAATCCACAATAGTTGTGCACAACAGCTCCCTACAGCAATGTATTCAGACTCAGCAGTGGTAATAGCCACACTTGTCTGCTTTTTGCTGCTCCATGATATCAACCTTCTTCTTAGGAATTGATAAGTGCCACTTGTGCTTTTCCTGTCTTCTTTGCAGCCTGCAAAATCTGCATCTGAAAATCCTGTTAGTTCAAAATCATTGTTCTTAGGGTACCAAAGGCCAAGATGTAGGCTGCCTTTAAGGTATCTCAAAATCCTCTTTGCAGCTGAGTAATGAGATTCCTTAGGACATGCCTGGTACCTAGCACACACACATATAGCATACATAATATCTGGTTTACTAGCAGTTAAAAATAACAGGGATCCAATGATGCACCTGTACATGGATTCATCAAAGGTCTTGCCCTTCTCATCCTTATCCAGGGAAATGTTGGACCCCATGGGAGTTTTCATGGTGGAAGCTGATTCCATCCCAAACTTCTTGATGATCTCCCTAGTGTACTTGGTCTGAGAGATGAATATACCTTCATCAGACTGTTTCACTTGGAGGCCTAAGAAGTACTTGAACAATCCCATACTGCTCATCTCAAACTCCCCCTTCATTAGGTTGGCAAACCTTTTGCAAAGGTTGTCATCAACATATATTTGGACTAGAAGACACTTGCCCCTTGTTTCCCTAAGAAATAATGTACTATCTATCTTTCCCCTCAAGAACTTGTTCTTGATAAGAAAGCTAGACAGTGTTTCATACCAAGCCCTGGGGGCTTGCTTTAAACCATAAAGAGCTTTCCTAAGTAAATATACATGATTAGTGAGGGTTGGATGCACAAAACCTGATGGTTGTGCAACATATACCTCTTCCTTCAAGTCACCATTAAGGAAGGCTGACTTGACATTCATTTGATACACTTTGAACCCTTTGTGGGCAGCATAGGCAAGAAATAGCATAATTGCTTCTAACCTTGCAACTGGGGCAAAGGTTTGATCAAAGTCTATCCCTTCTTCCTGTCTATATCCCTTGGCAACTAACCTTGCCTTATTCTTTATGATTGTGCCATTTTCATCTAACTTGTTCTTGTAAATCCATTTGGTGCCAATGATATTGTGTCCTTGAGGTTTTGGCACCAACTTCCATACCTTGCATCTCTTGAATTGCAGGAGTTCTTCTTGCATAGCTTGAATCCAAAAGGTGTCTTGGTTGGCTTCTTCAAACTTCTTGGGCTCCATTTATGATAGAAAGCTCAAGAATAGGGCCTCATTATGAGCCCTACTTCTGGTTAATACACCTTAATTCTGATCTCCAATTATTTGTTCTCTTGGATGATCCCTTAGATGTCTTACAGCTGTAGGCAGTCTGTCCTCAACTTGTTATGCTATTTCTGCTGGTTCAGCAGTGTCTTCATCACCATGGACTTCTTCCTCTTCAGGGATGGCAACATCAGAATAAGCTTTGTTACTGTTGTGTGTGTCTTGTATAGACATCCTTTCCAAGTCCTTTTCATTTCATGTCAAGACAGAAGAACTAGATCAGCCCTTATATATTAGGTTGGTCTCATCAAATACTACATGCATAGACTCCTCTATAACATGAGTTTTCTTGTTATACACTCTATAAGCTCTACTATGTGAGTTATAGCCCACAAGAACCCCCACATTGCATTTCTCTGCAAACTTTGTTAATTGAGATTTTCCATTATTTAAAATGTAGCATTTGGAGCCAAAGATTCTAAAGTATGAAATTGTAGGTTGTTTGCCTTTTAGAATCTCATAGGGGGTTATTCCATAAACCTTATTGATGGAAGCTCTATTGAGAACATAACAGCAGTATTGATTGCCTCAGCCCAGAAGTATTCTGGGAGTGAGGAGTCACTAAGTAGTGTTCTCCCAGCTTCTATCAAGGTCCTATTCCTCCTCTCAGCCACACCATTTTGTTGTGGAGTCCTTGGCGAGGAGAACTCTTGGGTGATACCATATTCTTGACAAAACCTTGTCATAGCTTCAGATTGAAACTCTGTGTCATGGTCAGTCCTAGTCCTGACCACAGCACATTGCAAGTCATTCTGAATTGCTTTGACATGAGTTATAAAGACATTCAAAGTATCAGACTTCTTCTTAAGGAAGAATACCCATGTATATTTTGAGTGATCATCAATAATCACCAAAGTATACAACTTCCACCTAGGCTCTGAATTGGCAAAGGACCAAACAAGTCCATATACAAGAGATAAAGACATCTTTCAGTATCTTTGGAGCTAATACATTTAAAGGTGGTCCTTGTTTGCTTACCCATTTGGCAAGCATGACAGGGACCACTTTTAATACATTTTAAATTGGGACTATTCCTAACAAGATTTTTAGAGAATAATCTATACATTGTCTTGTAGTTAATGTGAGCAAATGATAAATAGAAAAATATACTTATTTTCTATATAGTTTTTTGTATAGTTTTATTAAAAATTTGTAATATTTCTTGTTAAATATTGAATAAATGAATTGTTTTTATATATTTATATTTATATTTATATTTAAAATGAATTATTTAAGTATATATTAGAACTACATAATAAGTATGTAAATATTTATGTAAGTCATTATGTAAATATATACTATTTAAGTAGTATATATATATATTAAATACAAACATATAGTAATAATAATGTATATATTAAATATAATGAAATATACATGTGTATATATATGTATATATAATAAATAATAATATATATAAGTCTGCAGGCGCTCAACGAAAGGCCCTGCGTTCGACGAATTTTCAAGGCCCTGCGTTCGACGAATTTTCCCGGCCCTGCGTTCAACTAACACCGCACTGAGTTCGACAAACAGAACACCGCGCTGAGTTCGTCGAACAGAACACCGCGCTGCGTTCGACGAACACTTCCCCGCGGTGCGTTCGACGAACACTTCCCCGAGCTGCGTTCGACGAACACCGCGCTGCGTTCGACGAACACTTCCCCGAGCGGCGTTCGCTGAACTCCCTGCTGCGTTCGACGAACTTTATATATATTTATATTATATATAAACATATAACTAACTATATATTTATGTCTGCAGGCGTTCGACGAAAGGCGCCCTATGTTCGACGAACTCTCCCCAAGCGGCATTCGACGAATCTCTCTCCCCTAAGTTCGACGAACTCTCCACTGCGCTCGACGAACAGCCCGCTGAGACCCAACCCGCCAACCGCTGAGACCATGATCCACTGAGACGAATTCAACCCAACAGGAACCGCTGAGACGAACCAAACAGCTGAGACCCAACCCGCCAGCTGCCAAGCTCTATCCGCACCCCAACCTCCAGCTCACCTCCTTCCTAGCAGCTTCCAGGAAGTCAACAGTCAACATGCCAGCTCAACCCACCAGCTCACCACCTTCCACCACCTTCCAGCCAGCTAGCCACCTTCTAGAAGCCTTCCAAACTCTCTATCCGCACACCCAGCTTCCCCAACACACCAAAAATTCTCTATAAATAGAGACTCCCCCCACCCCCTCACTATTTCTCTCTCTTGGATTGCCCTTTTGGGTGATCTTCCACCAACCCTTTTCCACCTTAGTTTTTGTATTTTTCTTTTCTTTTTTTGTTGTAATGTTTTTATTTCTTGTAATTTATATGTCTTGTCTTTTTATTTTTTGTAATCTTTTCATTATGGCGATAAATAAAGTAAGCTTTTATTTCATGCAATTTCAAATTCATAGCGTAGTTTCATTTCTACAATTTCATTTCTGTATTGTATTTCAATTCATAATTTAGTTTCATTTCTGCCTTGTCATTTTCATTCATAACTTAGATTTATTATCCGCACTTCAATTTCTGCAATTTTCTTTTCTTTGGCTAAGTTTATTTATTGTCGTAATAATATTGTTTTTTTTTTCGCTTTTGATTTGAATTTACTCGCCGTTATAATTTTCGTTCTTTTTCTTCCTTGACACGGTAGAGATTAGAGCCGAAGATTATGTTTTCGTTTATTTTCGTTTCAAAGCAACTTTCGTTCTCGCAATTTTCGTTCTCGTTATTTTTTTTCGTTGTTTTATGTTTTCATCGTTTTTCGTTTCCGTTATTTTTCTTTTTGTTGTTTTATGTTTTCATTTTTTTTCTAGTTCTATTAATAGCTTATGCAATTTCTTTTCGTAGCGTAGTTTTTTATCGCACTGCATTTATTTCCCGTCTACCCGTTTGGGTAGAACTTGCACTGCATTTATTTCCCGTCTACCCGTTTGGGTAGAACTCGCTCACGCATTTATTTCCCCTCTACCTATTTGGGTAGAGATTGCACATATGCCTTTCATTTCTGTAATTTCAATTCTGTCTTTCATTTCTGTAATTTCAATTTTGTCTTCCAATTTCCTGTAATTTCAATTTCTTTTAAATCACGCAATCGATCGATAAAACAATAGCGCATTTTCTCAAAGTAGAAGTACTCAACAGACCCGGATCTAAATACGAACGCGATATCATTTTCTAAAAAATTATATCTTGTACTATACACGATAAGGTGCACTTGCCTTTATCGCAAGATAAGTTGGATCAATTACTTTCAAAAACTCTGCGAGAGACCTTTTTTATAAAAATTAATTAACCAAAAAAGAATTTCGACCCCATCGCCGCGGTGCTACCCCCGATATTCCGAAAGTAGGAGTGACCGTTACTTCCATCACCTCGACAGGTGGGATAAAGGTTTAACTCCTCGAAGTATGAGTACTTGCCGGACTCCTCGAAAACGCCCGCCGGAATCTAACCGAACCTAGGCTCCGCAGGAATTTAATTTTTACCAATCAAGTTTTTGGCGCCGTTGCCGGGGAAATTTTGTTGATATTTTGAAAAAAAATCACTATTGATTTTATCCTTATCTTTTCTTACTATAAAAATAAAAAAAAACTAAACAAAAAAATTTAAACCCCCCCCCCCCAAAACACCAAAAATATGTCATTCCTTATTTTTATAAACTTTAAGAAATACAAAAAATCACAAAAAAATGAAAAAACTTTAAAAAAACTAACACCAAAAAAAAATCTGTCATTCTTTGGTTTGTCTTTTACTTATTTTGTTTCATTTCGAATAATTTTTGTATATATAAATAAAGTTTGTTATATCTTTTTGTAAAAAGAAAAAAAAGAAAACCAAAATAAAAAAAATTTACAAAACTCATAAAAATGACAAAATAGTTTTTTCCTTTCTTTTGTTTTTCTTTTTTTGTTTTGTATAGTTATATTTTGTTTGTATAAGTGTTTTTTTCTTATACTACAAAATTAGTTTTTATTTAACAATATTTTGCAGGTATTAATCCGGTCATCCCGTCTCCAAATCAGGGGCGTGCTTTTTCCCCCTGCTATTTCCTTTCTTGTATTTTTCATGTTTTTGTATGTATAGACTTGTTCCTCATACTTAATTTCAACATTGAGGACAATGTTGACTTTTAAGTATGTGGTGTTTTCTCCTCTTTTTGTAATTATTTTTGTCCCTCCATATTAGAAAAAACCTCAAAAAAAATTAAAAATGGAAAAAATATTATGTATATATTTATGCACATTGGAAAAAATTCAAAAAATATCATTATGAAAAAAAAAAATTGAAGTCTTTTTTCTTTCTTTTTCTTCTTTTTCTTTTTTAAGTATTAATGTATATATAAGATAAAGATTTGAAAAATCCAAAAAAATTGAAAAAAATTTACTTAGAAATTTGTTATAACAAAATTCACAAAATTTTGTCATAACACCCAAAAAAAATTTATTTACGTTTTTATTTTCCTTTCTTTCTTTCTTTTTCTTTTTTTCTATCTATATGTATTTTGTTACAACAAAAATAAAAAAATAAAAATTTTCCAAAAAAAGATCATTTAAAAATTCAAAAAAAATGATGAAAAACTTATCCAAAAAATCCAAAAATAGAATAAAACCCCTACTTGGCTTTTTGTAACTTTCAAGGCTAGTCGATTTATTTTTAAGCATTTTCATTATCTTTGGTTTGCTTTTAGTTCATTTTATCATAGTTCGTAAGATTTAAATTTTCAGAGATTTGATTTTAAAAAGCACTCTATGAATTCAATTTAAATTAGAGAATTTCTTTTAGCACTACTTCTCGTTAGTTTTAAACCGCAACTTCTTGTATTATGTTAGAAAAAACAACCTTAAACTCTAAATTATTCATACTTTAAACTTTTGGAAGCTTTGGAAAATTGTATCTACTTTATCTTGCTCTCTAAATTTTTTATTTCAAATCTAAAAATTTCTAAACCCCTTACATATTATTCCATTTACTTGGTAATTTTGTTTAAAAGATCTTATGTCAATGGGAATAAAATTTCATTCCGTAAACATAGGCGCCCAATTAATTAAAGGAAAAGATCTTATGTCAATGGGAACAAGATTTCGTTCCTAAAAACATAGGCATTGGGTATTTTTGAAGAGAAAAAAATATAAAAATATATGGGAATAAGATTTCATTTCCTTAACCCAAACTCAAATAAAAAGTGGGGTGAGAGGATAAAATTCATCACCCTAATTCAAAAATCTCTTCTCTTACCAAGTTTCTCCCCCACCCCTTAACCAATATAATTGAAACCTAGAAAAAATTAAATTTTGGGGAGTGCAATATTTAGTAGTTTTTATTCTTCCTTAGAAATTTCATAACAAGTTAAAAGTTTTATAATTCTAGTTTAATTTGTCACTAACGATTGCAATATTGCTTGCCTTTTAGCTAACTTAAATAGGTCTTGTTGGCCAAAATATCTTCTCTTTGTAAGTCATTTTCATAGCTTAGGATTTACCTCTTTAAATCTCTAAAATTTACTTTAAACTTACTTTTCGGTTTATTTGAATTTTTAGTGAACTAGAAATTTTATTAATGTCTTAAGAGTATTTTCGTACTTTAGCTCTGGAATAGCAAAAGCTTAAGTATGGGGGTATTTGATAAATAGAAAAATATACTTATTTTCTATATAGTTTTTGGTATCGTTTTATTAAAAATTTGTAATATTTCTTGTTAAATATTGAATAAATGAATTGTTTTTATATATTTATATTTATATGTAAAATGAATTATTTAAGTTTATATTAAAACTATATAATAAGTATGTAAATATTTATGTAAGTAATTATGTAAATATATACTATTTAAGTAGTATATATATATTAAATATAAACATATAGTAATAATAATGTATATATTAAATATATATGTATATATATATATATGTATATATAATAAATAATAGTAATAATATATATAAGTCTGCAGGCGCTCAACGAAAGGCCCTGCATTCGACGAATTTTTAAGGCCCTGCGTTCGACGAATTTTCCTGGCCCTGCGTTCGATGAACACCGCGATGAGTTCGACGAACAGAACACCGCACTGAGTTCGACGAACAGAACACCGCGCTGCGTTCGACGAACACTTCCCCGCGCTACATTCGACGAACACTTCCCCGAGCTGCGTTCGACGAACACCACACTGCGTTCGACGAACACTTCCCCGAGCGGCGTTCGACGAACTCCCTGCTGCGTTCGACGAACTTTATATATATTTATACTATATATAAACATATAACTAACTATATATTTATGTCTGCAGGCGTTCGACGAAAGACGCCCTGCGTTCGACAAACTCTCCTCGAGCGGCGTTCGACGAATCCCTCTCCGCTGAGTTCGACGAACTCTCCACTGCGCTCGACGAACAGCCCGTTGAGACCCAACCCACCAACCGCTGAGACCATGATCCGCTGAGACGAACTCAACCCAACAGGAACCGTTGAGATGAACCAAACAGCTGAGACCCAACGCGCCAGCTGCCAAGCTCTATCCGCACCCCAACCTCCAGCTCACCTCCTTCCCAACAGCTTCCAGGAAGTCAACAGTCAACATGCCAGCTCAACCCACCAGCTCACCACCTTCCACCACCTTCCAGCCAGCTAGCCACCTTCTAGAAGCCTTCCAAACTCTCTATCCGCACACCCAGCTTCCCCAACACACCAAAAATTCTCTATAAATAGAGGCTGCCCCCCCCCCCCCCCCCCCCCTCAATATTTCTCTCTCTTGGATTGCCCTTTTGGGTGATCTTCCACCAACCCGTTTCCACCTTAGTTTTTGTATTTTTCTTTTCTTTTTTTGTTGTAATGTTTTTATTTCGTATAATTTCTATTTCTTATCTTTTTATTTTTTGTAATATTTTCATTATGGCAATAAATAAAGTTAGTTTTTATTTCGTGCAATTTCAAATTCATAGCATAGTTTCATTTCTGCAATTTCATTTCTGTATTGTATTTCAATTCATAATTTAGTTTCATTTCTGCCTTGTCATTTCCATTCATAACTTAGATTTATTATCCGCACTTCAATTTCTACATTTTTCTTTTCTTTGGCTAAGTTTATTTATTGTCGTAATAATATTATTTTTTTTCGCTTTGATTTGAATTTACTCGCCGTCATAATTTTTGTTCTTTTTTCTTCCTTGACACGGTAGAGATTAGAGCCGAAGATTATGTTTTCGTTTATTTTCGTTTCAAAGCAACTTTCGTTCTCGCAATTTTCGTTCTCGTTGTTTTCTTTTCGTTGTTTTATGTTTTCATCGTTTTTCGTTTCCATTATTTTTTTTTTTTTTTTTTTATGTTTTCGTTTTTTTTTTCTAGTTCTATTAATAGCTTATGCAATTTCTTTTCATAGCGTAGTTTTTTATCGCACTGCATTTATTTCCCGTATACACGTTTGGGTAGAACTTGCACTGCATTTATTTCCCACCTACCCATTTGGGTAGAACTCGCGCACGCATTAATTTCCCCTCTACCTATTTGGGTAGAGATTGCACTTATGTCTTTCATTTCTGTAATTTCAATTCTGTCTTTCATTTCTGTAATTTCAATTCTGTCTTTCAATTTCCTGTAATTTCAATTTCTTTTAAATCACGTAATCGATCGATAAAACAATAGCGCGTTTTCTCAAAGTAGAAGTACTCAACAGACCCGGATCTAAATACGACCGCGATATCATTTTCTAAAAAATTAATCCTGTACTATACACGATAAGGTGCACTTGCCTTTATCGCAAGATAAGTTGGATAAATTACTTTCAAAAACTCTGCGAGAGACCTTTTTTATAAAAATTAATTAACCAAAAAAGAATTTTGGCCCCGTCGCCGCGGTGCTACCCCCGATATTCCAAAAGTAGGAGCGACCGTCTTCCATCACCTCGATAGGTGGGATAAAGGTTTAGCTCCTCGAAGTAGGAGTACTGGTCAGATTCCTCAAAAATGCCCGCCGGAATCTAACCGAACCCAGGCTCCGCAGGAATTTAATTTTTACCCATCAGCAAGTCTCTTGTGCCATTGAACACAAAGAGACTCATCCTCATTTGCCATAAGACACGCTGGTGAAACAGAATTAATGCAAATAAAATCTAAGCAATAAACATTCCCACTCCTAGTGCCTGAGAGAATGGTCTCCAAGTCATTAGACTTTTTGATCAAGCACTTGTTATTGTGGAATTCAATGACATAGCCTAGATCACACAGTTGACTTATGCTTACTAGGTTGTGTTGTAACCCTTCAACATAAGCTACCCTTATGATTGAGACTATGTCATTGGAGATCATACCATATCCTTTGGTGCTTCCTTTTTCAGATCCCCCAAAGATAACTTTGGGTCCATTCTTCACAGCCTTGTAGTCATGTAGAAGATTTCTTGTTCCTGTCATGTGCCTTAAGCACCAACTGTCTAAGTACCAAATTTGGTTGAGGCTGGTACTTAAACTATCTTGCAAGAAGGAGTTTAGTTACCCTTAGGACCACAAACAGCTTTGGGTCCTAGGTCCTTGTTAGCAATATGAAATGACTTCACACTTGCTGCACCCTTTGCAGGAAGGCTCATCTTTGCACAAGACACATTAGGATTGTGCCAACAGTCTATGGCAAAGTGTCCCACTTTATCATAGCACCAACATTCATGAATGTTGTATTTCCTCTTCTGACCATTTCTTGAAGGGAGTGCAACACTGTGCATATGTTCAAGAGGGCAGACAACTGAATTTCTCTTATTTCTTTCAGCAAGGATTTGGCTGAAAGTCAATCTGTGGACAGTCTTAGTAGTCTTTGTTTTAATGACATCAGCTTGCTTTGGTTTTTGGGCAAGGAAAGATTTGATGGCATTAGGCACTGAGCAACTAGACTTGTCAACTGATTTGACAGCAGTCATGTTCTTAGCTGAATTAATTTTAGAAGAGCTTGCTTCCTTATTCTTGAATGAAGGGGTTGAAATACCAAATACAAATGGTCCATGTTGGGCCATTTGAATTTCCTCATGGGGTGCTTTCATAGCACTCAATCTCATGCCCTTTCTTCCACTATGGGAAGGAGTGTTTTCCTTCCTATAGGCACTTCCATTCTTCCAGTGACCATACATGATTTCATGGTCATACCTGTTGGAGGGAAGTAACACCTTTTGAAAGGTGGTTTGAGGCTTAGCCTTACCCCTGCTCTTATCTCCACACCCTTCTCCTACTTCCATATTATTGAATCCTAGTCCTCTCCTATTTGTTTGAGAGGAGAAGGTGTCTATAATGGGAAGGACGGATTTGAGCTTGGAGAATTGAGCCACCAGGCTCTTCTCTTTCACAAGCTTCTCCTCAAGGTACTTGAAGACCTTGTTCTTCAGGGATATGGTGCTCAGATGGGTGATTGTTATCCCCTTCAGATGGCTAATTTCCCTATACATCTGACTCATCTTGGTAGATGATTCAGTGCATCCTTGTTTTTCCATCTTAAGGGAATCAATCTCTTGGGATTGCCTCTTGACTAGCTTTTTGCTCTTTTTAAGAGCTTCTAAGATAGCACCATATCTGTCAATCAATTGATTGACATCTTCTTCAGATTCTAAGTCACTTCTATCAATTGATGAAGGGATTTCAGTATCTGGACCAGTTTCATAATCAGAAGAGGAGTTTAAGAGAATTAATACCTGTTCATTTTCAGAGATGTTCTGATTGTCCTCATCATCAGTGAAGGCCATGAGGCCTTGCTGAACACTGCCCTCTTCATCCTCCTCTAAATCACTGTCTGAACGTGATAGAGGGGCCCTGACTCCAACCTTGGCAGCAGGATAATCTTCATCTCCTTCTGCTGCAAATAGCCCTATGTAGGCTTCTTCTTCATTCTCTGAATCTGAAGTTGAGGATTCAGATTCACTCCAGCTTCTTCCTTTCTTTGCTAGGAAGGATTTTTCCACCTTCCTATCCTTCTGGGGATGAGGCTTCTTCTCACCCCTTTCTTTCCTTTTGACTGGGCAGTCGGCAATGAAATGTCCAGGCTTGCTGCAGCAATAGCAAATAATGTTATTTGAAACATGTTTATGTTTGATCTGTAGGCACCCTTAGAGGGGGGGTGAATAAGGGTTCTAAGATTTTCGAGAATATTTAAATGAAAAACGATTCTCTGTTGCCACCGCAAGCGGTATTGTTACCGCTCGGCGTTAGTGACAGAGAAAATATGTTTATGTTATAGTAATGAAAATCAGAGATCACGAAACAGAGATGAAGAAAGACATATTTTCATTAACAATAAATAATTTTGTTTACAAAATATTTTCCCAATGATACTTGGAAAGAGGCGACGAATGAAAAACTCTATTGGTTTTTCTATATCGGCCCTTCTCCCAAGGACCGGTTGGCTCTAGCCTATCTCTCACCAGATATGGCCTCAAGCCGCTCTAGCCCTTCCCTCACCGGAAAGGCCTCGAGCACTCCCTAGATCTACACCCTAGACCTAGCGCCAACGCGAGGCAAATTTCCCCTAGTCCCCGCAAGGCCCTAGTCACCGTGTGGCAAATTCCTCTACCGAACAAAAGATATAAAGGTTATAATTAGAAACTAAAACAAAACACAAACTAAAAACTCCCTCAAAAGAAGAACTTGATGTCGATGTAGATGCGATCAGATCGGTCTTCAAGTTCTTTGCGTTCACGAACGTTGACGGAGTTCTTCGAGCTTCTTGGTGAAGGCTTTCACGAATGCTCTGAATATATGGCTTTAATTCGTTTTGTAACAGCAAGCAACAACGGAGGAAGCGCACGTCTTTAAATAGAATTAGCCGCTACCGCCTGCGGTAGTACTACCGCCCCGCGCTAGCCACATTAGGCAATGATCAAGCACACGGATCGTGGCAGCTTAGGCAACATTTGAGTGCCAAACATTGAGCTCCGCCTAGCGCGCTGCGGTAACGCTAACGCTCCACGATAGCGAGATAACCTTCCTTCAGCAAATATCTCCTTCCACATTTTATCTTCAATCAAATGCACACGGGAGGATTCCAAAAGCTACCGCCAGGCGATAGACATGCCGCACCACTGTAGAGCACATCTCTTTTCGTCAAACGCATCTCATTTCGTCGAACGCCAGTTCGTCTAACGTCATCTACTTTCGTCGAATACCATTTCGTCGAACGGCATTTTCGTCGAACGACATCTATTTTCGTCGAACACCATTTCGTCGAGCGCATCTCATTTCGTCGAATGCCAGTTCGTCGAACGACGTCTATTTTCGTCGATTCGCTAGCACCAGCGGTAGTGCTAACGCTCCGTGGTAGCAACAACACAACATATTCCTATGGAGATTTGAATGCACAGGATCCTGCATGTTATAAACACAAAAATAAATATGATCAAATACAATAGGATTTGTTATTGTCAAACAAGAGATGTGGAAAGCATGTTCCAACAAACTCCCCTTTTTGATAATAACAAATCCCCTTAGAAAGAAATAATTCAAGTGATAGGAATTTGTGTTTATAATAAGAACTAACACGGATAGCATGAAAATTAGGCATGTTCAAATGCTCCCCCTAAATGAAATCTCTCCCTAAATGAGTTCTCCCCCAACCACAGAACTTCCTCTGAATCTACTCCCCATATATGTGAATTTCTTTCAAATTTATTCTCCCCCTTTTGGTATTATCAAAAGAGGGTGGAGAGAAAGCCAAAAGAGAAGGCGTGTAATGTTTTTTTAGTAGAGAAGACATGAGCATGAGAACGAGATAATACGTAGGGAAGAGAAAAAAAGTGTAGGAGTGAAAGAGCAGTGATAATTCAAGAATACACACTTGTTGAAAAAGAAATATTCATGATCGAGCGAATAAGTAGTAGAGAGGTGGAATCTAAAGCATAGCAAAAAGAAATGTGGAGTTTCTAGTAGAGAAAAATAGATGGTGTGCAATTCGAAAACACGAAGGATTTTGCTTTTTAACCTAACCAACAAAGACTTGTTTTGAAAAGTAAGCAAGAAAGAGTAGACAAGGCGTAAGCGGAAGACGAACTAAAAGAATGTAAGAATGATACAACATATCAAGACAAGATAGAGATTTCAATGTCCAAGAGAAAGAAAACAAGTACATTTAGGCATTGTAATGATCATGTCAAAACCAAAACTAGTGCATCAACTAAGGATTTTAGAGACAAACTATAGATAAGCAATAGACTCCAATTCTTAGGAGTAGAAGGCCTACAAGTGATAATGAAGTGTACAAAAGTAGTGTTTTTGATAAAAGTATACATATGAGTAAAGCAAAACACATGGCATGTATAATGGAATGAACACAACATTATTGAAAATGCGTTTTTAGAGTTACTTCTACTCATAAAGCTAGATAAATTTTTCAATGCACATAGAAAAGTAGTACAACTGCCAAGGTGTTCTGCACACACAATGCTTATTAAGGCTTATCAGGGGTGCAAAGTAGTGCTTGGGGAATCACAATTATTTTTTTGAAATTTTAGTTATTTGTGATCCGGTGTACAAGAAGTAGTGTAAAAAAAGTGTTTGCAACAAGGCACTTTACAATTCTCGCCAAGGTGCTCAACCTCACAATGCTCATTAAGACTTATCAGGAGGGTGAGTAGTGCTTGGTGGAGAAATTTTTGTCAAATATTCATATGAATTTTTGTTGAAAGACAAAAATCTCCAAATTCACTTGTATTTGCAAACAATATGATTTTTGAAAAAGGTACACACTTCATCATAAAATAGGTGCATGAAAAGAGATTTTTGAGTATGGTGTAGGTAAAACTAAGCACACATAGCAATAAGTTTGAGTTGTTTACACTACACTATCATGTAAGAAAAAATTAAATTCATATGTAGGTTATCAAAAAGCGGGAGTGAATAGATCATTATCAAATATAGGTCATTTACTCATACATAGAGGCAAGCTATACAAATCTACACACGAATTCCATAATCAATGTTGAGGCACACGTGATAATGAGCAAGACATGATATAAGACAAAGGTATTAAAGTACTTGAAAGTTGGAAGTGGACATTGAAATCAAAGCTTGAAAAGATAAGTTATACCATGCTTGAACCATTTTGAACAAAACATAGTTTTTATATGTTTGTTTTTTGTGTTTGTCAAGACAATGAAAGCAAAAAATGAAAACAAAGTTTTGTTGATTTATGTGTTTTTTTTTCAATTTTGTAGTTGATTTTGATATATAAAAAACAAAAGCATATTTGTGGTGTTTTGAGAATGTTTTCTAGTTTTTTTATTTGAGGCTTTCGTGAAGAAAATAAATAAATGCATAAAGGTAAAAAAAAGGCAGCAAAAAAACATGAAAGACAAAAATAAAGAACGAATCAGATTCACTATCGCCAGCGCTAGAAGCTATCGCCAGGCGGTAGAGGCAGAACACCAAAAACTTGGGAATCGCGAAATTTTTCGGAATTTTTTGTTGCAGAAAGTTTGTACAGGTTGGTGACAAGGTGATTCAGTACAGAAATCAGATATGTGTGGTCATAAAAACATGGATTTTGCATGATTAAGTATGAATGTCCAAGACCCCTAGTTCTAGTCTAAGTATAGCAAATCGTGAATCGGGTAGAGGCTTGGTAAAGATGTCCGCAAGTTGCGATTCAGTTCCAATGAAGTTTACATGAACATGTTCCTTTTTATGTGATCCCTAATGAAGTGGTGTCTTACGTCTATGTGTTTAGATCGTGAGTGATGAACGGGGTTGTTTGTTAAGTCAATAACACTCTTGTTATCACACTTAAGGTCAATATTCGTTAAATGAACCCCAAAGTCTTCTAAGGTTTGAGTCATCCATAATGCTTGGGCACAACAACTTCCTAGTGCAATATATTCTGCCTTGGTGGTGGAGAGGGTAACAGAATTTTGTTTTCTACTTGACCATGCAACTAGAGAAGGACCTAAGAAATGACAGGTACCACTAGTGCTTTTCCTATCTAATGAACAGCCCGCATAATCAGAATTTGAATACCCATGCAAGAGAAAAGAATCATTACTTGGATACCAAAGTCCTAATTTAGATGTGCCGATTAGATATCGAAAAATTCGTTTCACCGCTTTTAAATGAGATTCTTTTGGATTTGCTTGAAATCTAGCACATAAGCATACGGCAAACATAATATCGGGTCTATATGCACTAAGGTATAATAGGGATCCAATCATTCCTCTATATAACGTTTGGTCAATTGAAATTCTGGCTTTATCTTTTCCCAATTTTAGTGATGCGCTCATTGGAGTACTAGCTTGTTTCAAGTTTTCAAAACCAAAACGTTTTAGCATATCATGGACATATTTGGATTGACATATAAAAATTCCGTCATTTCTTTGGGTTATTTGAAATCCTAAAAAATATGTTTGTTCACCCACTAGACTCATCTCAAATTCATTTTGCATCATTAGAACAACTTCATTACACAACTCTTCATTAGTGGCTCCAAAAATAATATCATCAACATATATTTATAAAATAATCAAATCATTATCAAAGTGCTTAATGAAGAGCGTGTTATCGGCACTACCCATTTTATAATCTTGCTTTAATAAAAAAGATGTTAAGCGTTCATACCAAGCACGGGGCGCTTGTTTTAGACCATAAAGCGCTTTTTCTAATCTATATACATGATTTGGAAATTGTTCATCAATAAAGCCGGGGGGTGTTCAATATAGACTTCTTCTTTAATTATCCTGTTTAAGAAAGCACTTTTAACATCCATTTGAAATAATTTAAACTTCTTATAACTCGCAAAAGCTAGAAAAATTCTAATCGATTCAAGGCGAGCAACGGGTGCAAATGTTTCATCAGAATCTACCCCCTCGATTCGAGAGTAACCTTGTGCCACTAATCGAGCTTTGTTCCTAGTTATTCTAGATTCTCCATCTAATTTATTTTTAAATATCCATTTGACACCAATAATCGGGTGATTAGATGGTCAACTAGTTTCCAAACCCTATTGCATTCAAATTGATTCAATTCGTCATTCATAGCAATAAACCAAAATTCATCATTCAAAGTGGTGGAAACATTTTTCGGTTCTATTTCGGAAACAAAGCATAAGTTTGAAAATGATTCATTAAAAGAAGAACGTGTCGTTACCCCCCCCTTCTGGTTGTCCAATGATAAGCTCCCTTGGATGATCTCTTGTAAATCGAAGCACACTTGGAGGCATGAACTCCTCTTGCACCGTCTCTACTTCTTTTTCTTCTTCAAGTGGTTCATCGTCATCATGCTCCAATGGTGAAAGAGGTTCATCTTCATTACCTACACAAGTAGAATCCACAGTACTGGTGCCTAAAATCCTTCCCTTTCCATTGTCCGCAAATGTCAACATTCCTCATTTCTTCTTAGTGAGGCTAAGGAATTTTGCTTTATCGCCCGTCATGTGTTTGGAGCACCCTGAGACCAAGTACCACATGTCTTCCTTTTCCTTAGCCTGCCAGCATACCTAACAAGAAGATGAGAGTAAAGATCTGGATACCCAAGTGGTTCCTCCCATAGAATAGGTGGAAACCTTAGGCACCCAGATTTGCTTGACAGTACATCGACCCTTCATCCTGCAAGAGTCCAAGGTATGCCCGAAGTGATGACACTTGGCACATAACACAAAAGGGGTTGAGACCTTTTTCAGTTTTTTTTGTGGACTCTTGCTGGAGGATGGGGAATCAGCAGAAAAAATTCCAGATTTATGATTATTACATGAATTATGAATTCTGTTACTACCGCCAGCGTTAACTGTTACCGCCAGACGGTAGTTAGCAGAGACATAACCTAGCCCAGTTTTTGCACTACCATGCCTTTGGTTGGCCAAAATCATATCAAGACTTTTCTGGCCAACACCAAATTTTTCTATGGCTAAGTTAAGGTCATGGGTTTGGGCTTTTAATGCAAAATTTTCACTAACTAAATTTCCGCATCTATTTGCAAAGTTTTTCTTTTCATTTTCAACATTAGAAAGTGAGATTTTCAAATTTCTTTCTAAGTCTCTCTTTTGTTTCGAGAGTGATTCGATATTGGAGAGAGCGTTAGAAAGATCAATTTCAAGTTCGCTAGTCCTTGCCAAAAGATCAGCATTCCTTTGGCAAGACTCCATCTCCTTTCCCAAGGCAATTACTTCCTTATTTAATTTTGATTTTGTTTTAAAAGGATTTTATTTTCTGTTTTAAGTTGATCAAGATCTTTTAAATTTTTGCCAAAAGATTTACAAGTTTGTAAGTATTCGGAATAAAGATCATCATAGTTAGAAGGGATTACCTCAGTGTCTCTTTGGACACTGCACTCATCGTCGGTTGATTCATTGCTTTTCCCCATAAGGCACAAGTTTGCCTCATCATCATCGCTTGAGCTTGATTTACTTGAGCACCCAGAGGAAGAGTCATCCCATGTTGCAGCTTTTAAGACCTTCTTCTTCTCCTTTTCTTTAAGCCATTTTTCTTTTTGCTCCTTTAAGAATTTTGGGCATTGAATTCTAATATGTCCGGTCTTCCTACAGTGGAAGCACTCGGGAGGTGGCCGCTCTTCGTCGTCGTCGCTAGACTTCTCCTTCTTCTCTCTTTTGAATGAGGGGCCCTTTCGGAAAAATATCCAGAAGGTGTTCCTCCTTTCCGGATTCTTCATGAACTTAGTGAAGTTCTTCACAAAGAGACTCTCCTCGTAATCTTCCTCATCGTCATCTTCTTTTCTTGACTTCAGTGCCAAGGTTTTCTTCGTTGGCTCCTTGTTGTACTCTTCTTCTTGAATCTTGAGTTCTACCTCATGGGTTTTGAGGTTCCCAATGAGGCTCTCAATTTGGAGCCGCCTAAGATCATGCGATTCGGAAATCGCCGTCACCTTTGGATTGAACTTTGGTGGGAGTGATCGAAGAAGCTTTCTCACCAAGTCGCCGTTTGAAAATGTTTTTCCAAGAATTTTTGAGGCATTGACGATCTTGGTGAATCGAGTGTACATGGCGTCGACGTCCTCATTCGGATCCATCCTGAACCTCTCGAATTCAGATTCCAGTTGGAATAGTTTTGAATCTTTGACCTCCGAGGTACCTTCATGCATTATTTCTAATAAGTTCCAAATATCATAAGTAGTTTCACATGCACTTACTCTATTAAATTCAATCCTATCAAGAGCACAGAACAAAGCATTCATCGCTTTCGCATTATTCATACACCTAGCCTTATCTCCATCATCCCATTTATCCCTAGGTTTTTCCATGGTTACTTCTCCAACAATATATGTAGGAGAAGTGTAAGGAGTTTCAACACATGCCCATACATCTAGATCTAAGTTTATCAAAAAAATAATGCATACGCGTTCTCCAGTAATTATAATCAGTTCCGGTAAACAGCGGAGGTCTACTTATTCCCTGCACCTCATAGAAAGCGAGGTCATGGAGCGCCATTATTCCCGGTTGTTAGACCGGAGTGGAATAACCTGCCTCTAATACCGCTTGTTAGATCTGTAGGCGCCCTTAGAGGGGGGGGTGAATAAGGGTTCTAAGATTTTCGAGAATATTTAAATGAAAAACGATTCTATGTAGCTACCGCGAGCGGTAGTGTTACCGCTCGGCGTTAGTTACAGAGAAAAACTATTTATGTTATAGTAATGAAAATCAGAGATCACGAAACAGAGATGAAGAAAGACATATTTTCATTAACAATAAATAATTTTGTTTACAAAATATTTTCCCAATGACGCTTGGAAAGAGGCGACGAATGAAAAACTCTATTGGGTTTTCTATACCGACCCTTCTCCCAAGGACCGGTTGGCTCTAGACTATCTCTCACCAGATATGGCCTCAAGCCGCTCTAGCCCTTCCCTCACCGAAAAGGCCTCGAGCACTCCCTAGATCTACACCCTAGACCTAGTCGCCAACGCGAGGCGAATTTTCCCCTAGTCCCCGCAAGGCCCTAGTCGCCGTGTGGCGAATTCCTCTACCGAACAAAAGATATAAAGGCTACAATTAGAAACTAAAATAAAACACAAACTAAAAACTCCCTCAAAAGAAGAACTTGATGTCGATGTAGATGTGATCGGATCGGTCTTCAAGTTCTTTGCGTTCACGAACGTTGACAGAGTTCTTCGAGCTTCTTGGGGAAGGCTCTCCTGAGTGCTCTGAATATATGGCTTCAATTCGTTTTGTAACAGCAAGCAACAATGGAGGAAGCGTGCGTCTTTAAATAGAATCAGACGCTACCGCCTGCAGTAGTACTACCGCCCTGCGCTAGCCACATTAGGCAATGATCAAGCACACGGATCATGGCAGCTTAGGCAACTTTTGAGCGCCAAACTTTGTGCTCCTCCTAGCGCGCCGCGGTAACGCTAACGCTCAGCGATAGCGAGATAACCTTCCTTCAACCAATATCTCCTTCCACATTTGCTCCTCAATCACATGCAGACGGGAGGCTTCCAAGAGCTACCGCCAGGCGGTAGACATGCTGCACTGCGGTAGAGCACATCTCTTTTTGTCGAACGCATCTCATTTCGTCGAACGCCAGATCGTCGAACGGCATCTACTTTCATCGAACACCATTTCGTCGAACAGCATCTATTTTCGTCGAACACCATTTCGTCGAGCGCATCTGATGAGTCCTGATCATATACACATTTATGGACTCATCCGGGCCGTTATTCAGTCATTTCACCGCACTTTAGCCTTGTTATAGTTTATATTTGATATTCCATGCTAGGTGCACTTCTAGGCCCATTGTGGTGTGATTTCATGCTTTTCTTCATTAGTAGTTTTCATGCTCCGTTAGGTGCCACTTTCAGTGGCTAGATTCGTGGTTGTGCTGGAATAAGAGTCGTGCAGGTGTTCCCGGTGCAATTCTGCACAGGAACACTGCGCACGATCACCGGTTCTATTGCGCACGACCACTGGTCGTGCGCCACTGATCGTGTGCACTTAACCCTTTTTTCATGAGTTCTGTTTGGTGCAGTGCGCACGAGCATCTACGATAGTGCGCACGACCACCGGTCGTGCGCCACTGTTCGTGCGCACTTATCATTGATTTTATGAGTTCTGTCTCGACCAGTGCGCACGACCACCGACGATAGTGCGCACGACCACCGGTCGTGCGCCACTGGTCGTGCGAACATTATAGTTTATAAATTTTGCATCTTGCAGGTTCCACCCAGGCAGTGCGCACGATCGCAGAATTCCAGTGCGCACGACCACTGGTCGTGCGCCAATGACCGTGCGCACTATTTAAATCAGCGCCTATATAAATGCCTGTTCTGATTTTAGGTCATGATCCAGCCGCCGGGAGCGGATCGCCTGTTCCATACGCCGCCGACCACCATCTTGGGACGCCTCCACTTCATCTCCTACGCAAGGGGAAGTCTCCTCGATCCATTCCAAGCCTTCCTCCATTGTCCGGGAGCGTTTTCCATCATCCGCAAGCCTCCAAGCAGCTATTCTCCCACTCCGACCCGGTGAGAAGAAGAGGAAATCTGAAGTCGAAGACGACGGAGCTACGTAGGGAGATCGTGACAGCTCTCTGCGTCGGAAGCATAGTCCGCCCGAGTCCGGAGGTAGCCCGACAACCTACCATTCCGGCCGTGAACGGCCGCTAGTCTTCACCCATCGGTTATCTCTTTCTTCTTTCCTTCATTGTACTCGTTGAATCGTGTAAACCGGAATATTGTGATGTTTGGTTTGTTTGAAATGAATGTTTCTTTACTTTCCTTCATCGCTTGCTTGTGAATCACTCCGTTTCTACTCTCTCACTCACGCACGCACGCAAGGTTTTTGATCCGCGTTGGCAAGAGCTAACGGCGGTTGTGAAGAGGTGTTTGCGACCCTCACCCTCTCGCACTAGAGCACACTCCATCCGCCTCACGAAGCACGGCATCGCGGCCGTTGCATCCATCTCGCCTAGCGAAGCGGTGCCTTCGACCCGCATTTCTTTTATTGTTGTTAGGATTAGGACAAATCAACCAAAAACCCCCTTTTTATGTGTGTTGCGCTTGTGTAACAAGAGTCACACAACGCGATTCGTTCACCTAATCTGCATTCCTCAAGAGACCGACACTCGGGGATTCCACTCTCCACATTTATTACTTGACAGCGACCGGTGCACTTGCCGACACGCATCAGCATCTCATTTCATCGAACGCCAGTTTGTCGAACGGCAACTATTTTCGTCGATTTGCTAGCGCCAGCGGTAGTGCTAACGCTCCGCGGTAGCAACAGCACAACATATTCCTATGGAGATTTGAATGCACAGGATCCTGCATGTTATAAACACAAAAACAAATATGATCAAATACAATAGGATTTGTTATTGTCAAACCAAGAGATGTGGAAAGCATGTTCCAACGGTTTACTAGATTTGGAATCATACATGTCACCCTTTGGGTGCTGTCTTTCAGATTTCCTGTGGTCTTTCTTGGAGTATGATGAGGAGGAGGGATGGTTCTTCCATTGCTTCCTCCTCATCATCTTCTTGAACTGCCTTGAAAAGACAGCAAACTCTTCATCAGAAGAAGAAGAGCTTTCTGAGGTGCTGATTTTAGATTTTTCAGATTCAGCACTTCTCCTTGGTGGAGACACCATCCTGCCCTTGCTTTTCTTGGAGCTGTCAGCTTTGAGAGCTACAGATTTCTACCTTGCATGAGCCCTTGTTGAGATGTCCTCTTCCTTTCTTGCAGACAACTGTATCTCATAATAGAGCAGCATTCCAAACAGTGTATAAGTAGGGGTCTCACCAAGCCTAGCCACTTCCCTGATAACACAGATTTTTGTGTCCCAATCCCTTGTTAGAGATCTAAGGAACTTATCATTCAGCTCATAATCAGTGAACACTCTCTCATAGGTTCTTAGCTCATTGACTATTCTGAAGAACCTCTCATAGAACATAGAGATGCTCTCCTGGCTGAGCTGCCTGAAGGCTTCATACTCTTGGTTGAGGAGTGACATTCTATCATCCCTCACTTCTTATGTCCCTTCCATATATACTACTAATGTGTCCCACATTTTCTTGGCAGTAGTGCAGTGTACTAAGTTTTGAAATGTGGAATCATCAATAGCATTGACAATTATGTTTTGTGCCCTTTTATCCATAGTGAACAGTGCAAGTTCATCCTTGGTTAAGTCATTAAATGTCTTGGGCACTCTTCTTGTTGGATCTATGGTGGAGGCAATTTGAAAGGTGAAAGGCCCTTACTTTACAGTTATGTAGATCCTTGGATCAGATGCTTCCATGAACAATCTAACCCTTTGCTTCCATATGCCAAAGTTTTTTTTGTTGCATATGGGCAACTTCATGGATCCCATCTCCTTCTGCAATCTAGAGGAAGCCATTGGATTGATAAGACTATTCCTTTATAAGATCTGGTCAGACAGTTATGTCCTTCTTGACCAACCTCCCTCTAATACCACTTGATAGTTTATTTAGGATATAGTCTAAGTCACATAGAGGGGCTGAATAGGTTTCTTTTATTTTAGGCTTAGTATTTTCTGAATTTAGGTTAGTAAGATATCAAGCACAGAAAGCACAAAGAGATTTATAGAGGTTCCTCAAGACGGGGTGCCTTGAGTAGTCCTCTTTCCCCCTTCACCTTTCTAACAATGAGTTAGACAAGGCCAACTTCTCTAAACTCAGCTCCAAGAGCCTACAGCACAGATCCCGCAGGATCTCTCAGGTTTTCCCAAACCTTACCTCAGGCACAACAGCCCTACCTCAGGCACAATAGCCCTACCTCAGATCACACAATGATCCTACCTCAAGCTGACCTCTCAGCTTTACAGCTCAGGCTAATCAGCCTTACACACTCAGGCAATAAAGCCCTACAGCCTCAGGACACACAAGTTCCTACAAATGATATAATAAAGGATTACAAATAAAAGGAAGAATAGGTCAAGCCTTGGTCTTCTTCTTCTTAACAGTTGTTGTTGCAGACTTGAACCAGTGAGGAGAAGTGCTGCTCCAACTTGATTCTTCTTGATCAGCCCTTCAGATGATGGATTGGATCAACTTGCTCTTTCTTGAGATTAATCAAGATAAGCAATCTATTCTCTCCTTGCAGCCTTGTGTAATCAGTTCTTGGTTGTCGGCAATGAAACAGTGAATCTCTTCTTTCTTGTGTGTTGGAGAGTAAAAAGTGTTTTGCTCAACCCTAACTTATTCCTCTTATACTCCACTGAACTTCAACGGCTCTTAGTTGTCCTTCAGACAGGTATGGGAGTGATTGGTGGACCCCAAGAAGCCATTCTGCAGCTTGCACAAAAGCAGAACCCGCCAGATCACTTTTGAATTTGTCTCAGCGGTTGGGCTGAGATGGTCAGCCATCTCGGCGGTTACATTTGTCCTGTCCTAGTGGATCCGCTGAGACAGACAGTTGTCTCAGTGGTTTTCTTCTATCTGCAGCTCATCTGGCCCAGACACCTTCTCAGCGGCTCCTGGCCTTGTATCAGCGGTTCAGCTGAGACTGAGAGCTTGTCTCAGCGGTTTTGACAGTAAACCAACTGATCATACATCACACCTTGGTATGTCCTAGTCCTGCATTGTCATGGATAGAAATAGGGTTTATCAAATACAACTTTTACTTAGCATTAAGAGTGAAGCCTCTTCAAATCAGGGAAACATTGAGGGTCATTTTCCCAACAAAGTTTATACGTTGTTTCTAACAATGGGTCTCCATTCATACCTAGGAAGAACATTATTTTTATTTATCAAATTTTCATAGTCATTAACTTGAGTCTTTGGATAGAGTTGACTTTTGAATTTATTATTTAAAGGAAATTTGTTTGCATTCAATTTTATGTTGGTAGAAGATTGATGTTGTAAATGATAATGATGATTGTGTTTTGGAATTTTATTTACAAGCTTTTGATGTTTTTCATTTTTTTGTCTTAGTTAAGATATGGAAATTTTTATTCAACTTGCTTTTGGATTTTGCTTGATATTGTGGATTTTTGTGTTGTGAATTTTTATTTATAATTTCCTTAAGCAAGTTGATTTGTGTTTCCAATTCATTATTCTTTATATTGAGATTATGTCTAGCTTTATTATAAGCAAGTGTGCTATTTTTAAGAATTGAGGTTATAGAACTAATATGAGTTTGATAATCATTTCTCAATTCTTCAAATATTTCATTTATCTCTTTAATTTCAATATTATACTTTTTGCACATAGCACAATCACTTTTCAAAGATAAATTTTATAAGGAAAATTTTTCATTATGTTTTTTAAGAGACTCTCTTTCATAAACCTTAAAATTTTCTTTTAGAGAGTTACAATCAATGCAAAGAAAAGTGTTTTCAAGTGATGGGGAAGGTAGAGAATTTGATAAATCAATTTTGGAGTTCTCAACATGTTTTAATTTTAGAGTTTTATTTTCTACACATAATTTGAAAATAATGTTTTTTTAATTTTTTGTTTGGCCATGTCAAGCATATGAAAAGAAGAAATAGAGTTAGCAACAACAAGAGAGAAATTTGTTTTGCTTACAACGCTATTTGGCTTGGAATTTTGATTCGAACACAAAGTTCCTTTTACATCTTCTTCTTCCTCTTTCATTGATGTGATATTATCTTCCCTTCCGCTTGACACGCACTCCTTGGATTCCTCAAATGAGGAGTTTTCTTGAATACACATGCATGCCTGCATATTCTCCAAATCATGTGCTTGCTCCATACTTACACGAGGAAGACTATAAATCTCTTAAAAAAAATTCCAAATTTTGTATGCATTAGAAAAATAATAAACCAATTTGAAAATATCTTGTGATATTGCACAAAATAAACTATTAATAGCCTTTGCATTTAAATGACATTCCTTTTTTATTTAGTTCATCGGGTGGTTTGATTACTGTGACATTCAAAACCTCGATATCTAAGGATTTAAGAAAAATTTTCATTAGAAATTTTCACCCTTTATAAATTTTCCCTTCAAATAAAGGTGGTGTTACTGATTTTTCATTTATATAAAATTTCTACCCACTAATAGAAGCGAGATCATAATCATGAAGCACCATTATTCTCGGTGGTGAAACCGTTTTGAAATAACCTTGCTCTGATATCACTTGTTGGATCGAGGGTGAATACGAGTATTAGAAATCTTTTATTTTAATAGAAAACTTTTGATATTTTATAAGAAATAGATTGGATCAAAAGTGAATTGTTAGGATTGAAATCTAAATCAATTTTATTGAACAAATAGAGACATGATTATCATTAATAAAAATGATTACAAAATAGGATTTCTATAACGCTCGAAATTGAGGCGAAAATATGAAAAACACTTTTTGTTTTATATACCGACTCTTCTCCCTAAGAACCGGTTGGCTTTAGCCGATCTATCCCTAAATACGGCCTCAATCCGCTCTAGCCTCTCTATCCCTAGAAAGGCCTCGAGCAACCCCTAGATCTAATCCCTAGACCTAGTTGCAAACACACGCGACAAATTCCCTTTAAGCCGCACAAGGACCTAGTCGCCAACAACCGTAGCGAATTCATAAAATGATCACAAAGATAAAAGGTATTATAAAATATGAAAGACAAATTGAAAACTCCATATGAAGAAATCGGAAGGATACGACGAAGAACCGCTGAAGATCATTGAATTCGAAGCGTGCGTTCTTCGCGTTGAGTTAGCGTTGATCCAATCCTCCTTTGATTCCTTCTCTTGAATTTGAATGAGAGATCTTTTGTGGTCTGGAAATACGACCCTCACAGAGATTTTAGAGAGGTGGATTAGGGCTCCTTCAGTTGTAAAGTTGAAGAGACTAATGCCACCCTTTTATAGGAGAGAAAGCTAACACTGACGTTAGAGCTAACGCAGACTTTGACCCAATTTAGAATTTTTTTGATGGCACGTATCCTCATTCCAAGAAGGAGATATGACATGTTTGGAAACATCTCATTTTAGGCAACCCTAACGCTGACGTTAAGCCGAATCATTCCCAAAATGCTCATGCAATCACGATAGCTTCCCTCCATAGTATTTTCATACTGATGAGATCGTGGGTCAACGTCGGCGTTGTCTCTAATGCCTGACGTTAGACCACATCTTTTCATGTTAAACACGTAAATCATGGTAGAGAATCGATGAGGAGCTTAACCACTTCCAACTGAAAAAAGGGTAAGGAAAAAATGGCTATGACTTTTGACTCTATCAATCGAATGAATGCTTTTGTAGGTAAATAAAACAAAGAGAAAGAGGAGATGATATAGAGGGAGATATTGAGAGGGGAGGATACATACACCATGATGTTGTTAGCGAATAATCACAGATGCTCTAGCATACATTGTGCTGAAAGCCAGATATTCGACCTTGCCTCCTCTTAGTAGAGGAGGAAGAAAGATGAAAGTGTAATGCGATTTGGAGACTACAAGGGAGGGATGAGCACAATTATGAAGTTGCTAGAGATAGAGATTAATGAAGCTTTGGCCGAGAACACAATTGCATGCAGGACACGAAGATGATAAAGCCTTGTGAGGCCAAAGTTGCAGCCATGACATGGTTAAAGTTTCCTCAATCTTGCAAGGGGAAACTTGGATGAAGGAGATGATTACAAAAGAATTGGTTGTGGCTCTGGTGCGATGATGAGTGGAGAGCATGATTTCTATCATGTGATTGGTCGAGTAAGCAGTATGTTTAGAAGATATTAAAGATTGGGATTCCTGATGCCTAATGTGTGTGGTAGAGTTGAAGAGGGGAGAAGGGATGTGGGCGAGGAGCTCGTAAGGACTGCGCAGTGGAGTAGTCGAAGAGCGGAAGAGGTGGAGGCAAGCTGTGGGCGAGGACTTAGATAATTAGGGCAGGAAGCGTGAAAGTGCACAGTGTGCCTCTAAGAATCCTCTAGAGGGGGTGAATAAAGATTTTAATTTATTTCTAACTTAGCTGTGCAAGAACAATAAAAACCTAAGTGTTATGCTTCAACAAATACTTATCCAGAATAAAACAGTGCTGAAATATAAAGCAGAAAATAGTCAAGTAATCTAAGCTATGAGGGAAAGCACAGAAAATAAACAATCCAGAAGATGCACAGATTTTTATAGAGGTTACCCAAAATGTGGTACTCCCATCTTCTACCACCTGGTAGGAATGTACCAACGTGTCTGAGTATTTTGGTAAGGATACTCTTAGAACCACTGATCTTTTGATAAGGAGATCATGAACCACCGGATCTTTTGATAAGGAGGTCTTGAACCACCAGATCTTTTGAAGGAGATCTTGAACCACTGAATCCTTTGGAAGAGAGATTCTTAAAACTCTTTTACAGGGAATGAGAAGGAGAAAGAAAAAAGGTGAGAAGAGTAAGAATTCTATTTTCAGAATTCTTATGAAGGCAGTATGAAGAACAACTTCTTGACTCTTTCACTGGATCTGCTCTTGATTAACTCCTGCTTATGATAGTGTTGTATTGCAGGAGCTATGTATTTCAGATCCTTTCTGTTTCCACTGATTGAGATCTTTGCTGTTATGTGATTGTAATGAAGAGCAGTTTTCAGATCCTCTGTTCTATGAGATGGAGAGCAGTAGTTGTTTCTTCTCTATGTGTGCTCTATTAGGGTTCCCGGGGAAGAAGAAGAAGAGGAAACCCATTAGAACAGTATTATCGATTGTGATGAGTGCTCTGCCCTTCTCTTTCTTCTCTTGCTTTTATTGTCCACCTTCAGATTTGAATTTATTACCCTTTTCTAGTAAGACCTGAAAAGGTATTCTGCTCTGGACAATCTTTTTCTTTCCTTCTTTAATTTTCGACTTGTTCACCAACATTAAGCATGTTTCCAAGAAAGCTTTTTGTCCTCTTTTAGTTCTTCTTTCTATTTGAGGCAATTAATGAGCCGTTGGAGAACGGTCTTGAGTGAGGTGGGCCATGAGAGAGGGTCCAAAATGACAGCTGAAAAGGTTTCCCTTTTCAGACCGTATTCGACGTAGCATCGAGTTCTCTTCCTCTCTTATCGACGCGGCTTCGAGTTCTTGTAGGAGCAGCTTCGAATTCATCCTTGCTCTCATTGAACTCTGCTAGTCGACATTGCGTTGATACCTTATCGACGTAAACGTCGAGTTAATGATATGGCTCTGAACTTTATTATCTGCGTCGAGATGAAGTCGACGTTGCGTCGACTATAAATGGCTTCGACAGATACTTCCTTCTGCGCTGAGTTGAATTAGAAGCTGCGTCGACTTCTCAAAGTACTTCGACAGGTTTATGCCATCTACGTTGATATCTATTAGACGTAACGTCGACTTGAATTACTTCGATAGAAGGGTGAACCACTTGGACTTCTAGTCAGAGTAGCGTCGACAATAACTTGACGTTGCATCAAATTCTATTCGACGCAAATGTTAATTTTGCCCAATTTGTTTCTCTTAATGTAGTCTTGACACCCTAGGTTGAGTGTGACATCCTAAGACATCTAATGACCAGATTATCCTCACTATACAATAGGTAATTTATCCTAAGAGATAAAATCATTTTGTAGGTAATTTGTTAAGTTAAATCAAATGGGTTTTTCCCAACAATCTCCCCTTATTTATCTTAACAAATTTTACAAATTGAATAAAGTGATTTTACACATTTCTTTTATATAAACAATAATGCATTGAAGACAATATATATAAGAAGATAACATACTGAAAACACAAGCAATATCATTCAATTGTCAAGAAATATATAGGTCTCCACAGCTGTTTCCCAGGAAGAGTAATTTGTTACAGAATACCTGAGTTTCATTACTCCTTCTCAGGAGTTCTTCTTTTTCTGCAAAACACTTTTGGGGCAATTTTCCTTGGAGCAATCTGCAAAGGCTCGTCATCATCTTCAGTAGTAATGTCTTTGGGAAGCTCCCCCTGAGATTGTGCATTTATTCCAGCTTCCTCGACATCTTCCTGAGCTATCTGAGCTACTTCATCCAGTAGATCTTTATTCTGAGGCTCACTCTGATCTGATGCTGAGCTTACAGCTGCCATTTCTATATCCAAGTTTCTTTGATGAGTATAAAATGTATCTAAAGAAGGCCAGCAAAATGTTTTATTATTCTAGGTTTTGCTTTAGCCTTTTGGTTGTTGTTATTTGACCTCTATACATTGTTCTTACCTAGGGGTCTTTCTTTCTAATTCAAATTTACTTGATTAGGTTTATCTATCTTATCTGGATGAATATTAACCTTACCCTTGGATGATGCACTCTTCTCATTTGGTTGGTACTCACTAGGTCTAACAAATGACACTGGATTTTTCCAGGCAGGTTTCCTAGGTGCTTCTGTGCTAGTGGAAGGCTCTTCTCCTAACCCTAGGTGATTAAATCTCATAGAGAGATTTTCAGTGATGTCTTTGAGATTCTGACTCCTCCCATTGAGTGAGTCCTCAAAATCCTTTGCCTTTGCTAGCTCTTATTTTAAGTTTATGTTTTTTTCTCTAAGTTTAATAAATTCTAACTCTCTATTATTAATTTCATTTATTAGGTTTTGATTTATTACGTGCATTTTATCTTTCTTAAGGTTTTCTAATTCAGATCTAGCTATGTCTAATTCTTTTTCTACCCTAAGGTGATCAATGCAGAAATCTTCAAAACAAGTTTTAAAATCTTCCGAGCTAAAATCAAATTCATCAAAAATAGATACCTGATCATCTTCATCATCTGATGACATCCCTAGTGCCATCATGCAGGCTGCTTCTGCTGCTGCTTCATCATCACTTTCAGATGATGAGGAGCTTAATTCTGCTTCAGAATCACTCCAGGTTTCAGCAATGAAACCCTTGGCTTTCTTCTTATCCTTTCCTCTAGAGGACTTCTTCTTCTTCTTCTCCTCATTGTTGTTGCTTCTTTCCCTTTGCTCTTGTGGGCACTCAGGAGCAATGTGCCCTGGCTTATTGCAGGTATAGCAGATAACCTCCTTCTTTGGAGTTTTATCATACCTGGGTCTTGAATTTCTTTCTCTTCTCCTTGAGTCTCCAGTCTTGGCCCATTTCTTGAATCTCCTAGCTAGCAGACTGAACATTTCATCTTCAGGAGTAGAGGGCTCTCCTTCAGTAGCTTTCAGAGCTAGGATCCTTTGGATAAGAGCTGGAGTAGTTTCCCTTTCTTCTGATTCAGCCCTATTCTTTAGTAACATCTCATAAGAGTTAAGCTTTCCTAACAAAGCTTCAGTTGAGATCTCTCTGTGGCACCTGGACTCTCTAATTGCCCAGATTCTGGAATCTCATGAGCTAGGGAAGCACATGAGGATTTTATCATTAATTTCAGTCAAGGATATCTCATTGTCTAAGCCTCTAAGCTCATTAATGATAATGTTGAATCTGTCATACATATCAGCAACAGATTCTTTAGCTTTCTTTTGAAAGTTCTCATACTGGGATATGAGAAGGGACTTTCTATCCTTTCTTCCATCATCACTTCCTTCTGTTGGATCGATAGGCGCCCTTAGGGGGGGTGAATAAGGGAATAAAATTTATTTTATAAGTTTAGGCAAACTTACTAAATTGTTTTATAATAAGAGAAGGCAAAATAATAATTTAGTTAAAGAAAGATAATATTGTAATTTTCAATTTAAGATTTTGAAACAAGTGCTAAAATGTTTTTATGATGAAAGTGATTGAAATAAACAATTTAGATAAAGTGATATGAATTGAAAACTTTGTAACCAATATAGTAGAGATTATGCCAAAAGAAAGAAATCAAGTAAACACAAAAAGAGACATGATTGTATTATATGAAAAAGTGTTTACATAAATTTGATTTCAATATCGCTAGAAATCGGAGGCGTACAAAAGTAAATATATTTTCCTTTTCTATACCGGCTTGTATCCCCACAAACCGGTTGGCTTTAGCATATCCTTCCCTGAATATGGCATCAAGCCGCTATAGCCAATCCTTCCCCGGATATGGCCTCGAGCCCCCTAGATCTAATCTCCTAGACCTAGTCGCCAACACAAGGCAAATTCTCTAAACGGTTACAAAAATATATGGAATTAAAATAATGATAACAATAATAAAAACTCCCTATATGAGATCTTCTAAAGTTGGAGATGAAGGATCGTTGTAGTATGAGCGAGGTCGAAGCGATCGTCCTTCGGATATAGCGTGATGTATTCCTCCTCCAGAATTCTCCTTACGCTTTTTGTGGGAGATCCATCTTCAGCAGCATAACAACAATAGAATTGCGGCACAAGCAATCTCTTTAGGATGGATATACAAAACGAGAAAGAAAGCTCCAATTTATAGAACTTCTCGCTAGCGCCTGCGGTAGCTCCTAGCGCCTGCGGTAGCTCCTAGCGCCTACGGTAGCTCCTAGCGCCTGCGGTAGCAATCGTGTAGAAGCGGTTACGAAACCATCGCGGCGTGGCGCTGTGTATGAACTTGAGCTAGTGTCAGGCGGTAGCGGTAGCGCTAGCGCCTGCGTTAACCCCTAACGCTGGCGGTAGTGCTTCAGTTTAGTTTGTTGGTTCCAAGCTGCTTTCTTTCTATGGATTATTGCACCTATAGTTCATGCACATTATAAACACACGACAAGCAAGATCAAATACAATTTGGGATTTTTTATTCTCAAACAAAGGGATGTGACACACATGTCCAACAATCTCCCCCTTTTGATAATAACAAATCATCTTAGCAAGAAATCAACAAAGGTGTTTATGGTAAATGATAAGCGAGATAAAAGTGCAACTATAGTATATGATAAGCATGAGAATAGTGCATACTCCCCCTATCTTAATGCTCCCCCTACATAAATGCAATTTATATTTTACTCCCCCTAAATGTTATTACATGAATATTCTCCCCTTAATCTTCAATATTTCTCATATAGATTTCTTCAATTAATCTCCCCCTTTTGGTATTATCAAAAGAAGGTGGGGGTGAGGGTAGTAAGGAGGCACTCCTTATAAATGATAAAGCATGATCGAGCTTTTGTAATATAGATAATGATAAAGAGTTTAAGCATAGAATATATAAGAGAAAAAAGATAAGAGTTGTAAGCAAGCGGAAGATTATAAGAAATATATTTTTGTAAGCATGAAAAAACATAAGTAAAAATATGAGTTTTAGTTCAAAATTGAAAGATGTTTTAACCTTTTTGAAATCTCAAAGTTTTTCATAAAGATACCAAGCATGAACATATCAAAGAGAGATTATACTACAATGTTACTTAATTTTAAGTTTAAGAGATACCAAACATTGTAGAGATCATGCAAGGTTATCTAGTACATTTATTATATAAGGAGTAGTATAGATAAAGCATTAGAATCCAATACTCATGAGAAGAAGTGTTATGAAAGATAATGAAGTGCACATAAGTGTATTTTGAGCAAAAATAAATGATTTAAATCACAAAATACAAGACATATGTAGAGTAAGGTGCACAATAAAGCACAAGTATATTAACTTTCACACACTTTGAATGCACATAATTTTTAACAAAGTGGTGTAATAACCAAGCTTTACACAAGACACTTTACTATTCTTTCCAAGGTGCTCAACCTCACAATGCTTATGAAGACTTATCAGGAGGTTCAAGTAGTGTTGGTGGAGTTATATTTGTCTATATAATTTTTTGTTCACTTTTGTGAGACAACATTCTCCGAATACACTTGTTTTACAAACCTAACAAATTTTTTTTAACTCCACTTTTCTTAATTTTAAGTGCAATTCAAATGTAGTGTAGATAATAAACTTATGCAAATTTAAATTCATTGTACAATTACAATACACAAGCAAGCATTTTTAGATTTAAACACACATGTACATTACCAAACATAAGTGAGTGTAAAAGTATCATTATCAATCACAATATATTTACTCATACTTAGAGGCATGCTAAGCTTGGATCTACACATATTTTACAATACAATTGATGCACTTAATTAGATATATCAAAGCATGATAAACAAAACAATGTTCATAGTAATATGAAGTAATAAACTTTAATATTGTAGATAATTTTAAATGATAGAATTCATACATGCTTGATATTAGAAATAAAGATCATACCGTTTTTTTGTTTTGAAATTTTTAATGAAAGAAAAAACAGAAAACCACAAAAAAAAATATTTTTGTATTTTTGAATTTTGAAGTTTTGTAGTTGATTTTTCAAAGTATAGATAAAACAAAAATAACAAAAGTCAGAAATACAAAAACTAAGTAGTACATAAAAAGTAACATATTTTTAAAGATTTTTTGACATTTTAAAAAACATAAAAATCAGACACCCACGCTAGTGCCGGCGCCGGTGCTAGCGCGGCAAACAGTACTTGATTTTTTGAGAATTTTAAATTTTCACTTTTTGATCTTGATCAAGTGTCCTTAGAGTAGTGTCATGCAGAAATTTCAAAATTTTTGGAGATCTCTAGGTGGATCAAATTTGCATGAAACATTGGCTTTTTCAAACACTTGAGTTTTACAAAATTATTTAAGCACAAAAATAAATAAATTATGCAAAACACAAGAGGCCATATTTTGAACAACCCAAAATATGCATGATTAAAGTGATAAGTAAATAAAAAGTTCATGCAATGAGTAATATAAGTATGTCCTTAGATTAAAAACTACCCAGACTAAAATATATACACCCTAGCCCCGTACTAAGTGACGGATGGGTATGAGGAGCTGCACACATGTCGTAGGTTGGGGTGTTAGTCCCATATGCACACACTAGAGAACGCTCAACCTAGCACTATTTCCCCTCAGTGCCTCGCAAGGCCCCACTGGAACCCTCCCCGGTTAAGGACAAGACATGACTTAGAGGTTAGGTCTCTAATGCATCCAATCCTACGCCCCCGATATTGTGAGATATGAAGTCATATGTGAATAATCTTTGGACAACCTATGCTTTTAAACTATGGGTTAATTTATAAACTATGGTTTTTGTTTAATGTGAAGAATTATAGAAAAATATAAAACTGCATAGTTTTTCTATTTTTATGAGATGACGATATGAGATAACTAGCACAATTACTAATGTTCAATAAGTGATAATGCTAGTATGATGAGATTTGAGTTTAATGTCATGTCATAAGATTAACATTAATATTGCATGTATTCCAAAACAGAGTTTCAAATTATAGATCTAGAATAAAGTGATGATTTAATTTGATTTATTCTTATTATTACAAAGTTGATTCTAGAGTCTATATATGTTAGATACATACAATCAATAGTAAAGCATATCCATACACCAAATGTAAAGAAAATATTATTCATATTTTTATCATAAGATTCATAATTCCTAGGTGATAAACATTATTGTTTTGAGATATTACTTGATAGAACATGAATTATGATTTATGATTATATAAAATTTTGCATAGAATATAGGTTAGATCATCATGATGTATGTGAATTCTAATTCTTCTAGGCTTATGACAATATGATTTGGTGATTTTCTTTTGAATGATCATGTTTGATTTTTAAGTCTAAAAAATGATGATCATGCAATCATATCAAAGACAAAGATCACATATATAATGTTTTGAAATTTATAATAAAATTGCATTTAATAATTGAATTTATTGATCCTTGGTTTTGCATGATGGTATTTGATTTCATGATATATATTCTAATGATTAGTCCATAAACTATGTGTTTGTTGGAATTTTAGTATTCAATTTAGATTTCAAATCACATAACTATCAAGAAATTTGAATTACATTATAAATGTTATACCTAGCATTAATATATAAGCATAGACTAAGAAGTGATGCTAGGATGATGAGTTTGAATGCAATGTTATTACATAGGATTAATGGAGATAATGTTGCTTGTAATATTAGAAGGTTTTAAATTAATTTTCTTTAGACCTAGAAATGAATGATTAAACTTTTGATTTGAACTTAATGATACAAGATGATTCTAAGGTCAAAATATAATGAGATACTTGCAAACAATAGAGATACATATCATACACAAAACAAGATATGAAACTATAATATCAATAGCCATCACATATTTCATAATTCATAAGATTGATAGTATTAGTTGATTTAAGATAATTCTTGTTAGATCATGAATTATGATATATGATTATAGTGAATTTTAGCATATGATATTAATAGATCATGGTGATGATTATATAGTTCATATTCATCCTTTTTAATATGTAGAGACTGCTTCTAGAGTGAATATTATACTACATATATTTAAAGGACAAAAATGTTTTGGTTATTTTGAATTGTTTTATAAATTTTCTTTTTGATTTTACTATAAGGTATTTGAAAGTAGAACAAAATGATACTTAATATAGTAAAATAATTTTTTCAGAAAATAATAATTAGAGAAATCGGATTTTTTTTAGAAATTAGGCTACCACCGGCGTTAGTGATAATGCCTGGCGTTAGCAACTCATAGTTTTTGATTTACAATTTTGAGTTACAATTTTTGATTTAAAAACACATGGTTTCGTTTATATTATTTGATTCTGATTTTTCTCGATTATGATTTTTCAATATATGGGCAATCATATGCAACAAAGAAATTAGCCAAATATAAGTTGTACATTTAATATTTTAAGACTAAGCCTTTTAATAAATCATTTAAATCCATTTATTAAAATAATTTTATTAGTCTTGATAATAATTTCAATATTCAATTTATGATGATAATTCAAGACATTTAAGGGTAAAGGATTTAAATAGATAAAGACTAAGAAGATTAGAGATAGGTCACTTTAAAAAAAAATATGACTTAATGTTCAATTTTAATTCAATTTGATTTGTTAAATATTAGGCTTAAAATGTGTAAGTCATATCCCATGAAATATAAAGTGACCAAAAACATTTTGGATCAAAAATACAAAATAAACAAAAGAAAAGGAAATAAAACACATCATGAAGTAGAGTATTGATATTTCATTTTTAATTGATTCTACTTCATGCAAATGATAAGATACTAATGAATAAGATATTTAGGTATCTAAAGGGGACCAAGTAGGATGGTTCCTTTAGGTACCCAAATACATCATGGTGGCTTTTGGGAGGATAATGATGAATGGACTTTTTTAATTAAAGATGATATGTCATTTTTTATGGGTCTCCATTCATACATTGATTGTTCGTCACTTAAATCCATATAATGATTATGTGACATCTTTATATGATGATAGTTGTTTGAAAAATAATTCATTGGAGGTTTATGTTTATTCAAATTATTTTTCAAAATAGCTTAATGTTGATAATCATAATTAATTTTATTATATGGATTCTTTGAAAGTTTATAAGAGTGATTGTCTTTCTTTAGAAGTGATTGTTGAAAGAGTGGGTTACAATATGTGTTAAATGATTGGTTCTTATTTTGATGATTTTCATTTTCACTCTTTCTTATAGACATACTCTTATAATGTGAAGGAAAAGATTTTATAGTTTCATTTTTATGAAAAAAAGGTTTTGATTTCGAGTCATGATTGAAAATATATTGAGACTTACAATAGTGACTCTTAAGAATTTTATGAGGATCATAATTCTTTTTGAAACTAAACTCCTTTTGAGTTGATGTATGAAAATGATCCTGTTTAGAAATAATTTTGTAAGTTAATTAATCTTTGTTATTCAAAATCTTATGATGAATGACATTACTAGAAATTAGAACTTTTTCAACAAAAGATTTTAATTGTCTTAACTTACAAGTTAAAGCATCATTTTCAATTATCAATTTTTCATTATGCATTTTAGAAACTAAGAGCCCTTTTTCAATATCCTTGAATTTTTCTTTTAATAGATTGCAATCTAAACAAGGAGTAAGAATTTTAACTAAAGAGCATGAAAGAGATTTTAACACATCAATATTTGATTCTACTTTATCGTTTGCTTTTAAAGATTTATTTTCTAAACGTAATTTAGAAGTAGCAATTTTCAATTTTAAAATTTTACGTTTAGCAATTTTAAGCATACGAGATGTAGAAATAGAATTTGTTACAAAAAGAGAAGTTTTTGAATTTCTTACATTGCTATGGGATGAGGCAAGATTTGAACCAAGGGTTCCTTTGACATCTTCTTCGCATTCCTCTTCCATAGTTGAATTTCCGTCTTCTCTTTTGCTTGATGTGTTGCCATCATTTGAGTCCAATATTGTGATGTAGCATTCTTCTTTCTTAGATAGATCTTCCTCCAAGCATAAGTCCTCATTGGTTTCTTCTCTTGGATCCATAAGGAATTGCTCTTGTTCATCATATGTGGAAGGAAGACTATAAGAATTCTCAAGAAATTTCTAAACTTCATAAGAAGTAGGAAGTGTATAAATAAGTTTGAAAATATTTTGATCTAGTGCACAATATAGACTATTCATTGATTTGGCATTTAAAAACATTTTATTTTTATTTAAAATACTTGGGGGCATTTTAATTGTAATATTCCAAATTTCAATATCCAAAGATTTAAGAAATTTTTCCATAAGAGTTTTCCACCCATTATAATTTTTGCCTTCAAATAAAGGTGGTGCCAAAGATTTTTCATTAATAAGAAAGTTTCCCCACTAGTATAAGCGAGATCATGAGACGTCATTATTCCCGGTTTTTAAACCGATTTGGAATAACCTTGCTCTGATACCACTTGTTGGATCGATAGGCGCCCTTAGAGGGGGGGGGGGGTGAATAAGGGAATAAAATTCATTTTATAAGTTTAGGCAAATTTACTAAATTGTTTTATAATAGGAGAAGACAAAATAACAATTTAGTTAAAAAAAGAGAATATTGTAATTTGCAATTTAAGATTTTGAAACAAGTGCAAAAATGTTTTATGATGAAAGAGATTGAAATAAACAATTTAGATAAAGTGATACGAATTGAAAACTTTGTAACCAATATAGTAGAGATTATGCCAAAAGAGAGAAATCAAGTAAACACAAAAAATGACATGATTGTATTATATGAAAAAGTGTTTACATAAATTTGATTTCAATATCGCTAGAAATCGGAGGCGTACAAAAGTAAATATCTTTTCCTTTTCTATACCGACTTGTATCCCCACAAACCGGTTGGCTTTAGCCTATCCTTCCCCGGATATGGCCTCAAGCCGCTCTAGCCAATCCTTCCCAGGATATGGCCTCGAGCCCCCTAGATCTAATCTCCTAGACCTAGTCGCCAACACACGCGATGAATTCCCCCTAAGCCACGCAAGGACCTAGTCGCCAATACAAGGCAAATTCTCTAAACGGTTACAAAAATATATGGAATGAAAATAATGATAACAATAATAAAAACTCCCTATATGAGATCTTCTGAAGTTGGAGATGAAGGATCGCTGTAGTATGAGTGAGGTCGAAGCGATCATCCTTCGGATGTAGTGTGACGTAGTCCTCCTCCAGAATTCTCCTTACGCTTTTTGTGGGAGATCCATCTTCGGCAGCATAACAACAATAAAATTGTGGCACAAGCAATCTCTCTAGGATGGATATACAAAACGAGAAAGAAAGCTCCAATTTATAGAACTTCTCGCTATCGCCTGCGGTAGCTCCTAGCGACTGCGGTAGCAATCATGTAGAAGCGGTTACGAAACTATCGCGGCGTGGCGCTGTGCACGAACTTGAGCTAGCGCCAGGCGGTAGTGCTAGCGCTGGCGGTAGCGCTAGCGCCTGCGTTAACCCCTAACACTAGCGGTAGTGCTTCAGTTCAGTTTGTTGGTTCCAAGCTGCTTTCTTCCTGTGGAGTATTGCACATATAATTCTTGCACACTATAAACACACGACAAGGAAGATCAAATACAATTTGAGATTTGTTATTCTCAAACAAAGGGATGTGACACACATGTCCAACACCTTCCACCATTGTGGTGAGTGAGTCCCATATTTCTTTTGCTGATTGACATTCAACAACCTTTTGGAAAATGTCATCTGACATTGTTGATACCAGAATATTCATGGCCTTGGCATCACATGTATTGACCTTCTTCTCAACCTCTGTCCATTCATTTCTTGGGACAGCCTCAGTTGTTGAGGATTCTCCTGCCTTTTGTCTGACTGAAGCTGGAGGACCTGTGAGAAGAACTTTATAGATATCTTCATCAATGAAGTTCATATAAAGTCTTATTCCGGCCTTCCAGAGTGTGAACTTATTTAAGTTACACACTGGGGGTCTTGTGGAAGCATAATCCTTAGAACTCATTTTCTTTATAAAATATGTTTGTAATAAAGAAATAAAAGCAGGAGGTCTTTTTGATCAAGGTGTTCACCTTTTAATGATCAACCTCCCTCTGATACCAATTAAAAGTGCACAGTGTGTTTCTGAGAATCCTCTAGAGGGGGGGGGGGAGTGAATAGAGATTTAAATTTATTTCTAACTTAGCTGTGCAAGAATAATAAAAATCTAAGTGTTATGCTTCAACAAATACTTATCCAGAATAAAACAATGCTAAAATACAAAGCAGAAAAACAATAAAGTAATCTAAGCTATGAGGGACAACACAGAAAATAAACAATCCAGAAGACACGTAGATTTTTATAGAGGTTCCCCAAAATGTGGGTACTCCCCTCTTCTACCACCTGGTAGGGATGCACCAACTGTGCCTGAGTCTTTGGGTAAGGAGAATCTTAGAACCACTGATCTTTTGATAAGGAGATCATGAACCACCAGATCTTTTGATAAGGAGATCTTGAACCACCAGATCTTTTGATAAGGAGATCTTGAACCACTGAATCCTTTGGAAGAGGGATTCTCAAAACTCTTTTACAGGGAATGAGAAGGAGAAAGAAAGAAGGTGAGAAGAGTAAGAATTCTGTTTTCAGAATTCTTATGAAGGCTGAATGAAGAACAACTTCTTGAATCTTTCACTGGATCTGCTCTTGATTAACTCCTGCTTATGATAATGTTGTATTGCATGAGTTATGCATTTCAGATCCTTTCTGTTTCCACTGATTGAGATCTTTGCTGCTATATGATTGGGATGAAGAGCAGCTTTCAGATCCTCTGTTCTATGAGATGGAGAGCAGTAGTTGTTTCTTCTCTATGTGTACTCTATTAGGGTTCCTGAGGAAGAAGAAGAAGAGGAAACCCAATAGAACAGTATTGTCGATTGTGATGAGTGCTTTGCCCTTCTCTTGCCTTTTATTATCCACCTTCAAATTTGAATTTGTTTCCCTTTCTAGTAAGACCTGAAAAAGTATTCTGCTCTGGACAATCTCTTTATTTCCTTCTTTAATTTCCGACCCGTTCACCAACATTAAGCATGTTTCCAAGAAAGCTTTTTGTCCTCTTTTAGTTCTTCTTTCTATTTGAGGCAATTAATGAGCTGTTGGAGAACGGTCTTGAGTGAGGTGGGCCATGAGAGAGGGTCCAAAATGACAGCTGAAAAGATTTCACTTTTCAGACTGTATTCGACGTAGCGTCGAGTTCTCTTCCTCTCTTATCGACGCAACTTCGAGTTATTGTAGGAGCAGCTTCGAATACATCCTTGCTCTGATTGAGCTCTGCTAGTCGACGTTGCGTCGATACCTTATCGACGTAAACGTCGAGTTGATGACATGACTCTGAACTTCATTATCTGCGTCGAGATGAAGTCGACGTTGCGGCGACTTTAAATGGCTTCGACAGATACTTCCTTCTGCGCTGAGTTAAAGTAGAAGCTGCGTCGACTTCTCAATGTACTTCAACAGGTTTATGACCTCTACGTCTATATCTATTCGACGTAACGTCGACTTGAATTACTTCGATAGAAGGGTGAACCACTTGGACTTCTAGTCAGAGTAGCGTCGACAATAACTTGACGTTGCGTCGAATTCTATTCGACGCAAATGCTAATTTTGCTTCTCTTGATGTGATCGATCTTGCCACCCTAGGCTGAGTGTGACATCCTAAGACATTTAATGACCAGATTACTCTCACTATACAATGAGTAATTTATCCTAAAAGATAAAATCAATTTGTAGATAATTTGTTCAGTTAAATCAAATGAATTTTTTCTAACAAAGCGTGCTGAGCGAGATATCTTGTGTGAGAAAGAAGAGCTCAAAAGAAGAGAGAGCTTGATGATCGTGCTTTTAAAAATTTCTTTATGATGTAATAGTGAAGCTCTCTTAAAACTAATATTTAAAGTATATATATGTTAAAATTTGAACATATTAGAGTCAATTCTCAAAATCTCGCCACAATTAAAAGAAATATAGAAAAGGGGTCGAACCTCCCAACATTCCAAATATCTAAAGCCGACGATAAAGTGATCCGACCCAAACTGCGTCGTTTCCTCTCGGCACACGCTTTTTGGTTCTTTTTTCTTTTCTTTCCTAGGGTTTCTGTTCCCTTACCTCCTTTCTCACACTTCTCGTAGACATGAAGCTAACGGTGAAGACGCTGAGAGGAAGTCACTTCGAGATCCAGGTTCATCCTAATGATACGGTAATCTCTATTTTTCTATCCTTCTCTCTGTTATGGGGACTATTTCTGATCGCAATGTCACGCCTTTTTTATTTTATTTTCTCTGCTATTGTAAAGAAGAAGGCTTATGCCGTTGTTTATATTTTTGGAAAGTATTTCATCTTTCTCGACTGTTTTTTTGGCGTTATTGCAGTCGTTGTGCTCTTCATTTTATCATTTCCTGTTCTGTATTAGATCTCTTACACATTCCGTAGTCTTTACTTTAAACGATTGACTGTAACAGAGGTTTGTTAAAGGTCACATTGGGACTGTTCTACAGTAATGGAAGTCAGTAAATGAAAAATTTCGAGGTAGAAGAAACAAAAAATAAACAAAAACTAATTTTCGCATTACTTTTCATAATGATCAGCTATTCTCTCTTATTAATATCCTTTGACACTCTAGCTACGATAAACAGAATTAATATTCCACCTGCCTACATGGCAGTTTCTTAATGGAATTTTTATGAGACCTGCATTGCCTATGTGGCTTACTGTATTCATTGATCTTCTGAAGCATTGATGTGGTCGAACCATAGCAGTTACATGTGTATAAACTGCTAAATTCGATCGCCTCCAGTCAGGTGCATTTCATTGATATATGAACCTTTTTTACCAAAAAACAATGGCATCTCTAATTATGGCCCTTCTGGGATATAAATATCTCTCTTTTCATCTAACCCACAGTGTATGCGACAAATATATGCATTTTGATTATGGTCATTCTATAATTAATATTCTACTGATATCTCTTTTCCATTTTGTGAAAGTTTCATTTTACATTATAGATACTTTTGACCTCCCCCTTTATGCCCCACAATAATGATCCCTCTGGTATTACGAACTTTATCATAGTGATGCTGCCCATAGATCAAATTGTTTTGTTGATTGGATTTCACTTGACTGTCTATGAGACTATGACTCCATTTCACATGCTCGTGTAGAAGTTTTGTATCAATGTATTGTCATGTTGAATTGTAATGATCATAGATACTTTCTAGCAATACATTGATACAAAACTACAATGTAAAGTGAATTAAAGCAAAATTAATTGCTTGATCAGGGATTTCCATGCAAAATTAATTAAAGAAAAATTAATTGCTCGTGTAGAAGTTTTGTATCAATGTATTGCCATGTTAGTAATTATTTTGCTTTAATTCACTTTACATTATAGATACTTTCAAGCATCCCTGATCGAATATCACTACAATTCAACATGGCAATTCACTTTACATTATAGATACTTTCCAGCAATATCCCTTATCAAATATCACTACATTATAGATACTTTCAAGCATCCCCCTATATGAATTGTATCGTGTAGAACTTTACATTATAGATACTTTCTAGCATCCTTGATCTCTTATTCCTGTAAGTAAGAAATCAAAAAAATAATTATTAACCAAAACCCTACCCAATTTATTTCATATAAAAGAATTGTCCTCATTCACGAGACACTGGAACAAAACCGACAGAGGAACCTCTCCTCTGTTCGGTATTGTCCATCACAGTTTCCAGAACCATGCCTCCAGCCACCCGCCAACCAGTCTCCCCACGTCACCACCACCGTTGGAGCCTCCTCCAAGGCCGGGCGACGTCTCCTTTGTCATTTCCCAACAGATTCGGCAAGTCCTACATCGGTTCAGCCACCTCCAATCTTCGATACTACTACCCGGAGCCCTCCTCGTTCCTAGCAACTTTTCCTTCGCATTCTGTCAGTGGAATCGATGAACTCCCTGTCGGAGCCGAAATCTCCTGCCTCCGACCAATCACCCTAGATCTCCTCTTTCCTATTGAAGCCGAGCCTCCTCTAGGCTCTGCTGATCCCGCCAGCCTTCATTTCGAGTCATTTTCAGTCATTTTCCCTCTTCCTCACCTAGGTTTGGCATTCCAGTCAGCTCTGTTTGTCTCGAGGCCTTCCAATATTTTCCCCAGAATCTAGAACACCCTTTATTCTTCACTACATTTGTGAGGCTATGACATACCCCTCTCTTTACTTGCTCTAATCATGTTAAACTAATTTTATCTTAATTTTATTTGGTGTTTAAAATTTCAGAGCTTGCCATTAATTATTATAATACATGTTCACCGTTAATTTGAAATATTCTCGCAATTTCATTTCTTTAATCTCATGCATGTGGAGCGTTAAATCATATTCATCATATGTTTGCTTGTTAGCTCTTATGTGTGTCTGCGAACCCTAGATTAAATATCACATGCTATTATTTGTGAAATATTGTTTGCGCCGCATAATTTAAAAATGCTCTCAAATTTATTATTTAAATATCAGCATTAATTTTGGATTACATCAGTTTGGTATCAGAGCGGTTTGATTCACTCATATCATGAATGAGACGGTCCACTATTTGTTTTAAAAACAATATTAAGGCCTCTATAAAAAAAACTAATTTGCTTCTCGAGTTAAAAATACATCTATTTATGTTTTAAAATAAATTAATTATTCAATTATGATCCTTTATTAAATTTTTTATTATCACGTTTTTTCAAATTTAAAATAAAATTAATTTTTATATTTCTCTCGTTAAAAAACATATATAATATAAGTTTAAAACACATAGTTCTTTCAAATGTTTTAAATTTGAATATTTTGTCTTATTTAGATGTTGGACTATTTTCAGTAATTTTATTTAAAAAATTTAAATAAAAAACCGTGTTGGCTTAGTGAGTAGCGAGAGAGATTTAAATGTTCAAATACAAAATTTATCAAAAATTATAGTGCCTCTCACCACTATTATAAGACATGTCTTAAAAGGGTTATATGCCTCGGGTAGCGACGCCCAGTCTCCTATACAATCATGGTGAGCACTTGAACCACACATGAAGAGAACCTTAACCTCAAGCGCTCAGCGCACACCCGAGTGATTTTGATGGATGTCTAGAATCTGATGTTTCTTTAGATTGGTGTCATAGTATGAAATATTTCATGAGTTGGAGTCAGATACCCTATGAGTAGGCAAGTCGAGTATGTGACCCGTACACTTATGGGACCCGCATTAGAGTGGTGGCAACAGCTCGAACGAATGAGAGAAGTTATGATTGCCTCCCGTCACTACCTGGGCTGAGTTTAAAACGGAGTTTCCCAAACACTATATTTCCTCCAACTACCTCCAAACTATGTACCGTAGACTCCATAATCTTCAACCGAGGGGTTTATCAGTGGACGAGTACACTAACGAATTTCGAGTCCTTTCGTCTGGGCTAGATATTCAAGAGGGAGATGTGATGAATGTATCCCGTTACCTGCATGGGTTACACTATTCCATTAGAGACCAACTATAGTTTCACAATTATCGCAATTTTATATAAATTTTCTAGCATGGCTCATAAAGTGGAGTCCAGGTTTAGGTTTATTTACAGACCTCTCTCTAGTCTTGTCGTTTCCTTCACTTTTATGGTCATAGATTCCCTTAGTCCTACCACCCCCTTTAGCTCCTTGGCCCCAACTATCTCCAGCATAACACTCCCTTCAGTCGTGGAGCTTCTTCCCGAGCCTCAGCTTCACGAAGGAGAGCTTCTTCCTCTTAATCCTATCACCCCAACTGAAATTGTGACTCCACTTGCCCCCACTATATCAAAACCTTTAGCCGCCGAGTTTCTTCTCGTGCCTCTGCTCCAGGAAGAACTTGATAGTCACGTGTCATTCATCTTAGATGACATATTCGAGCTCCATATTTCATTGTTCTCCTAGGCTATTTCATCATTCTCCTAGGTTTGATGGTGACTTACCCTTGATATTAAAGACCTCACCTTATATTGATTTTGTATTTAGTGATCACATCTTCATCACGTCCCAATCTCCTTCAAGTATATGCGTGTCCGACAAATGTTATTGTCAATTAATCGATATGTTTAGGAGCATTCATGTTATAAGGATAGAGTGAACTATGGAGATTTTCACTCCCAACAAGGACACACGCTTTAGAGGATTTCTTTTGAAAATTTTAAACTGTAAATTTGGTATCAATTTTAAATTCTGTAGTGCTAGTCAGATTCTATTGGGTGACATCAATAAGATAGTTGATCTTGGTCTTGTAGACACTTGTAGGTGCCTAACAGGAGAGCGTTTGATGCGTTTTGATTTAATAATTCTATAGGCCGAGCCTACTTGCTTCTTACCTTATTTCATTGACCCCCCACTTTCCCTCACTTTGTGATACCTGCCTCTTTGATGCTTTGATTTTTACCGATCATTTAAATATTATGCATAAAATTATGACTAACAGTTTAGGAGCATATTTAGAAAACTATAATTTCATGGTTGATTTTATCATCGGGGATTATATTTTTTCGAAGAAGATTGGTTTCTTGCATTTTTCAGGAAATGAAGTTTGTCTACAGGTCATGAGCTGCAGCGAAGGATCTGTCCTTTGTCCATTACGTACCACAACCCAGAGTTCCCCACAGCTCGTTTCATTTTCAGATTTATCTTGGCAGAGTTTACTTAGGTCTTGGTTATTTAACAGCGTGCACTAGCGAAGCAGTTTCAGATCGACGTTCGGAATTCCAAGTTACCTGTGTCGCAACCTTATCATATTTTTTTCACGTATTTTCATCTGTGTAGCGCATGTCTTCACACATGTTTATTTACTTGTCGCACATGCACTATTTATTTTGTATCACACACATTGTTCATGCTCGTTGTGACGATTTATTGGTGTGACGACCAATAAGATCCTGAATGCAAAAGTCCGTCAAAATAGAAAATATGGTAATTTAGGCAAGTAATAAAATAAAAAATTAAAACAAATATTTTATACAAATTAAATAACCATAAAATTAAAGAAATAAATTACCATATCTTTAGTTTTTTGAAAATATTTGAAAAGAGATGATTTAAAATCCCTATATGAATATCTCATTTAATTCACTCCTATTCCTATAAGAAATCAGAAATAAAATACCATATCTTTGATTTATAGGAAGATTTAGAATCCCTATATGAATATATCATTAAATTCACTCCTATTCCTATAAGTAAGAAATTTAAAAATTGATTTCTAACCAAAACCCTACCCAAGTTATTTCCTATAAACAAATTGGCCCTCTACATTCATGGCAGATTGGAACAAAACCAACAGAGGAACCTCTCCTCGGTTCGGTATTGCCCAACATAGTTTCCAGAGCCACGCCTCCTGTCATCCGCTGACCAATTTCCTCACGTCGCTACCACTGTCGGAGCCTCCTCCAAGGTCGGGAGACCTCTCCTTTGTCATTCCCCAACAGATTCGGCGAGTCCTATGACAGTTTGGTCACCTCCAGTCCTCTATACTACTACCCAGAGTTCTCCTCATTCCCGGCCCCTCTGCCTTCTGTCAGTGGAATCGACGCACTTCCCGTCGAAGCCAGAATCTCCTGTCGCCGATCAGCACCCTAAACCTCCTCTTCCCTATTGAAGCCGAGCCTCCTCCAGGCTCTGCCGATCAAGTCAACCTTCATTCCGAGACATTTTCCCTCTTCCTCACCCAGTTATGACATTCAAGTAAGCTTTACTTGTCCCGAGGCCTTCCTATCTTTCCCCACAGAATCCATAAAACCCTACATTCTTTGCTGCATTTGCGAGGCTATGTTATACCCCTCTCTCTATTTGCTCTAATCATGTTAATCTAATATTATCTTAATTTTATTTGGTATTTAAAATTTTAGAGCTTGCCACTAATTATTATAATGCCTGTTTGCCTTCAATTTGAAATATTCTCTCAATTTCATTTCTTTAATCTCATGTCTGTGGACCGTTAAATCATATTCTTCATATGTTCACTTGTTAGCTCTTATGCCTGTCTGCGAACCTTAAGATCGAATCACTTGCTATTATTCGTGAAATCTTGTTTGCGTGGCACAATTTTAAAATGCTCTCAAATTTATTATTTAATATCAAAGCCCTGATTTTGGTTTAGATCACTAACCCTAAATCAATTCCTTTGAATTCAATTGATTATGCCCCACTAGATATGTCAAATTAAATTTCATTCCTTTCCTCGGGTTATGTGATTCATGAAATGAGGGCATGAAGACAGTACAAACGTGCATATCCCCATGATCCCGCTTTCTATTTCCTTCTTTAGGGTGTATAAAAAGGACTGACTTGCAATGCAAAAGGGAAAAACCTTAATTTTATAGGGAGTCGTCGGTTGTTTTGTACCCAAATGAACAATACGTTCTCTCCTCCCTATTTTACTCAGTTTATCTCCACTTCTAAGTTATCTTCTCCCCCTTTCGTCTCTCCATGGATTTCTACGCCATCCTATCTCCTATACCTCGTCATGACACCGCCCTCCTGGCGAGTCGCTGCTGCCATTTTTACACTATTTTTGTGAGTCTCCCGTCTTCAACCAGACCTTCCACCAACCATCCTACCTATTTTCTCATACCCGGTGAGATCTTTTTTAATGAGATTCCCGTCTTCAACCGAACCTTCCACCAACCATCCTACCTATCTTCTCATACCCGGTGAGGTCTTTCCCATGATTTGCCTCTGTCTAGTTAGAATATGTAACCTAGTTTCTGAGGGAAATTTAGTTGTATTTATTTTCTATAAAGGTGGCCTTGTCTCGAACAACTAGTTTATTATTTTGATTCATATTGATTGTTGCAGGATGCCTTTCATCGAATGTTTGCATTGAAATATACTTTGTTCACTTGATTGTAATATTAAGTTTCCCTTAATTTTCATTGTTTGATTATGATTAGGTTTCAATGTGTATCTGCATCATTACTTCACAATTTCCTGTTGTTGGTAGCCATGATTTCTCTGCCATTAATTCATCATCTAATGCGACGAGTACATTTATTTCTTTTTATGGTTAAAATGGAGAGAAATATCCACTTGAGGCTTATGTCTCTCTTATTCATCAGAGAAGTTGGGGGAGGAAACAAAAAATGGTAATGTAATTTCAGAAAGATTGAATATTTTGGGTCATATTCAAGAGTCAAGAGCAGTTGTTAAACTTAGCAAATAATTATGTACTTATGTTATGGTATACCAAAAATTCACAACAGAATATTAAATAGAGCTTGAAAAAGTGGTTTTGATGCCCAAGGAAGATGAATGACAACTTAGAGTCAATGCTTAATCCTGGCCTAGTGGCCTTAGTTCAAATCAAATTGCTCAAAATTTTAGCAGGGTAGGAAAAAAGAAGAGGCGGTCCTGTCCATATAACGATTTTTAGCTTTTTAAAATTAAGCTGGGGATGTGTTAAGAAATTATATTGCTAGAATCATTTTTCATGTGGTTTGCTACTTCATTGAGCTAGGAATACATATTATGCAAGTTCATATAAAATTGTAGTGCAGTATAACCTTAATGGGTTTGTGATGGGATCTCCGTTTGAGATCTCGTGCAAGTTAACCCAAATCCTGCGACCGCGTCCAACGCTCTTCGTACCAGTCACGGAGGTCCGGGCAGATACCCCAGTAGTGCCCGCGGACGCCCTCCCAGCGGATCCATGTTTCTCCTCAGCAAAGGTCCCAGGAGGATACCTCAGCAGTGCCTGCGGGCTCTTTCCAAGCGGGTACTTTCCTCAGCAAAGGCGTGCGTTCGGATCCTCCCCAAAGTGCCCGCACCTTCCAGCCAACAACATCAACTTCCCAGAGAGGTCGCGGCGGGTGCATTTTAGAGCCCGCTTGGGTCCCTCTCTCCCTCTGCCAGCAATAGTGCGCGCGGTTATGGTCTGTCATGCCCGCGCGCCCCCTTTTCTCTCTTCCGCGACCGACGTTTCGGTTCCCTTAGATTGCAGAGCATTTGATGTAACATTAAATGCTCCCAAGCAGCCTACCCTCAAGTATAAATAAGGGGCCAGGGGTGCTTGGAGACGACACGAAACTTGGACCAGAGTCTACCCTGTTGTAAGTGTGGTTACAAGTGTACGTCATTCAATGTTTTAAATATCGGATGTCAGCGACATATCAGATTGAGTTTTTAAATGTCGGATGTCGGAAGTCGGAGACATGTCAGAGATATTAAAATATTGGATTTTCATGTCTTATAAATAAATTTTTTATTTTTATGTATACTAACTATAATTATATCTTATAAAAATAGAAAAAGAATATAACAAATAGATAAAAAAAATGAGCTATTTATATTACGAAATAAAATCGAATAATATCTAAGATAAAATATTATTAACAAATATAAAAATGATACATTGTAAAATATATTTAATAGTATATAATAATTTTATTTTGATAACAATAAGTTTATTGCAAATAAAGACGAATTAAATATTTTCATATTTTTGTAATAAATGTATTAAATATTTTCATATTTTTTGTAATATAAAATTAAAAAATTGTGAAACAATTATATAAAATTGGTTGTAAAAATAAAACGTTAAAAAAATTGAAACAATAAGTCTAATCGATTTAAACATACATAATATACTATTCATATGTGATTTAAACATATGCTGCTAGTCTGCCAATATAACATAAAATAAAATTGCGGGCGATATATTTAAAAGTCGTGTCGGCCGATATATTATAAAAAATCGGACATGTCGGCCTATATTTTACAAAAGGACAATCTATTTTTTTTAGAAAAACATATCGTTTTGCTCTAAAAAATGACATGTCGGATGACATTTAAAACAATGACGTCATTCGGTTGCCTTTTATTTCCAGCACACTTCTGTAATAGCTTGTAAAGACCTTTGTGAAATATCATTAGCCCGCAGCAAGAGGCATTCGCCGCTGCGTGCCAGTCTGGTGTCCGCCGCTGCTAGTGGTGCCCTCTTCTTTGTGCTCTATTCGCCAAGCCCCCGCGGGTCAGTAACCGGTTCATTGAGGTTCTCGATCTCCTCGTCAGACTCCCCGTACTGGTCATTGAGCGTGGAAAGTGGGGTGATAAATTTTGCACCAACAGTTCGAGCACGCAGCCTTCATGTCAAGCAACCGGCGAAACCGCCCAGCGCGTAGGAAATGGCAGCAGAGTCCGCCCGAAGTCCAAAGAAATTGATGGATGACAGACACCCTGACCCATCTCAGTAGGCGGCCAACCCCCGCGAAGAAGCACTGGTCACCCGCGACGAATTCGGTCACTTGCTGAGCTGGTGACCCAGTTGGTCAATCAGGGTGAGCGCATCCAATCCGCCGAGCCACAACAAGAGACCGCGACCCCGAATGTGCTGCCACCGCCGCCGACGTACCTGCCTACGCAGCAGCCGCGCGACGAGGATGCGCGCGCTAGGGCTGATATCGAGTCGATTTCAACTCGGCTCGAAATTGAAATTTTCGACTCGAAGTCGACTCGAGCTCGCCGGTTTCGAGTCGAGCCGTCTTGACTCGAAATCGATTTGATTCCGAGCCAGCTCGAATCAATTTCGAGTCGGCTCGAAATTAATTATTTTCTTATAAAAATTAAATTATTACAAGCATAAACATTTATTAACGGGCCAGACACCACTAACCGAATAGATAGCTTTAGGGTAATAGGGTATAGCTGCTTTTACGCTTTAGCATCGACTTTTTAGGCTTTAGCTATTGCTTTTTGGTTTTAGCCTTTTACCGTTTTACGCCACCTATCGTCCTAACTCCTATCCTCTAATCGGAATTCCGAAATTTGAATTTTGAAATAAAAGTAATATAATAGCTAAATAAAAGTAAAACGGGCAGCCAAATAAAAGCAGAACAGGAAACGAAAAAAATCAAAACTGATTCTGAAGCATAATTTCGAGCCGGCTCGAATCATGAATCGAGCGATTCATGTCTGTCTCGAAATCGACTCGAAATTATTTTCGAGTCAATTTTGTTTCGATTCAGTTTGATTCGAACAATTTATTTCGACTTCGATCCGATTAAAAAATCTAGCGATTATCGAGCAATTAACGAGTTTTGATTATTATGCTCACCCTTAGCATGCGCACGCCAACAGTTCTTCACGGAAACCGCAGCCACATACCGTGGCCGAACTCTGGATTTCAATGAGCCGGACTGCGTAGACGGGATGGAGAGCTACTCGCCGTTCACTAAGTCATCTCCGTGGAGACCGCTCTTCATGGGTTCAGGGAGCCTCGACTTTCCCGCTTCTCAGGAAAGGAGGACCCCTCTTATCATCTGCAAGCTTTCAACGCAACAATATCTCTTCAGCCGATCTCGGAGGGACTCCGCTGCAAGCTCCTAGCCACCACATTTGATGGGAAGGCGAGAGAATGGTTCTACAGCCACTCGCCTGGTTCGATATGTTCATTCAAGGAACTAAGAAAAGAATTCCTACAAAGGTTCGCCACCTCAAGCGGAGGAAGGCTGATTTAGATGCTCTATTCGAGATGCGGCGGAGTCCTAAAGAAAGCCTAGGACAGTATTTAGATTGATTCCAGGGACTGATGATGGAGGTTCCCGACGTGGACCCCCAGGTTTACTAGGTTTCCTTCACCAACGGAGGCCCGAGCTCTTCAAGCTGGAAATCAGCGTAAGAAAGCCAAGGACTTACGACGAACTCATCGAGCGGGCCAACCACTTCATTGAGGGAGAGCTCAACAACGAGGAGTTCGTAGCAAATCTCTCTGACCTTGGATCCCATCGCCCCAACACTCTTCCGTCCGCCCCCAGATAGCAACCCAACAAATTGACAAGCATCGTCGGAACTACCGGTCCCCGATTTAGTAGGGGAAGAATTATCATCCGCGACCCCAACATCGCCCCCGACATTTCCAACAAATGAAGCCGACGCAGCCTCAGTATCCTCGGCAAAATAACAGCAACAACCCCCCTCTCCTCCTGACGGCCTCCCCCGGCCAGTGGGATAGCGCGCATGAGGAGTACACCGACATTGGCATCCCGATGGATGAGGTGGTGGAGATCCTCCAGAAGCAGCCAAACTTCAAGCCCCTGGCACCCCTAAGGGCAGGGTACGGAGGGAAGAACCAAAGCCTCTACTGCAAGTTTCATCGCGACGTCGGGCACGATACGGAGAACTGCCGAGTCCTCTGCGACTTGGTGGAAAAGCTGCTGAGGGAGGGGAAGTTGAAGTACCTTACACCCGAACGACGTCGAGGGAGCCACTGCGGCAAAGGGTAAAAGAAAGGAAAAAGATGAAGCCGACCCGAGCACTCAGAGGTGCGGTAATATAGAGCAGAGTGGTGATGTCGACTGGGATGTCAAAAAAGATGAATGTGTGGAGACCGAAGGCGTCGGCCGATTGGGGTATATCAATTATATCCACGACGACGCAGGGATGGAGTCGTCGCGGAAGGTGAACTTGAAGCGCTTCCAGGAAAGATAGGTCGCCGCCACTTCCCTCGCTCCCCCTCTTCGGGGAACAGTCACTTTCAAGAAGGAGGATCTCCCCCGGACCATCAACCCGTTCTATGACGCTGCGGTAATCAAAGCAATTATAAACGACTTCACTGTGGCCCGTATCCTTGTCAATACCGACAGTTCGGTCAATGTCCTCTTCAAACCGCTTTTGACGCCATGAAGTCTGATAAGGCTTTTAAAGCCTGCGAAGAGCCCCTGCTAGTTGACCTCACAGTGGTCCTATGCGAAGTGGCGCAGCCGGAGTCATTTCTGGTGATTGATGCGCTAAGTAGTTACAATGCAATCATCGGGAGGCCCCTCCTAGACCACTTCCAGGCCATCATATCATCAACTTATCACCAGGTCCACAAGTTATCGCTAGGCGGCAAGCAGTTCAGGGTCCGGAGCGACCCCAGGATGACACGAGAATGTTATATTCGATCGGTAAACCCGATCAATGAATATGTCCCACCCCGGGTTGGGAGCGTCATCAAGAAGGATTTGCCTCTCTAGCAGGAGGTGGTGAAGAGACCTCTGGGTGGCTCTTGGGTCGCAGGTTTTTGTTTGTTTTTTAGTTTTTCTCTCTATCTCCATGTTATAAGAATATCTTATTATAACCTTCAAATGAAGCGCCAATGCCCTCTTTTTTCTGTGATAGATATAATTCGCGAATCTTTTCGTAACGCAATGCAACAGTCTTGACAACTAACTGAGAACCGTCTGCTATAATTTGACAGGATGGTCAGGCAGAGGAGTTCAGAACTCACTCATTTAACGCCCCCTTGGGTAGTTACCGGACCCCGCTCGAACCCCCTCGCATGCATTTGAACTTCTCAAGCGGAGGTCATCGGGGGTACCGACTCTCTCCCCAGGCATGAGCTACTTACTCCTGGATATCACCCTAAGACCATCACAATTGGCCTCCTTTAAGGAACTTATGACTGGCATACTTGGTAGGTCGGGAACGTGATAGCCGACCTTGCGTCAACAAAGACATTGTTACCGTTAACGACACCTTTCTGAGGACACGCTCCGAACCACAGGTGCTTCATCCCCCAAGAGTGAATTCGGACGGTACTTGCGGAGGAGAACCCTGCGGATGCCATAAGCCAAATCGACTGCCGTAACCTTTGACAATGGATCCCTCAGCTCGAGTAGTGGATGCCATAACCCTCCCCCGGGGGGGGGGGGGGGGGGGGGGGGGGGCGTCCTTTCGGAGGAGCGCTCTGTCTTCAGACACCCATAACCCCATTGGATGGTCCCAGCGAAGGGAAGCACCACATGCGATATCCCGTCGCCCACAATAGCAGCAACTCTAAAGCCCAGATACTACAGAGAGCAATGCCCCAGACAGGTAAGTCCAAGGCTCACATAAATAGGCAGGCATCCGACAAATGATGTCGACTTGGTTTTCATCTTATTATAATGGGCGGCACTCAGGTAAGTGACCGCGCCCGGGTTAATCTAAATAGGCGGGCACCCGACAAATGATGTCGCCTTGGTTTTCATATTTCATCTTAATGGGCGGGCACTCAGGGAAGTGACCGCGCCCGGGTTAATCTAAGGCTCTGTTTGGCGCGGCTGCAGCGACTGGAGGAGCAGTGGTGGGAAGCAGTGGTGGAATAATCAGCTGTTTTGCAGAGCGGTGACAAAATTTGTTAAACTGTTTGGAAGAACAACATTTGCAGTGTTGTTTCAAACGCAGAATCTGTGAAACTATTTGGCAATACAGCTATGCGGTGTGAATTTCATTTATTTTAAATTAGATATAAATAATAATTAATTAAAACAAACAAATTAACTTAGTATACATATTAAACACTCTGATATTCTATTATAAAATGTACTAGGTAATAAAACACATGGCCACTCCTTGCGTATATCAAAAACTAAACACATTGGAGAAGAATCGTGGTAATAAAACACATATGGCCACATTCAAGTAATAATCATGAAACATGCAACAACACCTGCTAATCATGCTTGAAATAATGAACATAGCACAAAACAAAGCCTCAAAAAGAGACGATGAAAGGGCAGAAACAGATCCTTACCTTCAGCAGTCGGTGAATAAGGCAGAACAGAGTTGTTGCCGTCGATAGCCGCTCAAACAGAGCCGATGTTGCCGTCACTGGCAGAGACAAACGATGATGTTGCCGCAGAGACCCGCTGGAAGAAATGTCGCCTTCGATGGCCGCTGGATTAGGGGGTATCGCCGTCGAGAACGACTGGAATCGGGGGGTTTCGCGCAGTCGGGCGTTAGGGCAAGTTGAGAAGCGCGGCTCGAGCGTCTGGTCGTGAAATAAAATCACGGGCCCTGAATCGCTCTTTTTCCGCGATTTCCAGCAGTGGCGATTTCCACAGCGCTCGTTAAAAATCTTGTTTGGCGCGGTGATTTAAAAATTAGTGGTGTGCCGCTGTTAAAACGCCGCACCAAACAAAGCTTAAATAGGCGGGCACCCGACAAATGATGCCGCATTGGTTTTCATATTTCATCTTAATGGGCGGGCACTCAGGGAAGTGACCGCGCCCGGGTTAATCTAAATAGGTGGGCACCCGACAAATGATGCCGCCTTGGTTTTCATATTTCATCTTAAGTAAGCGGACACTCTTGAGAGTAGCCGCATTTGATCTGAGTCCTTACCAATCATGATAGACGAACACTCCATGACCATGTCGCTCGGTTTTCTTTCTGGTGATCGATACAAGTAGCTGATACTCGCAATAACCACATCCCAAGTGTCCGCACGAAAGGGAAGGCACACCATAAATTATTAAGCGTGTCTTGTCATTTATCTACATGGCAGACAGGAACATGCAAAAGAAAAGGGAAGAAGAAACACGACAATATTATTAATCCATTTGAAGGGCGAGTCCTGGGTGCCGCGGGCATACAACGAAAGGCGCGACTACCCCTTAAACACTATTTATTCAGCTCCGGACTCTCCATCCTCACTATCCTCCCGGCCTCCCGAATGTGCGGACACATCGCATTCGACAACATCCGCATCGTCGACAGGATCCACTCCCGAACCGAGAGCCGCAGCCGCTCTGCGGTCCGCATACAAAGTCTCATAATCATTGCCAGCGTACTCTGACGTCAGGGCACCTTTTTTCCTTTAGGAGGTTAATGGTCGTCTCTACAGAGAGCTTACCGATTCGGAGCGCCTCTTGCCTGAACCTCGGATTGGCCATGGTCGCGGTTGCCTGCACTAGAAGCAACCGTGAATCAGAAGGTCCCCATGCGGGTAAGAAAAATAGCAATGGTTTTGATTCTCTAATACCTTTAGCTCTCTCGCAGACGAGAGTTCGCCGCCAAGACATCTTTAAGGACACTCCAAACAACGCTGTTGTAAGTAAGCACCCTTAAATTCGCTGTCGCGGCCTTCGCAGGAAGATCGCGCGCGGGGATCCTCCTTATCCCCTCGCAGTCTTTGGAGCCACAAACCGTTGCGGACACGTCGAGGGCATAGGGAAGTGCCCGCTCCGACTCACTCCTGTCATGATGGGAGCTTGGTGCTGAGTGTGAGGACCCTAGTTCCGGGCTTCCCAATTGATGCGAGGATCGACTCAGTTTTCAATAAAAAGATCGCAGATCAGAAGCACACTCAGATTCAGAGTACAAGGATCATAAACACCAACATTTATTTATATATTTTATTTATACAAGGATTTACGAATAATACTGGATACAATAATCACAAGAACAATTGGTACACGCTGCTCGATGTCGCTCTTGAGCTTCTTCGATTCCGATAAAAATCTTTAGCCATACCTTAGCGAGATCTTCAACCCGTTTCTATTTTTCTTCTTCAGTGAGGGGAGGCCTTTGGGGTGTCTTGTGAGAAGTTCCTGTTTCCTAAAAAGATAGTCCACAGCGGATTAGTCATAAAAATATGACTAGGTGAGAAAAGTATTTCGTGAAACAGTTATACATGCAAGCAAATGGATAGTAACAATATGCATACACTGCAATAAATCATAATTTTCGTATTCATCCCTTGTCATGCAACCCTAAATCTATCCCTTAATTTTAGTTACGTAAAAAAGGAAATGCTTGGGTATGCAAACTTGAATTGGGCCCCACCCACTTAAGGGCATCCCACTTAAGTGCAAAAGTGTATGCTCACCCCTACTGGTAAATCCACTTAAGAATTTGAAATCCTCACATTTCCTTATGCAGAATTTTATTATTCTTGTCTTTGATGTAAATAAATAGGTTAATATAAAATTCCCCTCAGAAAGTTGAATCGCTTTTATAAATAGTTTCACTTATAGCGAGATATCATTGAGTTAAACTCATATGCACAGGCAGTGTCCTTTAAATAAATAAATAGAAATAGAAATTAATTTGAATAAACATAATTCAAGAAATAAAATACTCACAACAGCCTCTTTATCCTTCTCAGTTTCTTTGCCACGTTGCCCATGTGACGTCATCCTCTTTGGCCTAGGAAACCACTGAAATGACACATATTTTATTTGGGTTGCGTCACTAACTATACGTAGCGTTAATGTTAAAACAAAAGGATTAACTAAAAAGAAAACGATTAAAATCCATCAAAACCGGGAAATCGAAAAAATCGAATAAACTCCGAAAATTTCATGAAATCAATCGTAAATCAGCCCACATCTTTAAAATAACATAGCCGAGCTATAATATCCAAAATTAGCCTTTAAAAGGCACAAAAACTGTATTTCGGTTAACCAACAAATGGCTGTCAACCAAAATATCCAAGGCAAAATCCTTATCTAAACAGCCAGCCAGCATAAGTAAAATCAAAACTCAAGAGGGACAACATTACCATTCCAAGGCAACTTTTACTAACAGCCGGCTAAAAGAAAAACAGCCAACCAAATGAAACATAAACAGTCCATCATAACATAATGAAAATAATATAAAAACAGCGGACATAAATAACCCAAAACAGCGGTTGGGAGAGCAATTGCTTCTCCAACTAAACCAACCTTCAAAATGATGGTTCCATAACAGCCACAACAAAAGAGCCCTACTAACAGCACAAGGACAACATTCAAACCAGAAAATAGAGGAGGAATCTTACAATGGGGGAGAAGGGGGAAGGAGGTGCTGCACAACCGATCCTGTCTGGATGCGTAGAGGTTCAGCGAAATCCTTCCAAGAACTCCGAGGAAAATTCTAAAGTAGCAGAGGAGGAGCGCAGTAGCTGCGGTAAGAACTCAAGGCCAGCAGTCGGGCAACCCTAAAACATCGGCAGCAACCCTAAGCCAACGGCAAGCAGCAGAGAGTAGCGGCCCAGAGTAGCAGGGAATAAGAAATTAGAGGGGGAGGAGTAGTCGAGAGTAGCAGTTGGGAGTAGCGGCAGACGGAAGAAGAGCGCATGGGAACCTGCGCAGGAAGCAAAGTCGGGATGTGGAATTGGGGAGGGCTCGACGGGTTTTTAAACAACATAATAAGCGGTCAGCGGTAGCAAGGCCAACTTCACCGAATAATAGAAATCCAGGTGCCACTCAATGAAGCCTATTTTGCATAAGCAGCCAACGCATAGTTCCAACCAACCCCAAATTGGCTATGTGTCAATTCACAAACCAAACACACTCACCAACCAACTCTGGGAGTTCCAGCACACCAAAATAGCCCAATTTCCTAACAACAGCCCACTTAAATATTCCTGCAGCCCAAATTTATTAATAGCAGCCCATAATTATTCAGCCCACATTTTATAATTAATAAGTCCCAAAATGATATAACTAATGACACCAAAAATAATAAAGCGACCTCAACTGGTAAAAACGAAACGAAAATACAACGCGAAAAAGAGAAAACTCAAAATCGTACTGCCTTTTGATCATCATCGGGGAAAATACAAAACAAATTTTTTTTTGTACGGAATTGAGATCGTCACACTGAGCATGACCGACTCAGGCTCCTGGAGCATCAACATGTTCCCTTCTTCATCATGGGTGCGGAAAGAGGGGAGGCCTCATCAGCATTCTCGACGGACGGAGGGATGCGGGTCCTCCTGCGCGGATGCCCCGCCACGTGAGCGGATTCAGGGCCCTCCCTCCGGTTCCTGACACACGACTTCTCAGCCATGGTTAGGACCTTTCCTGGCGGTTTGAACGGCTTGGAAGCCGGCACCATCAAGACAATTGCAGACGTGAAAGGATCAACGTAGGTACGCACAAATGAGCGGATGTTTATCATTTACACTTACATTCTTGAACGCGCAGATTCCACACCTCCAACACACGACAGTCATAGTATGAAACATCCAGACACTTGCTGTCCAAGAAGCGCGCTATTTGCGAGCCGACCGCCGCCAGCTCCGGGGGCAGGAACGTCTCCTCTCCGCACAAGTCAGGGACCAAGTTGAGTCCGCCAAAATCCCCTTGGAAAATGGCAAATCGCGTCTACCAGTAAGATGCCGTCGCGTTTGTTAGGTTCAGTGGGTGCATCCTGTCAGGGTCAAAGCTTAACTGCCCGCGCTCGAGGTCCCGCGTCAAGAACAAACGACAGAACACCTCTAGAGTAACGACCATCCGCTGCGTCCTCATATAGATGATATATGATATTATTAACGCAACGGAGTTCGGCGGTAGCTGGGCGGGCACCACCCCGCAAAAGTTCTATATCTTCGCCATCTCAGGAAAGAGGGCAAGCGTCCAGCCCGTGTCAAATTGGTCAAAGGGCACCACCATTTCGTCAGCGAATACAGTGTTCGCCCTCTCATTCCCTCGCGGCAATCACACAAAATAACCGTCACTTAGCGGGTGTCTCGACAGGAAATCCGCAAGATCAGCATCGGTGAGCGCGGGGGATGGATGCTCTTCGCTCAGAAAGGCGATCGTACACTCCGGACGATGAGAAGGAGTTCGCGCCATTCTGCTCCCAACAGTCGCCTACATGCAGGGAGGGGATCGTCTCAATTTATAACTCCACCTCACGTTGCCTCGAAAACCGAAACCGAGGGAATGCGCTATTCTCGGTATGCAGTTGCTCGTAACCATCGCGGCCTTTCAACATGGACAACACGAGCACGCCCAGAGCGCATTCTCCATTACAGAAAATAACGAGAATCAAGTACACGACATAAGAAAGAATTTGGAAAAAGCTCATTGGAATACGACGTTGGTTTTCGTTACGATAAAAGTTACGTATAGAAAGCAAAAATACAAATAACACTCGCGCATATGGCCGCACGAGTTTCCTATCCTAATCAGGGAGTGCGCCCCTTCACCACCACAACCTCTGCTTCCAGCTCAGCAACCCGATTCCGCATGTTCGCAACGGCCTCCCGCAAGGCCTCCGACTCGGCTCTAAATTCGGAAATAGGCGATTTGGTTCCTGCAATGGTAATCGCATACGGTAAGGTTAAATTTTTGCATTATATTTTCGATAAGTCGATTGAATACAGGGAGAAAGGAATACCTTGTGCCTCAAAGGCCGACACTCTTTCAGCAACCAGTTCCTCCTCGTCGAACACTTTGGCCAAGATAACCGACAGTCCGGTCTCACTAACAACAGAAGTGTCGCCCTCGATGGAGCCGAACGCGCTGAAGTCAATCCGCGGCGGTTCAGACGAGCTCGCAAAACTGAATAGCGGGCGCTTGATAGCTCAGAATCCACCCTCTGAAGATAGGCCCTCTGCCAGGCCTCCCCCCGTTTGCGCATCTCCTGCATCTGCGCATGAGTCCGCGACTGTTCACCGGGCTTCACCCCCACGGGCGAAGGAATGACGATCAACTCGCGCAGAGGAGGTGCGCTAGACTGGGCCAGGGGGCGGCGCGGATGCTCAGTAGAGCCTTCATGCCCGCCTACCAAACCGGCAACGAAGTCGTCCATCTGATTCATCGCCTCCACGACACCCAAGGCCGGGATGAATCCCTCTTGGGGCCTCCATTGCGAACACTCAACGCTCACGCCCTGCGAAATCTCCTCCCGTCGAGCCCGCTTGGGCGGTGTTTTAGTACAGGTATGCATTCTGGACCTTCCGTAATTGCTTCCCCACGGGCGCCACTACATCAACACCCGAAGGCCCGACCGCCGCGGCGGACTCCTTCGCTTTCAGAAAAGCATGGATCGACTTATTAAGTCCGGTCATCTCGACGGGGGAGGTCGCAACTGGAAAAAGGAGGCGGAGTGGGGTAGCCCGTGGGCCCGGTATAAAGCTATTTATAGACCCCGGCGGCGTGAAAACTGAGTCACAGTCTTTGCGGTTACCTGTGTACTTTTTCGGAGCCCACGCGGACTCAAAAAAGTGCGGGGATTATGTTAACCCAAATCCCGCGGCCCTCGGCCAGCGCTCTTCGTACCAGTCACGGAGGTCCGGGCGGATACCCCAGCAGTGCCCGCTGACGTCCTTCCGGCTGATCCATGTTTCTCCTCAACAAAGTTCCCAGGCGGATACCTCAGCAGTGCCCATAGACTCTTTCTAAGCGGGTATTCTCCTCAGCAAAGGAGTGTGTTCAGCTCCTCCCCAAAGTGCCCGCATCTTCCAGCAAGCAGCATCAGCTTACTAGAGAGGTCGCGACGGGTGCCGTTAAGAGCACGCCTGGTTCCCTCTCTCCCTCTGCCAGCAATAGTGTGCGCGGTTATAGTCTGTCATGCCCGCGCGCACCCTTTTCTCTCTTCTGCGACCGGCGTTTCAGTTCTCTTTGATTGCAGAGCATTTAATATAGCATTAAATGCTCCCCATCAACCTACCCTCAAGTTTAAATAAGGGGCAAGTGGTGCTTGGAGAAGACACAGAACTTGGACCAGAGTCTATCCTGTTGTAGGTGCGGTTACAAGTGCCCGTCATTCGGTCGCCTTCTATTTCCAGCACACTCATGTAATAGCTTGTAATAGACCTTTGTGAAATATCATTAGCCCACAGGAAAAGGCATTCTCCGCTGCGGGTCAGTCTGGTGTCTGCCGCTGCTAGCGGCACCCTCGTCTTTGTGCTCTGTTCGCCAAGCCCCCGTGGGCCAGTAACTAGTTGATTGCGGTTCTCGATCTCGTCGCCGAACTCCTCGTACCGGTGGTTGAGCTTGGAAAGTGGGGTGACAAATTTTGCACCAACAGTTCGCAGTCGGGAGACAGAAATACTGGAGGAGGTTAGAGTTCCCCTTCTTGGACCCACGAGAATCTATCTCAACAATGAAGGGTGGCCGACGGAGAGGGAGGCGCGGACGTCTGGTGCTTGGAGGAGCTTGCGACGATTAGGGTAGTGTAAAAAGGAATTGGGAATAGATGGAAGAAAGAGAGAGAGAGAGAAGAGAGAGAGACTGCCTTAATTTTTGCTTAAAACAAAACGTCCCTCCACCCCCCACCATATAACCGGTGGAACAACAATAAAACTCCTTGTTTTCCCAAAATCCCCCCTCATTAGGCTTTAACAAATTGAGGTACAAAATTAACCCACTCCCGCCACAACAAGAAAAGATAAAATTGTGGAATTCTTTCCTTCCGAGTTCACGCGACATTGGTACGTGACTCCCCAACGTGGATCCACAACATTTCCGCTCTCGTCGACATCAAGCTTGTCTTGTAGTTGCAGTAGGAGTTGTACCAAAGGTTCTGGGAGTGGGGCTCCAATGAATGGCTTCATCTGCGAAACATGGAACACATTGTGAATCCGTACTTCCGACAGAAACCAGAGGCGGTATGCCATGTCGCCGATTCGTTGCAAAATTTCATACGACTCGTAAAATTTGGTCCCCAACTTGTGGTAGAAACTCCTGGAGACGGAGTTCTGGCGGCAAGGGCGGTGTTTTAGCTATACCCAATCCCCGAGTGCGAAGAAGAGCTCGCGGTGGGCCCGATTGTAGGCGGTCTCCATGAAGGCCTGTGCTTGGAGAAGATGCTCGCGGGCGAGGCTGAGAATCTGGACGCGGGCTGTAATTCCTTGTCCACGACTGTCCAACTCGCGGATCCAACATCGTATGTGAGTAAGCTAGGGGGTTCCGACCGCAGATGAGGCGGAAATGAGTGGTCTGGAGGCGGTGTGATATGATGTGTTGTAACAGTATTCCTCCCAAGAGAGCCAACGTGCCCAATCCTTAGGGAGACCCCCGATGATACAACAGAGGTACATCTCGACGGTTCGATTGACCACCTTGGTTTGCCCGTTCGACTGCAGGTGGTAGGTCTAGGAAAAGGGCGAGCTTGATGCCGCCATTGTTTTAAATGTCCTCCGACATGTCCGACATGTCCGACATGTCATTTTTTAAGGCAAAACAATACGTTTTTCTAAAAAAAATAGATTATGTCCTTATATAAAATATATTCCGACATGTCCGTTTTTTCCGATATATCGACCGACACGACATTTAAATATATCGCTCGCTATTTTATTTTATGATATATTAACAGACTAACAACATATGTTTAAATCACCTATGAATATTATTTTATGTATGTTTAAATCGATTAGACTTATTGCTTTGATTTTTTTTAACGTTTTATTCTTACAACCAATTTTGTATAATTGTTTCATAATTTTTTAATTTCATATTACAAAAAATATGAAAATATTTAATTCATTTATTAAAAAAATTATGAAAATATTTAAATCTTCTTTATTTGCAATAAACTTATTGTTATCAAAATAAAATTATTGTATGCTATTAAATATATTTTACAATGTATTATTTTGTATATATTAATAATATTTTATCTTAGATACTATTCGATTTTATTTTGTAATATAAATGGATCATTTTTAATCTATTTGTTATATTATTTTTCTACTTTTATAACATATAATTATAGTTAGTATACATAAAAATAAAATTTTTATTTATATGAAAATCCGATATTTTAAAATATCCCCGATATGTCTCCGACTTCCGATACCCGATATTTAAAAACTCAATCCGATATGTCGCCGACATCCGATATTTAAAACATTGGATGCCGCACATCGCGAACAACTTCCGACAGAATTGTGAGGTGAAGACCTTGTCCCGGTCGGACACAATACTCTCGGGAAGTCCGTGTAGGCGGAACACATGATCGTAGAAGATACGAGTGACCACGTCCGCGGTAATGGGGCAACTCATAGCGATGAAGTGGACCCCCTTGAAGAACTTAGCCGCCACCACAAAAAGGATAGGCTTCTCACGCGAGGTGGGTAAACCCTCTATGATGCCCATAGAGATATCAACCCATATCTTTGTTGACACTGGAAGAGGCTGAAGGAGACCCGCTGGGAGGGAGATGATTTGCCTTACTCTGCTGACATATTGAACATGCGGCAATGAAATTCTGCACGTTACGTTTGAGGCTGTGCCCAAAGAATTCTGCCCGAATGCGCTGAAGGGTCTTGTGGACCCCTTCATGAATCGTGTCATGAGTACCAACAAGAATGGCGGGAATCAGGGCGAAAGTAGCTGGTAGGTAGAACCTGTCCTTGTACACGATGAGGTCATCTTTGATAGCCCAACAAAAGGGAAGCCTCCCCTCCTGTATGCGGTGGAGGAGCTCTAAGAGAGCTGGGGAATTATGCACCTCCTGTTGAAATCTAGTGAGAATAGTCGACTTGGGCGAGGGTATAGTGAAGAGGCGCCCCTTGTGGGTTGCGGCGCGAGAGAGCATCAATGGCGCGGTTCAAGGTACCCGCCTTGTACTCGACCCAAACGTCATATCCAATAGCTTGCTGTCCCGTTGATGTTGTAGTGTCGTGCTGAGACACTGCTCAAGGAGGTACTTCAGTCTGAAGTGATCAGTACAAATCAAGAATGTCTGGCCCCATAACTACGGACGCCAGTGCTCCACGGCCTTAGCCATGCCAATCAACTCCTGCTCGTGAGGAATTTTTTGGTGATGAATGACTCTTCCGACTAAAATAGGCAATGGGGTGGCCCTCTGCTGAAGGACGACTCCACACCCTTGGCCTGAGGCGTCTCACTCCACCTGAAACACTTGAGTGAAATCTGGCAAATGAAGCACCGGTGCAGTCACCAATGCCCGGTGAAGGGCCCTGATGGAGATCGTAGCGATGTCTCCCCACGAGAATGCGTCACTTCAATAAGGACAACAAGGGTGCCACAATCACGCTGTACCCTTGAATGAAGCGCCAATAGTAGAAAAACACGGAACTCGTGGAGGAATTGAGGGAACCGGCCAGTCGGTTACCCCCGAGACTCCGATGCTGTCGTTGATATGCGTCAAGTAGGCGACCCTGTCAGTTGCAAAAGAACATTTGGCCCGCTTCAAGAACATCTTATGGCTTGAAATATCTCATTCACGAGGGCTTGAAAGGTGGACAATGCGTTGGTTATCCCAAAGGGCATCATCACAAGGAACCCAAAGTAGCCGTGGTGGGTGCAAAATGCGGTCTTTTTCATGTCGTCTGAGGCCATGCGAACCTGGTTGTACCTTGAGCATAAGTCGAGCTTGGAGAAATAGCGGGCACCGTGCAACTCGTCTAGGAATTCCTCCACAACTGGGATGGGGAATTTGTCCTTCACTATCTGTGCTTTCAAGGTGTGTTAGTCCACACAGAATCTCCACGTGCTGTCCTTCTTATGGACCAAAAGCAACATGGAAGAGAAGGGGGAGACTCTGTGACGGATGAAGCCTTGCTGTAGCTTGGCGGTGCACTGCCTTTCAGTCTCGTCATTTTGCAGGAACGAATAGCAGTAGGGTGGACCACCACTGGGCCGTGTTCTGCAAGAGGCAGATGCGGTGATGATGTCGTCGAGATGGAGGAAGGCCCATGGGCGCCGCCATGGTGTCGCTGAACTCCTCCAAAATAGTGTTGAGGTTGGTGTGTCCCACGTCGTCGTCCTGTACGATGAATGATCGACGCAAAGTGGCCGCGGAGCGGCCCTGCCATTCCGTCTGGTGGGAGCCACACCCCAAGTCGTCGTGAGGCGGTCAAAATCCCACAACAGTGGTCCCAAAGTGCGCAACCACCGAACGGCCAAGACGACCTCACAACTTTGAAGAGCGATCACCAAGAAATACACGTGCAAATGGTGCCCCTCCACAACAATTAGAACACCTCGGCAAACGCCCAAGCAAGCCATTGCACTGCCGTTGGCCATGACGACGCTGAGGCAGCTCAGGGGAGTCGCGGAGAGCTGAAGACGACTGACAGTGTGCTCATTGATGACGCTATGAGTGCTTCCTGAGTCCATAAGGGCGACCAACGTCTGCCCCACCACCACAATGCGCATCTGAATCATCTCCCCCGTGTGGGAATCCACAATAGCGTGTAGGGAGAGAGAGTGCTGGTTCCCCCATATCCTCCTCTCATTCGTAGGGGTCCTCAACCTCAAACCAGAAGAGGCTCTTGCACCAGTGGTCCCGACTGTAAGTGTCTTTGCAGTTATAACAGAGGCCCTTGGCTCGGCGGTCAGCCATCTCTTGGGTCAACAGGCGGAAGATTGCCCTCCTTACCCTTGCTGTGTGTAGTGCTGAACTTGGCTGGGGGCGCAGTTAAACCCCGGGAAGGACCGTCGCCGCTAAGACTTCCGAGGTGTGTCGGGTCCATCACTATATGCCTCTTGCAGACACGCGCGAGGCTCATGGCTTTAGTGAGGTCGGTAGGGTTCTGAAACTCCACATCAAAACAGAGATGCTCATGGAGGCCCGCCGTGAAGATGGGCACCTTATGTGTCGGAGGAATCGATGGTGTTTGTGCGAACAACACCTGGAACTGCTCCAAGTAATCGTCAATGGAGCCTCTCTGACGAAAGGATATAAGGTCGCCAATGGGGTTGCTGCGAAGAGGGGGCCCGAAGCACAGGTTGCAATGGACTTTGAAGTCCTCCTAAGACAAGTGAGGTTTCTTCCGCTGCAGTTGAGAAAAATATAACGGGGCCAAGCCCAAAGGTGAAAGGAGACAACATTGATCCACTCCTCCTAAGGGGTGCGCTGGTTGGCAAAAAATTGCTCTCATCGTGCGAGCTAAGTTAAGGGGTCCTCGCGTCAGTCAAAGAGGGGTAAGCCCATCTTCACATATCGGGGAACGACGCTGCTTTCGAAGTGAGGCGAAGTGAACTTCGGCCGGTGGGGGCGGGGCGGGGGGGGGGGGGGGGGATTCGTGGAAGGAGCTAGAAGAGGTTCACAGTGGTGGCGGGGCTGCGTTAAGGCAGTTGTTGATTGCTTCAAGGATGGCGTTATTGTGAGTCTTCATCATTTTCTAAAAGGAATCCAAGAACTGCGCCAAAGTCAGACTTCCCTCGTCCATTTGAGGTGCGGCTGGAAGGAGATGGGAGTGCTGGAGGGTTGGCAGAAACCCAATGTCGCTGTGGCCAAGCGGATCCACACGTGTTGGCACTCGGTTGGTAGCAGGTCGATCGATCGACTGAAGTGGAAGCTGGGAGCGATTGGTGGAAACTGAGGATTGAGCGGTTTGCGGAACCTTGGAGCAGTAGATGCAGAGGAAGCGGCTGGGCTAGCGCGGAATAGGGCCAATCTGTCTGGTCATCTGTGGTTGGGCACGAATTAAGGCCGACAGAGGGTCGGTACTCTGATACCAAGTTGTTAGGGATTTTCGTTTGAGATCTCGTGCACGGTCGAGAGACGTAGAAATCCTTGAGGAGGTTGGAGTTCCTCTTCTTGGACCCACAAGAACCTATCTCGACAATGGAGGGTGGTCGGCGGAGAGGGAGGAGTGGACGTTCGGTGCTGGGAGGAGCTTACGGCGATTTGGGTAGCGTGAGAAGGAATCGGGAATAGGAGGAAAGAGAGAGATGAGAGAGAGTGAAAAGATTGTATTATTTTTTGCAAATAAAAAAAATCTCTCCACCCCCACCATACGGTGGAACCCAAATAAAACTCTTTGTTTTCCCAAAATGCCCCTAACTAGGCTTTACCAAAATGAGGTACAAAATTAACCAACTCCCGCCACAACATGAAAAGATAAAAATTGCGGAATTCATTCCTTGCTGGATCATGCGCGACGTTGGTATGTGATGCCCCAACGTGGATCCGCAACAATTTGTTCCCCTAATTATAATGCTTTGCGGATCACTCTTTATACCCTACATTATAGACGAAGAGACAAATAGATTAGCTTATCTGTTACAAAGAGAAAAATCTATCTCTTGACAACATCTCCTTTAACCTCCATTATTACTTCAACGGTGCATGACCAAGTTCATGAGAGCTCCATAAAACTTTACAACGGGCCGTTCAGATTTCTTTTAGAAGGGGCTCAAGGGACATGCCCAAAATTAGATGGCCGATTGTGTAGTATTCCAGAAGCACTAGGGAGAGGATCTCCATTTAGTAGGGCTGCTCCATCCTCTCTCCATTTCAACTCAGGTGTGATCAGGTGTCTCCATGTATTTCTTTGTTGGCCCGCGCAAGTCCAAGGGTGAGTCTGTTCTTTGTCATGGTGAAGATTCTCTAAGACCACAGATTTCATTCCCATAACTCATCCTTATATGGCGATCACTGTGGCATATGTTTTTTTAGCACATCTTTTGTCTTCAAGATTCTCCAGAGACCATGACAAGGTTTTAATCGTTCTCTTTTGGCAGGATGTTTTCAAATTAAGTTGCACAAAACTCACCCTCTTTCGTCTCCTACCATTCTCAATTTGACGGCCAAATTGAGATTGTGAATAAAACTTTTGAACCGTATCTTCTTTGCTTTACAAGTGACATGCCCAGCGATTGGGTTTCATGGGTTCTTTTGGTGAAATACTGTTACAATATTTCATATCATTTGTCGTTACCTACGACGCCCTTTCGCATAATATCGGGTCGTAATCTTCCATGACTACTTTTCTACATATCGGGTTTCACTAAGGTAGAAGACGTGGATCAAGCCTTGCACAAGTGATATCAAATTTCATCCATAGCTCATGATCACTTCACGCACATGCTTGTATGAAGGAGCATTACGACGAGCATCGCCGTATGGTTAAGTTTTAACTTGGAGATTGGGTGTGGTTAAAGTTAATCTCGTCGCCAATTATCAGTGTCGTAAGCTCTACACATAAATTATCACGAAAATTCCATGGGCCTTTTTGAGTGGTTGAATGCATTGGGCACCACCTATTGTTTGGAAATTCCCTTCGATGAAATGATAAAACTGTTTCATATTTCTCTTCTCAAGCCTTTTATTGGCGAACTGCCACTGACCACTCTTACACTATTTCCAATGATGGAAGGAAGACTTGTTTACAAACCAACATGTAACCTTCATGCTCACTTAAATTGCAAAGTCAGGGAGGTTCTAGTCCAATAGGTACATCTGACTCGCTGACTGAAGCTGAAGCTACTTGGGATACATAAGAAGATTTCAGTTGACATACCCTCTTTTGAGCTTGAGGACAAAACTCAGTTTGGTGGAAGGGAAAGATGTTATAGACACATGTCGGGAGACCACCTTCCATAAGAAGAGGGGATCAAGGCAGAACATGACACCTGATAACATCTCTGTGGCCATTTTGGGGCATATAAATCTATTTGGTCCTTGATAGAGTTATTTCAATATTATATGGAGTTCTGCCTTTAAATTGAAATTCTGACAGAGTCCAATCAGGCTCTAATAAAATATTAGTAGTTGTAGTCAAATTCTTAGGATTCTACCATGAGCTCGAAACTTCCTATCAGGTCCCAGATAAATTCCAGCGTGAACTATTTAATCTTAGTAGTAGTCTTTTCGTGGCCCCTTTTTGCAATTTTGTTTTGATGTATTAAATTGAATGAGAATGAATAGAAGTCATGAAGATTTTATTCCCTACTCGTCTTTCTCATTTTCCTCTCTCATTTATCTTCTGCTCAGTAGCAACACCGATGCTTTCGGTGTTGCAGTAAGCTTCCTCTCTATCTTCGATAATAGGAAATCTTAGAGGATCTAGGGGAAGGACAGAAAGCCCCAGACAGTTTCCTTCGATTCAACTTTTCAACGATCGATAACCAGATTCTTTGCTAAGGCCCAAAACAGTTTCTATGGCTCAATATTATGATGTAGCTCGATATTAGGAATTATGATAAAAAAGGGCAGCCCGGTGCACAATGCATCCCCGCGCAATGAGGGCCGGGGATGGGCCCCACCACAAGGGTGAAATGTAGGCAAACCTTACACTGCATTTTTGCACGAGGCTGCTTTCAGGACTCGAACTCGTAACCTCAAGGTCACACGGCAACACCTTAACCGGTGCACCAAGGCTCCCCTTTTGAAATTAGGAATTATGATATTAAACTAAATTTTGCGATAAATTTAAATTAAGCGGCGTAAGTTAGACTCGACTAGTGATGAACCGACAAGTTCAACATAGTTAAAGCCAACTTTGAAATTTTAAAATCATTTAAAAATTATGTGTAAGTTATGTGACCAATATTCAAGTAACAAGATGAAGTAAGAGGTATACCTAAGGCTCAAATGCTGTATCAAATACGACTGGGAGGACGAGAGGCTACTGTCAAGGTTCATCAGATTAGAAGTAGGCTCAGTTAGGGGGTTGTGTCAGGAGCTGTGATTGGTTAGGGGGCAAAGGTTCGGGTAGCTCTCAAAGGGGTGGATCGACGGTGAACTTGGTAAGATGTTGATCCCTGGACGAGAATTAGGGGTGGTTAACAAAGGACCGTCAAAGGAGGTTCAAATGGGCTTTGGTTGTCGGAAGGGAGTTGAAGATGGCAAGTGGTGTCCGATTGGAGGAGGGAGACTGGACGAAGGTGGAGCAGGGGTCGGGAGAAAGGTTTCAGCTGCTGTAGGAGTTGGATCTATCAGGGGTCGCGTTAAATCCGTCTGGGGTTGGAGGGAAGGCTCGACGGCGTGCGGTGTCGACGGAGGAACGGTTGCCGAACCTTGACAGGCGTCTAGTGGTGGAGGCGAGGCAAGGCGAGCGACTAGGAGGTGAAAGTTTTTATTAAGTTTTCTCCACCACGCTTGGTGTGTGCCTCATCTCCACCACACATCCTCCTCTTAGGTTTCTCCATCACACATCCACGTCTAAGGTTTTCCTAACTAATCTTTACTTTTAATATTTATGATGATGCACATTTGAAATTTTTTATTTTCTTAAAATTCTGAAAACAGTAGAACGATTGTAAATTAATTAATAAGTTAGAATATCACTTTCACTTGTAAGCTATAACAGTAATAAAATAAAGAAACATTAATGTGAGAGTGGGTAAAATGAAACTCACAATAACCTAATCAAGCACAGGAATCAAGTTCAAAAGTGAGTTTCCTGCCAAGCATTAACTAAACAAATGTTATTGCAACTCATTTCATCGAGACTTGGTAACGTGAAATCCCAAAAGACTAACTGTAATAACACTACCTTTTTATTTAAGTTTGTAATGCACATCATGGTGTCGGATCATGCAATGCGTATTATTGTAATTTAATATGGTATAATAAGACTTCAATGATGCAGGTCGTATGTGGCTTGCATTGATGTGTAGCAAATTTCTAGTTGATAACATTGGTTGGACTTGCTTAATTGATGCAACTTGAGTTGCACCCGTGTCTTATTTTTTTCATGCATTTTTATTTTGTATTTTGTAGCCCATGTATTAGCGCATGTACATTTTACTTCGTGCACTTATTATGGCTTATTGGAGTGATCGCCCAGTAAGTTCCTGAATAAAAAGACCCGTCAAATTAGGTAACATGAAAAATTAGGGCAAGCACAAAAAAAGATATATTAAAATAGAGTATATTCAAAATTGGTTAGTATTGAAATGAAAAAACAAATTAAGCATATTCTTTTTACGGAATTAACTTATGGTAATAATTACTAAGTGGGGAAAATAATTTGGAAGAAAAATATCCTCTTTGGGGTCCTTTGAAATCTTCCACCTTTAATTTTATTTGTTTTGATCTGACAACTTTCATTTCCTTGTAAATCTCTCCCTTTAATTAATCATATTAGTTTACTTTTTTGGGCCATTGAAAGTTAAAACCTATTCCCATTAAAAGCCCCCTCTCTCTACAGTTATGGAGGTTGGAAATAAACAGGACAGAGAAGTCTTCTCTATTCCTGATAGTCCAGCCGACTGCCTCCCTGTGCTAAAAAACGACGACTCTGTTTCTTCTTCCAGTCGCCAACATCGGTGTTCCTCCTCCCGCCGCCACCGGAAGGCCCCACATACTCTGACGACCTTGCCTCCGCCAGTTGCCGACTTGTTCGAGGGTCTCTGGAGTCTTTTCCACGACGACCCCGCCTTGATCGGCCACCGTCCAGTCCGCTTGGGATCCATTTCCGTTCGTCTTTTTCACCTCCAGAGATCTGCCCTCTTCCTCCGATCAACCCTTTTTGCACCTTCCTCTCCATTACCGATCTCCCCAAAGAAATCCTGAGCCACAAGCAGAGGATCCCTGTTCTGAGTCCCCTTTTCCCATAACCTTTTACATGAGGATCCTGTGTCTGCTGATTCTTGTGCCGATGGTATACTCCTCCACTTTGGTTACTTATTGTTAGTTTAATTTTATGCTTTATTTTGATGAACAAAATTTCAGTGTGCTTGCTCCACTTTTTTCATTTTCATCTTTTTGCCGTTAATTTCATACCCGCGTCTTTCCCTTTTCTAAATTGCTTGACCGTGGAACGTTAAATCATTTTAATCATAATCTCTAGTGCTGGCTCTTTATGCGTGTGCGAGCCGGAGGTGGATTGTCGCTTATCGTTATTCGTGAAGGTCTTGCTTGCGCGCCATATTTAAAAAGGAAATCAAGTTTATTAGTTTTAAAATTGAATCGAGAATTCCGGTCTACATCATTAATGTACATAATTTTCTTTGATTCTTGTTGTGTTGATGATTTTAAGGATGCCTATGGGCTAAGTTCTCAAATCTCATTTGGTACACCTGAATATTTATTTGAGCTTTTTTCTTAGATTATGGCTGTAAAAAAGAATATTGAAGAAGTGCAAGGGAAAGATAGTTATCCGTGGGGACAACAGTTATTGATTCACAATGGAAAGGTATTGAAGGATGAAAGTACTTTGGAAGAGAATAAAGTTAGTGAAGATGGTTTTCTTGTCGTGATGCTAAGCAAGGTAATCTATCATACTTCTATATAATCCCTACGAGCTTTATATTTTGAGGTTCATATGTGGTTGTATTTATTATGAATATCTCTATGAATTATATAGAAACATAATGTGTCTATATCGTTTATTTTGTTCTTTAACCATTGATAATCACAACAGTGAAAGTTATCCTTGCGCTCATATATGCCATGTTAAGGTTCATGAGAATGGATCTCCATGTGATAATTTTTAATCTGCAAAGGAGAAGAGTTCCATTTCAAAGTTGGGCTTCTCCCATTTATTGATTTCGTTATTCTTTTATGATAGTCAGATAGTGATATATATTCTCATTTCAAAAGGGACAAGATACATTTAACTAACTTGTCTAAAGACCATGAGAGCTTCATTTAAAAAAGTGGCAAACCTCATATATCTAATCCTTCGGTTTTCGGTTCTAATCTACATCCATGTATATTTCTAATGATTGCTGTATTTATGTTATAAAAAGGCATAATAAAAAAGAAAAAGTCCCGTTTAAAATAGGCCTAAAAATAGATTGAGTTAGGTGGTTTGGGCATGCACAATGAATGTTTGAAGATTGTTAGAAAAGCTCATGTAATAAGCCCATTCTAGGGCCCATATTGTTTCTTATTTCCCTCTCTCTTTAGTCCCACATTGTGTATAAGGTTTTCCTCTCTCTTTCTCTCCCCTATATATTTGTATTCATACACTGTATTCAGAATATAGAAGAAATATACAGAGTCCTGTTTTTCTCTACATGTTATCAGAGCTAGGCCTCTTCCTTTTTTTTTAACCGCAGACCGGTCTTCCCTATCTTTCAGACCGCAGCCCCTGCGGTCTAACCACTCTCAGACCGCACCGCTCCCGCTCTCTCCCTCTGCGAGATCTCCTCTCCTTCGACTCCTAGCTCTTATAGCGCTTCCGTCTGACAAGTGGGACCCTCCCTGTCGGTCTCCGCGCTCTGCCGAACTCGCAGACCGCCCGCCTCTTCTCTCTGCTCTCAAATCGCAGCTCCTAGCGGCCTCTCTATTCGCAGCGGTCTCCCCTGCAGCTCGCCAGTGGACTCCTCTGTTCTCAACTCATCGCGACCTCCTCTCAAGTCGCAACGGCTTCTCTAAGTCATAGCGGTCTTCTATCTGCTTCCTCGACGCAGCTCGCCAGCGATCTCGTCTCTATTCGCAGCGGTCTCCCCTGCCTTGCACCATCTCGTCGTGGCCTCTCTATTCGCAGTTCGCCGTGGCCTCTCTCTTCGCAGCAATCTCGTCTCTATTCGCCAGCGGTCTCATTACTACTCGCAGCGGCCTCTCTAGCCGCAGTGATCTCCCCTGCCTCTCTAGTCGCAGCTCACTCTGCAGCTCCCCTGCATCTCGCTCGCGGCCTCTCTGCGCTCAAGCTATTCTAGTCGCAGTGCTCCAACGGTTCTAGTCGCAGTGCTCCACTGGAAAGATGAACTACAACGGTCTCCTACCAGCAGTTCTAGTCGCAGTGTCCTTTTATCCGCAGTCCTCCAGCAGCGGCTTCCAGCAGGTTTAGTCGCAGCCTCCTTTGGTCGCTGTCCTCTCAAACCGCAGCGGTCTCCTACCCTCTCCAACAGTCTTGCCTTTTTCTCTACAATGGGTTCCTCCACTGATCCCTCTGTGCATCCAGATGGCCAGACTGCTACCTCCCCTGCAGCCCGCCTGCTTCCAACTCCTGAACTACGCGACGAGTTGAGGATCACTACCATCTCTCTCACTGGAAAGAAGAACTTCATTGAATGGGTGCACTCCGTCCGTTGGGTGCTCCAGTCTAAAGGACTTCTGCACCATCTCACTAAGGATGCTCCTTCTACACCTCCGGATGACTGGTTGCGTGACGATGGACGAGTTCAGACTTGGCTTCTCAACTCCCTTGAGAGCGAACCGTACAGAATGGCCATGTATCACGAGACTGCCAAAGCAATATGGGATGAGCTTCATTCCTTATATTCCGGCAAGGACAGCCTCCAGCACCTCTATGACATTATCACGGATCTTCAGACTCTTGACACTGGTGGTGCAGCCGACTTGACCTCGTTTGTTGCTCAGGCTAAGACACTGACTGAGGCTTGGATCCGACATCAGCCCGTGACTACGGATCTCGCTGCCCAACGTGCACAGAAGGAAGCAGTGTGTATTGCCATGATGATGGCCCGAGTCCCGCCTCATCTTTAGAGCATTCGAGCTCAGATCCTCTCATCTGCTGCTACCCCCTCTCTCTCCGATGTATGCTCCATGCTCTTAAAGGTATCACCTCCTCCGGATACTACGGGACCTCCCTCACCAGCCCTCCTTCAGAAAGCTTCTGCACCGTTACTACCTCTCCCTCCTCCTGCTCGTGGGGGACGTTCAAGGTCTCAGGGAAGGGGTCGTGGTGGCCGCACACGTCCTAACTGCTCCTTCTGTGGTAGGGATGGACACTTTGAGGCGACCTGCTACCGCAAACATAGCCTTCCTCCTCGGCCTGCTGCGAATATTGCCGTCGACAGTCCTTCTGCCACTCGTGCCGACCTTGAAGATGTCCGCCTCCAGCTCCAGCAACTCCATGACATGCTCAGCCGCCCGCCCGCCTCCGTTGCCTCCGCCGCCTCCATCTCCAATGAAGGTATCGCTTGTCTCTCCACTAGTCCACGCTGGATAGTGAACTCCAGTGCTACTCATTACATCACCTCGCAGAAGCCACCTCAATACTTGAACTCTCCGCATCCTAAATATATCACCGTGGCCAATGGCGACACCGTTCCTGTCTCCGGCTCCGCTGATATCGCCCTCAATTCCTCTCTATCTCTCCGCTCGGCTCTTCATGTCCCGGGCTCCCCGTTCAATCTACTTTCTGTCAGTCGCCTCACTACGGATTTGGATTGCTCTGTGACATTCACCTCCTCTTCCTTTCTTATGCAGGATCGACAGACGCAGAGTATCATTGGTAAAGGACGACTGCAAAACGGGCTCTACCCTCTTGAAGCACCCCTACCATCCTCTCCTCCGTCTCCTCAGTTGATTGGCATCGACGACTCGGACATGCTCCTCTTCCAGTCCTCCGGCAGGCCGTTCCAGAGATTTATCTTCCTTCTTTTAGTTGTGATTCATGTATTCTGGGTAAACAACACCGCTCATCGTTTTCTCCTCATTGTACTCGGAGCTCTGCTCCTTTTGTTTTAGTGCATTCAGATATTTGGGGTCCGTATAAAATTACAAGTGTTTCTGGTTATCGTTACTTTCTCACGTTTATTGATGATTATTCTCGAACGACATGACTATACTTACTTCGTGATCGCTCCGAGCTTCCCCGTGTGTTCCGCGCGTTCGTCCTTGAGATTCACACCCAATTTTCTGAACCCATAAAAACTCTTCGCACGGATAATGCTCGCGAATATACTAGCCATGAATTTACAAACCTTTGCTCAGAGTTTGGGATTATTCATCAAACATCTTGTGCCTATACACCCCAACAAAACGGTGTTGCAGAACTAAAAAAAAAACATCTTCTTGATGTGGCTCGCTCCATCATGATTCAAATGCAGGTACCCAAGACTTATTGGAACTTTGCGCTGTCAACAACATGCTACCTCATCAACCGTCTACCTTCCTCCGTCCTTCATAATGCTACTCCGTTTAGTCTCCTTTTCCCCTCTACTCCACCATTCTCTCTCACCCCTCGAATCTTTGGATGTACCTGCTACGTTCACTCCCTTGGTTCGTCCACAGACAAGTTGGACCCACGAGCAGTCAAACACGTGTTCGTCGGTTACTCCTGTACCCAGAAAGGATATGTCTGCTACTCTCCTACTACTCGCAAGGTGACAGTATATGTTGATGTTACCTTCCGGGAAGATCAACCTTTCTTCTCTAACCAAAACTCCCCTCTTCCACCACAATCCATACCTCGACCTGTTATCCCAGTTACCTCTCCACCAAACCCCACTCCTCTCCCGGCTCCCGCTCCCGTCAAGCCTCCTCTTCTCCGTGTCTACACTCCTCGCCTTCTTCGCTCCACCACCTCAATGCAGTCGCCTTCGACCTCTGACACTCTGCAACCTGCTGATCGGGCACCATCCTCCACCGCTCATCCCATGACGAACTATGTCTCTCTACATCGTCTGTCCCCGCCGCTACACACCTTCGCTACTTCTCTATCCTCTATTTCTATTCCTAACTCTGTGCAGGAGGCTCTCCAACATCCGGGCTGGCGGGCAGCCATGGAAGACGAAATGACAGCTCTCTGGGCCAATCAGACGTGGGATCTAGTTCCTCTCCCTCCATGCCACACTACTGTTGGTTGCAAATGAGTCTTTGTAATCAAGCATGCTCCGGATGGGACAATTGATCGTCTTAAAACCCGTCTGGTGGCTCGTGGCTTCACTCAACAACAAGGTCTCGACTATGAGGAAACGTTCTCTCCGGTGGCCAAGCTCAACACAGTTCGTGTCCTTCTCTCCGTGGCTGTGCATAGTCAATGGCCACTCCATCAGTTGGATATCAAGAATGTTGGATCTTGTGGCGCACTTAGAGGGGGGGGGGGGGGGGGGTGAATAAGGGCAATTTAAACCTTTGATAATTTTTGTAAAGAACGAAACAATATATGAATATAGAGACAAATAATTGAATTTAAAAACAAGATTTTATTTCATCAAAGATAATGAGTAGAAATGATTCCAATAAAGCTTGGAATCAAAGGCTTACAATTAATAAAATCTCTTGTCTCTTTTCACCGGTCCTTCTCCTAAGGACCGGTTGGCTATAACCTATATCTCCCAGATATAGACACAAGCCTCCCCCTAAATCAAATCTTGATCTAGACGCAGCACACACGGCGGCGATTTTCTCCCAAGCCACACAAGGACTTGACACCGCACACAAGACGATGATTTACCCTAGACCACACAAGGATCTTACACCACACACAAGGTGATGATTTCCCCTAAGCCTCACACGGACTTAGACACCGCACACACGACGATGATTTTCCCAAACCAATTATAATTTATGAAATGGAAAAAATGTAAATACAATATATGAAACTAAAACTCCCTCAAGAAGAGCTCTGAAGATGATGGTTGACCAATGGGAAGATCTTCAATCTCGAAAGTACGGTCGATTCTCCTTCTCTCTTGAAAATGTACTGGACCAAGGAAGTTCGTCTGGAATCTGCTCTGGGAATCAAGGCTCCTTCCTCTCCACCAAATCTCTGAAATTCGTGGCCTTTTATATAACTTTTCACAACTGCCAGCTATCGCGCGGTGATATCGATATCGCCCCGCGATATCGCTGAAACGTGGCTGGACAACGTGGGCTGTTGCGCGGAACGTGGCTGATCGTGTGCTGTCGCGCGGCGATAGCGATATCGCCCCGCGATAGCGCTGTAACGTGGCTTCGAGCGCGACAACGTGTGGAACATGGTTGACGTCAGCAACAACCGTTGACGCTATCGCCTGACGATATAGTTAACGCCAGCGATACTGTGATTTTCGTTTTCTTCATTGATCTGCTCAGCCAATCCTTAGTACATAAAATATCCGTTATCTGCACACCATTAATCAAATATAGGATCAAATACATTCGGGATTTGTTATTCTCAAACCGGACGAGTGCGGAACGCATGCTCCAACAATCTCCCCCTTTTGATAATAACAAATCCTTAAAAAGAAATCAAATAAATCCTATAGAGATATTGAAAAGTATATTATGTGTCTACAAGTGTGAACATATGATCTCCATGATCTCCCTCTTAATATGATCTCCCCCTTAATATTAGCTCCTTCTAAAAATATTCTCTCATATAAACTCCCCCTACATGTATGCTCCCTGTATTAATTAAGTAATTTAAGTGATTTCTTATTATCTTCTCCCCCTTTGATATTATCAAAAGAGGGTGGGGTATGAAAGATAAAATAGATTAGGAATTGAGTTGCAAATGCAGAAGCGTAAAGAAGTGAGAGTTATAAATTAGTAAAAGAATTTTGAAAACAAGAGGAGTAGAATATCAACAATGATAAACATGGAGTAGTATTACAATGAAATTTGGAATATAATCATGTAAGAAGTTGTAACATGTGGAAAAAGCTAATGTATGAGTATAATTTGAACATTGAAAATAGTCAAGCTAAGACATCTAAAACAATAATACAGATGAAAGAAAAAGAGATAAACCATTTCCGGTCCAATTCTCATGAGAAGAAATTTTATAAAAGATAATGTTGTGTAGATGTGAAGAGCGATAAAGTAAACATATTCCTTAAGAAATACTTTTACATGAAGGTTTGTAAAATATAATACAAGAAACATTCATATCTAAAAGATTTTCATATTTGATTTCATGTCACAATGATTAAGAAATGGCCAAGATTGTTTGCACAAGACACTTTACAATTCTTGTCAAGGTGCTCAACCTCACAATGCTCATTAAGATTTATCAGGAGGGTGAGTAGAGCTTGATGGAGTAACCCAGTCATGTTTATTTGATTTTGCAACTTTAATTCATGCTTCGTCATATTTTTTTTAAATTATGACTTAGGACTCCGAATTCACTTGTATTGCAAACATGATAATAACACAATTTTGTTTTTTTTTTATAAAATGGCCAATAATGGGGGAAATCATTTGTGAATGAAACATAAATGAAAAAAATTTAGCTATGCATTTCAAGCTTTGAAAAAGTTTAACAAACCAATATCATGTAAAAAGAAACTTAAGTAAATGTCAATTATCAACTTGTGTTTGTGTTAGTACATTATCAAATATAAAATATTACTCATACTTAGAGGCATGCGGAAACAATTCTACTCAATTTCTAGTCATCAAAAAGTATAAGTAGATATCTAAAGCAAGAGAAATTAAGAACAATGTTCAAAGAATTCATAAATTAACAATCACATGTACTAGCTATTGTATCATGATAACCATCCAAAAATTTAGCCTTGATATTGCTGTTTCTGAAGAAAATCTAGATGAATGATAGTTTTCGTGCTGTGGATGTAATAATATTTATGCTTGAACAATTTTGAGCTATCGCCCGACGACATCACTGTCGCCCAGCGATATTGAAAACTCTATTTTTGATTTGTTTTTCTGTTCCAGTTTTATCATATGCAGTTTAAGAGAATTTTTATGACAATTTGACTTTGTTCTGTGATAGTTTGTTTAATTACATATTATAAGAGTAGATAAATTCTGGATGCTGAATGAAGGAAGCATGGTTATGTGCACATAAATCAAAATGGATTCTTGGGTCTGCCCTCTCTGATGTCTTTGGCTTTGATTTGAGGGCATGATTCCGCAGCAAACGCGATGGTATAGGGGGCCACTATTTCAGTGGTACTCTGTGAGCAGCCACTTTGTGCATTTATTGTCAAAGGTTAGGTCTTTCTCCTCTGAGAGAAGCCACTTTGTGCATAGTGCCAAAGGTTAGGTCTGTTTCCAATCTTCCCCCGCCCATACCCCCAATGATTGGGGACTATATGGGTTCTGTTGTCGTTGTTGTTGTTTTGATAATACAAAAAAAATTAAATACATGTAATTTCCAGAAATAATTACAAATAATAAAAAAAAATTTAAGATTTATATTTCTAAGATCCCAAGTTCTAATCTTAACATAGAAAAGCGTGAATCATTAAGTGGTTTTGTAAAAATATCCGCTAATTGTGAATCCGTTCCTATGAAGTTGATTTTTACATTACCCTTCTTAATATGATCCCTTATAAAATGATGTCGGACATCTATATGCTTAGATCTAGAGTGTAATACAGGATTATTAGTTAAGTCTATAACACTTTTATTATCACACTTTAATTCTACACTACTTTGTTGCATGCCAAAGTCTTCTAATGTTTGTGACATCCAAAGAGCTTGGGCACAACAACTACCTAGTGCAATATATTCGGCCTCGGTAGTAGAGAGGGCAACAAAATTCTGTTTCCTACTCGACCAAGAAATAAGTGAAGGGCCGATAAAATGACAAGTGCCACTAGTGCTTTTTCTATCTAAAGAACATCCCGCATAATCTGAATCCGAAAAACCATGTAAAATAAAGGAATCATTATGAGGATACCATAATCCTAATTTAGATGTTCCTATAAGATATCGAAAGATGCGTTTCACCGCTTTTAAATGTGACTCTTTAGGATTAGCCTGAAATCTAGCACATAAACAAACAGCAAACATAATGTCAGGTCTAGATGCGGTTAAATATAATAAAGATCCTATCATGCTTCGATAAAGGGTTTGGTCAATTGAAACTCCACTTTCATCTTTTCCTAATTTTAGTGAAGCACTCATAGGAGTGTTTGCATGCTTAAGATTTTCAAATCCAAATCTTTTTAACATATCATGAATATATTTGGATTGACATATAAAAATACCATCATGTTTTTGTGTAATTTGAAAACCTAGAAAATATGAAAGTTCTCCTACCATGCTCATTTCAAATTCATTTTTCATAATTTGAACTACTTCATTACACAACTCTTCATTAGTGGCTCCAAAAATAATATCATCAACATAAATTTGCAAAATAACTAAATCATGATCAATTTGCTTAATGAAGAGTGTAGAATCGACACTTCCTATTTTATAATCGTGCTTTAACAAATATTGAGTTAATCGATCATACCAAGCACGAGGCGCTTGTTTTAATCCATAAAACGCTTTATCTAATTTATAAACATAATTTGGATATTTCTCATTTATAAAGCCAGGGGGTTGTTCTACACAAACCTCTTCTTTTATATACCCGTTTAAAAATGCGGTTTTGACATCTATTTGATATAATTTAAATCTTTTAAAACAAGCAAATGCAAGAAATATCCTAACCGCTTCTAATCTTGCTACGAGTGCAAAAGTTTCATCAAAATCTACCCCTTCAATTTGTGCTTAACCTTTTGCAACTAATCTGGCTTTATTTCTAACAATTCTAGATTCATTATCCAATTTATTTTTAAAAATCCACTTAACTCCAACTACAGGACGATTTTTGGGTTGTTCTACAAGATTCCAAACCTTATTACGTTCAAATTGATTAACTTCTTCATTCATAGCTAAAAACCAAAATTCATCATTTAAAGTGGTAGAAACATCTTTTGGTTCTATTTCAGAGACAAAGCAAAGGTTTGAAAATAAAACATGTAACGATGAACGGGTACTAACCCCTTTTTGCGGATCTCCAATGATAAGCTCCTTTGGATGATCATTTGAAAATCTCAATTCACTTGGAGACACATATTCTTCTCTTTCTTCTCCTTCTCTATCTTCTTCTTTTTCTTCTTCATTTTCTCCAAGTTCTTCATCATCATTCTCCACCGAAGGAAGGGGTTCATCTTCTTTTCCTGTGATTTTCTTTTCTACACATGAAACAAACTCATCAAACCTAACATGAATAGATTCTTCAACTATTTTTGTTCTTTTATTAAAAATCCTATACGCTTTACTAGTTGAAGAATAGCCAATAAAAATACCTTCATCACATTTTTCATCAAATTTTCTTAAGGAATCTTTAGAATTCAAAATAAAACATTTACAACCAAAAACTTTGAAATAAGAAACATTTGGTTTTTTACTAAAAATTAATTCATAAGGAGTTAATTTTAAAATAGGGCGAAACATTACTCTATTAATTACATAACATGCCGTACTAACCGCTTCAGCCCAAAAAAATTTTGGTAATTTAAACTCAGATAGCATCGTACGGGCTAACTCTTGAAGAGTTCTATTTTTCCTCTCCACTACACCATTTTGCTGTAGTGTGCGTGGAGCGAAAAATTCGTGTTTAATTCCTAACTCCGTACAAAAAGAAATAAACTTTTCATTTTCAAATTCTCCTCCATGATCCGATCGTATGCGTTTAATTTTTAACTCAAATTCATTTTGAATACGCAAACATAATTTTGAAAATTCTGAAAATGCATCGGATTTGGAGGTTAGAAATAAAGTCCAACAAAAATGAGAATAATCATCAATCAATACAAATGTATATTTTCTACCTCCTAAGCTAGAAATTCCAATTGGCCCAAATAAATCCATATGTATTAATTGAAGTGGCCTAGTGGTAGAAATAATATTTTTACTTTTGAAAGATGATTTTGAAAATTTTCCTTTTTGGCAAGGCACACACAATGAAGAAGATAAATTTCCATTTAACAATGGTAAACCTTTAATTAATTTATCTTTTGAAAGTTTTGTAATTAATTTGGCACTAGTATGTCCAAGTCGCCTATGCCATAATTCTAATTCATCATTTTTTGATAAAAAATATTTTAAAGTAGAATTTGAAAAATCAAGAAATTTAATCATATATACATTATGACATCTAGGTGCGGTAAAAATAATTTCATTTGTTTTAGAATTAATAATTTTGCACAAATTTGTAGAAGATTCAAATAAAACATCTAAACACTTATCACATAATTGACTAATAGAAATCAAATTATGCTTTAATCCTTCTACAAATAAAACATTTGAAATTGAAAATTTTTTGTTACCTACAACTCCGATGCCGATGATTTTTCCTTTTCCATTATCTCCGAATGTAACAACTCCTCCTTTTTTCATCTCCAGGCTAAGGAACTTCTCTTTATTGCCCGTCATGTGCTTTGAACAACCCGAGTCCAAGTACCACACGTCTTCTTTATCCTTAGCCTGCCAACGCACCTAGAAAGAAGAGGTGAGTAAAGATCTGGATACCCAAGTGGTTCCACCCATAGTATAGGTAGAAGCCCTAGGCACCCAGATTTGTTTAATTTTACTTTTTTCTTTCCTCCAGCAAGAGTCCGTAGTGTGCCCAAATCTATTGCATTTGGCACATGTAATGTATTGAGAAGAGTATAACTTTTATGGACTTTTACTGGATGAGGATGCAGTATTAGACAATTTACTAACTTCAGAATTTTTAAAAACAGAATTTCTGGACTTTTCGCTATCGCCGGCGACAGTGGTTATCGCCGGGCGATAGCTTCCTGACGTGTATCCGAGTCCAAACCTTCCAGATCCATGACATTGGTATCCTAAGATCTTATCCAGTGATCTTCGGCCCATTCCAAATTTTTTCATGGCTAGCGTTAAGTCATGAATCTGGTTTCTCATTTCTGTATTCTCGGATACTAGATTTACACATCTACGTTCAAAGATTTCTTTCCCTCATGGACTTTGGAAATTGAAGATTTCAGATCTCTCTCTAAAATCTCATTCTTTTTGGTAAGAATTTTTATTGTAGAATGAGATTTGGAAAGAGATTCTTCAAGTTCTTTAATTCTTCCCAAAAAGTGATCACACTCATGGCAAGAAATTTCTCTTTTTCCAATAGTCTTAATTTCATTTAACAATTTTTTATTTTCTTTAAGCAAAATTTTATTTTCAGATTTAAGAAGATCATTATCTTTTAAACTCTTTTCAAAAAATTTGCAAGTCTTTAAAAATTCAGAAAATAATTCATCGTAGGTTGGAGGAGTTACCTCAGTGTCACTTTGGACACTGCATTCGTCATCAGATATGACGCTCTTTCCCATTAAGCACATGTTGGCCTCCTCTTCTTTACTTGAGCTTGAACTGCTTGCATCCTCAGAAGTAGTATCATCCCATGTTTCCGCCTTCAGCACATTCTTCTTCCTTTTGTGCTTCTTTTCTTTAAGTTCTTTTAAGTACTTTGGACACTTGCTTCGGATGTGTCCTAACTTCTTGCAGTGATAACACTCCTGTGGCGGTCTCTCTTCCTCCTCATCGTCTTCCTTTCCTTTTTTCTTCCTAAACGTCTCCTTCTTAAAAAACTTCTTTAATGAATTCCTCCTTTCTGGATTTCTCATAAATTTTCTAAAATTCCTAACAAGTAAACCTTCCTCATCTTCTTCTTCCTCCTCAGAATCACTACTTTCTTCCTTCTTAGATCTTAGAGCCAATCCCTTCTTCTTTGGTTCCATATACTCTTGTTGTTGAATTTTCAATTCAACTTCATGAGTTTTCAAGTTCCCAATCAGGCTTTCAATATTAAGAGCTTTAAGATCATGAGATTCAGAAATAGCCGTCACTTTGGGATTGAATTTAGGGGGGAGAGATCTAAGAAGTTTTCTCACCAAATCACCATTTGAAAAATTTTTTCCTAAAACTTTTGAGTCATTTACCATCTTAGTGAATCTTGTGTACATGGTATCCACATCCTCATCTACCTCTATCCTGAACTTTTCGAATTCTGACTCCAATTGGAAAAGCTTTGAATCCTTCACCTGCGAGGTACCTTCATGAGTAATTTTCAATAAATTCCAAATTTCATATGCAGTTTGACATGCGCAGGTTCTATTAAATTCAGTTTTATCAAGAGCACAAAATAATGCGTTCATTGCTTTTGCATTATTTTTGCATTTTAATTTGTCCTGGTCATCCCATTTATCTTTGGGTTTCTCCATGACAATATCACCAATTGTAAAAGTAGGATGAATACAATTTGTTTCTATCATATTCCATACTTCAATATCTAATGATATTAAAAAACACCTCATCCTAGTTTTCCAATAATTATAATCGGAATCCGTAAATAATGGTGGTCTAGTTATTCCCTGCCCCTCGGAAAATGCATGATCATGGTGCGCCATAATTCCAGGTGGTTAAACCTTATAAGGAATTAACATAGCTCTGATACCACTTGTTGGATCTTGTGGCGCACTTAGAGGTGGGGGAGGGGGGGGGGGGGTGAATAAGGGCAATTTAAACCTTTGATAATTTTTGTAAAGAACGAAACAATATATGAATATATAGACAAATAATTGAATTTAAAAACAAGATTTTATTTCATCAAAGATAATGAGTAGAAATGATTCCAATAAAGCTTGGAATCAAAGCCTTACAATTAATAAAATCTCTTGTCTCTTTTCACCGGTCCTTCTCCTAAGGACTCCTAAGGACCGGTTGGCTATAACCTATATCTCCCAGATATAGACACAAGCCTCCCCCCTAAATCAAATCTTGATCTAGACGCAACACACACGGCGACGTTTTTCTCCCAAGCCACACAAGGACTTGACACCGCACACAAAACGATGATTTACCCTAGACCACACAACGATCTAACACCACACACAAGGTGATGATTTCGCCTAAGCCTCACATGGACTTAGACACCGCACACACGACGATGATTTTCCCAAACCAATTACAATTTATGAAATGGAAAAAATGTAAATACAATATATGAAACTAAAACTCCCTCAAGAAGAGCTCTGAAGATGATGGTCGACCAATGGGAAGATCTTCAATTTCGAAAGTACGGTCGAATCTCCTTCGCTCTTGAAAATGTACTGGACCAAGGAAGTTCGTCTGGAATCTGCTCTGGGAATCAAGGCTCCTTCCTCTCCACCAAATCTCTGAAATTCGTGGCCTTTTATAGAACTTTTCACAACTGCCAGCTATCGCGCGGTGATATCGATATCGCCCCGCGATATCGCTGAAACGTGGCTGGACAACGTGGGCTGTTGCGCGGAGCGTGGCTGATCGTGTGCTGTCGCGCGGCGATAGCAATATCGCCCCGCGATAGCGCTGTAACGTGGCTTCGAGCGCGGCAACGTGTGGAACATGGCTGACGTCAGCAGCAACCGTTGATGCTATCGCCTGGCGATATAGTTAACGCCAGTGATACTGTGATTTTCGTTTTCTTCATTGATCTGCTCAGCCAATCCTTAGTACATAAAATATCTGTTATCTGCACACCATTAATCAAATTTAGGATCAAATACATTCGGGATTTGTTATTCTCAAACCGGACGAGTGCGGAATGCATGCTCCAACAAAGAATGCCTTTTTAAATGGCGACCTCCAAGAAGTAGTATACATGAAGCAACCTCCCGGGTTTGAGACCACGGGGGAGTCTCGAGTATGTCATCTTAAGAAATCCATTTGTGGTCTCAAACAATCCCCTCGGGCATGGTTTGATAAGCTCAGTAAGGCTGTTCGGGACGTCGGCTTTACTCGGAGCTCGGCAGACTTCTCTCTGTTCACTCGACATCGAACTACAGGCACGGTTCTTCTGTTGGTATAAGTCGATGACATCCTAATCACAGGCGATGATTCAAAGGGCATACAAGTGATCAAACAACATCTCAGTTCTGTCTTTCAAACCAAAGATCTGGGGAACCTCCGATACTTCCTTGGTCTTGAGATCGCGAGACGTCCTGATGGCCTTGTCCTCTCTCAACGGAAGTATTGTCTTGATCTTCTTCAGGATGCTGGCTACTCTGGATGCAAGCCAATTAACACTCCTATGGATGTCAATCACAAGCTGTGTGCACATGCCTCTGATGATGATCTTGTTCTTCCAAATCCAGAGTATTATCGACGACTTGTTGGGAAACTGATCTACCTTACTGTCACAAGACCAGATATATCCTTTGCTGTTGGGGTGGTCAGCCGATTTATGCACTCTCCTCGAATGTCCCATCTTCAAGCCGTTGAACGCATCCTACGATATCTGAAAACAGCTCCCGGTCAAGGGTTGGTTTACAAAACTTCGTCCTCTACCCCAACATTGGTTGCATATTCTGATGCAGATTATGCTGGTTCCCTGGATGATCGACAGTCTACTAGTGGTTTTTGTACCTACTTTGGAGGTCACCTGGTTACCTGGTGTAGTAAGAAACAAGCTGTGGTTGCTCGGTCTTCAGCTGAGGCGGAATACCGTTCGATGGCATCAGTGGTTTCTGAACTCACATTGCTTGAAAGTCTTCTTGCTGATCTAGGAGTAAAACTTTCCTCACCTGCTATCTTACTATGTGACAGTCAAGCTACTATACACATAGCTAAGAACCCGGTCTTCCACGAAAGAACGAAACACATTGAAGTAGACTGTCACTTCATCCGGGAGAAAGTTCAAATGAAGAAAATAGAGTTGAAGCATGTTCCAGGTACCGATCAAGTTGCTGATATTCTCACCAAGGCCCTATCAAGCACCCTATTTTATCAATTCCTGTCCAAGCTAGGTGCCTACGACTTGTACGCTCCAGCTTGCGGGGGAGTGTTAGAAAAGCCCATGTAATAAGCCCATTCTAGGGCCCATATTGTTTCTTATTTCCCTCTCTCTTTAGTCCCACATTGTGTATAAGGTTTTCCTCTCTCTTTCTCTCCCCTATATATTTGTATTCATACACTGTATTCAGAATATAGAAGAAATATACAGAGTCCTGTTTTTCTCTACAAAGATGCACCAATTAGATGAGTGGGTAGAGATTCTGTCAAATGGTTTGTAGGAGAAGAGGTAGACCCAAGGTAACATGGTCGAAAATTTTTCAAGTTGATTTCTATAGTTAGGTTTGACACTTTGGGAGGCATTTGATCAGAACACATGGTAATCAAAGATTCTTAATGACAATACCACATAGTTGAGATAATGCTATTGATGATGATGAGCGAGGAAAATGTTTGTAAAAGGGGGCAAATCACCAAATTTATCTGTGACAGCCCCATTTTCCGGCAGCTGCCACAATTAAACATGTACCTTTGTATGCGTTATCATATAGAAGCAGTTATTATATGTTAGAGTACTAAAAGAGAAATGAATTGTAAAATAAAAATTTTCATTTCATTTCTTTAAGTACAAAATGTTACATGGGCAAAATGCCCTAGATATATAAGCAGTTATTATATGATAAGAATTTTCTGCGTGAATCATATATAAGTAGATATTGTATGATAGACTACTAAAAGAGAAATGAAGTGTAAAATAAAAATTTCCATTTCATTTCTTCCAAGTAAAAAATGTTACATGTGCAAAATGTCTTAAATATAAGCACAAAATGAGGGCACAAAATAGATGTATCCTATGCTACCATAGAGGACTATCCATCATCTAACATATATATATACTATCTTAAAAAGATATATGGAGACTTAGTAATTAGGTGGAATAAAAAAACCATTAGAATGATCTTAACCGTCCGATCAATTAATACTTTTTTTCACGGATGTGAAATTCATTTTCATTTTGTAATCGCCTCCCGAAACCTTCGCGAGTCGCGACACCTCCCCGACCCCGCCCTCCTGTTCAAAATCCCACTCGCATCTCATCTTCCGCCGTAACTCCAGACTCCCCACACTGCTCCTCTTCCTCGCTCGCTCTACGATTAGTATCCACACTCGATGCTCTCCGCGCCTCCTAAAGATCATCTCATTCCTTGCCCGATCAAACCCATGTTAGCTGCTGGAGGTTCTGCGACATACGTTTGAAGGAAGCTGCGCTGAAAGCTATTCCTCCCATTTTTGTTTCCTCGACGCTCTCCACCGAAGCTTCCTCCCTCTTTATTGTTTTCCCTCATGCACATGATTTTATATTCTCCATTTCTGGTAGATATTCTAGAGTTGGATCAGCATGGAAAAGTAGCTTTCCGATCAACTTCAGGTAGAAGGATTGTCTTCACGTAGAAGGAAGAGAAGTAGAAAGATGAAAGAGAAATATAATGGTGCAATCTTATTCTTCCTCATTGGGGCAATATATAGGACTTACATAGACATATTAACTCACATACACGATGTTGGACTAAACCCACTCATACATAAATATACTAATACTTATAAGCTTAACTCTCCCCCTCAAGTTGAAGGGGGAACCTTCAGCTTGGACATCATAAAAGAAATGGTAAAAGTGGTAGAAAAACAGACAATACAGATAGAGAGGAAACCACACACGAATCTACGAGACCGCGGGGATAACACCACACACACGAATGTACGAGACCACAGGGATAACACCACACACACAAATCTACGAGACCGCGGGGATAACACCATACACACGAATCTATGAGACCACGGGGATAACACCACACACACGAGTCTATGAGACCGCGGGGATAACACCACACACACGAATCGAGACCGCGTGGATAAGGGAGAAAGGGAAAAAGACAACCACCAAAGACCATACCACCTACCAATCATCAAGGAAAAACTTGGGGAGACGCAAACAACACGCGACATAAGCCTAGAGCCCGTGTGGAACGAAGGCGAAAGGTCAGGAAAGATCATCCGAGTCGCCTATGTCCCAAACACTCCCCCTCACGTGAAAAACATGTGTATATAGGCATAGAAGACACGACAAAAAACAACATTAACTACTATGCAAATGATAAAAAAACATAAAAGAAAAACTAAAAAATTGCAGCTAGAGAGATCCATTGACAGCATCAGGAAACACTAGCAGCGGAACATCAACAGGAAACACTAGCAGGCTGGAGCAAAAGATCAACCGAGCAATATCAAACATGGACGTACATCAACGGGAAGCAGAGACGGGCTCGAGGAAGATTGCGCAGAGCGTCGACCGGCTCGACAGAAAGGAGCCCGACGGGATCGTCGGCGAGGAGCAGCGAAGCCATCTGCATGAGAAGAAGCTTGTTACCGAATAGATAATAGATCGGGAGAGAGAGAGGAAGAATCCGGCAAGGGGGAGGGCCGGCGGTGGAAGGCGAGACGAAAGGAGGAAGGATAAAGATGAAACTTAGAGAGCAACCCTAAAAACTTGCATACATTCAAGCATACCTTACAAACTCCTACCCCTCCCTCTTATATAGATGAGGGAGGGCACACAAAATAAGACAATACAATTAATAATAATTAAGTCTAATTAATATTAATTAAAAGATATTTAATTAATATTAATTAACACATTTAACTCAAAAGGAATAATCATGGCGGCTTCCATGCGCGTGCCCCAAATAAGTGCGGCGGCTTCCATATGCGTGCGCTGATGATCTCCATCCGGGGGGTCCACTTGCGTGAAAGTGTATGCGTAACACTATACCGCCCTTGAAAATCGACCTTGTCCTCAAGGTTGAGTGTTATGATTTTATCAGAATCTTTAAGACTGTTGACGAGAAAGGAGTTGTGTATTGCTAGTGGCGGTGGCGAGTGCCTTGAGGAGAAAGAACGAAGATGTGTCAAACAAAGAAAAATTTGGGCTGAATATTTATGTGGTAGAGGAGTGCGGTTAGAAGAAAGGGGGACAATCAGAGTGGGTGGGCTTGTGAGGGTGAAAGTGAGTGCTGGATGGGTGTGGAAATGGGGGTGGCAGCTAGGAGGGAAAAAGGTGGGTGTGCATTTGTTTGGAAGGGGAGAGAGAAGGAAAGGACAAACAATTTGATGTGACAAGTCAATGTAAAAAAAATAGAAAAAGTGAGGGTGTAGGGGAGAGAAATGTTAGGATTTTGGCGTGGGTTCATTTGTGGGGCCCGGGAACAGTGATGGTGTGGCAGGGGAGGCACAAGGATATGATGGAGGCTGCTGTCGTGTGGGGTTTGGTGGCATTGAAGATGGCAGGGGAGAGAGGATATGATGACCAACTGCCAACAAACAGGCGCGTGGCTCGATGGCTGGGGGGAAGGAGCCCAGGAAGTCGGCATTAATGCGGAGGGTGGGTTTGCACTGCTGGAGGGAGACGAGCGGCGAGGCTGTTCTTGGATCGGGGTCGCTGGCCTGCGAGTCGGGTGCGAGAGCAGCGGTGCGGCATCTGCCTGTCGGAGGTGTTGCTGGAGCTGCGGTTGGCGGGGGCGGTGTGGGTGGTGCGGCGGCTGCTGCTGCTCGACGCAGGAGGTGCGGCGGTGGCTGTTGCTCGACGCTGGAAGGGGACTGCGGGGCTGGCAGCTCGACGTAGAACGGAGACGATTGGGGGTGTTGCTCGGCGGTGGAAGGGGAGGATGGGGCAGTCTCTTCGACGTTGGCACGAAGGTTACGCAGAGCTAGGAGCTCGCTGCGGGTTGGAGAGGTTGCGCCTGTTGAGGGTGCGGGTGCTTGCGGGGTCGTGAGGGCGCCGAGGCGGCGGAGAATGAGCTCTTGACCGGCGAGGGCGACGTCGACGGAGGACTGTAAGCTGGCGAGCTGGACTTTGTGTCGGTCGAGCGTGGCGCGTATGTAGTCCGCTTTTTCGGGGTCGGCGGTGGCGTGGAGACGCATTATCGTAGCCATGGGAGGAGAGCCTTGAGCCGGCGGCGCTACAACGGGCGGAGCGGCAGGTCGGACCATTGTTACCGAATAGATAATAGATCCGGAGAGAGAGGAAGAATCCGGCAAGGGGGAGGGCCGGCGGTGGAAGGCGAGACGAAAGGAGGAAGGATAAAGATGAAACTTAGGGAGCAACCCTAAAAACTTGCATACATTTAAGCATACCTTACAAACTCCTACCCCTCCCTCTTATATAGATGAGGGAGGGCACACAAAATAAGACAATACAATTAATAATAATTAAGTCTAATTAATATTAATTAAAAGACATTTAATTAATATTAATTAACACATTTAACTCAAAAGGAATAATCATGGCGGCTTCCATGCGCGTGCCCCAAATAAGTGCGGCGGCTTCCATATGCGTGCGTCGATGATCTCCATCCGGGGGGTCCACTTGCGTGAAAGTGTATGCGCAACAAAGCTCCATTGGGATTTAGATGCAGCGACGGGACCTGACAGGATCGATATCGTCGCAAATGAGCGGGAAGCAAACCAAGGGATTGTCAAGCCACATTAGCAACAACGGTGCTCGGCGAGGATCTCTTCGACATGCGGAGACGAGATCGTGGTCGATGGGAGAAAGAGACTGGCTCGACGGGCTTCGATATCGTCGATGGACACATGATCCGCTCCCGTCTTCGGAATCAAACGATAATTCCGTCGACGGAAGCGGGGGAAGAGGCGCACGACGGGAGCGCTAACGGGCGCGGTCCACGAGATCGAAAGGGAGAGGCGAAAGCTTACGGAATCGAGAGGAAGGCTGAGAAGTTTAGGTCGCCAACAAATTAGGGTGACGAAATTTTTTCCAGAGTCGACTTCCCTCTGATACCAAGTAGAAAGATGAAAGAGAAATATAATGGTGCAATTTTATTCTTCCTCATTGGACTCACTGTGCACTTTCAATTGGTATCAAAGCGAGGTTGATCATAAAAAGGTTAACACCTTGATCAAAAGATCCCCTCATTCAAACTCTTATATTTTAAAACTACTTTAAGAAATTGAGTTCTAAAGACTATGCATTCTCCAGACCACCAGTGTGTAATCTGAATAAGTTTACACTATGGAAGGCCAGAATTAAACTTTATATGAATTCTATTGATGAAGACATATTTGATGTCATTGTATCAGGTCCTCCAGTACTATTCAGAAAAGATGCAAGTGAGACTGTCACACAAGAACGTGTCCTTAGAGCTGAATGGACTGATGCTTAGAAGAAGGTGAAGGCATGTGATGCCAAGACCATGAACATCCTAGTATCCACTATGTCAGATGACATATTTCTAAAGGTGGCTGACTGTAACTCAGCGAAAGAAATATGGGAATCTTTGTCCAGACTGGTTGATGACAACTCAGATGAAAAAAAGGACAGGAAATCCCTTCTCATATCACAATATGAGAACTTCCAAAAGAAAGCTGAAGAGAATGTGGCTGAAATGTATGAAAGATTCAACCTAATAATCAATGAGCTTAAGGGTCTAGACAAATGATCTCATTAACAGAGATCAATGACAAGGTTCTCATGTGCTTTCCAAGCACTTGAGATTCAAGGATCTGGGTCATAAGAGAATCCAGATGTCATAGAGAGATCTCCATTGATGCCTTACTAGGCAAGATCAAGTCCTATAAGCAATTACTGAAGAGTAGAGCTGAGACAGAAGCCAAGGAGAAAATCTCAACTCCCAAATAAAGGACTATAGCTTTTAAAGCAACTGAAGAAGAGCCTTCCACTTCTGAAGAAAAGATGTTCAATCTCTTGACCAGAAGATTCAAAAGATGGGTCAAGTCTGAAGACTCCAGAAGAAAGGAAAGGAGCTCAAACAAACTAAGGTTTGATAAGACTCCAAAGCAGGAAATAATTTGCTTTGCATGCAGAAAACCAGGGCACATTGCTTTTGAATGTCCTGAAGAGCAAAATGACAGAAGCAACAACAAGGAGCATAAGAAGAAGTCCTTCAGGAAGAAGGACAAGAAGAAGAGAAATGGTTTCATAGCTGAAACCTAGAGTGACTCAGAATCTGAGTCAAGCTCCTCTTCATCTGACAGTGATGAAGAATGTGCTGCTGAAGAAGCCTGTCGAATGACTTTAGAAGGTTCAACTGAAGAGGATCAGGTATCCTTATTTGATGAATTTGATTTATCCTCAGAAGGTTTTAAAAATTGTTTTAAAGATTTTTGTCAAGACTATCTTAACAGTCAAAAAGAACTTAAAACAATTAGAGAAAAGTAGAAGACCTTAAGAAAGATCATTTGTATTCTGTTAATTATGAATTAACAAATCAGATATATAGGAAAGAAATAAATAAATAAACTAACTAATGAAAACTCAAATTTAAAAGAAGAGCTTACAAAGACAAACACAAAATCTCTTTATGAGATTTAAGTACTTTGGTTTAGGAGCATATCCATCCACCAACACAGTAATCCCTAACAAACCTGCATGGGAAAATCCTATAGTGTCATTAGACCTATTGAAAATCAATCTAATAACAACTTAGAACCTTGTGAAGAATTGAATAACAACCATAATAAGATCACTGTATTCAATAAGGGTAAATATTGTTGATCAAAAAAGAATTCTAGGTAAGCACCCCTTAGAAAATTCAATCAATAATTATCAAATCATTAATAAAAGGAATTATGCGTCGAATAGAACTCGACGCAATTTTAAAGATGCGTCGAATGCAACTCAACGAAGTTCTGCATATGCTTCGACATCAACTCGAAGCAGGTATGAAGATGCGTCGAATTACACTCGACGCAACCAATATGCAGACACGTCGAATTACACTCGACGCAACTCTAGAGATGCGTCGATTTCTTCTCGACGCATGGTTCCAGTAAGTGATTTTAAAACATCTAGACTTCCCTCTTCTATTTCTCACTACAATTCTAGATGCTTTTACTGTTGTAAAATTGGGCACAATGCCAAACATTGCTGGCATAATAAACCATCACTTCTTCAACTTAAGGGCTATCCTAAAAGACCAACTTATTCTTTCGTAACTTCTTATGGTGATAGAAGAAAGGGACCCCAGCAAGTGAGGGTCTATACTAATGTTTAAATTCATATGCAGAAAGGAGACTGTTCGACCACAAACCAGCAGTGGTACTTGGACAGTGGATGCTCCATGCATATGACTGGAGCAAAAGAGGTGCTGGAAAACTACAAGGCCAAGGCCTTAATGTAATCTTTGGTAACTCCCACTCTGGTCAGACCAGAGGTGTGCCCAGAGTTGGAGAAATCTCCTTTTCCAAGGTAGCTTATGTTGAAGGTCTTCAACATATTCTAATCAATATTAACCAATTATGTGATGGTGAATACAAAATTGTATTCACTAAGTCCTTATGTCATATAGTTAACTCTGTAACTAATCAAATAGTATTGGCTGGACTTAGAACGGGTAAGGTATATGTAGTAGATTTTGATTATGCTAAGTCTGAAGTTTGTTTGTTTAACTCCAACCTAGAAAATAATGAATTATGACATATGATACTTAGTCACTTACATTTTAAAATAATAGCTAAGCTATCCAAGCATAACCTAGTAAGAGGCTTACCGATTGGTAAGTTTAAGAAAAACCATCCTTGTAGAGCCTGCCAACTAGGAAAACAAACCAAATCATCATTCAAACCAATTGGTAAGAATGATTCCCTTAGAACCCTCTATCTGTTTCACATGGATCTATTTGGTCCTATCTCCACTCAAAGCTTAGCAGACAAGTCTTGTACATTAATTATTGCAGATGACTTTTCTAGATTCAGCTGGACGTTCTTTCTAAAAGCTAAGTCAGAAACCTTCAAGATTCATTAGACAGATTCAATCTGAATTCAATACTCAGGTTGCTATGATCAGGAGTGATCATGGTACTGAGTTTTAAAACCGGTTAATCTGTAGATTCTGTGAGGATGAATGAATAAGACAACTTTTCAGCTCATAGAACCCCCCAACAAAATGAGGTGGCTGAAAAAAATAGAACCCTAATTGAATCAGGAAGGACATTATTGGCTGAATCCAATTTGTGAAAGTCCTTTTGGCTGAGGCAATGAATACAACCAACTATGTTCTGAATATGAGTCTCATCCACAAAACTAAGTTAAAGAGTCCTTATGAGCTATTGAAAGGAAAGACACATATAACCACATACTTTAGGATTTTTGGGTGTGCTTGGTTCATTCTGAACAATGGAAAGAGCCAACTTGCCAAATTTGAGAAGAATGCCGATGATGGGATATTCTTGGGATACTCCTCATCAAGTAAGACCTATATGTGTTATAATAAGAGCTCTCTCAAAATTGAGGAATCAATGCATGTGGTGTTTGATGAGACTAACATGTTATTCAAGGGGAAGGAAACTTCCACCAATGCTATATTGCAGGAAGAAGATCAACTTGCAGATCAAGTTGAAAGACTCAACATTATAAATCACTCATCATCCGGCCAGGACAAAGGAAAACATCAAACTCACAATGAATCAGATGAAGATTCTGTTGTAGATGATTATGTCATTGAAGCACCTGCTCTACCAGAAACAGAGATTACTCTACAGGAAGAAAATGATGCTCCCATATTCAATGAGGAAGAGGAAATCCATGAGGATGCGAATCCACTCAACAGTTCAGTAAGAACTAGGATAACCCCAAAGGATCACCGATCACCCTCCACCTCAAGTTATAGGAGATATGACAGTGGGAGTGAAGACAAGAAACTAGATCATCAATCAGACTATGCTGTAGTGCTTCCTCTCACAATATGAGCCAAAGAAGTTTGAAGATGTAGATAGTGATCCTTACTGGATAGCTGCCATGCAAGAGGAGCTTGCACAGTTTGAAAGAAACAAAGTCTGGACCCTAGTTGAAAGATCAAGAATTACCTAATCATTGGAACAAAATGGGAGTGAAGACAAGAAACCAGGTCACCAATCAGACTATCCTGTAGTGCTTCCTCTCACAATATGAGCCAAAAAAGTTTGAAGTAGATAGTGATCCCCACTGGATAACTGCCATGCAAGAGGAGCTTGCACAGTTTGAAAGAAACAAAGTCTAGACCCTAGTTGAAAGATCAAGAAATTGCCTAATCATAGGAACAAAATGGGTATATAAAAATAAGATGGACTCAAACGTAGTCATAGTCTAGAACAAAGCCAGAATTGTGCTCAAGGATACATGCAAGAGGAGGGAATTGACTACAATCAGTCATTTGCTACAGTGGCTAGAACGGAAGCAATCATAATGTTCTTTGCTTATGCTGCACATATGAAGATAAAGGTATATCAAATGGATGTGAAGAGTGCTTTCCTAAATGAAACTCTTCAGGAAGAAATATATGTGGAGCAACCCCCATGTTTTGTCAATCCATCTCATCTTTTCTTTGTTTATAGCTAAGATAAAGTACTGTATGGTCTCAAGCAAGCTCCAAGAGTTTGGTATGAGACCTTATCCATCTTTCTTCTAGAACACTCTTTTGTAAGAGGTAAGGTGGATAAAATACTTTTCAATAGAGCATATAAAGATCAGCTACTCCTAGTACAGATATATGCAAATGATATAATATTTGGCTCAACAGACCAAAGACTTTGCAAAAGGTTTGCTGACCTAATGCAGTCCAAGTTTGAGATGAGTAGCATGAGAAAATTATCCTACTTTCTTGGCCTCCATGTAAAGTAAAATGCAGATGTCATTTTCATATCCCAAGCGAAGTATATCAAAGAGCTTATCAAGAGCTTTGGGATGAAAAATGTCTGTCATGAAAACCACCATGACCACCAATACTGTAATTGATAGAGATGAAAAGGGCAAATCATTTAATCAGAAGACTTACAGAGCAGCCATTGACTCACTCCTCTATCTTACAGCTAACAGACCAGATATCATGTTTGCTACATGCAAATGTGCTATATTTTAGGTTGACCCCAAAGAATCCCACATGAGTTCTATAAAAAGAATACTCAGATATCTAAAGGGTACACCTAAACTTGGCTCATGGTATCCCACAGTGTCTGGATTTGATCTAGTAGGCTATTCAGATGCAGATTATGCTGGATGCAGGCTTGATAGAAAGAGCACCTCAGGAACTTATCAATTCCTGGGTGCTAGACTGATTTCCTGGTTTAACAAAAAACAAACCTCAGTCTCAACTTCTACAACTGAAGCTGAGTATATAGCTGCAGGCAAGGTTGTCAGGATCGAGATCCCAGGTAAGATCGTTTCGAGGTTGGATCGGATCGGATCGTAGAATCGGATCGAGGATCGCAAGATCCTACAACATTCATAGATTAATCTCAAAATATAAAATTAATTTTGTATCATCCAATTATATGCTCAATTAGCAAAAAATCAATAAATTGAGCAGTATGTAAATAATTATATTAATTTTTTTGAATAACTAAAATAAAAAAGATAATATCATACTAAGTTCACTTTCAGTTTCAGGTAGGACACCAAATATTTGCTAACAATAAAAACAAATTTGGACTGCTGGATTGGTGGAAGCCTAAAAGCAGGAAGACGAACCCAGACTGTTGGATTGCTCGTATGCTAGAAGCAGGAAGCTTGAATTGCTCGTATACTGGATTTCTAACCGTTAGATTGCTCGTACGCTAGAAAGGAAGACTAGACGTCGGCCTGAAAGTAGGAAACAGGAAGCCACTGGATTACCAGCCACTGGATTGCTCATACGCAGAAATATAAGATAAGACATTGATACCACTTGAAATGGAACCTGGTAAGGAAGGAAAAGGAAGACATTGTATGAACTGGAAGCGACCAAAGATGTCGGTTTTGGCCTCCGTTTGCAGCCAGCAATCGGCATTTGGGATATGGTAAAACAACATGATATGATTTTGTGATGGGGTATGTGGGTGAGATTGGGATAAGGTTAAGCAATGGGTTATGGGTGTTGAACCGGTTGAATGGGGTCGGGATAGAGTTGGACATGTTTCTAGTTCCATTTGGTCGAATCGGTAGAATCGGGCGGGATCGCGATCCTAGAGATCCTAAGATCCGGATCGCGATCCCAGTCGTAGATGTGCCGATTTAGATCCTAGGTAAGATCCGGATCGATTCACAAAATTTGGATCGTAGAATCGTAAGATCCTAAGATCCGGATCGCGATCCTGATAACCATGGCTGCAGGAAGCTGCTGTTGACAAATATTGTGGATGCAGAATCAGTTGTTAAACTACAACTTTACTCTTGAGAACTCCACAATATTCTGTGACAGTTCTAGTGCTATTTCTATAGCTTCCAATCCTATTCTCCACAGTAGAACTAAACACATAGAGATAAAACACCACTTTCTCAGGGATAATGTAGAGAAGGGTAAGATCAATCTTCAATTCATTTCCACTGATAATCAAAGGGCTGATATATTCACTAACCTACTTGATGAAAGCAAACACAATTTCTTCATCAACGCACTGAGAATGCTTATTTGAGCAATTTAGGTCACATTTATTATGTAATAAAACCTATTTTTCATAAAAAGGTATTGCCGGGAAAAACATTAAATTTTTTGAGAAAAATATAATTATTTATTCAGAGCTGCGTCGAATATAAATCGACACACCGTCTATTTCTACTCGACGCCAGCTTCGAGAGCTGACTGTGATAGTTATTTCGAATGACACTCGACGCAGCGTCGACTTCATATCGACGTATGCGTTGACACAATAGTTGCTGCTCCATTCGAAGACACGCCGATTTCTACTCGACGCCACGTCGACTTTTCAAAGCGCGCGCAGTTTTGGCTTCTAGAAGCTACTTCGACACATTTTGGCGCGCTGAATCCATTTCTTTTCGACGTTGCTTGAGTACAACCCCAAGTTGCGACGAATCGTCTTCTAAAAGCAACTCAGTCGTTAGAATTTATTGTGCTTTTGAATTTTCTCCCTCTCGCTCTCATCCTTTTCTGCCTCTCTACCTCTGTCTTCTTTCTTCCTTGCAGGCACACGACGACAATCAATGGCTTCTAACAGATGCATTTTAGACGCCATTGATCTGGCATTAGAGACTTTGTTATCTTAATTCACCTCTCTATACTTGGAATTCTATGAGGACTGCTATAGAAAGTTGTGTGCTCAGCATCACAGGTTAAAGAACATATTTGCACAAACAAAAGCCGTCGAAAAGAAGTTGAGATCGTCAGCGCTGCCTGCTGAAGTCTTTATATCCTTTTTCAATGATATAAAGCACGGGGCAAAGTGCGGCAGCAGGCCCCATCCTGATTCGGTGTACATTGCAATTGAGCATCAATATCAACAATCTCCCTATGTTTCTGAAGGAGAACCAACTTTCACCTCCCAATTCTCTCTGGCACCTGCACCATCCTCTCTTCCCAGAATTCTGCCTGCAATCCAGGGGAGTCTTCAAATCAGGGTGAGGCTGATCTATTCTCAAACGATGAGGATTATTGGGCTAGTTTGAAAGAATTCTCAGTATGGGCTGATTTACCCATCCCTGAGAACACACAACTCAAGCCTGCTTTTGAAGAATCAACCACAGTACCACCTGCTGTCTCTACTCAGGCTTCTGATCCTACTCCAGACCTGCTTCCTTATGTTCCTATTCTAACAGTTTCAGCATCAGCTCCCAGACAAAGGGACACATTCAGAGGAAGAAACATAGTCAGAGGAAGAAACACTTTCAGAGGAAGGGCATATGGGTGAAACAGACCTATCTGGGAGAGATACACAAAGGAACAGAGAAAACAGTACAAAAAGGATATGTCATACAACAAAACTTATGAGAAAGTTCAAATACCGAAAAATCAGATGAAATTGTATACTGACTCAATTCTTGAGAAAGTCTTTGATGAAAGTAGAGAAAGAGAATAATATGAATATGGAGCATCTCAAAGAGAAATTGAAGAGAAGAGAAAGAAATTCATTGAAAGACTGAAAAAGGGAAAAAATGTTGTGTAAGAAGAGTAAATAAAAGAGGCAATTCAAATTTCAAGTACTCTATTTGACCCTTCCAAATATGCTGTCAAGAACCCTCAAGCTAAAATCCTGAAAGACAAAAGACAACTTGACAAAAGGGGTCTTGGATGTAATCAAGACATAGAAGATCAGCCATACAAAAAGAAGAAAAAGATTGTTTTTAAGACAGCTCCAACTCCTGGTATCCCACAGTCAACATTCATAGTGCCAGATCCAGATTCAGAAGAGCTTGACCTGGTTGAAATAAATGAGCTGACTGCTAAAATCATCAGCCTTGGATTCAAGATCAATGATGTCTACCCTGATGCAGAAACTAACTTAGAAAAATTATTCAAAGGGCACGACAGAATCGAGAAGAATCCAAACCAGCCAACTTCAAATATGTTGAAACAAAGTTCAGAAAAGTCTACGAGGCTTTATCTACATTTCTCAAAAAGAAAAAGTAAAATACTTCTTTGAGTAACTAATTATAAACACTTATTTCTATTAATCGAATGTGTGAGTTTATGCTGTCATTCTGTTATAGTATACTTGTATATAATCTGCTTTATTTTACAGTATGATTGAAATTACATAAAGTTTTTGTAAAATTTGTTAAGATAAATAAATGGAGATTGTTGGGAAAAACATCCTCTGGATTTATCTTACAAATTATGTAAAAGTGATTTCATCATCTAGGATTCATTACCCATGTTGTATAGTGAGGGTAATATGATCATTAGATGTCCTAGGATGTCACACTCATATTAGAGTGTCAAAGATCAGCCCAAAAGAGTGCAAAAATACAGTTGAGTTAATTCTGCGTCGAATAGAAGTCGACGCAGTTTCGAATGGATGTCGAATTAACTTCGAATAGAAGTAAGGATAAGTCAGACTGATAGTTGATGTATTGGTTGAAGTCGACGCAACGTCGAAATGTATTCGACGCAGAAGGCAGAGTCAGTCAAAGCAACATTTGAAGTCGACGCAATTTCGAATTACAGTCGACGCAGAAGTTAGAGCTCAAAGTCTAGGCATTCATCTCGACGGATACGTCGATAAGGACTCGACGCAACATCGATATCAGAGTTCATTTCAAAGCTGAGGAAGATGTCGAAGCAACTTCTATTAGAACTCAGAGGTGCGTCGATAAAAAGGCAAATGTATTTGACGCAACGTCGAATACAGACACTGAATTAGAATGCTTCCTGGATTCGATTCTGAAGCCTATTCAGAAGTTATAAATGGAAGTTATTTGAATTCTAACGGGTCGTCCATAATCAAGGAGGGAGAAGAATTTCAGAGATACAATAAAGATATAATTGGAAGTTATTCAAAAAGATTTGGACGTGCTGTCAACAGAAATGGAAAGAGAACAATAATAGTTCTTGAACATTCCTATTAGGGAAATAACAGAAGATGAAAGTAATTCATCAGTATTCGACAGAAGAATAAGTATACTGAAGAAGATAGACAACAAGGCTTCCTCTTATTCTTCCTCCTCAGCTTTTTGGTTTTACAGAAAATATAGAACAGAACTCTATACTGGGCAACAAAACAAGGCTTCCTCTTCTTCTTCTTCTCTCAGCAAGAAGCATACAGATATACAGAGATCATCTTCAGGATCTTGAATTTTACAATCCTTGCATCTCTCTCTCTCTCTCAAGCAAGGAGTCATCTACCGAACAGAGATCCATACAAACACTAAGTGTCTGAATCCTCAGTGACTGCTGCAGGAGGATTCAATGAGAAGAATCATCTTCTCTTCTTCTTCTTTATACTTTCTTTCACTTTTGTAAACTGAGTAAAGAGTTCTTAGAATCCGTCTTCTAAGGATTCAGTGGTCAAGATCTCATTATCAAAAGATCTAGCTTGATTCAAAAAGTCTCTTTAACAAAAGACTCAGACCTTGGGTCAAGATCTCCTTATCAAAAGATCTAATTTGGTTCTAAGAGTCTCCTTAACAAAAAACTCAGATCCTGGTTCTAAGAGTCTTCTTATCAAAAGACTCAGACACTGGATAGTGTATTCCTACCAAAGTGGTAGAAGTGTGGAGTACCCATATTTTGGGGAACCACTATAGATCTTGTCTCAATCCGTGCTGTTAATTTTCTGTGCTGTCCATTCTTTATTTCTGCAATTCTGTGTTTGTTTTATTCTCGATTGGATGTCTAAATGCATAGTTGTTAGAAGTATTTTATTGTTCTGTGCATAATTTGTAGAAAAGTTTTAAAAATCTATTCCCCCCTTCAAAGAATACTCAGAGGACTCACTGTGCACTTTCAGAAAATGAAGTCGATCCCGACATTAGAACCATCCAAGAAGGCCAAATCATTTATAAAAAGGAGGAAGGCCATCCCCTCAGTTATAGGAAGATCCGGACTCCAGAACGAAGGGAATTAACTCCCCAATCCACATGTACCCGTCGTACCTGTCGTCGATCGGTACAAACCGCAGAGACGGGGAAGGCGGGTCAGTAACTGGTAAGCGAGCGAAGGCGGGGCAGGAACTGGTACGCGAGCGGCGCTTGGGAGTGGAAAATACGCGAGCGGCGGGAGTGGTTGAGTTGGGCAAGTTCGTGAGCGGCGCTAGAGAGCGGAACCAGCGTCGAGAGGATTAGGTTGGTGTTGGCTCTGATATCATGTTACAAATTAAAATCCGATGCACATTCCATGCAATTACTCCTTAATATATAGGAGTAAGAAATACAGGAAAGGGAAATACGGAAAATAATACACATTTAATTTAATATATCTGCAACAGAAAACAAGGACACAACAACGCAGGAGGTCATGGAATATCTCATTAATGTGAGCTTGGAAGGTGGACGACATGTTGGTGAGCCCGAAGGACATCACATGGAACTCAAAGTGGCTGTGGTTGGTGCGGAAAATGGGCTTTTCCATGTAGTTCGGGGCCATGCACACGCAATGGTATCCCGCGCATAAGTTGAGCTTCGAGAAGTAGCGGGCGCCATGCAACTCGTCGAGTAATTCTTCCACAGCTAGGATATGAAATTTGTCCTTCACTGGCTGCGCGTTCAGCACACATAACCTCCACGTGATGTCCTTCTTATGGACCAAAAGAATCGGGGATGAGAAAGGGGAGACACTGTGATGGATGAGGCCCTGTTGTAGCATGGTGGTACACTGCCTTTCAATCTCATCTTTTTGCAGGAATGGATAGTAGTAGGGGCAGAAGACCATATGGGCTGTGTTCAGCAGGAGGCAGATGCGGTGATCATGTCGTCGAGGTGGAGGAAGGCCTATGGGAGCAGTCATGGTGTCGCTTAACTCCTGCAAAAGAGCGTCGAGGTCAGCGTGCCTCGTGTCGTCTACCTGTACTAAGAATCATCGTCGCGAAGTCGACACAGAGTAACCCTGACATATCGTCTGGTGGGAGCCATGACTCCAAATCATTGTGAGGCATTCATAAACCCAAAGCAGCGGTCCCAAAGCGCGTAGACACCCAACCCCCAAGACAGACTTAAAGCCCCAAAGAGCGATCACTAAGAAATCCACATGCGAATGGTGCTCCTCCACAACAATTGGAACATCTCGACAAACGCCCGAGCAAGCCATCACACTTTTGTTGGCCATGATCACACTTAGGCGGCTCCGGGGTGTCACGAAGAGCTGAAGATGGTTGGCTGTGTGCTCACTGATGAAGCTATGAGTATTGTCTGAGTCCATAAGAGCGACCAACATCTAGCTGGCCACCATAATCCGCATCTGAATCTTCCTCCCTCATGGGCCATGAAAATATCGTGTAGAGAGAGAGAGAGAGAGCAGGTTCCCCTAGATCATTTTCCTCCTCTTTGGAGGGGTCCTTAACCTCAAGCTGGCAGAGGCGCTTACATTGGTGACCGCGACTGTATGTTTCGTCGCAAGTGTAACACATGCCCTTGGCTATCTCTTTGGTCGACAGACGGCGGATCGCGGTCGGGCGGCCTCCCTCCTTACCCTTACTGGGTGTACTGCTGCACTGGGTCAGGGGGGGGGGGGGGGGCAATGAAACCCCGTGAGGGACCGTCACCGCTACAACGTTCAAGGTGTGGCCGATCCATCAAAATGCGGCTCTCTCAGACATGTACGAAGCTTGTGGCGGTATTGAGGTCGGTCGGATTTTGGAACTTCACATCTAGACGGAGACGCTCATGGAGGCTTGCGTGAAGATGGGCACCTGATGTGCTAGTGGAATGGATGGTGTTCGGGCGAGCAACACCTTGAACTGCTCCAAATAATCGTTAATGGTGCCTGTCTGATGCAGGGATATGAGGTCACCAGTGGTGTTGATGTGAAGAGGCGTCCCGAAGCGAGGGTTGCAATGGACCTTGAAATCCTCCCAGGTCAAGTGAAGTTTCTCCCGTTGTAGTTGGGAAATCCATAGTTGAGCTAAGCCTGTGGTGAAAGGAGGCAGCATTGATCCACTCCCCCAAGGGGTGCATTGATTGGAAAAAAATTGCTCGCAACACGTGAGCAAAGTTGAGGGTTCCTCACGTCCGTCGAAGAGGGGAAAGTCCTTCATATAGTGGGGAATGTCGCTGCCTTCAGAGAAGGGAGGTGTGAAATCATGGCGGTGTGGGGCGGCTGGGCCGTCGTGAAAGGAGCTAGAAGCAGTTGACAGTGGCGGCGGGGCGGGGTCAAGGCGGTTGTTGATTGCTTCAAGGATGGCGTTGTTGTGAGTCTTCATCATTTTCTGAAAGGACTCCAAGAACTGTGACAAGATCAGACCTCCTTCATCCACGAGAGTAGTCGGATGGAGAGGAGTGGCTGGGGGGTGGGGGGTGGCAGGAGCTCGATGTTGATGTAAGCCGATGGATCCGCCTGTGAGGAAGCTCGTACGTCGGTTGACAGAGGCTCGAACAGGGTGAGGACAACGAATGGCTGACAGAGGATCGAATTGCAGACAACGAAAGATGTTGTCGGAGGGCTGCCGATATTGCGGTTGCAGATGCGGAAGATGTTGCGTCTCCTGGCGCGGAAGAGGGAAAATCAACTCGGTCGTCGTCGACGTGGAACAACGTAAGGCCGACGGAAGGTGGTCGCTTTAATACCAAGTTGATAAGGATCCCCGTTTGATATCTCTTGCATGGTCGGGAGATGTAGAAATTCTTGAGGAGGTTGGTGTTCCCCTTCTTGGAACCACGAGAACCTATCTTTGACAATGGAGGGTGGCCGGGGAAGAGAGAGAGGAGTGTGATTTCCGACGTTGGTACCTGGCGTTCGGTATAGAGTAGAGGGAGGTGTGCGATTTCGGTAGAAAGAAAAGAGGAAGAGAGAGAGAGAGAGAGGAAAAATATATTTATTCTTGCATAAAGATAAACATCGTACTCCTCCACCTTATAATTGGTGGACACAAGCAAAACCCCAAATTGTCATTTCCCCAAAATGCGCTCTCACTAGGCTTAACAAAAATGAGGCCCTAAATTAACCCATTCACGAAAATTAATGACGCAACATGAAAATACAAATATTGCGGAACTCATTCATTGCGGGGTCGTGCGTGATGTTGGTATGTGACGCCCCAACATGAATTTGCAACAGAGCCATGACATCTCAGTGACAGTAGGTGACTCTATAGTATGATACCTGATTCATTGGTGGGAGTGACTCACTGTTGATGATACTTATATGGCGCCAGAGGAGTTCGACTTAGTTACTCCTGGGCTTCATAGGGAGTATGATCATCTTCATTCATCTGGAATGAATGCTCTCAAGCCGAGAGGAATTAATGAGGATGGTGGATCGGGTCAGACCGACAATAACCAAAGGCCTCACGAGTCTCTACATATGCAGAAGGTGGAGATATCATCGTTAAATAGACGATCCAAGCTGGTAATCATGTTCAAACCTACGATGACATATTTTTATGTATATTTTTTAAATATTTTTACTACATATAAATTTAGTGGTTTTATGTTCCGGATGCTTTTGACCTAGTAGATTTTAAGCTATAAATAGGAATATAGAGGCTGTTTTTTTAGACATTGCAGAATTCAAATAGATTTCCGGGCAGCCGATTCAGTGGACTCTTATTGCCGAAGCCATGTTAACTACCTTTCTCCACCATCCCACTAACTACAACTACCTCCCAACTCCATGATACCACCATAACTTCCTCCACACCTTCAATAACTACAAAATAACTACTCAAAATCGCTATAACCGCTAAATAACCGTCCACTCTCCCACTCGTAACCGCCCATAACTACCCTGACCATTATTAACTACCACTATATCCACCCCTTATCCTAGCAGCCCAATCTCATAATTAACTCAATTAAAAGCACCTCCGAACTACTGTCCCTAGGCAGCTTAATGCCTCCAGCCCAACAGAATTCCCTTTTCCCCATCCAGATGTCGCCCACGGTGCAAGCCCCCAACCCTCCAGTCATTTGGATGCCATTTTCCTTAATTTCCTCCGGATTCTGGTCCCAACCTCCTCCAAATTCCGGATTCCCTTTTCACTCGCCTAGTCCCAACTCCCTTCCAAATGAGAATTCTCCCACTCCTAGCCCATCCCCCTCCATCTAGCAGACCATCCATCCACCCACCCCATTCTGCACAGTAGAATCTCTCCAGAAATCTGAATTCGGCGCAGAAATTCAGCAAATTTTGCTGTCCAGACCCAGATTCCGCAACCAAACATCCTCCCGGGCTCCAGTTCCTTGTGTAAGTTCTAATCGAAAGTTAACATTGCTTTGTTGTTTAGTCAGAGAATAAACATATTAATTGGGACCTTGATTTGTTAAAAAAATGCTTAATTTGAAATTCCACTTGAAAGATTTATTTACCCGACATTTAGGCTCTGTTTGGGGCGGCAGTGGAAAAAGTTCTATTCCCATTGCCACCACTGCTTTAGAGGCATTTGGTTACCTGATGATGAGAAAAGTGCTTGTGTCAAAAAAGGTGTTTTCAAGACTTTGTAAAAAGCAGTAAACCCTCCAACTTCCAGAAAAGCTAAAATGAAATTTCCGTGTTTTCATGTTTCTCTTCCGGTAGGTCCACATCTATATTTTCCTCGTGTTGCTTTTCCTACTACTCTTTTTCTGACAGCTCTAATTCTACCAATGGTTTCCTACCACTTCTTTTCTTGCAACCACAACCGTAGTCTCTGTTTGGGACAGTGGTGGCGATGAGAAATGTTCTATTCACACTGCCATCACTGTTTTGGTTTCACAATGGTGAGAAAAATGTGTGTCAAAAAAGTGTTTTCGGGTCTTTTTGGAAAGTAGTGAACCCACTTCCAGAAATTCTAAAATAAGCTTTTCGCATTTTCATACTTCTATTCCCGTAGGTCAACATCTTACTTCTCCTCCTGCTGCTTTTCTTACCACTACTTTTCTGACAAAGCTTTTCTGGAAGTCCGGGGGTTCATTGCTTTTCAAAAAACTTAAGAACACATTTTTGACGGATACACTTTTCCCACCACCATAGTTGTTAAAGGTGCGCCTAAGGCTCAAGGCTCACCAGGATCAGAGGTTTGTGCCTTTGTGCGCCTTTTTTGCGCCTTTGGAGCATAAAAGACACGTCTAGGCGCAATTTCTATTGTATTTTTTTTTCAAAATAAAGAAAAAAATGCAAGAACTAAATATTTTTTTTGCATGATTTAGTGTTTGTGAAACATAATCGAGCGTTGAGACATAGATATGATGCAAGTGATCACATTGATTCTATTTTTTAAGAGATATAAATGATAGTAATGAATTATTAATGAGTAGAATAGCTGAAAAATTTGATTAAGAAGAAAAAGTAATGTTTGATGCAGATTATTTAAACCGAATATAGTTGTGCCTTGCCTTCGTCGGGCGCGCGCCTGCGCCTAGACTCCAAGACCCCTTTGCGCCTTGGTGCGCCTTTAATAACTAAGCCCACCACCGAGAAACCAAGCGCCTTCAAAGCAACGACAACGATACGTATAGAACTTTTTCCACCACAAACAGAGTCTTAATTGAAGCACTTTCTCTTTAGTGTACTTGGATCTTATTTGTGTTTCTAATGCCTAATCTCGTGTGAATGTTTGTGAACTCTTCTAGTAGTTTCAAAAATATAGTGATGGTTGCTCAGACAATTGTATATGATAATTATTTGTGCATTGCATCATTATTATGTGTTCCTCACAACACAACACACTTTCATTAGAGTTTGCCATAGTGCACACTCATTACATTCGTCTTGCATCACTAACTTATTATTTTATTCTTTTTTGAAAAGAAGAAGTATTTATCGAAATTATTCTTTTACAAATTGCCCAATGCAATGAAAGCAGAGTATCTAGAATTATTAAATTCCTAGCCTCTTGCAAAAAAATGCATGGTAAGGTTTGCCTACATTTCACCCTTTTGGTGGGATCCTTCCGTGGACCCTCGCTCTGCGGGGATGCTTTGTGCACATGGATGCCTTTTTTTTTAATTCTTATATACCAAATCTCTAAATTATTTTAACAATTAACTTATTATTTTGATATTTTCACATGCATTGTATGTCATCTCTTTCTTGTGTTATTGGAATGATTCTGTAATCTTTATGTTGATTGTAGTAAAATAGTATGTATTGTTTGCAATTTATAACTCTGATTCGTTCAAGCATTTTTTGGTTTCAAAATTTGCTTTCTACTATGACAGTGAATGCTAATTATAGTTTGTATATTTCGTGTCCTAATATATTATCACCTTCAACAGTTGATGCACACGCCCTTTATTTCCTATATCATTTTGTCTATCAAACAGATGTATTTGATTATATTTTTTTCGGCTAATGCCAATAAAAGTAATCATTTTCAAAATTATGATTACATTGTTTGAGTCCTATATTACATCCACGATGATATCTTTTTAATAGGACAATGGACAGTTTCATTGTGGCATTTTTTGGTATTTAAACGTAATTCTATAATTATAATGCATCCAAAGCATTTCTAATTATTGTGTTATTTAAGGCTTGAAAGCACGTTGCCTATTAGGAATTTTTTCACTTAAAAGTTTCTGGATATCGAAGTCAGAGAAATATCTTAGTGTCATTTATATGCTAATATGATGGTTATAGACAAATCCAATGTGTTTCCCAAACCATTCTTACTACATTGTTAGATTACGACAAAGCATAGAAGTTAATTGTGATCATACATGAATCATGATGCATCTAGGGGCAGATCAAAGTGAAGTAGACTTACATTTAGGCCCGTTTAAGAAAGTTTTTTGCTCCATTATGGTGGGCCAAAAACTCAACTGCTGCTTGTGCTAATGCTTGAATCCACTTCATTTACCACAGTGAAGCTCCAATTTGTCAGTTTTACAGGGAAATGGTGTCACACCCTTTACCTGCATTCGAGCATTTTTTGTTCCACTCTTCTGAGCAGATTTCTGTATTTTACTCACTTGGCTATACCATCTCTCATCTCACGAGTTCATCCCTCTCTACCTTCGTTCCCACATAACCCATCTTTCTTCTCTCATTTGGTAGCTCGAATCTTGCCCTCTAGCTTCCCCTGCCAGAGGCTGATCATCAAGATCGTGCCTGTGGTTCAATCCCTCTCCTCTGCCGTTGAAAATCGCAAATCGATGCATGAAATAATTTGTGAAATATATAAAAAGACAGGGTGATCATGAGTATTGGGTATTTGGAGATCCAATTAAAATTCAATGGCTTTCAAGTGTAATTCTTAAATTTTTTTTAATACCACTCCACCTTAAACTCTTGGAACAATATGAAATAATTTTTGAATTAATGGATTTGTTTCAACCAAAATCAATTCAAAACTATCAAAAATCAACACAGGCTGAACGTTGATACCTATATTTTTATTACAGGTCTGGTGCTTATTTCCACTTTCCAGTGGCTGTCACATGGAATTAATGCATGTAATGTGTTTGTATTTCTGCATATCTTAATGTTTTTACAAGTGTAAAAACATTAAAATTTAGAAGGTTTGTTTTTAAATTTGATATAGTTTCCTATGTGGTTTATTTATTTATTTTGGTCAAAATGTCTTAGAACTAACCTAGGATTTGGAGGGTGAGAATTCATCTTATAAATCCACTAGTGACTGTGCACGGGTCCCATGTGCCCAATGTGCCGTGGCGATAGCATCCGTCCGCCGTTCCACGCTCACTGCAAAATCATTTTTCGCCACACATACGGTAGATATCAAGCAGTGACAGTGCACAAATTACTAATTTACAGTATATGAACTATATTAAATTAATTATAAAATATATTTGATACTATATTTAAATTATATATTTGAATTATATATATTTATTTTTTCTTGTATTCATTATCATATCATATATAAATAATATTTGTAAATATAATGTGTAATTCAAAGAAAATAAGTGATAAAAGTGGAAAGAAAAAAAGGGCTAAAATGGCGGATTTCTTAACCATACAATATAGATATGGTCTTTTAAAATCTAGAAGCAACTTTAAAGTTCATTTCTAAAGTAATAATTTAATTTTGCATAGGGATAGTTTAATCATTTGTGATAAATAGACACCACACTGGTGTTTTGTAAACAACTAGTGCCACTTCTTTGTTATGAACTTGAATAGAAGCAAATTTCTTCCATACAATTATTTAAGTTTTCTACCATTGGTTTCCCACCGCTCCATTTGTTGCTGCAGTTTCCCTTCGCTCCATTTTGCTGCTGCAGTTTCCCACCATCCCATTTTCCGTTCCAATTTCTTATCATTCCATTTGCCATCACGATTTCTCACCATTCTATTTTCCACTGCCATTACTAAGCCAAATAAAGTGTAGACTTCATTTGGTATTACAATTCATCATCACTATGCACTTACATTTCTGTAAAATTTTTGATGTCACTCAAGACTTTATACATGCTTTTATGAGAATACAACCTCTCTCGTCATAGTTTATATATCTGATCTTGGAAGAGTGATGCGACTAGTTGATTTGTACTTATAACTTCTCAATTTATGATAACATTTGTATGAACCGACATATCTGCGTGTAAATCTCATATATTTGCTTAGTTTGTTGTATAAGTGCATATTTGGCCGCGCCCGGTTGCCCGGCTTGGGTCTGCGCACGGTTAGGCCCGGGCCAGTCCCAGGTCATGCCTAATGTTGCTCATCAGGCCCCCTTATTTGGCTAGGGCTTGGCATGTTGCCCGGGTCAGGCCTAGGCTTGCTCGAGCATCGAGCTTATTTTGGGGAAGGCGGGGCAGGCGGGGCGGGCCCGGCAGGCGGGGTAGGCAGGGCAGGCGTGGCAGATGAGGCAGGTGGGACAGGCGGGGCAGGCGCGACTATTTCTAGCTGAGGCTGCTGCCCCATCATTAAATGCTGGGCGACCAGTTTGCACTGGCTACCTAGCTCTGCTGCTGCCAAATGACGGGGGAGCCAACCAGTCTGGCTGGGCCCGGTCTGGTAGTCTTCCCCGGGCCCTCTTTTAAAGGGGGGCCCAGAGAGGTCCTAGTCCAGTCGAGCATTTTTTGCACCCCTAGTTTGTCTGTTGTCCTACGAATGGATTTATTTTTAATTAAAATTATGCTGTTGTTACGAGTTTATTAATGTCATTGTCGTTGCACCACTTTGAAATATATCCATCAATATTTTTAGAATTGGATCGGGTTGGCCGGTGACACTGTGAACTATCTTCCCAGTTGGTTCGGTCTAACTCAAAATGACACAAATACGACTAACTGGGCCCACAACTGTCTCGCCAAACATCACCGTGGTCTCGCATGTGTTCTATTTTATATGTGGCTCTAGTGTAATTATAGTAATTTTTACTGTATGCCCCCTCTCTCCTATATACGGGAGTTGGGTTAGTGTCTTAAGGGGATCTTGGATCAGTAGTAGTCTTGTTTGACTCTCTTTGGAGAGAAACACTCTTAGAGGGATCATGTCCTCGGGAGATTGGATATCTAGCTTGCTTCGGTATTTTGCATCCCGATTTCCTTGTAATCTACTATATTTGCATTCTTCGATAGCCATTATCTATCAATTGGTCCTACCTGCCACACCCATCTGATTCTTGGTCGCCGATCTCAATCCACGCTCTACGGACTTCTTCCTTCCCACGGTTTCCTCCAGTACCCGCGACAAGCACAAGCCGCCGACGAGCGTCGCTTCAGCAGGCGTCCAACGCGCATCCAGCTGGCGTCCAACGCGCATCCAACAGGCATCCAACGTTCATCTAGCAGGCGTCCAACACGCATCCAGTAGGCATCACTTCAGCAATCGTCCAACGTTTTTCCACTGGCATTTGACACACGCTCAATGCTCACCCTCTCCACAACATCAATACACATCAACCCTCGTCGAGATCACGTTTCCCTGCCATCATTCGCGTTTGTCACCTGGGCCAATTACGATTCCCTCCCCAATCTTACTTTGCATGCTTCCGAGACATCTGCCTCCATCAACCTAGCCGTGATCCTTCTGAGACACATGATCCTTTCCCGAGCAATATAACTCCATTCTCTTCTTTCACTCCTCCGTTCCATACCCACAACTCATTCAACGGTCATTGCGCCGATGAGGATGCCTCTGCTCTAACCTTTATCGATTACACTCGCTTAGATCACCTCAAAGCTTGGTTAGAAGATCTCACTCTCCTCTGCAAGCTTGAGGCCACCACCATCAATCATCAACTAGCTCCTTCTCCCCGACTCCACCGCTGGCCCCATAGGAGCACGCCATTGATTACATGAGGTTTTTACAACCTTATGGGGACATTCGCTCAACTCACCTATGCCATATTGAGATCTCGGTGTTCGACGACATCAAACCCCTCGGGTGGATAGCCCACACCGAATAGTTCTTCGATCTCTAGTCCACTCTCATCAACCAGAAGGTCACGATGATGACAATATACATGGAGACCCGACTCTCTATTTGGTGCGTTAGACGCGCCAAAATATTCCGGATTTCTTCTGACCCACATTTATGAATGAACCCCTTTGCCACTACGACAAGCGTCAAACGGGCAATGCACAAAGTGCATCAATTTCTTTCATCAGTCGGACATTATATCAACCTACACCACAGAGTTCATCGAGGTCGCCAAGCATGTTATTGGCCACTCCCCGGATTATTACCTGGAGTACTTCCTAGCTGGTCTTCTGCCCCACATCCATGCACGCCTTCTTGTCCACAACTCATCCACCCTCTCCCGAGTCAGAGAGCAAGTTTGCTGCATCGACGAGAAACTCCATGCTACCCTCCAGTTGCTACCATCTCCCAAACCTCAACCACCACTCCACCGATGGGATCCCCTACTCCAGCAGGACCTCAGGACCTCTGTTGATCTGTCACCACCTCAACCAGTTCTGCCACCAACGATACCTCCACCGCCATCGTGCAATTATGTTGAAGTAGCATAAGTAATATTTGTAAAAAAAACAATCCAATCTAATTGATCCCCATAATATATAGTATAGATAAGTTAATATTTTTACTTTTGATGTTTTTTGCACTGTATCGCTAATAAATATCAGATTTTAATAAATCTTCTATTATGGATTGTTTTTCTTATCTTATGTTACTAAATGTTCGGCTTTGCTTCCTGGCATGGAATGAAATATTACCATGCTTCATGACATACGCTAATTTTATTCTTATGGTGAATCAATAGCAGGCTGACTTCCACAAAGATCATTTGTTTGATGAAAGAACAGATTTTTGTTAATGGAAAAGAAGATGATTTTTTTAAAATTCTTTCACTGCAGATATCTTTTTATTGGTTATGATATCTGTGCAAGTTTTCCTGGGTTTTTTAATTTAGTTAAAATATTCATTCTCTTTTGGTTGAATTATTTTGTTTTTAACCTGAACTTTATAGATTCAGAGCTTATATTCCTCCAAGCTCAACTTTAATTGTCACTTGTTACAAATGAGGAAGCTTGTGAGTTGTTACAATTCTTTGTAACATCAGTTGGTAGCATCAGGGGTGAGGGTTGAACCATTGCCTCTATTGGAGTGTGATTAATTTGGTTCCAGGATTATCTTAACCCAGTTTAATATATCAGTTGAATTCAAGTCTTTTTATGTCTTATTGTAGAACTACCCGCGTAAGGGTAGTTCTGTCCGTGCCTTTGGTTTTTATCCCTTACTCTATATATATGAGTATGAGGTTGGTTTATTCAATAACAAATTATTATTCTCTTCAACTTGGTATCAGAGGAAAAGACCTAATCCCGTTTCCCTCTCCTTCGCTTGGCGCCTCCGTTCCTTTGTCGCCCGTTGTTCCTCATTCTGCGTTGTCTTCTCCAACGATGGTGAGCGGCAGTTCCCTTGACGACGGAGGTGCACGCTGAAGGAGCCGACCGCCCCTCCTCATGATGCGCGTCTTCTTCTGCCGTCTTATTCTTCTTCTCCGATCCCGCAAATCTAGTGCCGGCTATTCCCGCTAATCCAGTGCAGTTCTCTTCTTCGCGACTGATTCCAGTGTTCTTCGCGACTGCTTTCCCATTCGTCGGCTGCTCCAGATCGCTCTCCCGTCGCCGGATCCAGCTTCTATTCCTGTTCTTTTTTTCATCAATGAGATCGGGAAGCCACTTCCACATCCCGCCTGCTTCCTCCGCCGCTACGCCCGCCTGTCTCGTCGAATGCCTCCAGAGCAATTCTTCGAGTGATGATCCCGCCTGATTCGTCGAGAGCTGGTTCGTCGAATGCCTCCTGAGCAATTCGTCCAGTGCTGATCCCGCCTGTTTCGTCGAGTGCTGATCCCGCCTGTTTCGTCGAATGCCTCCTGAGCAATTCGTCGAGTGCTCCCGCTGATTCGTCGCTACGCCTCCGTGACTCGCCGAATTCCTCCAGAGCAGATTCATCGTGTGCTTCTCTCTTGCTGTTTTTTCTAGTGTTCGTCGAGTGCTTCCCTTCTGTTGTGCCTCATGGATGATCTGTCTGCCGCCAGTGCCTCTCCATCTCCAAGTTTGGTGACACCCCGGATGAGTGATCCTCAACGCCCTTCTGGCCATTCAGGGTCCCTAAAGATCACCACGGTTCCCTTGGATGGGACAAATTATTTGGAATGGTCTCGTGCTGCTCAGCATGTCATTCGCAGTCATTAGCTGTTTGGATACATCGATGGGACGAAGGTGACACCTTCTTTGGATGATCCTACCTGGCCACGATGGGACTCAGAAAATTCCCTGGTTGTCTCCTGGCTTCTTCACTCTATGTCTCCAAAGGTATATATGAGTTATTTGTTGATGGACTCTGCTTACGAGATCTGGATTCGGGCACGTGAGACGTACTCACAGATTGGCAGTTCCACTCAGACTTATGATCTGACACGGCGTATGCTGGAATTTCGCCAGGGAACCATGGCGGTGTCCTCCTACTTCTCGGATTTCGAATGTATCGCACATGAATTGGATTACTTTGATCAGTTTACCCCCGCATGTACTGCCAATGCAGTCTAGTTGCAGAAAAGAGACAAACGATTTCGTCTACATGTGTTTCTGATGGGGTTGAGCATGGACATGGACATGGTTCGCATAAATATTCTTTACCGCTCTCCCTTTCCATCCCTTCGGGAGGCGTTTAGCATGGTTCTTGGCGACGAAGACCGCCGAAGGTCCCTCAGCACGGCTCCTCCAGATCGTTCTGCCTTGATTAGTGTTGGTCGTGGCGGCTCCAACAATACTAGTGGGGTTCCGACTTGTGATCACTGTGATCGCAGGGGACATACTCGGGACGGTTGCTTCAAACTTCATCCTCATCTTATTCCACCTGGATACAGCCGTAGTCGTGGCCCTGACTGTGGTCGTGGTCCAGGTCGGGGGGGGGGGGGGGGGGGGATACCGCCAGACTGGTTCTCGTCCTCAGGATGTTGCTTACTCCACCGAGGTGCATGACGACCATCAGAGTCAGTTCCCAGGACATTTCACCACGTCGGAATTGGACGCTCTCCGCCGTCTTCTGCACTCTCAGTCTGACACTTCCCAGAGCGGTACCTCTACATCCTTTGCTACTGCTGATATGCCCAGTGCCAATGTCGCTACCATTCCTCTGTCTGAGTGGATTATTGACTCCGGAGCCACCGATCACATGACCTGCTCTTCCTCAGGTTTTTCTTCTTACACCCCCTTGTCAGGTAAGGACAATGTTATCTCTGCTAATGACACTTTGTCCCCCATTGCAGGGAAATGAACCATTTCCTGTTCCTCCTCTTTGTCTCTTCCGCCTGTCTTACATATCCCTTCTTTTCCTCGAAATCTTCTGTCTATTAGCAATCTTACTCGGTCCTTTAACTGCTCGGTAACCTTCTTTCTTGATTCTTGTGTTTTTCAGGAACTGGGTACGAAGCGGACCATTGGCAGTGGTAGGAACCGCGGTGGCTTGTACTATCTGGATGCTTCCCGACCGTCTCTTGCTCTCTTCTCTTCTGCTGCTACTGCTGCTGATGCTCGACGCTGACACTTGCGTCTGGGGCATCCCTCTCCTGTTTATCTCTCAAAAGTGTTTCCTGCTTTATCGCATCTTGTTAAAACCTTAAAATGTGATGTTTGTGATATGTCCAAACATGTTCTACATTCATTGTCCCATGTTTCCTAGTACTACCCCTTTTGCTATTATACATTCCGATGTTTGGGTACCTTCCCCTGTTGCTTCTTTAAGTGACTATCGTTGGTTTGTTAACTTTATAGATTGTTTTTCTCGCACTGCTTGGGTTTACCTTTTAAAGAAAAAAATGAAGTGTTTTCTGTCTTCCAAATCTTCCATAAAATGGTGCAAACCCAGTTCGATGCTACTATTCGTGTTCTTCGTAGTGATAATAGGGGGAATACGATAGTCGTGGAGCGTTTGGATCATATCTCACGAGTCATGGAATTATTCACCAAACTACTTGTGTCTACACCTCCACCCAAAATGGTGTGGCTGAACGAAAAACCCGGCATCTCCTTGATGTTGCCCGGTGCCTTCTCCACACCATGCATCTCCCAAAATCATATTGGGGTGAATCTATCCTAACTGCCACTCATCTTATCAATCGTCTTTCCTCACGGGTTCTAGACTTTTCTACCCCCTCACTCGCCTCTCCGCGACTTCCGTTGTTCATACTGCTCATCTTCCACCCCACGTGTTCGGGTGTGTTTGTTTTGTTCACGTCCATCAGCCTCAGCGTGACAAGCTTGACCCTCGGGATCTACGTTGTGTCTTCATTGGTTATTCTGCCATCACTAAGGGGTATCAGTGCTACCACCCCCCTTCCAGACGTGTCTTCTGTACCATGGACGTGACGTTTCGTGAGGAGGAATCTTACTATGTGGATTCGCCTCACTTCGTTCGTCAGGAGGGGAATGAGGTCATCGACTCAGTGCCTCTCCCTCTGATTCCTCCTATGCCTACCACTCCTGCTTCAGCTACCTCTCCTACACTACCTTCACCTACATCCCCCACGTCACCTATACCTACGTCGTTTTCCCCTACATACCAACATCTGCCCCTCATCTCTGCTCTTCCTCATATATATCGTCGAACAGGTGAACAGTCCTCCGTGGTTCCGTCGCTGCTGGTGCTGTCTTTGGACTCAGATTCTGATGCTGACCTGCATGTTCCCCTTGCTGTGCTAAGAGGTAAGGCCGTGTGTACCGATCACCCTATCTCAAATCATGTTGCTTATGTTCATCTTTCCCATCTTCATCAGGGTTTTATATCCCCCTTGTCCATGATCACTATCCCTAAGACGTGGCAGGAGGCAGTTGGCATTCCGGCACGGGCTCATGCAATGGAGGAGGAAATGTCCGCCTTGGATAAAAATCACACACGAGACGTCTCATCTCTTCCTCCTGAAAAGAAAACCATTGATTCTAGATGGGTGTTCTCTGTTAAGCAAAATCAGGATGACAAAGTTGAGCGGTCCAAAGCCCTCCTGGTGGCTCGCGGTTACACTCAGACTCAGGGAGTCGACTACCAGGAGACCTTTGCCCCTATTGCGAAGATGGAGACTGTTCGTGTTATTCTATCTTGTGCGGCATGCTTGAGCTGGGATCTACATCAATTGGACGTCAAAAATGCCTTCCTGCATGGTGGCCTCGATGAAGAGGTCTACATGACCTTTCCCCAGGATTTGTGAAGAAGGGGCAAAAAAGCCTTGTTTGTCGCCTAAGGAAGTCCCTATACAGGTTGAAGCAGTCCCCCAGGGCTTGGTTTGACAGGTTCCACAAGGCCATGGTCAAGTTTGGATACCAACATGGACATTCTGATCATACTCTGTTTGTCAGGAAGAATGAGGGGAAGATTGTCGTTCTTATTGTTTATGTGGACGACATCGTGATCACCGGGGATGACTCAGATGAAATCTTGAAGCTGAAAGCCCTTCTGTCTGCAGAGTTTGAAGCAAAGGACCTGGGAAGGCTCCGCTACTTCGTGGGAATTGAAGTGACTCGCTCTGATCAGGGTATCTTCATCTCGCAACGCAAGTATGTGTTAGACTTGTTAACTGAGACTGGGATGCTTGGGTGTGCTCCCGCTAACACACCTATGGAGGAGAACCATAGGATCGATGATGACACTGATGGAGATCGCACGGATGCTGCAAGTTACCAGAGATTGGTGGGAAGGCTGTTATACCTTTCACACACTCGTCCTGACATCACATATGCAATTGGAATCCTGAGCAGGTATATGCATGCCCTCAGAATCAAACATCAGGATGTTGCATACTGTGTCCTTCGTTACTTAAAGAAGGCTCCGGGTCGGGGTCTGATGTTTTCAAAGAACAATCAGTTAAAAATGGATGTCTTTACCGATGCGGATTGGGCCGGAAGCCGTGATGACAGAAAATCTACAACAAGCTATTGCACTTTAGTTGGTTAGTCACATGGCGTAGCAAGAAACAAAATGTGATGGCCAAATCTAGTGCTGAAGCCGAGTATCGGTCAATGTCTCAAGGTCTCTGCGAAGGATTATGGCTGCGCACCTTATTGAAAGACCTGGACCTTCAGATTGATACTCCTATCTCTCTGTTCTGTGACAACAAGGCCGCCATCAGTATTGCTCATAATCCGGTCCAGCATGACAGAACAAAGCATGTCGAGGTTGACTGCCATTTCATCAAAGACCACCTCGAAAAAGGAAATTTAGTCACCCCCTTTGTTCACTCCAGATATCAGTTGGCCGATGTCTTCACCAAGAGCTTGGGGAGCGATGTCTTTACAGATGATATCTATAGACTTGGAATGACAGGCATCTATCGTCCGACTTGAGGGGGACAGGCATCTATCGTCCGACGTGATGACAGAAAATCTACAACAAGCTATTGCACTTTAGTTGGTTAGTCACATGGCGTAGCAAGAAACAAAATGTGATGGCCAAATCTAGTGCTGAAGCCGAGTATCGGTCAATGTCTCAAGGTCTCTGCGAAGGATTATGGCTGCGCACCTTATTGAAAGACCTGGACCTTCAGATTGATACTCCTATCTCTCTGTTCTGTGACAACAAGGCCGCCATCAGTATTGCTCATAATCCGGTCCAGCATGACAGAACAAAGCATGTCGAGGTTGACTGCCATTTCATCAAAGACCACCTCGAAAAAGGAAATTTAGTCACCCCCTTTGTTCACTCCAGATATCAGTTGGCCGATGTCTTCACCAAGAGCTTGGGGAGCGATGTCTTTACAGATGATATCTATAGACTTGGAATGACAGGCATCTATCGTCCGACTTGAGGGGGAGAGTTGAATTCAAGTCTTTTTATGTCTTATTGTAGAATTACCCGCGTAAGGGTAGTTCTGTCCGTGCCTGTTTTTATCCTTTATTCTATATATATGAGTATGGGGTTGGTTTATTCAATAACATATTATTATTCTCTTCAACTATATCTTCTACACTCTTATTAATCCAGCTTTAATTCCCCCCCAGATGTACACTAAGGCTTTGTTTGGCACGACTTATTTGCTCCGGTGAGTTTGGTCAAAAACACCATTATTATAGATTGTATGTTTGGCAAGACAAAGGTTATAACCGCTATAAAGAAAATAAACTAGTTTTGAGCATAAAATGCATGAATTTTTTTAGGTGAGGTCGGGCGTTCACGAACGACGGTTCATGACCACGACGTTCACAACAGTTACCACTGCGCCAAACGAAGCCTAAATGTTTCTTGTTAGAAAAGGATAAAACCATTGAGTTATGTAGTAATTGCCATTTTTCTATATGAAGTCAATTTCCAAAACCATTTTTGAATGTCAATTTACTTCTAGTTGTTGACTTCACAACGAGAGATTTCCTCCCTAATCTACCACATAAATAATTTCAAGTCTTGTTATGCAAAAAGTAAGATTATTAACATCAATCTTTTTCTTATTCTTAATGAAATTATGTTCACCGGTAAGTTTTTTAGACTCGTAGATCTTATTATACTTCAAAATGCTTGAACTCAGAAACTTTTTCACATGTATTAATTGTTCTTTTTTTGAGCAAAAAAATGACCTGGGTTTTATTTTCTATTTGTTTTTTCGATGCTGCCCCAAGTAAAATTTGCAGTATCCAATCATTATTTTCATGGAAAATTTTAATTATAAAAAATGTAAGAAACAACAAAATGCGGATGTTTGGGATCCTAAACATTATGCCCTTCATTGATGCTGAGATTGTAGAGAGGATGTTTAAGATTGCTCACGACACGGGTGACGACACATGTCTGGGTCGACATGTATCTTCTTTTGAATTGTACCTTTACTTTCCCGCATTGTCATATTTCACACACTTTTATTACTCACACATCATATAGCCTGGATGAGGGTTTTTTTGTAATTTATGTGCAGCCTTTTCTCTCACTGTATATCGGTGAGGAGGGTGGGCTTGTTGGACATGATGAATGAAAACCTAATTTTCTCTCCTCTTGAATCTTCTCCTTCGCCTCTCATCTTCTTAAGCAAGGGTTAGTGTTGAGCAAGGCTCCTCGGTCGAGCCCAACTCCCGTTTTATCTTCCTCCATTGGGAAGGCTAGGTCAAGGAAGGGTCGAGACGATCCTCTCCGAGACTTCTCCTTCTCGAGACCGCACACCCGCTTGCAATCGGAAGTCAGCAACATCTTGGTATCAGATCCTTCTTCCCCCTCCAACCACCGCATCCAAATCGAGTCCTCACGTCCATTAGAATCTCATCACCACCGAGTGCTCATTTTCACCGGTTTTTCCTTCTAGCCGCGCTGATCTCTTGCCCGCGTCAACGCCCGCATCAATGACGACCGCTACGCCATTTGGTGACTCCAGCGCTTGTAATCCCCGCCCAGGCCGCCACGAATCCGCTGATCGGTCGACCAAAATGACCCCAGTAGCTCCTCCTTGCGCGACTCCAGCAGCTGTTTTCCCTTCTCTAGCCAGCCGACCCACCCACACCAACCTTTGTCGAGCCTTCCATCCCTCCCAAACCGCTGCTCCCTCGCTCGCCCAAGTGCCTATCCATCAACATCGGGCCTTCCAGCTGTCTACCCCACTTCTACCACCTTCGGCCAGCCCCCACACACCTTCTGCGCCTTTGGACGGGATATGTATTACCCTAACTCACATTATGGAGGCCATGCAAAAGTTGATGGTCATTCAGGTTCAACAACATGCATCGCTCGCATCTCTGACTGCCTGCATAGATAGCTTGCCTCTTCCTGGCCCCACCCATCCATCACACCACCCCACACCGAGTTCTAATTGGGGAGAGCCGCCATTCGTCGTGCACTCCAATTCCCACGTACCTTGGTCCACGAGAGTCTGTGTTCCACATTAGGTGAAGTTGGATTTTCCCCTGTTTGACGGCAAGAGACATCTCATGGCCTGGCTCACGCTCTGTGAGCACTTCTTCGGCAACCAGCTCACGTCGTTGGAAGATTGAATCATGTTGACTTCCTTCCACCTCTTGGGCTCGACACTCTATGGTATGACCAACTGGCTCGGGAGACCCTTAATTTAACTTGGGCAACCATCAAGCACTCCTGCAATCTGCGTTTTGGCCCACCTATCCGTAGCAACCCCTTGGGCGTCCTTGTTAATCTCAAGCAATCCTTACCGGTGGATGATCATGTGGAGAGCTTCCAGATGTTACTTGCCCGTGTCCCTTTGATCTTGCTAGCGCATCGGGTACCTATCTTCACCGTCAGCCTGCACGATCGGCTGCGCCTCGATGTTGAATTCCAAGCTCCGCAGGACCTTAGCACAACCATGAGCCTCGCCTGTATCTGTGAGAAATGTCTCATCATGGACCACTCGCATGGCAGTCTCTACGGTGGGAACAGGGACATCCGGCGAGAGGACAATCCCACTTACCTTTCCAACAACCTGTTCTCACCACTTCAGGTAAGAAATTCAGTGGTTGCTCAGCCAACAAGTGCCTATCATGAGCATAGATTGTAGAACGCCGTGCACAAGGGCTTTGTTTCAATTGCGACAGACCATATTCGACCAGACACAAGTGCTAGCGTCATTTTTGGCTCGAAGTAGGCGATCCCCCAGACGACGACAACGAGGATGCCAGGTCGGCGAGACCCCTGTACTTTCCTCAAGATTGATCCGAACAGTGGGAGGATGTTTTGGGCCCACGACACGGGACTACATGTATCTTCTTTTGAATTGTATCTTTACTTTCCCTCATTTTTATATTTTGCGTGCTTATATTACTCACGCATCATGTAGCCAGGGTGAGGGGCATTTTTGTGGAACCTTTCCTCTCACTATATGTAGGTGAGGAGTAATTTCCTCTCTTGAATTTTCTCCTTCCCTCATCTTCTTAAGCTAGGGTTAGGGTTGAGCAAAACTCTCCTCTCTTTTCCTCGGTCGACCCGACTCATTGTATCTTCCACCATTGGGAAGGCTAGGTCAAAGAAGTGTCGAGACGATCCACTCTGAGACTTCTGCCTCTCGAGACCGCACACCCGCTTGCAATCGGAAGTCCGCAACTTAACATATGGTTTACTTAATTTTTGACATGATCTCCTTGCATGATTGGATGAAAATGATCCTTTGATTTGGCACTTTGCACCCTCTAAGTATACTCATTTTGCACTATTAAATTGTCTTTTTAACATTTACACCCTTGAATAGAATAGTGTTGGCAAGTTGCATCCCAAGCAATTTTGATGGGTTTTTTGGCTAAAACTTCATTTATCCTAAAACATAAGGGTATCTTTGCCCCTTTAGTCTTAAAACAAGCAGAAAAGCAGAAAAGCAGAAAAGCAGAAAAATAGAATAGTGACTTCAGATTGAAAAAACATGAAATTCTCTTTAATCCGCTTTTACAGAAAACAGGCGAAAGGACAAATTCATAAGATTTATACAGTCCTTCAGATATAAAAGAGTTCCGCATGTATTAGCATATATTGGAGCTTTGAATCCCGTGGGTATATGAAATGCTCATTCACTTGCATCCTTTGTTCTCAATATCCCTACCGTTCTTCTTTCACGAACATAAATGAAGGATTTCCTATTTTCCTTAGTTCAGAGCGAATTGAAAGAAAATGGAATTGATATGAAGGAGAACTTTTTTTATTTTTCTTCTATAAACCCTAATGAGGGAGGAGATTTCACGTTATTTATCTGAAGTCTCTTTTCTGTTTTTCTGCTTTTTTTAAAGACAAGATCTAAGCGGCCCTTCGGTTTTTAGAATAAAGGAATTTTTTACTAGAAAAATCCATACAAAATGGCTTGGGGTGCAACTTGCCAAATTTATTCTATTTCGAAGGTGTAAAATAAAAAAAAAAGAATTTAATAGTGCTTAGTGCAAAATGGGTATATTGAGAGGGTGCAGGGTGCAAATTACCCTCTTTTGATCATATGGTTATTCGAAGTTCTGGTTCATTACACATAATTGTACATTTTTTCTTTGCAACCCGAAGATTTAATAATTTTAAACATTTATGCCATTTTATGTTTAATATTTCGTTTTTGTTTCAAATTTATTTATTTATTTATTTTTAAATCATACCTGTTTTTCAGAGCAAAGCAGGTGGCACAACAGGAGGATCAGCTGCTGTTCAGGTACACTGTAGTTTACTATTTTTTGGTTGCTATTGATGCACATCATTTCTTCTACCATCCTATTTATGGGATTAGGTTGCTAACTTTGTGTTTGAATAGCCTTCAACAACTACTGCAACACCTCAACAACCTCAAGTATCCCCTCCCGCTGCTCAATTACTTCTAGCGGCTACCCCAAACCCCATCCCTATCTCTCCGGAGACCCTCTCGCTAGCCACGTGAGCTGTTATTTTTTCTGTAATTTTTTTTATTCCTACTCTTTATCCTCATACTGAACTTGAATTTATTATTATTATAATTACTATTATTATTATTATTAATATTATTATTATTCCTACTTTTTAGGCTCATACTGAGCTTGGTAAATTCAGTTATAACGGCATTTTATGTCAAGCAGCTCTCTTCTAAAGCTGATAATTTCGTGTTTCTTATTGTCAGGCCAAGTGCTGATGCTTATGATCATGCTGGTTCAAATTTGGTAGTGGGGAGTAATATCGAATCTACTGTGCAACAGTTGCTAGAAATGGGTGGTGGAAACTGGGACAGAGATACCGTTTTACGGGCTCTTCGTGCTGCCTATAACAACCCAGAACGTGCTGTTGATTATTTGTACTCTGTATGTGGTGTTTATTTTCAATAAGTGTGAAAATGTGGTTGGAGTGATTTGACTTTGCAAGATTGTTAACTTTACCTTCATCCCAGGGTATTCCTCCATCAACAGAAGTTGCGGTTCCAGTAGCCCATTTTACTTCAAGTCCAGCTTCTGGCCAGAGTACAACCATTGGCGAACCCTCCACACTTGTGACGGCACCTTCGTATGGTTTACCGAATTCCGCACCTTTAGATATGTTCCCCCAGGTATATGCCAGTTTTTTTTATTCAGTCAATGTTGGGCTATTAACAATCCGATCTCGAGCCTATCCGAGGCTGATTCGAGTTCGGCTCAGACTCAAATTTTGTCTCGGAGGTAAGTCTACTTTTATTATGACTTTATCTGATCTCGTTTCAAGGTCGGTGCATGGCTCATTAAATTCAATTTGAGCTCAGTGCAAGCCAAAAGTTTATTTGAGTTGGATCAACTTCAGTGTCCCATGACAAATTCATAGTCCATCATATATACTTACACGGGTTTGTGCATGCGGGTGTGTTTTATAAAGTTTATTAGAGTTGGATCAACTTCAGTGTCCCATGACAAAATCATAGCCCAGCATATATACTTACACGTGTGAGTGTGCGTGAGTGTGTTTAATATATAGATGCATATTCATAAAATGCATATATACTTATATACCCATTTTAATTAGGCATAAATATGTGTATATGGATTCATACATACATGCATGTAAATTTTTCTCATGTAAGCTCAACCAAATCCAGTCTCATCTCAATTCATGTTTGATCCAAGCTGGTTGGCTCATGGATTCATAACAAAAAGTCAATTCAATTTTCGAGCAATCTTTACCTTGTTTGTAATTTACTGCATTAAGTCTCCCTTGAAAGCTGGAATGGCATCAAATTTATAATTTTGTTTCAACAGGGCAACCCAGGGCTAGGTGCAGCTGCTGGGGGTGGATCTCTTGATTTTTTGAGGAACAACCAACAGGTATGTCATTCCTCTCCTTCGATTGAGCTTTTATTTGGTATTTTTATTTATATAAAGTATTGCCAGTTAGACTTTTTTATTGCCCATCCATCCTATGACAAATAATTTGTCTACATGACCAATGTTGTCAGCGACTATTTTAGCTATTCCTTTGAAACAATTGATCTCTTGACATCCTATAAAGCACCTTTAGATTCTGAAGTGTAGATTTGAAGTCGGAACAACGTACTTGTAAGATATTGGAGATTGGATTTTCGTCTTGAGAGGAAGTTCTATTTGAGAGAGCTGTGAGTTGAGCTGCGGTCCCGTGGACCATATATTCATGGGTACGGGGACATGATATGCTATACAATACAATATGGATACGAGTAACATAATTTTCATAAAACCTAGGATACAAGATATGTCATTGAAAATTTTAATTATTTCAATATGAAGAATTTACATATTTTTTTCATTATTATATCTCACATATCATATATTAAATGAAAACCAAGTTTGTCACAAAAATCCTAAATAAGCGTCAGCATAATAATATGTGTACAAGATCCATGTAAAGGGCCTCTTTGCCCTTGTATAAATTAGTCCCACATCTTAGATTGAGGTTTGAGTTTTCACTCCGCCCTATAAATATGTGTACAAATACTTGTATTTGAGACTTTACAAGTGAAGAAATTAATATATTGAAATTTCATGGAATTTCACTTATTTTCTACATTGTATCAGAGCCTATCGAATTCTCCCCTTGGACTCTCGACGATTGAGTCGTGTTCTTGCTCATTATTTGTAGGTACTCGCAGCCCCTCCATCAGGAGCTCGCCTATTCTCTGACTTCAACCGTCTCCAAAAGAAGCCCCCACCCCACCTTTTTATAGGCACGCTGGGTGTGGACATACTCGTTGCCTCTCCGTTTCTAACTTGTCGGACCCCTATAACCGAGGAGCAGGTCTCGCCATTTCTTCGTGCAAGTCTCGCCATTTCCAAGAGCAGATCTCGTCGTCTCCAGGTGCAAGATCTATCCGTTTCTCTGTCAGCTTGCGTTTGCCGCTCGTCCTCGCACTGGGTCCCGTGTTTGAAGTCGCTGCCTCTCCGACTCCGGCCTCACAACGGCTGCCTCCCTGGGCTTGCAACTACCTTCCCGAAGTTGTAGAGCTCGCCACTGAGTTAACAACTACCTTCTTAGAGCTTGTCGCTGAGTTCACAACTACCTTTCTCCGCAAAGTCGCCGCCTTTACACAGTGCGACCCGAACTCGCCGCTTCTTTGGCCGTCTGAACTCGCCGATACCTCTCCGTCTCAGGGCTCGCATCGCTATCCTTTCCGAGATCGCAACTACCTTCTCGGAGTCACAGTGCTCGCCGCTGTGTTCGCAACTACCTTCTCAGAGTTTGTCGTTGAGTTTGCAACTACCTTTCTCCCCGAAGTCGCCGTCTCTACACAGTGCGACCAGAACTCGCTTCTTCTTCGTCCGTCTGAACTCGTGGGTGCTCGCGTCTGTTTTCGTCGCCTGCATTTTATTTCCAATATCTCTCGGATTCGCAGACGCGAACACCCAGGGCTCGCCAATCTTGAGTTCCAGAGCTCAACGCCTTGGGCTCGCCCTTGGTTGAAGCCTCCCATCTCTCCTTAATGATCTTGCTGATACTTTCTTCCAGCGCTCGTCGGCCTGCGTTCCCCTGCGGTTACAACTCACAACATCTTTGGTCCTGCACTGATCTGCTGGAATCTCCCGCCCGCACTCGCCGCTAATCGCTTAAAGAGGTCACCACCATGTTCCCTTAAGCTCTTCCTTGCTAACATTGGGCCTCCCTCTCTTGCTTTGCTTCACCACTCTGTTGCAGCTCGACCTCCATATATTGGGTCTTGTGGTGGTCGTAATGCTTCTCTGACGGTGGATTCTCCCAGCCCGTCCAGCGCTGAAATTGACACCCCGCGTGCGGAACTCTGACTACAGCGAGAGCTGGTTACTCACCACCGTTGCTTCCTCCTCCCATGCAGGTCTATTTTGTTTTCCTCCTAGCTCCCTGTGGATTGTGGACTATGGGGCCACCAACCACATTACTCCGCAGAAACCCTATCAGTACACAAATACTGTTACTCCCAAATTTATCAATCTTGCAAATGGCACAACCACCCATGTTTGCGGATCTGGAGATATTCCTCTAACTCTATCAATTTCTTTACGTTCTGTACTTCATGTCCCTGATTCGCAATTCAATATTATCTCTGCCAGTCGACTTAGTCATGATCACAATTGTTCCATGACATTTACCTCTTCTTCTTTTGTGGTGTAGGATCGACAGACACTGAGTATCATTTGTACCCGCTGACTGTCAAATGAGCTCTATACTCTGGACCTTCCCTCAATGTTATTCTCTGTTACTTTTGTTGATTGGCATCGGCGCATTGACCATGCTCCTCTTTCTATACTCTGGAAGACTCTTCATGATTTTCTTTTTTTCTGAATTTACCTGTGAAACAAATCTACGGGAAACAACATCGTTCTACCTTCTCCCCTACTTATACTAGAAACTCTGCTCCATTTGATTTAGTTCACTCAGATATCTAGGGTCCTTATAAAACTGCGAGTTTGTCTGGCTATCGTTACTTTCTTACTTTCATTAATGATCATTCTCGCGTGGTGTGGCTATTACTACGTGATCGCCTTGAATTATTGCGTTGTTTTTGCTCATTCATCGCCGAAACCCACACTTAATTCTTGAGCGTTATTAAAATTCTTCGGATCGATAATTCTAATGAATATACCAGTCACAAATTTTAGGACACCTGCAATACCAGGTGCGTTGCTTTGTCCATCATCTTGGCCCTCCCGTGGGCAAGCTGGCCCCTTGTGCTATAAAATATATCTTTGTTGGTTACTCCCGCATTCAAAAGGGTTGCGTGTTACTCTCCCATTGATGGGAAACGGTCGCTCCACTGATGTTACCTTCCTCGAAAATCAACCATTCTACTCTTTGCCTCCTCACAATACCTTACCACCTGCTAACCCGCACCTTAACATCCCTATTCACCAAACAACTCCTTCCTTGCTCCCTACGCCACCTTCTGTACTCCCAACATCACCATCTCCTCCTCTCAATGTGTACATTCACCATCGTCCTCGTTCTAATAGCCCGTGCCCGTTTCCTCTTACTGATGACACTCTATGGCTGGTTGCTTCACCTACGACTACTTCCCATGATCTGGTCCCTTCTACTGCTCACACTCTTTCTCATTATATATCATTTCACCTCTTATCTACGAAATTTCACAGTTTTTTCACTTTCTTGTGTTCTATTTCCACCCCCTCTTTTGTGTAGGAAGCTCTCCAGCATCCGGGGTGGCTGGCTTCGATGTATGAGGAAATGGCTGCCCTCTGGGCCAATCATACTTGAGACCTTATTTCCCTTCCTCTGGGTCAATCCTCTGTGGGATGTAAATGAGTCTTCATTGTGAAGCATTGTCATGATGGGACAGTCGAGCCCGCCAAAGCCCGTCTTGTGGATCGCGGTTTCACTCAATAATATGGCCTTAACTATGAAAATATGTTCTCTTATGCCGCCAAGCTGAACACCATATATATCATGATCTCCTTGGCTATTAACCGTCATTGGCAGTTGCCTCATCTTGACATCAATAATTCATTCCTTAACGGAGATCACGCTGAGAGTGCCTACACGCAACAACCTCTTGGTTATGAAACCACGATCGAGTTTTTTGTCTGCCACCTCAAGAAATTTCTCTATATGGCCTCAAGCAGTCCCCTCAAGCTTGGTTTGATAAGTTTAGTCAGATCATTTGTGATTTTGGCTTCACTCAGAGCTCAACTTATTTCTCCTTATTTACTTGTCGCCCCCCAACGACACATATACTTCTTGTATATGTTGATGATATTCTCATCACGGGCAATAATTTGAATGGTATATTTATGATTAAGAAGCATTTGACCTCACATTTTCATACCAAAGATTTGTGCAGCCTGCGCTATTTCTTGAATATCGAGGTAGCTCGTCGTCCTGATAGACTTGCCTTTTTTCAATGGAAGTACTGTTTCGACCTTTGTCACGATGCACGCTACTCTGGATGCAAGCCTTCTGACACACTAATGGATGCCAACCACAAGCTCTATGTTCTTGCATCAGACTCTGTTCTGCTTCTCCCTAATTCGGAGTACTATCGTCGCCTTGTTGGCAAGCTTATCTCTCTAACTATCACACAACCCAGTATAGACTTTGTTGTTGGGATGGTCAGCCGCTTTATGCATGCTCCTCGGATGTTCCACCTCCCTGCTATTGAACAAATCCTTCAATACCTAAAGAATGCTCTGAGACAAAGGCATCTGTATAAGCCCACCTCTCTCTATCATTAATTGTCTACTATAATGCAGACTATGTCGGTTCCCTCAATGATCGTCAGTTTACGAGTGGCTACTGCACATACTTTGGAGGACACCTGATCATTTTGCAAAGCAAGATGCAAACGGTGGTGGCACGCCCTTCTGCGGAGACTGTGTATCATTCAACGACGTTTGCTGTTTCTGAACTCACGTGGTTGGAAAATCTTCTTACTGATCTTGGTGTGAAACTCCCCCTCCGATCGCTCTTTACCGCGACAGTGATGCCTTCATTCATATCGTCGAGAATTCCGTTTTTCATGAACGTACCAAGCATATCGAAGTCGATTGTCTCTTCATCCGAAAAAAAGTTCAACTTCGTAAACTTAATTTGAGACATGTACTCGCTGCTAGCAAGTTTCTGACATCCTCACCAAAGCCTTACCATGCCCATTATACCGACATTTCATTTCCAAGCATGGCACCTACAATCTGTATTCTTCAAGTTGCGGGGGAGTGTAGAAGCTCCATATGTAAATACCCTCTTTTCCCTTGTATAGATTAGTCCCACATCTTGGATCGGAGTTGAGTTGTCACTCTTCCATCCTATAAATATGTGTACAAATTTGTATTTGAAGTTTTTAAGGTGAAGAAATAAATATATTGAAATTTCATGGAATTTCACTTTCTAATTTTCTATGGTATGCAATCAATTAAATCCCACCACTTATCATTTAACACTTTTTTCCTCATGTCTTTCTCCATGTCCCTCTGTTTCAATATTGTTCAGTCTGGAATTCCATCAAACCAGCCCCTCAAAATTGTCCATTTTTTGAACAAAGTAGACATCCATATCACGAATGTCAGATCAGCTCCCCGAGTCACTAGAAAGAGAGTGAAAGGTCCACATTACTTCATTCATGGACTTTTTTTGCCTTTCGTATTCATTTGACCTAAAGAGAAGTTACCATTGCAAAACACATCTTGTTTGGGCATTTCAACCTTTGATACGTGGTAGCCGTATCAAGATCTAAAACAAAGTACATGAACTCGTATTGCATGAAATAATGGATACAGTCATGAGATGAGCTCTCGCCAAGCACCCGGAGGCTCGGTCCTCCAAAACACTCCCTTATCCAAAGAGAGACCTAAGGCTATAACTCCAAAGATAACTTTCACCACCTATGGGGATCCTTATATAGGTGGATACCCCACTACAAGACAAAGACACTACATGGTAGAATACGTATCAACACTCCCCTCCCGAAAAAAGACCTCGTCCTAAAAGTGGAGGTTCATAGGGGTCATCTGCAAGCTCCAAGTACTCAAAGTCCTTGAAGTCAGGACTGTCATTTTCAGATCCCACATGCATGCACAAGTCTTTGAAAGCACATACTTGGGTGAGAAAGTACGGCTGCTGGCAGCGGAGGCAAAGTCCCTTGCGGCGAAGCTCGAGGTGCTGCTCGTGAGATAAAGGATGGGGTCAGCGGGGCGCCGATGGAAGCGGGGTTGGCGGAACTGGCGGCAGCAGAGGCGGGCCTAGCAGCGGGGGCCCAGGCAGGGGTTTTGGATCCAAGCGGGTAGGAGGAGGCGGGGATTTCAGCGGCAACATGTGGAGTAGTCGGGCCGAGGAAGACGACTGGGTGGTGTAAAGTTCCTCGCCGAGGAAACAGGCTTGCTCCATGGGGAGGGAATGAGTCGACGTATTGCGAACTCGGAGGCGCCCATGCGGTTTAACGTCGTGGCCGCGAGCTCTCGAAGGAGGAGAGTGAGATCCTCAAGTCGTGCTTCGAATTGATCCAAGCGACGGGAGTTCACAGAGGTCGTAGCGGAGGCGTTCTCGTTGGTGTGGAGGGCCATTGAACGAGTCACGAGCATGGAACGAAGGTGAGGAAGGGAAGGCAACAGTGGCGGGACAGAATTGGGTGTGGCGGTGGGCGTCGATAGGCATTGGGATGGTGCCGGGGTGAGGAAGGGAAGGCACCAGGCGGGATAATCCCGCCTAAACATGCGGGATTTATTAACCGGGCCCGACCCTGCCTGGCCCGGCCTTGGGAGCCTTTGCAGGCCCCCTGCTGGGGCTGGTGCCCGAGCCCGGCCCGAGTCCGGCTAAAGCAGCGGCCGGGCCCGGGTGACAAAAGCACGGGCCCGGGTGACAAAAGCACGAGCCCGTCAGGCCTGGTACCGGCCCGGCCCGGGCGGGCTTTTTGGCCTGGGCTACCTAAGAGGCTCCTTATATAGATGGGGGTCACACTACAGGCAAAGACATTACATGGCATAATACGTATCAAGCTTACTCAAGCGTATTTGATAATATCTGAAAGTATCCGTGAGTTTCCAATTTTTTTTAATATCTAAAATTAAAAGAAAACATTCTGAGAGTTTCAATGATGTGTTTCCTAGATTTTCCAAGAGTTTCCTGACTTGAAACATTTTAGATACGATACGTAAGACCATTGTAAATAACCGTGCTTCATATTGTGGAACTTCGGTAATAAAATGTGTGGTGAGCACACAACATTTGGAACTTTTGTGATAGCATTTCGGCCTCAAAACATCAATTTTTGAAGCCGGTAACATACACAACAAACGAAATTTCGACCCAAAATGTCGTTTGGAGAATTGGCATTTACCTTTTGTTACTGGAGTTGGAGACAGCTGGTCTAAAAATGTGTTTTGCGGAGGTAATTGGCTTGGCAAAATCTGTAGGAATGCATGTTACTGATTTCTGCCTATTGGCGCACCTCTGATGGGTTTTGTCGGGTGCTGTAATGGCTTTGTCATCGACCATCCAAAGAAGCCTTAGTTTTGTTTAAGTTAATCCTCTTTTGGGCCAAGAAGCTTTGCAAACTTGTTCATCTTTTTGAAGTTGTGAATATTGTGAACCCATATTCCTCAATACTCGTCCTTATCGGTTGATTCGACACGTATTCCTCCATCACAGGTTTTACTAATTTATGAAAGAAGTTGCCGACCGGTTGAAGGATTTGCCGATCCCTCGTAATTTCATAAAGACTCTCCAACCTTGAGTACGATCTCGCTAACCATCAACAAGAATTCGCCCACGGCATCAGAGAACTCACCAACCCTTCCTTTTCTGTTGTTGTAATGGCCCCTAAAATTTGGCTACCGTCACAATGTCATTATTTTTTAATTTCTAATAATCAGAGGCGCCAGTTAGAAACATTTCAGCCAAAATAAAAATTCATGACAGAGTATAAAAAGAAAAGTGCAGGGTAAATAAAATATTTTATTTCATTTAAAACTGTTACACTACGGAAGATAGCCCATCATTTATACATATAAAAGGAGGGTTTATCACAAAATTCTGCCACATGTAACAACAGACTACATATCTACATCATATACACACGTACATGGGCATCATAAGAAAACTATACTACAAGTACTCTGACTCTACTTAAAGAAGAACTGGAACTCTTCATGCGGGCAGTCGGGGTCTCGACACCCAGCAAAAATGGCTGCAGCTACGCTATCCACAACTTGCACTTCTTCTCTTGTCGTGAAGGGGGTCGGCTAAAACTGGCAGGAGTGGCCTCCTCCTTACCCTGTTTTAGTTACATTTACTAATTAGTCAAATGACTAAGCAAATTCTTATTTTTCCCTTAATTACTTATGATGAATTATTTATACATTTTATAATTCATACTTCTTATTAACTTTTCATCTCATCTTTTCCCGTTCACATTTTTTCTTTGTATTTCCTTTTGTATGCATACATTCGTATTCATTTAGTATGTGTTTACATATTTTTTTGTGTCACCCATTCTTTTAAATTGTTTGGTACTTCATCACTTTTTATTTTCTTTACTGAGCACTGTTAATGATACATTGACATTTCATGTCATGTATTTATATAACGCACTTTCATTTATTTATCTGTGTGCCTTTTCATATTCACACACATATAAATCTTTTAAACATGTCTTTTCATATTCACATGTTTACTTTGCATTTATTTTCATGTTGGGAGGACATTCACCACCTCCACTAGTTGGGTATATCCTTAACATAGCCCATTGCATCGATGCCTTGTTCTTATTATTCGCTTTAGTAATTCACTTTTCTTTTCCCTTTCTTATTTAGACTTAATTTATTAGGAGACTTCATTAATGTCTTGACTCGTGTTTAAAATCATAAAACGAGTTTAATAACTATGGCAGTAAGCAAATGTAATAGCAGTGATACAATTCATATAAAATTAACTAGCTGAAATTAGGGAAATAAGAACTCACCGAGGCCTTTCCTTTTCCTTTGTCCCTCCTAGAATCGTCATTGCTTCTCCCGTCTCTTTGGGATGCCATGACCTATATAATTATCAATCTTAATTACTTTGCATTCTAATTAAAGGTAGCCCTCTAAACATTGCAAACCTAGAAATAATGGTATATGAGTAATTATTGATCGGTTTAGGAAAGTCGCTCATTTTGTTCCCATGAAAAAAGACGGGTCAGTTGAAAGGTTAGTCGACCAATATATTGATGTTATCGTGAAACATCATGGAATTCCCTGATCTATAACCTCTGACAAAGATGGACGTTTTACATCTGATACTTGGAAGCTAGTACAAAAGTGGTTGAGAACAAATTATTGTATAACCCAGCTTTTTACCCGCAAACTAATGGTCAATCAGAGCGAACCATTCAGATGTTAGAAGACCTCTTAAGGATGGTCGTACTCGATCTAAGAGGATCATGGGAGAAATACCTATTACTGGTGGAATTCTCTTATAATAATAGCTACCAATCAAGTATTCAGATGACACCATTTGCAACTTTGTATGGGCGGAGGTGTCGAACTCCTCTAAGTTGGGCAGAGGATGGTGAACAAAAGTTATTTAAGAAGGAGAAAGTAGATAAGATGTATGATCAAATTGCAATCGTGCCAGAAAGGCTGAAAATAACCCAAGACTGACAACAAAAGTATTATAACGCCAAACACCGACTGGTAGAATTTAATGTGGGCGACATGGTATGTCTTAAGATAAAGCCTTTAAAGGTACTTCGCGAATCCGGAGAATTGGGAAGCTTAGTCCTAGATACGTGGGACCATTCCTAATCACTGAAAGAATTGAAGAAGTGGCGTACCGCTTGGCGCTATCAGAGGCTCTTCAGAATCTTCATGATGTGTTTCATGTGTCTTCTTTGAGAAAATATATAGTTGATCCAGATAAAATAGTTCCTTCTGAGCAATCCAAATTGAATCTGATCTATTAAGCCTAACTGATCCATACGAGATTATAGATTTGCAGAATAAGCAACTGTGAAACCGAGAAGTTCGATTTGTTAAAGTTTGGTGGAAAGGGCTTAGTGTTCATGTAGCAACTTAGGAAAAAGAAGATGTAATGAGAGATATCTTCCCCCGGCTGTTCGATGTAGATACAGATTGAAGATTTCCGCTGATGAAAATCCAATAAGGAGGGGAGAAGTGTGATGCCATCATCGACATGTAATTATTTAAGTATTAAATGTTAATAAATGTGCTCGTCGAAGCGAAGACGTAAAAATAAATGTGACATTGTAACATTATAGGGTCGTAATAAATTATGTAGCGCCTTGATTAGATTTATTAGAAATTAATCGTGTACTTAGGGTTTAAAAAGACAAGGCCGGCTGGAATGTAGGTGGGAGATGAGGGAAAATGAAGTACCGGATGTTTGAGTTCAGGTCACCGGTCTTTTCTATTCCAGCCTTGCGTAACACCTTAGAGGCGGTGAGGAGAGGGGTAATTAGGGAATGAGTCTTAAAAGGTTGCCGTATATCGCGTGAAATCCCAACCCAATAACTTCATTCCCTCTCCTAGTTCACGCGAGTCCAAGCTCCAGGCGACGGAAATCGATCGACGCCCCTACCTTCCGAGAGCCTAAATCACCTCTGTTTTTCGTGATTTCTTCTTTTATAGAGAGGTAATCTCTTCCTCTCTACTCTTACTTTTTATGTGAATATTTTGCATGGTTTGAGTAGAGCCGAAACTCTTGGGTTCTAGTTGCTTGTTTCCTTTTCATGCTAAACGTTACAATGTCATTATCTTTTAATTTCTAATAATCAGAGACACCAGGTCAAAACATTTTAGCCAAAATAAAAATTCATGACAGAGTACAAAAAGAAAAGTGCAGGGTAAATAAAACATTTTATTTCATTTAAAACTGATGCAATACAGAAGATAGCCTAACATTTATACATACAAAAGGAGGGCTTATCACAAAACTGTGCCACATGTAACAACTGACTACATAGCTACATCATATATGCATCTACATGGGCATCATATGGAAAACTATACTACAAGTACTCTGACTCTACTTAAAGAAGAACTGGAACTCCTTATGTGGGCAATCAGGGTCTCGACACCCAGCTCTGTGCGCATCCAGGATGTCAAATACTGCTGCAGCTATGTCTATCTACGACTTGTACTTCTCTTGCCGTGAAGGGGGTCTCTGCTAGAACTGGCGGGAGTGGCCTCCTCCTTGCCCTGTTTTAGTTACATTTTCTAATTAGTCAAAAGACTAAGCGAATTTTTATTTTTCCCTTTATTACTTATGATGAATTATTTATGCATTTTCTAATTCATACTTCTTATTGATTTTTAATCTCATCCTTTCCCGTCCACTTTCTTTTTTGTATTTCCTTTTGTATACATACGTTTGTAATCATTTAATATGTATTTACACATTCTTTTGTGTTATTCATTCTTTTAAAATGTTGGGTACTCTTTTATAATTCAACACCTTTTATTTTCTTTACTGGGCAATGTTAAGGATACATTGTCATTCCTTTTATTCATGTATTTGTATAGCGCACTTTCATGTATTTATCTGTGTGCCTTTTCATATTCGCACACATATAAATCATTTACGTGCCTTTTCATATTCGCACGTTTCCTTTCATTTATTTTCATGTTGGGAGGACATTCATCCCACCTCCACTAGTTGGGTACATCCTTAACATGACCCGTATGTTACTGATTCGACACCCTTACCTTTAACAACTTGGCTGAGGTATCAATATAGTGCAAGGTCGGTGCTTGGCTAGGACCTCCTCTGGTGCTTCCTTCAGACATTGATTTCCACAACGGGCAATCTTGTTTACGATGTCCGGGCCGTTGGCATTTAAAACATACTCTCATCCTCTTCAGTCATTCTCCAAAATGAGCTTTCCCACACTTCTGACATATGGGCTTATTAGTATTACTGCTACTGGCTCGACTTTCTGTTCTAGTTTGTGTCGGGGGACCTCCTTTCTTTTTCTTCCAACTGGGACCTCTACTCCTTGAGAAGTCTATGTTCTGCCCCTCTGAGGATCTTTTCTTCTGATAATCCTCTCCTTTGTGAGCTCCTCACGTCCCTTTCAATTAATTTTGCTATTTCCATCAGTTCATCATAATTTTTAATTCTTTGTGAAAGTAAATGTACCCGTACGTCTTCTCGGAGGCCTAACTGAAAGTGGAAACAACACTGTCGCTCGGTTGAAAACGAAAACAACACGTCCCTTTCAATTAATACACTAATTGGGTGAACTCTGTTTCATACTGTATCACCGAGCGAGTACCCTGAATTAAACGAAGGAACCTCGCCTGCAACATTTGTTTCTCGAACGGTGGAATAAACCAATCGATGAATTCTTCCAGGAATTCGTCCCAAAGAATATCAACATTTTCTTGTCCAGCAAATCTTCCTCGTTTTAAACTGTTCCACCACCTACTTGCCTCTCCTTCCAAAAGAAAGACCACCAGGTCAATTCTTCTTTCTTCTGGACATCGCATTGCATCAAAAGTTAATTTGATTTTTTTATCCAATCTTCGGTTTCCATTGGTGATAGACCACCCCGAAAAATTGATGGCTTCATGTCTAAGAACTGCTTCAAATACATATCCACGAACAGTTGTGGTTCCGGTGGTGCATTTGTACCCATTCGAATAGCTTCTGCCAGTGTCTGAATAATATCAATTAAGGATTTGGCCTCCCGGAGTTTTGGCGTTCTTCCGACATGTTAACTTGCTCACTTGCCAATTCTTCCCTTTGTCTTCTACTCATATAAGTTCGAGAAGGTTCCTTAAATGGAAGACTCAACTTTAGCGACTGGGCAATTTCTTCATACATGTTATGGATTTGTTCTATTTGTCACCTTACATTTCTCCTTAAGCACTCGTGTCACACTGAAATTTCAAATATAGCTCTGATACCACTTTTGTAACGACCCCTAAAATTTAGCTGCCGTCACATTATCATTATCTTTTAATTTCTAATAATCAGAGGTTCCATGTAGAAACATTTTAGCCAAAATAGAAATTCATGATAGTACAAAAAGAAAAGTGCAGGTTAAATAAAACATTTTATTTCATTTAAAACCGATATAGTACAGAAGATAGCTATCATTTATACATATAAAAGGAGGGCTTATCACAAAATTGTGCCACATGTAACAACAGACTACATATCTACATCATATATACACGTACATGGGCATCATAAGAAAACTATACTACAAGTACTCTAACTCTACTTAAAGAAGAACTGGAACTCCTCCTGCGGGCAGTCGGCGTCTCGGCACCCAGCTCTGTGCGTATCCAGAACATCAAAAATGGCCACGACTACGTCTATCCACAACTTGTACTTCTTCTCTTGTCGTGAAGAGGGTTAGCTAGAACTGGCGGGAGTGGCCTCCTCCTTGCCCTGTTTTGGTTACATTTTCTAATTAGGCAAATGACTAAGCAAATTCTTATTTTTCCCTTAATTACTTATGATGAATTATTTATACATTTTATAATTCATACTTATTGACTTTTCATCTCATCATTTCCCGTTCAGTTCCTTCTTTGTATTTCCTTTTGTATGCATACATTCGTATTCATTTAGTATGTATTTACATATTCTTTTGTGTTACCCAGTCTTTTAAAATATTGGGTACTTCATCACATTTTATTTTCATTATTGGGTACTGTTAAAGATACATTAACATTTCATTTCATGTATTTATATAGCGCGCTTTCATTTATTTATCTGCGCCTTCTCATATTCGCACACATATAAATCATTTAATCACACATTTTCATATTCACACGTTTACTTTGCATTTATTTTAATGTGGGGAGGACATTCACCCCCTTCCACTAGTTGGGTACATCCTTAACATAGCCCATTGCATCGATGCCTTGTTCTTATTATTCTCTTTAGTAATTCACTTTCCTTTCTTATTGAGACTTAATTTATTAGGAGACTTCGTTAAAGTCTTGACTCATGTTTAAAATCATAAAACGAGTTTATTAACTGTGGCAGTAAGCAAATGTAACAACATTTATTCAATCCATATAAAATTAACTAGCTGAAATTAGGGAAATTAGAACTCACCGCGGCCTTTCCTTTTCCTTTGTCCCTCCTAGAATCGTCATCGCGTCTCCCGTCTCCTTGAGATGCCATGACCTATATAATTATCAATCTTAATTACTTTGCATTCTAATTCAAGGTCGCCGTCTAAACATCCAATTGACGCCTTCATAATTTATACACTAATTGCCTAACACATCTCAATTCGTCTAGATAGGTTCCACTTCACTTAATTAGGCCAAATGAGTCTTAGGCGGACTAAGTGTTAGCGGCCCTAATTTTCAACAAGGGGATTTTCACTAATCTAGTGAGGGAACATCAATCCCTAGCTTAGACTTAATTTACATGAAAGAAGAAATTCAAAATTTCCAGTAATAAGTACTGCCCTAATGCAAATGGAAGGGGTTTTGTTCTAATGAAGAGGTAGAACATATTAGGAGCCTTTTTCCAACATTAGGGATACTTCAAAATTACGAAATCCACACGAACACAATTAGGGTTAAACTGAAATTGATCAAATCCATATGCTACAACAAGTATTGACATAGAAAGTTATTTCAGAACTTAGAGTTCACGTCTCGCGCGAACTTGGAGATTGAATAAAGTTATCGGGTTGGGGTTTAATGCGATATACGGCTGCCGCTTAAGCCTATTTCCTTAATTACCCATCTCCTCACCGCCTCTAAGGTGCTACGCATGGATAAAGATGGAATTATTTGGTTTTTATACTCAATCAGCCGATCCATGGCCCATTGAATTAAATTTTTGGTATTTAAATAACTCTAATTGCTAAACGCAGTCACATGCATTATAATCTTTAAGTAAATTGTTGTCGTCGCGTCACGAACACGCTTATTCACATAAAATATTCATATGTATGAATTATCATACCTGTCATCGTGACAGCGTCACAGTTGTACTTAGTAGTGTTTATTTATTTTACCATATTTTGTAAATGGGCAACCCATCTTTTTAAAAGCTGCCCGCGGGCTAGATCCTTACCCCCTATAAATAGGACATGAATAGTAGCTAGAAGGGAATTGAAATTTGTGTAGGAGTCTCCATAGTATTCGCGTACTGTAAAATGGTTTCTGCGAGTACTCATTTGGAGTGTCGGAGAGACTTGTAAACTGAATGTAATTTAAACTTTTAATCAATACGATTATGCACAACTAAAGGTTCGCGCTGTGCGAAACCTGGTTTTAGTGTTTACGCCGTTCTTATTCTCATCTAAATATTCGCGACTCGGAGTATCCTTCCACTCACAAAATCCCCATCCATTCTATTTGCCTGGGTGTGCAGCTGAGGTACTTTTTACTTTAAGAGAGTGTGGAGTTGAGACAATTTTTTTAGCGTAGCAGAACGAACACGTGACCTTCAGATTTTGAGTTGTTGGTGAACACCTTGTCTCATTAGCCTGATGAGATATAACTGGGAAGTCTCCAGAAGGTTCTCGCAACAACTCTGAAGAGGTGATTACTAGAGGCGAATTCAACTTACTGATGTCCGTGGTTACTCGGCTCTTTGAGCAGGTGGCATCCATTACCAAAGAGACTGCGACTCCTGACATTCGCTTGCTAGTCCTCCAAACTGCATCAATGTTACGACTTGAGGATGAGGGACTCGCGCACGCTAGACGCGACTTCTACTAGGTGGCTGGGATTCTTGTACCTTCACGATCATTGAATTTGAAAACTTGCGGACCCTGCAGAAGAACCCGCTCTATCGGTTCATTGGAAAAGATGATCCTGTTCATCACCTGTAAGCCTTTGAGTTTGCAATCTCTTTGCGAAATCTCTCTGGCGGCATCTATTGCAAATTACTATCCATGATCTTTGATGGAAAGGTCAAGGATTGGCTCTATAAGTTGCCTTCCCGATCCATCAATTCTTTTGGAGAGTTTCGAAGTGGCCAACTTCAAAGGTTTGCAACCTCAAAGAAACGGATGACTGACCCCCATGTGCTCTTCCAAATCAAGCAAGGAGTATATGAAGCCCTTAGCCATTATATTGATAGGTCCCAAGAAGACTTTCTTTGAATTCATGACGTAGATCCAACCATGTAACCGGTGTCTTTGATGTGTAGACTTCAAGAAGGACTCTTCAAGTTTGAAGACCACCGGAAACCACCAAGTTCCTATGGGGACTTAATAAATATAGCGAACCATTTTATCTAGAGGGAGACCATCAATTTTGGTTCGTCTCCTCCCTTACCCAACTGGTGCAGTGACAACGGGGGAGACATCTCTCACCCAACCTCCTTTTGCCCATCCACATCGCTTTCAGAAGCATCACTTGGAACTCATCCCACTTCTACCACAATGTGGGAGGAATTCTCATCACCAACGTCCACGCCAACCTTGCCATTTCCAACAATGGAGGCCACCACAACCTCATTCCTCTCCACAGAACAGGCCCACACAACCTATATTACAAACTCGTTCATGACACCACTACACGCCTGTCCTATTCAAGCCTATACTCCTCGTGCAAACAAATATGACGACTCTCAGTAGGAGTATATCGATTTTATTCTTCCAATGGAGGAAGTTGTCCAAATTATTCAAAAGTAACCTGGCTTCAAGATGCCTCCGCCTCTTAAGGCTGAAATGCGGATCGAAATCGTGTTACGATATACGGGGAAGAAGAGAGAAAGAGAGCTATGACTACAAGAAATTAGGGTTAGGGAGAAGATGAACCTGAATAATACTTCATTGATGCCTTCTCCAAAGAGGGTCCGGTATTATATAGCACCCGGACGGCCCCCATAGGGGCTGAACCGGTGCGGTTCAGCCCCACTGCTCCTTATTTAATATTGGCGGGCTGAACCGGATGGTTCAGCCCGGTCTTCCTCCGCCTTCTCCTTTGGTCGACGTGCACAGTAATCTTCGGAGAATCTGGTAATGACGCCAGGCGTAACATTCCCTCCCTCATCAAGGGCCAGCTTGTCCTCAAGCTGGAGGCGGACAGCGTGCGGCTCTTGGAACAAGTCGGTTTTGTCTTGCATCTGAGACGAGACCTCTGTTGGAGCGGTAGACTCTGCTCTACTCGCCGTAACGATGGTCATCGTACTATCCGGTGCCCCTAGTCGTTCCACGCTGTGGAGTGAGATCTCCTTTACCTGAGACGACTTGAGGCCTTCCAAGCAATACCCCTTCCCGTGCTGGCTGAACTTCATAGCCATCTGGTCCCAATCGAAAGTCACCCGCCGAAGTCGCCGCAGCCACGGTATGCCCAACACCGTGTCAGAACTCCGGATTGACAATAAGTAAACATCAATATGTCCAGTGTAACCCTGTATCCGGAGCTCCACCCCCTTCATTACTCCCTCGCACTGCAGTGTACGTTCATCCGCTACCCTAACGTGGAAAGCTGCGCCGCGATCTATGTCACACCCCATCTTCTGGGCCACAGCGGGTTGGATTGTCCATCCAGATCGTCACTGTCTCCCTGCCGACCCTCCCGGCTAGGCGTAAGGTCGGAGATGGGGTACCCCCCTCCAGGGCCTGGATGGATACTCCAAAGTCTTCAATAGCCAACTCGCCCTCCTCTTCAGTGCGAGGAACATCTTCCGCTTCCTCCTGCAACATGAATACCTGGACCTTCTGCATGCGTGCCCTCAGGTGTACTTCTCATCACAGTTGAAGCATAACCCTCTCTCCTTCCTGCTCTGAAGTTCCTGCCACGTCAGTTTTGTCACTGTCGGCCGGCCCTTGGCCGGGGGAGCCCCTCGAGGAGGGTGTACAACCGTAGGAGCTCTCACTGTTGTACGGGTTCTCTGCCGGTTGAATCTCTCCTCCTGTATCCTTGCCAAACTGATGGCATGGCTCAGACTTCGTGGCATATATGCGTGGACCTCATCCCGCAACTCATCCCGCAACCCTGATATGAAGCAACTGAGGAGGGTCTTTTCCTCCCAACTGACCCGATTGGCCAGCTTCTCGAACTCTGTACGGTACTCCATCACGGTGCCTTTCTGACGGAGTTTTTGTAACGTCGCCTCCACATCCTCGTACTCCAAGGGTCCAAAACGGGCCGAGAATCCCTCCACAAAATATGCCCATGGAGCATATCCATATTCCCGTATGAACCACTGTGTCCACTGGTATGCGTCGTCTTCCAGATGGAAGGACGCGAGTTGTACCCACTGATCTTCGGGAATGTCTTGATAAGTAAAAAACAGTTCCGCCTTTTGCACCCATTCCAGTGCGTTTCCGCCCCGAAATTTAGGAAAATTCATGCGGGTGCGTTTGGGTTGCATGTAAGGCCGCTGGTTTGCCATCCCGTAACCTCCTTGCCCATGACCAGCTGGCCACCGTTGCTCTCTCGGATGGTTGGGTGGCCCGGGTGGGGCTGCTACGTACCCCGCCGCCTGCCCCATTTGATGAAGTCGTCCTCGTTCCGGTCCGTTACCCAATTGCTGCCCGCCGCCCCATGGATTGGCCATGGGAGGTCTTTCTTGCCACGGGTTGTCGTTCCCGTACCCTGTAGGCGGAGCCAAGGCTTGTGGGGGCAGAAAAATTCCGGCCATGCCTCCCATCGGCACGCCCTGCACTCCCGTAGGTCGAAGGGGACCTGTGCCTTGACCTGACGGCCGCCAACCGTGCCCCGGCTGCTGTCCGGCTCCACTCCAGGCCGGCTGGTAGAATCCGAAACTCGCTGGCCCAGACGTCGTATCTGCCGATCTCTAGACTCCCGATCGGCTGGTGCCGCCCTCCATGCGGCCTCCTGGAAGAGCTCCAGGCTCTGCGTGATATGCCGGAAGTCCCTCTGTCGAACGGCCCTGAAGGTCGACGACCCTGGACGGGTCGGAATCGCATCCCGCGTTCGTCGACGGCATTGATCCGACGATTACCTGCGCGGGCGAAGTCCAGACGTGTGTCTGCCGCAAGTTTTCGGCCATTACGCCTCCGATGTGTGGTGCGGGCGGTTGATAGGACGCTTCGTCCTCCGATCCTTCAGCGACAGCGGCTTTCCCTTTCAGATTCTGCACTAGGAGGGCTTTGATCTCCTCCATATGCGTATCAAGCGTTCCTCCAGATTTTTTTGGGACGTTTTCACTTGTTCTTCGATCGCTGCCACCGAATCCGCCAACCCTACATAGTTTTCTTCGATGGTGGCCAAGCGCGCATTCTCGGCTTTGGTGCGTGTCACCATGGTTGGAGGAAAGATCCTCTGATACCAAATGTTACGATATACGGGGAAGAAGAGAGAAAGAGAGCTATGGCTACAAGAAATTAGGGTTAGGGTGAAGATGAACCTGAATAATACTTCATTGATGCCTTCTCCAAAGAGGGTCCGGTATTATATAGCACCCAGACCCATGGGGGCCGGCCGGCCCCCATAGGGGCTGAACCGGCGCGGTTCAGCCCACTGCTCCTTATTTAATATTGGCGGGCTGAACCGGATGGTTCAGCCCGGTCTTCCTCCGCCTTCTCCTTTGGTCGACGTGCACAGTAATCTTCGGAGAATCTGGTAATGACGCCAGGCGTAACAAATCGAGAACTCTACTGTGAGTTCCACAAGGATGTTGGCCACGACACGGAGATTTGACGAGCTCTCCGTGATCTAGTGGAAATAATGTTGATGGCAAAGAAACTACAGGAGTATGTTGTCGGCAAACCCGAGGAAAGACCCGCCTCTGTCAAGGGTAAGGTAATATCAGTAGTACACCTCCCCCAACAATGGGAGTGTATTGAGCAAGAAGACATCGGCTTTCTCGGGAGCATTATTTGCGTTTGCAAATGCATAAAAGTTAATGATGTTGGCATCCTGGGCCAAATTATTTGCATTCATGGGGGAGCTGGCCTTGTGTCTTCTAACAAAGCAAGCTTAGGGCGAGTCTATTGACGAGAGGCTGCTTCCAGCTCTCAGGACGCCCCATTGAGAGGAGACGTCATCTTTAATGAAGGTTATCTCCCAAAAATTGCTAACCCCTTTAACGCCACTGTTATCATGAAGACAATATTTGATAACTACTCGGTGTCCCGAATCCTCTACGACACTGGTAGTTCTGTGAATATTCTTTTCAAACTTGAGTTCGAAGCTATGGACACGGGAAAGATGCTCCAGACCTGCGGTGGACTTCTCTATGGGTTCGTGCGGGAGAGAAATGAGATCAAAGGGAGCATCACCCTCTCCGTCACCATGTGTAGAGTTGCTCGTCAAGGGACGTTTGTGGTGGTTGACGCCCCATCAGTTACAACACCATCTTTGAGCGACCACTCCTAAACGATTATCAGGTCATTGTCTTTACATATTATCAGGTGATAAAGTTTGTTGTTGGGGGGGGGGGGGGGGGGGGGGGGCGCAATTTAGGGTTCACAATGACCTACAAATTATTCGAGAATCTTACGTCAGCTCGGTCAATATGACCGAGACTTCTCCCCTAGAGACGAACACAAAAAGATGCGAAGAATGTTGTTAAGCTGTGATGGGGCCTGAAGTATTTGTGAAAGAAGAGGGTACAAGGGACGATGCTCATCTTGAAGCAGCCCAAGCCATTTAAAGTGTCTATTGGAGTAGAAGAGAAGGTGATGCTGATCAAGTGTCTATTGGACAATCTAGTCGTCTTCGCCTAGTCAGCTACAAACATACCCATAGTTGATTTTGACGTCGTCTCAACTCTTACCCAGCCTCAAGTCGATCAAGCAGAAGAAACACTCGGTGACAACAACCCTAGCGAACGTATCTGGGAGGAAGTTGAAAAACCCCTTAAGGCAGTTTTTATTAAAGAAATTCAATACCTATAGTGTTTCAAATGTTGTAATGGTGAAAAAATTAAACAATAAGTGACGCATGTGCATAGATTTCACCAAATTTAATAAAGCTTGCTCTAATGATTGCTAACCCTTACCTCATATAGATTTCCTAGTGGACTATGTTGTGGGTTTTCCTGTTATGAGTTTTTAGATACTTTTTCGGGGCACCATTAAATTCGAACACCACTTCCACATTCCTTACTTGTTTACCACTAAAGACAGGTGTAATTTTTATCGGGTTATACCTTTTGGCCTAAAAAATACTTGCGCTATGTATCAACGTATGATGGATTACCTTTTCAAAAATCAAAAAGATTGAAATTTAGAAGTGTACGCAGACGATCGCCTTATCAAGAGTCGTGAGTTCAAAAACCATATCCATGACCTCGTTGAAATTTTTTCACTTTAAGAAATATAAGACGAGGCTCAATCCGGCGAAATGTGTTTTTTGTGCCAGTAAAGGAACTTTTTTGGGACATTTGTTAACACCTCAAGGCCTTGAACCTAACCCTGACAAGGTAAAAACAATCTTGAGTATGCCATCTCCTCGAACCTCGAAAGAGGTACAACAATTATGAAGAAGAATTGCAGGACTTAGTCGCTTCATCTCGCGATCTGGCGATAAGTGCGCATTAATTTTTAAAACTCTATGAGGAGCAACTAAATTCGAATGGACTGAAGAATGTAATAAAGTCTTTTAAGAACTCAAGAAGCAATTGACTTCAACTCCACTCCTTCAAAACCCTTAGAAAGGAGAAGATTTGTTGTTATACCTCAGAGTTGGTCTCAAAGCTATAAATGTTGTACTGGTTCGGGAAGAAGGGAAGAAACAGTTTCCAATTCATTACGTCAATAGAGTACTAAAGGATGCCCGATATCCTATCCCGGAGAAGCTAACTTTTGCTTTAATCATATCGGCACAGAGGTTTCACCCATATTTCTAGAGACATTTAATACAAGTTGTCACATATCACCCTCTGAAAACCATTTTGGAAAAACTTAAACTTTCTGGGAGATTAGCAAAGTGGGGCATCGAACTTGGGGAATTCAACCTCTCATATGTGCCTCGGATAGCCATCAAAGCCCAAGTTCTCGCTGACTTCCTAGCGGACTTCGTGGAGGAAACTACTATCAAACGAGAAATAACTACACCTCCATCTTGGGTGACGTTTGTGAATAGAGCTTCTTGCAGGAATTCATCAGGAGTTGGGGTGATATTGATAAATTCAAATGACATTCGAATTGAGTTAGCCATCAAACTGTACTTCTTTACTACTAACAATCAAGCAGAATATGAAGCGTCGATTACTGGAATAAGGTTAGCTTGAGAATTGTGTATGGAAGATATAAAAGTACAAAACAGATTCATTAGTAATGACATCATAAGTTAAAGAAGTTTTTGAAACAAGGACTCCATTCTTAAAAAATACTTGGTGGTGGCAATGAGAGAAATGAGAAATTTTAGAACTTTTGACATACAACACATACTCCGAGTTGAAAATATAGAAGCAGATGAGATCGCCAAATATGGACTCCCATCAGGAGGAACTATACCTAAATTGTTTAATCCATCAATTGAAAAATGAGAAGTTATGGAGATTGACCATTGTCTTTCATGGATGGATCCTTTTATCCATTATTTGTCCACGTGAGAATATCATTCAACAGTCACAAATAAGTGATGATTTAGATTCAAAGCTGCTCACTATTTCCTTCTTTCTGTAGTTTTATATCGGGGGACATTTCTATCCCCATTAGCAAGGTGCGTATCTTAAGAAGAAATCCCTACCATTCTCCGATAAGTTCATTTCGGAGAATGTGAGTCATTCTGGTGCATAAACTTTAGAAAAAAAGATGCTCCGACAAGAATACTTTTGGGCGCAAATTAGAAAAAATGTAGAACATTACTCTAAAAAAAGTCTCAAATGTTAAAGAATTGCACGTATGCAACTAAAACTCGCTCAACAGCTACACTCTATCACTTCCCCTTGGCCATTTACCATTTGGGGGATGGACCATCTGGGAAAGAGACCCTTTCCTATGGAAAATGGACAACGTCATTATATCCTAGTAATGATGAACTACTTCAGTAAATGGATCAAGACAAAAGTATTAACAAGAACTACCACAGATTGTGAAGAATTTTATCTGAGGATAGATTGTTTATTGGCATGAAATTCCAATGGCTGTCATCACATTCGGCTAAGGAATTTAGCGAGAAAGTTAAATGGAGAATGACAAGACATTTTGCCAAACACATCAAGATAAAAACAGGTTGCTGTCGGGCATTTAGCGATGAAGGTGGATGATGCAACCATGTAGGGAGGATGACTTCAGTCAGGAAACTCAATCCTAATTGGACAGGATCTTTCATCATCAAAGAAGCTTTGAAGAACGACAACTACCACCTACAAACTTGTGATGGCGATGTTATCCCCGCACTTGGAGTGGAGATGACCTGAAGTGTTATTTTGCATAAATTTTGTATCTCCCCTGTATTTTTAATTCCCTGTATTTTCCTTTTGAGAACAATCTTTTGTAATATATTTTAGTAAAGATGATAGATCACCATGATCATTATTGTACAACCCGTATTCATCGAGGCTGGGCCCGTTTATGCCACGTAAGCAGAGCAGGTCAAAGTCAAAGAGCAGGGCGCAACCCTAACCAAAGACACCTCATAGTCTTTGCTTGAGGAAGCTTTTTCTTCGGCCTCGGCTGCCCTCTTTTCGGCTGCGGCGAGTGACTTATCCAGCTGGTGAAGAAGCCTCTCACACACTTCATTCTTTTCCTCAGCCGCGAGTAGGTTTCGGGCTGTTTGGTGCGCGAGCTCCAGCGCTCGCATTTGCGTTTGGGAACCTTGGTCGGCGAGATAGCGGGGAGAGACATCTCACAAGACCTTCACATCGTCGCGCCTATACCAACTGAATGAGATGTTGAAAGCATCGTTATTCGGCTCTCCATCCTCGGTCCAGGATGGGAGGCGTGAGCTGATGCGGGCCTCGTTCTTCTCTTCGTCCTAGGAGAGCAGTATGTGGCCATGAAGATCGGTATTCCTCCCTCCTTTCCCAAAATTCGGGTGCGAGAGAGGGGTTCTGGTTGAGTTGTCGCTTTCTTCATCTCGGCCACCCTTGTGAGCAACAGTCTTTCCTCGCAAGGTCTTCCTCTTCTTCCGCGAAGGCTTGTCCTGCTCTGGTCGTTGCGTCTCCTGAAGAAGCTCGAACAGAATGCCATGGTTGGCAAACTTGTCTTCCCTGGCGCGGTTCTCCTCGACCGGGCTATTTGAAGAGCCTTCAGTGCTTTGCGGATGGAGGTTCTCGCCAGAGGCCGTGAGAGGAGTGTCCTCTCCAGGTAGGGGAAGGACAGAGGCTGGAACAATGCGAGTTCCTGAAAAAAAGGCGGCGAGGTATTAGCGATCAATAAATGAGTCGAGTCCCGAAAATCTAGAAATTCGCTCAAAGCTTACCCTCGCCCGACGAGAGGTAAGGAAGTTGATCGACTCGTTGGCGCTAGAAAACGACATCGAATTTCCTCTGCTTCAGCGTCTTCTGCAGCTCTAGTCGCTTTCCTTGCAAGATTGTCGATGTCGCCCGTAACAAAGATGAACCGCTCGTTCCAGCGATGGACCTTGTTTGACGTGCCGGCGAGCGAGCACGTGTGGATGCTGAAGTAGAGCACGCCGTCCTTAGTCGCGCCCAGGTAGTAAGACCTTTCTGAAAATGGTCATGTCAAACGAGATTTTCTCCGCGCGCAGGATGCACATATACCAACGATAGTCACTATATCGTTGGTATTGATTTGCGTGGGCACCAGTCCATAGTAGCGAAGGATCTGACAGTTCCGACCATAAGGGATGTCACAACCCTACTTCATAGTGTTGAAGAGGGAATGCGAGCAGCGAAGAACTTGTTTACTCGCTCATCCTTCTCGGCCAATCTCGCCTTATGACCTGCAGAAAGAAAGCGATTGATAAAACTCTCCTACTCATTTGGGCGAGTAATTGACTTTTTGAACTTCGCGACAACGAAATTCTATGCATAGTTCGAACGGCGAGTAGTCACATCCTCCACGAGTGTCATCGAGAATGCAAGGAAGAAGTTTCAGACCCTACCCCCTATTTATAGAAGTCGGGGTGGGGGGGGGGGGGGTGAGGGCCTTAATGCAGATCGCTTAGCGAGAAACTCAGCAACTCGCGAAACTCCTTCGTTGAACGATCCTAGCAAATCATAGTCCACATGTGCAAAAACGACCAACTCGCTTAGTCCGAAATAGAAATAAAAACATACTCGCTGCAAAATGTAAATCGTGTATACTGGCGAACATTATTCAAATAAGAAAAGCATCAAGATGAACAGTGCGAGTGGACTCAACTCGCAAATAAAAGAAAGACCACTATCAAGGTCAACCAATTAGATAAAAAGAGTTCATAAAGTCTAGACAATGCATATCGCACAAATATTGAAAAGAAAATACAGGCGACTCAGAGCATGGGCAATTTCTCGCGTCGCTACGAGGTTTGTGCTTGGAGACCACTCCACTAATGCTCGCGACCCATCCGTCTTCGTTCGCCTTCGCCATGTACTCCTCGCTCCGGTGAATGTGGTCCTCCATGCGCGTAAGGGTACCTGCCGTTCCCATACTCGTCCGGATCCCGCGGTTGTCGTCTTGAAGGAGATCTTACCTATGCTTCAGGTTAGCGACACGCCTCTCCAACTCATTAATAACATAATACTTCGCCTCAGTGCCCTCCAACCGGTGCTCGAACTCTTCTGTTCTTGATACTCGCACCTCCAGCGTGGCGAGTCAGTGATTTGGCTTTTAAGATGCCAACCGATCGATTCTTGCTTCAAGATCGAGGTAGACAGTAGCAACTTTCACTTGATACTCGCAGTGGCATGCCGATCATGTCTATAAGGACGGTGCCCGACGAAACAACGCGATCTGTAGACAAGCATGATTAGAGAGCGAGAATCTCATCTCAAATACAATGATGGAAGCTAAGGGTCAAATACTTGGGCGAGGGGCCCGTACCCGTTGCTCGTAGTGAGGTGGCTGAGTTCGGTGAGGTGGCGGTGTCCTGTGAGGTGGCTGAGTTCGATGAAGTGGCAGAGATCGGCGGGGCGATGGCTTTTGACGGGGCGAGCCCCTGCGGTCTCCGGATCGGCCCCCGCGATTAGTTCGACTTGACGGAGGGGACCATATTCGCAATGTCCCAGGTCACTGAACTGACTCTGCGGTCCGATCCATGGGATCCTTTCCCCGTTCAGGAGACCTATGAAAACCCCGCTAGCAGGGGGGCGAGCATGGACGATCGTTCGTCGCCTCTGCCAAGAAAATCCGCCGGAGGAGGAAGATCACGAGCGGCCATCGAGGAAGGCTGTACACCCGTAGGTACAAGAGGCTGCGAAGGTAGCAAAGTCATGGCCAAGGACGCCATGCTACCCTCTGGAGTCATCGAAGGAGGGTCGGTCCTCTTGGATTTCGAGGAGAGACCTTTCTCGTCGCATGTTAAAGCCTACGGAGGGCGAGTACCCTCATCACAGGATGCGGATATCGACACGACTAGTGAGGCCGATCGCAGAGGAGCGACATTCAGCGGCGTGCCGGCAGGAGGGGGCAAGCTCGGCTCGGTCGGAACCTCGCTCACCGACGAAACTGTGCAAAGGAAGAAGGATTAATGTTTGTAATTTGAATCTTCTCCAATAACGAGTTCATAAAAGAAAAATGTCCTTACCTCGCGAGGCGGGCTCAGGTTGAACCCGAGTATGGTTCTTGCCCAGAGTTCCCACGGGTTCCCCCTCAGGTGCGAGGGAGTCAGGAATCTCGCTGGGTGGATGTTCCCGCATTTCACCTAGACCCGCCTGGTCCAAGTCCGTTTACGCTGTCTCCGAGACAAGCAGTTCGCCTCCATCCCGAGGCTCGTCTCCTTCATAAACTCGCTCTTTCGGCTTTTCAGTCAGAACTTTTGCCTTCTTCGGTTTTCGGGCTTTGTCGCCGAATTGGCGATGTCCCGGGGGGCGTTTATTCAACATGCTCAGAAGGTTGGCAATCCTTGCAGTGAGTTCCTCTAGAGTAATCGACATCTCGCATGAGTTCAGAAAAGGGCATCCCAAAGAGAGGCCCCCCCTATTTATAGGCATTGAAGAAACTCGCTATGTAGCCCCAGGCGTGGCCGATTCCTCGTTGAGGCAACTCGTCGAATAGCAGGTTGGATATATCTTTCCGAGCTCTCTAAGAATTCGCAGAGATCTGGGATTGTGTACAACCCGTATTCGTCGAGGGTAAGCCTGTTTAGGCCACATAAGAAGTACATGTCAAAGTCAAAGAGCAGGGGTCAACTCTAGCCAAAATGCGAGTATCAACTTGTTACTCGCCATATAGGCGGGTATACCTCGCAACTCGCCATTAGTAAGACACATCCTGGAGATCGCCTATCACCATAGGCGAGTAGCCTCCATAAGTCGCAGAGTGGGCGAGCGTCTTACAAAAGTCGCAAGTCAGGTACTTGGCAGGGGGACGCTATTCTAACACCAATACCTTCCCAAGATTTGTCTATAAATAAGACCATAGGGGTACTGAGAATGACACTTTTGAATCCCCTCATAAGCTCTCTACCCTTTAGTTTGTGCCTTCCTTGTACCTTGCTTAGCTCTTTGGTTGTGAAGGGGAAGCTCATATTGATTTCCGGGTACGTGACGTGACCTCCCTGCTGCAGCACTCAGGTTTTATTTATAGGTAGTTCGGTTCTCTTTTTCTTGCTCTAGCCTTTCGATCTGTGGCGTTTTACCGTGGGATCAGTAACCTTGGGCTACACCTTCGTCCGAACATTTGGAATTAGGATTTTCTTGGTTCCAACAATCATCAACAATTATCAGGCCGTTCGCGAGATAGATGAATCTAACTCTAGGTTTGGTATCTACGTTTTTCTTGAACACATAAATTCTTCAGTATTGCGATCTTCGGGTCCAATCCCTCGCAAAACTTTTGAATGTTCGATTTTTTGAAAACTATTGCCAATGACTACTTGACCACGTTGAATTGAGATCGTTGGGCGGAAACACCCACCAAGATCACAACTCTGCTTGAATTGAATCACGGTTGTGTAGTGGTGCCTGATCTAATCTCTTACAATGGTCTTTAGGTAGTCAAATCTCTCACTGATACTGTCACACCACTAGATCGATTGTTGTAACATCCAATACCGTTGCTCTCGTTGGAATTGTTCGCGATTTGCATATGTGGCATATTGATCAGTGCGACCGACCAGCTCTATTGAGGATCAACAGAGATATCACCGATACTAAGGAACCTTTCTTGGGGACAAGCTTCATAACATATACCTTATGCCCAATTAAATTATCATTTCTGACGAAAAGCTCCATTTGAGTGCCTTATGCCCAACTGTATTTCCCTAGTTCTCCGGCCTTCGAGAGATATAAATTATTTTTATTAACCTTTTCCTAGTTCAATTTCCGCAAGTTACCATTTTTTAAAAGCAAATCCTATTAATTTAAATATCAAAGTACATGTATTTTAGAATACCTCTTTTTTCCCATTTCTTCCTCCCCTACGCCGATTCCTCCAACCCGCGATTTGCGCTTACGATTAGATCTTAACGATTGCTGCGAGCAAATCATCGCAAATTCCGCAAGTTACCTTTATCTAAATGAATTGTCTTTTTTGAAAGTTTCTTAGGTTATCGGGAAGCTTTATAAACATATCCTCGATTCATCAATTAAAAATTCTTTTAAATATTTGATAAAAACCAGATGGTTTAGAAATTCCCTGGTATTCGCAGAAACTTATGGAGGTCTCGCCAAACTGCTAAATGTATTCGTTGTCTGCCTAAATTCTGCCATACTTGCTGTCGAAGACCGGGATGATACAACTTGCTTCCCATTCGAAGATGACGATCTCGCCGACGAGCCATCTCAGTTATGGTGTCCTCGCAAGACTCCAGAGGAGTACTCGCCGACCATTCCGGAGTACTTGCCCACCATTCTGGAGATCTCGCGGACAACCCAAAATTTTTGGAGTTTGCCCGTGGGCAGAGCCATTAGAGGAACTTGTTAGGCATTATGAGAGTTTAGCCACTAGGCATATTAAACGGAGTAGACCAAAAAAGACTTGAAATGAAACTATAAGGAAAGACATGATCTACTTAGGCATTGGTGAGATTATGACTAAAGACAGGGCTCAATGGCGACAAAGGATCCATATAGCCGACCCCACTATGGTGGGATAATGGCTTGAGTGTTGTTGTTGCCCGCAGACAAAGCCCGCAAGCCTATAAATAGTCCATGAGCAGTAGCTTTAAAGGCATCGTAAAATGTGTCAAGACCTCCCCCATTACTCGTACTTCCAAGAACAGAACTTGCGAGTATCTTAATGGAGAACTATTTTTCCATCTTTAACACCGCTATAACCCCCCCTTTAATTAATCAATAATATCACGCATAACTAAGGTTTGCGCGGTGCGAAATCTGGTCTCGCCGCATGCGACACCCTATTCTCCTTACCTTACTATTCGCAACACAATACTCACCCACTCACAGTCCCCTCATCTCATTTTTTGCCGAGCGTGCAGTTGGGACACTTTTCACCCCATTAGAACGAATACGCGACCTTCAGATCTTTGAGTGGTCGAATAACACTTGTTGCAATGGCAGGGCGAGACCAAGCACGATAGTCGCCTGAGGGGTCTCACAACAACCCTGAGGAGACTGCCACCAGAGGGGAATTCAATATATTGGTAACTGCTGTCACACAACTTTCTGAACAAATAACCTTGCTGGTTAGGGGAATAACAACCCCCGTTGCTCACCCCCCAGTCCTCCAAAGTTCTCCAAGAGTAAGAACCGAGGACGAAGATCTCGCCAACACAAGGTAACACCACTTCCGAGTGGCGGCGAATTCTTGCCCTGCGCGAGTACTCGACTTCGAGGAATTCACCGCCCCCAGAGGAAGAAGATGATTCTTCTCCTTTCTACGATATAATCCGACGGGAACATGTTTTAATTGAATAAAGAGAGCCTCACTCTCTCGGTTCATTAGGAAAGAAGATCCCATCCATCACGTGCAGGCCTTTGAGTCTGCAATCTCTCTTCGGAACCTGTCCGATGACATTTGCTTCAAGTTGCCATCCATTGCCCTGGAAGGGAAGGCCAGAGACTGGTTTTACAAGCTCCCGTGTCTGTCCATCATCCAAAGAGTAACATACAAATTGAAGCAGCTAACAAATTAATCATGAACCTCCTAAAGAAAAAAGATAGAAAATGTTTGAGGCAACTGTGCCGAGCAACTTACCTCTGTACTTTGGTCCCTCTTGACCACTCCAACCTCCTATACATGGAAAACACCATTCAAACTGTCACATATATCAGAGACAGTCATTCCAGTTGAATTTGAAGTGATGAGCCCAAGAGTTCTCCCATCAAAGCAAGGGAATAAAGATTGGATGAAGGAAAACGAAGAAGACATAAGGTGCAACATTGACCTCATCGAGGAGCTGAGGTACTAGCGGCCACTCGATAAGAGGTGGTCAAAAGGAGAATTTCAAAACACTTTGATAAAAACATCAGAATGAAACAATTTTTCGTCGGAGATCTAGTGATGAAGAGGGTAGATGTGACAAGAAGAATGACTTCCGTTGTGAAGCTCAATCCCAATTAGGCAGGACCTTTCATTGTCAAAGAAGTGTTAAACAATAAAGTTTACATGTTGCATACATACGATGGCGATGACATCCCAAACACCTGGTGTTGAAACGGCACGAAGAGATACTACTATTAATTATGAAACATATCCTTAACATGGCGAGGTTCTTAAGCTATTTTATTTCCCTAGGGATCGTCGCAAGAATTTGCTTGAACTTTCCTGAATTGAGATTGCTGGGTAGTAACACTCACCAAGACCACAACTCAGCTAAAATTTAATCGTGATTCTGTAATGTGTGGCATGATCCAATCTCTTGCGAAGATCTTCAAGTTTCGGATCTCTCGCCGATATCTGTCACACTCCTAGATAGATTGCTGTAAAACCCACTACGATTTCTCTCACTGGAATTTTTCGCAACTTGCATTAGTGGTATGCTAATCAGGGTGATAAAACAGCTTTATTGCGTATCAACAAAGATATCACCACTGCTAAGGGACATTTCTGTGGACAAACTTCCGAAAAGAAGATTGATGTCTTATGCCCAACTAGCTATCCTTTTTGAAGACAAGCTCTGTCTCGTACAGATGCCTTATCCCTAACTGGATTATCCTTTTTTGAGGAAAGCTCAACGGATGCCTTATGCTTAACTGGTTTCCCTTAGCGGTTTGGCCCTCGAGATCCTTTAGGTCGATATTGGAGTAGGGCGGCAACTTATTTGGATCATCCCAAAGCATCTTTTTCAGATGTTTGTCTTACTCAGATATGAACTTTCGATACATCATGCTCAATACCTCGGAACTTTATTCAGATGATTTATCGATCGATCTCGCTACAAACGAGGATATTGAGTTGTCATTCATGTGGAATTATTTCAATAGAAACTGCAAACCATCTTTGGGGGTATTCGCAGATGGTCTTCAATAGAGATGACAAGTCAAAGAATTTTCTTAGTAATATTGATGGGTATTCGCCGTATATATTCCTTGACATCTTCTCTGGAAGTATTCACATTTATGTATCGTATCGTTCAACAACGAAGTTACCTTGTCAGGTCATGGGAGATTCTCTTTTTCATGGTAGTCACAGACCATTATACGAAATTCTCGCATTCATAGTATGTTGTTAATGAAACTAATACAAGACTCATTGAATTCACCAAATCATGCTGATTAGTATTCGCTATAGGTATTAATTAATAACACTTGGTATTCGCAAAGGACCAACGAGTCACCTGCTGAGTCCAGGATACCCGCAACAACGTCAGGGAAGGGATGCCCAGTTCCCGCCAAAGAGGTCCCCTTTTGGGCCTTCCAGTTTCGCTTCCTCTGAGCCTTCGAGGTCTCGCCGTCCTCTTGGGCCACTTTTCTCCTCTTCTGGGCGTATTCACACCTTCTGACCCTGCGAGATTCCGCCAGGGCGTCATACTCTGGATCATTTTCAAGGTCTAAGTACAACTCTCGCCGATGGGGGCGAGTATGTGGAAGAGTGAGCCAGGTTGCATGAAAAATAGCCTGTTGCAACAAAAGAGGTGATGCATACTGAAGTCTGAGAATTGCTTTTAAAAGATAAATTTTGTGATCGATTTAAATTAAGCAGTGCTATCAAAATTTTCACAAGCACTATCATTCGATACTCGACCTAGCGTTTGCAAGTACACATAAATGTCCAACATTCCTTTGCATTTAATCTTTCCGATTAATTTTTCCACAGGCATATCAGTGAAAGGACAACGAATAAAGAGGAACAAACGCCAAACAGGATTATTGATAGCCTAAGTAAGCACACTCTAAAATTTAAGATCACTAAAATTAAGCATAAAATTATACTAATAATTAGTGTGAGATGAGGTGAGGATCATACCAAGAGAACATGCACAAACGATGAACCCAAACCAGGTCAAACAGGAACTTTGATGTTTTCTGGAATATCAAGAGTTCTGGATCAAATGAGTCGGCTTGGAGAAAATGGCTTGTCCACCTCCAGGGGTCGACAGTAGCTAGGGATGGTGAAGGAAGGGTCAGAAGAGGAAGAGGAAGTGGACTGGAGGTCGATCGGAGGAGGAGTTGATCGGGACGACGACGTGGCTGGAGGCGAAACGACCACCTGAAGAGGGAACCCCAGGCGCTGGAGCAGCCATCCCTGAGGTTGGTCGGTGGAGACAAGGTCGCCGACACCTGGGCTCGCCTGAGGAGTCGTCGAAGGAGTTCAGGAAGTTGGGTATGCCAGAGTTGTTGCAGTTGAACGCAAAGAGAGATAGGTCTATCGGTCGAATAGGTCGAAACAGATTGTAGTTCTCTGTTTCGACTGTTTTTCCAGCCTACATTCGATAGAAGTGGGCAAGTTATGATATAAAGTAAATGATTTTTTAATGTTTAGGGGGGTTAATGGGGGGGGGGGGGGGAGGTTGGTTCTCATAAAACAACGGCTTTTTGTGATTTTTGTTTTGTTTTAATGAGTGGGTTTAGAATGAATGAATTTGAGGCTTGGTAAGAATAAAGAGATACATGTGGCCTTTAGGTTTCAACAAATTTGTTGAGGCTTTAATAGAATGGCTCTAGGTATTCTCTCACCAAAATAAATTTGAAAACAAATTTTAATTTCAGATTTATTAGTTTTAATAGCGTACAATACTTAATTTTAAAATTACTTGCTTGCCTTGACTAACACTAGTCCTAATTTGCCGGACTTTTTTATTCATGGTCTCATTTGTCTGCCACACCAATAAGCCGTAAAATCATGCGTGAGTAACATGCGCGATGCAACACTCATAGAGTACTCGCACTGCAATGAGTGAAAATCCGGTCGTCGTCAATGATGTTTTGTCTCGAAAATCGGCTTATATGTATAGGTGTTGAGAGCATTTATGGAGGAATAGGTCTCGAATATACTATTTTTTGGAAATCTCCTGCCTGAGATTTGAAAAAATGTAGGGATCTTGTCTGGCTAAATTCCTTCATACTCGATGCCGACAAACGAGAAAATACAGCTTGCTTCCCATTCGAAGCTGATGATCTTGCTAGGTAGCTATCTCAGTTATGGTATACTCGCAAGACTCCAGAAGAGTACTCGCCGACCATTCTGAAGGTCTCATGGACCACTCCGCTCTTTATGCTTAGCATGTTTTACCGCACCTTATAAGCGGGGAATACGTATTTTTGGAAGTTTCCCACGGGCAGGGCCCTTCAAGCTTATAAATAAGTTATGGACAATAGTTTTAAAGGCATCATTTAACGAGCTTAGACCTCTCCCAATACTCGCACGTCCAAGAACAGAACTTGCGAGTACCTTAGTGGAGAACTACTTTTGCATCTGTAACACTGTTGTAACCCCCCTTTAATCAATCAATAGTATCACACACATCTATGGTTCGCGCTGTGCGAAATCTGGTCTCTCCGCAAACGACACTCTTTTCTCCCTGCCCTAGTATTCACAACACATAGTACTCGTGATGCAACCTGAGTCGCACCTTTATTTTTTACTTTATTTCATGATATTTTTATTTGCGCAGCGCATGTCTTCGCGCTCGTTGTTCTCGTTTGTTTTCACGTATGTTATTTTCACACATGTTTATAGCGCACTGGTATTTTGTTTTGTGCATGTCACTCGCGCACGTTGCCTGGCTTATTGGCCCGCGTGACCGACCAATAAGACCCTGAATGCAAATGTTCGTTAAATTGGGTAGTATGATACTTAGGGCAAGCTTTGAAAGAAATTTTAATTCAAGTATTTTAATGTTATTTTTTGAAATTATAATTAAGTAGTAATTTAATTTTAATTTCGGAAATTATTCTTTTTAATATGAAAATATCAAGAGGCCAAGTTCACTCCCCTTGTCCATTGGTTACTCCCCTCTTTTATCAATTAAAATCATTTATTAAAACAAGCATTAAAAAAACCTACGTATCTTTCTTCTATAACAGCCGACCCACCCACTTTAATTCCCTCTTTATTTTCAAATAAATCCTTAACCCCTAATTAAAACCCTAAATGCCTTCATTTAAAGGACCAACCCACCTTTGTATTATCCAATTTTGGGGATATTGAGAAACAGAGAAAACTCCCTGTTTCTCAATCTTCCAGCCAACCACCCCGGTTAGTTTGGTATCAGAGTAGGTGGATTCACTTCTATCGTGAATCCGACGATCCGTTAATTTTTCTTTTAAAAACTTATTAAAATAAAATGAGGGATTTTATGTGAGTTTTAAAGTTAAAAAACATAGTGCGCTATTTTTAGCGTCGAAGAAATGATCTTTATTGTAAAAACAAAGTCTTCAAAGTCTTAAAAATTGGGTTTAAAATTTTTTCTAGTATTTTAAAATTAGATCTTTCCTTAAAAAAAAAACTAATTAATTTTAAAATCTTTAAAGTCTTTAGAAATTATTTTAAAATGTAAAATCACGTAGTAAATATCGTAGGTGGTTTTGACTAGTGTATTAAAAATTTAATGAAAAGAGTCGAGTGTCTCTCCACTAATATAAAACAAGACATGAATGAGTTGTGCACACTGGTAACCTTGAAATAATAATGCACAAGCTTTACAATTTACCTGACTACCTTCCGACCCAGTATCGTAAAGCGGAATCCGAATTTAGGTCTACTGATAAACCTCCTTCTATCCCCTTTGCTTCCCCTTTTATGGTCCTAGATTCTCATGAACTTACTACCCCTATGTGCATCTTAGCCCCACTTATGTCCACCATGACTCTGCCTTCAGTTGAGGAGTTTTTTCCTGCGCCTCAGCACCAGAAAGAAGAGCTTCTTCCTCCTATTTCTATCATCCCGACTGAAATTGTGATCCCACTTGCCCATACTGAATCTCAACCTTCAGCTACCATGTTTCTTCCCGAGCCCATGCTCCGGGAAGAACTGGCTAGCAATGAGTCACCTGTCTTAGATGATATAGATTCGATCTCCACAGTTTTTGACTCTCCTAGCCTACTGCAGTCACATACCTTTGAGCCCGTAGGCATTGAGTGTGATGGTCATTCACCCTTAACATTAGAGTCTTCACACTTTATAGACTTTGTATTTGGTGATCACACTCTTATGACACTTCACTATCCACTGTGTCTAGACACACACGACGAACTTTATCATCACATTATCTATCCATTTAGGAAAATTCGTATTAGAAGAATGGTAAAGGTCCTTCAGATTTCACTCCTGATAGGGATATGCATCTTAAAGGCTTTCTTTGGAAAATTTTAATTGTTAGATTTGGGATTCAATTTAAATTTGTAGCGCTAGTCAGATTTTAGCAGGTGAAATCATGACGATAGTTGATCTTTGTTTAGTAGATGCTTGTAAGCGTTTAACAGATGAGAAGCATATGATGCGATATGATTTACTGATTCTAAAGTCGATCTTACTTTCTCCCTACCTTGTTTCCTCAATCTCCTTTCTATTCTACTTTGTGATTCTCGTCTCATTGATGCTCTGGTTTTTATCACTAGGGATTATATTTCTTCGAAAGAGATTGGTTTCCCGTATATTTCACGAGAGAGGTTTTGCCTGCATGTCATGAGTTGCAGCGATGGATCTTTCTTTTGCCCCATTACCTACCGCAACCCAGAGTTTCTCACATCCAATTTTCTTGTCATTCTTTCTTTGGAGGAGTTCGTTCTAGCCTTTGTTAATCAGCAGCATGACAATAACGATGTTGTGCTAGATCGACGTTTGGACAGTAGCAAGTCACATCACAGTCTCGCCGAATTCGAGCTCTTTCAATCCCGGGAGAATTGATGCAACCTGAGTCGCACCTTTATTTTTTACTTTATTTCATGATATTTTTATTTGCAGCATGTCTTCGTGCCCGCTGTTCTCGTGCTTTTTTCACATATGTTTTTTTCGCGCATGTTAATAGCGCTCTTGTATTTTGTTTTGCGCATGTCACTCATGCACGTTGCTAGACTTATTGGCGTGACTGACCAATAGGACCCTGAATGCGAATGTACGGTCAAATTATGTAGTATGATACTTAGGGAAAGCATTGAATGATATTTTAATGTTATTTTTTGAAATTATAATTAAGTAGTAATTTAATTTTAATTTCGGGAAATTATTCTTATTAATATGAGAATATCAAGAGGCCAAGTTCACTCCCCTTGTCCATTGGTTACTCCCCTCTTTTATCAATTAAAATCATTTATTAAAACGAGCATTTAAAAAAAACCATACCTATCTTCTATAATAGCGGTCCCACCCACTTTAATTCCCTCTTTATTTTAAAATAAATCCTTACCCCCCCCCCCCCCCCCCCCCCCCCCCTTATATTAGCCAGCTTGGAAAGTATTGAGAAACAGAGAAAACTCTTTGTTTCTCGATCTCCCAGCCGAACCACCCCGATCCACCCTGTGTCGCCCTGTCTTCAGCCACCACCACCGAATCTCCTTCCTAGGTCCGGCGGCTCCTCCCATCAACCTCCGACGACGTTGAGCCTCTATTGTCCGTTCCCGTCAGCATGCGCGTTCTTCCATTCAGGTTTAGTCCGACAGCCTCCTGGTAGCCTTCCTCTTTTCTCCCTCACACCTGTTACATGCAACCTTAGTTAATAAAGGCGCACCAAGGCGCAAATAGGTCTTGGAGCCTAGGCGCAAGGCTTAAGGCGCAGGCGCGCGCCTGACGAAGGCAAGACGCAATAACATCCAATTTAAATAATTATCATTAAACATCAAATCATCTTCTTGATCAGATTCTTCGTCTATTCTACTCATTAATCATTCATTACTATCATTTATATCTCTTAAAAAATAAAATCAATGTGATCATTAAGACCATATTTAAGCCTCGACGCTCGATTTTGTTTCACAAACACTACATCATGCAAAATTATTGAATTCTTACGTTATTTCTTTCCTTATTTTGAAAAAGAAAAAATTTATTGCAAACATTACACCCAAGTGCGCCTTTTATGCTCCAAAGGCGCCAAAAAGGCGCACAAAGGCGTAAAAAAGGCGCACAAAGGCGCACAAAGGCGCACAAAGGCGCAATCATCTGAACCTGGTGAGCCTGGAGCCTTAGGCGCCCCTGAGGCGCGCCTTTAACAATTAGGCCTGCAACTGTCCATCAAAATCCCTCCGCAACCTCCCAGAAAAATCACAGCTCACTTGATCCCCTCATCTCTTGCTCGGAACTCTTCCCAGAGAACCTGCTCACAGATAAATTAATCATTGTTTGCAGGTTTCGACACAACATTCATGACACTGTGGTATCCTTCTTGAATTTTCTCTCATTCGTATAATGCTAGTATAAGATTGTGCTTAAATTAAAATGAACTTTAAAGAACATAGCTTGCCCTTAATTATCATTTTCTTGTTTGTCGTTAGTTTCCAAATCCTGCCATGCTATTTTAAAATCCTGCTGCCATTTTCCTTTCATTGAAATGCTTGTGGATGAATTAATCATAATGTTGAATGCGAGCGAATGTTAGTCGCCTTATGCTGGTTTACTACTCATAAGCTGAATATCGCTTGGTATTTTTGTGAACGTCTCACTTGCGCCACATTTTTAAAAGGATCACAAAAATTTTCATTTAAAATCAACGTGGTGATTTTAGTATACATCAACTCGCCCACTCACATTCCCCTCGTCCCATTTTCTGCTAAGTGTGGAGTTGGGACACTTTACGTCCCAACATTCGTTGTATACATATTCCCATTAAGAACTACATTTAGACATCATCAGGGGTATTCATTATGCATGAATTTTTTTAGCAGATTTCTTGCTAAGGAGTTGCGAATACAGTAAGGAACGTACATTCAAGATTGATACTTTATCAGAAATTCTTGACCTAGCTATTTATGATGCAGAACCATTTTCAAGTCTAAGTGAAGAAGAAGAAGAGGAAGAACAAAAGGCCAGAAGATTCTGCATGTTGGTCATATATGTCTCAAACCACTACTCAGATGCAGAATCTGAATCTGAATCAGATAAGGTAACTGAGGTAACTTCAACTCCTAATTTTACTTCAGGACAAATCAAATCAAATTCTAAAATTCCATGTACAGATTTAATAAAATCTGAAAATAAAATCAGAAAAGAGTTAACAATAAACAATTTAACTTCTGATAAACTTAAACAAAATTTGAAATTATCAGAAGAACAAATTATTTCTTTAAAAAATAAGTTAATTAAAGCTGAAAAGTTTAAACAATCTTTTAAAGAAAAGAAATAGTTTATGATCAACAAAATCAAAATATTTTTTCAAATTTATATTTTAATGAGATAAAAAGGCCAATATATCAAATTATAAGGCTCAACCAGTTTTTCACCATTAAACTCCATTCCTAATCAAACAAAAAATTCTAAGATTTACTTAATTTTTCTATCTTAAAAGCAAAGTCAGATAACTTCATGTTCTTACAGATTTTTCTCCAAAATTCATGATTGAGCATTCTACTCAAGTTGCATTGATTAGAAATAATCATAGCACTGAGTGTGAGTCTCTTCAGATAAGGAGATTCTGCAAGAAGGAAGATATCAGACAATGTTCCTAAAAATTATTCCTTAGAATCCATTAACAGCTGTAGCAATTCAAGATTTTAATGGAATCAAAATCTAAGAAATCAGAATCCATCAAAAGCTGTAGAAGTTAAAGGAAATGAAATTAAAAGAAGAAGAATTAAAAGAAGAGAAATTAAAAGAAGATGAAATTTAGCATCCTAAAACCAAATAGGGGAAGATTACCAGACCACTAGTTTTGACCCCTGTTCATTTTTGGGGGAGATTATAAATCTGTATCCTAACCCAAATAGGGGGAGATTGTTAGAACACCTAGTCTTGATTTGGATTAGGATCCCAACTTAAATAGGGAGAGATTGTTGGAACCTTAGTTTTGATTTGAGTTAGGATCCATCTATATGATTTAAGTTTCTATCATAACACATCTTATAACTTAGATCAAACTCCCTTAAGTCAGAAGACTAAGAAAATAATATAAGAAAGTAATATAAATATAATACGATCGAATCAGAGAAAATAATATAAGAAAATAACATAAGTTCTCTGCGTTCGACGAACGGCTATCTACGTTCGACGGACGGCGCTCTGCGGTTGACGAAAGATGTTCATTCTGCGCTCGACGAAGAACAACATATCTCAACGCTCGACGATCCTGTCTCAGCGGTCGACGAAATCCAGCCGTCTCAGCGGTCGACGAAAAGCTGCGTTCGACGAACTCAAGTCTGCGTTCGACGAATCTTCAACAGAAGCTCAGAACGACGAATCAAATGTTCAGATCGACGAACTTGAAGCTGAGCTCGACGAAATATTATCAGCTATATAAATTCTCCTTTCTCAGCTCGACTAAAATAATATTTTGTATAGTTTCTATTTATATATTGCTGTCTTTCTTCTGTTTGAATTGTTACTGCTTCACATTTATATATAGCCGTTGGCAGAAGCATTAAATGAAATAGCCGTTGCAGAAAGGCTTAAGGACAGCAGTTTATCTTCTCGAGGAGTCAAGATAATTAAAGATTCAGATTCTGCAGTTTATCTTTGGGTCGGGTCGCGGATCCCTTCTAAGCTACAGTACCAGGTCTATTTATAGGATCGGGGGGATTGCCCGCGGGCAGCTCTCTTTAATACGATCTGCCCGCCTATAAGTGGGTATGTAAAGCTTATAATACAAGATTTGAATACAATGCAAAATAAGGGCCTACAAATAGGCGGGAGGTCGGTCAGTGAGAACTTCTGCTGGAAGAGAGTACTGCCGCGAGTAGGTGCGAGTACTTTCTTAATAGGCGAGTACCTCTTTGGTCTCTTGGTGGTAGTGAATATCCTTTAGGTTTCTGTTGGGACTCATCCCGAAGATCAGCGAATATGGCGGAAAAGGGCAGATAATACAGACAATGATGTCAAAAATCTGAGACATAGTATTAACAATCCAAGCAATAAGACTGCTATGGTGGGTGATTAGGGAATGAAGTCTCGTTGTGTCCTTTTCAATCACTGCCTTGGTACTCATTGCTGTAGGTAGGGATGTTCATGAACCAGATCGATTAGCTCTTCAATCGAATCCTAATTTATCATAGAATGTAGAGGTTCAGATTTAGATTCGTTCTAATATTTGAATTTTGATTCTGATTCGTCTCTAAATCTTGGATTCAGATTCTGATTTGAATTTGGATTCATAATTCGATTCGAATTCGAATTTAATTATATAAAGTTTACTTAATTACATAAAGTTTATTTAATTATATAAAGTTTATTTAAATATATTGCTATTATACGTGAACTATTCACGAATCTTGCCAATAGAGATTATATTATTCGAATTCAGATTCAAATACCATTCGGATCCGAATTTGGATTTGAATTTAAAAAAATGAATTTTAATTTAATCTTCACGAATTATTCACGAACTATTTAGTTTGTGAACAACCCTAGCTACAGGTCTCGACATTGGAGGTGGAGGAGGAGGAAGCGATTGCATTTCAAAAGCAATCTTAATCATTCGACATACGACTGATTTCTTTTTCCATATTTTGGACCCACCGCCACATACGCTCATTATCAATAAGAACTCTCGTAGTGCGTCCTCTATGGTCAGTCTCGCAGCCAAGATAAGATAAAATGAATTAGCGAGTAGGAATTGGAAATAATCAAGAAAGGAAAAGTTATAAATTTACCGGCAACATTCATAGCATCTGTAAAGAACTCACCAAAAGTAGACGGTGACATTTGCCTAGTTGCCCTTATGTTAATATTGGAGGATTCCTCCACATGAAGTGACTTTTGTTGACCTCTAGTGTTAGTAGTCGCGAGCATCTTTTTCTCAGCAACTTCTTTCTCCAGTCGCCGGTGTGATGAACTCTGCATCTTCAAGGAACATGCTGCTCCTCTTATCTGAAGGCCTTTCTTGGAAGCCAAGCAAACCATCAGGCTTGATCTGGTAAAGGAAGTCCTAGGTTGAGGAGGCCTGAACAAATCTCAAATAGAGGAGAGGAACACGCCGGAGAAAGAAACATAGAAGATTTTCTCTATCGTTTTTATTATGGGCTGGATTTTTCGATGGAGGGACCGGTTCTTTATAATAATAGAAGGGTCAGTTTAGGCTTTGTCAGGGTTTTTAATGAAAACTTAAATAACAATAAAAGTGTGCGTGTGTGTGTGTGTGTTTGTGGGTGGGGGTAGGGGGGGGGGGGGGGGGTAGGGGGAAAAATTAAGATTTCTGAAATACCTAATGATAATTTATTTAGAACTTAAATTTAAATACTTAAATTACTTAATAATGCATTAATTTCATAGCTTTCCTAATTATCATGAAATTTTGCATTCGGTCCTATAAATGCTTGAGTTCAATTAAGCGGCTGCGATTTTAAAAAACAATCACTTTATTTTCTTACAAAGATGTTCGCAGGGCATTTTATGTGATATTTCTAGGTTTTTTTTATTAATGTTAGCTATGATTGTCCATAGGGTTAGGCTGCCATTTAAACCATAAGCAATGACCTTTATATGTCTTAATAGGTTGTCTATAACGTCCTTGTGCCTTAAATGGACAGGCCTAGTTGCTCAAGATTTATGTTACGATTGTTACGACGATGCATCCGCACGAGTCTGGGAAGCGCTTATGGAAGCCGCCATGATATCTTTTAATATTAATTAAATATTATTTTTATGTCTAGTATCATGTGAGCCCCCTCCTCCCTATATAAGGAGGAGGTATGGGAGTGTTAGGATTATCTTTGAGATCTTAGGGTTTTGGCTCTCATTTGAGAGAGGGGTCTTAGGAGGAACCAACCTCCTAGATCTTGGCCGGCGTCCGCGCCGGATTGTATCCGTTTTTTTCCCGTTTAATGCAAGCATGTCTCTTGATTTGTTCAATACTCTATCAATGGTCCGACCTGCCGCCCTCCGTCCACTGACCTTTCAGCCGCCGGGTACCAGCAACCACTACGACAACCTCCTCGATCGGCTCGACCGGAATACCGCCCTGCTGAACGACATCATCGGCCTACTTCACCGCTCCCAGGCCACTCAGGCGAAACCAGCGGTTGCCACCGCAAACGACGCCAAGCCCGACGCCTTCGAGGCTCCTCACCAACACCGCCGCCTTCAGCTTTGCTGCAGTCGCACCGATCCAAGTCGCAGCCTCCCGATTCCTCCTCCGCGCGTCTGGATCGTCGACTCCCCCTCGTCGTCGGACGACGCACGACTCACGCGTCTGGATCGTCGACTCCCCCTCGTTGTCGTGTCCACATTCTTCCCCGCTCACGACGCCCCCGCCTGGCACGCCCCCAGACCGGCACCTTCCCCAGCGCACCTCCAGATCTCACCGCTGCTATTTCCAGCTGCTCCTGCAGCCGTCTCCAACAACAGCCGCTCCTCCAGATCTCCGCGTCGACCGCCGCCATCTCCAGCAGCAGATCTCAGCGTCGACGGCCGCCCGACCATACACTCCGCTCCTCCAGCGCCGATTCCGGCTGTAGAAGCTGAAGCCCGCACCTCCAGCACCGTTTCCGGCGCCGATCCATCTTCTGCCGTCGTCTTCCAACTCCAGCCTGTGCCGCCTCCTGCACACGCCCCACCTTGGCAATCCTTCTCCTTGCATACCGTTGTCCTAGCCGCAGCGCCCACCGCCCCGCCTGATAACGTTCCTTTTCTCGAGCCCCCCATAAAGCAGCACCTCCCACTTAATGTTTTGTCTCCTTCCTCATTTGTCTTTTTGCCCTTGCCACATCCCATCCCACATCCACTCTCCTCCTTCTTCCTTGCAACTCACGCTAGCTGCCAACAACTTCCCATCATAACCTCTCAAATTTTTATATCCGCACCTCACCTCACCCCCTTTTTCGATGACAAAAACACTATGTCGTCGTTCCTTTCGATTATAACCCCTGCCGACATTTTGAAGGACCCCGACAAAATCTTTTGTCTTGACCTTGGGGACAAGGTCAATTTTCAAGAGCGGCCCATTGTTACGATTGTTACGACGATGCATCCGCATGAGTCTGGGAAGCGCTTATGGAAGCCGCCATGATATCTTTTAATATTAATTAAATATTATTTTTATGTCTAGTATCATGTGAGCCCCCTTCTCCCTATATAAGGAGGAGGTATGGGAGTGTTAGGATTATCTTTGAGATCTTAGGGTTTTGGCTCTCATTTGAGAGAGGGGTCTTAGGAGGAACCAGCCTCCTAGATCTTGGCCGGCGTCCGCGCCGGATTGTATCCGTTTTTTTCCCGTTTAATGCAAGCATGCCTCTTGATTTGTTCAATACTCTATCAATTTACTTATTAGCCCATTGATTATTTGACATTATCTCAGTCGGACATGTGCAATGAAAATCATCTTGAAAAGTGGGTTTGAGCCAATGATATCATATAACATAATTAACATAGATTTAGATTAGTTAGTCTTATGCATACATTTGTAATATGTTATATATTATAGTTTTAGCCAATTCAAATTAAGTTTTGATTAATCCATCTTAAAACCAAATCAACTCAAATGTTTATTGTGTGTTACTGTCTTACACAACGAATTTTATATTGGTTGTTGTTGTAGATATATATTATTTTATGGATGGTCCTATATATGCCTTAATGGTAAACCCACCAAATCCCATCACCCATTTGTCTGACCATGTTAGGAGTCGGGAAATTAGGGTTACGAGAGAGAGAGGGGAGAAGGAAGGAGATTAGAACTAGAGAGGAGGAGAGGGAAAACTCAATTTCATTCTAGGATAAATAAAATATAGGGCTTACGCCTCCTCTTATAGTGATGTGGAGCGAATACAAAAGGAAACATTCAAACAGGGAAATACGAAATTACTTAAAATAAAACATACGAATTAAGCAACAAATAAAGCATATGAAGGCATCAAATAAATAATTAATTATCTTCCGCGGGAACGGTGGGCCCCTCCGATATACGCGCCCGGCGTGTGTAAACTTTCCAAGGCGGCTCGTCGTCGTGCAATTCTGTAATAATGCCGCCGTCTGGAAAATGTGTCTTGTCCTCAAGGCAGTAGTCGACGAACTGGCGACGGAAATCATCCCGTGGAAGCCACGTTGCTTCCGAGTCGGGCCGCCCGATCCAAGTCACGAGAACCTCTTCCGATGTAGTGTCCCCTGTGGTGCGGTGCCTGCGGTCAAGGATCGAGTCGGGGTAGTAGGGCGCTTCCCCGGCAAGGTCGAGGTCATCCGGGATGTGGTCTGTAGCGGTGTGGTCCCCCACCACGCGCCGAAGCTATGAGACATGAAATACCAGATGAATGCGGCTCCCGGTTGAGAGGCGTAGGCGGTAAGCGACCGCCCCTATGCGGGCGATGATCTCGAAGGGCCCGAAAAACCGTGGCGCCAATTTGGGGCATGGTCGGCGTGTCACTGTAAGCTGGCGGTAGGGATGGAGCTTGATGAAAACCTTCTCTCCCACTTCAAAGGAGAGGTCCCGGCATTTCTTTTTGGCGAAGGAAACCATCTTCTGTTGGGCCCGTCGTAGGTGGTGCTTCAGATGATCCAGAATGGTATCCCTATCGCGGAGAGCGGTGGCCAGGCTCTCCACCTAGTATTCCCCTGGAAGGTGGCGGACAATAGATGGTGGAGGGCGGCCATAGACGGCCTCAAAAGGAGTAGTGTCGGTCACTTGGTGGTGGGCGGTGTTGTAAGGGTACTCAGCCTATCCGAGCCACTTGGCCCAACTGCGAGGTTGCTCCCCCAGGAAGCAGCGAATGTACGTTTCCAGGCACCGGTTGAGAACCTCTGACTGGCCGTCGGTCTGTGGGTGGTATGCCGTGCTCATGCGAAGACGGATACCCTGTAAACGGAACAGTGTAGTCCAAAAGGTACTCAGAAATAGCGGGTCGTGGTCGCTCACGATTGACCGGGGAAATCCGTGGAGGCGCACGATCCTCTGGATGAAGCTGTCGGCGACTGTGGAGGCGGTGTATGGATGATAGAAGGAAATGAAATGTGCATACTTCGAGAGCCGGTCCACCACGACCAAGATGCAATCCTGTCCCTGTGATCGGGGCAGTCGTGTGATGAAATCCATGGCGATGTCGTCACACACACGGTCGGGGATCGGAAGGGGCTGAAGTAGACCACCCGGAAAAACCGTCTCGTACTTGGCTTTCTAGCAGATGAGGCAGGCGGCCACGAAGGCCTTGACCTGTCGGAACATGTGAGGCCAATAAAGAGAGTCTGCCAATCTTCGGTATGTTCGGTAAGTACCAGCATGTCCTCCCGTTGGGGATGTATGAAACTCTGCCAATAACAGGGGAATGCTCGGGGAGGAGGGCGCGAGTACGAGGCGGCCTTTGAAGAGAAGACGACCGTCCACCAAGGAATACGGTGGATGAGCTGCAGCGTCCGTGCTGAGTGCTGTTCGAATCCTGCTGAGTGTCGGGTCGGCTTCTATTTCTCGTTGGAGGGCCTCCGTACCCTCCCAGACGGTGCGGGAGATGGCTGCTAGTATGGGGTTGCGGGAGAGGGCGTCAGCTGCGCGATTCGCCTTGCCAAGCCGAAACTCGATCCTGACGTCGTAGCCCAGTAGCTTTGCCACCCACACCTGTTGGGCGGGCGTATCGATCTTCTGTTGCAGAAGGTATCGAAGGCTATGATGGTCGGTGCGGACCACGAAATGTCGGCCCAGTAGATAGGGCCGCCAGTGTTGTACTGCGAGAACGAGGCCCATGAGCTCATTCTCGTAAGCGGAGCGGCTGCGGATAGTGTCGGAGAAGGCGCGACTAAAGTAGGCCACAGGGCGGCCGGCCTGCATAAGGACGGTTCCCACGCCGATGCCTGAAGCGTCGCACTCCACGAGGAAGGGCTGAGTAAAGTCTGGCATGGCTAACACCGGGGCGCGGACCAGGGCTTGCTGAAGAGCGACGAATGCGGCGGAGGCCGCCGCTGACCACTCGAAAGTGCCCTCGGCTGACTTCTTCAGGAGCTGGGTGAGGGGACGGGCTAGAGTGTCGTACCCCTGTATGAACCTGCGGTAGTATCCTGTTAGGCCAAGGAACCCGCGAACATCGCGGATAGAAGATGGTGTTGGCTACTGGAGGACCGCCTCGATCTTGTCACTATCCATTGCGACCCCTGTGGCGGAGATGATGTGTCCCAGGTAGCGCACCTACAGAACCCCAAAAGAGCACTTGGTGGGGTGGAGCTTGAGGTGGTGGTGCCGTAGCGTAGCCAGCGTCTGGCGGACGTGCTGGAGGTGCTCCTGCCAAGAAGAACTGTAGACCAAGATGTCATAAAAAAATAAGTACATGCTGACAAAGTACCGGTCGAAAGATGTCGTTCATCGTGGCTTGAAAGGTGGCCGACGCGTTAGTCAGGCCGAATGGCATGACCAGGAACTCATAGTGGCCGTCATGGGCCCGGAAGGCTGTCTTGGCGACGTCGGCCGGACGAACGCGGATCTGGTTGTAGCCTGCACGGAGGTCCAGCTTGGTGAAGATGGTCGCGCCGTGGAGTTCATCCAGAAGCTCCTGAATCACGGGAATTGGGTACTTTTTCGGGACTGTGGCTTTGTTGAGCTCCCGATAGTCTACACAAAAGCGCCAGCTGCCGTCCTTCTTCCTGACCAAGAGGACCAGACTAGAGAAGGGGCTCGCACTGGGGCGGATGAGGCCCCCATCAGCATGTCGCGAACGAGTCTCTCGATTTCATCCTTTTGTACGTGTCCATAACGGTATGGCCGGACCGAGACTGTGGTCACGTCGGGCTGTAGAGGGATGGCATGATCGTGCTTTCAGGCGGGTGGCAACTCGGATGGTGCTGAGAAGAGGTCTGCAAACTCGGACAGAAGGGCCTGAAGTTCCGGAGGTGGAGATGGGGCTGGTGGTGCCGTGTCCGTGATGGACCAGAGCCATGCTGAGAAATCGACGTCGGCAGTCCTCTGAATAGTGCGAAAGGAGACAGGGGAGCGAAGTAGGGCGACATCTCCCGTAAGGCAATGCTCTCGTCCGTCTTGTAGGAACCGCATCGTCATAGACCTCCAATTTACTCGCACATCACATAGCGTGAACATCCATGCCACCCCCAGGATGGCGTCGATCCCGCCAAGGCCGAAGACGTAGAAGTCTGTCGTCATGGAGTAAGGGCCCACGGAAAGCGAGACGCTCGGACAATGCCCCTGGATCGAGCGGCGGCGGCCATCGCCCAAGCTAACGGAGAAGTCCGGAGATGGCTCTATCGGAAGGCGTAGCTGCTTGGCCAGTTGATCTGAGAGAAAATTATGACTAGCCCCGCTGTCCACCACGATGATAATGCAGCGTTCGCCTAACTTGCCCGCCAACTTCATGGTTTGGGGGCCGGAGATGCCACCCACCGAAAAACAAGGGAGTTCCAGACGGTGAAGGTCGACATCGGTGGTGGTTCCGGTGGTGTCCTCTGCTGCGATCTCGAGGTCCTCAAAGTCCTGCAAGGTGATCTCTGGTTCAAAATCGCCGATGATGGCGTGAAATTCTTTGACCGCGCATACGTGGGTAGGGGAGTAGGGTTGACGACAGCGGAAACAGAGCCCCTTGCGACGGAGGTCGTCGAACTCGCGGTTGGAGATACGTTGCGGGGGACCTGGGCGGCCTGGCCGGCCGTCTGGAGGTGGCCGAGGGGCCGGTGGTTGCGGGTCACCGGGACGCCGTGGTCGGCCGCCCGGCGGAGGCCCGCCCGGAGTCGGTGGGGGTCGCGTAGACAGGTCCGCCTCCACGAGGCGTGCCATGTCGAGGGCCTCGGAAACCGTCCTGGGGTGATGGGTGCGGAGTCGGGACCGGATGTTGGGCTTGACGCCCTGCATGAAGAAGCCAAGGTAATGATCCGGTGGTAGGCCCGGAACATGGGTGACGAGGGCCACGAACTCATCGATGTAGTCATCCACTGTGCCGATCTGGCGCACTCCACACAGTCGTTCGATGGCAGATTCGGAATAACGGCTGTCGTAGCGGCGGATCATCTCCTGTTTGATCTCCGGCCAGGAGATAGCTGGGTTGGTTTGGCGGAGCCACTGGGCCCAATGAAGGGCGGAGCCGTCGAGTCCTACGACGGCTGTAGAGACCTTGTCCTGCTCGGGCGTATGGTGGAGATAGAAGTACTGTTCCGCCTTGTCAATCCACTCGATTGGGTCCACACCGGTAAAGGTGGGAAGATCCAAAGTAAGGGTTGGTCGGCCTGGGGGGAATGGTGCCGGGGGATCTCCGTTGTGCGGCAGTGGTGTCGCGCCGAGGATGGATGCACACACCGATCCGTTGGCGGAGGAGGTGGCGGTGGGTTGGAGGGCATCAAACTTTGCGTGAAGAGAGACGAGGGAGGCGTGCATGTCGGACGCGAGGGATTCCTGTGCGTCGACACGACGGAGTGCCTCGTTGGATTCGGCTGCTGGAAGCTCGGTTGTCGAACGGGTGTTGGGGGCCATCCTCCTAGCGTTGGTGGGCGCGACTGCGTGCGGACGGGGCTTCAGCGGTGGGCGGAGGTGGCGATGCGAGGACGTCGCAGAGCAACAGCGGAATAGAGGCGAGGCGCGAGCGATACGGTGCGGATCCGGCGATGTGAGGCTCGAGCGCAGAACAGAGGCGGATCCCGCGATGCGAGGCGGAGCGAGGCTCGATCGAGACGGGCGCACGAGGCGGGATGCGCGGCAGCGGGTCTGGCGATGGCGAGCAGATGCGCGATGGAGCGGAGTTAGGGCAGCGAGGCGCGAGTCTCCGACGGCTATAACAGCGGGCGGAGCGGCAGGTCGGACCAGTTGTTAGGAGTCGGGAAATTAAGGTTACGAGAGAGAGAGAGGGGAGAGGGAAGGAGATTAGAACTAGAGAGGAGGAGAGGGAAAACTCAATTTCATTCCAGGATAAACAAAATGCAGGGCTTACGCCTCCTCTTATAGTGATGAGGAGCGAATACAAAAAAAACATTCAAACAGTGAAATACGAAATTACTTAAAATAAAGCATACGAATTTAAGCAACAAATAAAACATATGAATGCAGCAAATAAATAATTAATTATCTTCCACGGGAACAGTGGGCCCCTCCGATATACGCGCCCGGCGTGTGGAAACTTTCCAAGGCGGCTCGTCGTCGTGCAGTTCCGTAACAGACCACGCCCATGTTAAATTTTGGTGGGTTTAATTAAGCGACTTTGATGTGCCTGTGTACCTTGTATATTTAATCTTTTCTTTGTTTTTGAAGTTGTGCACTTCAGAATCCGACCTGCTGCTACCAGTAAATTATGCTATAATATGAAGCAATGGCTTGCATCTAAGTTTAATTTTGTTCTATTTAGTCGGACTTCTAATTTTTATTTATTTTCCTATGCTTGCAGTTCCAGGCATTGCGAGCCATGGTCCAAGCAAATCCACAAATCTTGCAGGTTTGAGGACTTGTAATTCAGTATTCTCAAAATGTTTGGTTTACATATTACTACTCTAAGGCCATATCATTTTTTGTAGCCAATGCTTCAAGAACTAAGCAAGCAGAACCCTCAACTACTAAGACTTATCCAGGAGCATCATACTGAGTTTCTTCAGTTAATTAATGAACCTGTGGATCTTGAAGGGTAACTTTTGTTATATTAGTTTATACTTTGTTTTAGGTCAACTGCTTGTTGAAATTAGCGCACTACATTATAGAACATCATGATGAATGATTATTGAGCTAATGATTGTATAACTGCATGGGTTCTAAAGTAATTAGAAGACATTTTTACCAACTTATGATGACGAATTGCATAATAAACAGATACTGATTGTTTCTCCGTTATTCCCCTAAAACTCAATTGAAATATCAATTCTTTTTAGACAGTTAAGCGCTTGTTTTTTTGGTTATGTTCCAGCGATCTTTTTGGTCAGGAAGAGGAGGAGATGCCTCATGCCATTAGTGTGACTGCGGAAGAGCAGGAGGCCATTGCCCGGGTACCTATCTTAAGCCTTCACCTATTATTAAGCTTGTTCTATTAGTTCTTATGTAAGTACTGAGACATGATGAATGCATCCATAGCTTGAGGCGATGGGGTTTGATAGGCCACGTGTGATAGAAGCATTCTTAGCTTGTGACAGAAATGAGGAGTTGGCTGCGAATTATCTATTAGAACATGCAGCTGATGAAGATTGAAGGTAGCCTTTGTCTTTCACGTATCTTTTTTTTAAATGAAATTATTCCTTGTACAATAATATCTCAATCGGCCTGTCCTTTGATTTTTTGCTCTTTCACGATGTGAAAATAGAGAGATTGTGTTTTTGTTGCTGGCATCGATTTATTAATATTAATATGAAGGTAAAATGTTAGAGATCACAAAAGTACAAGGCCCATCATTTTTTATAAGTTTATTTTCAACTTATATATTTCCATAGATTACTTTTTGACGTTGATACGAGTGCGTAAGACCCCATCATCGGCAAGGTCTACGCACGGGTGCACACAAGACGCGCACATGATCCGTGCGTGGCTTGAGGACGTGACAGACGAACCCTTATGACTTTATTATTTCCATTATTTTGTTTATGTATTTTATTATGTAATGGACCCTCCTATATATATGGGGAGGTGTCATATCTTCGGACTCATACTTGTATTATCTTGGAGTGAATGAAATTGGAGGGCAATACGACCCAACGTATCTCTCTTGCCCTAAATGTAACAATTTGGTCCGCCTACCGCTCGCGCCGCACACTCCTTCTCGACGCTCGACGCGCACCCTCTTCCTTGTCGCTCCGCGCGCCTCTGCTCGCCCATCGCCTTAGTGATCCCGCGTGGTCCCGATTTCGCGCGTCCGTTCGCCTCTCCAATTGTCTCGCCTTCCCTTTTTATGCGACAGTTCTGCTTGTCGGCTGCTTCATTTCCCTCCATCGACGTCCTCGTATTCCCATGACGCGTCGCATGGATCATGACACACTCCTCTCTTGGTCGAGGGTATTTCTGTCCGCATTGATCAAGTCGATATCACTCTTTCTGAGCTCCAAGTCTCCGTCTGGGAGATCCATTCACTTCTTCCAGTCGGTCGGCTAGTCCACCTCCACCACCGGCCCATTCAGCCCCCTCCACCGCTTCCACCAGCAGCACCATTGAACCGACAGGGTTTCCTCCGACTCCAGGTAGCCCATCAGCTCTCCATCTACGCCGACTCGACATCCCCGTGTTTGATGAAACCGATCCCATGTGCTTGTTGGCCTGCACAAAGCAATACTTTGACCTTCAGGGGACCCCGAGGTCCAAAAGGTGGCCCTCGCGACCATCTACATAAAGGGCTCGACCGTCCACTAGGTTTGTTGGTTCCGCCAAGCCACTCCTACTCTCTTTTGGGCGTCCCTCAAAGACGAGCTACGTCATCGTTACAACGCGCCATTCCGGAAAACCGTTCGAGCGTTTGAGCAACGTTCGTCAAACGGACTAAGTTGATTCCTAGATTGATGATTTTATCGAAGTGTCCACACATGCCTCCCGACTACATGGGGTCTCTTCACCCCGCTGCGGACATCCACCTGGCCCATCTCCGTCGGATCGTGATTGCATGCTTGGGCCGAACAGTTCTTCGCCCTCCAGTCCACCCCCACCAACCAGAAGATTCTCTGAAATATCTAGTTGCCAACCTAAATCACCTAGAGGGGGGTGAATAGGTAATAACTGCGTCTTTTGCGGAATAAAAAAATCTTGGTAAAAAGAATGCACAGAAAGCAAATCACAATCACAGACGACGCAAGAGATTTATAGTGGTTCCCCGTTCTTGGGTACTCCACTTGCCGGCCTCGCCAATCTAGCACCACAGCTAGACTTGACTACTTCACTATTGTTGGGTATATTGCCCTCAATATTACCTTGATTTGAAGAGGCATCACTCTCAATGCTAAGGACATATTGTATTTAACAAAGCTATACTTGTGTAGGATATACAGACACAGGTGACTCAAAAGGAAGGGCCAAACATGCCCTTAGATGAGAAGAAATCATCTACAAGGAGATGAAGATCTACTCAGCAGAACCGCTGAGACGAAGGGTCAAAACCGCTGAGACGAGGAGCCGTCTCAGCGGATCCACTGAGAAGGAGACTGGAGCAACCGCTGAGACTGGAAGCTGTCTCAGCCCAACCGCTGAGACAGATTCAAATGCGCTGACGGGATCTGCTTTTGGCGCAAGCGAAAATAAAAAGGGAAAAGCAACTCCAATCTGCCCCATACTGTGTCAGGAGGATCGAAATAGCCGTTGAAGCCTTCTGGAGGTATAAAAGCAAAAGTTAGGGCACAACAACAAGCACTGTTCAATTGAAAAGTTTTTGCTGCAAGCCGCAATCGAGCATTCACGTTTCAGCCAGTTGAAGTTGTTCTCTGAAGCTGAAGTTAATCTTCTGAGGGAGATTAGTTAGCTCTTCGTGTACCAACTCAAGAAGGGCAAGTTGATCTTCTGCTTTGCTGAAGGAGAAGATCAAGGTGATTCAAATCTGAAGCTGCTGTCTTTCAGATCTGAAGGAGGAAAACAGAAGACCTGAGAGTAAACTTTTTATCTTCTGTATTTAGTACAAACTCTTTTATAACTTTGTAAGGCATTGTTGCCTGAGTGAAAGGCTATTGAGCCTGTGTGTAAAGCTGTGTTGACAACTTGAGTGGTAAGACTTTTGATATGTCTGAGGTAGGGAATCTGTGTGATTTCTGAGTGGTAGGAGTTACATAACTCTGAGGTGTAGGGCTGTTGAGCCTGAGTGTAGGGCTGCTGTGCCTGAGGTGTAGGGCTGCTGAGCCTGAGTGTAGGGCTGCTGTGCCTGAGGTAGGATCACTCTTAATCTGAGAAGTTCTGAGGAACTTGTGGTGTAAGCTCAAGGTGCTGAGATTGGAGTTTGTGGCCTTGTCTAACTCACTGTTAGAAAGGTGAAGGGGGAAAGAGGACTACTCAAGACACTCTGTCTTGAGGAACCTCTATAAATCCTTGTGTGCTTTCTGTGATTGAGTTTTCTGCAGCTAGATACATTAGGATTATATAAAGAAAATAAGTAAAACCTATTCACCCCCCCTCTAGGTATTATTGACTACACCTATATAAACTATCAAGTGGTATCAGAGGTAGGTTGATCAAAAGGACTTAACAGTCTGATCAGATCCTATACAAGAGTAGTCAAATCTGAAATCCAATGACCAACAGTGGAATGAAGAAGGAGTTGGGGTCAATGAAGTTGCCCATATGCTCCAAAGAAAACTTTGGTATATGGAAGCAAAGGGTAAGGCTATTCATGGAAAATCTCCACTATTGACCTTACTAGAAAAGTACTTAAGGTATTTTCTGAGCTGACCAATGATGAGATATCATTGTACACTATGGACAAGAGAGCCCAAAACATAATAGTAAATGCCATTGATGACACTACATTTCAGAACTTGGTACACTGCACAACTGCCAAGGAAATGTGGGACACATTGGTTGTTTATATGGAGGGGACTGCTGAAGTGAGGGATGATAGAAAGTCACTCCTCAAGCAGGAGTATGAAGCCTTCAGACAGCTGAGCCAGGAGAATATCTCCATGTGCTATGAAAGGTTCTTTAGGATTGTAAATGAACTAAGAACCTATGGAAGGGTGTTCACAGATTATGAACTCAATGACAAGTTCCTTAGATCTCTAACTAGAGATTGGGACACTAAAATATGTGCAATCAGGGAAGGGGCAAGACTTGGAGAAACCCCTACCCATACACTGTTTGGGAAACTGCTCTCATATGAGATGCAACTTTCTGCAAGAAAGGAGGAGGACACTTCCTCCAGGGCTCACACAAGGGAGAGATTTGTTGCTCTCAAAGCTGAAAGCTCTAAGAAGAACAAGGGTATAGTGCAGTCACCTCCAAGAAAGGCTGCTGAATCTGAGAAATCTGAGAGCTGCAATTCAGACAGCTCCTCTTCTGATGAGGAGTTTGCTACCTTCACAAGGCAGTTCAAGAAAATGATCAAGAGGAAACAATGGAAGAACAAACCTTCCTCCTCTTCTCATCCTAAGAAGGATCATCACAGATCTGAGAGGCAACATCCCAAAGGGGACATGTATGACTCTAAATCTAGTAAACATGTTTCAACTAACATAATTTGCTATTGCTGTAGTAAGCCTGGACATGTCATTGCTGACTGTCCAGTCAAGAGAAAGGAAAGAGGTGACAAGAAGCCTCATCACCAGAAGGAGAGGAAGGGAGAAAAATCCTTCCTAGCTAAGAAAGGCAAGAGCTGGAGTGAATCTGAATCTTCATCTTCAGATTCAGATGGTGAGGAGGAAGCCTACTTGGGGTTGTTTGCTGATCAGGAGGAAGAAGACTATCCTGCTGCCAGGATAGGAATCAGGGCCCCTCTATCACATTTAGATAGTGATGTAGAGGAGGATGAGGTCACTCTAGATGACTATGGGCTGATGGCTATAACTGAAGATGAGGACAGCCACAGCAATTCAGAACATGAGCAAGTATTGATACACTGCATTTCATCTTCTTCTGATTATGAAACAGGTCAAGAATCTGAATCTCCTCCATCTAAAGTTGGAAGTGAATCAGGTCCTGAGGAGGATGTCAATCAATTGATTGATAGGTATGGTGAACTCCTGGATGCTCTGAAAAAGAGCAAAAAGCTAGCCAAGAGGCAAGCTCAAGAAATTACTTCCCTAAAGCAATCAAAATCTGAGTGCATTGAGCATGCTACCCAGCTAGCTCTAATGAGCAAGGAGATTGACAAGCTAAGGGGAATGTCAATCATCCATGTGGGCACCATAAGCCACAAGAACAAAATCATTAAGGATCTTGGTTGAGGAGCTTGTGGCTGAGTTCTCCAAGCCCAAGACAGTGCTGCCTATTATTGACACCTTCAACTCCCATGACATGAGAGTTGTTGGTTTCAACAAGGAGGCAGCTACTAGCAACACTAAGGGAAAGGTCATGGACTCAAAAGAGTCTAAGACCTCCTTTGTGAAAGTCTTGATGCCCTCAAACAAGTATGACCAAGAAAGTGTTCATGATCACTTATTAAATGGAAGTTCCTATAACTTGAGCAAGAATGCTCACAACTATGGAAATAGAAAGGAGTTAGGCTTGAGTGCCTTCAAGGCTCTGCATGAGGAAATTCAAATGGCCCATCATGGACCCTTTGTTTTTGGAACCTCAGCCCCTTCACTCAAGATAACTAAGCCTGTCAATTCTAAACATTGTTCAGCAAAGTCCATGGCTGTTGACTGTCCTGTAACCAAGCCAAAAAGCCCAATTTCTGCTGCCATCCACACATGTTTAGCTGCCAAGCTAAAGGGTGTTGATGTCAAACAAAAACAGGTTGTCTTGACTGATTATAGGAAGGTAAAAAGTCATGCCTTTACTGATAAGAAAAAGAAAACAACAGCTGCATCCCCTACTGAACAGAAACAGGAAGCTTCATCTTCTAGGACTGTTCAGAAGAGGAGATATAATATATATGAGTGTTGGTACTGTGGCAAAGTGGGACACTTTGCAATTGATTGTTGGCACAACCCCAATGTGCCAAAGGCAAGGATTGCACCTCAAGCCAAACCAGCCCTTTCTAGGAATATTCCCTATGGTGTTAACATGAACCTAGGACCCAAAATCAGTTGGGGTCCTAAGGTACATTAAATTCTATGTTGCAGGTTAGTTCAAGTACTAGTCTCAACCAAATATGGTACTTGGACAGTGGGTGCTCAAGGCACATGACAGGAACTAAGGATCTTCTAAAGGATTACCATCCAGTGAAGAATGGACCCAAAGTTATCTTTGGTGGATCTGAAAAGGGAGTCACCAAAGGATATGGTATGATTTCAAATGGCATAGTCTCAATCACAAGGGTAGCTTATGTTGAAGGGTTGCAACACAACCTTGTAAGCATAAGCCAACTATGTGACTTAGGCTATGTCATTGAATTCCACAATGACAAGTGCTTGATCAAAAAGTTTAATGACTTGGAGACCATTCTCTCAGGCACTAGGAGTGGAAATGTTTATTGCTTAGACTTCATTTGCAATTATTCTATCTCTTCTGTGTGTCTTGTAGCTAATGAAAGTGAGTCTCTTTGTGTCCAATGGCACAAGAGACTTGCCCACATTAACTATAAGACGATGTATAGATTATTTTCTAAAAACCTTGTTAGAAATAGTCCTAAACTAAAATGTGTTAAAATTGGTCTGTCATGCTTGCCAAATGGGTAAGCAAACTAGGACCACCTTTAAAAGTATTGGCTCCAAGGATACTGAAAGGTGTTTATACCTATTGCACATGGACTTGTTTGGTCCTTTGCCAATTCAGAGCCTAGGTGAGAAGCTGTATACCTTGGTAATTGTAGATAATCATTCAAAGTATACATGGGTATTCTTCCTTAAGAAAAAGTCAGATACCTTACATGTCTTTATAAATTATGTCAAGGCTATTCAGAATGATCTACTATGTACTGTGGTCAGGACTAGAACTGACCATGGCACAGAATTTCAATCTGAAGCCATGACAAAATTTTGTCAAGAATTTGGTATCACCCAAGAGTTCTCCTCCCCAAGGACTCCACAGCAAAATGGTGTGGCTGAGAGAAGGAATAGGACATTGATAGAAGTTGGGAGAACATTGCTTAGTGACTCCTCACTCCCAGAATACTTCTGGGCTGAGGCAGTCAATACAGCCTGTTATGTTCTCAATAGAGCCTCCATCAATAAGGTCCTTGGGAAAACCCCTTATGAGATTCTGAAAGGCAAACAACCTACAATTTCTTACTTTAGAATCTTTGGTTGCAAATGCTACATTCTAAATAATGGAAAATCTCAATAAACAAAGTTTGCAGAAAAATGTAATGTGGGGGTTCTTGTTGGGTATAGCTCACATAGTAGAGCTTATAGAGTTTATAACAAGAAAACCCATGTTGTAGAAGAATCTATGCATGTTGTGTTTGATGAGACCAGCCTTCTCTACAAAGAATGGTCTAGCTCTTCTATTTTGACAGGAAATGAAGAAGGGTTGCATGAGCTGACTGTCCAAGACAAGCCCAGCAGCAGCAAAACACAAACAACTGCTGCAATTCCTGAAGAAGAAGAGGTACAAGATGGTGAAATCACAGCTGAACCAGTGGAACAAACACAGCCACCAGAGGACCCTCTTCCAGCTGCTGCAAGGCACCTGAGAGATCATCCAAGAGATCTAATAATTGGTGATCATACCCAAGGCATATTGACAAGAAGCAGAGCTCATAATGAAGCATTATTCTTGAGCTTCCTTTCTCAAATGGAGCCCAAGAAGTTTGAAGAGGCCAATCAAGACACCTTCTGGATTGAAGCCATGCAAGAAGAGCTCCTACAATTCAAGAGATGCAAAGTATGGAAGCTGGTGCCAAGACCTCAGGGACACAATGTGATTGGCACCAAATGGGTATACAGGAACAAGCTTGATGAGAATGGTACAATCATCAAGAACAAGGCCAGATTAGTAGCCAAAGGATACAGGCAAGAGGAAGGTATAGACTTTGATCAAACCTTTCAACCAGTTGCAAGGTTGGAGACAATTAGGCTATTCCTTGCCTATGCTGCCCACAAGGGGTTCAAAGTCTACCAGATGGATGTCAAATTATCCTTCCTCAATGGAGACTTGAAGGAAGAGGTATATGTTGAACAACCTTCAGGTTTTGTGCATCTAACCCTAACTTCTCATGTTTACTTTCTTAGGAAAGCATTATATGGTCTCAAGCAAGCTCCAAGAGCTTGGTGTGAGATTTTGTCCAACTTTCTCCTCAAGAACAAGTTCATGGGGGGGGGAAAATTGATAGCACATTGTTTCTTAGGGAAACAAAGGGCAAGTGTCTCTTAGTCCAAATTTATGTTGATGACATAATATTTGGGTCTACTGATGACAACCTCTGCAAGAGATTTGCCAATCTAATGCAGTAGGAGTTTGAAATGAGCAGTATGGGTGAGCTCAAATATTTCCTTGGGCTCCAAGTGAAACAGTCTAATGATGGAATTTTCATATCCCAGACCAAGTACACTAAGGAGCTCATCAAGAAATTTGGGATGGAATCAGCCTCCACCATGAGAACACCCATGGGGTCTAATGTATCATTAGACAAGGATGAAAAGGGAAAGGCCTTTGATGAGTCCATGTACAGATGTATCATTGGATCCCTATTGTACTTGGCTGCTAGTAGGCCAGACATTATGTATTCTACATGTGTTTGTGATAGGTATCAAGCATGTCCTAAGGAATCTCACTACACCTCTGTGAAGAGGATTTTGAGATACCTTAAGGGCAGCTTGCATCTTGGCCTTTGGTACCCTAAGAACAATGACTTTGAACTAACAGGCTTTTCAGATGCAGATTTTGCAGGTTGCAAAGAAGACAGGAAGAGTACAAGTGGTACTTGTCAATTCCTAGGGAGAAGATTGATATCTTGGAGCAGCAAGAAACAAACCAGTGTGGCAATATCCACAGCTGAGTCTGAATACATTGCTGCAGGTAGCTGTTGTGCACAACTCCTTTGGACACAACATCAGTTGGAGGATTACAACCTCAAGGTAAGGGAATCTCTTTTGTATTGTGATTCATGCAGTGCAATCTCTATTGCTAAAAATCCTGTCTCTCATAGCAGGACTAAGCATATAAAGATTAGATATCATTTTATTAGAGAACATGTAGAATGTAAAGATATCTGTCTTGAATTTGTCCCCACTGACAAACAAGTAGCTGACATCTTTACAAAGCCACTGGATGAATCTAAATTCAATGCTTTCAAAATTGATCTTGGCATGCTTAGTATGGAATAGGCCTAAATGTATGAGTAGTAGCTGTCACTATTGTTGATTCTGAATTGTGAATTATAAAACTTTACATTATTATACATTACAACTTAGTGACATGACTAGGACATTTCTTCAGCCAAAATATCTACATTAGGTCTAAATCTTATGATCAGCTAAACTGCAGAAGCATGTTCACCTGAATCAGCTGGGAAAAATCCCAGCTGAACCGCTGAGACGAGCAAACTGTCCCAGCGGTTGACAGTTCACTGTCCCAGCGGCCTAGGTCTCCGTCTCAGCTGAACCGCTGAGACGGGGTATGTTCAATATGAAATCTTATAATCAATCGTTAATTAACCCAAAATTCCTTAACACAACAAAGTAATTAAGTCTAAAAACCTAGGGTTAATAAAAACGAAACTGAAACCCTATAAATAGATTCACTGTAACTTAAAACACACCACAAAGTCAAACCCTTAGCCGCCGAGACGATTCATCTTCTCTCCCGTCTCAGCGCCTCGATTTTTTGCTTCCATGGCGCCAAAAAGTTCAAAAGATCTCCTGGAGGGGTATGAAATCGTCAGAGATGGATTCTCTCATGCCTCAGAAGAAATAAGACAAGTGATTCATCTGATGGAAGCTCAAGGTCTGGAGCATATGCTGTCTGAACCCTGCTGCATTCTCAGAACTGAAGTTCTGGAATGGTTCAGCAATGTCAAGTTATCTCCTTCCAAAACCATCCTGAAGTCCAAGATAGGAACTGAGAAGATAAAGATAACAGCCAAAAGGTTGGAGAAAGGACTGAAATTAACTCCCTGCTCAGGTTGAGGGGGAGATGGCAAATGCCAAGATTGTATAGGTTGACCTATAAGTTGATCCAAAGGGATCTATAGATGTTGTCTCCCAATCCCTAATGGGATAATTAGTTGAAGAAACCAAAAAGGGGGAGAAAGAGCCATTGCTAAGTAAGAACCTATGCTTAGAATATTAGCAAGAGGGAGATAGGTCCTATGATTCACAGATCATTTTTCTGTGATATGATTTTTATTGTTAATGTACCTTAGCATTGGGGATGTTCTGCCTTCTTCAAATAGGGGGAGATTGTTGGGTATATTGCCCTCAATATTACCTTGATTTGAAGAGGCATCACTCTCAATGCTAAGGACATATTGTATTTAACAAAGCTATACTTGTGTAGGATATACATGCACATGTGACTCAAAAGGAAGGGGCCAAACATGCCCTTAGATGAGAAGAAATCATCTACAAGGAGATGAAGATCTGTCTCAGCAGAACCGCTGAGACGAAGGGTCAAAACCGCTGAGACGAGGAGCCGTCTCAGCGGATCCACTGAGAAGGAGACTGGAGCAACCGCTGAGACTGGAAGCTGTCTCAGCCCAACCGCTGAGACAGATTCAAATGCGCTGACGGGATCTGCTTTTGGCGCAAGCGAAAATAAAAAGGGAAAAGCAACTCCAATCTGCCCCATACTGTGTCAGGAGGATCGAAATAGCCGTTGAAGCCTTCTGGAGGTATAAAAGCAAAAGCTAGGGCACAACAACAAGCACTGTTCAATTGAAAAGCTTTTGCTGCAAGCCGCAATCGAGCATTCACGTTTCAGCCAGTTGAAGTTGTTCTCTGAAGCTGAAGTTAATCTTCTGAGGGAGATTAGTTAGCTCTTCGTGTACCAACTCAAGAAGGGCAAGTTGATCTTCTGCTTTGCTGAAGGAGAAGATCAAGGTGATTCAAATCTGAAGCTGCTGTCTTTCAGATCTGAAGGAGAAAAACAGAAGACCTGAGAGTAAACCTTTTATCTTCTGTATTTAGTACAAACTCTTTTATATCTTTGTAAGGCATTGTTGCCTGAGTGAAAGGCTATTGAGCCTGTGTGTAAAGCTGTGTTGACAGCTTGAGTGGTAGGACTTCTTGATAGGTCTGAGGTAGGAAATCTGTGTGATTTCTGAGTGGTAGGTGTTACATAACTCTGAGGTATAGGGCTGATGTGCCTGAGGTGTAGGGCTGCTGAGCCTGAGTGTAGGGCTGCTGTGCCTGAGGTGTAGGGCTGCTGAGCCTGAGTGTAGGGCTGTTGTGCCTGAGGTAGGATCACTCTTGATCTGAGAAGTTCTGAGGAACTTGTGGTGTAAGCTCAAGGAGCTGAGATTGGAGTTTGTGGCCTTGTCTAACTCACTGTTAGAAAGGTGAAGGGGGAATGAGGACTACTCAAGACACCCTATCTTGAGGAACCTCTATAAATCCTTGTGTGTTTTCTGTGATTGAGTTTTCTGCAGCTAGATACATTAGGATTATATAAAGAAAATAAGTAAAACCTATTCACCCCCCCCCCCCCCCCCCCCCCCCCCTCTAGGTATTATTGACTACACCTATATAAACTATCAAATATAACTCGGTTCAAGAATGATCCTACAATCTCGGAGTCAACACTCCTACAACTCAGAGACAAATCTCCTACAATCTCAGAGAGAACCTCTCTTACAACTCGGAGAACACCTCTCCTACAACTCGGAGAAAACCTCTCCTACAATCAAATGAAATTAAAGATCTTCTTCCTTCTTGAGACTTGAATGGCTTTGACGTGATGTCGATGAGGAAGACTTGAAAATGACACAGATCTGATCTTCTACGATTCGAATCGATCCAACAGATACAGTAGATGATGGAGCGAGGATCGATCGAAACTTTTCTTCCACTGGAGACGATAAATCAGAACTTCAGATCGATCTCCAACAATTGGCGACGAGCGCGACACTTTTCGTTCTTCTTGAATCGGATGGAGAGATTAGGTTACGGAAGAGATTAATGATTCATCAATAATAATACTAAATAAGATTAATCCTAAGAGAGAGCCTTATATAGACAAAGGCTTAATGATAAGAATTAGGAAATGATTAACCTTAACCGAAACGAAGAAAGTCGTCACGTCAAACAGACGGAAAAGATGTAACGTCAAATAGATTAAAATCACGAGAATAACGAGAATCAAACTTCTCGAGAAATGTATAACTTCTCGAGAGATAGCAGCTTGATTTCGAGAAAAATCATGGAAGAAAATTTCAGAGGCTTGGAATAGACTTCTCGAGAAATGGACTTCTCGAGAAATGATAAAGAAAGACTTCTCGAAGGATTGAAAGACTTCTCGAGAACTCTTGACTTCACGAGAAATAAACTCCGAGAAATACTTTAGAAGGGATAGAACCGCTGAGAAAGACTTCTCGAGAAACATGAAACACTAGGATTTCTCGAGAGCTCATAAAGACTTCTCGAGAAAATTGACTTAGAAAAATTTTCAGGAAAATTTTTACGAAAATTTTCTTTCTTCCACACTTGGACACCAGCTGCACCTCCAAACCATGAGCTTCAATTGTCTTGAAAATGAAGTGTATCCCAATAGAGAGATCACACATGAGTCAACACCATGTCCCACACAAATGAGGAATTACATTGTATGAAACTGTGCTTATTGACCAATTGTGACCTGACATTGGTCTACACTTAGCAATGTGAACCTGCAAGAACAATTCTACAAAAGCATATCAAATACACAAGCAATTCAATCTTGGTTCAAGGATGACTTCCTACAAATCAAGGTTATTTTGGATACAATACCCAACATTCTCCTCGCCACTATCTATATGGAGTGTTCGACGCTCCATTGGGTGGGTTGGACGCGCCAGCCGGTTCCTGACCTCTCCTGGCTCACGTTGAAGGAGGAGCTCCTCCGCCACTATGACGCCCGTCAGGCGTGCAATGCCTACGAGCGCCTCAGCTTTGTGCACTAGTCTGACACCATGACTACTTACATTGAAGAGTTTATCGAGCTCTCCACACACGTACCAGGTCTTTCTCCTAACCACTACCTGGGATCTTCCTTGGGGGTCTACAACCCCACCTTCGGGCATGCGTCAGGGTCCACAACCCGATGACTCTTTCCCGCGCCATTGAGTAAGCCTGTTGCCTCGACGAGGAACTTTACACCACGCAGCTGTCTTCCTCAGCCCGACCACCCCCAAGCCGTTGCCGCTGAAATCCTTGCCGCCTCCTGCCTGCTTGGATCATCTGCCCTCGCCTGGGCCCCCACTGCTAGGCTCACCTTCGCCGCCGCCAGTTCTACCAGCCCTGCCTCCACCGGTGCCCCAACGACCCCGCTGCTTATCTCACGAGCAGGACCTTGAGCTTTGCCGCAAGGGCCTTTGCTTCTGCTCCCAGCAACTGTACTCTCCCACCCACGTCTGTGTCTTCAAAGACTTGTGCGTGCTGGTTGGATCTGAAGGAAACGGTCCCGATATCGGGGACTTGGACCCCCTGTCGTTTGCGAATGACCCCTACAGACGACCTTGAGGACAAGGTCATTTTTTTCAGGAGGGGAGTTTTGATACGTAGTGCTACGTATCGTGTCATGTCATGTAGTGTCTTGTACTGTAGTGGGACCTCCATCTATATAAGGAGTCCCTTAGGTGAGTTATCTTTATATTTGGAATCTCAGTGTCTTGGGCTCTCCTTGGAGAGAGGACTGCTTTGGAGGACCCAGCCTCCAAGTGCTAGCCCGTATCACCTTATATAAAGGTCTGTACAGAAAACAAACTGAATCTAATACCTGAGAAGATGAATTTGTTTCCTCGAATCATCGTGCCAAGATGAAGGAAAGATGAAGCTTTTATTCCTAACATGGAGATGGCGTTCTAACTTCTTTCTTAACCTTGAAACGTGCGCCGGCCCAGTTCTCTCTACTAAATATTTGTGGCTATCACGACGAGGAAGAGAAGACAGCAGTGATGAATTACAGAAGTTCATGCAACTACTCTTTTCACAGCCATATACTACAACAACACTCGAGCCTTATTCCCACCATAGTGGGGTCGGCTAAATAGGTTATTTGTTGCCATTGCGCCCTATCTTTTGTCATAATCTCACTAATAGGTAAATTTTCAATTTCTGCCAGAAGAATTGAGAGTAGAGATAAAAGAAAGGAGAGCATTCTACATATTCGAAATAACAGAAAATATGAATAGATGTAAACTAGGAGCAAACAAACGGAGCACCTCTCTCTTGAGCACCTCCTCTCTCTCCCTTTAAGTCGCCGGTTAGTTTGTTCTCCTTCGAGATCACCTTCATAGTATTATCAACAATCCTCTGTATCAATCCAGCATTGCCCGCATTCTGCTGGGCGGATAATCTCATCATTCCATGCTCTTCCTTCCAACTTCCTCTCCAACTTCTTACTCGCCGAGGTGGACTAAAACTTATCATGTTTGCGGTTTCTATTCCATTTCGAATGGACTGGATACCCTAATATTTGGTAATGCACTTTTTTTTGCCCGCATTCTGCTGGGCTGATAATCTCATCATTCCATGCTCTTCCTTCCAACTTCCTCTCCAACTTCTTACTCGCCAAGGTGGACTAAAACTTCTCATGTTTGCGGTTTCTATTCCATTTCGAATGGACTGGATATCCTAATATTTGGTAATGCACTTTTTTTTGCAAGTTGCTGAGTAAATAGATAATTGAATAACTGTATAGGGTGATATTTCAGTCATTTTTATCGAGTAAATGACATAATTTGAGCTGTCACGGTTCTGGTTCGGTTCCGGTTCTACTAAGACCGTGAATCGAACCGCTAAGGTAACGATTCTTTAAATTAGAACCAAAACCATATTTTGGTCGACCGGTTCCGGTCTGGTTACAGTTCAAGCATAATTTTTGGAACCACATTGTCAACGGTTCCGGTTCCGGTTCAACAAGAACCAAAACCAAAGCGGTGACTAACGGTTCGGTCTGGTTCTACGCGGTTCAGTTCAGTTCCAATCGGTTATGTGTTATAGTTTTAATCGTTTTATAACTCAATAAATTGAGTCATTAGACCCATTCACAAAGATTATTATCTATTTAAAAATGCATATTTGAAAAAGAAATTGGAATTCAAATGGTTGGAGCAATAATTTCATGGTTTCTTAATCTAAATATGTTAAAATTAAACTAATACATATATGCATGCAATAATATTTGATTTGACGCACTGAATAGAAAAAGCATGCACAAAGTAGAGAATATAGTCAACAAAATTAATAACTACCAAATATCATATGTGTATGTTGGCAGGGTCCATCACTGAGTACGGCTGTAATCGGACGGCTGATATAGTATAGTCGTATAGATAATAAATATATATTATTAATATTATAAAATAATAGTAATAATAATAATAATAAATATATACATATATATTATAAAGAATAATAATAATGAACGGATTGCGGTTCTGTTTTGCTTTGGTCTGGTCCGGATCGGGCCTAAAAATTCTGAAACCACTCGAGACATTTATGTCGCGGTTCCGGTTCCGGTCCGGATAATAAAATGAAGGAAGCACACCTTGACCATTGTTGTTTACGGTTGCAAAATTCAAACCGGAACTTAAATAGTTCACGAACGGTTCGGTCTGATTCTTTGCGGTTCCGGTTTGATTCAGGTTCGTTTTATGATATTCTGATTTAAGTGACAACTCTAGGTATAATGCACCTCCAAAATATCGGGTTTTGGCAAAATGCACTCCGAATTATTAAATTTGGCAAAATGCACTTCCAAACTAGAAAAAGACCGGCACTTTGCAACTAGGGGGGAGTGCGCATTTTGTCAGTCTTTTTCTGTTTGTAAAATTTAGGGATCATAGAGTGCTTATGTAATTGTTGTGATGCAAGACAGTTCAAAGTAATTGTGGGAAAAATATTCAGCTCTGCTTTTTTTGAATGCTTTCTTTGCCTCTCATTTTAATGATGGAGATACAGACATCCTTTCTTGATTCGTATTCTCTTATGGTAGATTTTTTTTTTCATTCATTTCAGTCAAAAATGCTAAATGCACCATAAATATCTATTTATTTTTTTGATTTTGTCCCTTCAGGTAAACTCATTAACCACAAGAGATCAAAAGCTACATTGGGCGCTCAATGTGTTTCTTCTTGAACTTGAGAGCTTCAGCATGTTTGGGATCTGCAAAGCTCAGTGTTTGCGGTTTAATTTCTTCATTACTGGATCCGAAACATGCTTGTTTTCTACCCTCAAATTGACTCAGATATAGTTGTCACATTATTTATTTTAATTTTTTTCAGATGTATTCCGAAATTCGATTACATCCATAATTAACTTTTTAATTTTTCTGATGTGAGCGTTGTTTAGATACAGGGTGGGGTGATTGTACTTGTAAGAGATTTGTGTCATTCAGCTGATTTTTTTTTACGGAATGCAAGTAGAAACATTTGAGGAGCTCTTTTCCATCACTTGTGAAGGGACACTAAATATGATATGATAGCATACAGCAATAACAAACAACAACAACACTCAAGCCTTTATCCCACCATAGTGGGGTCGGCTATATGGATCCTCTGTCGCCATTGCGCCCTATCTTTAAGCGATAGTATACAGCAATAAAATTAAAAAATGGAACAAAATAAAAATGCTAAGCATTAGGGGCCTCCCACGAAGCGCTCTTTTTATGCCTCTCACGAAGCGCTCTTTCTATGAGGTATACAAATTTACCTATGAGAAGATGAATTTTCTAAGCAGGTTGCAACTCCTTGGTTTGGGTAAATTGATTTTAATTCTCTAGCAAAATGGCATGTCGTTGACGGAAGTCTAGAATCAAAGGGAAAGCTTTAATGCACTGTGAAAAATATTAATTACACAATAATTAGAAATATAGCTACCACGTAGACCAGTATCACGTGATCAATAGATATTTTATTTTATAGCACTATTTACAGGACTGTAAACAAATTGCTGTAGGTCTGATAGCAATGGTTACACAAAATTAGAGTATGGTCAACTAAACTAGAGTGCACATTATGCGCATGAATAGAAAAAACAAAACATAATGGAAATATAATTCATTCACTCATAAAAATTGTAATCTCAATTCATGATACTACTCAATCACCCCAAAAAGAGAGTTAGCATCTAATTGTTGGGCAAATCACAAGGATGATGATAAAGAAAGAGAATTGCAAAATTTTAGATACAGAACGACAATTAACAGGCGTGCTAGTTGGCGCATGGGTGCTCCTTTAAAAGAACACAAAGGCGAACATTTGGATTTGTACCGTAAGCGCAAGAGTGTGTTTGGGCGCACATTCGTGCTTTTGCTACACATATTATGTTAGAGTTTTTCTTATGGGTAGACACATCAGATGTGCGCAGTGGAATATTCAAGATTAACCCAAAGGAGAGATAATAGGATCTTGCTTTAACCATGAATCAAGAAACTGTAGCAACAAAATAAAATTACTTGTACGGGATTGAATCACTATTCAATCGGATGCTCCAAGAAAACTTTCTCTGAATCAGATTCCTAATCCAGGTCGTCTTTGTGCTTGTTCGGCGGCTCTGTCGAGATCGGCATGCTCATCTGAAGGAGTAAGTGTAGAAATAGATCTACACCTCTACAGAAGCTCACACAAGCACTGAAGAACCCCAGATACTTGTCAAACAAGAACTAGGTCAGAGAAGGAGTGCCCTCTATGTCTCCACGGATTGCTAGTTCCGTCTAAGGAGAGGCGACAACAAGTCTTCTGAAACAACGACAAGATTGACCAGAACACTTCCTCTTTGTTGTCCAAGAATGGCTTCCGATTGACGCACTGGTACAGGTTCGCACTCGCACTCGGGGTCGCACAGGATCGCCTATCAGTTCTCAGGATTTCTATCGCATCAAAGTCACACAAAACCTAATGTCTCTTGCCCTTTTATACCCACGACAATAAGGAAGACAAAAGCTTCGCTATCCGCAAACTAGATTAAAACAGAATATAAAGTCTCGTCGGGATCAATTCATTCGTCGAGACGAAATCGTCGAGACAGTCTCGGCGAAATCGCCGAGACAGTCTCAACGAGTTCGATCATTCGCCGAGACAGTCTCGACGAGTTCGATCATTCGCCGAGACAGTCTCGACGAGTTCGATCATTCGCCGAGACAGTCTCGACGAGTTCGATCATTCGTCGAGGCAGTCTCGACGAAGTGACCAGTGACAGTCAATGTCGTTGAGACGGTCTCGACGACATGGATCATTCGTCGAGCCAGTCACGACAAAATCGTCGAGACATCTCGACGAAATCGTCGAGACATGTCAATGAAATCGTCGAAACATTCTCGACGAAATATCCATGAGTCTATGTCGTCGAGATGTTCTCGACGACATTGATCACGAGTCGATATTCAAAATAACAGCTTGTGATCTTGACAACAAGCTATCTCTCACGCGACATTCACAATGTCGTCTCGAAGTCTTCTCGCACCATATTCACAATATCGTCTTGAAGCCTTTGTCGACATGCTCCATACAATATTCACAATACCTAAGGAGCAGTCTTCCCGAACCAACTCTATTCCAAATAGTCATAGGATTGGTCCTATCACTCATATCCAATATGAGTAAGGCCAACAGATCTCTTCTCCAACTTCTTCAAACACTCTTATATGATACCCTATAGGCTCATATCGCGTTGGCTGTAAGACTAACTTCTTGATAACTTCCTGATCACCTTAGAAACTCCAACAGTCTCCCACTTGATGTAGAAGGTATCAACCAAAGTCTCATAAATAATGAGCGTCATCTAGCAATGCTTCATTACAACTCAAGCAATAAAAGTTCATAACTCAAACAAGCTTGTCTGTGACCAATATATCAGTGTTGTCACATTCCTTTGTCTTTTACATCAGGATTGAACTAGAGGCATGGACCGTGTCACCATCATAATTATTCAACTCATGCTTTCTTGATCTAGAATAGACCTTCTGAAAGTGGTGAGCTCAATATCATATATTGGCTCAACGAGTTCGATCATTCGCCGAGACAGTCTCGACGAGTTCGATTATTCGTCGAGACAGTCTCGACGAGTTCGATCATTCGTCGAGGCAGTCTCGACGAAGTGACCAGTGATAGTCAATGTCGTTGAGACGTTCTCGACGACATGGATCATTCGTCGAGCCAGTCACGACAAAATCGTCGAGACATCTCGACGAAATCGTCGAGACATGTCAATGAAATCGTCGAGACATTCTCGATGAAATATCCATGAGTCTATGTCGTCGAGACGTTCTCGACGACATTAATCACGAGTCGATATTCAAAATATCAGCTTGTGATCTTGACAACAAGCTATCTCTCACGCGACATTCACAATGTCGTCTCGAAGTCTTCTCGCACCATATTCACAATATCGTCTTGAAGCCTTTGTCGACATGCTCCATACAATATTCACAATACCTAAGGAGCAGTCTTCCCGAACCAACTCTATTCCAAATAGTCATAGGACTGGTCCTATCACTCATATCCAATATGAGTAAGGCCAACAGATCTCTTTTCCAACTTCTTCAAACACTCTTATGTGATACCCTATAGGCTCATATCGTGTTGGCTGTAAGACTAACTTCTTGATAACTTCCTGATCACCTTAGAAACTCCAACAGTCTCCCACTTGATGTAGAAGGTATCAACCAAAGTCTCATAAATAATGAGCGTCATCTAGCAATGCATTATTACTACCCAAGCAATAAAAGTTCATAACTCAAACAAGCTTGTCTGTGACCAATATATCAGTGTTGTCACATTCCTTTGTCTTTTACATCAGGATTGAATTAGAGGCATGGACCGTGTCACCATCATAATTATTCAACCAATGCTTTCTTGATCTAGAATAGACCTTCTAAAAGTGGTGAGCTCAATATCATATATTGGCTCAACCCAGCATGACCATGCATTTCTCAGTCTCATTCCATCAAGGGCCCATGAATGTAACTCCTATCATATAAGAGGACAAATTCCATTTCTGTCCACACACAAACACCCAAATGATTCGAAACACACCCAATAACCACCATTATCATCAACCTTTCTAAAGGAAGACTTTAGATGGCATTAAAGTACGCTCTTCCTCACTTGATGAATGATGTGACTTCAGGTCAAAGAACCACAAACATCATTGTCACTTGAGATCTACTTATGACACGTTCATATAACAATCCACAAAGTAGTCTCACGATGGGTGTTGGGAATTGTATCCGCACTTACCTTGATTTGAAGAATTCCCCTTGAACTAAGTTGAATTGAGATTGTATTTGATGTTGTTTTTTAGTAATGTGTTTGCAGGTTTTAAATGGCTAAGTGCAAACCAATGTCAGGTTTCAATGGGTCATCAAACACAGGCCTACGCAATGTAATTCCTCATTGTGTAGACCAAGGTGTTGACTCATGTGAAATATCTCTATTTGGGTGTACTTCTTTTTCAAACACAAAGGAAGAGCTAAGAGAAAGTTGCTGATGTTCTTATGATCTGGAAGAAACATTTTTCCTAAATATTCAGTATATTTTTTTCGTTCGACGAATTTTGGTGAGTTCGTCGATCTCCGTTCGACGAACTGAAGTGGTTTCATCGAGCGTCGTTCGATGAACAGTTATACTAAAATTCTGAGTTCAGCTTTCGTCGAGCTCCGTTCGATGAACTAAAGTAGTTTCGTCGACCGCTGTTTGTTTGAAGTTGAAGTAATTTCGTCGATCGCCGTTCATCGAGCTCCGTTCGACGAACTGAAGTAGTTTCGTCGATCTATGTTTTACTGAAGTTGAAGTAGTTTCGTCGATCGCCGTTCATCGAGCTCCGTTCGACGAACTGAAGTTGTTTCGTCGATCACTGTTTTTTGAAGTTAATGTGGTTTCGTCGACCGCGTTCGTCGATCGCCGTTCGACGAATTAAAGTGCTTTCGTCGGTCGCTGTTATACTGAAATTGAAGCGGTTTCGTTGAACGCGTTCGTCGATCTCCGTTCGACGAATTGATGTGCTTTCGTCGATCGCTGTCTTACTGGAATTGAAGTGCTCTCGTCGATCGCCGTCCGTCGATCGCCGTTCGACGAATTGAAGTGATTTCGTCATGCTCCGTTCGACGAATTTTCCTCAGCCGACGAATTGTTCTAGCGTGTTTTTCAAATTCGTTGTCGGCTTTTCTTTAGGGCTTCCGCCATGTACAGTACACGTGGAAGGTTTTCCTTAAATCTCGCTTATAGCCGTTGGAGAAGAATCGTATGAGTATCTAAGGGTTATTTCGTTCAACCCTAACGAATCACAAATTGAAAAAGATCGCAAAAGCGCCGTCGGCCCTGTTCGTTCTCGCAAATCCCTTGTTGTTGCCGACAAAGTTTTTGGTCGATTCTTCTTGAAGAAAAGAGTCAACTAGATCTCTGATTTCTGATTTCATCAAGTTCCTTTCAGATCTTGTTGTCTCCTAAGTGTTCAGATCAAGTTCTCTCAAGGCAAGATTTCTTCTTCCTTTTTCTAGATCCAGATTTTCGATTTATTCAAGGAAGAAGAAGATCTCTCATTTCCAGATCTGATCAAGTCAAGTCTCAAGGAGATTTTAAGAAGATTGTTTCACAATCTAAAGTTTGGTAAAATTTCTTTACAATATTTTTGTAGGAGAGATTGTTCTCCGAGTTGTAGGAAGTTTGCTTCCGAGTGTAGGAGTTTTACTCCGAGTTGTAGGAGCGTTGTCTCCGAGCTTGTATGAAGTTTCCCTTCCGAGTTTGTAGGAGCTTTGTCTCCGAGTTGTAGGAGTGGTGACTCCGAGTTGTAGGACTATTCATAATCCGAGAATAGTGAAGTAGCCTAGTCTAGTCGGTCGTGCTAGATAGGTGAGGTGGAAAGTGGACTACCCACATCGGGGAACCACTATAAATCCTTGTGTTGTGTTGTGCTCTTTTGGTTTCTGTGCGCTTTTATTCAAAGTTTTTAATTCCGCAAAAAGCCATAGAATCCACCTATTCACCCCCCCCCCCCCCCTCTAGGTGATTTAGGTTGGCAACTAGATACTTTCAATTGGTATCAGAGCAGGTTGTTCGCTAAAGGTTAACACCTTGAACAAGATCTCTAAGTCTAGTTGCAAAAGACAGTATGTCTGGAATGGAAAGATCCAAGGATTCCGTCAAGTTGCCAGTCTGCAATAAGGAGAACTTCCCCATGTGGAAGGAAAGAGTGAAGTTATACGTGGAAGCCACCGACCCGAGAATTTTTCAGATTGTTGAGGAAGGTCCACATGTTCCGATGAAACCTTCTTCAATAAACTCAACCATTCAGGTTCCAAAGAAGATGTTGGAGTTAACTAAAGATGAGATTGCTCTCGTCTCCTTGGACAAGAAGGCAAAGAACATCATTGCCGGTGCAGTGGACGATTCAATGTTGCAAAACCTTATACACTACAAGTCTGCCAAGGAGATGTGGGTTTCTCTAGTTGTTCTTATGGAAGGTACAGAAGAAGTGAGGGGTGATCGACGATCATTGCTAAACCAAGAATATGAAGCATTCAAGCAAGATCCAAGAGACTCCATTTCTGATACTTATGAGAAGTTCTTTAAGATCGTAAACGGTCTTAGGAATTATGATCGGGAATTCACCGTCGGAGAATTGAATGACAAGTTCTTGAGATCCCTGACGAAAGAATGGGATACCAAGGCAATTGCCATACGGGAATTCGGAAAGTTGGCTACGATGGAGCCACAGATTCTGTTCGGAAAGCTTTTGTCCCATGAGCTCAAGCTCAGCATCAGAAAAGCTGAAGAAGAAGGATGCTCGACTTCTGGACGAGAGAAGTCGGTAGGTTTGAGAGCCGAAGGGTCAAGAAGAAATAAAGCTACATCATCTGTTAGGAGACAATCCTTAGATAAAGATGATGAATCAGATGCTTGCTCATCAAGCTCAGACATGTCCGATGGAGAATTCTCATCTCTCTCCAAGAAATTTAGGAGGTTGCTCAGAAAAAGAATCCAAATGAGAAATCAATCCTCCTCATTAGATCATAGAAGATCAAGGCGTGCTGATGAACATCACAAGAAGGGGCACAGTAACGATAGGTATAAAACAAAACCGAATAAACATATTTTGACTGATATTATTTGTTATTGTTGTAATATGCCAGGACATTTAAGTACGGAATGTTCATACAAGAAGAAAGAAGGATCGAGGAAGGAAGAGAAGAAATCCTTCAAGAGTAAGAGGAAAGAGGAAAAGAGCTTCTTAACAAAGAAGACCAAGACTCTTAGCGACAGCGACTCAGTCGAGTCAAGCTCGAATGATGAAGCTTACTTTGGGCTTATGGAAAATTCAGATTCGGATAACTACGACACGCCTTATGAACGGAAGGTAAACTCGCACACTCCTCTTTCTGATTCTGAAATTGGATTCACTGAGAATGAAGGTTATTCTTCTAAGGAAGACTTAAATCTAATGGTTCAGTATAAAGCTTTATTGGTAGGTTTTGACAAATGCCGCAAGGTAGTCAAATCTCAAGCAAAAGAGATTGAATCTCTTAAGGCGGTGGAATCAGATTTGAGGGAGGAAATTGATAAATTAACTCCTCTCAACGACGAAGTCCGACTCTTGAAGGATGAATTAAAAAGCTTCACTGAATTATTAAATCTAAAGGAGAAGTCTATTAATGATCTGGAAGAAAAGTTAGTGGTGGAAAGGAAGCTCGTAGAAAGCTTCTATAAGCCAAAGACCATCCTTCCACTTATTGATGGATTTTCTGCTCCTAAGAAGGGTAGTGGACTTGGTCTTGAAACCGAGAAAAGTAAGGCTGCTAAGAGAAGAGCCGTGAAGGGTAGGCAAGGCTGAACAAAGTCAACCTTCCTTCAAGAATGTAGTGTTTCCCACTAACACATATGACTTTGAGACAATGTATGGTCACTTTACGAGACCAACTCACGTTGAGTCAAGTAAGAGTAGCCAAGGTTGGAGCCGTCCCCGAAACTTCAGAATGACTTCTTTCAAAGCTCCTTACGAAGAGATAGTCCTTAAAGACTATGGTTCATTTGTGCATGGGACGTCAGCTAAGAAAGCACCAAAGATTAAATTTATTGTTGCTAAGCCTCTTGATAAGAAGGAGCCGTGTGTATGTTGCAATCATGAGGCTTCTACTTCTAAGAATGTTGCTCCTACTAGACTCCTTGTTCAAAAAGTCAAGCAGGAGGGTAAAAGAAAGTACAACAGATTTGATTGTTGGTGTTGTGGCAAAGTTGGTCACTTCGCCATAGATTGCTGGTTTAATCCTAGAAATGTCAAGACTCCACGAGTTAATAATGCAAGAATGACCCCTCTCAATGTTAACATTCCTAGCGGCGGTCATCTAACAAGAAGCCTAGGACCCAACTCCGTTTGGGTTCCTAAGAGTAATTAATCTGTGATTGCAGGTATGTCCAAAGGCCAACCAAAACTCTAATCAGGCATTTGGACAGTGGATGTTCGTGGTACATGACCAGAACAAGAAGTATATAGCAAGATTGCTAAAAAGCTCAGGAAATCAGTCCATGCACTGAAATTCTAAGGGGGAGAAAAGATTGAGGAGGAGATGATTCAATATTTTCAAAACATACTCACAAATAAGGACTCCTATGCAGTTGCTGAGGGGGAGCACATTACTGATCTCTCATATTTTTTTCCTTATCTGAAGTAGTCAAAAAGGGGGAGAGAAGTTGAAGTTGGGAGAGAAGTTGGAGTTGAGAGAGAAAGTTGAAAGGGAGAGAAGGTTGAAAAGCTAAGTTTTTAACTCTCCTTATCTCTTTATGTATTTATTAATATTTACTCTCTGTGCAATTCAACATAGCACGTAGGTTCTGACTTCTTCAAATAGGGGGAGATTGTTGGGAATTGTATCCACAATTACCTTGATTTGAAGAAGTCCCCTTGGACTAAGTTGAATTGAGATTGTATTTGATGTTGTTTTCTAGTAATGTGTTTGCAGGTTTTAAATGGCTAAGTACAAACCAATGTCAGGTTTCAATGGGTCATCAAACACAGACCTACGCAATGTAATTCCTCATTGTGTAGACCAAGGTGTTGACTCATGTGAAATCTCTCTATTGGGGTGTACTTCTTTTTCAAACACAAAGGAAGAGCTAAGAGAAAGTTGATGCTGTTCTTATGATCTGGAAGAAACATTTTTCCTAAGTATTCAGTATATATTTTTCGTTCGACGAATTTTGGTGAGTTCGTCAATCTCCGTTCGACGAACTGAAGTGGTTTCGTCGAGCGCCGTTCAATGGACAGTTATACTAAAATTCTGAGTTCAGCTTTCGTCGAGCTCCGTTCGACGAACTAAAGTAGTTTCATCGACCGCTATTTTTTTGAAGTTGAAGTGATTTCGTCGATCGCCGTTCTTCGAGCTCCGTTCGACGAACTGAAGTAGTTTCGTCGATCTCTGTTTTACTGAAGTTGAAGTAGTTTCGTCGATCGCCGTTCATCGAGCTCCGTTCGACGAACTGAAGTTGTTTCGTCGATCGCAGTTTTTGGAAGTTAAAGTGGTTTCGTCGATCGCGTTCGTCGATTGTCGTTCGACGAATTAAAGTGCTTTCGTCGATCGCTGTTATACTAAAATTGATGCGGTTCGTCGAACGCGTTCGTCGATCGTCGTTCGACGAATTGATGTGCTTTCGTCGATCGCTGTTTTACTGGAATTGAAGTGGTCTCGTCGATCGCCGTCCGTCGATCGCCGTTCGACGAATTGAAGTGATTTCGTCAAGCTCCATTCGACGAATTTTCCTCAGCCGACAAATTGTTCTAGCGTGTTTTTCAAATTCGTTGTCGGCTTTTCTTTAGGGCTTCCGCCATGTACAGTACACGTGGAAGGTTTTCCCTAAATCTCGCTTATAGCAGTTGGAGAAGAATCGTATAAGTATCTAAGGGTTATTTCGTTCAACCCTAACGAATCACAAATCAAAAAAGATCGCAAAAGCGTCGTCGGCCCTGTTCGTTCTCGCAAATACCTTGCTGCTGCCGACAAAGTTTTTGGTCGATTCTTCTTAAAGAAAAGAGTCAACTAGATCTCTGATTTCTGATTTCATCAAGTTCCCTTCACATCTAGTTGTCTCCTAAGTGTTCAGATCAAGTTCTCTCAAGGCAAGATTTCTTCTTCCTTCTTTCTAGATCCAGATTTCCGATTCTTTCAAGGAAGAAGAAGATCTCTCATTTCCAGATCTGATCAAGTCAAGTCTCAAGGAGATTTTAAGAAGATTGTTTCACAATCTAAAGTTTGGTAAAATTTCTTTACAATATTTTTGTAGGAGAGATTGTTCTCCGAGTTGTAGGAAGTTTGCTTCAGAGTGTAGGAGTTTTACTCCGAGTTGTAGGAGAGTTGTCTCCGAGCTTGTAGGAAGTTCTCCTTCCGAGTTTGTAGGAGATTTGTCTCCGAGTTGTGGGAGTGGTGACTCCGAGTTGTAGGATTATTCATAATTCGAGAATAATGAAGTAGCCTAGTCTAGCCAGTCGTGCTAGATAGGTGAGGTGGAAAGTGGACTACCCACATCGGGGAACCACTATAAATCCTTGTGTTGTGTTGTGCTCTTTTGGTTTCTGTGTGCTTTTATTCAAAGTTTTTAATTCCGCAAAAAGCCATAGAATCCACCTATTCACCCCCTCTAGGTGATTTAGGTTGGCAACTAGATATTTTCAGTGGGTCGGCCCAGTACATCTTGTTCCTAACAAGTACCTATGTGATGACTTGATATCTCATATCATGACCTGTGAGAACCGGTCATCAGTCACCCACATACTAGTCTTGATGTATCATCATCGCCCTAATTTCTAAGATGATACCTCGACCATGGACATTTAAGAATGATGCTTTAAATAAACATAGGACCTCACATTCAAGTCACACACTTGAATTTCTATGAAAACAAACACTCTAAGGATATTTATTACGTTAACTACTATATCAAATATAGAACCAAATTGACATAAAAAAGAACTTGTCATAAATGTAAAAAGAAATACATAGTACAAATCACAATTCATCATATGAATATACAACCGATAAACATATAATCCACAAGGCTCCCACTAAAGGTGATCATTCAGGTATCTAATACCCATTGATCTAACATGACCATCATGCTTCCTTTGAGCAAGAGGCTTTGTCAGTGGATCCGATATATTTTCTTCAGTCGGTACTCTGCAAATGTCCACATCTCCTCGATCGACATTCTCTCGAATAAGATGAAACCGCCGAAGTATGTGATTGGAGCGCTGATGAGATCTAGGTTCCTTAGCTTGTGCAACTACACCGTTGTTGTCACGGTAGAGAACTACGGGATCAACAATGCTAGGAACTACATTGTGCTCGCCAATGAATTTCCTAATCCATACAGCCTTCTTTGCCGCATTAGCAACAACAATATGCTCAGCCTCTGTTGTAGAATCGACAACTGTCACTTGCTTGGAATTCTTCCAGCTCACAGCTGTTGGATCTTGTGGCGCCCTTAGAGGGGGGGGGGGGGGGGGGGGGGGGGGGTGAATAAGGGCCTTTTTAAAATACGATTTTTACTTAAGAATTTTTAAAACAAATTTTACTTTTCTAAAAAAAATTACTTATATAAATTTCAAACCAATGTAATTTTTAAATTAATTCAAACACAAATTTCTAAGTTAAAGATTAAGCAACCATATTTGCAATTAAAGAAAAACTCATAATTTTATAATCATGAAATTCACATACAAATAAAATGATCTTAACAATGCTTAAGATCAAGGCACAAATATGATAATAAAACTCTTACAATTTGTGTTTACCAATCCTTCTCCCAAGGATCGGAAGGCTATCACTTGTCTCTCCCTAGACCAAGCCCAAGCCTATCCTCTAGATCTTCCCAAGATCTAGACGTAGCACACAAGGCCACGATTTCCCACCAAGCCACGCAAGGACTTGGACGCTCCGCACAAGGAAGCGATTTTCCCCTAAGCCACGCAAGGACTTAGACGTCACGCACAAGGAGACGATTTCCCTACCAATACAAAATGTATATAAATGAAAATACAAAATGAAAAGAACAACTCCCTAGAAATTCATATCTCTGAAAGGAAGGTTGAAGCCTCGAGATGATCGTTGATGTAGAAGCGCATCCGATCTCGTCTTCAATCTCAAACCTTCTAAGCACAAATGGGAGTTGATGAAGTTCTGGAGCTCTCTGGTTCGTATGTCCTTGGGAAGGAACTTAGAATTCTCCAAACTTGCAATGCACGAACAGAAAGAACCATTTTATATATTTTCACTGTCGCCTGTGCGACATCACTATCGGAATTCCAACAACGCAAAACTGTCGCTCGTAGTGCTGTCGTGCGGGCAGTTGCGGTAACTTCTGAGCTGTCGCTTGGGCGACAGTAGCTGTCTGAAAATTCCGATAGCGCCAAACTGCTGCTCGTCGTGCTGCCGTGCGGGAAGTTGTTGTAACTTCTCTGCTGTCGCATGGGCGACATTGACTGTCAGAAAATTCTGACAGCTCATCTTCATTTTTGTCGTCCGAAACTTCTCCAGACTGTAGATGGAGTCGTTCTCATCTCCTAAATGGGGTGGCACGTTCCGTAACTCTTCCTGGATTGAAAGTTATTGCCGTTTGAAGTTTAACATACAAAACTCGTCATTTTGTCTTTTTGATCCATGAACGAGGCCGTGTTTCCTGGACACTATAAACACACAAAAGACTAGATCAAATACAACACGGTATTTGTTATTCTCAAACCAAGAGATGCGGAACATAGGCTCCAACAACAGCCTCTCCATTAAGGAAAAAAACAAAACCTGACTGGGATTTTGAGTCATCCCTATCAGCTTGGAAGCTAGCATCTGTGTAACCTTTTACAACGAGCTCTTCCTCTCCACCAAACACCAAGAACATATTCTTAGTTCTTCTCAAGTACCTTAGGATATTCTTGACTGCTGTCCAGTGACCATCACCAGGATCAGATTGATATCTGCTCGCCATGCTCAAAGCATATGAGACATCGGCCCGAGTACACAACATTGCATACAAGATTGATCCAATTGCCGAAACTTATTGAATCAACTTCATGCTGTCCCTATCTTCCAAATATTTAGGACATTAGTTCTTATAGAGACTTACGCCATGTGACATGGGCAAGAATCTGTTCTTGGACTCAAGCATTTTGAACCATTTCAACACCTTCTCAATGTATGTACTATGGGTCAAACCCAACAAATTCTTCGATCTATCTTTATAGATCTTAATACCAAGTATATTAGTCGCTTCACCCAAGTCCTTCATAGAAAAGCAGTCCCTAGCCAGTTCTTAACAACTTGTAGGGTTGGAATGTCATTCCCAATCAACAGTATGTCATTCACATACAATATCAGGAATACGACAATGCTCTCACTAATCCTCGTGTAAACACAAGGCTCATCCCCATTCTTGATGAAACCAAACTCTTTGATTTTCTCATCAAAACGTAGATTCCAACTTCAAGAAGCTTGTTTCAATCCATAAATGGAACGATTCAACTTGCATATTTTAGTGGCTTCCTTGAAGATACAAAACCCCCGGGTTGTGTCATATACACTTCCTCAAGGAGGTTTCTATTAAAGAAAGCCATTTTGACATTCATTTGCCAGATCTCGTAGTCATAATAAGCAACAATAACAAGTAGAATTCTGATGGACTTAACCATAGTAACAGGGGAAAGGTTTCATCATAGTAAACACCATGAATTTGCTTGAAACCTTTTGCCACCAGTCGCCCTTTGAATGTCTGTACATTCCCATTCATGTTGATCTTCTTCTTGAAGACCCACTTGCACTCTATGAGGTGTACCCCTTCAGATGGTTCCACCAAGGTCCAAACTTGGTTTGCATATATAAAGTCCATTTCAGATTTCATGGCTTCAGGCCACTTCTCGTAGTCTGGTCCACACATAGTCTCTCGGTAGGTTGTATGCTCATCATCATGATCAATAAGCAACACACAACCTATTTGAGACATGAGAAATCCATATCTCTCCGGCTCAACTCTAGGTCTACAAGATCTATGTAGGACTTGTGTTTTGTGAGCAGGTTCTCCAGCTACAACAGTTTATAGTCCTTGCTCAGGTTCCAATTCCGATTCAGTCATTGTTTGTGGTTCTTGAACCTCTTCAAGTTCTACCTTGGTGTGATGTAGGCTCGCTCTCTGACACAACTAACGACCCGAGAACACTCTCCATGATCCAATTATACGGTTGCACCAACGAAAACACAAGTCCTAACCAGATGGTCTGTAGACCATGCCCGCCAACACGGGACCCAGGTGGACCGCCGGCACCCACCCGGCCCAGGCCCGCCAACACGGAACCCAGCTGGCACCGGAAGAGTTCAACCTAACCAGATGGTCTGCAGACCATGCACCCCAACCCCTCTCTGTACCACCACAGGGCACAGTGGGTTGTTGGAGACCGCAGTCCCCCTTTGATGAGAATTGAGCCAATTAAGCGGCAGCGCGTGGACTTCCCAGGAGGTCACCCATCCCGTGACTACTCCAGTCCGAGAACGCTTAACTATGGAGTACTTTCACTTCTCATCACCAATTGAGCTGCAGGTCAATTGGTGATGAGAAGTGAAAGTACTCCATAGTTAAGCGTGCTCGGGCTGGAGTAGTCACGGGATGGGTGACCTCCTGGGAAGTCCACGCGCTACCGCTTAACTAGCTCAATTCTTATCAAAGGGGGACTGCGGTCTCCAACAACCCATTGTGCCCTGTGGTGGGACAGAGAGGGGTTGGGGTGCATGGTCTGCAGACCATCTGGTTAGGCTGAACTCTTCCGGTGCCAACTGGGTCCCGTGTTGGCGGGCCTGGGCCGGGAGGGTGCCAGCGGTCTAGCTGGGTCCCATGTTGGCGGGCCTGGACCGTTACAAAAAGTGCAATCATGTATGAGAGTGCTTAGTTTCTGCATGTTTATGTAGAGAGAGTTTATTTTGTTGTCTTTTCATTCGGAATTGTACTGGGCATAAGCCATTTCTCTTTCTTTTGTACACATTGATGGACTTATATTCTATTTTGACTTATATATAGAATGTGTGATTGTGGACTTGGTTTTATTTTACTAGTTTTACTTCTTATCTCATGTTGGTCTGGTTGATCGTTCTTGCCGGCAGGATCGGCGTCTTGTGGAGGCGGCTAACTCGTGTGTTAGCGTCACCGTAAGGCGGCGGTTCTGGACATAAGATCCGGGAGCTCTCCTGGTGCGGGAGAGGGATCTTACAACTGGTATACAAATGCTAACGTACGGGTTAGCCACACCCTTAGGGTTCGAATAAGGGCTAAATGCCAATATCTTCCCAGGCTAAAAGGACTCACCTGGTCCGTTAGAGCGAGTGTTGTACCAAAAGAGATCCACCGAAAACTAACGATTCGAAAAAAGTAGATCTCTCCCAACAAAAGAAAACGAGGTTCGCCAATACTCACGAACTTAAATAAATCAAGATAAACAACAAAATCGATTGAAGAAAACAAACCACGATTAAATCAACGTTATCGAAGGTAACACCAAAGTTTACCCACCACAAGAACAATCTAGAGGGAAACACACAAAAGGTAGAGATTTCGTTACCCCGCTCAGAAATAGATTCTCGAAAATATGATCGCTCTTCAACGATCCCACCGGAGTCGCGCCGAATGGAGAGAAACACGTCCGCCTTCCTCGCTTCACGCTGGAGATGATGTCCCGAAGCCACGAAACCTTGACACCTTGGCCGTAATCCACCGAGAGGGAGAATCTTGGGTTGGCCGACCCCGTCAAGGGAGAACGAGAGAGTAGCTTTCATCTTGTAAGGTATTATAGAGGAGGAGGGGAAGATGTGGTAGAGAATCGAAGGGGGAAAAGGGGGAGGAGAGGGGAGGCCGAACCTTCCAAGTGAGGAGAAGGGTGGGGGGGGGGGGGGGGGGGGGGGCGGCTAGGGAGAGGAGAGAGAGCAAGAGTGGGAAGTCCAATTTATGGTTTTCTTTTCATCCATTTTCCAAATCCTTCAACAACATGGCCTTATACAAGGCTTACAAACATCCGGGCTATATGCAGCCCAATTTAAATAAAATGAACATATTTGGCTAAACGCCGGCCAAAATGAAATAGTCCCAAATTAAAACAATGCAACAAGGAAATACATAAACATAAGTAAATATTATAATTATTAAATATGAGTCTTGCGTCGAGGGCGGAGGTTGTAGCGTCGATCGCAAAGGTCGCCACGGCGTCGCAAGTCTTTGGATGGAGAGGGCAAAAGATCTTCCACAAACGTGCTGACTCCATCATCATCAACATGTTGAGGGTCATCATCTCCATCAATCCTCCCCCGCTCAAAAGCACTCATCACCGATGAGTTGGCTTGAGTGTACCGACGCAGAAGAGCATCATCCAGAAGAGCCACCTCCGATTCAGGTAGCTAAGAGTCATCATAGGCTGGACGATCACACCACCTTATCAAGTAGCGACGAATGTCACCATTTGGAGAAGTATGTACTTCATCTTTGAAGATCCTTTCAAGCAAAAAGGCGGTCTTGGGGAACCTTGGAAAAGCATTAGTCAAAGAAGGAGAAACTTTTTCTCCTAACATCTCGTATGTTGGTGGGTTCCGACCAATCCTTAATGGCTTGGACCTTCTTAGGATCCACATGTATGCCTTCCGAACTCACAATATATCAGAGGAATTCTACGGACGTCACATATAAAGTACACTTCTTGATATTGACGAATAATTTTTTTGATCTCAACGTAGTAAGGATAGTCCTCAAATGCGACTCATGATCGGTCGTAGAAGTACTAAAAACGAGGATGTCATCAAAATACCCTACTATGAACTTTCTCATGAAAGGCTGGAAGAAATGAGTCATCATCCTAGAAAAAGTGCTCAGGGCATTGGAAAGCCCAAACAACATCACTAACCACTCGTGGAGCCTTCCTTAGACTTGAAGGCGGTCTTCCACTCTTCACCCTCCCTAATTCGGATCTAGTGGTAGCCACTCATACGGTCCAATTTCGAGAAGATCGTGGCTCCTGCTAGCATATCCAATAAGTCGTCCAAGCGAGGGATGAGAAATTGATATTTAATAGTAATTTTATTTATGGCCCAACTATCCACACACATCCTCCAAGAGTCGTCTTTCTTGGGAGCAAGTAAAGCGGGTACGACACACAGACTCTTGCTATGATGGATGGAACCCTTCTTTAATAAATCAAAAATTTGAGTTTGCAACTCTAAGTGTGCGGAAGGGTTTAAGCGATAGTGAGGAAGGTTGGGTAACGAGGAACCCAGAATGAAGTATATCGCATGTTGGATGTCCCGCAAGGGGGGTAACATGGACGGTAACTCGTCTAGATACACATCCTTAAACTCTTTTAAGAGTTTCATCAACACTATCGGTAAGCTCTCTAAAGTAGACACATCTTCCTTGACTTGTAAGCAAACTAACGCATACATGACACCATCCAAAAAGGTATCACGCGCGAACTCCTTCTTACCTATCAGACTTAGGCTTCGTTTGATTCGGCGGTGGCGGGAGCAAGTGGCGGCTCCATCCGCAACTTTCGAACCGGAGGGCGGGAGAGGAGAGGGATCGAAACGGGGCTTTTTGCCCCGTTTTTCAGGTCGCGGTGGGTCCAACCGGAGCAAACGCCGCCGGAGGGCGTTTGTTTACCCGTCGTCCGGTGGCGTTTGCCCCAAACTCTACGCCAAAACGCCGCGCCAAATGAACCCTTAACATTTGCTTTTCTACCGGGACAATCGTGTCCTTAGAGGGGACAGTAGGATCCTTAGGCGGAGTGGGCTTTAAAATAATGGTCTTGCCATGGAATTTGAACTCGTGGGTGTTAGCTCGCCGCAAGTGAGTAACATCATGGTCATAAAGCCATGGGCGTCCTAATAGAACATGACAGACATCCATGGAGATGACGTCACACCAAACCTTTTCAGCATAAGCCTTGATGGTAAGGGGAACCAAGCAACGCTTTGAAACCAGAATGGATGTCTTATTCACCCAAGCAACCTTATATGGGTGGGGGTGAAGTTCGGTGGTTAACAACATCCGTGACACCGCATTTTCCGATCACATTCATACAACTACCGCTATCAATAAGCAATTTACACCACTTCTCCCCGCTCTTGAAATTTAAAGATAAAATATTCGTCCTATTCCAATCATCCGAGGCACGAGGAGTATCCAAAATACACATCATCACAATCATATTAACATCATCCTCTAAATCGCTAGGCGCTCCTTCCGATTCAGATTCTTCCCCGACCTCATATACAAGCTCGGCGGACTCAGACGAAGTATCTAAAAGGGCTAGGGGTTTGGGCTTGGTAGGGCATTCACTAGCATAATGACCCTGAATTCCATAAGAAAAATAAGTAGCATTCGTTTTGCTAATCCTACCCACAGACACTCTCTCACCAGTTGGATTTCTTATATTCCTAGTCGTAATGACAACAGAGTTCGAGGCAATGGACCAGAACTTACCCTTATCCTTATGGGTGGATGGGTGGGGGGGGTCCTAAGATGAACTTTCCCTTCTGAAATGAACGAGTCTTGGACTTGAGAGCGTTGTGTTTCTCAATATCCAAGGCGGCATTAAAGGTGGTGTTTAAGTCGATGTGACCATAACGTAGGAGCTTACCCGAATGTCGGGGTTAAGCTCCTTACGGAACCTAGAGAGGGTGATCTCGGACATCTTTCTAACATCGCACCTGACCATCATGTCCTTGAGAAGGCTTATGTAATCAACGACCGACCTATTCCCTTGTCTAAGGGTAGCTAAGTCATCAAATATTTGAGTCTGATGGTACGCAGGGACATACTGGTCTGTCAACATGGCCTTCATGCCTGCCCAACTATTCGGTGGTAAGCCATTCACCACACCTAGACATCGTTCCTCATTCAACCAAAATACTTTAACTCTACCTAACAGTTTCATCCTTGCGACTCGCACCTTTTGTTCGTCAGTCAAGTTGTGCCACTCAAAATAGCACTCTATCTCCATAACCCAGTCTAAAAATACTTGGGGTTCCCCGAGCCCATCGTACGAAGGGGGTTTGACCCAGACAACCCTAATAATATCAAACTCGTATGGTGCACACGGGACATGTTCATTATTATTATGATTATTATTATTCCCTTCATCACGCTGGCGGGCTGCATGAACTTGGGGAGCCATGTGATTTAATCTTAATTTGTGAAGCATCTCCCTAATGTTCGTCAACTGATTAGTAAACTCCTTGTGGAGTTCATCAATCGCTGTTGGACCGTGACTCATGTCCTGCTCATCCGCCATATGGGAGGAGGATGTGGTATACTCCTTGCCTAGTCTCGTGCGCATGCACTGATATAAAATCGATTCTGACCTGATAAATTTTATGAAAGATAGATTTGTTCCCGCTTAATAACTATGGTAAATAAAATTTTTTTTTTATTTTCTTGCTGAGAAAAGTATCAAGATTTTCCGGATTTTTTTTTACTTTCGCTGAAAAATGAGAATTTTAGGCCGTTATTTGCAGACCAACAATTAAAATTTTTATTGTTTTGAACAACGGATCGTGCAAGACAAGTGTGTGTCGGCGTCCTAAGAAAGTATTACGATGGTGTCAATTAAGAAATTGACACGAACATGGCTCTGATACCAAATTGATGTAGGCTCGCTCTCCGACACAACTACACGGATTAACGACCCGAGAGCGCTCTCCACGATCCAATTCTACGGTCGCACCAACGAAAACGCAGCCACACAATTTTTTTGCAATTTTATTAAACAAACGCAACGTACGGCTCAGCCACACCCTTAGGGTTCGAATAAGGGCTATAAGCCAATATCCTCCCAAGCTAAAAGGATCCACCCTGTCCGTTCGAGTGAGTGTTGTATCAAAAGAGATCCATCGAAAACTAACGATTCGGAAAAGGTAGATCTCTCCCAACAAAAGAAAACGAGGTTCGTCAATCCTCACGAACTTAAATAAATCAAGATAAACAACAAAATCGATTGAAGAAAACAAACCACGATTAAATCAACGTTATCGAAGGCAACACCAAAGTTTACCCACAACAAGAACAATCTAGAGGGAAACACAAAAAGGTAGAGATTTCGTTACCCAGCTCGGAAATAGATTCTCCAAAATATGATCGCTCTTCAATGATCCCACCGGAGTCGCGCCGAATGGAGAGAAACACGCCCGCCTTCCTCGCTTCATGCCGGAGATGATGTCCGGAAGCCACATAACCTTGGCACCTTGGCCGTAATCCACCAAGAGGGAGGATCTTGGGTTGGCTGACCCCGTCAAGGGAGGACGAGAGAGTAGCTTTCGTCTTGCAAGGTATTAGAAAGGAGGAGGGGAAGATGTGGTAGAGAATTGAAGGGGGAAAGAGGGGAGGCCGAACCTTCCAAGGGAGGAGAAAGGGGGGGTGGTAAGGGAGAGGAGAGAGAGAGCAAGAGAGGGACGTCCAATTTAGGGTTTTCTTTTCATCAATCTTCCAAATCCTTCAACATCATGGACTTATATAAGGCTTACAAACATCTAGGCTATATGCAGCCCAATTTAAATAAAATGAATATATTTGGCTAAACGCAAGCCAAAATGACAGTCCCAAATTAAAACAATGCAACAAGAAAATACATTAATATAAGTAAACATTATAATTATTAAATATGAGTCTTGCACCGAGGGAGGAGGTTGTAGCGTCGATCGCAAAGGTCGACACGGTGCCACAAGTCTTTGGATGGAAAGGGAGAAAGATCTTCCGTAAATGTGTCGGCTCCATCATCATCAACATGTTGGGGGTCGTCGTCTCCATCATGGTGTTCTCTTTAGATAGAAACTCTATCTCTAGAAAAACACAACTCCTTGCGACAAACACATTGCCCTCGGATCGCGGGTAAAAGTAATACCATTTGGTTTCCCTAAGATATCCCACAAGATAACACTTATCTGACTTGGGTTCCAGCTTGTCTGGCATTTGACATCGCACGTATGTATAACAACCCCAAATCTTAATGAAAGACATACTAGGACACTTACCAGTCCATATCTCATATGGTGTCTTTTCGACCATTTTTGTCGGAACTCAATTTAGTGTGAAAGCAGTTGTCTCTAGAGCAAAACCCCAATAAGAAACGGGCAAATCTGCATGACTCATCATCGACCGTACCATGTCTAACAAAGTACGATTCCTCCACTCAGAAACCTCATTATGTTGTGGTGTTCTATGTGGAGTGAACTGTGATACAATACCACACTCTTTTAGATGATCACCGAACTCCTAACTCAAATATTCGCCACCTCGATCAGATCAGAGTGTTTTAATTATTTTTCCTAGTTGGTTTTGTACTTCATTCTGGAAATCCTTGAACTTTTCAAAGGATTCAGATTTATTCTTCATAAGAAACACATATCCGTATCTACTAAAATCATCAGTATACGTAATGAAGTAGTGAAACCCACCTCTAGCCATAGAACTCATGGGTCCACATACATCACTATGTATGATACCCAAAAGATCATCATCCCTCTCAGTATGACCAGTGAAAGGGGCTTTAGTTATTTTGCCTAATAAGCATGACTCGCATCTCTCAAATGATTCATAATCAAATGAGTCAAGTAGTCCATCTCTATGGAGCTTGGATATGCGATTCTCATTTATATGACCTAAACGACAATGCCAGAGGTATGTAGGATTCGAGTCATTTGTTCTTAGTCTTTTATTATTTTCTACATTATAGATCAGCTGGTATAAGTTCAAAACATATAAACTATTACACAATTGGGCTATATCATAACAAACATCATTCATAAAAATTGAACAACAATTGTTCTTATAAATGAAAAATCCTTCATGTCAAGACATGAAATGGATATAATGTTTCGAGTTATGGTAGGAAAAAAATAACAGTTATCTAGTTCTATTACAAGCTCAGTGGGCAAAGAAAGACGATAGACTCCAACGACAACGACATCAATTCTTGCTCCATTTCCAACGCGCAGGTCTACCTCTCCTTTACCCAACATTCTTCTCCTTCCCAGTTCCTACACATTTGTGCAAATGTGAGAACCGCATCCGGTATCCAATACCCAAGATGAAGTAGTAGAAATGTTTATTTCAATAACGAAAATACTTGAAGCGAAAGTCACACTTCCCTTCTTTTTCTGCAGATCCTCAATATAGATAGGATAATTCCTCCTCCAATGCTCTGCCTTACCGCAGTGGTGGAACTTTCCTTCCTTAGCCATACCTTTCTTTTTCAGTGCTGAAGACTTGGGATCAAGATAAGACTTAGATCAATCTTCGTCTTCTTTGATCCCTTGGCCTTGCCCTTGCCTTTATGCACCATCAGTATGGGGCTAGCAGGCTTGGCCTTCTTCGAATTATTCTCGACAGTTCTCAACATGCCAAGGATCTCGAGCAGTGTCTTATTTATCTCATTCATGTTGTAGTTCAAGACAAACTGCCATAACTGTCCGACAACGATTGCAGGATCATATCAGTGGCCAACTCTTAGCCCAAGAGAAAACCCAGTCTTTCAAGGTTCTCAATATACCCAATCATCTTGAGTACATGAGTCCGTACTGAGTCTCGAGCTCCCATTTTGCACTGAAACAATGCCTTGGATAAGTCAAACCTCTCTTGACGAGCTTGCCCCTTGAACATTTTCTTGAGGTGCTCGATTATCTCATAACCACACATGTTCTCGTGTTGCTTCTGAAGCTCATAGGACATGGTAGCAAGCATGAGGCATTCCACATCTAGGGTATCATCCTGATACTTCTTGTAAGCATCTTTGTCTGCTCGGGAAGCATTCCCGGTCGGCTCTGTGGGGGCTTCCTCTTCCAAAATATAGAGCTTGCGCTCTTGCCTGAGTGCAATCCTCAGGTTCCAATACCAGTTAAGGAAGTTTGTCATGTTGAGCTTGTCCTTATCAAGGATGGTTCTCAGGGACAAGGTGGAGTGAGATCCACTTGCCATGAAAATTCTACAATAAATTTGAAAAAACATTTTAGTACTATATTTCAAAATATTTTTTATTTTAATAAGGACTTTTATTAAAAGCTCCCACTATTTTATTCAAATTGATACCCCTTAATATCAATTCAGAGAGTTTATGTGAGCTACTCTCTTAGTGGACAAGTTTCGTATTTCACCACCATCATAAGTCAGCTTTGGCTGATCACCCACATTGTGGCTATTTAGGTAGACAACGCTTACAAATTGCATCATTATGCAACTCTTGTATGATTGGTGAATAACTCTTTATTCGCATCTATCATATGGTGCATGCCAACCCTATGCCTATAGACACTCAACTTTTGAGATCATTTAGTTAAGTTGGACCTGATGTCGACAGTGAGATATCACAATTATCCGCTTACACCCTTACCAAGATAGATTAATGCACCTTGCTTTGGCAAACCCACACTTCATCGATCGAGGCAGGAAAAGTGTCATCCATCGGAAGACATCCAAATACTTAATATTAATTTTAAGAGATTTTCATGAGATTTGATTAACAATTAATCTTGATTAATATTTAATCAACGTGCACACAATTCACAATCATGAAAGAAACAACAAGCATAACCCCGATACATCCCAGATGCCCTAAACCATCAACACTTGATGGTATGGATTAAATCTGAATATTTAGAACCTTTCTAAATCTTTGAATTTACATGTACCGGATGCTAGCACACGCAAACACCCTTATGACAGTAGACAACCTCATTTCTCTATGCTTTAGTTTCACAAACTAATCATAGAGAAAGACGGTTACTACAAAGGGAACAATTTCTGAAACATGGAAATCACATAACCTAGCTTTGATACCAATGCTGGGTTTTCTTTAGGGGTAGACACATCAGATGTGCGCAACAGAATATTCAAGAATAACACAAAAGAGAGATAATAGAATCTTGCTTTAACCATGAATCAAGAAATTGTAGTAGTAAAATAAAATTACCTGTGCGGGATTGAATCACTATTCAATCGGATGCTCCAAGAAAAACTTCTCGGAATCGGATTCCTAATCCAAGTCGTCTTTGTGCTTGTTCGGCGGCTCTGTCGAGATCGGCAAGCTTGTCTGAAGGAGTAAGTGTAGAAATAGATCTACACCTCTACAAAAGCCCACACGAGCGCCGAAGAACCCTAGATACTTGTCGAACAAAAACTAGGTCAGAGAAGGAGTGCCCTCTACGTCTCCACGTATTGCTAGATCCGTCTAGGGAGACGCGGCGACAAGTCTTCTGGAACAGTGGCAAGATCGATAGGAACACTTCCTCTTCGATCTCCAAGAACGACTTTCGATTGACGCACGGGTACAGGTTCACACAGGATCACCTATCAATTCTCGAGATTTCTATCGCATTAAAGTCACACAAAACCTAATTTCTCTTGCCCTTTTATAGCCACGACAATAAGGCAGACAAAAGCTTCGCTATCCGTAGAGCAGATTAAAACAGAATATAAAGTCTCGTAGGGATCAATTCATTCATCGTGACATCTCGACGAAATCGTCGAGACAGTCTCGACGAAATCATTGAGACAACTCGACGAGTTCGATCATTCTTCGAGACAGTCTCGATGAAGTGACCAGTGACAGTCAATGTCGTCGAGACAGTCTCGATGACATGGATCATTCATCGAGACAATCACGACAAAATCGTCGAGGCATTCTCGACTAGAAATCCATGAGTTTATGTCGTCTAGATGTTCTCGACGACATTGATCACGAGTCAATATTCATAATATCAGCTTGTGATCCTGACAATAGGCTATCTGTCACGATGACATTCACAATGTTGTCTCGAAGTCTTCTCGCACGATATTCAAAATATTGTCTTGAAGCCTTTATCGACATACTCCCTACAATATTCACAATATCCAAGGAGTAGTCTTCCCGAACCAACTCTATTCCAATTAGTCATAAGATTGGTCTTATCACTCATATTCAATATGTTTATCACAGCGTTGTCAGTAAGACTAACTACTTGATAACTTCCGGATCACCTTAGTAACTCCAACATATTCGTGTGTTAGCACATGTGTATGGACGCACAATCGTGTTGTTGACATTACATTTTCATATCTTGCTCTCATGCCTTTGTCTATGTCTCCTTGTCTAAATCACTTTCTTAGCTCTATTATGTTCTCATAAGCTCCAAAATGCTCATTTCTTAGCTCCTAACATAGTAATATACAATAATATGTAAATGTATCTCTATGACCTTAAAACATAGAAATTTAAAGTTATCTCGGGTGTTAACGAGAAAAATAAATATCACATATTTGATGTTATCATTGGGTCTCTAAAGATAACTTTAGGTGCTCTCTTAACATAAAAATTTGATAGTATCTTTTATCTCTAGCCATGTGTTTGGATCCCTCACTATTACTAAGTGTGCTCCCTGGTGGTACTTGGGCATACTTACACGAAGAAAAGTCCTCACCACCACCGCACCCTACCCAAATATGATTTTTGGTGAATGCCATAGGAAGTAACATTCTCATAAACCCTTGGCTTCCTCGGGTGAAAATTACCATGAGAGTAGATGTTTGTGGTGTTATACTAAATATCAATCACGAAGTGTCAAACCTTGCTATAGCAAGAAAATTTGAAAATTCAAATCTGTTATATCTATTCTTCATTTATGGAATATAAAAGGAAGCACCCGAAAACCCCTTAGAGCAACTCCAATGGGGAGCTCTATATTTAGATCTCCCCATTGTACCATGTTCTCTAAATATAGAGAACATGGTTAGAGCAACTCCAACCATGTTCTCTATATTTAGAGAACATGATGTATATATTTTTTTTTTGTATATTTTAGGTTGGTTTTATGTATATTTTATGTATTTTGTATTTATACGATATGTATATATGTACGTATATATTTATATTATTATAATTATTATTATTTTTGTATTATATTATATTATTATATTCTTTTATGAAATTCAAAAAAAAAATAAGCGTTGCGTAATTAAAAGTTACGAGTATATAATTAAAATAAAATAAGCATTACATAATTCAAAAAAAATATTACATCTGCAATTAAAACTAAAATTCTGGGAGGTCATCGTTAGGTTCGCCGTGTTGTTCTCCTTCGTATCTTGGTACGCCATAGTCGCTTCCTCCATATTGGCTTCCTCTGTGCTGGTCTCCTCCGAACTGAGGTCCTCCAAATTGGCTTCCACCGTACTGGCTTTCTCGGTATTGGCTTTCTCGATACTGGCTTTCTCGGTACTGACTTCCTCCTAATGGAGGCCCTCCAAATTGAGGTCCGTCAAACTGAGGTCCGCCAAATTGTGACCCTCCAAATTGAGGTCCTCCAAATTGAGGTCCTCCAAATTGTGACCCTCCAAATTGAGGTCCTCCATGTGAGTCACGTTCATACTGGCTTCCTTTATATTGGCTTCCTCCATAACCACTGCCTCCATATACGCCGCCTCCATATTCAGTTCGCTCGACTGATGAAGATCCTCCAAATAATGGGTTTTTTAATGTTTTTATTGATAATTGCTTGTTTTTTTTGTCGAAAATACTATCGCTCTGGAGTTCCTTTGATACTATCCAAATCTATCATCATGATATCGTGATCTTGTTTAGCACTCCGAAGCTCTAATCTTCTCCTTTCATTTTCTACGTTTAACCTCATGAGCTCTTGCATAGAAGACATATCTAGTTCTCGCTGTTCTTGACCGCTTTTTAAAACTGTTAAGATTTCTTCATTTCTTTTAGTGTGGGCCTCAATATCATGACTCTTACTACTCAATTTTCTTCTCCTCTCTTTTTCTTGCTTTCTTCCAGTAGGTCGATTAATGGAAGTTGAGATCGGAGATTCTTCATCACCAGTACTACCAGGATTCATTTCATTGTTATCTGTATTTAAGTCTATACCTCTCCGTTCACTGGGAGAGTTAGAACCTAATGTTTGCGACATGTCAATATTCTGAGTGTTCTTACCTTTCGTAGACCCAGACGTATCTATCCACTTCTTTGTGTTTTTCAAAATAGACCAAACGTGATCAAACAAGAAACCTTTCTTCTCTTTTGGATCTTCGGCATATAAAATTTTTGCTTGATTGAGCTACTAAAAAAAACATATTTTAATAGCATATCAATTAATGGATCTAATATTTAAAATCTAAAAAAATACTTACAATATCGAGTTCAGATGCACCGCTGGGATTTCGTTGCTCAATCTGTTTAATACATCCTCAAAATTTGATAGCATTACTCTCCAAAAAGGCCCAACGACATGCGAGAGATTTTGGTGTTCTCTGTCTGATGCAACTTTGAGGTCTTGTGTTGTGAAAAATAGCTGAAACTCTTTCCAATAGTCTGTGCTCTTTTTGATTACTCCCCATAACTGGGTCTTCTGAAACCTCAAGCCAAGCATAACATAATGTTTGATCTTCTTTAGGGGAGAAGGCTAGCCCACGGTTGGCAGACATGATGAAAAGTAAGGGATGAGGGGGAAGAGAGGCCGGATTAGAGTTTGGACAAAGAGTGGTGGTACTTATAGAAGTTTTGGGATGAGGGGGAAGAGAGGCCGGATTAGATGTTGACAAGATTGATATGACAAAACCCTGGTGTGAGTGGAGAAGGAATCCAATGCTGGGAAAAAAACAAGAGGCCGGATTAGATGTTGACAAGATTGATATAACAAAACCCTGGTGTGAGTGGAGAAGGAATCCAATGCTGGGAAAAAAACAAGAGGCCGGATTAGATGTTGACAAGATTGATATGACAAAACCTTGGTGTGAGTGGAGAAGGAATCCAATGGTGGGAAAAAAACAAGAGGCCGGATTATTCTGCTCTTTGCATGATCAATAATATTTAGAAAATATTCAATATTAGTCTCATTTTGTAGGTAACGGAAAGACAAATTTTTTGATATATTATATGTAAAATTTGGAGAAATATATTAGCGACTGTGGGCGTTATAAAATTATACGCAAATTTAAAATAATACAAAATTTATTTTAATTTGAAAAAAATACAAAAAAAATAGAGGAGCGGCATTTCCGCTCCTCCTCTAAATTTAGAGGAGGAGGGAGCGGAAATGCCGCTCCCTCCAAATTTGGAGCGCCAAATGGCGCTCCGTTGGAGCCCACCAGACTCCATTTTCCGGAAAATGGAGTCCGGTTGGAGATGCTCTTATGCTAGATGACTGGTTACTAAATAGTTGGTCTTCTAGGAAGCACCGGTACGGGTATGAGTATCGAGTATGAGTATTGGATACGATACGTATCCGATGCGGCGGTACGACACAATTCTAAAAACCAGGATACGAGTACAGTGTGGTACATTCTATTATATATATATTATATATATATATATAACAATTCTGTATATTACAAGATTTTTGTATATATACACAGAAATCTGCATATACAAAGATTTCTGTATATACACAGAAATTTGTATATACACAGAAATATGTAATAATAATAATAAGAAGAAGAGACGTATACCAGCGAGGACGACCACCGAGTGTGACCACCGAGCGCGACTAGTGAGAGTTTCAACGGCGTATACCAGCGAGCGTGACCAGCAAGCGTGACTAGCGAGCGCGTCAGCAGCCTATACCTGCGAACGCGTCAGCAGCGTATACCAGCGAGCGCGTCATCAATGTGTTACCAGCGAGCGCGTCAGCGGTGTCTTACCAGCGAGCACATCAGCGGCGTCTTACCAGCGAGCGCGTTAGCGACGTCTTACCAGCGAGCGCGTCAGCGGCGTGTTACCAGCGAGCGCATCAGCGACATCTTACCAGCGAGTGCGTCAGCGACTTCATACCAGCGAGCGCGTCAGCAGCTTCTTACCAGCGAGCACGTCAGCGGCGTCTTACCAGCGAGCGCATCAGCGGCGACTTACCAGCGAGCGTGTCAGCGGCATCTTACCAGCGCGTCAACGACGTCTTACCAGCGAGCGCGTCCGCGACGTCTTACCAGCGAGCGCGTCAGCGACGTCTTACCATCGAGCGCGTCAGCGACGTATTACCAGCGAGCGCGTCAGCGAAGTCTTACCAGCGAGCGCGTCCGCGGCGTCTTACTAGGGAACGCGTCAACGACTTCTTACTAGCGAGCGAGTCAGAGGCATCTTACCAGCGGAAATCAGCCAACGACGTCTTACCAGCAAGCGGAATCAGTGTGTATTCACGCGTGCGTACACCCACCCATACCAGAAACACACCTGGTATGGGTACGGGCCTCTTTTTGTCGTATCCGTGCTTCGTAGTAGGACATCGATCAGTGATCGTTGCCCTAAAGTTGGATCGAAGATTAGTGATCAGGAATTGAAAGATAGGTCAATGATCGATGATTATTAATCTAGGGTGCGGTCAACAGTTAGTGATCAACTTACGAGTAGCCGCTCCACGAACGTAGTCCATAATCTCAGCAAAATGTAACATAGTCTTGATCATTGATATGGGATCAGAGTGATTGGCAATCGTTTATTAAATGATCAACGATCAGTTATCAAACGGTCGGTGATCTATGACTGCCTGCATACTCAGGATTTTTACCAACCCTAATTTTTCCTTTGACCTTCTAAAAGTGCTTTCTCATTTTTTGAATATGGCTGAGGGCAAGTGGCGTAACACTTCCCATGAGTGTTATTAGAAGGATGAACAAATTTTTTCCTATGATTATTCATGGTGCAAGCATGGTCATTCGTATCCTGTGATTCTCCACTACAGTAATCTACATTCTCCTCTCCTCTAGAGATAAAATTTATTGGATCCAGTTAAAATTTGTAAATAAGCAGAAAACAAGAATCAGGTCGCAGGAACACTCTCAACCATACCAAACACCAGAAATCAGAATCAATGAAGGAACAAGAGAAATCTTGAATCAACTATCTTTTGTACATTGCGAGGTATACATGACGAGACATGATTTATCAGACGCCAGATGAGAAGAAGAAAAACAACAACAAGAAGCAGGCGGTTACAAAACACAACCCGCCAAACCGCTCGGCTAACAGAGCTGACTGCGCAAACAGCCAAGTCGCCAATCCACAACTCAACACGCGGTATGTCCGTTATTCCAATGCTCACTCTGTTCACTCTGTTCAACTCAACACGAGGTATACATGCTCCTTCTTGGAAGGGAGAGTGCTTTGATTGAATGAGTAGAAGATCAACTCCATGAACAAATCTTTTGAATCTGATAGATAGAATCTCAGATATGTTCTTGAGTTCATTTCTTCAGCCATTCAGACAATCAAACTCCTCTCTAAGCTCCGAAATAAGTTTCATTTTATCTTCAAGAGATCTTAAGTTTTTCTTCAGGAATATTACTTTTTTTTCTAATGTAATAATATCTACATCCATAATTGAAGCCTGATTAAGCTTCTCTTACAGGGTAATATTATTTTCAAAAAATGTTGATTTTCTTGAAGAAGAACTTGGACTCTTCTTTCATCCATAATGTTCTCATTGCATGGATTATCAAAAACATTCTTAAAATCAAAAGAGGTAAAATAAATAGAATTTAAATCAATTACTCAATCCAATAAGATGACTCTCCATCTAAAGCCATCAGGCACTTGTCCTCTTTATCATCACCACTGATGTTCATCACACTCGGTCTCACCCTAGGTTTCAACAACGAACTCTTTATCTTTTTTGCTGAATCTTTTCTTGTCTTATTTCTTCACTTTTCTTTCTTCTTGTCCTTCGTCTTGATAGAACATTCTGTGGATATATGTTCACTTTTCTTGTAGTAATAGTAAATTTTATTTTCAGTAAAATCTTTTTCATATCGAGACCATTTAGAGGGTCTTTCTAAACTTGCAGGATAATTTGTGATTCTTGCTCCAGTTGTTCTGTCTCTTTACCAAAAGACTTATTTCCTCATCAGAGAAAGTGGAAAATTTATTTATTTCATTGCTTGAGAGTGCCACTATCTTCTTTACAAGGACCTTGGAGGTAGAGGTGATGTAGTCTGCTTCTTTCTTTGATGTTATTGCTAGCTCAAAAGTTAACAACTTTCCATAGAGACTTCAATAGTGATCTTTCTTATTTTTCTATATTTCTCATATGGCCATGCATAAGGTTCATATTCTTTTGTTAAACTCTTAAGAAGCTTATCATTTTATTCGTCAACGGGAATTTCTGTCATAGGCTTTTAATACATTCATTATCATATTGAACCTTTTCAACCATTATGCTACTGGTTCTCCTAGATTCATCTTGAATTTCTCTTATTAGGTGATGAGGTCAGACTTGTTGTATTTGTTGGATCGTGAGGCGCCCTTAGAGGGGGGTGAATAAGGGATTTAGACAACTTTAAACTTTAATAGAAAACTTTTGATATTTTGGTAGAAGTAAGTTAAATCAAAAGTAAAGAGATAATGAAATTAGAAATGAAATCAATTTTATTAAACAAGAAAAGACATGATTATCATTTTTAAAATTGATTACAAAATCTGATTTCTATGACGCTAGAAATCGAAGGCGAAATATGAAATATTCTTTTCGTTTTCTATACCGACTCGTATCACCATGAACAGGTTGGCTTTAGCCAATCTCTCCCCAGATACGTCCTCAAGCCGCTCTAGCCTTCCTATCCCCAGAAAGGTCTCGAGCGCCCCCTAGATCTACTCCCTAGACCTAGTCGCCAACACGAGGCGAATTACTCCCTAAGTCCTACCCAGACCTAGTCGCCAACACGAGGCGAATTTCCAAACCGATTACAAAGATTAAAATAAAAGACAAATACAAAAGACAAATATGAAACTCCCTATGAGGTAATCTGAAGGAGAAGCCGAAGAATTGCTGAAGATCGTTGAAGTCTAAGTGTGCGTTCTTTGCATTGAGTTAGCATGTTGACCCAAGCCTCCTTCGATTCCTCCTTTTGAACTTGTGTAGGAGATGATGATCTGGAAAAATACTGCCCTCAAGGAGTTTCTGAAGTGTTGGAATAGGGCTCTTGGAAATCAGTTCTTGGAGAAGACGAAATCCACCTTTTTATAGGACTAGAAGCTAACGTCGGCGTTAAGAGTTAATGTCCGGCGTTGACTCAGTATAGAAATAATTTGATGGCTCAGATCTTCAAAACAGGAAGGAGATTCTGCATCTTTGGAAATTTTCATTTTAGGAAACCTTAACGCTGGCGTTGACTCTAACGCCGAGCGTTGACTCTAACACCGAGCGTTGAGTCAAATCATTCCTAAAGTGCCCCTTCAATCGCGTCTGCTTCCCCTCCTGCCAAAATCATCGAACGATAACGCCTGGCGTTAAAACCATCCCGTCGATTGTCAAGCCATCCCGTCGATCAACAATCCATCCCATTAATCGGCAGATCATCCTGTCGAATGATAACGCCCAACATTGAAGTTAACGCCTGGCGTTAGACTAATTTCCATACTACATCTTGGAGTTATTCCAGACCTATGATGCAGCAACCTAGTGTCATACCGGTTCAAACCTGCATGCTAAAAACACAAAGGCAAACAAGATCAAATACAAGTAGGATTTGTTATTCTCAAATCAAAGGGATGCGGAAAACCATGTTCCAACAATCTCCGCCTTTTGATAATAACAAATCCAATAGAGATAAATCAGATTCATATAAATTTTTTGAGTTTTTATAAAGTCATATGACACTAAGCAGTAATGAGACAATAATAAGAATTATAGATTATTTAACATTGTGCTCCCCTACTTAAGTGCCCCCCTTAGTGTATGCACCCATAGACTAGATTCTTGCTCCCCCTTAATCTAGTGAATCCTACTCCTTTAATCATTATGATTTGTCATTTTATTCTTCTCCTTTTGTTATTAGTAAAAGAGGGTGGAGTGAAACTAAACTAGAATAAAGAAGACAAAAGTAGGGACATAACTAAGAGAGGATTAAGAGTTTTGTGTAAACATAAAGTAAGTCATGATCGAGCTAAGGGAGAGAGTAGCACAACGGAAAAATCTATGGTAAGCGTGAAAGAACATCATTCCATGATTTTACCAAAGGAATTCTTCCACTTGCTTTTCAAATTAATTTTTATGAAGAATACTACTTGTTGAAAGAGATGCAATATTGTGTGACAAGCACAAGTGAAGAAAAAACCTTAGAAATAAGCATGAGAAAGCATGGTAAAAAGATAAATGATCAAATTAGAGATGCGGAAAAACAAAATAAAGTAATTATGATTAACATTTTTGTAATAGTTTGACCATTCTAACAATATGTATATCCAGACTCTTCACATTTGAGCATTTTAACTTTGAAAATTTTTATAACTAATAGGCAAGCATTATTTAAAATATTCAAAAAGATAATAGTTACAATGTAACAAATTCGTATTTTAAGTAAAGAAAACATTGTAGAAATAATGCATTGCAATTTAGTGCTTTTACTTAAGGTTTTAGAGAATTATGTCATGTTGCATTAGAATCCAATTCTCATGAGTAGAAGCTTTATGAAAAACAATGATGTGTGCATAAGGTGTTTTGATACAAATATACAAGTGAAATAATCAAAACGCATGACATATGTAATGAAATAGTAACAACAATATTAAGAATGTAATCTTATAATTACTTTCACACATCACATCTATAATAAAATTTCAAAGCACATAATATAAGTACAACTACCAAGGTGCTTCGCCCACACAATGCTCATTAAGACTTATCAGGGAGTGAAGTAGTGCTTGGGGGATCACATTAGCTTTGTTATCTATACTATATTATAAAGAAATATCAATTTGGAGTCCATGGCAAGGAAATTATGAAGTTTATGGCAAGGAAATTGAGACATAAGTAGATCACAGTCGTTTGATCTCAAATCAAATCAGGAAAATGGCCTGCGAATAGCGAATATCCTATAACAGCCCTCCCTCCTTCCCAGGAAAATCATGTTCCCCCTCACCCCTCCCCTCCTTCCCGCCACAGCGGCGGAGCCGCCGGCTGGCCGGAGTGAGACCCCCAGCAGGTTCGCCGGAGTCCAGCGAACCTGCCGGGGGTCTCGCTCCGGCCAGCCGGCGGCTCCGCCGCCGGCGGCAGCCCAAAAGGGCAGCGGCCTTTGTTTTTTCGTAAATATTTTTTTTAATTATTAATTTCTGTATTTTAATCTTATAAAAAAATAATAATAATCTTAATATATAATATATAATCTTAATAGACGTATAATCTTAATATATATAATCTTAATATATATTTTGGGCTCACGACGACGGCATCCCAAAAGGGCAGAGGCATGTATTTTTTTTAAATGTTTAATATAAATATAATATATAATCTGAATATGTAATATATATTATGAGCATTCGGGGGCGGGCGAAGCCTGCCGATTGTGCTCATGTAGGGCCGGAGGCCCGTTCCGTTCGACTCGTATATATATATATATATATATATATATATATATATATATATATATATATAGTGATCCTGTGTACAAATAGAAGTGATAATAAAAATGTGTTTGCACAAGACACTTTACAATTCTTTCCAAGGTGCTCAATCTCACAATGCTCATTAAGACTTATCAGGAGGGTGAGTAGTGCTTGGTGAAGTTATCTTTGGCTTTTTATTTCAGATTTTTATTTTGGGCCAAAAGGTCTACGAATTCACTTATTGTTGCAAACATTAATATTATTGAAATAACATTTCTATGTGTGTAAGAAATTTATTTTTTAAAAGACGGTGTAGGTAATTTAGACATACAACTTAATGTGTTAACACTATTACACTACACAATCATGCAAGACTAAGATTATGAGCACATGTAGATTACCAAAATAGTGAGTGTATGAATCATTGATTAACATGAAGCATTACTCATACTTAGAGGCATGCTAGGCAATCATACACAATTATCTATAGACTATTTCATTGCACATAATCAGATTAAGGTCAAGTCATGACAAAAGCAATGTTTAGAAAATTTGAAATTAAAATTAGACATTGAAGAAAATCCTTGTGAGTATGCCAAAATCAATTTTGACCATTTGAAAAAAAAATGACTAAGATGTTTGCTCTTCTGAAGTCTTGTAGTCAAACCATAATTTTGTAAAGAGTTAAAGCAAAACAAATAACAAAAACATATTTTTGATCATTTTGAATTATTTGATTTTTTTTGTATTTCGGAATAAAACAACACAATTAATAACAAAATAATTTGAAATCAGACAAAATAAACTGAGAAAAATCAAAGAAAAATACCAGAAATATGGTAGAGAAAGCAGAATTGCAATTTGGTCAAAAAGGCTAACGCCTGGCGTTAACTAGTTAACGCCGAAATAGTACTCAATTTTTTGAGATTTGAAAAAAAAAATTTGGAATAGGTAATATGTATATAGACCTTCTTAGTGTAGAAATTTCAGAGAAGTTGGAAATGATTAGAAGGCTATTTAAGCATGTTTTATTTGTTTAAAAATAGTTTTTATATTTTTATTTGGTTTTCATATATTTGTTTTTTACAAGATCATTAGAGCTCAAAAATGACAAGATATGCAAAACACAACATAAGCATGTTCGATCGAAACAAGAATGCATGAATAATATAATCATAAAGAGTGCATACAAAAAATATGATATAGGTATGTCCTAGATTATAATACCCTAACTATATGTCTACACACTAGCCCCGTACTAAGTGATGGATGGACATGAGGAACTGCACACATGTCATAGTATGGGGTGTTAATCCCATATGCACACACTAGAGAATGATCAACCTAACACTCTTTCCCCACAGTGCCTCGCAAGGCCCCACTGGAACCCTCCCCGGTTAAGGACAAGACATGACTTAGAGGTTAGGTCTTCTAATGCACACAATCCTACGCCCTCGCTATTGTGAGACACATAATGTGGGTGAATGATCATGGGCATCCTAAGCATTTTGTATTATGGAAGCAATTTGTAAACTATGGCTTTTTATGGGAGATTGATTTCTAATTATATTTTAAAGCAACATAGTAATTATGAGTTTTAACTTTTAATTGTTCTACTTTAAGATGGATTCATTATGGCATTATTAGACAACTAACATGAATGATAATATTTATTAGTTGATAATGCTAGAATGATGAGTTTGAATGTCATAGGATTAATAGTGATGATGTTGCATGTATTCAATAAATAGAATTTCAATTCATAGACCTAGAATGAATTGATGAGAATTGGTTCTAGGGTCTACATAGAGATGAGATACATGCACACACATTAACTAATTCATGATAATGATCATAACCATATGTTGGAAGCAAATTTGATCTTTTGTAGTTATGTTTAATATTTGAATTTAAAAGATCTTTTGATTTGCATGATTATTTTAAGCGATCATTAGTTTAAACACAGAGAGATTTAGGTACTGATATTTTTATTCATAATGATGTAATTATTAAAAATAAAATGATTCATATTCATTCATTTCAACATATTAAGGAGAAAGATTGTATGGTGAAAATGAATATAGTGAGAAACTATTTTTGGTTATTTTTGAATGGTTTTATAAATTTTCTCTTTGAATTTTTGAATATTATCAAACCATATATATATAGTTTTCTGAAGACATGGTAATAATTGTTTTCTTTTTTGGTCATTGTAAGAATACCATGAGTCTATAGTTAATTTGATTTTTGCTTGGTTTTAGTTGAACTTAGCAATTTAGAGTGGATCTTGGACTTCCCAAGGTCAACCCTGTGAAGGGTTCACATCGGTACTAGCAGATGTGATGGGGTGACATCCCAAACCTCCCTTTCTCAAGACATTTAAGTGTTATTGGTTGCTACCCAAACTAAATATTTAAAATTTATAGACTCAAAAAAATTGTCGAAAAAGAAAAATTGAGATAACTTTTAAACGGAGTTGAATTTTGGTAATTTTGAGGGTAGAAATGAACTCAAACGAATGAAGCTAGTTTGTCATTGCATAGATCTTCTCGACCTCGTTCTGAAAAGCTATTATGGGCGAAATTCGGACAAGCGGATCAAAAGTTATGATTGTTTGAAGTTTCCGTCAAAATCTCGCATATTTTTGTAAATTTAATTTTGGTTTTTGTTAAAAAAAATATGATTTTTGCGATTTTCAATTCTGATTTTTTATGATTATGAGTAAACAAATTAGAGACTATCAAATGACACATGGATATTAAATAAATAATCAACCACTTGAGTATTTTATACATTTAGCCTAAGACCCCATAATTTTCTTTTAAATCCTTTTTTTTTTACAATTATTTTATTAGTCTTGATAATATCATATAAGCATTTAGCATTTAATTTATAATGATGATATAAGACTTTTAAAGGTAATGGATTTAGAGGGTTAAAAATAAAAAGGATAGATAAGTCACTTGAGAGATGATATGACTTTTATTCAATTTCATTCATTAATGAATTTGTGGCTTAATGTGTGAAAGTCATATCACATGTTATGCAAAATGACCATAGCATGATGGTTTACAAAAAAGAAAAAAAATTAAGCATATCATGAAGTAGAGTTGATGATATTTCATATTTAATTATTTCTACTTCATGCATTTGTATGATACTTAATGAATAAGAGTTTTAGGTATTCAAAGGGGACCAAATGTGGTGGTTCCTTTGGGTACCCAAATATAACGTGTTTGCTTTTGGGGAGATATTGATGAATCGGCCCTTTTGAGTGGAATTAGTATTTCATGTTTAGCTTTGGGCCTCCATTCAAATCTTGGTTTAATATTATTTTTATGCATCAAACTTTCATTATGATTGTCTTTATTTTGAAGAGTATAATTGTAATGATGATTGAAAATATTAAGCTATTGCGCTATTTTAAGAGTGGAAACAATTGAATCAATATGATTTTGATAGTTATTTCTATATTCCTCAAATGTTTCATTATGTTCTTTTACAAAAAGAAGTTTCTTTTCAAGTTCCTTTTATTTTTCTTTTAAATCATTAAATTCTATACACGGTGTAAAATTTTCAATTAAAGAGACATGGGTAGAACTAGATAAATTAGAATTTGATTCTTCATTAATTTTTGCCTTTAAATCTTTATTTTTTAAGCACAATTTGCAATTAGCATTTTTTAATTTCTTAATTTTACGCTTTGTAATTTGTAGCAATTGTAATGTAGAAATAAAATTACACATAATAAGAGATTTTGATTTCCTTACGGCGCTTGTGGATGATGCGATATTTGAACATATAGTTCATTTCTATTTTTCATCTTCCACATCCAAACAGGAGTTTCCATCATCCCTTCCTCTTGATGTGCCTTTCATGGATCCATCATGTGAGGAGCCTTTTTGAACTTTTGTGCAAGCTTGTATGTTCTCCAAGTCTTGCATTTGTTCCATACCTGCAAAAGGAGAATCATAAATTCTTTCAAGAAAACTCCAAATTTCATATGCGGTAGGTAAATTATAAATAAGTTTGAAAATATTTTGATCTAACGCACAAAATAGACTATTTATAGATTTTGCATTTAAAACAATTTCGTTTTTAGTTAGTACGCTAGGTGACTTTTCAATAGTAATATTCCAAACTTTTCATCTAAAACTTTTAAAAAAAATTCATTAATATTTTCCACCCTTTATAATTTTCCCCATAAATAAAGGTGGTGATAATACTTTTTCATTTATATTAAAATTTCCCTAATAGTAGAAGCGAGATCATGATCAAGAGACGCCGTTATTCCTAGTTGTTAAAACGATTTGGAATAACCTACCTCTAATACAACTTGTTGGATCGTGAGGCGCCCTTAGAGGGGGGGGGGGGGGGGGGGGTGAATAAGGGATTTAGAAAACTTTAAACTTTAATAGAAAACTTTTGATATTTTGGTAGAAGTAAGTTAAATCAAAAGTAAAGAGATAATGAAATTAGAAATGAAATCAATTTTATTAAAAAAGAAAAGACATGATTATCATTTTTAAAATTGATTACAAAATCTGATTTCTATGACGTTAGAAATCGAAGGCGAAATATGAAATATTCTTTTCGTTTTCTATACCGACTCGTATCACCATGAACAGGTTGGCTTTAGCCAATCTCTCCCCAGATACGGCCTCAAGCCGCTCTAGCCTTCCTATCCCCAGAAAGGCCTCGAGCACCCCTAGATCTACTCCCTAGACATAGTCACCAACACGAGGCGAATTACTCCCTAAGTCCTACCCAGACCTAGTTGCCAACACGAGGCAAATTTCCGAACTGATTACAAAGATTAAAATAAAGGACAAATACAAAAGACAAATATGAAACTCCATATGAGGTAATCTAAAGGAGACGCCGAAGAATCGTTGAAGATCGTTGAAGTCCAAGCGTGCGTTCTTTGCATTGAGTTAGCGTGTTGATCCAAGCCTCCTTTGATTCCTCCTTTTGAATTTCTGTGGAAGATGATGATCTAGAAAAATACGGCCCTCAAGGAGTTTTTGAAGTGCTGGAATATGGCTCTTGGCTATCAGTTCTTGGAGAAGATGAAATCCACCTTTTATAGGACTGGAAGCTAACGCCGGCGTTAAGAGTTAACGTCAGGCATTGACCCAGTATATAAATAACTTGATGGCTCGAATCTTCAAAATAGGAAGGAGATTCTGCATCCTTGGAAACTTTCATTTTAGGCAACCTTAACGCTGGCGTTGACTCTAACGTCGGGCGTTGAGTCAAATCATTCCTAAAGTCAAATCTTTCCAAAATCATCGAATGATAATGCCCAACGATAAGCCTAACGTCTGGTGTTAAAACCATTCCGTCGATTGTCAAGCCATCCCGTTGATCGGCAATCCATCCTTTCGATCGACAGATCATCTCGTCGAATGATAACGCCCAGTGTTGAAGCTAACGCCTGACGTTAGACCAATTTCCATACTACAGCTTTGAGTTGTTCCAGACTAATGATGCAGCAACCTTGTGTCATACCTGTTCAAACCTGCATGCTAAAAATACAAAGGCAAACAAGATCAAATACAAGTAGGATTTGTTATTCTCAAATCAAAGGGATGCGAAAAACCATGTTCCAACAGTATTTCCTCACATTCTCACTTCCTTCTGCCAACACAATTAATGGTTCTCAAAATTGTTTTAGTAGAGGTGCAATTAACCACATTTTGGTACAATTCATTAGAGAGTTTGGATACCAGAATATTCATGGCCTTAACATTAGATGATCTAACCTTCTTGTCTTCTTCTAACCATTCCATCTTTGGTTTGAGAATCTCTTTGCCAATTTGAGCATCTAGTTTCATTGGACGATGGGTATGCCAAAACATAATCAAAAATGTCTTTATCAATAGAGTTCATATACATCATAATCCTGGACTTCCAAAGTGAAAACTTATCAAAGTTGCACATGAGAAGTATGGATCGATGTAGATGCACACCCTTTCATCCGAGAGATGTCGTTGGAACCAAGAAACTAGTTCTCAAAAGTTCGGACCAAAGGGTAGCCAAGGTTACTTATCTCGCGGTCTAATATCGCATATCCAATGGCTAGATCGAGAGAGAGAGAGGGAGAGAGAGAGAAAGCGGAATGTCTACAAACACGACCTGAGTGTTGTAGCGAAGAGTTCTCGCCACGTACCCAAAAGTCTAAAAGATCTTCCTCTCCAAATCCAAGAGATGAGTTAGGCACTGCGAAAGCATGAATTTGAAGACTAGAGAGCTTCAGGGGGTTCAACGTGCCTTTCATGGTACCCATGGTGTCTTATCTATAGACAATATAGGCGGGTATTGGTCTGTGAATAGTTGCCCCATAAAATACCTGACCTAAACAACGGTGATAGGACCTCATCGAGATGACTATTGAAGAAGATCTCACTGGTAAGAGCTTGGGATTGGGAATTTACTCTATTGGGAGGTCGAGAACCTCGCCAAAATCTGACTCCATAGGAGACCTCGCCTAGGACTACAAATGAGTTGAGCTCATCAAAACAGCCGGCTCGAGCTCAAGCTATTTTATTAGCTCAAGCTCGAGCTAGACGAGCTTGTTTTAAAAGTTACGAGCTCGATCTCCTCTAGCTCGGCTCGAGCTCGGCTTGAATATACTAAAAAATCCTTAAATTTTTATTTTTCTTATGTTGGAGTCTTTATCCTTATTTTCTTAGCCAGAGGAGAAGTTCTCAAGTGAAGGACGACTTAACTTTGGACAAAAAAACAATCATCATATAAGATATGTTTGACATAACGGTTATAACTATCATGCCAGAAAACCGTAAACTAGTTTTCCAAACAAAGTGGATGAAATTTCTTGGGTGTGGTCGGACGTTCATGAAAACGGTTCATAACAGCCGCATTCACGACTGCCACCATCATGCCAGACCAGGGGCAGATCCAGGAATTGTAACAAGGGGGGCCGAGCCATAAGACCAGATGAAAAAAATACTCTAAAGAAACAAATGTAGTAAAATTTTAAATACCAAATTGATAAAGTCTTTTTTAATTCTTAATCAAACATTTAAGAAGTAAAAAAACAATACTAATAAACAAAAGGAGACAAATAACTATAATATCAAGCTATTTCAATTGTGTACACCAATTTTTCATTTCATAGAATTCATCTATGATCAAATTTTTGTCGAACTTCTCTGTTATTTCTCGCTCAATGTATAAAGTCATGCAATTTGCTAGAAATTCATCCTCCATCTTGTTGCGAGGTCTTGTTTTAACATTCTTCATAGTTGAAAATGATTGTTCTGTAGTTGTTGTTGAGTCCGAAAGTGTCAAAATAAGTCGAATCAATCTGTCAATAAGATAATAGGTCTTTGATTTTTTTGTTTCCACCAGTTTTTCACAAAGTTCGGTAATTGTATGCAAATTCTTCAAATCCTTATGAGAAGGAACATCAAGCTCATAATGTTGCAACTGAGTATTCAGCACATAAAGCTCATGTTCACTAAAATCTTCATGGTAGAAATTCTTTGCAAGAGAATATATATCGTCAATATTGAAAGATTTGTATCCATCGCTTGGATCTAAAGCCATGCTAAGACGAAGTAGTTCCATAGAATTTTCACTGAATCTTGAGTTCAACTCCTGCAACCCACAATCTATTGTTGCATTGAAAATGTCCACCCGAAAATGATGTTCCACTGTAATGATATCACGTGAACTTCGAAAGCGATGATCATTGTATTTAGTAGTCATGTCAGGAACTTCAACTTCATTTTTCTCACAAAATATCTTCACAGTTTGTAAAAACATTTCCCATCCAGATGACCGTAATTTTTGAATGAGAGCTTTCATTGTTGAAACTAAATTTATGGCATTTAATATATCTTGAGATTGATGTTGCAGTGCTTTGTATAGAATATCACTGATTCCCAAAACTTCTTTCACCAAATGCAAGATGAATACAAATTCAAAAACATCCATCTTTCTAAATGTTGCTTCAGCATCTCATCGTTGTGCAGATGTCCCTCCATTTTCACTAATATCAAGTAACACAGAGCAAGTGGCATTATACATATTAATAACACTACAAACAAAATTTTGATGAGATGACCATCTATTGTCCCCATGTCTTTGTAGTGAATAAATTTGATTTTATCCTGTGCCGGTCTCAATTTCCCCAAGAGCAATCATGTGATCAAAATATTCTTTTTGCGCAGCTCATAATTGATCATTGCATTTGGAAGAAGCTCCAACAGTGTTAACAATATATACCAGTTCATTGAAAAAATTATGCAATGCTTTCACTTCCCTTAACGTTGCAACAAAAACTAGTTGAAGCTTATGCGTGAAACAATATACATAATAAGCTTGTGAACATTCGTTAAGGAACAAAGCATTTAAACCTTTCCATTCACCACGCATGTTATTTTCACCATCATATCCTTGACCTCGCATATCTTGAATACTCAAATTATGATTAGATAGAACTGCAGAAATTTCATTTTTAAGAGTTAGTGCACTTGTATCTTGAACATGAACAAGATCTAAGAACCTTTCTTGCACAAAGCCACGAACATCCACAAATCGAATCACAATAGCCATTTGCTCTCTTTTTGACTCATCTCTAGATTCATCAACGATAATGCAATATTTAGAATCGTCAATTTCCTTACGAATTGTATCTTGCACCATTCTTGACGTAATGGATAAAAGATCCTTCTGAATATTTGGTGAGATGTATATAGCATTTCCTGGGGCGTTTTCTAAAACAACTTCGTCAACTTCTTTGCTATAATTTCTAAGCAATTTAATCACTTCAACGAAATTACCCAGATTAATAGAATCTGTACTTTCATCATGGCCCCGAATTGCGATTCCTTGAAATGCACAATAGCGCAGGGCATCAATTGAAGTTCCAATCCGCAATCGATTCATTGCGATTTGTTGAGATGTTTGTCTTTCCATCACCTTATCAATATGTTGAGATTAAACCATTAAATCTACGCAATTTTTTACAGCAATATTGTGTGGAGAGCAATGATCCTTCCCTACGTTAGTCAAAAAGGCACAATTTTTCCCATTTACTTTCCTCCAGTTTCGAAATCCTTCAATAGTGAATGTGCTTGATCCAAAATGACCGCTAGGTTGTTTATTGAAAACATAGCACGGTAAACAATATGCATCATCTTTCGCAGGAGAATACTCGAACCATGAGAACTTCTCAAACCATGATTGTTGAAATCTTCGATTATGTTCACCTGACACTGAGGGTGGATACTCTTGAAGTTTGTGCTGATAAGATCTCGCTTTAACATAAGCTTGGCGCATTTCATCTTGTTGATCTATGAGATATTCCCAAATTTGAGGCCGTAATCCAGGATCATGCTCGAAAATGAGTGGAAGCTTCTCAACCAAAGAAGAATCAACATTTGCTAAAGGAGAATCAATAATTACATGTGAAGATTGGTTTTCAGCTTCAGTTGACGACTTCTTATTGAAAAATGAGTTAATAGTTTTCAGCTTCTTCATATTTGTAACATCCCCCAAACTGCTAGACCCCTAAGTTGGTTTTGTCATGACTAGGTCATGACAAAACCATAGGAAGAGCCATTTGACCTTGAGAGCTTAGGAAAGGAGGAAACCACCTTGGTTTGCAAATAGCAATTTCCTTTTACCAAGCTTAGGGTTGGACTTTAGGACCTCAACTTGACCTTTTGACCCCACCATAGTATCCCTAACCCTTTAGGGGTCCCCTTAGGGCACCAAGGGCCCATTGGGGCCAACCTAAGAGGCCAAATTGACCAAAGTCAATCTAAACCCCAAATTGGTCAAAGTAGCCCATTTAGAGCCAATTAACCTTCACCATGTCAAATTGATCACTCATCTAGGTCTAGAATACCATAAGAGACCTAGTAGACCTAAAATCCCCATCATGGGACCCCCAGGGGTGCAAATTGACCAAAATGCCCTTTTTAGGTCAAAATAGCAATTCTTCACAAAGTGCCCTAATTGACCATCTCCATATTAAATTGACCCTACCCATAGTGTTATCATATCACAGGGGACCCAGTGGACCAAAAAGCCCCATGACCAAGTCAACCCTAGGGCTCAATTTGACCAAAGTCAATTTAGCCTGTTTTGGTCAAATCAACTTAGATTGGGTCAACTTAGACTCATATGACCAAATTAACCCCATCAATAGTTTCTAAACTTAATTTGGAACCCAATGGACCCAAAATCCCCATCCCAGGGTCACCCAATTGGCCAATTTGACCAAAAGTCAAAATTGCCCAATTTAGGTCAAATCTCTCAAACCTAACCCAATCCCTTTGGGCTAACTCATTTGGTTGGTCAACCAACCTAAGTAGACTAGCATTAAACTCAGGAGAGAATAGAGAAACCGGCCATGGTGATTAGGAGAGAGAAAATGGAGGTTTCCCCATTTTTGAGGTGAGAGAAAGAGGCCATTCATGGCCATTAAGGAGATTCACCCCTTGGCCTTCCCCATTAACACTCCCTTTCATCTCCTCTGCCGACTGTGAGGAGTTTTCAGCAAGTTCCAAGAGTGATTAAGGCAGGGGGAATGCATGGGGGCCGGCCTTGGGAGGAATTCGAAGATGCCATTAATGGCATTGGTGGTTAAAGCCACTATCACCTTCATTCGACCCCCCCATCATATTCAGAAGCCGGAGAGGAGAGAAACCCCCAAGTTCTCAGAGGAATTCATGTGTTGTAGGCTTGAATCGGCATGGCATCGCAACCACCCCGAGCTCCCATGGTGTACACGAGGACAACGCGACGGCAAGCCCATCAACAGGTCCAATTCCCTCCCCTGACCTCTGAGGATTAGATCCCAATCTCCGGCGGCTCGTTTCGTGGCCAATTGGCCGGGAATCAAGCCAGCCAAGCCTCCCGTAGATCGGGTTGGGCTTCTTCTTCCAGATCGCGATTCCGGCCACCTCCGGCCGAGCAAACACCGCTCACCATCGGCCACCACCTCAACGGAGGTGGTGGTGGCGTTGGTCGGCTGGGGCGGCGCTCAGGTGGCCGGGAAATCGTCGATCAAGGTGGCCTAGGCACGGCAGATCCTAGCCGTTGGTTATCGGGGATGATAACTAGGCGTTGTTGGATCTGCGCCATGATTCGTGCGCCCCTTAGTTATAATCCCTATTTTTTGTGATTAAAATGCAGTGCTTAATTAATTCTTTAAAAAATACATAAAGGCCTCTAGGGAAACTTTGTCCAACATCAAAGTTGGAGCCCCTGAGGTCTAGTTTAATCCAAAATTGAGATCACTCGATTTGGAGCCCTGGTTAGGGCACAACACTCATTTTGGTGAGGTCTGTCCATAAGGCTAACCAGAGTTTATTCTTGATGCCCACACCAATCTAGAACTCCAAATGACTTGAAATTTGGGGTGTAGGCTAGTCTTATACATATGTAGGTCATGTCCAAAAATCAGATTGATTGGAGAACTTTTTCCCATAATTTTTGGAAAAGTTCAATAATCCTTGTGGGATCCTATTAGGTGCCCTAAACACCTCAAAACCCTTCCAAACTTGGATGTGTGGTCCTAGAGAGTAAGTAGGGTCCCTGGTTAAAATCTCATAATTTTTGGAGTTGATTTGGTGGGGCAACTCACCAAGACAACCTTAGGCTCCCTAGGTTTAGGCAAAACTTTGGGTGAGTGCCCCCACTCTCCCACCAAGCCAATTGGCTTCATATTTGGGGTGCACATCAATCTCCCCCATGCCAACCTTTGGTACAAATTTGGTGGCCATTGGAGGAGGTTTACCCTAGAAATTTGCAAAGGGGCTAAATGTTATTTGCACCCCAATTAGGTACCCAATAGAACCCCACTCGTCACCAAATGTTGGTAGGATCTTGGGTGGTCATTCACTGACCCCTGGCCAGTGTAGTGAGTAGTTTGGACTTGGGCAAAGTAGGGAGTTTCCCTTGGACATTTGTTTGCTTAAGGGTTATGTTTAGGGCAAAAGTGAACTTAAGCTAATTTTTGGAGTGTGGAGGGGCTTCCTCCCACTGATTGAAAGGGTGACCTTGGTAACTGACTTGGGATGTATGGGACACCCCAAGGAGCAATTTTGGAGGAGTTAGGGCTTAGTGTGCCCTTAAACCCTAGTGGTTAACCTTAGGGTGCCCTTTAGGACCTGTGAAGGACTTAGGAGTGTTTGTCCTTGGATATGTGTGTAATGGACTCCTCTGGGCTCTATGAGTCTTATAATGCCCTCACAAGAAGTTTGGGTGGATTTGGAGAAGTTTTGACCCTAACCCTAGGTTAAACCCTAAAGGGGTGCAATTAAAGGCCAATGAAGGAAGAGGGGTCAAACCTTAATGGTTTGACTTGAAATTTTCGGTACATGATCATGGTGACCAGAGAATGCTACTGTGAGAAATTGGTGGGGTTTGGAGTTGCCAAACCTAGGTAATAAATCCTTGGGTAGATTTGTAAATATTTAGGGTTTTGGGATTTAGGAAGAAATAATAATTAATAATTAACCATCTTCTGTCACCAACTTAGTTTTAATGTTATTAATCTCTGGAAGATTCTGTTAGAACCATTAGAAAACCTTTGGAGGTCCAAATTGTAATTATTCGTATTGTTGGCAATTTTTGGGATGATTGATTTTAGGGTGTTAGATTTCTGTAATTGCATGAAACTTTGCTGGATGTCATTTCATATCAATATGTACCCAAATTATTTTTCTCATAATTTATGGATTGATATTTTTGGTACCTCTAGTTCAATTTGGATTTAATTGCAAATATATCCTTTGTAGAAATTACAAATGTAACCTCTATGGAACATGATCAAATTTTGTAGGGATGAATATTTTAGTATTAACCACATCTGAATAAATTTGCATAAGGATTGGAGTTCATATGAGGGTACCTCCTTTGGAATTTATTGGAAATAAATGGCTTTTGGAATTTTTAAAAATAGTAAGTCTTGCTGGATTTTCCTAACATTTTATATCTACTGGTTTCTAGGTACCCTTGATTTATGTAAAGATTGTGGTAGGCATTGAAAGTCAGAAAAGTATACTTGTAGTTCAAACCTTGGGAAGTTGTATTTTGGAGAAATTGTTTTAAATATGAATAATGATGAGAAAATTATGAAACTCTGGGTTTGATGTTAAATAAGTAGCATGGACCCCCATTAAAAGTATTGGGTCATAGAATTGATTATTTAAGGTACCTCCCTTCATGAGCATCAAATCGTTAAGGGTGGTCTGCGTTTAGCAATTTGGCAACTTTGGGGTTAAGGGTCAAACTGGTGGTCATTGATTTGGAGATGTGAGGGTTGAGTGGTAATCATGTAATAATGTGAGGATCCCTGGAGTAATTAGGGTTTGGTGAGTCCTAGGGTGGTGGGGAGCCACCCTTGGGATAGGTCGTCCTGGATTGACGAAAGATCGTCTTTTCCCGTTAGCACCTTAGAGCACCTAGGTTTAATATAGGTAGGGTATTACGAGGGTTTTCTTATAGGAGTCTAGCCGGTTTAGTCCGGTGAACTTATGATTCTGAGATGTTTATTGGTGACGGGCGGGTTAGCCCCGGGAGCTTGTAGCTCGGAATTGTTGGAAGATATGTTGCATGTGCATAAGGTGGTGGGTCCTTCGTGTTGGCGATCATTGCACCGACGTTGATACTTGGGCTCGGCAAGTGCGGTATTTGCACTTAGCCATAAGAGTCTGGCGGTCCAGTCAATAAGAGTACGCAGGCGCTCCGCGGTTTTGCATTGAGGCGTACGATATGTCTAGGTTAGGTAGTGCATATACCAACCTAGAGGTGGGCGAGGCCCAATCCACCGCTTCCGTTTGCCACTACGGGAGTATCCTGGGAGTCTTGCTAGCTCCAAAAAGGGGGAACTAAAGGTCTATGCGCATAGAGTTGTAGTGAGTGAGTTGCACTTGTATGATCACAGCATAATAACATACTCTGCATATCATGGCATAAACATAGCATTCAACCCCTGACACCTATCGTATAAATTGGTATGGGACTTTTTATACGATAGGCCCTGCTAAACGACCCCTTGGTCTATAGGTTTGTATGGGCATTCCTATAAATCAATGGTTATTTTTATAATATTTACCTGCCACTATACTTACTGCTTACTATTCATTATATTCTTTTACCATGCTGCTTTCTATTTCCCGCTTCATTTATATATATACACCTGTGTAGTGTAGAATTCACCTTGTCATCTGCTTTTGTATTACCCCTTGTTTGTCCTCCACTTCCTCCTCCCCATACGGTGCCTAGGAGCCTTGGGGGGAGGGGTGGGGAATTGGCTAAGTCATTTTGACTGACGGTCGGTGGACCTTATCATTTTAGGAGACCGCGGCGACGGGGCAGCACCAGAGGCCGGTGCAAATGGAGGCGGGGCAGTCTAGCTCAGGAGCACAGATGACAGGATCCGTGAGTGTTTGTTTTAGTTGATTTGCTTCTGCGAGTGATCTTTGTAGTGAGGCTATTTTGTATCGGGCAGAAGCCCTTGTTATCGTATCTTTCTGTTTCAGTTATGTATGTGGACATCTCTTGATGGTTTAATTATATGTGATGTGGACTTAGTTTGTTTATTCATTTAAACCTTACTTTCTTTGTGATCAAATTGGCCGGCAGGATCATCGTTTTGTAGTGGCAACCTTCCCGAGCGAGGGTGTCACCGCAAAACGGCGGTTCTGGGCCTAAGACCCGGTGGTTTTTGCAAAAAAAAAAAAAAAATTGGGGGTCTTACAATATTAACCTAGATTGAGACGTCAATACAATGAAATTAAAGGAGAATCCAACTTATTTTTCATAATAATACAGAACCTGGAAGAAATAATTGAAACCTGGAGCTTGGAACTTGAAAGTCTTCAAAAAATTAATCCTTCAAGCAAAATTAAAACCCAAACAAGAAGTTGGTAGCTTAGTACTTCACAGTCTTCAAAAACATCCAAAACCTGGAATCTGGATGGAAAATGACCTATACATTAATGAAGGAAACACCTAGCATTATGGAAGGAAACACCTAAAGCATTTTATCAAACATGTTGTGGGCTAATTCACCAAATTTAAGAAACAACTTTGAGATTTTGCTATTTTGGAATGACATTAATGAAGGAAACACCTAAAGCATTTTATCAAACATATTGTTGGCAAGTGCAGGGAAACTAGAGCTTGGTAGGACTGAAAAGCTAACATAAATTCAATGCCAATAAAAAATTTTATTAATGATGATGAAATTTCTGGGAAAGACTGGAAGGCAACAAAAATCCCAACGCCAATTGAAAGTAGGAAAAAAATCATAACATTAACTAGCAAAATAAAACATCCAATTAATTTAGGAATGCAATAACGCATCCTGCCTGTGATTATGTACCGTTGAAGTTTGATTTTGGATGAAACCCTAACCTTAATCCCTGGAAGCAACGTTGGTCACTGGCGCTGCCTCACTGGAGTCTGGTGAGCAGGTTGCTCAGTCACTGGAGAGTGGAGACTAGAGAGCCTAGAGGGCCAAGGCTAAATATATTTCTAAATATAATATTCTCAAGCGCCTTGGCATATTATTTCTAATTTCTCTGAACAACCACCTTAACTGTCTTATTTATGTGATGCTCAACACGGCTATGAGATAATGTTATAATACCATGAATTCTCAGTAATGCCCTTTAATGACATATTACACAAACTAAATTAAATGGAAATGATACAGAAAAAAAAAGAATTGAAACATCTTGAAGGACAAATGCACTCTACAAAAATGAGATCAACCTGTTAGTAAAGTTAGTGATTTCCTGCCAGTAGCCCAACACTATGAAAAAATGAGTTGAATGATGAATGACCCAGTGACTCATCTTCAAGGCCCAATTCAATAAAGGATCAAACCTGTTAGTGAAAAAATTATGTTGATTAAGTTCTATGACTCATTCATAATGAGATTTCAGAAAAAAAAACATCAATTTCAATTACAGATCAACTTAACCAAATTCCTGAAGAGACAGTGCATTGAAATAAAATTACAGAAGCATAAATAAGTTAATTTGCAGGTGCATAAATAAGTTGATGTGCAGTATGCTAACAAAAGTTTCTAAATGGTCTAAAATATGATCACAATTCACAATAGAGTCAATAAGAATGGTAGGACCATTTGTAGAATCGTAGCTATAATTATCCTTTCAACGAGTCATCATCAATTAGAAGAAGTACTTGCACCGCTTTCTTCTCTCTCTACAATTCAAGACATAAGTTTTAAAAATCACAAGTAGAGATAAGTATTTTTACAAAATAAAACAATATCATAGCTGATTAGTTTGCCTTGGTCTTCTTTTTAACCCCAAAACATTTTCTCAACCAATCCCCTTCGCACATCAGAACTTAAACTATGCATGTCTTTAACAATGCACAATATTTATCAATAACTCTATTACCGGCACTAAAAGTAGCTTCAGAAGCAACTGATGTAATGGGAATTGCAAAAATATCTCTAGCTAATGTCGATTAAATCTTGTACTTTAGAGCATGGACCCTCCACCATTCCAAAACATCAAAATTTCTTTCACCTCTAATTTGATCCTTCTCAATCATGAAGCTTTTTGTCAAGATATATGTCAAGTTCAGGTTTTTGAGGCTGAACGGATTCCACAGACTTCACATAATTAAAGTACTCGGACCAATCAGAATGAGTTTGAAAATGTCTATTAGATTGACTTAAAATACTACTCCCTTCAATCTCCCCAATCTCCTCCACAATCTTTCAAGCACTGCCATATAGCATATGCAACCTCAAGACCTCGGCGAGGGGGTGATTGCCATGTACTCGATTCTTTAATTTTTTTTATTTCCAACAATCTGTAGTGAAGCTGATTTTAGTCATATTTTTCATTAAAGTTTTCAACTTATTTTTCTCCATCTCATACACGTCCACACAATAATTTGTTGTTGTACTTGAAATGCTTTTCCACTCTGGTATTCCCCGTCTTTGCATCAAATTGAATTCCTCTTCCCCTACAATAGAGAATGGGTGTTCATGCATCATTATCCAGTTATCTATCAACTCTTTCAAGATTTCCATGTCAACTTTCCCATCATGTAACGCAGGAAAAGAAGATGGATCTACTGTAGATGACACAAAGCCTACTTGTGTTTGAGTTTGTGTAGTTCTCTCCTTCTCGGCCTTTGCTCTATGATGTGCAACACAATTTTGAATATGTCTATGAAACTGAGTTGTTGGAGTGGTTTTTGATTTGGCAATTCTTTTATTACAGTGATTGCATGATATCCTTATTAAGCCGTCCTTATCCTTATCTTTTGTAAATTCTAACCAAATGGATGATTTCTTCTGTCTTTTTGCCTTTTGTAGTAGGTCTTCATTATTGTCCTTCATTTCAGAACTGATTGCAAGAGTATCTGTACTAGTTTTGCTTCCCACTTCATCCGCAATTGAATCCATGTCACCAATTACTCTTTCGATTACTTCCTTATGACTCTGTTGGGAAAAACAGCCTTTGATTTATCTTATAAATTATATACAAGTGATTTCATTATCTAGGATGTATTACCCATGTTGTATAGAAAGAGTAATTTGATCATTAGATGTCCTAGGATATCAAACTCACACTAGAGTGTCAAGACCAGTCCAAAATAAGCACAAAATTTAGTTGAGTTAAACTTGCGTCGAATAGAAGTCAGCGCAACTTCGACTGAATGTTGAAGAAATTTCGAATACAAGTAGAAGTAAATCAGACTGTTAGTCGTAACATCAAGTGAAGTCGACGCAACGTCGAAATGTACTCAATGCAGAAGAAGATCCAGTCAAAGAAATATCAGAAGTTGACACAACTTCGACTTGAATTCGTCGCAGAAGATGAAGATCAAAGTCTAAGTCTTCAACTCGACGGATACGTCGATAAGTATTCGACGCAACATCAATATCTGAGTTTATTCAATGCTGAGAAGGAATTCGAAGCAGCTTCCATTAGAACTCAGAGGTGCGTCGATTAGAAGGAAAATATATTTGACGCAACGTCGAATACAAACATAAATAGAACATTTTCTGCTGTCTTTTTTTATGCTTTTTCAGAAGGTATCCAAAGGATGTAATTTGAATTCTAACGGATCATTTATTGCCAAGAATGGAATGGAGTACTCCAGAGAGATAACAAAGACATTCTTGGAAGTTATTCAAATTCAGAGTGACGGGTCGTGAATAGAAATGGAAAGAGACACATTTATTATCCAGTGGACATTCCTTCTAAGTACAGAACAGAAGAGGAAACAAATTCAAATACTATTCAAGAGATAATAAGTATACAGAGTGAGGAAGACAAGAAAATTAAGGAAGCTATTCTATTATGTACTCTCCTTCCTCAAGCTCTAACACAAACAAAACAAGAGAATATCTCTATACAGGAAAAACTAGAAGAACACTGCTTCTTCTTCTTCTCTTACAATATGGAACCATCAAGAGTACAGAGATCATCAGGATCATAAGCTCATAACCATTGCATTCTTTTCTACCTCAAGCAAGGGTTCATTCTAAATAGATCCTGAAGAACACAAAGTGTAAGAATCATCAGTGATAGTTGCAGAAGGATTCAAACAGAAGAAACATATTCACTACTTCTTCTGCTTCTTCTTCTTTTCTCTCAGTCTTATTCTGTAATTGAGAAAAGAGTCCTAAGAATCCCTCTCCAAAGGTTTCCATGGTTTTAAGAGTCTACTTATTAAAATGTAAAACCATTTTTAAGCAAACAAAAACATGCTTAAGGAGACTTCTAATGTTCTCTAAAATGTCTGAAATTTCAATATTAAAAAGGTCTCTATACAATAACTCTCAAAGAATATATTTTTCAAAAAATCAAGAAATCGTTTACTGTTTTGGCTTTAACTTATAACGCCGGCATTAGGCCCCACACCAATGTTAAAACTCAACACCTAGCGTTAGCCCTTCTGTGCATTATTTTCATTTTTTTAAATGCTGAAAAATCTCTGATATTCTCTTATGCATATTTTCATATTTGTTTCTCTGTTTTGAAAAATATTAATTTCCTTTAATTTTTGTTCTTCCTTATTCAAAAATCTACAAAACAAATTCAAATAATCAAAATTTTAAAAAACATGTTTTTTTCAATTCTAAAAAAGTTAAGCATGTGTTTTTCTTTATTTTTGTCTTTTATTATTATTATTCTTTGTTTTTTTATTCAAAAATCCACAAAAATTCAAATACTCAAAAATCTTCAAAAAAAAGTTTTGTGATTTTTTTTGTTTTTCAATTCTCAATATATATATATATATATATATATATATATGTGTGTGTGTGTGTGTGTGTGTGTGTGTGTGTGTGTGTGTTTTGTTATTTGACTATAGGATTTCACATAAGCAAAAATCTTGTTATTTTCTTCAAAATGGTCAAAAGTGTTTAGGCATACTCTAAAAGATTCTCATCAATGTTTAATTTTCAATTCAAGTTTCTTAAACATTATTATTTTTTGTTATGCCTTGACCTTAATCTTGTTATATGCAATGAAATAGAATATATAAAATTGCATAAGATTGTCTAGCATGCCTCTAAGTATGAATAATATTTTTATGTTAAATAATGATTTATTCACTCACTTTCGTAATCTATATGTGCTTATAATCTTAGTCTTGCATGATTGTGTAGTGTAATAGTTTAACATGTTAAGTTATATGTCTAAATTACATACACCTTCTTTTCAAACATCAATTTCTTGCACATATAGAAGTTTGTTTTCAGAATTTTTGTTCCTGCAAAAAATAAGTGAATTCGGAGACCTTTGTCCTAAATAAAAAATATATGAATAAAATGACAAAGATAACTCCACCAAGCACTACTTAGCCTCCTGATAATTCTTAATGAGCATTGTGAGGTTGATCACCTTGGAAAGAATTGTAAAGTGTCTTGTACAAACACATCTTTTTATCACTTCTATTTGTACACCGGATCACTCAACATAAAAAATATATCAAATACTTATGTGATCCCCCAAGCAATAATTCACTCCCTGATAAGTCTTAATGAGCATTGTGTGGGTGAAGCACCTTGGTAGTTGTACTCTTTTATGTGCTTTGAAATATACTTCTAGAATTGATGTGTGGAAGTAATTCTTAGACTACATTTTTAATCTTATTTTACTACTTCATTACACATATCATGTTTTGATTATATCACTTGTATACTTAATCAAAACACACTTGCACACATCATTATCTTTCATAAAGCTTCTACTCATGAGAATTAGATCCTAATGAATATCTACATAATTCTCTAATAAGCTTAAGTAAAAGCACTAGATTGCAATGCATGATCTCTATAATATTTTCTTTACTTGGAATACAAATTAGTTACATTGCAGTTATTATCTCTTTGAATATGTCAAATCATGGTTGCCTTTAGTTGTTGAAATTTTTTAAATGCTCTTTATATGTGAAACTTCTTAACAAATTGTTTGCAATTTTTTATTCAAAATCAAAACTAAAAATCAAGAAACTTTCTCTTAAAATTAAAACAATTATCATGGTTACTTTGTTTTCCACACTATTGATTTGATCATGTATCATTACCATGCTTTATGATGCTTATTTCAAGTCTTAACTTTGAGGTCCTTTCATCACTTGTGTTTTAAAACTCTTTTTCATTTTTCAACAAGTGGTAGACTTGCTTGGTAAAGTACAAGGGATTTAGTTTACTTACACACTTATAATATTTTTTTCCGCTGCATTAATCCATCTAAGCTCGATCATGACTTCCTCTATTTTACAACAAAACTCTTAATCCTCTCTTGGTAGTCCCAACTTTCACCTCTTTACCTTTTTCTAGCCTTATTTTTTTCACTCCACCCACTTTGCTAATAACAAAGGGGGAGAATAAAATGATAAATCTTAATAATTAAGGAGTAGGATTCACTAGATTAAGAGGAGAATAAATCTATTCTATGGGAGCATACACCAAGGGGGAGCACATAAATAGGTAGAGCACATATCTCTAAATATAATATTTGTCATTACAATTTCTAAGTAGTATAGTGTCATATCTCTTATAAAAACACATCATTTACATTTTGAAATCTGATTTATCTTAATTGGATTTGTAATTATCAAAAGGGAGAGATTGTTGGAACATGGTTTTCCACATCCCTTTGGTTTGAGAATAACAAATTCTACTTGTATTTGATCTAGTTTGCCATTGTGTTTTTAGTATGCAGGATTGAACAAAGATGACACTAGGATGCTATGTGTTTGTCTGGACTAGCTCAAGTGCTAAAAAGAAAGGATGTGCTCTAACGCCAGGCGTTAGAGCCAATGCCGGCGTTGACCCTCAATCTCACCAGTATGAAAATGGTATGGTGGGAAGTTGTCGTGATTGAAGGTGCATTTTGGGAATGATTTGATCTAACGCCAGCATTAGCCTTAACGTCAGCGTTAGGGTTGCCTAAAATGAGATGTTTCCAAACATGCAAAATCTCCTTCCTGGATTATGGATTCGATCCATCAAAACATTTCTATACATAGTCAACGCCTGGTGTTAGCCCTAACGTTGGTGTTAGCTTCCTCTCCTATAAATAGGTGGGATTCATTCTATTCAACTTTACAACTCAAGGAATCCTATTCCAACACTCTAATTTCTATGTGAGGTTGTATTTCCAGACCACAAAGGATCTCCCATTCAATTTCAAGAGAAGGAATCAAAGGAGGCTTGGATCAATTCTAACTCAATGCGAAGAACGCGCGCTTCTACTTAAACGATCCTCAGCGGTTCTTCGTCGTCTCCTCCATATTTCCTCATATGGAGTTTTTAATTTGTCTTTCATATTTTTTACTTTTATCTTTGTAATCGTTTTGTGAATTCATCGTGGTTGTTGGCAACTAGGTCCGTGTGTCGCTTATGGGGCAATTCACTAAAAGGTGACTAGGTCTAGGGCTTAGATCTAGGTGGTGCTCGAGGCCTTTCTCGGGATCGAGAGGCTAGAGCGGCTTGAGGATGGATCTAGGGATAGATTGGCTAAAGCCAACCAGTTCTTAGGGAAAAGAGTCGGCATATAAAACAAAAGGAGTTTTTCATATTCGCCTTGCTTTCTAGCATCATAGAAATCTAATTTTGTAATCAATTTTGTAATCAATTTTATAAATGATAATCGTGCCTTTATTTGTTCAATAAAACTTATTTGATTTTCAATTTCTAATACTTTGCTTTTGATTCAATCTATTTCGAATAAAATATCAAAAGTTTTCCTTTAAATATAAAAGTTTTCTAAAACCCTTATTCACCCCCCCCCCCCTAAGGGCGCCTTAAGATCTAACAACCTCCCTCGGAGGGCCCACCCTCGCCAAGAATCTTATTCTCTGCCAACGAAGGTGAAGCTTTTCTTCTTTCAAGTCCTTTTTCTTGCCTCTCTCGTGATGCTTAGAATGACCAGGAGGATATTGCCTAAGGGAGCCTATAAGAAGGGCATACTTCGCAACTAAGTCAGATAAGATGGTGGTCAACTCGCTAACCTGTAGTCAAGAACGCATCTATTGAGGGACCCATCCTTCTATTTATAAACAGCAGAGAGCTCTCAACTTGTCTTCTTATGAGAACAACTCTAATTTCTCACCTCTCTGAATAAGGGTTGGATGTTTCTTTTCAAGCTCTCTAAGAGCTCGCAAAGAGCAGGGACTGTGTACAACCCGTATTTGCTGAGGTAGGCCAAACAAAGCCACGTCAGTAGATAGCCAACCGATGACGTTAAAAGAAGCTACAAACAAAGAAGATCAGTAGATAAGCGTAGGGTGAGTTCCCCCTAGGCCCACTCATATGTGAGTTCCCCCTAGACCTCACTCTTGTGTGAGTTCCTCATAGTCCTCGCTCATATTCAAGTTCCCCCTAGTCCTCGCTCATATGCGAGTTCCTCCTAGATCTCTCCCATATGTGAGAAATCTATCGGTCTCGTTGATAGGCAAGATCCCATATGACATCGCCCATAGGCGAGGTTAGGCCTACAAGTTGAGTTGAGCCAGCTCGAGAGCTCATTGAGCCGGCTCGAAAAAACTCAACCCGAGCTTGAGCATGTCGACCTCGAGCTTGCTTTCGAGATGAGCTCGAGCCTTGGAATCCTTGTTCATGAGCTCGCGAGCCAGCTCGCGAGTTTTTTTAATAATATATTATATTAATATTAGTAAATAAAATTTAAATACTAAAATATTATATAGTATATAACAATAATTATCTCATGAATCCTGATTCATTCATTTGCGTTTTTTGTAAAATATTTAAATACTAAAATATTAGAATGAACTCCAATATGTACTGTGGTCAAGACTAGAACTGACCATGGTACAGAATTTCAATCTGGGGCATTGACAAGGTTTTGTCAAGAATTTGGTATCACCCAAGAATTCTCCTCCACAAGGACTCCACAGCAAAATGGTGTGGCTGAGAGGAGGAATAGGACCTTGATAAAGGCTGGGAGAACATTGCTTAGTGACTCCTCACTCCCAGAATATTTCAGGGCTGAGGCAGTCAATACAGCATGTTATGTTCTCAATAGAGCATCTATCAATAAGGCCCTAGAATTACCCCTATGAGGTTCTGAAAGGCAAACAACCAACTATTTCATACTTTAGAATCTTTAGTTGCAAATGCTACATTTTAAATAATGTAAAATCTTAATTAACTAAGTTTGCTGAAAAATGCAATGTAGGGGTTCTTGTTGGATATAGCTCACATAGCAAGGCCTATAGATTATTCAACAAGAAAACTCATGTTGTAGAAGAGTCTATGCATGTGGTTTTTGATGAGACCAGCCTGCTCTATAAGGCATGGTCTAGCTCTCCTGTTTTGACAGGTAATGAACAGCAAATGCAGGATATGTCTCTCCAAGACATACCCAACACAAGCAAGGTCAATTCAAAGGTAGTAATCCCTGAAGTTGAAGATCAGCTAGCTGCTGAAAATGATGCTGCTCAAGAAGAAGAGCTGCAGATAGCTGACAGGTTGCCTACAGCAAACATGCACCTAAGGGATCATCCAATAAACCAAATAATTAGAGATGTTAACCAAGGAGTGGTTACCTGAAGCAGGGCTCACAATGAAGCCCTATTCTTGAGCTTTCTATCACAAATAGAACCCAAGAAATTTGAAGAAGCAAATGAAGACACCATTTGGATTCAAGCAATACAAGAAGAGCTGCTTCAGTTCAATAGGTGCAAGGTATAAAAATTGGTACCATAGCCTCAAGGGCACAACATCATTGGCACCAAATGGATATATATGAACAAGCTTGATGAGAATGGAACAATCATCAAGAACAAAGACAGACTAGTGGCAAAGGGGTACAACCAAGAAGAAGGTACTGACTTTGATCAAACCTTTGCCCCAGTTGCAAGGTTAGAAGCAATAAGGTTGTTTCTTGCCTATGCTGTCCACAAGGGGTTCAAAGTGTACTAGATGGATGTCAAATCAGCATTCCTGAATGGCAATCTAAAGAAAGAGGTATATGTGGAGCAGCCCTCAGGTTTTGTTCATCCTACCCTCTCCTCTCATGTTTATTTTCTTAGGAAAGCTTTATATGGTCTAAAGCAAGCCCCTGGGCCTTGGTATGAGACCTTTTCTAGCTTTCTCATCAAGAACAGGTTCTTGAGGGGAAAGATAGATATCACATTATTTCTTAGGGAAAAGAAAGGGCAAGTGTCTTCTAGTCCAAATTTATGTTGATGACATAATCTTTGGGTCTACAGATGACAACCTTTGCAAAATGTTTGCCAACCTTATGTAGGGGAAGTTTGAGATGAGCAGTATGGGATAGCTCAAGTACTTTTTAGGCCTCCAAGTGAAACAGTCTGATGAGGGGATTTTCGTCTCTAAGACCAAGTACACTAGGGAGCTTATTAAGAAGTTTGGGATGGAATCAGCTTCCTCCATGAAAACTCCCATGGGGTCCAACACTTCCATGGAAAAGGATGAAAAGGGTAAGCCCTTTAATGACTCCATGTACAGGTGCATAATTGGGTCCTTGTTGTATCTAACTGCCAGTAGACCTGACACTATGTATGCTACATGTGTTTATGCTAGGTACCAAGCATGCCCTAAGGAATCTCATTACTCAGCTGCAAAGAGGATTTTGAGATACCTTAAGGATAACCAAAATCTTGGCCTTTGGTACCCTAAGAACAATGATTTTGAACTAATTGAATTTTCAGATGCAGACTTTGTAGGATGGAAAGAAGATAAGAAAAGTACAAGTGGAACTTGTCAATTCCTAAGAAGAAGGCTGATCTCATGGAGCAGCAAGAAGCAGACCAGTATGGCAATATCCACTATTGAATCTGAATACATAGTTGCAAGGAGCCGTTGTGCACAACTACTGTGGATACAACATCAGCTAGAGGACTATAACCTCAAGGCAAGTAATTCTCCCATGTATTGTGACTCATCCAGGGATATCTCCATATCTAAGAATCATGCCTCACATTGCAGGACTAAACATATAGAGATTAGGAATCATTTCATTAGAGAGCATGTAGAAAGTAAAGATATATGCCTTGAATTTATCCCCACTGAAAAATAAGTTGCTGACATCTTTACAAAGCCATTGGACGAGGCAAAGTTTAATGCTTTTAAAATTGAGCTTGTCATGTTAAATTTAGAATAAATCTTATACTGTCAATTAGCTACCTTGCTCATTTTGTTATTCCTTAACTTTAATAAAACATGTAATCATGTATAACATGTTTTGATAGGACATGTTGTTATCTAAATGATTGGTAGCATGTTTAGGTCTTGAAACAACCCTAATTATATAATTCACTGATAGGCAGTGAAATCAGCTGAGAAGGTTTCTACTGAATCGCTAAGACGACTAGAACTGTCTCAGCGGTTGACAATGTTTTGTCCCCGCGGATAACAACTCTGTATCAGTGGTTCCGCTGTGACTGGCTGGCAAAATGAAAACATGCCCCAATTGACACATCAACAATGTAAAATCAATCAAATTGATTAGACCAATCAACATATATACTTAGGGCAAATCTAAACCTAAATCAAGCACCTATAAATATCAAAATATTACACTTCCCATTAACTTAGCCGATGAGACAAACTCTTCCCCTCCCGTCTCAGCGACCTATCCTTCAGAAGAAATTGCGCCAAAAATGGAAAAAGATCTGCATGAAGGATATGAAATAGTAAGAAATGGATTTCAACATGCCCCTTCAGAGATAAGAGAAGTGATTCAACTTCTATCCAATCAAGGTATGGAATATGTGCTATCTAAACCAACTATAATTCTTAGAACTGAAGTTCTAGAATTCTTCTCCAGTGCCAAGATGTCCTCATCCAACTCCTCAATCAAAAGCAGGATAGGGAGTGTAAAGATAAAAATCTACCTTAGGAGAATGGAAAAGGCCCTTCAGCTGACGTCTTACAGTGAAGAGGAGGAATATGAAATTTATGAACAAGATAGAGACCAAGCACTGCTATGGTGTGAATATAGAGATGCCATACTTGGCTCACTCAAGAGAAAAATCTTTAACCAGAGAGGCAAATTGCTCTCTGATATTGTTGGCAAGGCCATCTTGTGCAAGCCAGCTTCTCATGACATTATCTCAAAACATATGCTTGATTTGATGTCAAGATTTATTCTGAAGAAGAAGACTTCTTGGGCTGAGGTGCTAATTCAGAGAATAAGGGAATGTTTATAGGCCCCCGACCTAGGCAGAAATCTCTCCCTCTACCTATTAAATACCTATCCTGACAACTTTGACAAGACAAATGGATCAAACCTCCATTACTTAAAAATAATGGACAGAACGACCCTAGACAGATTCTCAAGGGTCCTCCCTATGAGCCAACCAACTGAACTCAAACCTAAGAAGAAGATTTTAGTTAAAGGGGCAAGGAAAACAAGGATTATCTACTCTAAATCTGAGTCAGAGGCAGGAGGCAATGTCCCAGTTGTGGACAATCAGGAACCAGGTAGCAGTCCTCCGAAGGATCAAGGAGCTGAACATGACACTGAAGGTCATGTAGAAAGGGAAAAAGATGATGATGCTGAGAAAGAGCATTAGAAGGATGTTGGTGCTGCTGATGATGATAAGGTCATGTCAGAAGGACATGAAGAAGATCACTCTCATGGAGTTTCCTCCAATACTTCCACTGTTGATAAGAGTGTGCAGATTATCCACTCCTCCTCAGAAGATAATGAGGATGAAGAAGACATTGCTTCTGTTGATCCTCAAGGTGAGATTGACTTATTTATTTTCAATCTAGGGCAAAGAACTAAACTAATCCCTCATGATCTAGCAGACTACTGGGGAGATGATCTAGACAATAGTGAGCCTTCATCTGAGGGGGAGCAGCAGAAGAAATCTCCTGCTAAGGACAATGATAGTGCTCCAAGTGAGGGGGAGCAAGAAAGAATTGTTGCAGAGGAAAAGAAAAAGGTTGCAGATTCTCAAGTTGCTGCTCAACCTAGTGATCTAGCTAAGGGGGAGCAAATCCATGCTATGGCTGAGGGGGAGCTCAATATAGTGACTGATGTCCCCTCCACATCAGCAATATCCCATGAAAAGTTGCTTAGCTCCATCAATACAGTAATTGAAAATCAGATGCTTTAAATAAAAAATTGCATCGACAATTCAATCCTGTCTATAAAAGAAGAAATCATGTATGAAGTGAAAGAAATTAAGGAAGAAACTGCCTTCCTTAATAAGCAAATGACTAAATGGTTTGACCTGGCAGAAAAGTCAGTGGTGGCTCAAAGTATAATCCATAGTTCAATGGAAAAACAACTCCAACTGTTTGAGCAAGATATGTCCTATGTAAAGAACTTTGTAAGCAAGAAAGATGAAGTTATAGAAAAAGCCACCAATCACATTCAAGAGAATGTCTGGAATTCAGCTACTACAATGATTGGAGAGGCAGAGAAAATGAAGGATGAGATGAAGTCTGATTTGGAAAATGAATTCCAGACCATTTCAGGTTCTGTAGCAGCTGCCTCCCAGCCCCTAGAAGCTAAAATAATTGAAGAAGCCAGAAAGGGGTAGTGGTCAATGCTGAGACCAATTCTGAATTGGCTCTCCAAGTGCTGCAAGGAACCAGAATTGCCCTGAACCTGCCCATGCTAGATAATTATAGGAAAGAAGACTTTGACTTTGAGGGGCAGGCTAAAATTGCTCAAAATGTTCAATTGGCAAAGAAAAGAAAAAGAGAACAAGTAATGCTAGCTGAAGAAGTTATGGCTAAGCAAAGGGAAGAGCAAGGCAAAGACCCAAATTTTGAATACTGGAGTGAAGACTCCAAGAGTATCATTTTGAATGCCTGGCTAAGCCATGGTCAAGTGTGCAAAGACATTGATAGAATTTATCCAGCTGATGAGTGGATAAAGCATCTGGAAAGGAACACTAGAAGGGAGAGAATCTTCAAGGAAAACCTAGTAAGAAAGCACAACCCAAAAAGGATGCCCTCAAGATATATTCCAAAACCATATCTTTATTTCAAGGCGCGAGAAGATATAAAGAAGCTAGCTGAGATAGAAGCAGCAAATGCTGAAAAGGACACTGCTGATAAGGATGTTGCTGCTGAAACCAAGGATGTTGCTGCTGCTGAAGACAAGGAGGCCACTGCAAAAGGAAAAGAAGTTGTTGTTGACAATGCTTAATGCTCAACATCTTTTAAGAGGAGAAAAATATAGATCCATGTATTTTGTTAAAGACAAACTGTAATTTGAACTATGCTTCAACATTATGACAACAATGAAATTGAAAGTTTTGTTGAATCAATTGGTTTGTGTTATAGGCTAATCTTAGTCAGAGTTTATTGTTATTCAATATTATTGCTTTATATATTATGTGATGCCTATTCATAATTAGTTAACAATGTTATTGTTTTGACAAACAATATTGTTATGCTGTCATGAAAATAAACTATCATGACATTTTTTTTGATGCCAAATGAATGTCAACATTTATGTGTTATGTTATCATGTTGCTATGTAATACATTTACATGATAAGTTTTTGTTGGTTATGTATCTTAGCATTGAGAATGTTCTGCCTTCTTCAAATAGGGGGAGATTGTTGGGAATATTTCCCTCAATATTCCCTTGATTGAAGAGGCATCACTCACAATGCTAAGCACATATTGTATTTGATAAACCCTATTTTGCATCAGGAATATGCAGGGTTAAGATATTCCAAGCAATGGAATAAGGTCAGTGGTTTGCTGTCAAAACCGCTGAGAATAACTCACTGTCTCAGCGGAACCGCTGAGACGAGGCCAGGAGCCGCTGAGAAGAGGTCTGCCTCAGCTGAGCTGCAGATAGACAAAATCTATTGAGAAGACTATCTGTCTCAGCGGATCCGCTGAGACCAAATCAGCTAAACCACTAAGACGGAAGACTGTCTCAGCCCAACCACTGAGACAGACTCAAATCAGAAAGATGACACTAGTGGGACTTGCTTTTGGCGCAAACACCTATAAAAGGAGGATAAAATTTCCATCCTCTTCCAATGTGTCAGGGCCCCTTCCTCAGAGCCATTGAAGATAAATGGAGTATAAAAGGACATCTTGGGGCACTTTCAGAAGTATATGTTGGTGTGGTGAAAAGTAGAGTCATTGTCACTGTTCCATTGACGGCTTTCAAGTTTTTCTCTCCTGCTGCTAACCGAACTAGCTAGAAGAAACAAGGGGAGAAGATAGCTCTTCTATTTTAGAAGAGCAAGAAGATCTTTACTCACATACTGAAGAGATGGATCAAAAAGAAGCAAGGTCTGAAGCATACTTTCAGCCAAGCTTCAAAGAAGCACCAGCTGTGCAGGAACAACATAAGACATCATACCACTGCTGTCAAATGTTGTAAGCTTAACATTTACTCACTATAGGAACTATGAAGTTCTGGCTTTGTAAGGCATATTGCCTAAGTTGTAGAGTTGGTAAACCTGAGCTGTAGGGTTGTTTATCCCGAGTTTGGTAAGGATGTTGAGCCTGAGCAGTAGGGCATTCTGCCCGAGAAGTAGGGATTCTTGATAGGCCTGAGGTAGGAGGTCAAGGTGATCTCTGAGCTGTAGGAGTGGTATCACTCTGAGGGATGGGTTGGTTAGCCTGAGGTAGGGCTTGGAGAAAGCCTGAGAGATCTTGAGGGATCTGTGTTGTAAGCTTTAGGAGCTGAGATTGGACGAGTTTGCCTTATCTAACACATTGTTAGAAAGGTGTAGAGGGAAAGTGGACTACCCATAGATACACTGTCTTGGGGAACCACTATAAACACTTGTGTGATTTCTGTGTGTTCTTGAACTTTTAGTTACTAGCTAGCAATAATTAAGTAAAATTCAAAGAGACCTATTCACCCCCCCTCTAGGTGAATTAGACTACATATCTATAAACTATCACCAACCAGCTGATCGAACAAGTCATCAATTCGCGGAATCAGATACTTATTCTTTTCTGTCAGCTTGTTCAGTTCGCGGTAGTCGATATACAGACGCAAGCTTCCGTCCTTCTTCTTCACAATGAGAACCGGCGCACTCCAAGGGGATAAACTTGGACGCATCAAGCCTTGCTCCAGTGACTCCAGCAACTGAACACATCCGGATACTCTAATACAATAGGAACACCACTCAAACTGGGCATTGACCATGCAGCCTCCCCTAGCATGAAGCACAACTCTGTGCCCTTCCGAACTGCCTTGACTATTTAGATATCAGATATCAGCATCTCGTATACCAACAATATAGTAGCACGTTCAGTAATTTAGCCCAGTATGACTTCCTTCGAAGCACAATCAATGCATGCCTACTACTCCGACAGCCATTCCATGCCAAAGATCACGACCAATCTACCCTTAAACAATACTCAGATTCGCACCCCAAAGTCCTTAGACAATAATAAGCGTGATGCTCATGTATTAAAAGAGCTTCTGTCGGATCGTTGAATAGTGGAACAAAGTTTAAACGCACATAAATACAAGATGTGCGACAACTACAGTGTAAATGTTATCCACACATGAGACACAATTCATAGGAAGACATGACCATCCATACCTGCAGCGACATTTCTTTGTCTAATGACCTCTTGCTGGCCAAGATTATATGCTCGCGGTTGAGCTGGAGTGTAGTGGGATACAGACAACTCGGATGCCTTCCCTTTTTCCACCGCATAAGCCACAACTGCCTTTTTGATGCTGCGACACTGCCGAGCAAAGTGTCTCACTTTACCATAATTATAACATGTTACTGAACCTCATCTAGTAGTTGCTCCAAAAGCAGAAGAGGAAGCCAGTTCTGAAAACCTAAACTTCTTTCTGAATCCAGAAGCCTTTACAATAAGACTTGTGTCGCACTGCACACGCTTCATTTTCACTTCCAGAGACCTAGTCACGTTCACTAAGTCGTAGAAGCCAAGTAACATTGGACCCGCAAGTGTTAGTCATAAGTCAGCTCGCAGACCATTGTAGAACTTGTTGACCTTGGTCTCCTCATCATCCCACAAAGACCTTGCATAACAGCCCAGACGGAAGAAATTATTCAAGTATTCATCTAATGTGTGCTCTCCCTATTCCAGGTGTAAACATTGGTTCTGTAGAGGTCTTTCTAGTTGAGCATGTAGTGTTGCCATAACCGCCTCGGTAACCACTCGAATTGTCTCAGCAGAAGAAGGGGTTGTATGTACTTGGGCGGACACACTACTCTCAACAACAGGCTCAACTGCAGCACCCGGCACCGGGGCCACCCCAAGGGTAGGAGGCTACACAGGCCTTCCTGGTTGCATGTTGATCATGGAAAAAACCACTTCAGCAGTCGTCCTTATCATTTCCGCAGAAGGAGGAGGCATATGCATCTCAGCAGATGCACTACTCTCAACAATGTGTCGGGGTTGAGACTGCCTCGCACCATTTCTAGTCACCTATAATCATGTCGGACACAATTTAGTGACTATTAGTGCAACAAAATAGCAAGCAAGAAATGCGCAGGTTCCACAACTGTGCTAAAACATATATATAATGCATTCATAAGTGGACATTATAGTTTTTTAAATGAGTTAAACGGTGACGCACACACGTGCCCACCACACCTTAAAGGAATTCGACCACAAGTTCGCACGGAAGGGATCGAGACTCGTAGCTGATACCAAATTGTAACACCCCACCCATTGCACAGTATATAACAGTAGGTCTGGTCGGGATCCTACGCCATATAAGGTGAACAAGAAAGAGGGTTACGTATTCAGTTACCCAACCAACAACGTCTCAGAGATTACGTAGAAGCGGAAGCATAAATTAATTAAATCTTGAACCAGAATACTCATGTCCACAATCCAAAATAGGAATGACTGATATATATATACACACACACACAAGAGTTTGGCACTACGGTCATACATCAAAGTGTGTTTCTCTTATTACATGTTTTCCAAATATCAGCACAAAGACCGACAATATATGAAAAGCACTCAAAAAACTTGGGCTTTCGAGGGCCAGCTAAGTGCAGCAGTTGGGGTTCCAACCCGCTATTTCGTGCTCGTCTCACCAAGACCTGTAAAGCACAATCCACCAAGCAGTCGGAAAATAGGTAATCGGTCAGCTTTAGCTGACCAAGACTATAACGACCCCACCTCATGCCCAGGGCGGTGGTGCTCTATCCCTGCAAGCAAGCAATAACACCATATATTTCACAGGTGCATCTAAGCACCACATAGAAATATTCACCACATACGTCAACTCAAGGACAAACATATCATGCTCTCAAGGCACACTTTGGCGTACTCCCCGAGTTACACCACTAGTCTAATGTCCTTTTTCAACTTAGACAACACTAAGTACTTTTTCAACTTAGTATACTATGAGCTACCGTCAAGTCTCTCCTGCCTTACTGTTCTATTCCCAAAATGCCCGAAGTGAAACGGAGGTCGCGACGTCATCATTGGATGGCTATGGGTGGGGTTCGGTTCCGCTTTGTGCCAATGCTCATAATGCCGAGGAAGTTAACAACCCAACACGGGTGCAACTTCCCTTTGTGCCCGTTATTGGCTTACAAGGCCAACGAAGGTTAGCACGATGGCCCTTCCATTCCATGTTGTTACGCACCCAGTCTTTTTTGACTTAGGCTTCACAGTCTCCACACATTTGCTCACTGGATCTACCGCCAGCGATAAGACTACCGCTTGGCGTTAACAACATAATTCATTTCTGCCCTCTGTTAGGTTCAGCAATTGCGAGTCTATAGCTTTCTGCTTCTATGCAACAAGTCCCCAGGACCCAAGCTTCAGACCCATCACAAATGGCTCACTAGCACTAGCGTCGGCGCTAGCTAACAGACTGCAATTCTGCCAGCTCTTTCGGGTATTTTCTGGAGGTCGCCTCCAGAACTCCCTGCAACACATCACAACACCCAGAACCCGAAAACAAGAATACATACTTGGAGTCTTCTCCGGAGTGCAATATAGCAATACATGTTGGATCGATAGTGTTGACGCCAGGAAAATCCTAACCTCAAAATTCGGACCTTTGCAGCCGGAGGCTACTTGCCCAGCTGTCTGACGAGATGGACAAGCTGGCGACTATGAGGAAGCTAGGAGAGCAACAACAACAGGACCCCAGATGCTGCGGCAGGGAGGTCCCACCACGTACCCGGAAGCTCAAAGGAGTCTTCCCCTCCACAACCAAGAATGGCCGAGCAGGATATGAGGAAGGCACCGACTTGGCTAGCAAGCAGGGGTGACGGGCTCGAGAATTCAGAAATCGGGATCCAGAAGCTCAAGCACAGGTGCCAATCCAAGTACCCCTGGGGTCCTATTTATAGGCAACCAAGGGGTAGGGGTTTTTTATAGCCCAGCCCTAACCTGGCGACTATGGGTTACTCGGCGAGTACCATGCCATAGTCGCCCATCTGGCGAGTATTGGGTGCTGCTCGCACATGCCGGGCCAATACTCGCACAGGGCTTCTGCTGCTTCTTGTTCCTGCCTTGGACTGCTGGTCTCTGTGTTGACCCTTTGACCTTGACTTCCGCCTACGTGGCCTTGAGTGGGTCCCATCCTCGGAGAATAAGGGTTGTACACAATCCCCGCTCTTTGCGAGTAACATAGTTGCTCGGAAAGAAACATCCAACCTTTATTCGACGAGCTTCTGTCTGGGTGAGTATTGGGAGATACTCGGAACATGCCGGCCGACGTCTGGGCTCTATATATAGGGGGGTCTCTGACGGAACCACCTTTCTGCACTCGCCGACAATGTCGCTAGCTTTTGCTGAGGCTGCAAAAAAGGCCAAGGCTGATCTCGCGAATCTGATCGGCGTTCCCATGCCTCCTCCTCGCATGGACGCCGAGGTAGACGCCTTCCTCGCTAATAAGAAGAGGAAGAGGGCGGCTAAGAAGAAGAAGAAAGAGAAAAAGAAGGAGGCGACTATGGAGAACGTCGCCGATCCTCTGAGCGGGCAGCGTCAGCAGCTGCTGGAAGATTTGGGCCTTTCCCACGAGGGGCTCTCGCCTGCTCCTGCCCCTCATCCCCCTTCGGCAGAGGTCGCCCCGGAGGCGAGTAGGGATGGGGCCCAAACTCAAACCCAACCGGACCTCCCTCCTGCGCGAGGTGAACTCTTTAGTCGCTGTTCTGAGGACTATGCTGCTACAAGAACCACTCGTGGCGGGATTTCTGATGCTCTTTGCTTCTGTTTTCAGATCCACCGAATACCGAGATTCGGGAGGAGCCTTCGGATGCTCTGCCGCTGCGATCATCCTCGCTGATCTCGCCTGAGGGTGGATCTCGGTGTGTCCGCGCGGTGAGGATACTCCACAGTTCATCCGTGGAGAAGAGGCCGATGAGCGAGCATGGGGCTCCTCTGTCGAGCATCAATCCACCTCTGCCACCACCTGACTCGCGACCAGAGCTGGCGAGCAGCTCGCACCTACCCGGGGTCGTGCTGCCGCCTCCTCCTCCTGGACTTCCGCCCTCAGTGGCTCCTCCGGGCGATCAGCGCCCTTCTACTTCAACTGCTCCCTCTACCCACCAAGGGGAGTCCTCGCGCATGGGCGGGACTGGAGGGTCTTCTGCCTTCTTCGCTCCCAAGAGTGGAGGGCGCGTAGGAGATGGTCGCGGCCGGGGGAACATGCCCTTCAACCGGGATCATACTGGCGGTCACTCTACTCGCCGAGATGGCGTCCATTGCTCTACCTCCCCGCACCGAGGAAGGGCTTCTCCTCATCGGCGATCTCGCAGCCCTGCTCGCCGACGCTCCCGCAGTCCTCGGCCAGGTACTTGGTCGCTGCCTTTGGAAAGTTGCCACCGTTCTTTTGATTCTGCTGGAATTCTGACTCTTCATATGCTTTTCTGCAGGTCGCGCTCATACTCCCGTGGGAGCATTGATCGACGCCGTCGGGCTTCCCCCTCGCGAGTACCAGGAGAAGGCTACTCGCGCTATCTTGCATTTGGAGTCCAGGATAGAGCGGCTATCGATCTGCGAGCCTCATCGTCGCCTGACTGAGGTGGAGTCGCGGGTTGAGCGCCTAGCGGCCAGTGACCCTCATCATCGCCTGACTGATTTGGAGGTGCGAGTATCCCGGCTGGAGGAGTTTGATACTCGCCTGTCGGGTACTGAAGCTCGTCTCCAGTCTATCAGCGACTTGGAGCGCAGGGTGGCACGGATCGAGCACCGGCAGCAGCTACATCATGACGAGCTGGCCGGGATGCGCGCGAGCATGGGCTCGGTGGGGAGGCTGGCGAGGATCGAGGACCAGCTGCGACAAGGCGAGGACGCAATGTCCGTGGCCTCCGAGCATTTCAAGCGTGCTCGCAGCATGGGCTGGGTCGGGCGACATCCTCAGCCCCAGGATACCCAGGCGAACATCCAAGCACAACCCTAGCTGCTGACCCTTCTTCATTTTTCTTCTTCTTTGTAGCTTGTAGCTCCTGGCGAGCATCTTGTATCTGTGAACACTTTATTATTTGAAGTAGTATTGATTTGCCGAGTAATTGGATACTCGCCTTTCATTCGTATCTTGCTTTACCTTATCTGTTGTTGTTTGGATTTTTTCTCTATCTTCTTTTTGCTGTTTGCCGAGCATATGTTGAATGTTGCCTGCATCCTGGCGAGTTCCTTCGTGTTTCTGTTGATGCAGGTACTCGCTAGCTGAAGGTCGGCATTTTGACGTGCTCTGAGCCTTTGGCGATTTACTTCGATACTCGCCACCCCTAGTCGTGCTCGCGGAGTCATGTTCGACAAGCCAGGCTACCCGATTACTATAAATAGGGGGTGGGTGAGTCTTAAATACGCTTTCGGCGATCTCTAGCTCCTTGAGCGACTACCTTCCAGACTTCTTCTCTTCGCACCTCTTCCATACTCGCTCCCTTTCCTTCCTTCTCAAAATTTCTGACGAGGCGACCATCAGGCGGGCTAACCATGCTAATAATTTCGAGGAGAACTCTTTCAAGAAGCCGATTACCCAGCATAAGGACTTGGATGACTTCAACGCCAAGTTTGCGACTCCGGGGTATGTCGCCAGGCTTCCTCACCAGTCTTAGCGACTAAACACTTCCTCGCCCTTGGCGATGATACTTCCTATCCGCCACTTCGAGGTTGGTCTGCGACTTCCTCTGTGGCCCAAGTTCCGCCAGATACTCGTCTTCTACGGGATAGTTCCTGCGCAGAACAATCCCAACGGAGTGGCGATGATCATGGGATTCTTGTGCTTCCTGCGGGAACAGAATATCATCTTTGACCTTGCGGTCTTTAGGCGAGTATTCACCATCATGGCGACCGGTGAGGGCGTCATCTTCCTGTGCAGCCATGTCTGCACTCTGGCGGGTACTTCAAACAAGAATCATCGCTGGGTGGAGCGACTAGTCGCCATCGAGGGCGACTTCGCGGGCATCTCCAGCTCGCCCATCCAGCCGTCGGAGAATGTCTTCACGGTCCCCTTCCTGAGGGAGAGTCAGGAGAAGCTGCTCGACTCCTTCAGGCATCGTTGCTTTGACGTGGTGTTCTGGAGGAGGCGAGTAGACGAGCTTACGGAAGTTCGCCTAGGCGAAGGTACTTTTGCGCGAGCATTAGCCATACTCGCCCTTGAGCGTTGATCATGCGACTAACCTTTGGTCTTCTTGTTTGCAGGAGTGCAAACTCTTCTGCGCGATGCTCTTCCTCCCACGTTGAAGGCAACGGCTGCAACCCAAGGGGGTGCGGGAACCTCGGCGCACGAGGTTGGGGGTTCCTCCCCAATTGTCTTGTCGCCAGGGGGCGACGATCCCAAGGTCGCCGGCGATGAGGCCGGGACGTCCAAGAAGCGAGCGGGTAAGGCTAAGGTCGCTGAGCCTAAGAGACAGAAGAAGGAGGTCGCCCACAAGGATCTGGGCAAGAAGGCGGATCCTTCGGAGGCTGGCGAGCAGAGCGACCATCCTCTCTTTAATGAGGGCATCCGCAGCGAGGATGCCTATGGTCGCCCATTGGTGACCTGGGCTGAGCGCGCCCATGAGGTGACCCTCAGCTCTAACCTCCCCGCCTGGTCGGATGAGTGGGAGGACAAGGGGGAGGCCTTCGACGTGACCTACGCCCTCTATGGTCGCGCGGACGCCGAAGTCCTGCAGGACACAACTACCGAGGATCTGGCTCACCAGACCTCGCGCTCCCTCTTGCGGTCAGCCGAGCTGGCTCATGCAACAGCAAGGCGACTGCTCGAGTATGAGCAGGCGATCAAGGTGCAGGGCCCGAAGATGATCGCCATGGCGAACAGGATTAAGGAGTTCGAGGTACTCACCATTGCGACTTTACTCGCTTTTTGGGATACTCGCTACCTTGCAAACTTATTTAAACTAACCTTCTTCTTTTCGCTCGCTGCAGGCTGCCGAGCTGGAGTCGGCAAAGAGGCTGTCCCAGGCCGAGAAGGAGATGGAGGATACTCGGTCGGCCCTGGAGGTCGCCCAAATCCGTATCGCCGAGTTGGAAACTCGGCCTGTCGAGCAGCAACCGGCAGAGGCGGCCATTCCCAAGGGCACGCGCATAAGGATGCACGGCGACGACATGCCTTATATTCGCCGGGAGATCGCGCGAGCAACGAGGGAGGTCATCCTGAACCAGATGAAGGCAGATGATCTTCTGAAGCCGGAAGCTATGGGATTGACAGTGGGGGACCTCATTCCGGCATTGCTCGCCGAAGAGTCCACCTCCCCCTTGCGAGCAGCTTCGCCGCGACTTAGTGATGCCAAGGATGATGATGATGACGACGATGATGTTGATGACGATGATGATGATGACGATGACGACGACGGCGGTGATGCTGAAGATGCTGACGTAGATATAGAAGGCGAGGATGTCGCCTGGGCTCCCTTTTTGCTCGCCCGGCGACCTTTTTTGTGCAGTTTTTTAATATACCTGTAACTTGTTGTACACATGATTTTTTGGAAATGAAAGGAGTTTGACAAGTCTTACTCGCCTCTTTCTTCATGTATTTACTTCCTTGCTTTTATGTCGCTTAGGCTCCTAGGCTCAAGGCGAGGTTGAGTGCTCGCTAGGCTTTTAGGATGTTGGCGAGGATGTATGCTCGCACCTGTATACTCGCAATGCATGCTCGCACCATCATACTCGCACCTGCAAACTTGCTCCTGAGGCCTTGACTTGCACCTAATGAAGAGCGCCGTTAGGATTTTAAGCAAGAATCAAAGGAGCTCTTCAAGGGAAGGAAGAAGCAGGGTTTAGCAGTCGAGGAGGCCCGGGGGGACATATCATCCCGAGGCCTCTCTCCTACTTGAAAGCCTGGTGTCTTCAAAGGATGACGTCAAGTACGGAATGGCAGCCGGATAGGTCCAAGGGGACACATCGTCCTTAGGCCACCATCCTACTTGGAAGCTTGAAGTCTTCGTTCTTCAGTCGGTCGAATCGATCACCTCTTTCTTTCAAGTTGGGATATCGGCGTCCAGACTTCCTCCCGGTAATCCCTCCAGTCGAAATGAGAAGCGCAGTCGATACGAATCGTGGCCAACATGCAAGGGGGGATCTGATCTCGACCGTCAATGCAGAGGCTTGGTCTTAGCGGGTTGCTGAACCGAGGCACTGTCCCATCATCCATTCTGGGTTTTTATGAGGTACAAGTCGGAGGCTCGTTTCCCAACTGGCGGTGATGGATATTAACAAGCAGATCGTCCAGTAGGGAATGACAGTAGGGGGATTCCAATGGAGCACCTTCCAAGGGATCACAGCATCCTAAGGTCCCCATCCTACTCGGGTGCTGAATGTCGACCCAACCTGTTTCCTGTTGCTCAACAATTTGAACGGGGAGTTAAGCACACTTAAGCACATTAACTCACACAATAGGACAACCGAGGCACTGTCTCCTGACCAGTTAAGTCGATCATCTCTTCGTCGAGTTGGGAGGTCGGCGTCCAGACTTCTTCCTGATAATCTCACCAGTCGGATGAGAAATGCCTTCGGTGGAAACCGCGGCCAACGTGCAAGGGGGGAGCTGATCTCGGCCGTCATTGCAGAGGCTTGGACTTAGGGGGACGTATACCCGAGGCATTGTCCCATCACCCGTTCTGGGCTTTTATGAGATTCAAGTCGGAGGCCAGTTTCCCAATCTAACGCGGAGATCGACTTTGCATGCTTTTCTTCTTTTACTTGAAAACACATTTTTGACGAAGCAGATAAGGGCGAGCACCACCTTTGCCGAAGTTGATTATTCCTTCGTCGGGTTGGGAGGTCGGCGTCCAGACTTCTTCCTGATAATCTTACCAGTCGGATGAGAAATGCCGCCGGTGGGAACCGCGGCCAATGTGCAAGGGGGGAGCTGATCTCGGCCGTCATTGCAGAGTCTTGGACTTAGGGGGACGTATACCCGAGGCATTGTCCCATCACCTGTTCTGGGCTTTTACGAGAATCAACTCGGAGGCCAGTTTCCCAACCTAACGCGGAGATCGACTTTGCCTGCTTTTCTTCTTTTACTTGAAAACGCATAGCTGGAAATGACAAAAGACTCACCAGTTCCCATGTTTCAGGGAGGTGATGGTTTTATTTATGGACAATAATTTTACAGGGGTGGGATATGTACATACTCCCGTTCAGGAGCCAAACCCTTTCAAGTTGTCGTCGTTCCAGGTGTTTTCCAACAGCTCCCCTTCACGATGAAGGGTTCTTCCCGTCTTGGATTAAGCTTCCCGACGGCGGCTGATCTTCCTGCCGCGTCCACCTTTTGCTTACCTAAAAGAAATCAAAAAAGGGAACTGTCCAGGATCATCATCCTGATTGTCTCGACCTCCAGGTTGTCAAACGTGTTCGTGAGAACGACGTAAAGATGACACAGACAGATCCCCCGTTGCACTCTAAGATTCGGTTGACGGTGAAGTCTTCGACGATCGCATCAATCACACGGGCCTTATGGAAGGGATTCTCATCCCTTAACATGCCTTCCTCCGAGAAAGTGATTTCCTCTAGCGGGGATGGCGCTTGAGAGGTTGGAGTGACATCTTGGCGGTAGGCTTGGTGGAAATTCGTTTTGCGGAAAGATCCGAGCTCCGCTTCTCCAAAACTCACTCCTACTTCCCCGGCCCTGATCCTTCCTTGACATTCTTGGCTGACCCGATCCTTATTCCTCCTTCGGCTATTTCTCCGGTTACGCCTCTTCCCCCAACGGATAGGGTCGTCTCTCCCCGAGCAACAATTCATAGCGGGATCTTTAAATCCTTCTGGCACTGGAGCGGCAAGGATCTCCTCGCAGAAGGGGCTCCTCCCTCCTACCTGGCGACGATCCTTCACCTGGCGAGTATCACCACCATACTCACCATATGTGCGAGTATCCTGGTATCTCGCCTGCTCCTCCTCTTCGCGGAGTCGGATTCTACCAGCTCCCCGCGAGACTTGCGAGTAGAATTGCGACCTCCTTGGTCGCTCCAGTTCCTCTCCATACTCCTTCCTTGCTCGCCGAGGGTGAGCACCTTCTTTGGTCAGAATCAGGCGAGGAGGTGAGGTCGTCGTGACATCCGCACCCTGCTGGAACACTCCTCGCATAGCCCCTTCCATGCGCTGGGCGAATGCTTTGAAAACTTCCATCGTCACGAACCTGCCAGTTCCTGACGAGTTGCCGACCACTTCCTCGTGGTCGCCTTCTACGACCATCTTGTCTTCCTAATAGGTTTTCTCCCTCTGGCTGCGATCCACGCTCACCGCACCAAAGTGTTGACGCCAGGAAAATCTTGACCTCAAAATTCGGACCTTTACAGCCGGAGGCTACTTGCCCAGCTGTCTGACGAGATGGACAAGCTGGCGACTATGAGGAAGCTAGGAGAGCAACAACAACAGGACCCCAGATGCTGCGGCAGGGAGGTCCCACCACGTACCCGGAAGCTCAAAGGAGTCTTCCCCTCCACAACCAAGAATGGCCGAGCAGGATATGAGGAAGGCACAGACTTGGCTAGCAAGCAGGTGTGACGGGCTCGAGAATTCGGAAATCGGGATCCAGAAGCTCAAGCACAGGTGCCAATCCAAGTACCCCTGGGGTCCTATTTATAGGCAACCAAGGGGTAGGGGGTTTTTATAGCCCAGCTCTAACCTGGCGACTATGGGTTACTCGGCGAGTACCATGCCATAGTCGCCCATCTGGCGAGTATTGGGTGCTGCTCGCACATGCCGGGCCAATACTCGCACAGGGCTTCTGCTGCTTCTTGTTCCTGCCTTGGACTGCTGGTCTCTGTGTTGACCCTTTGACCTTGACTTCCGCCTACGTGTCCTTGAGAGGGTCCCATCCTCGGAGAATAAGGGTTGTACAGATAGGCACCCTTAGAGAGGGGTGAATAAGGGTTTTAAAACTTTTTCTTATATTTTGATTATCTTTGAAATAATGTGTGATTAAGAAGGTGAGAAATCAAACAAACCAAGTGAAATAAAGTAGTGACATGCTTTATTAATATGAAATATGGTTTTACAAAAATTGATTTTTATAACGCTAGAAATCGGTGGCAAATAATAATAAACTCTTTTTGTTTTCTATCCCGACTCTCATCCCCACGAACCGGTGGCTCTAGCCTATCCTTCCCCGGATTTGGCCTCAAGCCGCTCTAGCAAATCCAACCTTGGATATGTCCTTGAGCATCCCGTAGACCTAACCTAGATCTAGTCGCCAACACGAGGTGAATTTAAGCCCTAAGTCCTACCCAGACATAGTTTTCAACACGAGGCAAATTCTCTAACGGTTTACAAGGAATATGAAATGATAATAATAAAAACTCCCTCTTGAAGAACTTCTGAAGTTGGAGACGATGATCTGCTGTAGGATAAGCGTTGTTGAAGTGGACGTCGTTTAGATTCGGTGTGAAGAAGTCCTCCTTCAGAAATTCGCAAAGCTTTGGTGGGAGATTAACTTTCGGCGAAATCAGGCTCTGGAATTCTAACACTCAACCTCTATCTCTGATGGTTATCTCAAACGAGAGAAGAGGGGTCCTATTTATAGCCTCAGCGCTAGCGCTACCGCTACCGCTACCGCCGACGCTATCCCATATTAGGACATATTCGGCGTGGGAGAATCTTCAATCCGAGTAAACATTTTTGTCTTGCCTTCTGTGCTCCGCGCTACCGCATGCGCTATTTGCTACCCCCTGGCGCTAGCACCTTCTAAATGCACTCCCGGGATTGCAGTAATCATCGCTATCATCAGGCGCTAGGTGCTACCGCCGGCGCTAGTGGGCATGTTTGAATTATTGGCCCAATTTTGGGGGCAACCTTCTTATGTCATCCTTGAGTCATATGGACTTTTTTTCCTGCACACTTAAACACAGAAGATTAGATACACATAGGATTTGTTATTCTCAAACCTAGGAGATGCGGAAGACCATGTTCCAACAAACTCCTCCTTTTGATAATAACAAATCCATTAATGATAAATCAGAGCATTAATATATAAGCATGATGAAACCTACTTGTGTGTGTGAAAGTGATGACTTAGGATAATTATTGTTTTTAATATTTGGACTTGCTCCCCCTAACTACATGCTCTCCCTAATTGAATGCTCCCCTAATATGTAAGTTATCATCTTAATTAATCATGTTAGTTGTCCATTTTGATAGCGGATTATATTTATCATGTTAGGTCTCCCCCTTTTGTTATTAGCAAAAGTGGGTAAGGAAGCAAAAACACATAAAAGTTTTGATAATAAGATAAAGGCATGATCGAGCTTTGAGAGAGAAGAAAATGATAAGGAGTTTTAGAATAATTTTCATAGAAATAAATCAGAGTTTTAAGCTTTAAAAGGAATAATATAACATTTACCATGAAAGTCTACCGTTTGGAAAAAATTTGAGTTGAAAAACTTGAGATAAGCATGAAAAGAACACAAGGTAAACGTAATGTTGCGGAAGACTTATATAAAAATACAGCAAACATCTTTTTGTAAGATATGGTGATTCATAAAAAGAAATATGAGTGAAGGACTAAAAAAGAACAAGATGTTTTTGTAAATCATTATTTTTGAAAATCTTTAAAGATTATCAATAAGTAACCAAGCATGAAAGAGAGATATTAGAAAGAGACTACTACAATGTTATTCTAATTCATAAATTCAAAACATACCAAACATTGTAGAAAACAGGCTAGGTTATCTAGTGCATTTAGATATAAAAAGTATTATAGAATTAGCATTAGAATCCAATACTCATGAGAAGAAGTGTTATGGAAGATAATGATGTGCACATAAGTGTATTTTGAAAAGTGTAAACAAATGTTATAATCAAAAATACAAGACAAATGTAGAGTAAAATGCACATTAAACAGAAATAAGATTACTTCCACACACTTTTTAAGCACAAAAAATGTACAACTACCAAGGTGCTTTGCACACACAATGCCCATTAAGACTTATCAGGGTGCAAAGTAGTGCTTGGGGGATCACACAATTTTCAATATCAATTTTTTTGATCCGGTGTACTTAAGAATAAGTGTTTTTTTAAATAAGATGAAGGTTTGCACAAGACACTTTACTAATCTTTCCAAGGTGCTCAACCTCACAACGCTTATGAAGACTTATCAAGAGGTTCAAGTAGTGCTTGGTGGAGTTATCTTTGTCAATTTATTTCATGATTTTTTTGTACAAAGTTCTCCGATTACACTTGCTTTGCAAACCAATTGAATTTTGAAAGTGCAACCACTTTTCTTTATATTTAATAGTGCAAATAAATGTAGTATAGGTAAGATACTTGTGCAAATTTAATTTATTGTACAATTACAATACACTAGTAAGCATCTTTAGATTAAAAACACAAGTAGACTTAGCCAAAGAGTGAGTGAAGAAATATCATTATCAACCATAAAACATTTACTCATACTTAGAGGCATGCTAAGCTTGGTTCTACACTACTTTTACAAGATAATTGATGCACATATTAAGAGATATATCAAAGCATGATAAGAACAATGTTCAAAGTAGTTTGACGAGATAAATTGGAACATTGTAGAAGTTCTAAATAATAGATTAAGGGCTTGTTTGGGAAGGCTTTTTAGCTCCTTTTCGTTTTCTGAAAAACGCCATCGCACCTACAAAACCGTTTGGATTGTCTACCGGTGGGAAAAGCTACCGCGGAAAACTCATTTTTCTCCTCTATTTGAAAAGTCACTTGGCCCCTACTTTTCATCCTTTTCGAAAAGCATTTCCTCATCACAATACAAGCTTAGCGCATTTTTCGCCCGAGCGCAATTTTTTCTCCCGTGCGAACATTTTTCTGCTCGAGCGAGCATTTCTTCACCGATGGGCGCATTTTAGGCCCGAGCGCGAATTTTTTGCTCGGTCGCGTATTTTTTTCACGGCCGCTCATTCTTCGTCTGGGTGCGCATTATTTCGCACGGGCGTGCATTTTTTGCCTTGGCGCATTTTTCGCCCGGGCGAGCATTTTTCACGCGGGCACGCATTTTTTGCCCTGGCGCACATTTTTCGCCCCGACGCGCCTTTTTTGCCCGGACTCGCATTTTTTCGCACGGGCGCACATTTTTCGTCCGGGCGCGCATTTTACGTCCGAGCGCACACTTTTTCGCGCGGGCATGCATTTTTCTCCATACGCGCATTTTTCTCCCCGGGCGCCCATTTTTTGCCCAGGCCCGCATTTTTCGCTCGTGCTCTTCTTTTTCGTCGGTGCGCATATTTTTCTTTCATGCGCGCTTTTTTCATTTGGGAGCGCATTTTTCGTCCGAGCGTGCTTTTTTTGCCCGGACGCACATTTTCGCCCGACGACCCATTTTTCGTCCGGGCGCTCATTTTTCGCCCGAACGAGTATTTTTCGCTCGGGCGCGCATTTTTCTCCCGGACGCCCATTTTTCGCCCGGGCGCGCAGTTTTCGCCCGAACGCCCAATTTTCGTCCGGGCTCGCAATTTTTCGCCCGAGTGCCCATTTTTCGCTCGGGCGCGCATTTTTCGCCCGGGCTCGCAGTTTTTGCCTGAACGCCCATTTTTTGCCCGGGCTCACATTTTTTTCGCCTGGGTGCGCATTATTCGCCTAGGAGCGCATTTTTCGCACGGACGTACATTTTTCGCCCGAATGCCCATTTTTCGCCCGGGCTCGCATTTTTTCGCCACGTCGTGCATTTTTCGCCCGAGCGCGTAATTTTTTGTCTGGGCGCGCAGTTTTTTCTCGGATGCGCATTTTTCGCACAGGCGCGCATTTTTCATTCGGGCAAGAAGTTTTCCCCCGGGCGCGCATTTTTTTCGCCCGGGCGGTTTTTTTTCTCCCGGGCACGCATTTTTTTCCCAAGCAAAAAAACGCGTTCTGTTGAAAATGCGCGCCCGGGCGAAAAATTCACGCTCGGGCGAAATATGCGCGCATGGACGAAAAAATACGCGCCCCGGCGAAAAAAGCGCGCCCAGGCGAAAAATGCGCGCCCGGGCGAAAAATGCGCGCTCGGGCAAAAAAATGCGAGCATGGGCAAAAAATGGGTGTTCGGGTGAAAAATGCGCGCCCGAGCGAAAAATTGCGCGCCCGAGCAAAAATTGCGCGCACCGGCGAAAAATGAGAGCACGAGTGAAAAATGCGCGCCCGAGACAAAAAATGCGTACCCCGGAGAAAAATGCAAGCCCGGGAGAAAAATGCTCGCCCGTGCGAAATATGCGCGCCCGTGCGTAATATGCGCTCCCAGGCGTAATATGCTCGCCCGAGCGAAAATTGCACGTCCGGGTAAAAAATTCGCGCTCGGGCGCTCATTTTCCCCCGGGTGCGCATTTTTCTTCCCGGGCTTGCATTTTTAATAAAAAAGTCACCACAACGGAGATTTGTCAAACAGTTTATAACGTGATTCTCATTTTTGAAAATCTCTGCAAAAAGAGTTCACCCAAACAGATCTCTTTTTGCAATAGACATTTTCGAAAAGCATCTTTTCCTACCATCCTTTTGCCACCACTCCTCCTTTTTGAAAAGCCCTCCCAAACAGGCCATAAATCATGCTTGATTTTGACATTAAAGTCCATACATTTTTTTTGTTAGTTTTTGTGTTTTATATTTTTGTATTTGATTTTGCATTTAGAAATAAAATTTAAACAAGTGAACAAAAACAAAAAATAAAAAAATATTTTTTTGTAATTTTGGCATTTGTATATATTTTTTGTTTTAATTTTTCAAAAATCAATTCAAAACATAACTGCAAAACTATGTAGTATATATAATTGAGCATAATTTTAGGTATTTTATAAAATTTTAAAAATACATAAAAACAGAGAGGTGCGCTAGCGCCGGCGCAAGCGCGGGAAACAGTACACGATTTTTTAGGATTTTGAAAATTTTAATTTTTGATATTGGTTAAGTGTCCAAAGATTAGTTTTATGCAGAAATTTCAGAGGATGTGAAGGTGTTTAGATATGAAAAAAATTTGCATAAAACTATTGTGTGTTAACCCGAAAGATCTAGGACACCTAATTCAAGTCGCAATAATCGAAATCTTGCATCGGGGAGAGGTTTAGTGAATATGTCAGCAAGTTGGGAGTCCGTACCAATGAAACTTACTTTTACATGCGCTTTCTTAATATGATCCCTAATGAAATGATGGTGAACATCTATGTGTTTGGATCTAGAGTGGTGTACGGGGGGATTATTTGTAAGGTCTATCACACTTTTGTTGTCATATTTAAGATCAATGTTTTTGAGATGAAAACCAAAATCCTCTAGAGTTTGGCTCATCCATAACGCTTGTGCACAACAACTACCAGCCTCCATGGTGGAGAGTGCAACCGAAGATTGTTTCCTACTAGACCATACAACTAATGTAGGTCCTAAAAACTGATAAGTACCACTAGTGATTTTCGATCTAGTGAACAACCGGCGTAATCCGAATCGGAATAGCCATGAAGTGTAAATGAATCATTGTGTGGGTACCATAATCCTAATTTAGATGACCCTAATAAATAACGAAAAATACGTTTTACCACTTTTAAATTAGATTCTTTTGGATTGGCTTGAAAGCGAGCACATAAACATACGACAAACATTATATCTGGTCTAGATGCACTTAAGTAAAGAAGAGATCCTATCATTCCTCTATATAAAGTTTGATCAATGGAAATTCCAAATTCATCTTTTCCTAGTTTTAAAGAAGCACTCATAGGAGTAGAAGCTTGTTTAAGGTTTTCAAATCCGAATCGTTTAAGCATATCATGGACATATTGTGTTTGACAAATAAAGATACCATCATTTCGTTGTGAAATTTGAAAACCAAGAAAATATGATAGTTCTCCTACAAGATTCATTTCAAATTCATTACTAAGACTACTTCATTACACAACTCTTCATTAGTGGCTCCAAAAATTATATCATCAACATATATTTGTAAGATAATTAAATCGTTATTATTATGCTTAATGAAGAGTGTGTTGTCGACACTTCCCATAACATAACCGTGCTTTAACAAAAACGATGTAAGTCTATCATACCAAGCACGGGGCGCTTGCTTTAAACCATAAAGCACTTTTTCTAATTTATAAACATGATTTGGAAATTTTTCATTTATAAAATCGGGGGGTTGTTCTACGTAAACTTCTTCTGTTATAAACCTGTTTAATAAAGCACTTTTAACATCCATTTGAAATAATTTTATCTTTTTAAAACTCGCAAATGCCAAAAATATTCGTATAGATTCTAAGCGAGCAACTGGTGCAAAAGTTTCTTCAAAATCTACCCCCTCGATTTGAGAAAAACCTTGAGCGACTAAGCGAGCTTTATTTCTTGTAATCCTAGATTCACCATCTACTTTATTTTTAAAGATCCATTTTACACCAACAATAGGATGATTAGATGGGCGTTCTACTAGGTTCCAAACTTTATTTCTTTCAAATTGATCTAACTCTTCATTCATAGCAAAAAAACAAAATTCATCATTTAAAGCAGTTGAAACGTTTTTAGGTTCAATTTCGGAAATGAAACAAATATTTGAAAACGTTTCATGAAGAGAAGATCGAGTTCTTACCCCAATAGATGGTTCCCCAATGACTAGCTCCTTTGGATGATTTTTTGAGAAGTTCAAGACGCTTGGGGCACATATTCATCTTCCTTGGCCTTCTCCTCCTCTTCTTTGGAAGGGTCCTCTTCGTCGTGCTCCAAAGATGGCAAGGGTTCATCATTTGTACCTGTAGGAAGTCTTTCTACACAAGGAATAAATTCATCAAATTTTACATTAATAGACTCTTCAACCTTACTTGTTCTTTTGTTAAATATTCTATATGCTTTACTTGTTGAAGAGTATCCAAGAAATATTCCTTCATCAAAATTTTCATCAAATTTTCCTAAAGAATCTTTTGTATTTAGAATAAAACATTTACAACCAAATACTTTAAAATATGATACGTTAGGTTTCTTTTGATAATATAGTTCATATGGTGTGAGATTTAAAGATGGACGAAGCATGACTATATTCATTACATAACATGATGTGCTTACGGCTTCGGCCCAAAAGGACTTAGATAATTTATATTCTGAGAGCATAGTACGTGCTAATTCTTGGATTGTCCTATTCTTTCTTTCTACAACACCGTTTTGCTGAGGTGTGCGTGGAGCGGAGAACTCATGCTTAATACCTAACCATTCACAAAAAGATTTAAAATTTTCATTTTCAAATTCTCCTCCATGATCTGAGCGAATGCATTTTATTTTTAAATCTAGTTCATTTTGAATACGAGTACATAATTTTGAGAATTCACAAAACGCATCAGATTTGGAAGAGAGAAATAAAGTCCAACAATATCTAGAGAAATCATCTATTAGAATGAAAGTATATATTCTACCACCAAGGCTTGCGGTGCTAACGGGACCAAAGAGATCCATATGAATTAATTGCAATGGTTTTGAAGTAGAGATTTCGTTTTTGCTTTTAAAAGATGATTTTGTAAATTTTCCTTTTTGACATGGAGAACATAGTGAAGACAAGTTTCCATTCAATTTAGGCAATCCTCTAATCAATTCCTTTTTGGCTAGTTTTAAAATGAGCTTTGTACTAGCGTGACCTAAACGTCTATGCCATAGTTCTAACTCGTCATTTTTAGTTATAAAACATTTTATAGATGATTTGGAAAGATCATAAAACGAAACTATATAAACGTTGTGAATTCTAGGTGCAGTTAGTAAAATATCTTTTGTGTTAGGATTGAATATTTTGCAAGGATTAGTGGATGATTCAAATAATACATCTAATACTTTATCACACAATTGGCTTATAGATATTATGTTATGTTTTAATCCTCTTACATAAAGAACATTTGAGATAAGAAAGGATTCGTTACCCATTGTACCTACTCCCATGATCCTTCCTTTACCGTTATCACCAAACGTTACGATCCCTCCTTTCTTCTTTTCTAGGCTAAGGAACTTTGCTTTGTTGCCCGTCATGTGCTTGGAGCAGCCTGAGTCCAAGTACCACACATCCTCCATTTTCTTAGCCTTCCTGCAAATCTAGAAAGAAGATGAGAGTAAAGATTCGGATACCCAAGAGGTACCACCCATAGAGTAAGTGGATTTCTTAGGTACCCAGATTTGTTTTAAAGATCGTTGTTTTAAATTTCTACAAGAGCTAGATGTGTGTCCAAACTTAAGACAATTTGCACATAAAATAAAGGGGGTTGAGACCCTTTTCTGAATTTCTATATTGCTCTTGCTAGATGATGTTTGAATTTTAGAAAAAACAGGAGATGTTTTAACTGTCTAGCTACCGCCGACGTTAGTGGCTAGCGTCGGGCGGTAGGGCTCACTTTGATATTCGAGCCCAAACTTTCCAGAGCCATAACATTGGTTTCCCAAAATCATATCCAGGTATTTTTGACCTATTCCGAATTTTTTATGGTCATATTGAGATCATGATTTTGTTTTTTAAGGGATGTATTTTCTTGTACAATCATAACACATTTATTTTCAAAGCCCTTTTTGATATTTTTCAATTTGTAAGAGAGAGGGTTTTAGTTTTCTCTCTAAGTCCCCATTTTCTTTTGTAATAGTTTTGATTTGTGAGAGGGCCTAAGAAAGAGAAACTTCAAGTTCTTTTACCTTACATAAGGAGTGCTCACACTCTTGACATGAAATCTTTCTCTTTTCAAGGGAAATTAATTTTTTAGTAAGCTTATGATTTTCTTTGATGATAGATTCATTTTCACGATTTAAAATAATATTATCTTTTATACTTTTATCATAGGATTTGCAAGTTTGAACAAATTCATCATAGAGTTCTTCAAAGGTGGGAGGAGTTACCTCAGTGTCGCTAAGAACACTGGTGTCGTCATCGTTGCTTTTTTCCATTAAGCATAAGTTTGCTTCCTCCTCGTTGCTTGACTCAGATTCGCTTAATTCTTCAAAGGAAGAATCATCCCAAGTTGTGGCTTTCAATACTTTCTTTTTCTCCTTCGCTTTGTATTGTTCTTTTTGATCTTTTTGATACTTCGGGCACTGGATCCGAATGTGCCCGGTCTTTCTGCAGTGGTAGCACTCCGGTGGTGGTCTTTCTTCTTCGTCTTCGCTTCCTTTTTCTTTCTTTGATGAAGAGGAAGATCCTTTTCGTCGAGCATCCTTTTGGAAGTATTTCCGGAAGGTGTTCCTTCTCTCCGGATTCCTAATGAACTTCCTGAAGTTCTTCACCAGGAGACCTTCTTCATCTCCATCATCATCTTCGATGCTCTCCTTCTTTGATTTTAGTCTCAGCGCCTTTTTATTTGGCTCTTTGTTGTATTCATCATGTTGAATCTGGAGTTCTACCACATGGGTTTTGAGATTCCCAATAAGGTTCTCGATCTAGAGCATTCTTAGGTTGTGCGACTCAGAGATGGCCGTCACCTTTGGATTGAACCTTGGAGGTAGAGAGCGAAGAATTTTCCTGACCAAGTCCCCGTCTGAGTAGATCTTTCCAAGTGCTTTTGAAGCGTTGACGATCTTGGTGAAGCGAGTGTACATCGAGTTGATGTCCTCTTCAGTATCAATCCTGAATTTTTCATATTCAGACTTCAGTTAGAATAGCTTTGCATCTTTTACCTGCGATGTACCTTCATGAGTAACTTCCAATTGATTCCAAATATCATAAGCAGTTACACATGAAGAAATTCAATTAAACTCAGTTCTATTTAAAGCGCAATATAAAGCGTTCATCGCCTTAGCATTATTTTTGCACATTAGTTTATCGTTATCATCCCATTTATCCTTATGTTTTAGTAACGTCGCCTCTCCCACTACAATTGTAGGAGGAGAGTACCGAACTTCTACCATGTTCCATACTTCCACATCCATGGTCAAAAGAAAACACATCATTCGATTTTTCCAGTAGTTGAAATCTGACCCAGAAAAAAGAGGTGGTCGACTAACACCCTGACCCTCCGGAAAAGCGAGATCATGAGACGACATTATTCCCGGTTGTTAAGACGATTGGAATAAAACCGCTCTGATGCCACTTGTTGGATTGGTAGGCGCCCTTAGAGGGGGGTGAATAAGGGTTTTAAAACTTTTTCTTATATTTTGATTATCTTTGAAATAATGCGTGATTAAGAAGGTGAGAAATCAAACAAACCAAGTGAAATAAAGTAGAGACATGCTTTATTAATATGAAATATGGTTTTACCAAAATTGATTTCTATAACGCTAGAAATTGGTGGCGAATAATAATAAACTCTTTTTGTTTTCTATCCCGACTGGCATCCCCACGTACCGGTGGCTCTAGCCTATCCTTCCCCAGATTTGGCCTCAAGCCGCTCTAGACAATTCAACCCCGGATATGGCCTTGAGCACCCCCTAGACCTAACCTAAATCTAGTCGCCACCACGAGGCGAATTTTAGCCCTAAGTCCTACCCAGACCTAGTCGCCAACACGAGGCGAATTCTCTAACGGTTTACAAGGAATATGAAATGATAATAATAAAAACTCCCTCTTGAAGAACTTATGAAGTTGGAGACGATGATCCGCTGTAGGATAAGCGTTGTTGAAGCGGACGTCGTTTGGATTCGACGTGAAGAAGTCCTTCTTCAGAAATTCGCAGAGCTTTAGTGGGAGTTCAACTTTCGGCCAAATCAGGATCTGGAATTCTAACACTCAACCTCTCTCTGTGATGGTTGTCTCAAACGAGAGAAGAGGGGTCCTATTTATAGCCTCAGCGCTACCGCTATAGCCGACGCTATCCCATATTAGGACATATTCGGCGTGGGAGAATCTTCAACCCGAGGAAACATTTTTGTCATGCCTTTTGTGCTTCGCGCTACCGTCTGCACTATCCGCTACCGCCTGGCGCTAGCTCCATCTAAATGTACTCCCAGTATTGCGCTAATCATCGCTAGCACTGGGCGCTAGGTGCTACCGTCGGCACTAGTGGGCATGTTGGAATTATTGGCCCAATTTTGGGGGCAACCTTCTTATGTCAACCTTGAGTCATATGGACTTTGTTTCTTGCACACTTAAACACACAAGATCAAATACACATAGGATTTGTTATTCTCAAACTTAGGAGATGCGGAAGACCATGTTCCAACAATACCAACATCACCAATCCAAACCAACCTGTCCAGATGGGCTTCACACAATATGCTTATATCTGTACAACGATCCAGACTCTATATGCAATTTCTTCGGGGATAATCCATATCGACTCGTCCGAAGAAACGTATCCACTAATTAGTGGAAATCTTCCGGCTGCTATGCAAATCAAAGGACTAGCATGTCCAGAGATTAAGGAGGAGAATCGTTACCCTTGATGCTCGTTTCGGTGCCATCGGACCAGGATTCCTCTCCACCGATTCGAAGACGGCACAAGCACGCAAGAGATCGTCTACCTCAGACTTGACTAGACAAACGGATCCTTCCTCTGCTTCCCTGCCCTTGGAGAGAGTCCAAGTGAGAAATTGAGGAGAATCCACGGTTTTGAGGGAAATAAATATAAAAATGCTACCACCGGTGCTACCTCCTACCGCAGGCGCTAGCCTAGAAGCGGTACGATCGAACCTATCCATAGCCGCTTAAGGAATTCATCGAGAACGCTACCGCTACCGATAGCGCTACCACCTGCGCTATCTCTCAATGAGTCGAATTCACGCGCACTCAACCCGATTCGTCGGAATACATTCGTCGGGACACAAATTCGTCGAGAGAGCTACCACCGGCGCTAGCACTATCGCTGGCACTAGCACTCAACGATTCGTCTTGATGCTTTTTCGATGATTCGTCTTGATGCTTTCGACGATTCGTCTTAATGCTTTCGATGATTCACACAAGTCCCTTCGACGATATGCAACATTTCGACGATATGAGCTACTGTCGGCGCAAGCCCTAGCGCTGGCGCTAGATCTTTAGCATAGAAATTCTTGAACTCTTTGCACCTGAACATTGGGGGTCTTACATGAGTTCTCCGTTGTAGAGCGTGTTTATGAACTCGCCAGGTGCTGGCCTCCTCGCTATGTAGCCAGGTGGCATGTGGCAGTTTTTAACATCCACCAGCTCCTCGCCCAGGGTCTACGAGCTGGGGAAGTTATGTGCTTTCAAATTATGAACGCGGAAAGCGCACCCGTCCTCGGAAGGCTCTTTCACCATTTTCGATGAGAAGTAGGGAGGGTCCGCAAGGAGGATTCGAGAAGGGTGGTGTTGGGGAGGCTGAGAAAGCATACCTTATGGTTAAATTTGGAAAACTTCTTTTGGTTTGCGCAACCTTTATATGACGAGATTAGAATTAGGCGGCTGTTTTCGAAGAGTTTTGCAAGTACTCCTACTTTGAGAAACTAACCATTTTCCTATCGAAAGATAGAAGTAACGGTCTTTTTCTTCTTTCGAGGTATTGACAATTACGCCCCGACTACGATGCCGAATTCTATTGATTTTCTTAAAATAGCAAAGGAGAGTTTTGCAAGTTTTAGATTTGAAAAGCTTTTGTTTAATTATAATCCAAACTATTCATTTGATAAAGGCAATTATACTTTATCACGTGTAATACAAGATATTTTGTTTTAGAAAATATCGAGGTCGCATATTTCCGCGGATCTTGTTGATTACTTCTACTTTTAAGGAATAAACTATTATTTTATCAGAGTAATATTTTGAGTTGATTTATAAGGAACGATAATATGCGTATAACTAGAGTTCTAAATGATGATAAAGATAGCGCCCGATGTCGAATTACCTTGAGACGAAAATAGTCTCTTTTTATAGAAGTAAAATATATGACTTTTTAAAACATTAAAATGGCTTGGCCGTGGAGGTTCCCTAAGTATGAACGCACCTCTCTTGAGGGTACGCCCACCTGAGATTACGAATATTCGATCGACTCTCGATCTTTAATCGAATCTCCTTAATACTCGCTTTATGTTGTAAACCCCACTATTGGGTTTTTATTTCCAATTTGGAACTTACCTCATCCTCTCTTGAGGGTAGAGCGAACTTCTCTTTACCCGTGAGCGATCAGTCCATACGCACGAGCCTCTCGGCTAACTAGTGTACGGAAACAAAAATGAAAACCATACATCAATTATATGGTTCCACTCAAAATTTTTCTCGGGTAAACCTTAAACTCGTTAATTATTTTAGAAAGAGATGTTTTAACTTTTAGAAAATCATTTATTTGTCTCAATGCTCTTCGACATCGTGCGCTAAAAAAAAATTAGCCACTCATCGGAATGGAGACGACATTAATAATTAGAAAATACGTGTTAATAATTTAAGAGGATATAAGCGTGAAAGAAATATTAAAAGACTTATATAAAAACAGAAATAGTATCCGTCCCAACCGTCTTAATCAAGCGCTAAAAAGTTCTTAGCCTCTCATCCGGGATGGGGGTGTATAGAAATGAAATACTTATAAAAGTGCAGAAATAATATTCGTCCCAACCATCTTAATCAACCGCTAAAGAAATATAGCCTCTCATCCGGGATGGGGGTGGTAATAGAACATTTATATAATAATTTAAAGACTGAAAATTAAAACAGAAAAGAGTGTTACACACTTAGAACCCAAAATAGGGTTTGGAAAACATCACTCAAAGACTACTTCTAAACATTAAAAGACAAAGTTGAGATAAGAAAACAAACTATTTTAATACCAAAATGAATATTACAACTAGACTAGGAAAGAGAAAGCGGATACTTAGAAATGCAAGAAATAACTCACATTCAAGTCCTAAACTACTCCAGAAAACTATCTAACACACAAAATTCTGGATGAAAATTACTTCAGCCGAGCCCCTCTATTTATAGGCAAAATTTTATTTTTACACGCCCTTGGTCACGGGCGTGACTTGAATGTCACGGCCGTGACATGAATGTCACGGTCGTGACCGAGGGCATGACCTATGGGGCGTGTCGGGAAGATAGGGTCGGTCGTCCTCTAGAATGATCTGCCGTCAAAATTGGCTACGCACGGGCGTGACCAGTAGTGTCACGGGCATGACTATGGGCGGCAGACGTCAGCAGCATCCAGGGTGTGTCTTTGGGCGTGACTTGCTGGATCACAGGCGTGACTCAGATGTCACAGGCGTGACTTGGTTCGTCGAGAAATCAGTTGATTCGGCTTGAAGGCGCGGCTGATTCGGCTTGATCAGGAGGTCACAGACGTGACCCGAAATGTCACGGGCGTGACTTGAGCAATTCGTCGAGATTTGTCTCGAAAGTGGCAGAAATCTGGAATTTAGCATTTTAAGATTACACGCCCCTGGTCACGGGCGTGACTTGGGGCGCGACATAAAAAATTGCCAAAATTCTGAAAAAGAGAAATAAAGCTAAGTTAGTAACAAAAATAATAAAACAAACAAATTATTCATTAATTTACATACAATATTTACAAAATTGCTTAAAATTATACTAAAGACTAAACTAAAAATACGTATATTTTACTACTCATCAAATACCCCCATACTTAAGCTTTTGTTATTCCAGAGCAAAAGGAAGAGAGATCTATACGGGATTAACATAAGTTCTAATTTTTTACTATCGTTTTATTTAATCATAAGAGACTGAAAAATAAAAATTCGGAATAATAAGAGTTAAGTCCTAAATTATGCAAATGATTTAAGTCGAAAGAAATGTCTTAGCCAAAAGACTTCTTAATTAACCAAATAGCAAGCAAAATTATAATTATTAGTAAATGAGATTAGATCGAAATTATAAGAACCATTGTTTAAAGAAATGTGAAGGAAAAATACATGTTACTAATTATGCTCTCAAATGATTTTTTGAATTAAGTCCAGAAACAATAAATTGGCTAAGGGCCCGTTCGTTTGGGCGGAATTGGAATTCGATATTGGAATTGAGTATTGATGAATATTGTGGAATTAAATATTGATGACTATTTCCAATTCCAACGTTCGTCGAATAAACAATATTGTTGAATATTGTGGAATTAATCAATACTTTTGTTCGTTTGTTAAATAAAATTCAATTTAAGAATTGAAAAATATTATGAAGAAGCTAATATTTATCACATATGTCATAAACAAAGGTATGTCATGGCGACGATTTTTTCGCCCGAGCACAATTTTTTCGTCCAGGCGTGATTTTTTCGCCCGGGCGTAATTTTTTCCGCCCGAGCGCAATTTTTTCTCCCAACCGCGATTTCTTCGCCCGGGCGCGCATTTTTTGCACAGGCTCATTTTTTCGCACGGGCGCGATTTTGTGTCCCGGGCACGATTTTTTTGCCCGCGCGCAGTTTTTTTACCTGGTGCGATTTTTCCACCCGCCAGGCCGAAAAAAGTGCGCACAGGCGAGAAAAGCGCGTCCCGACAAAAAATCGCTCCCCGGTGAAAAAACTGAGTCCGAAAAAATTGCCCCCGAGCAAAAAAATCTCGTCGGGCGAAAAAATCTCACCCGAGCAAAAAAATCGCTCCCGGCCACAAAAATCTTGCCCGTGCGAAAAAATAGCGCCCACGCGAAGAAATCTCGCGTGGGCGAAAAAATTGCGCGCGGGCGAAAAAATCGCTCCCTGATGAAAAAATACGCTTGGGCGAAAAGCTCTCCCATGGGAGAAAAAATCGCGCCTTAGCGAAAAAATTGCGCCCGGGCGAAAAAATTGCGTCAGGGCAAAAAAAATGCTCTCGGAGGAAAAAATCGCGAACGGGCGAAAAAAGAACGCCAGAGTGAAAAAATCGTGCCCGGGCGAAAAAAATCTCCCCCGGGAGAAAATTTCGCCACGAGGCGAAAAAATCGCGCCCAGGCGAAAAAATCTCGCACGGGCGAAAAAAATCGCGCTCAGGCGAAAAAATGTCGCCCGTGCGAAAAAATTGCCCCCAGGCGAAAATTTTGCTGTCGGGCGAAAAAATCTCGCTCGGGCGAAAAAATTATGCTCGAGGATAAAGGCGCGCCCGGACAACAAACACGTGCCAGATTATAAAAACGTGTGCACGATGACAAAAATGCGCGCTCGGGCGAAAAACACGCGCACGGGCGAAAAATGCACGTCCGGACGAAAAATTCACGCCTCGGCGATGATCGCACTCACACGCGAAAAATGCACGCCCGGGCAAAAATCGTACGCTCAGACGAAAAATACTGAAAGTGCACAGTGTGCCTCTGAGATTCCTCTAGAGGGGGTGAATAGAGTTTTAAAATATTTCTACCCTAACTGTGTTTAACAATAATTTATTCTAAGGAGTTATGCTTAACAATCCAGGCAGAATAAAGAATGCAGAAAATAAGTGCAGAATAAAAGACTGGACAACATAGAAAATCACAGCACAGACACAATGAATTTTATAGAGGTTCCCCAAAATGTGGGTAGTCCTCTCTTCTACCACCTGGTAGGAATGCACCACTGTGCCTGAGACTTTTGATCAGTAGACTCTTAGAACCAATGATCTTTTGATAAGGAGATCATGAACCACCAGATCTTTTGATAAGGAGATCTTGAACCACTGAATCCTTTGAAGAGAGATTAATAAAACTCTTTTACAGGAAATAGAAAGAGAAGGAGAAGACGGAAGGTTAAAGGAATTCTGTTCTCAGAATTCTTGTGAAGGTTGTATGAAATTCAGCCTCTTAGTTATTCCAAAGAATCTGCTCTTGATTAGCCCCTGCTTTTGATGATAATAGATTGCATGAGCTTTGTATTGTCAGATTCTTTCTTCCTCTGCTGATTTAGATCTAGCTGCCAAAAGATAGTGATGAAGAGCAGCTGTTCAGATTCTTTGTTCTATCAGATGAAGAACACCAGAGCCTTTTATTCTCTTTCACAGCTCTGTATTAGGGTTCCTGAGAGAGAGAGAGGGAGAAGAAGACAGGAAACCCTAATTTGAGAAGAGACGGTTGATTGTGATTAATGCTTTGTTCTTCTCTTCCTTCTCTATCCTTATATACCATATCTTTATTTTGAATTTGTTTCCTTGTTAGGTAAGACCTGAAAGGTATATTTGAGAGACATTCTCTTTCCTTCCTTAATTACTTCCCGACCCATCCAACCAGAAGATGTATACTTCCAAGAAAGCCTTTTTCTCCTTCTTTAATGTTTCCTTCTTCTTCAGGCAATTATTAAACCATTAGAGAACGGTCTGAGAGATGTGGGCCATGATAGAAGCCTCAGAATGACAGTTGTAAAGATTGAACTTTCACAGACTGTATTCGACGTAGCGTCGAATTAACTTCGTCTCTTATCGACGCTGCTTCGAGTTCATCTAAGAGCTGCTTCGATTTCTTCCGTGATCTGACTGAACTTGGCTAGTTGTTGTTGCATCGATTCCTTATAGACACACCCGTCAAGTTGAATAGCATCCACTCTGACTTCCATTAACTTTGTCGAAATGAAGTCGATGTTGCGTCGACTTTAGATGGATTTGACATGTATTCCCTTCTGCGTCGAGTTTGAAGTAGAAGATGCGTCGACTTCTCAAGTTCCTTCGACAAATCTCTGGTCTCTGCGCCGATATCTATTCGACGTAACATCGACTAGTGTTACTTCGATAGTAGAGTTGAGCCACTTGTACTTCTAGTCGGAGTAGCGTTGACATGAACTCGATGTTGCGTCGAATTCCATTCGACGCCATTATTAACTTTGCCCAAATTTGCAGCCCTTTAACTGGTCTTGACACTCTAGATTGAGTGTGACATCCTAAGACATCTAGAGACCAAGTTGCCCTCACTATACAATGGGTAAATTAAATCATAGTGAATAAAATCATTTTCAATTCATTTGTTAAGTTAAATCAAGGGTTTTTCCCAACAATCTCCCCTTATTTATCTTAACAAATTTTACATTTTGTTCTGAGTGATTTTATAAAAAATTTATAAACAACAATACATTTCATATAAAATAATGCAGACTAAAAATTATGAATTATATCACACTGTTCTTATATATTTTCATTCAGTTGTCAGGCAATAAGAATTGTATCACACTGTTCTTCCCAGTATATATACTTGTCTTCATAAGAATTAATCACATAATACCTCTTAATTAAGAGTCCTTCTCAGGAGTCCTTCTCTTCCTTGAGAACACCTTTGGAATTTTTCTTTCAGCTATTTTTAAAGGCTCGTCATCATCAGCTGCTCCAGCATCCTCTTTCTCTTTTGTCAGCTCCCCCTGATCATAAGCATTCTTGTCAACTTCTTGGGGAGCTTCTTGAACAGCTGTTGTACTTACAGCTTTCATTTCCACATCCAGATTCCTCTGAATGTCTGGGGCTGGCTCCCCCTGGTTCTGTGTAGTTTGATCAAGCTCCATTACAGCTTCCTGTGCAATCTTTGCTATTTCAACTATCATCTCCTCATCTTGAGGCTGCCTTTGAATACCTGGGAGCTCCCCTTGATCTGCTAGCTCCCCCTGGATCTGTGCTCCCTGAAAGGTAGTTACATTGTTAGGGGCGGGCTCTTTATCAGCATCACCCTGAACTTCTCCCCATAAGTTAGGACCCTCTTCCTCTAAGATATTCTACCCCTTCTTGACCTTGATGTCCAGGGAGGTTAAGAATTCTCTTGTAACCATAGAGGAAGAGACAAATTTCTTTAATCCCTGGTGGGATCTCTTGGTATCCAACATCACAACCTCTACCTGTGAATAATTCCTGTCAAACTTCCTAGCCTGGTTTGCAACCAGATCAGCAAAGGTGGAGGAAGCAAGAGCTACAGCCTTAGAGATGATTTGCTCAATGTCAATGGGAGGATGAGCTAGAGGTGGAGGAGGTGATGGAGGAAAGTTTTTTGGAATGGTAGAGAGAGGATAGTAGACGTCAGTGGAAAAGTGTGTTGATGATGATGGTGGTGGAGGTGGAATAAATTCAAGGTCTGGTATGAGGGTGGATGGCTGAGGAGATGGTTTAGGGATTGAAGTGGATTAGGATTGTTGTTGTTGTTGTGTGTCTTCATGATGGGGCTCTAGAACTGTGTTCATTGGGGAAGAATCATCCCTTGGGGATCTGGAATCTCCCTATTTGAATCTAGAGGGGGAGCAGATGGAGGAGGAGAAGATGTAGCTTGACCAGGCTTCAAGATCTGCCTGGTCCATTTTGAGAATATCCCTATATTTATTCTTTTACCAGGAGGAATGGGCACTCCTTTGGACTTGCAGATGTTTGGATAATGTTTGAGGAGCACTTGGCTCATTATTCTATTATATGAATTTTCTTTATGGGCATACTTGTGCCCAATCATCTTTAGGAGCAGTCTTCCCAGTTCACCTTCTTGTTAAGTACCAGAATTCCCATTACTTGCAGCTGCTGCTTTGGTATTGCATCATGAGCAGAGACCTTGCAGAGCAACACTTTTCCTACAATGTCAGCTAGGAATCTGTATTCCTCTGCCATGTCAACCTTTTTGAGGTTAATTAGCTTCTCCTTCCTGAACTGCATTATTTCTAGTACATTCTTTAATTCTTCTGTTGTTAGCTCATCTGAGTCATTCCCTGTGTGTAGATCAAATGTTTGGGAGAGAATTTCTTCAGACACACTGATGTCTTGGCCAAATATTGTCCTGTGGAGAGTACCATCATCTATCACTGAAACGGTATCCTTGAATTCTATAAGTTCTATGTTTAGAATCTTACATCGTGTGGAGATGAGCTTTGTTAATCCAGCAGAATCAAATAGGCCAAGAATGGCCTTGAAACTTTCTGCGACCGCATTAAAGGAGTCAATGTCGACATCGAATCCTGAGTTCACCTTTGGTGGAGCCATTTGAGTTAATGTACCTACAAGTAAGAAGAAAACAAGAGACAGAGAGCACGAGGGACACGAGCGCAAGAGAGCTGGAGAGGAGGAGAGCAAGAGAGCAAGAGGAAGAAAATTCGACAACGTAAACGTTTCGACGCAGTAGTCGCTTAATAGTAGATGAATCGATGCTACTTAGGGTTTATGTCAACGCACCGTCGATATTACTTATTATTTGGCGCGCAAATCTGTGTTGAGGTTGCTTCTAGATGCAATTCTGCGCACGTTGACATGTCGACGTTGCGTTGACTAGTACTCGACGTAGCTTCGAGATTATTTAGAAACCCTAAGTTGACGTAGTCCTGTCAACGTTACGTCGAGTTTCAATTGACGTGACTTCAAACTTAACCAATAATTGTTAAGTCGATGTATGCATCGATAAGAACTTGACGCTGCGTCGAATTTTATTCGAATTGTTTTGCTCTGTGTGCTTCTCGATGCTGGCGTCGAGTAGAAGTCAATGAGGCGTCGAGTAGAAGTCAATTGTACGTCGACTTCTATTCGACACAGCCCCCAAAAAAGTATCTATTTCTTTTAGAAGATTCTTGTTGTTTTTCCTAGCAATTTAATTTATTGAAAATAGATTATATTATTAGTTTCATAAACTATAGAGACAAATCAAGATAGAGTTTACTCCCTTGGGTGAAGTTTGTTTCTTATCTTTGTCCTACATTTTCCTTCCACTATATTCTCTCCTGAGTGGGATCCTACCTATCCCTGCACAAGTAATTCAAACATTAGAAGGAACCCAGGTTATCTTGGGTCCTTTTGCATTTACCATTATAGGGTTCAATGAAAGAATATAAGGGTCTTTCATGATATCCTTTGGGATGATAAGGAATGGATCTCCCAAACCTATTGTTTTGATGTTTGAAATGACTATAGAATGTATAAAAATATAACAAGTCAGCAGAGTGTCTTATTATCCTAGGTTTTACTTTACCCTGTTGTTCTTTGTTATTTTGTTTTCCTATGTTGTTCATACCTAAGGGTTTCACCTTATTAGTTTTACCTATCCTATCTGACTGATTGGGACTCTCACCCTTATATGAGGCACTTTTCTCCCTAGGCTGATAACTACTAGGTCTAACAAAAGACACTGGATTTTTCCAGGCAGACTTCCTAGGAGGTTCTGTGCTGGTGGAGGGTTCTGCCCCTAATCCTAGATGATTAAATCTCATAGAGAGATTTTCAGTGATGTCTTTGAGCTTTTGACTCCTCCCATTGAGAGAGTCCTCAAAGGCCTTTGCATATGCTAGCTCTTCTTTTAGTCTTATATTTTCTTTCCTGATTTCTATTAGTTCTGATTCTTTACTATTAATTTCTTCCATTAGGCCTTGATTTCTTACATATACATCATCTTTCTTTAAGTTTTCTAGTTCTAACCTAATAATCTCTAATTCCTTTTCTACCCTAAGATGATCAATGCAAAATTCTCTAAAACAAGTTTTAAAATCTTCTAATTCAAAGTCAAATTCATCAAAAATTGATACCTGCTCTTCTTCATCATCTGATGACATTCCCAGTGCCACCATGCAGGTTGCTTCTGCTTTTGCTTCATCTTCACTTTCAGATGAGGATGAGCTCTCCTCTACTTCTGAATCACTCCAGGTTTCAGCGATGAAACCTTTGCCTTTCTTCTTGTCCTTTCCTCTAAAGGACTTCTTTTTCTTTTTCTCTTCTTTGGTGCTGCTTCTTTCTCTTTTCTCTTGTGGGCACTCGGGAGCAATGTGTCCTGGCTTGTTGCATGTGAAGCAGATGATCTCCTTCATTGGATTTTTATCATACCTAGGCCTTGAATCTCTTTCTCTTCTCCTTGAGTCTTCAGTCTTGACCCACTTCTTGAATCTCCTTGCTAGGAGATTGAACATCTCATCTTCAGGAGTAGAGGGTTCTCCTTCAGTAGCTTTTAGATCTATGTTCCTTTGAATAGGGGCTGGAGTGGTCGCCCTCTCTTCTTACTCAGCCATGTTCTTTAGCAACATCTCATATGACTTAAGCTTTCCCAGCAAAGCTTCAGTGGAGATTTCTCTATGGCATCTGGACTCCCTGATTGCCCAGATTCTGGAATCCCATGAGCTAGGGAAGCACATGAGGATCTTATCATTAATTTCAGTCAAGGATATCTCCTTATCTAAGCCTCTGAGATCATTAATGATCAGACTGAATCTGTCATACATGTTGGCAACTGATTCTTCAGCTTTCTTTTGAAAGTTCTCATACTGGGATATGAGAAGGGACTTTTTGTCCTAATTTTCATCAACACTTCCCTCAACTATTATGGTGAGGGAATCCCAGATCTCTTTTGCTGATTGGCATTCAGCAACTTTCTGGAAAATGTCATCAAACATTGTTGATACCAGAATATTCATGGCCTTGGCATCACATGCCTTGACCTTCTTCTCATCCTCTGTTCATTCCTTTCTTGGGACAACCTCCATTGTTGAGGATTCTCCTGCCCTTGGTCTGACTGGAGCTGGAGGACCAGTAAGAAGAACATTATAGATATCTTCATCAATGGAATTCATATAAAGTCATATTCTAGCCTTCCAGAGTGTGAACTTATTTAAGTTACACACTGGAGGTCTTGTTGAAGCATAATCCTTAGTACTCATGTTCCTAGAGAATAGTTTTAATGTAAAGATTTAAGAGTAGGAGGTCTTTTTGATCAAGGTGTTATCCTTTTATTGATCAACCTCCCTCTGATACCAATTGAAAGTGCACAATGTGCCTCTGAGATTCCTCTAGAGGGGGGGGTGAATTGATTTTTAAAATATTTCTACCCTAACTATGTTTAGCGATAATTTATTCTAAGGAGTTATGCTTAACAATCCAGGCAGAATAATGAATGCAGAAAATAAGTGCAGAATAAAAGACTGGAGAACACAGAAAATCACAGCACAGACACAATGAATTTTATAGAGGTTCCCCAAAATGTGGGTAGTCCTCTCTTCTACCACCTGGTAGGAATGCACCACTGTGCCTGAGTCTTTTGATCAGGAGACTCTTAGAACCAATGATCTTTTGATAAGAAGATCAAGAACCACCAGATCTTTTGATAAGGAGATCTTGAACCATTGAATCCTTTGAAGAGGGATTAATAAAACTCTTTTACAGGAAATAGAAAGAGACGGAGAAGATGGAAGGTTAAAGGAATTTTGTTCTCAGAATTCTTGTGAAGGTTGTATGAAATTTAGCCTCTTAGTTATTCCAAAGAATCTGCTCTTGATTAGCCCCTGCTTTTGATGATAATAGATTGCATGAGCTTTGTATTGTCAGATTCTTTCTTCCTCTGCTGATTGAGATATGGCTGCCAAAAGATGGTGATGAAGAGCAGCTGTTCAGATTCTTTGTTCTATAAGATGAAGAACACCAGAGCCTTATATTCTCTTTCACAGCTTTGTATTAGGGTTCCTGAGAGAGAGAGGGAGAAGAAGACAGGAAACCCTAATTTGAGAAGAGACGGCTGATTGTGATTAATGCTCTGTTCTTCTCTTCCTTCTCTATCCTTATATACCATGTCTTTATTTTGAATTTGTTTCCTTGTTAGGTAAGACCTGAAAGGTATATTTGAGAGACATTCTCTTTCCTTCCTTAAGTACTTCTCGACCCGTCCAACCAGAAGGTGTATACTTCCAAGAAAGCTTTTTTCTCCTTCTTTAATGGTTCCTTCTTCTTCAGGCAATTATTAGACTATTAGAGAACGGTCTGAGAGATGTGGGTCATGATAGAAGCCTCAGAATGACAGCTGTAAAGATTGAACTTTCACAGACTGTATTCGACGTAGCGTCGAATTAACTTCGTCTCTTATCGACGCTGCTTCGAGTTCATCTAAGAGTTGCTTCGATTTCTTCTGAGCTCTGACTGAACTCGGCTAGTTGTCGTTGCGTCGATTCCTTATAGACGCACCCGTCGAGTTGAATTGCATCCACTATGACTTCCATTAACTGCGTCGAAATGAAGTGGATGTTGCGTAGACTTTAGATGGCTTTGACATGTATTCCCTTCTGCGTCGAGTTTGAAGTAGAAGTTGCGTCGACTTCTCAAGTTCCTTCGACAAGTCTCTGGTCTCTGCGTCGATATATATTCGATGTAACGTCGACTAGTGTTACTTCGATAGTAGAGTTGAGCCACTTGGACTTCTAGTCGGAGTAGCGTCGACATGAACTCGATGTTGCGTCGAATTCCATTCGACGCCATTATTAACTTTGCCCAAATTTGCAGCCCTTTAACTGGTCTTGACACTCTAGGTTGAGTGTGACATCCTAAGACATCTAGAGACCAAGTTACCCTCACTATACAATGGGTAAATTAAATCCTAGTGAATAAAATCACTTTTAATTAATTTGTTAAGTTAAATCAAGGGTTTTTCCCAACACATACGTCTCGGCCGGAATTATCCAATTCTTATATAGATTGTAAAGAATTGTGTTTAGTTCAAAATGAATTCCACGGAATTCATTAAAATTTCAATTTCAACTTCAAGCGCGCAAACGAACGACAATATTGGAATTAGACCTTCAATTTCAATTCCAGGAGCTCAATTCCGTCCAAACGAATGAACCCTAAGGGAAAAGGGGGTAAAAAGCTATGGCAAAAGGAAGAGTACTTGAATTAGGGGTGATGGTTTTTATCCTTCCACCCCTCCTTTTTAGTTTCCTTTGATGCCCCCATGGTTTTTCAAGGGAAAACTAATTCATTTTTTTCTTTTTATTAACTCAATGCTTATGTTTTCGGATCAAAATTTTATTCTCATTGACACAAGATCATTAAAAAATTTTATTGGGTGCCTATGTTTTCGGAACGAAGTCTTATTCCCATTGACATAGGATCCTTTTCTTCTTCTATTTTTTTATTTCATGCTAAATTGGTGCATACAAGGGGTTTTCGAGAAAAAAAATCTAGAATAATAAAAAAAAGGTTTGAGAGCAACCTTAGTAATTTGAATATTCCTAGATTCCTAAAGACATAAAGTAGGGATAATTGCAGTTTAAAGTTGTTTTGCCAACATAATACACTTGTCTCTATTATAACTAGTAGAAGTAGTGCTTGAAAATAAAACTTCTATTTAAATTAAAAACACAAGATATTCTTTAAAACTTAACCCAGAACGTTTAAATCTATCGATCTTAGATAAATGAACGAATAGTAAAACTAACGATTATGAAAAGCCACAAATAAATATTCTTGAAACTAAATGCTCTTAAAAAAAGTAAGAGTAAAGTAGGGTTTTATTATTTCTTTTTGGTGTTTTGTTTTGTTTTTTGTTTTAACTAATAAATATACTATATAGATATATATTATTTTATTTTTTTTAAATTGGGGTTTTGCAATTTTTTTTTTGTAGTTTTGTTTTTTTTATATAGATATGTGTACTACGAAAAAAAGTTGTTGTTGTTGGGAATCTTTTTGGTGTTTTTTTTTTAAATTTTGTAGTTTTTTTCAAGTTTATATTTACAAAAGTAAGCAAGATAAAATACAGAATAAAATAGGGAAAACTCTAATTATTTTTGGATTTTTCTAAGTTTGGTAATTATGAAATAAAACTTTTTTTTTGAAAATTTTTGTTTGTTTAAATAAAAACGGTAAAACACCCCCATACTTAAACCCAACATTGTCCCCAATGTTGTAATGTAAGTATGAAGAAAAGAAAATAAAAATGCAGTATGTACAAAAATAAAGAGGGAGCAAAAAGGCTTCCCTGAATTAAAGCTAGCGAGGTCGTAAGAAACCCTGCAAAACATGTAAAAATGACAAAACATAATAAAATATTAGATAAATATGGGTGCCTCCCATGAGCGCTTTGTTTACCATCACGTAGCTTGACGAATGTGGCGTGGTGAGACTATAAATTGGGGAAGGTTAATGATTCGATAGTATCGCACACTAGATCACCCACAATGTAAAGTTTTAAATGATGCCCATTGACTTTAAATTCGCCTTTTTCGGGGTGGGAGATAAGAACGGTCTCATACGACCAAACCTCTTTGACTTCAAAGGGGCCGGACCATCGGAATTTTAGCTTACCCAGAAATAGACGAAGGCAGGAATTATAAAGAAGGACAAGATCGCCCGACGTAAATGTTTTGGGAAATTTTATTTTGCGATCATGGTAGAACTTAGAACGTTCCTTATAAAAATTTATTACTCTCATAAGCGTTCGCACGCCATTCATCGAGTTCATTTTGTTGGAATTTCCTATTCTCGGAGGCTAAGTTTGAATCGAAATTTAAAAAATTTAAGGCCCAAAAAGTGTGGTGCTCTAACTCTACCAGTAAATGACACGCTTTGTCGTAGACTAATCGATAGGGCATACAACTGAGAGCGGTCTTGTATGTCATATGATACGCTCACAACGCGTCGTCGAGTTTGATGGACCAATCTTTTCTATTCAAAGAAACAGTTTTCTCCTAAATGTGTTTAATCTCGCGTTTTACTACCTCTACTTGGCCGCTTGTTTGTGGGTGATAGGCGACGACGAGCTTGTGCGTAACGCCATATTTAGATATTTTTTTTGTAAATTGGGCGTTGTAGAAGTGCGTACCCATATCACTTACTATTGCGCGGGGCGTGCCGAAGCGAGAAAATAATTTTTTTAGAAAATGGACGAGGACTCTCGCATCGTTGGTGGGCAGAGCTTGCGCTTCCGCCCACCTAGATACGTAATCGACCGCCACTAAAATATAGTGATTATTAAAAGAAGAAGGTAGGGGCCTACAAAATTGATGCCCCATAAATCGAAGATTTCACACTCGAGAAAAAGGTTTTGGGGCATCTCATCACGATGACAGATTTGCCCAAACGCTGGCAGCTATCGCATTTAATCACAAAATTGTGAGCATCTTTAAAGAGAGTGGGCCAATAAAAGCCCGCCTCTAACGCATTCCGTGCGGTCCGGTTGGCTTGATAATGCCCCTCAGCCGGCCCCTCGTGGCAGTGTCGCAATATTTGCGCACCCTCCTCGCTTGAAACACATCTCCGCACCACTTGGTCCGCGCAGACGCGAAACAAAAAAGGGTCCTCCCAAAAGTAGTTTTTTAAATCAGAGAAGAATTTCTTATTTTGCTGAGTCGAAAAATCTTTTGGAAGGACCCGCGTGACTAGATAGTTCGTGTAATCTACGAACCAAGGGGTGGAAGAAGTTTTTATATTATTTAGAGTTAAGAGGCGCTCCTCAGGAAATCTATCGCCTATTTCAGGTTCGACGAGCGCTTCTGCGATGGGGTGTTCTAGATGTGAGAGGTGGTCGGCCGCTAAATTTTCAGCCCCTTTCTTATCCCAGATCTCTAAATCAAATTCCTATAAAAGGAGGATCCATCGAAGCAGGCGAGACTTAACATCTACTTTAGCCAAAAGATATTTTAGGGTGGAGTGGTCAGTAAAAATGATTACTTTTGAAGTTGTTACGTATGACCTGAACTTATTAAAGGAAAATACGACAGCAAGAAGTTCCTTTTCCGTCGTTGTGTAGTTAGTATGTGCGGTTGTGAGCGTGCGAGAAGCGTAATAGATTGGATTAAAATATTTATTAATGCGTTGGTCTAGTACGGCTCCTACCGCAATATCGATTGCGTCGCACATTATCTCGAATGGAAGGGACCAATCTAACGCCACCGGAATTGGAGAATTGATAAGTTGTTGTTTTATAAAATTAAATGCCTCTATGCAGGCGACATCAAAAATAAATGGGGAATCCTTCTCTAGGAGGTCGGTTAGCGGTTTCGTTATTTTAGAAAAATCTTGTATAAACCGCCTGTAAAAACCCGCGTGGCCTAGAAAACTATGAATAGATTTTACGTTCGAAGGTACAGGAAGTTGTTCAATTATGGCGTCTTTGGCCTTATCGACCTCCATCCCCTTGGAAGAAATCTTATGGCCGATGACTAAACCCTCTCGGACCATGAAGTTGCATTTCTCCAGTTTAAAACTAAGTTCGTCTCTTCACACCGTTGGAGAACCCTATCTAAATTTTTCAAGCAATTTTGAAAAGAGTTTCCAAAAACGGTGAAGTCATCCATAAAGACTTCTATTATATCTTATACTAGCTCGCCAAATATCGCCAGCATACATCTTTGGAATGTAGCTAGTGCGGTGTAGAGGCCAAATGGCATCCTTCGATATGCGAAGGTGCTGAAAGGGCAAGTAAAAGTTCTTTTTTCTTAGTCTTCAGGAGAAATAGGGATTTGGAAAAATCTCGAGAGACCATCAAGAAAGCAGTAAAAAGGATGACCTGAAAGACGCTCCAGTATTTGATCAATGAACGGTAGCGGGAAGTGGTCTTTTCTGGTGGCATCATTTAATTTTTGGTAATCGATGCACACCCTCCAACCCGTAATAGTACGAGTTGGGATTAATTTATTATTCTGGTTTGCCACGACTGTTATATCGCCCTTTTGGGGGATGACTTGTACGGTACTTACCCACGTACTGTCGGATATAGGATAGATAATCCCCGCGTCAAGGAGTTTTATAATCTCAGCCATAACGACATCCCGCATGTTCGGGTTAAGGCGTCGTTGAGGCTGAATAGTTCTGCAGGGGTTATCTTCAAGAAAAATTTTGTGGGTGCATAATGAGGGGTTGATTCCCCTGATATCTGAAATTTGCCATGCAATTGCATGGCGGTGCTTGTTTAAAACTTTGACTAATTCGGAGGTCTCTGAATCACATAAAGTGGAAGAGACAATAACTGGAAGTTTTAAGTCTTTTTCGAGGAAAACGTATTTCAAATTATCTGGGAGTTGTTTTAGTTTGAGGATTTGCGATTCTTCATATGATGGTTTAATTTTTAACGCTTCTGAATCGAAGGGTTCGAATGGCGAATCTGTCGGCATGTCGTCGAGACAAGATAGATTCGCCAAATCTGAATTATCTAGTGTTAAGGAGAGAAAGATAATTCAGAAAGCGAAGAACATTCCTCTTCAAACGCGGGTTCCAAGTTATAACCAGAATCATCATTCGGCAGGGAGTTCCACATTGAGGGATTAATATGTAAAGTAACTTCGTCGTCTCCGACCCGAAGGAAGAGGATACCGTTACTAACATCGATTAACGCACGGGAGGTTGCGAGGAAGGGGCGACCGAGTATAATAGGCACCTCAACATCCTCCTCTATGTCCAGGATGACGAAGTCTACCGAAAAGATAAACTTGTCGACCTTTACCAGAACATCCTCCACTACCCATATCGGGTACTTTACCGAGCGATCCGCGAGTTGGATGCTCATCTTTGTCGGGTTTGGGATGCCCAAATCATGTTTTTTGAAAAGGGAGAAAGGCATCAAAATAATGATAGCGCCCAAGTCCGCTAGAGCGTACTTTATTAACATATTGCCGAAGAGGCACGGGATGAAGAACTGTCCGGGTCGTTCAATTTTGGCGGCAATTTGTTAAGGAGAACAGCCGAGCATTCCGCGTTAAGGGAAAGACGCGAAACATTCTCGAGTCGCTTTTAATTAGAAAGCAACTCTGTAAGATATTTCACGTATTTCGGCATTTGGGAGAGTGCCTTGCAGAAAAGAACGTTTATGTGGATTTGTTTTAAAATTTGTAAGAATTTTTTATAATGCTCGTCCTTCTGCTCGTTGTTTATTTTTGAGGGATAAGGAAGAGACAGGCTAAAAACGTTCGGCACAGTCGGAATACTCGTTGAACTATCTAACGAAGAAGAGGGTGTAAGGGTCAGTGTCGAAATAGGTACCTTAGGCTCAACCCATTTTGGGGAGGTTACCTCCTTGCCACTGCGATGGTGTATGGCGTTGCAATTTTCTCTGGGGTTCGACTCCGTGTTCCCTGGTAGAGCTGCATATGGCCGCTCAGAGACCATCTTGGCAAGCTGTCTAACCTGATTTTCCAAGTTTTTAATCGATTCGGTAATATTCTGGATATTTGACTCGGTGGACGCGACGTATTTAGCAAAAAACGTCTTCGAACGGAGAAGGTTTTGGAGGAGGAGGCTGGAATCCTTGCAGATTCATATTTGGGGGCTTCTGAGCATTGTTTGGATTGCTCCAGGAGAAATTTGGGTGGTTCCTCCAACTCGGATTATAATTATTACTATACAGATTATTATTAGGGTTGAAAGGGGGCCGAACGGGGCTGCCTAAGTAATCTATAAATTCTTCGACATAATTATTATTAACTGGAGGCCAAATGGGAGCGGAGGAGGAAGCAGTCATCTCCGCCACTTGCTTACTTAACCTTTCGACTTGAGAGGCTAAGTGAGAAGTGGCATCAACTTCATATATCCCATTTGGTTTAGTAGGGTGCGATCTAGGTGCATTCCATTGATAGGCGTTCATGGCCATTTCTTCGAACAGAGCTTGAGCGGCCTCCGGGGTTTTGTTATTTAACATTCCCCCGACGGCTGCATCGATCATCTGTTGTGTTGAGAAATTTAAACCATTATAGAACGTCTGGACCTATAGCCAGGACGGTAGTGCGTGGTGAGGAAACCTACACAAAAACTCTTTAAAACGCTCCCAAGTCTCGTAGAGAGACGCAGAATCGTATTGAATGAAAGAGGTGATATCTGTGCGTAGTTTAGCGGTTTTTGACGGGGGAAAATATTCTGTTAGAAATTTCTCCGTCAATTGGGCCCACGTAGTTATGGATTCTCTGGGGAGAGAACTTAACCACGCTTTGGCCTTTGTCCGCAACGAAAATGGAAATAAGCGTAGACGAATAGCGTCATCAGTAACGCCATTAATCTTAAAAGTATCGCAAATTTCCAAAAAAAACTAGAAAGAGGTAAATTCAGATCCTCATCTGGCAAACCGTCAAATTGGACTGACTTCTGTAGAATTTGAATGATGCTAGATTTTATTTCAAAATTATTATTAGCCACTGTTGGGCGTGTAATACTCGATCTGGTATCTTCCAAATTCGACCTGACATAATATGTCATGGTCCGTGGTGAGGCCGCATCTGAAATTGGATCGGTCATAGCTTCAGTGTAAGTATCTCCGACAGACTCTTCGGGAAACTCGAGTATGTTTTGATCACGAAATCGGAGGCGCTCACGAAGGGTACGCTCGATTTCGAGGTCAAAGGGGATATACGAATCGTCCGAGGAGTTTCCTCGGGTCATATACTACTAATAATTTTTTTTTGCTTTTTTTTATTTGTAAATATGTATATATATATTAAAATATATATAGAATAAAATTAATAGTAATTCCTTTTTTTTCAAAATAACGACAATGCTCCCCGGCAACGGTGCCAAAAACTTGATGGTTAAATTTGGAAAACTTCTTTTGGTTTGCGCAACCTTTATATGATGAGTTTATAATTGGGCAGGTGTTTTCGAAGAGTTTCGCAAGTACTCATACTTTGAGAAACTAACTGTTATCCTATCGAAAGATAGAAGTAACGATCTTTTTCTTCTTTCGAAGTATTGACATTTAGACTACGACGTCGAATTCTATTGATTTTTTTAAAATAGCAAATGAGAGTTTTGCAAGTTTGGATTTAAAAAGCTTTTGTTTAATTATAATCCAAACTAATCATTTGATAAAGGCAAGTATACCTTATCGCGTGTAATACAAGATATTTTGTTTTAGAAAATATCGAGGTCATATATTTCCGCGAATCTTGTTGATTACTTCTACTTTTAAGGAATAAACTATTATTTTATCAGAGTAATATTTTGAGTTGATTTATAAGGAACGTTAATATGCGTATAACTAGAGTTCTAAATGATGATAAAGATAGCGTCCGATGTCGAATTACCATGAGACGAAAATAGTTCTTTTTTTAGAAGTAAAATATATGACTTTTCAAAACATTAAAACGGCTTGGTCGTGGAGGTTCCATAAGTATGAACGCACCTCTCTCGAGGGTACGCCCACCTGAGATTATGAATATTCGACCGAACTCTCGTTCTTTAATCGAATCTCCTTAATACTCGCTTTATGTTGTAAACCCCACTATTGGGTTTTAATTTCCAATTCCGAAGACTTACCTCATCCTCTCTCGAGGGTAGAGCGCACTTCTCAATACCTGTGAGCGATCAGTCTGTATGCACGAGCCTCTCGGCTAATTAATGTACGGAAACGGAAATGAAAACCATACATCGATTATATGGTTCCACTCAACATTTTTCTCGGGTAAACCTTAAGCTTGTTAATTATTTTAGAAAGAGATGTTTTAACTTTTAGAAAATCATTTATTTGTCCCAATGCTCTTCGATATCGTGTGCTAAAGGAAATTAGCCACTCATCGGAATGGAGACAGTATTAATAATTAGAAAATACATGTTAATAATTTAAGCGGATATAAGCGTGAAAGAAAGATTAAAAGACTTATATAAAAATAGAAATAGCATCTGTCCCAACCGTCTTAATCAAGCGCTACAAAGTTCTTAGCCTCTCATCCGGGACGGGGGGTATAGAAATGAACTGCTTATAAAACTGCAGAATTAATATCAGTCTCAACCATCTTAATCAAGCGCTAAAGAAAATTAGCCTCTCATCCGGAATGGGGGTAGTAATAGAACATTTATATATAATTTAAAGACTGAAAATTAAAACTGAAAAAAATGTTACACACTCAGAACCCAAAATAGGGTTTGGAAAACATCACTCAAAGACTATTTCTAAACATTAAAAGACGAAGTTGAGATAAGCAAACAACTATTTTATTACCAAAATAAAGATTACAACTAGACTAAGAAAGAGAAAGCGGCTACTTAGAAATGCAGGAAATAACTCACATACAAGTCCTAAACTACTCCAGAAAACTAGCTAACACACAAAATTCTGGATGAAAATTACTTCAGCCGAGCCCCTCTATTTTTAGGCAAAATTTTATTTGTACACGCCCTTGGTCACGGGAGTGACTTGGATGTCACGGACGTGACCGAGGCGTGACCTATGGGGCGTGCCGGGAAGATAGGGTCGACCGTCTTCTGGAAGGATCCACCGTCAAAAATGGTTGCACACGGGCGTGACCAGTAGCGTCACGGGCATGACTATGGGCGGCAGACGCCAGCAGCATCCGGGGCGTGTCTATGGGGCGTGACTTGCTGGATCACGGGCGTGACTTGGTTCGTCGAGAAATCAGGCCGATTCGGCTTGAAGGGGTTGTTTATTCGGCTTGATCAGGAGTACACGGGCGTGACCCGAAATGTCATGGGCGTGACTTGAGCAACTGGTCGAGATTTGTCCCGAAAGTGGCAGAAATATGGAATTTAGCATTTTAAGATTACACGCCCTTGGTCACGGGCGTGACTTGGGGGGTGACATATAAAAAATTGCCAAAATTCTGAAAAAGAGAAATAGAGCTAAGTTAGTAACAAAAATAATAAAACAAACAAATTATTCATTAATTTACATACAATATTTACAATATTACTTAAAATTATACTAAAGACTATACTAAAAATGCGTATATTTTACTACTCATCAGTACCCCTCCCCTCCGGAAGGCCCTCTATTTATAGACCACTTCCCCTAGCCTAGTCACATGCGAGTAGGACGACTGACGACGCGAGTACGTTCAAGTTAGTAACCCGCTCAGTGACGTGCGAGTAAAAGATAAAGAACCAGATAACTAGAAGAAGCGCCTAGCGCGAGTACAAAAAATGTGTATGATAAAAATTCTCTAAGCGCATAGGGCGAGTACAAAAGAGGCAACAACAAAATTATCACCTGCGCATTACAAAGACCCGGGGGGCGGGGGCGAGTACGATTACATATCGGGCGTCAAAATAAATATATATAAAAAAAGAGGGGGAAGACGGCCTGAAGAGCTCCACCGCGGCGCACCGGACCGCGACCTCGACGACGCGTGCGCTGGGGATGGCGAGCTCTCCAAGTGGTGTCGCGAGCCATTCGCAGATCTTCGCAAGCCTTTTCCAGGTTCTCCTCACTCTGCCTAATATAGCCCTCGCCTCGTCGGATGTGTTTTCTAAGAGCAAGACTTCGCCCACGGTGCCCGCGACTAGCGCGAAATGGTGGAGGTCATCCTCGGTGGCCTTCTGGCGAGTCTCCGTCTCGTACAACCTCCCCTCTAGGTCAGTTACCCGATCAAACAGGCCGTCCTCGCCCTGGAGCTGCTGTTGGAATTCCTCCGCTTCGGCAAGGCGGACTCCAAGATCAACCATCCGCTCATTCACCTCGGCGGTCGTCATGGCCAGTAGGAAGGAGTCGAGGGCTTGGAGAACAACCATGAGGCGTGCCCACGACCCCTCGCTGAAACTAGGCGGGCCCGCGATTAATTCTCTCAAGGGAGTGGACGCCGCGGGCGGTGGCAACCCCAGCGACGAGTTCGTAGGCGGCGTGTGGCCGAAAGAGGTGGACCCATGACTATCTGAAATAAGAAAGTAGACGACGAAGATAAGCGTCATGAGGAAAAGGGGATAACAAGGTAAGCGGGGAGAATACCTATTGGAGCGTTGTTATCCCCGTGAAGACGAGGCAAATCCATTTGAAGCCCTCTGGTAGAGGAGGACAGGCGGAGGACCACGCACGTCCCTCTGGGCAAGGGAGCCATCATCAAGGACTTCCCCCCATAAGTGGGGCGAGCGGGCTGACCTACCCCGGACAGATGTTGAGAAGTCCGCGAGGTGGGAGTGATTGAAGCCGAGCCAGCTCACTCTGGGACCGAAGAGAATGCGGTGCCTAGACCCCTCGAGGGTGCCCAACGAGTTTTCAGTCTGCACCTGGCGACTGGAAGGCACTGCATAAAATAAATGGTTAAAAAGGGTCAATTCGATCAGGCGAAAAAGCGGTATCCTTACCTAACACCACAGCGGGGCGAGCGGGAGGGAGCGACGGGGCACCCGCGTTGACTGGAGACAGTCCCGCATCCCCAACCCCACCTGTCGTGGTCTCGACCTCGCCTCCGCCTTGTCGAAGAAACAAGTCGGCGGTGGGTTCTTCATTGATCGGCGAGGCGGTGGTCCTTTTGAGGGAAGGCCCGCATCTCGAGGTAGACTTAGGGTCAGTGGAAGACTTCTCGCGTGGGTCAGGATCGGCCCTCTTCCTCTTATGCTTCTTTTTCCTCGCGGAGCTCGGAAGGCAAGGGGTTAGGAACTCACTAATGAGGTCTAGAACGGCAACCGCCTCAGGCTCGTCGTCAGCAAGCCCCTTGTTGGCGGCTGCGGAAGAACCTCCTCCAGAAGCCATCTCAGCGTGAAGGATCAAGGACACCCCCCTCTATTTAGAGAGGAAGGCCCGGTGAACATGCGGTCTCGCCAAATAAGGGGTTGGACTCTTCTTTCCGACCTCTGACGAACTCGCAAAGAGCCGGGATTGTGTACAACCCGTATTCGGCGATTGCGGCCAACCTGTGCTCGACGAGTAGACCAGTACATCCGGCGAGTATGACCGATGGTGGTCCTACTCGCCCAGGGTAGGGTGAAGCGAGTACGACCCCTCCCGCCAGCTCTTACCAACGTGACTCCTCGAAAACAAAGACCTCCTCTCGACGACATGAGTACGATTCGTCGAGACGATACCAATAGCCCGTCCCGACGACAGAGTTCCTTCTCACTTGGGGCGAGGCGAGTTGGCCTTGCCTCAAGCGAGCTCGCTTCAAGAGAGTTCGCTCATGGCGAGTAGGTTTTGACCTAGTCGCCCCAGTCGTACTGCTTAAGGAGGGAGCGAGACGAGTTCGGGCCAACACGACTCCTCAGTCCCCTCTAGTTATCTACAGACCAGTGTGGGCGGCGATTAGTATTGTGAAAAGGCGCGAGGAACTGTTCGCATACCATTTTGGTCTGCATATAGTAAGTTGGCTAAAGCAGAGGGAGCTACCCGCAGACCATTTGGACTATTTTGCCCTCAAAAGATTTTGCCTATAAATAGGACTCATTACGCCGCAGATCAGCACGGATCCACCCCTAAGAGAGCATGTTGTTATGATCTCCTCCTTTTTGGGGTTAATTGATGGGAAGATTCTAGAGAAATCTGGAGTCTTGTACATAGGAAGGCGGTAGAACAATCTAGAGAATTCATGACTCTTGTATATACCGGAATTGTATAGAATACTCTAGAATAGTAGGGGTCTAGAATATTCTTTGGTTTGGAGGGAAACCTCTTTGGGGCCTATAAAAGGGGAAGGCCCCCTCATTTGTATTCATCCAAGTTTGGAACAAGCATTTGAGTTCTCTTGCTTACTTCTTCTCTTGTGCACTTGTGCTCTTGTGTTCTTGTTCTTGTTCTCGTTCTCATTTCCACCACCGTTCTCTTGGAGTAAGGCTGACTTAGCTAGCCGCAAAGGGTGGCAAGAGGAGCTAAGGCCGCCCGCGACATTGTCGAGGGGATGAGTCCGTGACAGTTGGTATCAAAGCGAGGTTGGTTGACCCAGGTTCACTCAAGTTCGTGTGGTGTTGCTATGGCGAATGAGGCAAACAACTCAAGCGTTGTTGACGAGCGCGGCAGGGAGGTCGTAGATCAACAAGGCAGGAAGAAGAGGGATCATAGCAAGACGCGCGAAGTAGCTCATTTGGATCAGGCCATCATGATGTTGGCCGACCGAGTGGAGAAGGTGGAAGGTAACTTCGAAACTCTTGAGGCCCATGTTCTTGGAGAATTCGAGTCCATCAAGGAGTCTACCCAGACTTGTCTTGATGCTCACCCGGCGTTGGAGGAACGCCTTGCTAGGATGGAAGATGCCATTCAAGCGATGCAGATTGGCTTCGAGGATATGAAGGAGGAACTCACCTTATGTCGTCGAGCCGTGGCTAATGGTGGAGGCAACATGGCAATGGGCAATCCAAGGATAGAGGTTCCTAAGCCCAAGCCATTTGTGGGCAAGCGAGATGCAAAGGAGGTAGAAAACTTCATTTGGCAAATGGAGCAGTTCTTCGAGGGGTGTAACCTCGTCGACGAAGCCGCTAAGGTACGACAAGCCTCTTACTACTTATCAGATGTTGCTTCTCTTTGGTGGCGAAGAAAGCAGGCCGACATCGAGAAAGGCTTGTATCGTATTGATACATGGGAGGAGTTCCGGCGTGAACTCAAACGGCATTTCTATCCGGAAAATGTCGTTTATGAAGCCAAGAAGAAGCTGAGGGAGTTAAAGCACAAGGGGAGCATTGCGGAGTATGTCAAAGAATTTACCACCTTGATGCTGCAAATTCCTAACATGTCGGATGAAGACTTGCTATTCTTCTTCGTGGATGGTCTTCAACATTGGGCTAAGCAAGAATTACAAAGGCGAGATGTCAAGACGTTGGACGAAGCTATTGCCACAGCTGAATCCCTTATTGAGTACCAACGAAACCCAGATGCAGCAAAGCCAAAGAAGGATAAGGATTACGGGAAAGGTGGGGGAGAGAAGCGTGATGGCAAGAAGCCCAACTTCCAACGGCATGATACTCGGAAGGAATATGAAGAGAAGAAGAAGGCCTTCATTCCGAAAGGAGGATGTTTCTTATGCAAGGGACCGCATGCAATGAGCAGTTGTCCAAAGATGGGATCGCTTTCTGCAATCATGGAAGGCAACGATGCGGGAAATTCTGGAGAAGGTACTTCTACTCAAATGGGTTCATTACAGTTACTTAATACTTTGAATGTTAGACCTACTCCAGCCCCATCAGGAAAAGGATTGATGTTTGTGGAGGCAAAGACAAACGGGAAGGCCACCAAGGCCTTGCTCGATACGGGGGCAACGCACAACTTCATGACCGAACATGAGGCTAAGAGACTTGGCCTGAATATCTCTAAAGGTGAAGGTTGGTTGAAGACGGTGAATGGGAAGGTGAGACCGTTGCAAGGAGTTTCACGCGGAGTGGAGCTGCAGTTGGGAACTTGGAAGGGCCAAGTGGACTTCTCTATTCGCCGATGGATGACTTTCAAGTTGTACTTGGCATGGATTTCTTTGAGAAGGTACGAGCTATCACTATGCCTTTTTGTAGATCCATGTGCATTATGGAGAAAGGGTCTCCATGCATGATCCCAGCGGTGGAAGGGCCACCAACAAAGGGAAAACAGCTATCGGCTACAAATAGCCAAAGGCGTCAAGAAAAGAGAGGTGACTTACTTAGCCACTTTGAAGGAAGAAGCTGCGGTGAAGGATGAGGAGGTACATCCTATCATCGAAGAAGTCTTGAAGGAGAATCAAGACATTATGCCGTCCGAGCTGCCAAACAGATTACCACCTCGGAGGGAGGTGGACCATGAGATTGAGCTGGAACAAGGGGCGAAACCACCTGCGATGGCGGCATATCGCATGGCTCCGCCCGAATTGGAAGAACTTCGCAAGCAGCTAAAGGAGCTACTTGACACGGGGAAGATTCGTCCATCGAAGGCACCATATGGCGCACCGGTGCTCTTTCAGAAGAAGAAAGACGGATCTTTGCGGATGTGTGTGGACTATCGGGCACTCAACAAGGTAACGGTCAAGAATAAGTATCATATTCCTTTGATCGCTGACTTGTTTGATAGGATGGGGAAAGCCAAGGTCTACACCAAGATGGACTTGCAGAAGGGCTATTATCAAGTTCGAATCGCTGAAGGAGATGAGCCGAAGACGATGTGCATCACTCGTTATGGGTCTTACGAGTGGTTGGTCATGCCATTTGGCTTGACTAATGCACCGGCCACGTTCTGCACTTTGATGAACAGGATATTCCATCCCTACTTGGACCAATTTGTGGTGGTTTATCTGGATGACATCGTGATCTACAGCAATTCTATGAAGGAGCATGCGGAACATCTCCGCACTATCTTTCGAGTCTTGCGGGAGAACGAGTTATATGTGAAGAAGTCAAAGTGTACGTTTGGCACGGAGGAGGTCTCATTCCTTGGACATGTAATTGGACATGGCCAACTGAAGATGGATGGAGCCAAGATCCAAGCGATCATAGATTGGGAGCCACCTACAAAGGTAACCGAGCTAAGATCTTTTCTTGGACTTGCAAATTACTATCGACGGTTTATCCAGGGCTATTCGAGGAGAGCAGCCCCATTGACGGATTTACTAAAGAAGGAGAGATCGTGGGCTTGGGATGAGGGATGCCAACAAGCCTTTGAAGATCTAAAGCAAGCAGTGAGCACCGAGCCCGTGTTATCATTGCCGGACTTTGGAAAGGAGCTCGAGGTCCAGACGGATGCTTCCGACTTTGCCATTGGTGGAGTCTTGATGCAGGATGGGCATCCCATCGCATATGAAAGCCGAAAGCTGAACGAGACGGAGCGGTGATACACCGTCCAAGAGAAGGAAATGTCTGCTATTATACATTGCTTACGGGTATGGAGGCACTACTTGCTCGGGGCGAAGTTTGTGGTCAAGACGGACAATGTGGCCACAAGTTACTTCCAGACGCAAAAGAAGTTGTCTTCAAAGCAAGCAACGTGGCAAGATTTTCTAGCGGAGTTCGACTATTCCATGGAGTACAAGCCCGGGAAGGCGAATGTTGTTGCGGATGCCTTAAGCCGCAAGGCCGAACTTGCCGCAATGTCCACTGTGAAAGGGGAGTTGCTGACCAGGATCAAGGAGGGGTTGCAACAAGATCCGTTGGCAATCGAGCTAATGAAGGCGGCAAGGGAAGGGAAGACCAAACACTTTTGGGTAGAGGATGAACTCCTCTACACAAAGGGGAAGAGACTATACATCCCAAAGTGGGACAACCTACGGAGGGAGTTGATCAAGGAGTGTCATGACACTCGATGGGCAGGTCATCCTGGCCAAAAGAGGACCATGACGCTAGTGGAGATCTTGTACTACTGGCCGAAGATGAAGGAAAGCGTGGATTTGTATGTGAAGACATGTCTTGTGTGCCAACAAGACAAAGTGGAGAATCGGCAACCGGCGGGATTGCTTGAGCCTCTTCCAGTTCCAGATCATTCATGGCACACCGTGACGTTGGACTTCATTAGCGCTCTCCCCAAATCAGAGGGATTTGGATCGATCATGGTGGTCGTAGACAAATTCTCGAAGTATGGGACATTCATCCCATGCGCAAAGGACTACACAGCGGAGGAAGCGGCCCAAGCATTCTTCAAGCAAGTGGTAAAGCATTGGGGGCTTCCACAAAATATTGTGAGCGATCGGGATCCTCGCTTCACGGGGAAACTTTGGACGGAGTTGTTCAGAATGTTGGGATCACAACTAAACTTCTCCACAAGTTTCCACCCGCAGTCCGATGGGCAGACCGAGAGGGTAAATGGCTTATTGGAGTGTTACTTGCGGCACTTTGTGAGTGCTAACCAGCGGGATTGGGCAAAGATCTTGGATGTTGCTCAATTTTCCTACAACTTGCATAGGAGCGAGTCTACGGGAAGGAGTCCCTTCGAGCTGGCGACCGGGCGTTAACCACTCACACCGCACGCATTGGCCATCAACCCAGGAGAAGGAGAAAGCCCAGGAGCATTTCAAATGGCTAAGTCTTGGGAGGAGCAGAATGACTTGGTCAAAGTCTGCCTAGAGAAAGCAAGGAAGCGCATGAAGAAATGGGCGGACGTGAAGAGAAGGCCGCAGGAGTTTGGCCTAGGAGACAAAGTGATGGTAAAACTCCTACCCCAACAGTTCAAAGTAATGTGGAGCATGCATAAGGGGTTGATAAGGAGGTATGAAGGACCGTTCGAGGTGATCGGCAAGGTAGGAAAGGTGTCATATCGCCTTGATCTACCTAACTCGTTGAAGATTCATCCGGTCTTCCACGTAAGCATGTTGAAGCCTTATCATGAAGACCAGGAAGACCCAAGGCGAGGAGAATCACATAGAGCGCCTCCGATCATGACCAAATCATTCGAGAAGGAGATTGATCGGGTGCTATCCCAGAGGGTGGTACGGCGACGCGGAGTCCCGCCAAGTACTCAGTACTTAATCAGATGGAAGGGATTGCCAGAGTCTGATGCTACTTGGGAAACATTAGAAGACTTGTGGCAGTTCAAGGACTTCATTCAGCAGTATGAGGCGACGAGGACGACGCCAGGATAGGTGGGGGAGAATGTTACGATCTCCTCCTTTTGGGGGTTAATTGATGGGAAGATTCTAGAGAAATCTGGAGTCTTGTACATAGGAAGGCGGTAGAACAATCTAGAGAATTCATGACTCTTGTATATACCGGAATTGTATAGAATACTCTAGAATAGTAGGGGTCTAGAATATTCTTTGGTTTGGAGGGAAACCTCTTTGGGGCCTATAAAAGGGGAAGGCCCCCTCATTTGTATTCATCCAAGTTTGGAACAAGCATTTGAGTTCTCTTGCTTACTTCTTCTCCTGTGCACTTGTGCTCTTGTGTTCTTGTTCTCGTTCTCATTTCCACCACCGTTCTCTTGGAGTAAGGCTGACTTAGCTAGCCGCAAGGGGTGGCAAGAGGAGCTAAGGCCGCGCGCGACATTCTCGAGGGGACGAGTCCGTGACAATGTGCTTTCTTCCTTATGTCCTTGTGCATTCTGAGACAGGCTCAACATTTGGTTTTTGGGAGGGGAAATCTGGTCAGATTTCCGGGTTAGTGGCCCGACCTCCTCGCTGCAGCCAGTGAGTCCTTTCTTAGGGCAACTACCTATCATTCTGTGAGGGTCAGTTCTCTGCTCGAAATACTCAAACCTAGGGATTTGACGAAGAGAGAAGTAACTCAAGCTACTCCCCAGTCCCGAACATAGTTGGACCGGTATCCGGGTTCCAACAACTATTAGTCCAGAATCACAATTTAAGAAATATTACTAATAAACGAAAATGAAATATTTCATAAAACATAGCATGCGCAAGATTTTAATAGCAATAATTCAAAATAATTTACCTAATGTTAAATCTTCAGTCCCATGCGAGTATGTGCTGCACGTCGCAAGGAGCAGACGAGCAGTGCTTTTATTGCCGGACGCCGAGCAGTGCTTCTATCGCCGATTGAAGGGAGGACCGGAGGGGGTCGCGACTCATGAGTGAAGTGAGGAGGCGCTAAAAATGAGAAATCAGGTTCGACACTTTAGACTTTATATTTGAACAATAAAATAAATAATAATGTTCCCAAACAGGCAAACACTGTTAGAAATCTTATTTATAAAACATTTATTTCATAAATATTCTTTGGAGCCTTGTATGGTGTTTGGTGTTTGGCTATTCATATTTGATGAAAAGCTCCAAAACCAAATTGGAGGGAACCCAAATAATTTGGAGGGAAACCTTTCATGAATGAAAGGATGAACCCATTAGTCCCACCATGCTCATTTGTTTTCTAGCTATAGGGTATATATATGTTTTCACTCATTCTTATTTGTTCAAAAGAACATAAGGAGAAACTATGAACCACACGCGCGCGCGCGCGCACGCACCGCACCGGACCGGATTTAGATTTGGATTTGGGGAATAATTGAATTGAATTGTATTTTTTGTACAAAATAGTTTCAGAGCTTTTACTCAGAGTTGCGTCGAATAGAAATCGGAGCTGCGTCGAATAGATTTTGATGTAGCGTCGACAAGCCCGCTGGAATTCGACGCACCCGACTTGCGTCGAATGGAATCGCGTCGAGTAGAACTCGAAGCAAGATCCTTGCGTCGACATGATCTCGACGCAACGTCGAATTAATTTCAATGCGTTCTGCCGTTTTACACGTTTTCTTAACTGCTCTTTTATGCGTATCTCTCGACATTATTTACGTTGGAAATATTCAACGTTTCTCTTCCCGATTATGTGTCTTCCAATTATAACCGTTAATATTTATTATGCTTTTAATATTGTCATTTTCAAGATCCTATTTCTCCGACGATTTACTGCATTCGTTTTATATATATTCATGTTCTTCTCAGAAAGTAGCATTCGCTCTTCTGCTCTCTCTGTTTTGTGACGATCTTTTACGTGATTCTTTTCTTTACATTTACTTCATCAAGTGGGAGTTCGGGTGCTCTGTGCTTCTTCGATGTCCGCGCACATCGGAGCTTTCGTAATCTAGCTGGGTGTTGTACCTTGGAGGAGTGAGCATCGGTGAAAGCCCTACCGGAGGGTGGTGCAACTTCTTTAGGGCAGTGATCACACACTTTACCCAGGCTCGATTCTAAACTATAGATTACTCTCTTATTTATTTATCACCCCTTCTTGCAATCTTATTATTGCTGCTCTGAAAAGTTATTATACCGAAATTTATATTATTTTGTATATTAAGATAGGAATATAGAATAATATTCCAACAATCTAAAGAAGTTTGTAATTCCACATCAACAGAATAAATAAAATCAAAATAATCAAAATGTTTTTGTCTACTTTCGTTTTCATATGTACAACAATTTATTGTTTATATTTTAAATTTCAGAAATCACTAATGGCTTCTAGATCTGAGGATACTGCCGGGATCAAACCCGAGAAATTTAACGGTAGCGGTTTTCGTCGTTGGCAAGCACAGGTCAAATATTGGTTAAATACCCTAGGTCTTTTGTCTGCCATCTTCGATGCCCCTCCTACAGAAACTGAAATCCCTAGCGCTGCAAATGCAGTTGCTTCGACTCTACCATCGTCCTCATCTTCAACTGTAAACACCACTAGAACCTACGTAAGACGTCTTCCTTATAGAGATTCGGTAGATGTTGAATATCATTGTCATAACTGAATCCTAAGTGCTTTGTCCGATAGCCTTTACGATGTCTTCCTTCAATATCGAACGGCTAAGGAATTGTGGTATGCACTTGAAGCGCGCTATAATCTTGACAATGCGGCTATAGAACGCTACAATGTTTCCAACCTCCACAAATTCAAGATTGATGCTTCCAAGCCCATCAATCCTCAACTCCATCAACTAGATGAGATGTTGTCCAAGATCCGAGACGATGGCTCAATTCTTTCCAAAAATTATTTAGTGGCTTGTCTGATTGATTCCCTTCCCGATTCTTGGTCCGGCTTTAGCACTAGACTAAGGCATGACCAATCAAACCTTACTTATGTTCAAATCCAAAATGCAATCCGCATAGAGGAGGAACATAAGAGTAAAAATTCTAAGAACCCCAAAGACCTTGCTCCTAAAGTGAATCTCACTGAATCGCAAGGCAATCAGTCTTCCCACCATCACTTCAAAGCCAAAGGTAAGAATCACAAGAAACCTTTGCGTCAAAATTCCCGTCATCTAAAATCCAATCAATCCAAACCTAGTTCCTCAAACCAAAATCTAGGTAAAGGGAAATGGTGCTTTATTTGCGGCCGCACTAACCACTCGTCAACCAACTGCTTCTACAAGAAGATTGAACCGGTGGTCGGCAAATCCCATGGCTCCAAGCCATAGGCAAATATGGTTCAAGTACCGAATCAACCTATCTTCAGGTTAGATTATTCTCCTAGTCTTCATCTCACTTGTTCATCAGTTTGGTGGCTTGATTCCGGAGCAAATGTTCATACTTGTTTTGATCGTTCTTGCTTTGCCACCTTTTAGGACATCAGTGGAGGAAGCGTGATCTTAGGAGATGCCTCTTCGGCACAAATTCTTGGACGCGGGCGAGTTCATCTTAGGTTGACATCCGGGAAGACACTAGCCTTGCATGATGTGCTTTATGTGCCGAGAGTTAGGAAGAATCTTGTTAGCGGCTCTCTGTTAGTGAAGAAAGGGTACAAGATTATTTTAGAATCTAATAAAGTTGTAATAACAATGAATGATTTATTTATTGGCAAAGGCTATGTTTGTGATGGGTTATTTAAATTAAATGTTGCTGATTTAGAAGTTAATCAAATTTCCTCTTCTTTGGTTCAAAGTTCTTCTCCTGATTTTTGGCATGCTAGATTAGGACATGTGAATTCTGATTGTATGAAAAGAATGATGCCCTTGAATTTAATTCCTAAAATTAATATTGGACCAAGTGTCAAGTGTGAAATTTGCGTGCAAGCCAAATTTTCTAGGAAGCTGTTTAAATCAGTCGATAGAACTTCTAAACCTCTAGAATTAATTCATTCGGATGTATGCGATTCAAACCGCCAACCTACTAGAGGTGGAAATAAATATTTTGTAACATTCATAGATGATTTCACCAAATTTTGTTACGTATATTTATTAAAAACTAAAGATGAAGTGTTCTCGTATTTTAAGATTTTTAAAGCTGAGGTAGAAAATCAATTAGGAACCTCTATCAAAATACTTAGATCTGACCGAGGTGGAGAATACACTTCGAATGAACTAACCCAATTTTGCCAAGAACATGGGATAATTCATCAAGTGACTGCTCCATATTCACCTCAATCTAATGGGGTAGCTGAACGTAAAAATCGGACTTTGATGAATATGGTCAATGCCATGTTAGCCGAGTCCGGTGCCCCAGAAAATCTTTGGGGAGAAGCGTTGCTCACCTCATCCTTTGTCCTTAATAGGATTCCTTCAAAGCATAATGAAAAAACACCTTTCGAACTATTTAAATTAAGGAAGTCTAACCTCCAAATTCTTCGAGTGTGGGGGTGTTTAACTAAGGTAGCAATCCCTGAACCAAAGAGAAAGAAAATATGACCTAAAACTTTAGACTCTATCTTTATAGGTTATGCGTCAGATAGTAGTGCTAACAGATTTCTAATTACTAATTCTCAAATTAGTGAAATCTCTAATAACTCTATTATAGAAGCTAGAGATGCAGCCTACTTTGAGGATAAATTTCCTTTCAAATTTAACAACGCATCTCAACCTTCAACAAGCTCATATCAACCTTCCTCTTCTTCTTTAGAACCATTAGAAAATGATGAACCTAGAAGAAGCAAAAGAGTTAGAACCGAAAGAACCTTTGGAGAGGACTACTTCACCTATCTAATTGAAGGAGATCCTAATACTTTTGAGGAAGCTATGACCTCATCTGATTATCCTTTTTGGAAAGAAGCCATAAACATAGAAATTAATTCTATCCTGGAAAATAAAACATGGATTTTAACTGATTTACCTCCTGGTGCTAAAGCCATAGGTTGTAAATGGATTTTTAAGAAGAAATTAAAACCAAACGGCTCCATAGATAAATATAAGGCTCGCCTTGTAGCTAAAGGCTATGCTCAAAAACAAGGAATAGACTTTCGAGATACATACGCTCTAGTAGCTAGAATAACCTCTCTTCGTATTCTAGTCGCCTTAGCATCGATCTTTAAATTGCTTATCCATCAAATGGACGTCAAGACTGCCTTCTTACATGGAGACTTAGAAGAAGAAGTCTACATGTCTCAACCCGAAGGTTTTGTAGTCAAAGGTCAAGAATCTAAAGTATGCAAATTAATTAAATCTCTTTATGGATTAAAGCAAGCTCCTAAGCAATGGTATCAAAAATTCGACTCTGTAGTCTCTCATCTTGGTTTCAAATCAAATGAATTTGACAAATGCATATATGCTAAACAAGACGGAAATGGAATTATCTTGTTATGCCTTTATGTAGATGATATATTAATTTTTGGAAACACAATTGAATTAATAAATGAAACTAAAAATAATCTATCTTCTAAATTTGATATGAAAGATTTAGGAGTGGCAAGTATAATATTAGGAATGAAACTAGTTAAAACTGATTCTAGTGTTTCATTATTCCTCTCCCATTCGATTGAGAAAATGTTAAATAAATTTAATTTATTTGACTCCGCTCCCGCTTCTACCCCTTTTGACGCTAGCTCAAAACTATGTAAAAATATGGGTGAACCGGTTGATCAACATAGGTATGCACAAATGATAGGATCACTCCTATACATAGCTAACCGCACTAGGCTCGATATCTCTTATGTCGTAGGCCGACTTAGTAGATATACTAGTAATCATAGTGATGATCATTGGATAGCATTAAATAGAATATTTAAATACCTTCGTGGAACTATAGATTATAGTTTAGTGTACACGGGATTTCCCGAAGTACTAGAAGTATATTCAGATGCCAATTGGGTAACTGATTCGTTAGACGTTAAGTCAACGACTGGATATGTATTCCTCCTTGGAGGAGCCGCCATTTCATGGGCTTTTACAAAACAAACAGTCATTTCTAGAAGCACCAAGGAATCAGAGCTTATAGCTTTAGACACAACATGTGTCGAAGCAGAATGGATAAAAATTTTACTTTCAGAAATTCCTTTACTTGCAAAACCTATACCTGCTATTTCTTTGCATTGTGCTAATAAATCTGTTATTGATTTAACTGCTTGTAATAGTACTAATTCCAAAATGAATAAGTTTATGAGAATCAGGTACAAATCAGTGAAGAAAAGAAGAAAAGAAGTGATATCACTCAATTATGTAAAGTCAGAATTGAATCTGGCTGATAATCTTACCAAGGGATTGTCCCGAAGGGAGATTTTATTGTCATCGAGGGGAATGGGGCTTAAGCCCACATGATTTGCTACCAACGGTGGACACCCAACCCATGTGATTGGAGATCCCATGAATTGGGTTCAATGCGGTAGAAACGAAACCGTTGATGTAGCGTAGTTGGGAGCACAAATTTTAAGGTTGAGAAAACCTTCTCCCCATTCCTATGATGTTGTGCTCTACGTAACAGTTTAGGATGAACGTTAAAAGTTCTTAATGGTCGCCAAAGGCATATATCTTTGCGAGATATTAGTTACGAAATATCTCTTGAGGCACCACCTATGTGTGGGGTTGTTGTGAGGCCGCAACTTTGAGATCCGGGCTGAACCCAAAATAACTCTCATGAAAAATCAAGGAATGCGCATGGCCATTAACGCGCCCACCGCCATAACCCAAGAACAACCAATCTTTTGTGTGTTTATCTAACTTACCGGTCCAAAGTTTATAATTCAAAGCCTCTGGCATATTATACTCTTCGGTAGAGGAAATAAGTACTACGTATAGGTTCAAGGTAACCATTCCACCTATACCCATTACAATAGATACAACTTGATGAAGCAAATTTGTATTTGATTTTATTTATTATTAGTAATATCATACTTATGAAGTTCGCATTTTGGTTTTTCGCTTTTGTGGGGGATTGTTAGAAATCTTATTTATAAAACATTTATTTCATAAATATTCTTTGGAGCCTTGTATGGTGTTTGGTGTTTGGCTATTCATATTTGATGAAAAACTCCAAAACCAAATTGGAGGGAACCCAAATAATTTGGAGGGAAACCTTTCATGAATGAAAGGATGAACCCATTAGTCCCACCATGCTCATTTGTTTTCTAGCTAGAGGGTATATATATGTTTTCACTCATTCTTATTTGTTCAAAAGAACATAAGGAGAAACTATGAACCACACGCGCGCGCGCGCGCGCACGCACCGCACCGGATTTGGATTTGGATTTGGATTTGGATTTGGATTTGGATTTGGGGAACAATTGAATTGTATTTTTTGTACACAATAGTTTCAGAGCTTTTACTCGGAGTTGCGTCGAATAGAAATCGAAGCTGCGTCGAATAGATTTCGATGTAGCGTCGACAAGCCCGCTGGAGTTGGAGTGGCGTCGAATGAAATTCGACGCACCCGACTTGCGTTGAATGGAATCGCGTCGAGTAGAACTCGAAGCAAGCTCCTTGCGTCGACATGATCTCGACGCAACGTCGAATTGATTTCAACGCATTCTGCCGTTTTACGCGTTTTCTTAACCGCTCTTTTACGCGTGTTTCTCACCATTATTTACGTTGGAAATATTCAACGTTTCTCTTCCCGATTATGTGTCTTCCAATTATAACCGTTAATATTTATTATGCTTTTAATATTGCCGTTTTCAAGATCCTATTTCTCCGGTGATTTACTGCCTTCGTTTTATATATATTCATGTTCTTCTCAGAAAATAGCATTCGCTCTTCTGCTCTCTCTGTTTTGTGACGATCTTCTACGTGATTCTTTTCTTTACATTTGCTTCATCAAGTGGGAGTTCGGGTGCTCTGTGCTTCTTCGGTGTCCGCGCACATCGGAACTTTCAGAATCTAGCCGGGTGTTGTACCTTGGAGGAGTGAGCATCGGTGAAAGCCCTGCCGGAGGGTAGTGCAACTTCTTTAGGGCAGTGATCACACACACGCCTTACCCAGACTCGATTCTAAACTATAGATTACTCTCTTATTTATTTCTCACCCCTTCTTGCAATCTTATTATTGCTGTTCTGAAAAGTTTTTATACCGAAAATTATATTATTTTGTATATTAAGATGTGAATATAGAATAATATTCCAACAAACACTATAACAGTAAATCAATAAAACATTAAAACTTGACCGGTTGAGCCTTGCGGTTTATATTAAACCAGTCAAATAACAAATATTAGGCTTACTCCATTACTCGGTTACACCTTAAACTCGAACCGCATTGCACCATGGTAATAATTGCGGTGCGGTGCGGTTTGCTCAGTTTTGTCAAGATAAAAATCGAACCGCACTGCAAACCTCGCGGTTTTCTAATAACCAAAATCGCACCACAATCAAACTGTTTTGTGCGGTTTGAAAACGGTTCGGTGTGATGCGGTTTTCTGCGGTTTCAATTTTTAATTTTGAGGCCTACCTTCAATACAACCATAAATGGGTTCTGCAGGGCAGGAAAACTGCGAATGATATCTTAACTGACATGAAATCATGGGGGTGGTCACCTACAACACCCTAATCGACGGATGCTGCAGGAGTAATCAAGGGGGAAAACTGTCCCACACAGAATCTCTCTCTTGAAGTCTGAAGATGGTCTCATTTGGAATCTATCCAATCGTTATTACTTTCAACACCCTTATTGATGGTTTCTGCAAGGATGGGAATTGCTTGATGGCCATGAAATTTCTACAAGAGCTGAAGCATCAGGAACTGCCTCCTACCACCATCACCTACGAAATTTCTCAAAGAGCTGAAGCAAGAAGGGAATGTTTGAAGAAGCCAAGAAACTCTTGCGAAGGAGGCTCGGCGAAACTCTTGCGATGGAGGCTCGGTTGGACGAAATATGTGAAGTAGGTGGCGCGCGTCGGCTGTCGAGTAGGAATCGCAAGAGAGGAGCAACGAGGGTTTCGATCGGGCAGCATGAGCAAGAAAGGAGCTGGCCAGGGTTATGTGGGAGTACCTTTAAAAGATTTTGCCGAGTTAAAAAAATGGCTGATTGGCGGAATGCACCCCCGAAATATATGCTTTTGGCGGAATGCACCCCGAAAGTTTAAATTTGGCGGAATGCACCCCCCCAATTACTAGATGCTTGGCACTTTGCACCCTGATGTTCAAATAATTAGAAGGCTATTTTGGTCCAACCACATATCCAACTAGTAATTTTAGGTTTAACAATCCTTTCCCTTCCAGTTATGCGGCGCGTTTCCTCTTCCCCGACGAGAGCCCTGCATCATTCCGCCTGTTGTGCCGACGACAGGCCTACCGTGCTCTGCTGTTTCTTCTTCCCCGATGACAGTCCTGCTGAGCCCGGCTGTGCCGACGACAGGCCTGCTGCTGAGCCATGTTGTGCCGACGACAGGCCTGCATGTCGTGGATTATTATGCCGTGGTTTATATTATGATGTTCTATAATGGTTATTATGTCGAGCTTAATCTCTCTATAATTTATTTAATTAAGCCTTGCATAATAATCTCTCGCAAATAATCTCTCGGATAGCAATACTGTATAAATTAAAACCAGAATGTTCTATAATGGTAATAGCAAATTGGTAATAGCATCGCTGCATAAATGAAGCCCTGTTTGGCCTGCAAATAGGAAAATCTTCATTGAAATATTAAAAAAAAAGTAAAAAATAACCATGTTTTTTAGCCCAGGGTGCAAAGTGCCAAGCTAATTGTAATTGGGGGGTGCATTCCGCCAAATTTAAACATTCAGGATGCATTCCGCCAAAAACATATATTTCGAGGGTGCATTCCGCCAATTTCTTTTAAAATTTGAATTTAGGAAGTACAAATAGGTATAATTAGGCTCTGTTTGGTTGGGCTGTTGCTGATGGAAAGCTGCTGATGGGCTGTTGCTGATAGGAAAAGTGCTGATTCTGGAAAACGGAGTTTTGTTAAAAAACTGTTTGGGTGAAATGGAGTTTGTAAAATGGAGTTTTGAAAAAGTTGTTTGGAAACAAAACGGAGTTTTGAGCGAATTTTTTTTTTTACCGAATATTAAAAAAATATATATATTTTCCATCATATATTACCAAACACACAAAAATAATGTCCACATTAACCATATATCATGATATCTCCTATGATCTAGATTCATACAACTGATCTGCTATACTATCACGTAGCGCGATCATCTCCTCCACACCACCTGCAGTGTCAGGGCATGTATCTTGTCGCTCTTGTGTGACCAGTCCATCATCTCTACCCCTCTGCTCGGACTCACTGAAATCAAAATCCACGCGCGAAGGGTGGCGACGAATGAAATTATGTAAAGTCATCGTGGCCATGACAATATGTGCCTGTTTGTCGAAGCTATAGCTTGGCATGTCCCGTAGTATGGCCCACTTCTTCTTCCAAACGCCGAATGATCGTTCTATCACACTTCTAAGCGACGAGTGCGCATGATTGAATATCTCTCGACGTCCTTCTGCGCGACGTCCACCCCGGGCAAAGTCAGGCAGATGATATCTTGTATCCTGATATGGTTTTAAATATCCTTTCTGTAGAGGATAACCAGAATCAACCAAGTAATATTTTCCTGAAACATATTAAAAAATGTTTAACAACGGAAAATATTTAAAGTAATAATTAGATGAGCTGATTTTTAATTATTTACCTTGAGGCGGATGAGGGAACGTATAACGAGGATCAGTTATGGCATAATTGAAAATGCGACTATCGTGCGCCGATCCCTCCCAACCTGCCATAACAAAAGTGAAACACATGTTGAAATCACAGGCCGCCATGACATTTTGTGTCGGTCTGCCCTTTCTCCCAATATATGGAACTTGACTTACTACTGGTATGCACGCATCGACATGTGTTCCATCTATTGCTCCAACACAATCTTTAAAAAAAGGCATATAACGTCTGTCATACATAATCTCTGGCGGAGTGCAGCCGAAAGACCTATCTGATGGCTGTATCACTTCCTCGGCCAACTGCAACAAAGCGCGAATACCACGAGCAAAAAATCTGCTAGTTGTCTCTGTTGAGTGTTGAAACCGCTCGCGTGTTTTTCTCATTGATTCATTATGAGACAATATATATATAGTCAATGCTAGGACTTCTCTGGCTGCAGTTCTTCTTGTTCCCTTAAAGCCACACTTCTCTTCGAGAGCATGCAATAGATCTATAAAAATTTCTTGACTCATCATGAACGAGTCATGAAATCTAACTCGAGTCCCTCGAAGTAGCTCTCCAACCCATTTATCGCCTGTTTGCTTTGAAGTCATGGATGGAACAGGATGGTTTAACATCGAGGTGTGTTCGGAGATATAACATATTGCTGCCACCACATTTTGATGATGGCCAATAACACAATTTCTTCTAAAGATGGCGTGCTTCTCGTGCTCTGCTCTGGTATTTTCCGATTCATCACTAGACATTTTCTGTTAGAAAAATAAAGAAATTAACATTATCATAAAGTAAATAAAATTATAACCACTTGAGTAAGTAAATAAAGAAATTAACATTATCACAGAACTCAAGCAAATTTCTAATAATGTTCATAATGTCTACATTTAAACAACATAATAGAATATCCATAATGTTCACAAACATAACAAAACAAAACAACACGCATAGTCTCACACATAACACACACACACATACCACACACATAACACACACACATACACATAAAAAAGAACACACACACACATACAAAAGAACACACACACACAATAAAAAATAACACACACACATAACACACACACATACACATAAAAAAGAACACACACACACATACAAAAGAACACACACACACATACAAAAGAACACACACACACACAATAAAAAAGAACACACACACATAACACACACACATACACATAAAAAAGAACACACACACACACATACAAAAGAACACACACACACAATAAAAAAGAACACACACACATAACACACACACATACACATAAAAAAGAACACACACAAGCATACAAAAGAACACACACACACAATAAAAAATAACACACACACATAACACACACACATACACTTAAAAAAGAACACACACACACATAACACACACACATACACATAAAAAAGAACACACACAAACATACAAAAGAACACACACACACAATAAAAAATAACACACACACATAACACACACACACACATACACTTAAAAAATAACACACACACACACAATAAAAAAGAGCACACACACATAACACACACACACACACATACACATAAAAAAGAACACACACACACATACAAAAGAACACACACACAATAAAAAAGAACACACACACATAACACACACACACACACATACACATAAAAAAGAACACACACAAACATACAAAAGAACACACACACAATAAAAAATAACACACACACATAACACACACACACATACACTTAAAAAAGAACACACACACACATAACACACACACATACACATAAAAAAGAACACACACAAACATACAAAAGAACACACACACACAATAAAAAATAACACACACACATAACACACACACACATACACTTAAAAAATAACACACACACACAATAAAAAAGAACACACACATAACACACACACACATACACATAAAAAAGAACACACACACACATACAAAAGAACACACACACACAATAAAAAAGAACACACACACATAACACACACACACATACACATAAAAAAGAACACACACAAACATACAAAAGAACACACACACACAATAAAAAATAACACACACACATAACACACACACACACACATACACTTAAAAAAGAACACACACACACATAACACACACATACACATAAAAAAGAACACACACAAACATACAAAAGAACACACACACACAATAAAAAATAACACACACACATAACACACACACATACACTTAAAAAATAACACACACACACAATAAAAAAGAACACACACACATAACACACACACACATACACATAAAAAAGAACACACACACACATACAAAAGAACACACACACACAATAAAAAAGAACACGCACACATAACACACACACACATACACATAAAAAAGAACACACACAAACATACAAAAGAACACATACACACAATAAAAAATAACACACACACATAACACACACACATACACTTAAAAAAGAACACACACACACATACACTTAAAAAAGAACACACACACACATAACACACACACATACACATAAAAAAGAACACACACAAACATACAAAAGAACACACACACACAATAAAAAATAACACACACACATAACACACACACACATACACTTAAAAAATAACACACACACACAATAAAAAAGAACACACACACATAACACACACACATATGAACACACACACACATATACATATCAACACACACACACATGTATATGAACACACACACACACAGCACACACATGAACACACACACAACAACATACAACACACACACATATACACACACACATACACCACAACAACATACACACAGCACACATACACACACACATATACACACACAACACACACATATAAACATACACACACATATAAACATACACGCACAACATACATACCACACATAAAACACACACCACAAATCACAAAACCGAAAAAATCGAAAGAAAAACTAGACATTTCTGGAAATCTTTGGAATAAAGAACCCTAGACGTGGAAGAAGACATACCTGTAGAGCAGATCTGCAGTGTTAGGGTTTAGGGTGGTCTCCGGCGAGATGAATGGACTGCAAAGGAGCAGAAAAATTAGAAACAAATAGCGTAGAACCCTACTAGACGACAACGAGAAGGAAATCGAACCTAGGAGGTGCTTCGTCGGGCAGCTCGTCGTCGGCGGCTGCACGAATCGGAAGAGAGGAATGAGGGCGTCGGCGGCTGCACGAATCGGAAGAGAAGAATCGCGGAGGAATCGGAAGAGAGGATCGAGCGGTTTTGTCGTCGTCGGCGGCTGCACGAATCGGAAGAGAGGAATGAGGGCGTCGGCGGCTGCACGAATCGGAAGAGAAGAATCGCGGAGGAATCGGGAATCGCTGCTATCGCGGGGGAGAAGGAAACAGGGCGCTTTTGCGGCTGAACGCAGAAAATATGCGCGGATGGGCTGTAAGCGTAAACAGCGGAAATTAATAACCGCAGTTTAGAACTTAAGCCGCGCCAAACGCAACTTCTTCACAAAATACAGGTGCGTTTTTGCCGCACCACAGCCGAAAATCCTAACCAAACGCCACATTAGTCTGCGAATATCAAACACCGAATTAAGATCGGGCATGACGCGGCCAATATTTAAGAAGTAAATCGTGGAGACCGCGTGTCTAATAATAGCTTTTCTAGTCTTTGTAGTCTATTCCTAAATATCTTGGAAGTTCTTTATTTTCCTGGTCAACTCCACCGATCGCAGACCAAACCTCTTCATCTTCCCCCTCTCCCCCAATCTGGGCGAAGCAAAGCTAAGATTTTTTGTTTCTGTTTTTAATTTTGGTTTTTGGGTGAAGGGAGGGTTGATTTTAGGAGAATTTACACGGTTGCTTTAAATCTCGACAAATACAGTGCAAAAGCCTCCATTTTTCCTAAAAGCGTCACATTTTGAGCAATTTCTTTTTTTGTTCAAGTTGTTCGCGCGCAGCGAGATCTAGGAACCCTTTCCTGTACTCAATTTCTATTGGTCAAATCCCTTAAACCCTTTCTTTCTCATTTTTGCTATGTCCGAGCAAATCTAAAGTTATCCAGCCAGAATGTAAGTTGTACCAAGCTGAAGAGTATAGTTAAAAATCCATTGAAGTATCCTTTCATTCTGCAGGAAAACTAGGCCCAGTAGGAATCCCTCTTCTTCTCATCTTTTCAAAATAGAACTAAACAAAAAAGATACACTGCACCCTAGTTTTATATAAAGGTTTCTCTTTCACCTTCCCACATTTCCTCATCAGAGGAGTTCATGGAAGATGAAACTGTACCTATTGTGGCGACTAATGCAATCTCAAAGGAGACTATAACTTATGATATTCTCTTATCACCATTAAGTTGGTTAAAAATTCTGGCAAAGGAGACACATTGGAGTTTTGTGTTTGGGGTGATTGTAGTGAATGGAATCAGCCAGGGATTAAGCGGTGGAATATGGAAAGTTGCCACTGATTACTATTGGAAGGATGTGCAGGGCGTGCAGCCTTCGGCGGCACAGGTATACCAAGGGATAATATATACTCCATGGATTGTTAAGCCTGTTTGGGGTCTTTTCACTGATGTTCTTCCAATGGCTGGGTACCGCCGAAAGCCGTACCTCATTTTTGCAGGCAAGGAATAAAGTTTGCTAACTCATGATTAGATTGCTTTTTAGTATTTATTCTGCCATTACAAATTGTTTCAAAATTCATTGCTTCTGCATTGTGATAGTATTTTTCAGAATTATTGTCATAACTATTCTTCCCCAACAGATGACACTTATGTTATGCCATCTCATATTTGTAATATGCTTGAGGCTGACATTTTATTTCCGGAGTTCATATCTTTGTATCCAAAAAATTGTAAACTTGTAGTTCAAAAACAGTTACTAATCGCATTCTTAGAAAGATTTTTGGATTTTTTTAATCAGTAAACTTGATATAAAAATGATCTTTTAACAACAATTTTTTTTAAAATCAGTAAACGTGATATAGCACCTGTTAGCCATTGTTAGTCAGGAGTCACACCAATTGCAGAGAAGATGTGAGAAGATCTACTAAGATGGTTCAGACACGTACGAAAGAGACCATTAGAGGCACCTGATAGGCGTTGTGGGAGTTTAGTTACCATGCATGTTAAACGGGGGAGGGGTAGACCAATAAAGACTTGGAATGAGACTATAAAGAAAGACATGATGTACTTAGGCATTAGTGAGATTGACTAAGGATAGGGCACAATGGCGACATAGGATCCATAGCCGACCCCACTATAGTGAGATAAAGGCTTGAGTGTTATTGTAGTAAACATGATATAGCAGACTAAAGATAAGGCGCAATGGCAACAAAGGGTCCATATAGCCGACCCCCTAACCGACCCCACTTGGTGGGATAAAGGCTTGAGTGTTGTTGTTGTAGTAGTAAACTTGATATAACAAATGTTTTTTTTTCTCTAACTTGATGTTCTAATTACTTATTTTTGTTATGATCTTTTAACAACACAAGTTATATATTTTTTGCAAAATTTTATATATTTGTTAGTATTTGTAGATTTAATATTATAACTATAAAAATTCGTGGGTATTTCATTAGAGCATTATTTGTGAGCAAAAAGATATAGAGGAAGAAAGAGTAGATGAAGGGAGGTAGGAGTAGGAGAAGATGAAAGAGAAGAAAACGAGGAGGCGGGTGATACACACATTTTGTATAGTGTTTTTCCCATGTAATTTATGCGATTTTCTACAATTTCATGCATATTTATTCCAGTTTTGGTATCTATAGAAATCTAGGAATTGTGATCATGAATTATAGGTGTGGACATTTTAATGATTTTGGGGAAGCTATGTTCAATTTTCCTCACGCACGCCCGAGCGTCTTTTAGCGCACGTCGTGTGTGCGTTGCTCATTAATTCGTTAGATTTCAGAGTTCTGTAGCGGGGCATGCGTTTTGTTCACGGACGCCCGTGCACTTTTTCTTGATGGGCGTGCACGGTCATTTTATCAATTTCTAGCATTTTGGTGTTCGGTTCGCGTTTTGTTCATGCACGCCCGTGCGCTCGTGCACGCTCATTTCACTGCTCGTCCCCTTTTTCGTTAACACGACGCGCACACCCGTGCACATAAAGCTGCACGGGGCGTGCACATTCATTTTACTGTGTCTATAAATTGTGTTTTTAGGTCATTTTGACGGGGATTCAGGATGTTTCGCCCAGCCGCATGCCGCCAGTTACCCTCCTCTCCTAGAGCTCCTTTTCCATCCCTTCTCATCAGGAACTCCCTCTGCAGCATATCTCAAGCGTCTTCAAGCATTTTCAAGTGGATTGGAGCTTCTCTCCTCCATTTTTGCAAGCTTTCCATGAACTTTAATGGTGTTGTTGCAACCTCAGTGCTAGAAGACGGAAGTGTTCATCTCTGCAAGTGTGGAAACAACCCAAGAGAAGTCGGGAGAGAGGTAGTTGTTGGGAACTGTGCCCAGCAATGTTCCTGATTTGAAGAAGTGCTCAGATCAATGATAAATGCACTATGTATTTGATGATATATTTTATTCATGACTGCAGAAGATAAACCATATGTCAAGTAATTTTTCTAAGTCCAAAATCATAAAGGACTGGATATATCGTTGAGATGATACACATATCATCGAAATGCATCAAAGATAACATCACTAATATCTAGACGATAAAAGTAATGAAAATTAACTAAGTAAAATATCGTCTCAAGACTCAGCAGAAAAATTGTTAAAAAAGGAAGCATATCGTCGAGACAGTTTCGACGATATCGTCTTGAAGAAAGCTTATCGTTGATAAAGCTAAGTTCAAACATCTCGACGATATCGTCTTGAAGGAAATATATAGTCTTGAAGAAAGCTTATCGTTGATAAGCTAAGTTCATGTATCTCGATGATATCGTCTTGAAGAAAAGGTATAACCTTTAAGATTAATGACTTGACTCATTAAGTCATGAAGAAAGACTCGTGAAGACAAGCATCGATTTGAAGATCTCATATCGTCTTGAAGATCAAGACGATATCGTCTTGAAGAAAATGTATAGCCTTGAAGATTAAATGACTTGACTCATTAAGTCATGGAGAAAGATTCATGAAGACAAACATCGGGTTGAAGACTTCATATCGTCTTGAATATCAAGACGACATCGTCTTGAAGAAAGGTTATCAACTTGAAGAAAAGTCTAAGTCATCTAAAAAGGAATATCTCGACGATACCGTCGAGAAGAAGTAATATCGTTGAGATATCATGCAAAGTCTTGAAGAAGGATGTATGTCGACGATACCGTCTTGAAGAAGACATATTGCCTTGAAGATTAAAGATACATTGTATCTAAGGAAACATCTCGACGATATCGTCTAGAAGAAGTAATATCGTTGAGATATCAAGTAAAATATTGAAGAAGGAAGTATGTTGACGATAACGTCGTAAAGAATATCTGTCGTTTACATCGATCAAGACGATATCGTCTTGAGGGAATATTATCATCTTGACAAGTTGCAGAGCAACATTTAATGCACAGACATTCTTGGAAATTGATATTCAGAGAATGTGCACGCCGCCTATCTTGCGCACAATTGAAGAAACAATAAATGATATATTCTCTACAGAATATAGCCGTTGCACAATATTTAATGAAGAAATTTATTATTTTTATATTCTGCAAGTTCCAAGAAAGGACAGTAATTATGATGAAATATTGCCAACTCTGCAAGACATTTCAAACGGAAAATTGATTATGGAATAACCAACAAGGGGCTTTTATGCAAAGTTACAGAAGAATTTAAAAGAAAGAAATTGTCGATTTCAGAACAGCAGTTCTCCACACAATATATTGAATCTGATCAGGAAAAAAAAGAAAGAGAACAAGCAGAAAATCTTCATCACTTGGCTGAGAAGAGAAGAAAGAATCTTCCTTCTGTGCTAGAAGTGCATCTATCAACTAAGGAGGAGATTCAAAAGAAAGGCTCAATAATCCACAAGATTACTGAACTTACAATTACAAGAAGAAGAAGACCTGCTATTCAAAGCTTCCATCTTGAAGTCTTTTCTTCTACAACAACTTTTCTGTATTACTCTGTAGGTTTCTTTGTGAACCTGAGCTTGTAGGATCTTGTGCCAGATCTGAGTTGGTAGGGTTCTGTGTGAGCCTGAGATTGGTAGAGTTCTGTGTGAGCCTGAGTTTTGGTAGGATCTCGGTACAGATCTGAGTGCTTGGTAGGACCTGTAAAGTCTGAGAAAATTATTGTAAGGTTTGTATAACCTGAGTGTAGGCTTTTCTGTGTGAAGGGCTGAGATAGGATCCTTTGTGATCTGAGTTGTAAGATCTGCTTTATAGTGAAAAGATTTGAGATTTGGAGAAGTTGCCTAGTCTAGCACACTGCTAGATAGGTGAGAGGGACAATTGACTACCTCTAGACACATTGTCTTATAGGGAACCACTATAAATCTTGTGTACTATCTGTGTTGCTTTTGTGTTGTGATAGATAAACTTTAAAGTAACAAAGGTTATTGAAAACACCTAATCACCCCCTCTAGGTGTAGATCATTGACAACCCATATCTTTCAATTGGTATCAGAGTTAGGTTGAGTTCAAGGGTTTAACAGCTTAGAACAAGATCTACAAGTTTTTGATTGGGCTGTGATCTTTAATGGCCTGTGAGCATCATCAAGAGATGAGATCAATGAGGCTGCCCATCTGCACCAAAGAGAACTTTGTCATCTGGAAGCAAAGAGCCAAGTTGTTTATGGAAGCATCAGATCCCAGAATATACATGGTGGTTGAAGAGGGACCCTATGTTCCCATGAATGGTCCAATGACACCAACCACACCTTCAGTCCCTAAAACTTTGTCACAGTTTACTAATGAAGATGTAAATCTAATAACTATGGATAAGAGAGCAAAACACATACTTGAAAGTGCAATTGATGATTCTACATCTCAAAACTTAAGTCATTGCAAAATTGCAAAAGAAATGCGGGATTCCTTGAAGATCTACATGCAGGGAACTGAAGAAGAAAACTCAAACGGGAACACCAGAGAAAGAACCGTGATTCTTGAGAGTGAAAGCTTAAACCAAGGACAAGTTTCCTATAATTCAAAAAATCTCTGAAGACACTGAAGCTTTTGATGCAAGCACATCAGAATCTGATGTCATTGTTAAAGAACCAGCACTCCTCACCAAGCAACTCAAAAGGAAGATGCCTAGAAGAAGAAGAAACAGTCATAGGACATCCTCCTCAAACTCCAGAAGATCTAGTCATCATGACAAGTCCAAATCTTCAAAGGAGGAAAGGTATAACTCTAAACTTAATAAATTTGATTTGGCTAACTCAGTTTGTTGTCACTGCAAGAAGACAGGTCACGTGATTGTTGACTGCCCATCTATCAAGAAAGAATCTAAGAAGAGTGATGATAGAAAAAGCCCAAGGGACAAAAAGGAATCTGAGAAAGGATTCATTGCTAAGAAAATTAGAAACTCAGTGATTCAGATTTAGATTCATCAGAAGCTAAGGAGGAAATAATTGGCTTCATGACCATAACAGAAGAAATTCAGAATGACAACACTTCTTCTGGGAAGGTACTTATTAAAGCTCCCTTATCTTTCTCTGATTCTGAATCAATGATAGATTCTATGCATGAGAGTAAGTGTGGATCTGCTTGCAATAACATGCCTCAAGATCCCCACATGAGGTTGAATCTGAGCTAGTGCAGCATAATGAAGCCCCGTGGATTGCTTTGAAAAGAAGCAAGAAGCTTCTTAGAGCTTAATCTAAGGAGTTAGCATCCCTGAAATCTGCCCAATCTGAGCTCCAAGGGACAGCTGAAAAGCTGACTGCTATGAGCAAAGAAATGGACAAACTCAAGGATGCCGTAAAGCTTAAAAATGCTGAGTTGGGTCAGAAGAACAAGGTCATCAAGGATCTTGAGGAAATGTTATTGGCTGAGAAGAAAATGGTTGCCAGCGTCTCAATGCCCAAGATTATCCTTCCCATCATTGACCAAGTCTCTGCACCATTCAGAGGTGGTGTAGGATTTGGTAAGGAGACAGTCAAGGGCAAGGCATCTGAAGCCCAACCTTCTTTCAAAGAGAAGCTACTGACATCAAATTTCTCTGACTAGGAATCTTCACATGATCATCTGACCAAGGCTTGCTCCATAAGAAGCAGTAAACCCTCAAACACATATATGAGAGCAAGCTTTGGGTCAAGTGGTTCTAAAACATCCCTTGAAGAGACCCAAGTGAAGAATCCAGGTTTTCATGTCCATGGATCTCCAACATCAACACTTAAAAGTAAGGGAAAGGCAGCCAAGCCTGTTCTCAAAGTGGTGAATCAAAAGGTGGTGAGATCAGCTCAACTGCACACTCATCATTGTGAGGTTCACCCAAGGCCTGTTAGATTTGCTATCTTCACTCCTGCTCATCAACATTTCCAGATGGTAAGGCATAAGAGTAGATACAACAGGTATGAGCGCTGGTGCTGTGGAAAGATTGGTCATTTTGCCCTGGACTGTTGGTTCAATCCAACAATGCCTAGTGCAAGAAGGGTGCAGACCACTCAGAGGTGTAATATTTCAGGCTATTCCCCTAACATGAACCTAGGACCCAAATCCAATTGGGTGCCTAAGGATAAGTAATCCTTTTTGCAGGTATGTCCAAATGCTAACCCTTTTGGTATTTGGACAATAATTGCTCCAGGCACAAGGCTAGAGTAAATAAGTGTTTAAGAAAACTCAATCCAGAGACAATAGACCAATAGTGATACTTGGGGCTTCCAACAAATAGATGTCACTCAAATCCCAGCACACCTCCCACAAGAAGTTCAACCCTCTCTTACTTCTATTGAGGGGGAGCCTCTATTAGAAGATACAACTGTGATGGAAAATGATCTGGCTCTTCAAAATGCGGTACATCAAGAAGATATCCTCAAAATTGCTTAGGAGGCTACCTTGAACATATAAATTGAGGAATCTGAGAAAGATCTCAGTAGTGGACATGAAGTTACTGAAGAATTAGAAGAATCTACCAGACCCCTGCAACAATGGAGGGGGAGTCCACTACTCCACTCACTATGCAGACCTCACTTCCAAGGATAGAAGATGAGCACCCTGTTCAAATCATCATAGTCCCTACTTTCTCATCACCATGTGAAAGTGCACAGTGTGCCTCTGAGAATTCTCTAGAGTAGGGGGTGAATAGAGATTTAAAATCTTTTCTATCCTAACTGAGCATATAATAAAAATACTAAGGGATTATGCTTCAGCAACACCAAGAGGCAGAATAAATAAAATGCAGTAAATATAAAGACAGACTAAACAGTAAGCTCTAAGAGGGACAACACAGAAAATGAACAATCATAAAACACAAGATTTTATAGAGGTTCCCCAAAATGTGGGTAATCCTCTCTTCTACCTCCCTGGTAGGATTGCACAACCTGTGTCTGAGTCTTTTGTTAAAGAGACTCTCAGAACCAAAGATCTTTTGATAAGGAGATCTTGAACCACTCAGATCTTTTGATAAGGAGATCTTGAACCACTCAGATCTTTTGATAAGGAGATCTTGAACCACTGAATCCTTTGGAAGCGAGATTCTTAAAACTCTGTTATAGGAGTAGAATAAAGTAAGAAGAAAGAAGAAGAAGAAAATAAAGAATTCTGTTCTCAGACTTCTTTGGAAGTTTTTCTCAAGTTCAGCTTCTGTTTTCTTTCACTGGATCTGCTGATGATGAACCCTTGCTTATGATTGTGATGATTTGTAAGGGTTATGTTTCTCAGATCCTTTTTTCTGAAAGCTTCTTGAAATCTGGCTGCTGTGTGATAAAGAAGAAGAAGCAACCCTATATATTTCCTGTGCAGAGAGAGCACTTGATTTCTGTATCTTTCTCTTAGGGTTGAAGGAGGAAGAAGGAGAAGCAACCCTAATCGACAGTGCAAATGTTTGTAATGAATGCTCTCACTTTTTCTTCTCTTCTCTGCTTACTTATTATCATCATTGAATTTTGAATTTCTTTTTAATTTTGGACAGCCCATTGAAGGAATTCTGATTGGGTACACTATTTCTCTTTCTTCTTTTGTTCCCGACCCGTCCATCATATTTGAAAACATTCCAAGAATGTTTTTGCCATTTTGGAATGCTTCATTCCTTTCTTGGCAACAAACGAGCCGTTGGAGAGCTGTCTTCAATCTGGTGGTCCTTCTGAAAAGGTGTTAGAGAGACAAATGGAAAGACTTTCCTTTTCAGACTGTATTCGACGCTGTGTCGACTTCATCAATCTTTATGTCGACGCACCTCTGAGTTCTTATCAACGTAGCTTCAAATTTCTTCTTAGCATTGGCTGAACTCAGATGTCGACGTTACATCGATTACTTATCTACGTACCCGTCGAGTTGAATCCTTGGACTTGATCTCTTAACTTCTGCATCGAATTGTAGTCGACGTTGCGTCGACTTCTCAGATAGCTTCGACTGGCTCTTCCTCCTGCGTCGAGATCCTTTCGACGTTGCGTCGAATTGACTTTATAATTCGACAGACTGAATAAGTTGCTCCGACTTCTAGTCAGAGTTACGTCGATATTCAATCGAACTTGCGTCGACTTGTATTCGACGCAAGACTTAACTTAACTCATTTAGGCTTGTCTTGACTTGGTTTTGACACTCTAAGTTGAGTGTGACATCCTAAGACATCTAATGACCAGATTACCCTTACTATACAATGCGGGTAATAAACCTAGAAGGTAAAATCACTTATAAGTAATTTGTTAAGTTAAATCACAAAGAGTTTTTCCCAATAATCTCCCCCTATTTATCTTAACAAATTTTACAGTGATTTTACACATTCTTTTATATAAACAGAAACACATACAAGACACATAGACAATAAAATATGACAATGGAATCACAGACTATTTCATACATTGTCAAGTAAATTATATTGCTCTTAATAATTGTATCCACCAGAGACTAGAAGTGTATTGAACTCCTCAAAAATAGAGTACCTGGACCTCACTGTCCTTTATCAGGAGTTTTCCTTTTTCTGGAGAAGACGTATGGAATTTCCTTGATGCAAACTTCAGAGGCTCATCATCTTCAGGAGACATTGCTGCTTCTTGATGGGTTTGATCTTGTTCAGCAGTCTGAGCAGCCTCCTTAGCAATATTGGCAACCTCATCCAACAGATCATCTTTATGGGGATCCCCCAGAGTAATGGGAATCACCTCCCCCTGGTTCAATGCTGTATCTTCAGCAATCATTTCCCTTTCCAGATTTCTTTGAATATTTGGAATAGATTCTCCCCGAGCAGCGACAATCACCTCCCTTTGGTTCTTAATAATTGTATCCACCAAAGACTAGAAGTGTATTGAACTCCTCAAAAATAGAGTACCTGGACCTCACTGTCCTTTATCAGGAGTTTTCCTTTTTCTGGAGATGACCTGTGAAATTTCCTTGATGCAAACTTCAGAGGCTCATTATCTTGAGGAGACATTGCTGCTTCTTGATGGGTTTGATCTTGTTCAGCAGTCTGAGCAGCCTCCTTAGCAATATTGACAACCTCATCCAGCAGATCATCTTTATGGGGATCCCCCAGAGTAAAGGGAATCACCTCCCCCTGGTTCAATGCTGTATCTTCAGCAATCATTTCCCTTTCCAGATTTCTTTGAATATCTGGAATAGATTCTCCCTGAGCAGTGACAATCACCTCCCCTTGGTTCAATTCTCCAGCTGCTTCTTGAGCTGGAAGCTTCCCCTGATTCTCTTGAGGCTCCTCTTGAGGCTCCCCCTGAACATTTGCAATTTGGAAGATAGTAATTTTATCAGGGGCTTTAACATCATTGCCCTTTTCATGGCCTCTCATCTCTAGAGTAGGTATTTCCTCCTCCTGAATTTTCTCCCCCTTCTTAACCTTGCTGGCTAGTGAGGTTAAGAAATCCTTTGTCACCAAGGAGGAGGACATGAATTCTTTGAGTCCCAGGAGAGACCTCTTTGAATCTAGAATTTCAGACTCCATTTGGGAGTACTTCTTTTCAAATCTTCTGGCTTGGCTGGCCAGTAGGTCAGCAAATGTGTTGGAGGCCAAACCTGCCTTAGAAATGACTTGCTCAATGTTAATGGAAGGGGTAGACTGAGAGGTAGAGGCAAGTGGAGGTGGAGGTGTGAGGTTCTCATTCAGATCAGGATGATCTTGGTAGACAGGGGAAAGAGATTGACAGATTTCTGGAGAGAAATGAACTGGTGGTGGTAGAGGAGCAGGCAGATTGTCTGGAGGTAGGATGGATGGTTGTTGCTGTGGTTGGAGAGGGATGTGAGGTATTTGTTCTGGAACTGTAGTGGATGGAGTGGACTGGATATTCTGAGCAGGGACATCTTTTGGAATGGTATCTTGTTGTGTTACTGCAGGATCCTGTGCTGGGATGTCTTCCCTTGGAAGATCTGGGACTATGTCCTCTGAATCTTGAGGAGGTGGAGAGGGAGGAGGTGAAGATGGAGCTTGACCAGACTTCAAAATCTGCCTTGTCCACTTTGAGAAGATTCCTATGTTGATTCTTTTGCCAGGAGGAATGGGCACTCCCTTAGACTTGCACACCATTGGATAATGATGAAAGAGCACCTGACTCATAATTCTCATGTAGGCATTCTCTTTGTGGGAGTATTTGTGACCAATCAACTTCAGGAGGCCTCTCCCCCAGTTTATCTTCTTTCCCAGAACTAAAACACCCATAATTTGCAACCGCTGCTTGAGGATAGCATCATGTGCTGATATTTTGCACATCAGTACCTTTCCCACTATGTCTGCCAGAAACCTGTACTCCTCTGCCAGGTCAATCTTCTTAAGATTGATGGTCCTCTCTTTCTTGAACTGCATGATTTTCAAGGCCTTCCTTGCCTCTTCCCCTGTCAATTCATCAGAGTCCTCACCAGTGGGTAGATCAAATGTTTGAGATAACATTTTCTCTGTTATGTTGATATTATTTTCATAAATTTTCCCATGGAGGGAACCATCATCTCCTATGTAAATATTATCTTTTAGCTCTGCCAACTCTACATCAAGGATCTTGCATCTTGTAGAGATTAATTTTGTTAGTCTAGTTGTATGGAATAAGCCCAGAATGGCTTTGAAGCTTTCAGCAGCAGCATTGAAAGAATCGACATCCACGTCAAACCCGGAGTTGACCTTTGGGGTGCCATAGAATCTGTAGTACCTGCAAACACAAGAGAAACCGAGAGAGAGAGAGAGAGAAAGAAAGAGCACAAGAGAACTGGAGAATGAGAGAGCACGAGAGCAAAGAGAGGAGAGTTCGAAAGCGTAAATAATTCGACGCAGAAGTTGCTTAAAAGAAGATGATTCGTCGCAACTTAGGGTTTTATCCGAAGCGCCGTCGAAAAGATTAATAGACAGCGCGCCAAAATGTGTCTAAGTAGCTTCTAGAAGTAAAGCTGCGCGCACTGTCATGTTGACGTTGCATCGATTAAACCTCGACGCATCTTCAAATTTGACGAGTGACTATTCATTCGACGTATCCGTCGATATGAAGTCGACGTTGCGTCAAATGCTATTTGAGTTGTCTGATTTGGATGGCTCTCGAAGCTGGCGTTGAATAGAATTAGACGGTACGTCGAATTCTATTCGACTCAACTCTGAATTAACAGTTGCATATTGCTTTCAGAGCAGGCGTCGAGTAGAATTAGACGGTACGTTGAATTCTATTCGACGCAACTCTGAGTGAATATTTCTATTTTCTTAGAAAGTTCTTGCTGTTTTTCTCAGCAATGATTTTTTAAAGAAAATAGTATTTATACATAATATTTTCATGACTTGAAAAAGATGATATGAAAGTTCAGAGTAGAAATCACTCCCCTGTTGGATTTGGGTCTTTATTAGACCATAGTTCTTCCTTCCTCTTCCATTATCTCCTAGGAAGGATCCTACTTACTCCTGCACAACTAGCTCAAACATTAGAGGGAACTCAGGTTTCCTTGGGCCCTTTGCTTTTACCATTGTAAGGTTCAATGAAAGAGTAGAATATTCTTTCATGGTATCTTTGTGGATGGTAGATGATTGGTTTGCCAAACCTATGCTTATTACCTTGGTACTGAAAATGTGCATATAATGAATCTGCATATAATAGATCTACAGAGTGTCTAATGATTCTTCTTCTGGTTTTAGTTCTTTGATTGAGATTCACAGGTTTACCTAAATTGTTTTTCCTTAGAGTTTTCTTTTCATTAGTTGGATTAACTCTACTGAATGTAGTGATTCTATCTGAATGATTGTTGTTTTATAGATTTTTCTACAAGATGTTTGCTTAGTATTCCTTGTTGATTATTATCATTCACCCTATTGAATATGGTAACTTTATCAGGATGATCATGTAGGAGTTCACAAATTTCACTATTTTCATTTACTTGATTTTCACTAGATCCAACAAAAATTACTGGATTTTTCTAGGCAGGTCTCCTAGGGACTTCTGTGCTGGTGGATGGGTCTGCTCCTGTCACGACCCGTCTCGACAAGAGTCAGAGCGCACTTCGGGCGGGCCGTGATGCCACAGGCATGAGCAAAACAGGAAAACCATGCCTGCTAAGGCGGAAATAGAAATACTACAATAGTTTTGAATTTATTACTTTGAAAAGAAATTAGTATATTTATAAGTATGTGGAAGCCACAGTGAAAGGTTAAAACTATGCATTTTCATTAAAATCAGATGTCATACATTATACTGAAATGATGAACATGCAAGGAGTCACAATAGTAAAATGCTATAAGTAAAATGATTTGATACAAGCAAGAACACCCTAAGAGTTGCCCACGATGCCAGAGAAAATGGCTGACAATAACTAATACAAGAAAAACAGATCCAACAGTACTGAAACAAAATACATAGAACCTGCTGACACAGTAATCAAAATAGAACCTCCAAGCAAAACTGCAGCTGAACGAAGAAAACTCAGGGAGCAGACGGCGCGGTCATGAAACCTAAGGAAAATGCCTCAGAACAAGAAAATATTAGAAAACAAGCTGTAATTTTAAGTACATGCAGAAATAAATCTAAAGTACCAATTAACTCTTGAAACAGACCAGTGACACAGGCAGGTAACTGAAACAAGCTGAAACTATCTAGAAATATTAGCCTACTCCGGAGTATAGCCTAAACAAGTATTTTGCATCGACATAAGCTGTTATCTATGAAATACGTAGGTGTTTATGGTAGGCACACATGGTTCACACTCAAGTCCAAGTGTAAGGCTCACCAGAATAAGGGTATTCCATGCTCACCGTGAACATGCAAGCAAGACGTTGCACCACCTAAAACCTAGTTTCCACGATTCGCTTATGACACTAAAGACTTAAGGGTTTCATGTTTTTCCGAGGAGATTCCTATCGCAACGCGACATGTTCGCGAGTGATAGTGCTTATGCCATCAGATATTGATAATAATTTAGAAAACCAGTAAAAGAAATTAAATTCTTGTTTGCAAGCGAGAGGGAATTTCTCCACTTGCCTTAAGGTGAAGCCGCAACTACCAGCAACAACTATGCGACGCAAGCAAGGACAAGGCTCTATTGAACCTGTTCAGAAATAATCGCAGTCGATATTTGATACTTGACAAGTAGAAAACCATACGCTAACACACGCAGTTATTTGCGAAAACACACTCAAGAGCGGATTAGCAATTTACCTCCCTCAAGGTGAGGGGAGAAGAAGTTACCATAAGGATCCGGAGTTTGGCGGCGCTTGAGTGACGAAAACCCTAAATCGGAGAGGGTTCGGAGCGATTCCACCACTAGATCTGATGTGCGGCACCGGAAACGCAAACAAAAATTGGGGTTAGGCGGAATTACGACAAACATAAGAGGGACCGATGAAATTACGTCGATCGAATAGCGAAAATCACCGCAAGCATTTAGGGCAAATCTGAAAACAGAACTTTTGGCGGAGATCCTTACCGAAGGAGACCAGATTTGGGCTCAGGAATCCACGAGGAGGGGTTTCGAGCGAAACCCTAGGAGTCCCCTTGAAATCCGCCGGCCGAAACGGAGAGGAAGCGGGGTTGTCGACCTCTTTGGAGGAGGAGGAGCTACTGCTGGCCGGAGGAAGCAAGGGAGGAGGGCTGCTGCCCTAACTGGCCGAGGAAGGAGGAGAAAAAAAGAAGCGGCCTTGCTGCTGCCGTCGACTTCGAGGGGGGAGGAAGCGGCCCTTGCTGCTGCCGTCGACCAGGAGAAGGGAAGGAGGCGCAGGCGGCGGAGCCGGCGGGAGGAGGCGCAGGCGGCGGCGTCGGCAAGAAGAGGAGCGGGCGGCGGCGTCACTGATCGCGGGAGACGGGAGCGGCACGGGAGCGGCACGGGAGCGGGAGCCCTAGCGATTTTGGTTTGCGGTTCTTTTACGTGAGGGCTGGACCGAAATTTAATCGGGGAGTTTAAATTGGGGGGGGGGGGGAAGGAAGGATGACTTAATATAATTGTTATTATAATTATCATTTTATTTTATTTTATTTTATTTTTTATTTTAATTGTTTTTAAGGGTTGTTACAGCTCCTAAACCAAGATGTTTAAATCTCATGTTGAGATTTTGTGTGATGTCTTTGAGTTTTTGACTCCTCCCATTTAGTGAGTCTTCAAAGGCTTTTGCCTTTGTAAGCTCTTCCTTGAGTTCTAGATTTTCAGCCTTTATTTCATCTACTTGTTTTCTTAACTCTCCTACCTCAATCCTGAGTTGATTGTCATAGAAATGACTTTCATCTATCATTTTACTTTTCAGTTCTTTCAACTCTTTCCTAAGTATCTTTATTTGATTTTCTGTTTCTAATTGATCTTGGCAGAACTCTTTAAATCAAGTTTTAAATTCATTGGAAGAGAAATCAAAATCATCAAAATATGATACCTGATCTTCTTCACTATTTGAGGAGGCCCCCAAAGCCATCAGACAAATTTCTTCAACAGTATCTTCCTGTTTACTTCCGGATGAGGAGCATGACTCAGATTCTGAGTCACACCAGGTTTCAGTTAGGAAACTTCTTCCATTCTTCCGACCCTTCTTATCATCAACACTTTCTTCAGCTATACTGATCATTGTATCCCATATTTCTTTTGCATACTGACATTCAGCCACTTCCTGAAATATGTCATCTGACAGAGTGGATAATAGTAAGTTCATAGCCTTAACATTACAGGCTTCTGCATTCTTTTCAGCCCGTGTCCACTCATTCCTTGGGAGAGCTTCCAATGTTGAGAATCCACTGGTATCTTGTCTGAGTGGAGCTGGGGGACCTGAAATCATAACATCAAAGATGTCTTCATCAATAGAGTTCATGTAAATCTTTATTCTGGCCTTCCAGAGTGTAAACCCTTTTAGGTTACACACTGGTGGGCTTGTTGGTGCATAATCCTTGGAACTTATTTTCTTTAAAAAACATTTAATTAATTTTAAAATAAATAAATGAGAGTAGGAGATCTTTTGATCAAAGTGTTAACCTTTTAATGACCAACCTACCTCTGATACCAATTGAAAGTGCACAATGTGCCTCTGAGAATTCTCTAGAGGGGGGGGGGGGTGAATAGAGATTTAAAATCTTTTCTATCCTAACTGAGCATACAATAAAAATACTAAGGGATTATGCTTCAGCAACACCTAGGGGCAGAATAAATTAAATGCAGTAAATATAAAGACAGACTAAACAGTAGGCTCTATGAGGGACAACAAAAAAATGAACAACCAAAAGACACGAGATTTTATAGAGATTCCCTAAAATATGGGTAGTCCTCTCTTCTGCCTCCCTGGTTGGATTGCACAACCTGTGCCTGAGTCTTTTGATAAAGAGACTCTCAGAACCAAAGATCTTTTGATAAAGAGATCTTGACCACTCAGATCTTTTGATAAGAAGATCTTGAACCACTCAGATCTTTTGATAAGAAGATCTTGAACCACTGAATTCTTTGGAAGATGGATTCTTAAAACACTGTTACATGAGTAGAATAAAGAAAGAAAATAAAGAATTCTGTTCTCAGAATTCTTTGGAAGTTTTTCTCAAGTTCAGCGTCTGTTTTCTTTCACTGGATCTGCTGATGATAAACCCTTGCTTATGATTGTGATGATTTGCAAGGGTTATGTTTCTCAGATCCTTTTCTCTGAAAGATTCTTGAAATCTGGCTGCTGTGTGATGTAGAAGAAGAAGCATCCCTATATATTTCCTGTGGAGAGAGAGCATTTGATTTCTGTATCTTTCTCTTTGGGTTGAAGGAGGAAGAAGGAAAAGCAACCCTAATCGACATTGCAGATGTTTGCAATGAATGCTCTCACTTTTTCTTCTCTTCTCTGCTTACTTATTGTCCATCATTGAGTTTTGAATTTCTTTCTAATTTTGGACAGCCCATAGAAGGAAGTCTGATTGGGTACACTATTTCTCTTTCTTCTTTTGTTCCCGACCCGTCCATCATATTTGAAAAACATTCCAAGAATGCTTCATTCCTTTCTTGGCAACAAACGAGCCGTTGAAGAGCTGTCTTCAATTTGGTGGTCCTTCTGAAAAGGTGTTAGAGAGACAGCTGGAAAGACTTTCTTTTTCAGACTGTATTCGACGCTGCGTCGACTTCATCAATCTTCATGTCGACGCACCTCTGAGTTCTTATCGACGTAGCTTTGAATTTCCTCTTAGCATTGGCTGAACTCAGATGTCGACGTTACATCGATTACTTATCGACGTACCCGTCGAGTTGAAGCCTTGGACTTGATCTCTTAACTTCTGCGTCGAATTGTAGTCGACGTTGCGTCGACTTCTCAGATAGCTTCGACTGGCTCTTCCTCCTGCGTCGAGATCCTTTCGACGTTGCGTCGATTTGACTTTATACTTCGACAAACTGAATAAGTTGCTCCGACTTCTAGTCAGAGTTACGTCGATATTTAATCGAACTTGCGTTGACTTGTATTCGACACAAGACTTAACTCATTTTAGGCTTGTCTTGACTTGGTCTTGACACTCTAAGTTGAGTGTGACATCCTAAGACATCTAATGACCAGATTACCCTTACTATACAATGTGGGTAATAAACCTAGGAGGTAAAATCACTTATAAGTAATTTGTTAAGTTAAATCACAAGGAGTTTTTTCCAACACCATGCTTGAGAAGTAGGCAAGTCAGAAAAAGAAAAATATATCATGTTGCCTCTGAAGAACAAGAAGCCAAAATGAAGAGAATGGTGAAAGTAAAGAAGAATCCAAACCTTGAAGAATGGAGCTCTTGCTCAAATGAATATAAAATTGGTACCTCTATATAAGAGATGTCAAGGAGGAAATCTAAGTAGCACTGTCTCCAAGAATCCTTCAAGAAGTGTTGACAAACTTCTCAAGTTAGACAAGTATCAGATGAGTATTTCAACGACATAGATGAATTCTCAGCGACACAAAACGAACAGTCTCGACGACAAGATCTGCGTCTCGACGATATTGGGGGAGTCTCGACGACAAAGTTGAAGTAATTCCGATGACATGACTGAAGTAATTTCGACGACATGACTGAAGTAATTTCGACGACACTATCAACGACAAATTACACATCGTCGAAACACAACGCAGATAATGTAATATTGGATCTTTAATCAGAGACGTCTGATGGATTTTTAATCTATTAACTATGACAAAAAGGCACGCGCCTCTTCATCTACTTCAAATATAAATATAGTGAATACTTAGGTCAAAAATTACGCTTCCATTTTCCCTAAGTCATTACCGCGACAAACCTCCGTTCCGTCTCCGACAATCATTCGTTCTCGACGCTCTTCCTCAATGGCTCCAAAGAAGGAAGAATCTTCAGTCGTCTCCGGCTGTGAGCTTTTGTGAGGAGAATTCAGCTCATGTCTGGAAGAAATCAGGTCAGTAATTGCATTGGTAGAATCGGCAGGGCTGGAGTATCTGCTCTGCGAACCCTGTGCTCTCATGAACAGGGAGCTCCAGGAATTCTTTGATGGAGCAAGAATCAACGGTTCAAGGGCCATTCTAAAGTCTACAGTGGCCGGTAAGAAGATCAAAATATATGCTAAGAGCTTAGGAAAAGCTTTGAGGATTCCAAGATTGGCGAAAGAGGTTAAAGAGGAAGATTTGACCGCTGAAGATTTCTCTGCTGGATATGCCTGGTGTGGGCACAGTGGTAAGATCTATGAGTCTATCAAAAGGGCAGAATTCAACCAGAAAGGAAAGCTCCTTGCAGACATTGTAGGGAAAGTACTGCTAGGCAAGCCTGATTCTCATGACAGGATTTCGAAAGAAATGTTTGAAACAATGTGTAGGATCATTGCTTCGAAGAAGATAGACTGGAGAAAGTTCCTATTCCAGAGAATCAAGAACACCTTGAAGACCCTATCATTTGGAAGAATCCTACTATCTTCCTCCTGAAAACCCTTGGGGATGTAGTGAAGAGAAACATGGGAACACCTCTGCACTATTCAAAGAGGTTGGACATAAAGATGCTGGACAGATGGGAGAGAGTCATCTCCAAAACTCCAAAGGATACCCAAACTGTTACAAAAGGAAAGAAAAAGAAAGCTGTGATAGTTGATCACTCAGAGGAGGAAGGGTCCTCTAGCAGTTCTGAAGGAGGAGACGCACCATCTCTACCAAACCCTGCTTTGACAGAGGGGGAGGTAGCTTTAACTCAAATGATTCTAGAGAACATGAGTGAACCTGCTAACACAGAGGTTCTTGAAGAAAGAAGAAACCCCATTCTGGCCAGTGATCCAGTTGAGGGGGAGTTCCTGATTGGAAGCTCAGCCCAAGACACTAAGAGAGTTGAGGGGGAGACCCATCTGGGGTGCTCTACCCTGGAGAATCAAGCTGAAGAACCTGCCTTTGAGAAAACAGTTAAGGAGAAGGATGCTCCAGAGAAAGAAAATGAAGACAATGTGTCAGAGAAGGATGGAAGTTCTGATCCCCAGACTGGGCTTGACCTTGCTCTAATCAAAGGTAAGCAAGTGCTGGTGGAAGAAGATGAGCAGATGCAGGTAAACTCTCCTGATCCTCTGGCTCAAGACAGTGCTCCTGAAGGTTCTCCAGAAGAAAATGCAGCTCCTGAGGTGAATATAGCTGGACCATCTACTGATCACTTAGGCTCCCTGTTCCATATGATCTCAGCCTTCCTGAATATTCAAAGGGAGAAAATATAAAGGTTCATTTTACAAACCGTAGATGACCTAAGGCAAGAAATAAAGGCTGAGCTGCAAACTGTGAAGAATGATATACATCATCTCAATACTCAACAAACTCATTTCTTTCACTTGACATCTCTTGCCATGGAACATGTTGGCGAGGAAATCAACAAAGTAAGACATCAGTCTCATTCAAAATCAAAGCACCATGACAAGGAATACTGAGCAAGCTCTTCGACAAATAACAGGGTTTATGAATCAAGACAGAGATCAAATTCTAGACAGATTAAATGAAAATACTCATAACTTAGATGAACACTTACTAGAAGTAAGAAATAACCTGGATAAGGCTGAACAACACCTACATGAAAGAATAAATTTGGTACAAGTAGCTCTTGATGATCACATAGCTAAAGAAGTCTTAAAGGGGGAGAAGGCAATGATAAATGCTGGCTCAAATCAAGCCATGTGGGTTGTCAATCAAGTCAAGCAAGCCTTACAAAAGCCTCCCTCAGCCTTTGAGTTAGCAGAAAAATCTGAGAGCACTGCATCAGAGATATATGGTATTGAAGTTGGAGAATCTGCCAGTTCCAGAAAAAGGAAAAGGGTCCAAAGCAAGAGGTACGTGCAGAAGAGGCTTAGGGAAATTGAGCAGGATCCACAGTCATGCAAGTGGAGTCCCAACTCTAGGACCTTAATCTCAGAAGCCTGGATGGAATTTGGATACCCTCAGGATGGGTCAGAAAGAATCTACTATTCTGCTGATTGGAATCTGCACTTAACTCAGATGGAGAAAATGAGAAATCATAAACTGGCATTTCCTCATGGTCCTCCTCCTTCTCCAAAGAAGATTCCAAAACCAATCATCTTCTATGAAAGGCAGAGGAGAAAAGGAAAATGAAGCAGCAACAGGACCTGAGGAACATAGACCATAAAATGTTTTATCTAAAAATGACTTGGGCAAATGACTGATATATTTTTGTTTTAAAACATTCTCTATTTATATCATGCTGATAGATGAATTATATAATACTTTTTGAATGCAGTCAAATTATGATTTTGTTTATCTTTGACATTTATCATTGAAGTGAGTTATGACTTCTTCAAATATGGGGAGATTGGTGGGAACTGTGCCCAGCAATGTTCCTGATTTGAAGAAGTGCTCAGATCAATGATAAATGCACTATGTATTTGATGATATATTTTATTCATGACTGCAGAAGATAAACCATATGTCAAGTTATTTTTCTAGGGTGATGTTATATATAGACCATGTTTGGCTATATACAAACCAATTTTTATGAGTTATTACGCGCCTTTTAAAAATAAGCCTTGTACATGCATTTTTAGGAAAAGTGCTCAACACGAAAATTGTAGATCTCGTCGAGATCTACAACTTTTGTGTTGAACACTTTTCCTAAAAATGCACGCTACGCCGCCTAGATCGTAACTATAGCGAATTTTTGATGAATTTTTGAAAATACGCCTTATCCATGCATTTTTAGAAAAACTGTTCAACACGAAAGTTGTAGATCTCGACGAGATCTACAATTTTCGTGTTGAACACTTTTCCTAAAAATGCATGTACAAGGCATATTTTTAAAAGTCGCGTAATAACTCATAAAAATTGGTTTGTATATAGCCAAACATGGTCTATATATAACATCACCCTTTTTCTAAGTCCAAAATCATAAAGGACTAGATATATCGTTGAGATGATACACATATCGTCGAAATGCATCAAAGCTACATCACTAGTATCTAGACGATAAAAGTAATGAAAATTAACTAAGTAAAATATCGTCTCAAGACTCAGCAGAAAAATCATTAAAAAAGGAAGCATATCGTCGAGACAGTTTCGACGATATCGTCTTGAAGAAAGCTTATCGTTGATAAAGCTAAGTTCAAACATCTCGACGATATCGTCTTGAAGGAAATATATAGTCTTGAAGAAAGCTTATTGTTGATAAAGCTAAGTTCATGTATCTCGACGATATCGTCTTGAAGAAAAGGTATAACCTTGAAGATTAATGACTTGACTCATTAAGTCATGAAGAAAGACTCATGAAGACAAACATCGGTTTGATGATCTCATATCGTCTTGAAGAAAATGTATAACCTTGAAGATTAAATGACTTGACTCACTAAGTTATGAAGAAAGATTCATGAAGACAAACATCGGGTTGAAGACCTCATATCGTCTTGAAGAAAGGCTATCAACTTGAAGAAAAGTCTAAGTCATCTGAAAAGGAATATCTCGACGATACCGTCGAGAAGAAGTAATATCGTTGAGATATCATGCAAAGTCTTGAAGAATGATGTATGTCGACGATACCGTCTTGAAGAAGACATATTGCCTTGAAGATTGAAGATACATTGTATCTAAGGAAGCATCTCGACGATATCGTCTAGAAGAAGTAATATCGTTGAGATATCAAGTAAAGTATTGAAGAATGAAGTATGTCGACGATATCATCGTAAAGAATATCTGTCGTTTACATCGATCAAGACGATATCGTCTTGAACGAATATTATTGTCTCGACAAGTTGCAGAGCAACATTTAATGCGCAGACATTCTTGGAAATTGATATTCAGGGAATGTGCACGCCGCCTATCTTGCGCACAATTCAAGGAGCAATAAATGATATATTCTCTACAGAATATAGTCGTTGCACAGTATTTAATGAAGAAATTTATTATTTCTATATTCTGCAAGTTCCAAGAAAGGCAGTAATTATGATGAAATATTGCCAACTCTGCAAGACGTTTCAAACGGAAAATTGATTATGGAATAACCAACAAGGGGCTTTTATGCAAAGTTACAGAAGAATATAAAAGGAAGAAATTGTCGATTTTAGAACAGCAGTTCTCCACACAATATATTGAATCTGATCAGGAAAAAAAAGAACAAGCAGAAAATCTTCATCACTTGGCTGAGAAGACAAGAAAGAATCTTCCTTCTGTGCTAGAAGTGCATCTATCAACTAAGGAGGAGATTCAAAAGAAAGGCTCAATAATCCACAAGATTACTGAGCTTACAATTACAAGAAGAAGAAGAAGACCTGCTATTCAAAGCTTCCATCTTGAAGTCTTTTCTTCTACAACAAATTTTCTGTATTACTCGGTAGGGTTCTTTGTGAGCCTGAGCTTGTAGGATCTTGTGCCAGATTTTAGTTGGTAGGGTTCTGTGTGAGTCTGAGATTGGTAGGGTTCTGTGTGAGCTTGAGTTTTGGTAGGATCTCGGTACAGATCTGAGTGTTTGATAGGATATGTAAAGTCTGAGAAAATTGTTGTAAGGTTTGTATAACCTGAGTGTAGGCTTTTCTGTGTGAAGGGCCGAGGTAGGATCCTTTGTGATCTGAGTTGTAAGATCTGCTGTATAGTGAAAAGATCTGAGATTTGGAGAAGTTGCCTAGTCTAGCACACTGCTAGATAGGTGGGAGGGACAGTGAACTACCTCTATACACATTGTCTTGTAGGGAACTACTATAAATCTTGTGTGCTTTCTGTGTTGCTTTTCTGCTGTGATAGATAAACTTTAAAGTAACAAAGAATATTGAAAACACCTAATCACCCCCCTCTAGGTGTAGATCTTTGACAACCCATATCTTTCAGTAGTGACAGCCTCCTAGAACCCGGACGACATCCGCAGACGAGCTATCAGAAATCGAAGGTTCCAACCTTGCTTCCTTTTCCTCTCCAGAAGAGACTCTTGTTCCTCTTCTTGTTGGAATGACATTCTATTTGTGGTAACTAAGATTGTGAGTATTACATTAAAGGTATGTTGTAACGAACTCAAATCTTATTATGCTCGTTTGATGAAATGGCGGCGAACAATATGCAGTGGTCTGGGAGCAGGAATGTGCAATGAAAGACTGCATGTGTTCTTGAAGTTGATGGGATTACAACTCTTGCAGCTCAGTTGAGTCTGATGAGCAAGAAGCTTGACAATCTGAGTACTCCGACAGCGTGCCCTACTTCACCTGCAGCTGTTTATGCTGCCTCGTGCGGGCATTGTGGAGCTCCGGGGCATCATACCTATGAATGCAATTCTGCATTGCCCTCCTCTTTCGCGTTTCAAGGGACGGAAGTTTGTGACTATGTGGGAAACCAACAGCCAGGAGGATTCCGGTCAAACAGTTACAATCCCGGATGGAGGAACCATCCAAACTTTTCATGGAGGCAGGGTGCTCACCAAGGTGGTCCTGGCGGTAGAGGTTCTCAATCTTATCAAAACCTTCTTCCTCCCAAGGAGAAGAATGATTTCGCAACTAGGATGGAGTGGTACATGGAGCGGACTGATGCGGTCATGCAGGTTCAAAGAGCGACGACACAAAACTTGGAGATATAGATGGGCCAAATTGCGAAGATGTTTGCAGAGAGACAACAAGGGATGCTACCAAGTAATACCGAGACCAATCTAAAGGAAAGTAGTCAGATGGCTTCAACTATCACTGGGGACTTCCCAGGGAGTATTCTTGTTCATTGCTTGATCAATGAAGCCCCCACCATGGTTTTTTGTGATACAGGTGCGTCCATGAACTTGATTTCTATTTCTGATGCGAAGAAATTAGAACTAGGTATGCCAAGTTTGGATTCACTTTCATTAGTCTTAGCGAACGGTTGCACTGTTACTGCCGAGGGAGGGGTGAGTGATATTGTTGTGAATCTAAGAGGAGAAATCTGTAAGGGTGACTTCCAAATTGTGGGGCCAATCGAACTTCGCCCTCAATTCTTGGAGGACCTCTTCTCAAGTCCTTAAACACCACTCTCCACCCTTATGATGGTAGCGTCGTAATCCCGAATCTGAATTTGATTAGCGATGATATTACACTCAATTATGTGGCACGTCCAATGCAAGATAATGAAGTTGATGGAGAAAAGTGTGCAAAATTATTGGTTCTGGCCTCATCACTTGATGAAGGCTTTGTTTTGTTATCTAATGAACTACTTAGTGCACAAGACTCTGATATCGTTGGGGATCCAGTAGGCGAAACTGAATCAGATGGAGGTTATATTACTCCAACACTATTGATTTATGGAGATTGTACAAACACAGAAATGATCATTGATATTGACCTTGGTGACCTCCCGGATGTATTGTGCGATGTTGCCGATGATGATGAGAAAAGGCCTGAAGCTGTGATAGTTGGGCCTGTCCACAATATAGTTGAGAAGGCCATGTCAGGGGATGATGAGCCTGGAGGATTAGTTAAGAAAAAAACTGTCAGTTGGGTGGATCTTCGTGATCCTTCTGTTGAAGGTTCATCGCCCATTTTTAGTGAATCTGAATTTAGTAGTATGAACGATAAGAAGGAAATGTGATGGAGATCTCCGCGAGTGGAGAAGAAGAGAAAGGAAACTGCGGAGAGATCTAATGGTTTAGCTGCCATAAGGCGTGAGAAGGAGGAGAGTGGAGGCGGTAGGGGTAATCCATACCAGGCTCTAAGCAGGTTACCTCCGGTCCTTCTCAGATTATGGCAGTCAGTTGTCACAAATTATCACCCGGTTGATTTGTCTGGAAATCATTGACTCTGAAATTAATTGATCTTAAGTTCTAGTCTTTTATGTCTGTGCACACTTTTATTTTACCATGACTGTTTCAAATACTGCATAACACAAGTATTACGCACAATTCAAGGATGTTAAACAAAACGCTCTTGGGCGCACCCCATGCTTACCTTATTATATTTCTCTGCTATTTTTGGTTTGTTTTATATTTCTGTAGGACGTTTTTGGGATTTGGCTTGGAGGAAGCCCTGCTGAATTGGGTAACTTCGCTCCTCATCTCCTTATCTCATACATATTTTATTTTAAGTTGAAAACTATTGTATGTTGTAAGTGTGGGGGTAGTTGGGTCGGTTGCGCATGTTGTTTACATTTGTGTATTACTGTCTCCCCTATCTTGTTATAGTTGCTTTGTTCTCTAGTTAACATTTTCACTTCCTTATATGACATTTCCGCATTTCATGTGTATTCTTTTCGAAGCTTTGTAACTTTTGTTTCTAAATTTCATTTTTATGAATTCTATTAGTAGATTGAATGTATTAAGATAAGTCTAACTACATCCTTTTTCTCATACGTGTTGAAATATCTTTGTGATAATCCATTGTGCGGTAATGAATGTTGTAGTTGCATGTATTAGTCTATGAAATTTCTATAGGCACTAATTCTTCGCTCACTTAAAATTGGGTACTCTATGGTGTTACCTTAGGTTTGCCTCTTCTGCATTATCAAAGCTTTGCATATCTGAAATCATATCGGAATAGGATCCAGCCCTTCTATTGGATCGTTTGAGCGTTGCACCATTTCTATTTCCATTCACCATTGCTTACACACTTTGTGCCTACGCCATTCCTTTTGTTTAGCACCACCACTTATTATCAACAAGGCCAAATTGTCATCCCATCACCTTACCTTGGTTTTGAGCTTATATGATTCCTTGTGTTGTGCTGATGAGTTGTACTTTATTGTGATTTGTGTGGAGAATTCAGTGTTTTGGGGTGCAAATAAAATTTTGATGTTATATCCCCAATTTGGTGTAGTTGAAAATGTTAGCTAAGGAGAAAACAAAGTAAAAATTTCTTTGGATGAGAGGATCAAATTCATCACCCTTTTCTTTAAAAATTATAGATCATGAAAGTAAAATGAAAAGTATTATGGAGTGTTGTGATGAAAAAATTTTTTGGTGTAGTTCTTTATTTTGTTTTGGTGAATAGTATTTTCTATTAGCTCAATAACCCTTCTTCCTTGGTGCTGTCAAACCATCATATTTATCATTGTCTACTCCACCTAGTGCCTAAGCCTAATATTCCCCATTTAAGTCCGAGTGATTCCTGTGTGAGCTTCAGGTTTGCTTGTGGAGGTCTTGTTGTTGGGTAAGTGATGGCGCGCACGTTTATTCCCGCAGGAGGCGGTGAACCCTCGCTCGGACGGCTGATCCGAGCCCACGGTTGCGTCTGGATCGTCGTTGCGAGTCGATTTACTATATTACTATGTATTTTGAGTTTTATTTAGCGTCCGATCGGGCCGGACGTTATGAGCCGTCCGTTTCGGGATGCCCTAGGTAGTTTTTATTATATATAAGCGGAATTAGGGCTGATTTGAGGTATCGTGGGTTTGCTGAACAGTGGCAGCCGTTCGGTCTTCTTCGCCTGGTGCGACGCCGGCGAACCTCCTCCCTTTGGTGCGACTACAATAGGTATTCTCGCATCCCCTCCTCCCCTCCCAGCCACTCGCCGCCCCTCCTCCAGCCTCCGACCACCTACATCTCCCCTCTATCCGCTACTCCCAGCCATCGCAGCTCCATTTCCGCTACTCCCAGCCACCCGTAGTCTCTTCTCCCCTCCCAGTCACTCGCCGCCCCTCCTCCAGCCTCCGACCACCTACATCTCCCCTCTATCCGCTACTCCCAGCCACCGCAGCTCTGTTTCCTCTACTCCCAGCCACCCGTAGTCCCTTCTCCCCTCCCAGCCACTCGCCGCCCCTCCTCCAGCCTCGGGCCACCTACAGCTCTCCTCTATCCGCTACTCCCAGCCACCCGCAACTTCTTCTCCACTACTCCTAGCCACCCGCAGCTTCTTCTCCCCTCCCAGCCGTGGACCCACTCCAAAACCAGCCCGCCCCCTTAACTACTGAGCCTTTCCGCACACGAGACTGAGCCATCCTCGTCTTGATCCACCAGTCCGACGCCCCGACACTGCTGCAGCCCCGGGATTTTGCAATCATCCCCTATCCGCCGTCCGCCTGCGCGCGTAAGTTGTATTTGGAGTCATATTTACTATTGTTGAACTTTTGGCACCTTTACTTTGTAGTGAATGTTTATCCCACTGTGTTATTAGTATCGTACCCTGTGAGATTTGCAGGGCTTATTCCGCACGCGCTTAAGTGTTTGCAACTCGCTCGCTTATGAATTAGTGCTTGTTCTCTTTATTTAAAAAAATTGTGATCGTTCGTGCCCCTGCTAATCTTCTTTATAATAATTAATTACTTGCTGTAATTTGAGCGGACCACTCCTGCACTACATTGCATCTCATCGCATCTAGGTCTGCATTTAGAAAACCCCTCCCGAGTCGGCCTCCCACTGCATCAAATTGGTATCAGAGCCCAAGGTTGGGGCCACATTTATATGCGTAGTGGTAGGTCTTATAGAGTCTTTAGGTTCATTTATGTCTAGCTATCATCGTCGTTCATCTCCGTTATTTAGGGATCCCGAGTCCACCTATGGACGATCTCGTAGAGCCCCTTTAGAAAAACCCTCATGTTATCATGATAATTATTATCGCTTATCGCACACCACTCCTAGAGATCGTGTCGACCCCTCGACGCAATTCCATTATGCTAGACATGATCACCACGACGAGAGTTCCTCACGTTATCATCGTTATGCCTCTCCGCGACGTTATGATGATAGAGTTGACTATCGTTCAGGCCGTCGTCGTTACACATCTCCTTTAGTTGAGGAATCTGAGTTTGGATATAGCAGCCACCACTGCACGTTCGTAGAACCTATACCCACCCACGAGCACACTCTGAATATGTTAAGAACTATTGCCTTGATGACCCTCAGGAACCCTGTAGAGATCACCATCGCCAGGATCACAACACATGTCGAGACCCTCCTAGTGTTCCACAATTAGAGTTACCCGAGGCCGAATTTCAACGTTTAGTTCTTGACCGTTTTGATCTCTTAGACGCTCACTTTGATCAGATAAGTTCTACATTAGGAAGAAAACCTTGGAATTTGGGTCAAGTCACCGATGTTTCTAATAGTACTCCCCCCGACATGAGAGGCCCGACCTCTGATTTTGATACGTCTCACTTTGATGAGACTCATTGCCCATGTGTTCTTGAGATTGAATCTGATCATGACCTTATGATACAGGTGGATAGTGATACTAGTATGACTAGTGAGCGTGGTCACGTGAGTGAGGCTGAGCGATCCAGTGACACTATGACGTTATGTCCATCCTTCACACCCCATTTAGACCTAGTGTCCCCTTTGGGCAGAGACACCGTTTTCGACACTATGTCGTTTGACCCACACTTGAGTCTGGACACCCTCTTCTCATCCCTTAGTATCATCTCGAGTAACATCACTACTGAGAGCCGAGAGCATAGTATTGACTTCATAGGGACTGCCTCCCTCGCACATTTGAACACTACCTCTATCGGCGATACTCATCTGGGGGTTCATGAGGATATCATTGACTTTGTTGTAGGTGACCTACTTGCTCCCATAGACACTACTGTTATTGGTGCCTTTCTCTTGGTGGACTATCATATCGTTATCGACCTCCTCGAGATTAAGTCCCTGAGAGACTCATTTGGCGAGCTTCCCTGCCTGCACTTTAGAGATGGGTCGCGTATCCGCACTAGTGACCATCTCACACGTGATGACTTTTGGTATACACCCCCTGGTGAGCCCCCTGATGGGCTTTATCATTTAAAAGATACCCATTACACCCGTGCATCGCACTACTTTGTCACCATCTTCGACGTCCCCATGGGAGATGACATTAGCCACGTCAGATCTTTCTATCGACCACCTGGTGAGCCTCCTGATAGGCCACCCCACGTTAGGGATATCCAAGCCATTGTCAGGCTTTCCCTTAGGAAGTGTGTCGGGTATGTTATGCTTTATTTGCATCATTCACTTCATGGGTTGGTTGAGTCATTCATTTATCATGTGCATGCACTTTATGAGTCGGTCCGTAAGAGAATTGCAGCTAGTAATGGTTATTATAAAGACCGTGCAGACCAGCACAGACGTGAACAATTTTTTGAGGCGGGAGAGCAGGTGTTGATTCGCATTCGACCAGAGAGGCTTCCACAAGGGCCTACAAAGAAACTAAGCGCTTGCCGAATGGGCCCCTACACAATCACGCGGAGGATCGGTACGAACGCATATGAGATCGACATTCCTCATGGTATGGGCATCAACCGAGTATTCAACGTAGAAGATTTGACTCCATACTACGAGGAGCGCGTGTATGTGGACCCTTTCCTGAGCTTTGCCACCTTCAGTCCCCACCAGCCCTACCCCGGCCCCACCCGATGAGTCACTCCAGGAGGTTCACCCGGCACCAGCGGCGGTCCCGCCGAACCAGCAGTCAGACGGAGATACATTACGGTCAGAGACATTGGTTCCTACCAGCGACATATTTCAGATCATGGGCCACGACTTCTACACCGTTGGCGGACGACCCATTGTCCACTATCTTGTTCGTTGGAGCGGTCGCCCGCTATACGATGCTACATGGATTTCTTCAGAGGAGCTCGAGAGACTCGCCCCGCAGCTTCGCCGAGAGTATGACCATCTTCACTCACCGGAGTTGAGTGCTTTCATGCCGGGGAGAGTTGATGGCGCACACGTTTATTCCCGCAGGAGGCGGTGAACCCTCGCTCGGACGGCTGATCCGAGCCCACGGTTGCGTCCGGATCGTCGCTGCGAGTCGATTTACTATATTTACTTATGTATTTTGAGTTTTATTTAGCGCCCGATCAGGCCGGACGTTATGAGCCGTCCGTTTCGGGATGCCCTAGGTAGTTTTTATTATATATAGGCGGAATTGGGGCTGATTTGGGGTATCGTGGGTTTGCTGAACAGTGGCAGCCGCTCGGTCTTCTTCGCCTGGTGCGACGCCGGCGAACCTCCTCCCTTTGGTGCGACTTCAATAGGTATTCTCGCATCCCCTCCTCCCCTCCCAGCCACTCGCCGCCCCTCCTCCAGCCTCCGACCACCTACATCTCCCCTCTATCCGCTACTCCCAGCCATCGCAGCTCCATTTCCGCTACTCCCAGCCACCCGTAGTCTCTTCTCCCCTCCCAGTCACTTGCCGCCCCTCCTCCAGCATCCGGCCACCTACATCTCCCCTCTATCCGCTACTCCCAGCCACCGCAGCTCCGTTTCCTCTACTCCCAGCCACCCGTAGTCCCTTCTCCCCTCCCAGCCACTCGCCACCCCTCCTCCAGCCTCCGACCACCTACAACTGTCCTCTATCCGCTACTCCCAGCCACCCGCAACTTCTTCTCCACTACTCCTAGCCACCCACAACCTCTTCTCCCCTCCCAGCCGTGGACCCACTCCAAAACCAGCCCGCCCCCTTAACCCCCAAGCCTTCCCGCACACGAGACTGATCCATCCTCGTCCTGATCCACCAGTTCGACGCCCCGCCACTGCTGCAGCCCCGGGATTTTGCAATCAGCCCCTATCCGCCGTCCGCCTGCGCGCGTAAGTTGTATTTGGAGTCATATTTACTATTGTTGAACTTTTGGCACCTTTACTTTGTAGTGAATGTTTATCCCACTGTGTTATTAGTATCGTACCCTGTGAGATTTGCAGGGCTTATTCCGCACGCGCTTAAGTGTTTGCAACTCGCTCGCTTATGAATTAGTGTTTGTTCTCTTTATTTAAAAAAATTGTGATCGTTCGTGCCCCTGCTAATCTTCTTTATAATAATTAATTCCTTGCTGTAATTTGAGCGGACCATTCCTGCACTACATTGCATCTCATCGCATCTAGGTCTGCATTTAGAAAACCCCTCCCGAGTCGGCCTCCCACTGCATCAGTAAGCCTTTGGCGTTCACGAAGGTGGATTCCATTTGTGGGTCACCTGGGTGTTTGTGAGTTTATAATTCATTCCTTATAGCTGATTTCATTTTCTTTATGTGAAATTCTCCAGTTTGATTTACGCTGCAGTATTTACTCAATCTATATTTTCTCTGTTATGTCTGTAGAAAGGATCGTACGCTAAGTATTTATTTTCATACATTCTCCTTATTCTAGCTTTTATCTTAGTGAACTTGGAAATAACATGTTACTTCTCGTTGATGCCTTTCTTTGTAATTGCCTGTTGTTATCTCCGCGAGGTGAAGGTTATTTTCTTAGGGACAAGCAAATATGCAAGTGTGGAGGTGTGATACCCACATTTTGTATAGTGTTTTTCCCGTGCAATTCATGCGATTTTCATGCTTTTGTACCCTGTTTTTAGTACAATTTCATACATATTTATTCCAGTTTTGGTATCTATGGAAATCTGGGAATTGTGATCATGAATTATAGGTGTAGACATTTTTTATGATTTTGAGGAAGCTATGTTCAATTTTCCTCACACACGCCCGTGCGTCTTTTGGCGCACACCCTTGCGTGCGCTGTTCATTAATTCATCAGATTTCTAAGTTCAGTTGCGGGGCTCACGTTCTGTTCACTCACACACGTGTGCTTTTTCTGGATGGGCGTGTACGGTCATTTTATCAATTTCTAGCATTTTGGCGTTGGGCATGCGTTTTGTTCACGCGCGCCCGTGCGCCCGCGCACACTCATTTCGCTGTTCGTCCCCTTTTCTGCTAACACGACGTGTACGCCCATGCACATAAAGCTGCACGGGGGCGTGCACGTTCATTTTCCTGTGTCTATAAATTGGGTTTTTAGGTCATTTTGAACGGGGATCCTGGATTTTTCGCCCAGTCGCACGCCGCCAATTACCTTCCTCTCCTAGAGCTCCTTCTCCAACCCGCCTCTTCATCAGGAACTCCCTCTCCAACATTTCTCAAGCGTCCTCGAGACTTTCCAAAGGATTGGAGCTTCTCTCCTCCATTCTTGCAAGCTTTCCATGAACTTTAATGGTGTTGCTGCAATCTCTGTGCTAGAAGATGGAAGTGTTCATCTCTCCATGTGTGGAAACAACCCAAGAGAAGATGGGAGAGAGGTAGTGACAGTCTCCTAGACCCCGGACGACAGCCGCAGACGATCTAACGAAAATCGAAGGTTCCAACTTTGCTTCCTTTCCCTCTCCCAGAAGAGAGTCTTGTTCCTCTTCTTGTTGGAATGGCATTCTATTTGTGGTAACTAGGATTGTGAGTATTACATTAAAGTTATGTTGTAATGAACTCAAATCTTATTATGCTCTTGCTCTTATGACTATAAATGAATGAATGTAATGTTAGCATAATTGTTATTAATATTGATTGATATATTTTCCACCAACGTATTTGAATCCGTTCGACGTGCTAATAACTTTGAGATCGTAAGATATTGCCGTTCCATGCTCCCAGTGGACACGATAAACCTCAAGTGAACCACTCACCTTTTTTATTCCTTGCGGTCGGTATCATGCATGATGCATCAGCAGGTGACAATATGAAAAATATAATTATTCATTGGCTGATTCCCGTAATTACAAGGATATTGTATTTTATAATATTCTGATGTGGTTTATCACAAAGAAGTCCTCATCTCCATCCTTTATCAATTTCAATGTATAGATATTCTGATATATTCCTATATCTAGCTAAATACAAGTATTCCTTAAGTTAAAAAATTATATAATCCTTTCACTGGCTGGGCATTTTAGTCAATCCGCATTTTGGTTCTTAAACCGATGTCTTTAGCGTGATGTTATGCTTAAGGTTAACCGTTAACAAATCTTTTAATGACTATAATTAAATTGAGGGTGTTGAGAAAAACTTATTTGATTTGATAAAACAGATTATATATAAAATGATACAAGTTTGTTTTTAACAATTGCATAGAAAAACTGTATTTTCTTTGTAATATCCGCAGACTATTGTTAAGGTTGAATAGTTGTTAAATATTGAAGAATTTGTCAAATACAGTCTACGGTCGTCGAATAGGATTCGGCGGTAGTAGTCTCTCTCAAAAGGTATTTTTTGAATATAACTCAAAGTTGAAGAGAAGATATTTTAAGTCTTTAGTCGAATATAAGTTAGAGCTTGAAGAAATACATAAGACAATTTTTTAAAAGCCTCCTGTCCAATAGCTTTCAGAGCTTAAGTGTTATTGAGCAAGTTATTTAGAAGACATCATTCTAATAACTTTCGTAGCTTAAGTACTATACTGAGCACTCAAGGTATTTAGAAGCGATAATTAAATTCTATTCGACTAATGAAGAAGTGCTAATTACAATATCTCAGAAGTCAATAACTGAATGAATCTCGACGCTTGAATATGTTTCTAAAGAAACAACTATTAGAAGTCGTTAGTCGAATTTATTTCGACTTATGAATAAGATTTCTGAATAATGTTTTATTCTAGAGTCTGCAATTGAAGCCGATAGTTGAATGCAATTCGACTAATAAGTGAAACTTGGAGAAATTAATTATGAAATAATATATCCATTGGAGAATTCATTACAGTCGTTTGAAAAGATCAGAGAAGGTTGGGTAAAAAGATTTCAGATATGATATCATTCCTTTTTAGAGATATCTATTTAAGGAAACATCTTTCTTGTCCTTTTCTGGAAAGGATTGGAATAGGATTATAAATACTTATTTTTAGTCTTTACCTTTGTTCGACCTCTCAAATCTGTACTCTTTTATTTTCTTCTGCTTCATACCCTAATTTTCTCTTGCTCTTATATTCATTTTGATAAGACACAAGCTATAGAAATCTCTCCTAACTGAATTCACACTAAAACAATTGATAAAGATTTTAATATTCTCCAGGGAACTCTTATCATGGAAAAGTTCACTGCTTTTATCAAATTGTTGTAAAAGAGTTCTAAGAATATCACCAATAGATTTAGATTCTAAGAGTCTCCTTATCATAACACTCAGATCTAGTAAAAGACATCAGATTCCCACTAAGGTGAAAGAGAGGGCATACTCGAGTTTTGGAGAATCTCTAATATTTTGTGTCTACTCTCGTTCTGTATTATATTTTCTATGTATATATTTTGCTTTTATCTTTGACAATGTTTGTGATTTTATGGGTGAAATTTTATATACTCTATCCACCATCCTCTAGAATTTAATCACTTAAATGTTCTCTCATATTCCGCACTTTCAGTTGATATCAAAGTCAGGTTTATCTTTAAAAGGTAACACCTTGATAAACTAAGACCCTATATCTTTGAAAATATTAAGTTAGATACCATTGAATCACTAACACTTCTCATATCAGAGATTATGAATCAACATCCAGACCATCAATGCGCAATCTAGATAAATCTGCACTTCGAATATTTAAGATCAGATTATACATGAATTCTTTTGATGAGGTTATCTTTGAATTCATTGTTATAGGTCCTTACATTCTCACTAAGATAGACAACACTACAAGAAGTGAGATCTCCAATCCAAAGTCTGAATGAAGTGAAAGTGATAGAAGGTCTAGGGCATAATATCTCGTGTCCACCATGTCTAATGATATTTACCAAAGAGTGGTCGAATGCAAATATGCCAAAGTGATTTGAGAATCTCTAATGAGAATAGTGGAAGGAACTGCTGATAAGGTAAAATACAAGAGATCTCTCCTCATCCCTAGTATGAAAACTTCAAGAAGGGTATTCATGAAAGTGTCTTTGAGACGTATCAGAGATTCAAGATGATAGTGAGTGAACTCAGAGATGGATAAAGATATCTCCACCACTGAGATAAATAATAAACTACTTTAATGCTTCCCTGAGTCATGAAACTCTATGTTGCGGGCCATCAATTAGTCTATGTCACGACCCGTCTCGACAAGAGTCCGAGTGCGCTTTGGGCGGGCCGTGATGCCACAGGCATGGGCGGAAAGAAAAACCATGCCTGCTAAGGCCGAAGCAGAGAAGCAGATAATAAATTTTAAAATACTTACTTTTGAGAAAAACATTTTGATTTATTGCGGAAGCTTTAAAATATGATAGTTTGAAACAGGTGCACATGCGTTTTGCAAAAAAAACAACTTATGATACAAGTTCTGATACAGATTGAAATGCAATGACAATTCAGAGAAATGAACATGCAAATCATGTCAAATTCTAGTACATATATGTTTAGCCTAGCAGTTGTCCATGAAACAGGAGAAAATGACTGATCGTAATTATTACATAACAAAATATCCGTCAGATAAAGAAATGAAACATAAACACAAAACCTGAAGCTTGACGCAGATCGGCTCAGGAAGCAGGCGACGCAAGCACGAACGCTAAGGCAAATTCCAAAACAAGAATGAAAAGTCTCAGAACATGAAAATCAACAGTAATCAAGCTATAAATTTAGGTACGTGCAGAAGAAATTAGAAATTCTAAGGTACCAATTATTCTCGAAGCAAGCCAATGAAACAGGCAAGTAACTGAAACAAGCAGAACTATCTGGAAATATTAGCCTACTCCGGAGTATAACATAAACATTCTTGCAACGACATAAGCTGTAATCGTTGAAATGCCTAGGTGTTTACAGTGGGTGCATATGGTTCACACTCAAGTTCAAGTGTAAGTCTTACTAGAATAAGAGTATTTTTGCTTACCGTGACCATGCAATCAAGACGATGCACCATCTAAACCCTAGCTTCCAAGATTTGCTTATGACACGCAGGACCTAAGTCATTTAGAAATTCAAGCTCGCTATGACCGGTCCTTTGTTCCCATTAGGGATTCAAGAGGGAACCCAGGTCAAGGAGTTTCATCAATTAAACCTTACCTTTCAAAGTTAACTTACGTTATTAATGACTTAGTGCAGGATTTCGTGTATTCTAGCATATCAAGACATGCAACTAAAATACTGATTCAGATATACAAGAGTATATTTTACAAACGTGAACAAAGGTGCATGACATCAGATAATTTAAAAGATTCATAGATTGGTGATTCTAATTAGAACAGACTCACGCAGAAGAAAAACATCAAGAGATTGAACTGAGAGACTGAACTTCCTGATACGCAACATCAAGAGATAGGGTTACTCGAGCAAAGGTATCCGATAGACAAGGTAGATGCGAGATGTTTTGATACCTTTGGGGTAAAAAGCTGTAAGATGATCTCAAGCAGCCTTCACAGTCTCATCATGGAGAATAATAAGCAAACAATCATCAGAAAGACTTTCAGTAAGCCACATGCAGACAAGAGCATCACTAACATCTCAATCAGCATAGTTGGGAGATCTAGGGTCGGGAGGAGTATCAGTGAGATGATGTCTCTTGCGTTAAGTGCGTAGAAGGAATGTGAACGAGAAACTCCAATCAGGATAGTTAGGTCCTGTCAACTTGGAAACTGCCCTGAGATTTCCAGGGCACTGTAAATGAGTGTGGTGGTAGGAGTAGTTTCATCGAAAGGAGGGAGCAGGGGTGTCGACATAGTTCAGTACGAGCGAGTGTTGAGGGTTTTGGGGTCACTGAGCTGGGCGAGTACTCGAGCTGATAGGTGTTTTGAACTAGGCGAGTACAGAAGCTCGGTGAGAGCAGGAGCCGGGCGAGAGCTGGGACTTGACTGCTGCTGGAGTTCGGCAAGTGCTAAACCTCACGTTGATAGAGGACATGCAAGGTTGAAGGAGAACTCGCTGCGACTCGACAGAATTCCCCGGAGGAGAATCGTTGGAAGTATTCGCCAGGCACTTAAGAGATCGCAGGAGGCTATGGCTGGAGAAGTTACTAGCAGGAGAAGGTCTCACAGGAGAAGTCGCAGGAGGCATTGAGATCGGGCGGGTTCACAGGAGAGGCAAGAGGGTCGAGTTCTCGCTGGATTTCACGGCTGGAGGCCGTGTAGGAGAGGTTGCAAAAGGATCGATCCGGATTGCGCAGTCGGCGAGTTGTGGGTAAACGAGAGAGAGCTCTCGAGTTACGTGCTCGCTGACTAGAAGTCGGCCGAGTTCTCGCTGGAGTTCTCACTGGAGTTCTCGCAAAGAGTTCGCGAGTTTGCTGATGTTGAAAGATCAATTTGAGATTGCTAACTTGAAGCTGCAACTGGAGAAGGTCGTGCAGCGGGCAAGTCCCGAGTGCAGCAGGCGAGTCATAAGCAAGATATCTGAATTTCAGGAAGCAGCGGGTGTTCGCGTGGTGAGTTCTCGTTTAAGGCCGGGAGGTTCACTCTAAACTGGAGAGGTTTGGGTGAGACCGGGAAATAATGGAAGTGATTCTTCTTTTAAGACAATTAATGAGATAATATGAAGAGCAAAGAAAAGATCTTTATACTCAATCTTTAAAAAACGTGATAGTTTATGTGAAATATGGTTTATTATTTATGTTGTTTATATTTATTACCTTGTGCAACATAGTGATGGCCTCAAATTTGTGGGATAACGCTATTGAGAATGACGACTGCTACTAAATTACTTTCAGAGAGTTTATCTGAAGTGTATTGTTTCATGGATTAAGTTATCATTACATTTAGCTTCATACTATTTGTGAGAAATTAGTTTCTAAAACGCTATTAATTCAATACAACCTGATTTTTTGTTTCTTTTTTTTAAGAAAATATATAAGTAGATAAACATTGTTAAGCTGATTATTCACTTGCCATTTATTGGTCATTTGATTTTGGGTTTGATTGACAAACGAACTAGTTCTTAGTAAACATACTCTTTAGTTAAACTTGTTTGTTTTCTGTGGAAATGTTCTAATTGAGAAAGTGTGCAATAGTCATTTATCATATCATTGCAGCCAATATTTGTAGTAAACCGATCACCTTAATCAAGGATTGCGATGGATTTAGATTATTTGGGCATGTACATAGAATGATAAAAATGCATCAGTTAGAGGAATAAATAGAGTTACTGTCAAAGGATTAGGTAAGAAATTCCATTTCATTGTGGTTGCCAACGGTAGGAGAGTAAGGAGGATAGATGACTGACGGCCATCCCTAGGCTCTTCTCATAAGATTATTGAAGACCAGCCACAAATGGTACTAAGAGAGCTATTTATCTCTCTCCCCTCGTAACCATAAAGTGCACAAAAAAAGAAAGAAAAATACATAGTCCATCCCTTCACAAATCATTTATCCGCCATAAATAATCTAGAGTAGGCCCATCAAATGCGAATATTTGACTCATTCATAGTCATCCTCTAGGTCAGTTTTGCTGCCTCCAAAGCACTAGTGCAGTCAGATAAATTTGTCATGTCCTCGATGAGAACAGTCAGAAAATGATGGTTAAAATCAACATGATCAACGTTAGTGGCATTCTCTGGGCAGTGCTGCCCAAGCTGCAAGAACCTTGTCGACGCCAGAGGTGCTGTAATGTTCAGGGTGGTGGTTGGCTCCAAAATTGTGAGAATTGTGCATCCCAATTCTGTGGGTAGGTGCCCCTCCACGGGCTAGTCTCCAACGACTTTCTTGAGTTGTGAGACTTGGAACAAAGGGTGGTTGCGGCTCTATAAGAGGAGCTTGAGGCAGTATGCCACCTCGTTGATGTGTGCTTCCACTATAAATGACCCTTAATAACGGGCGATGCGCTTGGGGTGGGAATGTGAGGTCACCAAGGTCTAGCAATGTGGCAGAGCTTCATGAAACATGAGTCATCTTCACTCAAATGAGTTTGGTGGATGAGATGTCATCCTCCATTTTCTTGATGGAAATGATTCTTTCACTACCTTAGGATTTCGTCATGATTCCGGAGTTGGACGATTAACAATTTCAGTTGTCCTCGCCTGAGAAGTGACTCGCCAAGGTAGGTAGTAGCTGTCCAAAGACGACGTTGAAGAGAGTAATGCATACTATGGTATAGAATGAGATGTTTTAGGAGTATTACATTCAACCATGCCACTTGGTGAACACACTGGGCTCTTCAGAAGCGAAAAGCAAAGGTATGTTAGTTCTCCAAGCAGTGATCCAGTGCCCTATAGCTTGAGTAGTGCCTGGGAGAGAATGCTCATGAAGATGTGATCCCGGTCGCTTACAATGCAGTGTGAGAATGAGTGCCATAGGGGAGTGAAGTGCCCATACTTAGGGAGTCTGTCAACAACCAAGAAGATGCAGTTGTGGTGGTTGTATTTAAGAAACTTAGTAATGAAGTTGCAATTCAATTCTAGGTCATACCAATGTTATCCTTTAGGGGTTTTCGGTGGTGGTAGAGGAGAGAAGGAAGGGGAAAAGCGAAAAATGTCATGGAGAACTCCAACGACCAGCTCTTGGCTCTTCTCATGAGTATCCGAATGCTACAAAGAGAAGTACTTAGTCTCTTCCCACACAACCCTAACAGTGCACAAAATAAAGATATAAAGAAAAATTCATAGACTTCATCATATCCAAAATTATTTTTCCGGAGTGGATCATGGAGTAGACCGGCCCATTGGGAATAATCGACTCATCAGTAGTCACCCTCTTGGTCGGTCATGCCACCTTAACAGAGGAATAGAGCCGATTCAACATGGATGATGTAGTTGAAATTAATTATTAGTTAATTTTGTTGTAATTTTATTATTGGACTCATATATATATATATGCGGGTATGCCCGGTTAGGGCTATTTCACGCGATTCACGATATCTGTTCTACTTGGTATCAGAGCGCAGGGGTCGCTTCCGCCGCTCGACGCGCGTCCTCCTCGCCCGCTCGCGCTCCCGCTCGCCTCGCTCGCCCCGCTCGAGCGTCCTCCTCGCGCGTCCTCCTCGCTCGCGCGCCTTCCTCGCCAGCCCCTCGCCAGCCGCTCCAGCCGCTCGCCAGCCTCCCGCTCTCGGCCGCTCGCCAGCCTCCCGCTCTCCGGCAGCCGTCTCTTTCGGATGCGTTAGCTGACGTTTCCTCCTGTCGGCTGACGCGTCTTCTCCTGCTCCGCCGTCTCCTTCGGCTTGCCGTTTTGTCCTCCATGGGGGCTGCCGGAGACGCCCCTCTTCCATCCTCGGGTGCTCTCTTCGTTTTTCCGATCTAGTTTGCACCCGGTGGATGTTCTCTCGTTCCTCTTGAGATCTTCAGTTTTTTCTCTATGGGAGATCATTCCAGCCCCGATCCGTCCACAAATTCTACCTCGTCTCAATCCGGTGCTCTTCCCGGATCTTCGGCCCCTCCGGTTGATGCTTTGCATCGTTTCTCGGGTGATCCTCCTCGGAGTCATGGCCAGTCTTTGAAGATTACTACAGTCGCCTTGGATGGAACCAATTACCTGGAATGGTCTAGGGCGGCGCAACATGCGATTCGCAGCCACCAGTTGTATGGTCTTATTGACGGTACTATTGCTGAGCCATCACGTTCCGATCCCTCATGGCGCAAATGGGATGCGGACAACTCTTTGGTCGTCTCGTGGCTGCTTCATTCGATGTCCCCTCAGGTGTACCGCAGCTATATGCTGTTGGACTCCGCATATGATATTTGGACGAGAGCCCGTGATACTTACTCCCAGGCAAGCAGTTCGATGCAGGTCTATGAGCTCACTCGCCGCGTTCTGGAATTGCGACAGGGGTCTTTAACTGTTGCCGCCTACTACTCTGAGTTTGAGCGCCTTTATCAGGAGTTGGACTTCTTTAGTACCTTTACTGCCGCTTGTACGGTTGATGCGGTGGCCCTTCAGAAGGATAAAGACCGTTTCCGTGTTCATGTCTTCCTTATGGGCCTTAGCATGGAGTTTGATGCTGTTCGTTTGCACATCCTCCATCGTGAGCCTCTTCCCTCCCTTCGGGAGGCATTCAGCATGCTCCTCAGCGACGAGAATCGCCGTCGCACTCTTGGTTCTGCTACCCTTGGTTCTGCTACCGATCACTCTGCTCTGGCAAGCATGACTCGTGGTCCCTCTCCTGTTTGTAGTCATTGCGGGAAGACAGGACATGTCAAAAGCTCCTGCTTTCGTTTGCACCCGCACCTTGCTCCAAGTGGTCGGAGCTCTAGTACCCGTGGTCGAGGAGGGTACCGTGGTGGTGGTGGTGGTCGCTCTTCTGATGGCCGCTCTCAGTCTTCTGCTCACTCTACTGCTGTTCTGGATGATACTTCTGGAGGCCTGTCTACTGCTGAGTTAGAGGCCTTCCGACGCCTGTTGCGCTCTCACACAGACTCTACTCCTACCTCTCATGCTGCTGTTGCCACTTCAGGTCTGTCCAGTGCTCATGCCGTGTCTTCCACACCCTCTGACTGGATAATCGACTCGGGTGCGACCGACCACATGACTGGCTCTGCCTCAGGTTTTACCTCCTATACTCCCCTCTCTGGTCGTGATAAGGTTATTGCTGCCAATGGCTCCCTCTCTGCCATTGCCGGTAAAGGGACAGTTTCATGTTCTCCTGACCTATCACTTTCCTCTGTTTTACATGTCCCTTCCTTTCCCCGAAATTTACTCTCTATTAGTCACTTGACTAATTCCTTACACTGTTCTGTGACATTCTTTCCTGATGTTTGTGTTTTTCAGGATCTGGCTACGAGGCGGACACTTGGCAGTGGTAGGAATGTCGGCGGCCTGTACTTGCTGAACCAGTCTTCTCCCAGTGCCCTATCTTCCACCAGATCTCCGACCCTTGACGATCTTCGACGATGGCATCAGCGCCTTGGCCACCCTTCACCTTTATATCTTGCTAAATTGTTTCCTGTTTTTTCTCCTTTACTTCCGTCTTTTTCTTGTGATGCTTGTGAGCAGTCTAAACATGTACGATGTCGTTCTACTCATATGTCTGTCCCTAGTCTGTATCCATTTGATGTTATTCACTCTGATGTTTGGGGTCCATCCCCCGTTATCTCTTTATCTGGATTTCGTTGGTTTGTGACGTTTATTGATTGCTACTCTCGCACTACTTGGCTTTATATGCTTAAAAAGAAAAGTGATGTTCTTTCTTGCTTTCAAAATTTTCATAAGATGGTGGTCCAACAATTCGGAGGCACAATACGTGTGTTACGTAGTGATAATGGTGGGGAATATGACGATCGCGGTGTCTTTGGGGCTTATCTTGCGGACCATGGTATAATTCATCAAACTACATGTGTCCATACCTCCACTCAAAATGGGGTGGCCGAACGGAAGAATCGGCAGTTGCTGGAGGTGGCCCGGTGCTTACTTCTATCTATGCACCTCCCTAAATCCTATTGGGGGGATGCTGTTCTTACCGCCGCGCATCTCATTAACCGCCTTCCGTCCCGTGCTCTCTCGTTTGCTACGCCTCTCTCTCGTCTAGAGCAAAAACACATTGTCCACACCTCTCACCTTCACCCTCGTATCTTCGGCTCCGTGTGTTTTGTCCACGTCCATACCCCGCATCGTGATAAACTTGATGCGCGGTCCCTTCGCTGTGTTTTTGTTGGGTATTCCTCTACCACCAAGGGGTATAGATGTTATCACCCCCCAACACGTCGGTATTATTGTACCGTTGATGTCACCTTTCGTGAGGGGGAGTCGTACTTTGGTCCTCGTCAGGGGGAGATGATTTGTACAGATGCCGAGATAACCGACTCCCCGCTTCCGATTTGTGCTCATCCACATCCTGTTCCTACTCCTCCACCTGACCCTACACCGCCTCTTGCTCCTGTTCCTCCTACCTCCGCTCCTCCGATCATATATACATACTCCCGTCGTCCCACGACTGTTGAGCATGTGCAGGCTGAAGATGTCCCGCCAGTACCGGTGAATGCCTCCAACCCAGATTCTGAGGACGATCTCCATATTCCTCTTGCTCGCCTTATAGGTAAGAAGGGTAGCACTAAACATCCCATTGCCAACTACATTCGTTATGATCACCTTTCTCAGGCACATCAAGCCTTTGTTTCTTCCCTCTCATCTATTGTTATTCCTAAGACATGGCAGGAGGCTGCTCAGATACCTGAATGGAAAGCGGCAATGGAGGAGGAATTGCATGCCCTGGACAAGAATAAAACATGGCAGCTGGTGAGCCTTCCTCCAGGGAAGCGAACGGTCGGATCCCGTTGGGTGTTCACAGTTAAACAAAACCAAGATGGTGTTGTGGAGCGGTATAAAGCTCGTTTGGTGGCTCAGGGATATACCCAGGCCCAGGGCATTGACTACCAGGAGACCTTTGCTCCTGTTGCTAAGATGAATTCGATCCGTGTCCTTTTTTCTATTGCTGCAAGTCGTAAATGGGAACTACTTCAGCTAGATGTCAAGAATGCCTTTTTGAATGGTGATCTGGAGGAGGAAGTATACATGGATACTCCACCGGGCTCTGTTATCAAAGGGTCCAAAGGGAAGGTGTGCCGAGTTCTAAAATCTCTGTACGGCTTGAAACAGTCTCCGAGAGCGTGGTTTGGGCGTTTTTACAAGTTCATGCTTCAACTTGGGTACATTCAGAGTCATGCTGATCACACGCTCTTTATTAAGAGAAAAGATGCCCTGGTCTCTATTCTGATCGTGTATGTGGACGACATCATCATTACCGGGGATCACATGGAGGAGATCACTTACTTGAAGGAACAACTGGGCAAGGAGTTTGAAGTTAAAGACCTGGGAAAGCTGAAATATTTCTTGGGAATTGAAGTGACTAGGTCTCAGCAAGGGATCTTCATCTCCCAAAGGAAGTATACTCTAGATCTCCTTAAAGAGACTGGGATGCTTGGGTGCGCACCCGTGGACACCCCCATTGAGGCTAATCACAAAATTGATGCAGATACTAGTGGAGAAAAGGTAGATGTTTCAAAATACCAACGTTTGGTTGGACGACTCATATACCTGTCCCATACTCGCCCTGACATTACGTATGCTGTGGGGGTCCTCAGTAGGTATATGCATTCTCCTTCCATTCGTCATCAGCAGGCGGCCTTTAGAGTGCTACGGTATCTCAAAAAGGCACCAGGACGTGGGATCCTTTTCAGGAACGGCAAATCTTTAGAAGTTGAAGTGTTTACTGATGCTGATTGGGCTGGTAGCCAAGATGACAGAAAATCAACTACTGGGTATTGCACTTTTGTGGGTGGCAACCTCGTTTCGTGGAGGAGCAAGAAGCAAAATGTGGTAGCTCGATCAAGTGCAGAGGCAGAGTATAGGGCAATGGCACAAGGTGTTTGTGAAGGACTGTGGTTGAGGACTCTCCTTCGGGATATTGGCTTTCAGGGGAACAATCCTATCATGATCTACTGCGACAACAAAGCTGCCATCAGTATCGCGCACAATCCTGTGCAACATGATAGAACTAAACATGTGGAAGTTGATAGACATTTCATCAAGGATCATCTAGACAAAGGGAATATCTGCACACCCTTTGTGAACTCATCCGATCAGCTTGCGGACGTCTTCACCAAGGGTTTATATAGCGACAACTTCAAGGACAACACAAACAAGTTGGGAATGATCAATATATATTCCCAACTTGAGGGGGAGAGTTGAAATTAATTATTAGTTAATTTTGTTGTAATTTTATTATTGGACTCATATATATATATGCGGGTATGCCCGATTAGGGCTATTTCACGCGATTCACGATATCTGTTCTACTGATGTTAGGGTTGATTTATTTACAAGGCAATGAATACCGTTTTGTGATCCCCGAGAATGTGTTTGTATGTGTTATAAGCTGAATAGATCAACTGAATGACTTCAAACATATTATGATTCAAAGCTTCTCAGCATCTTCCTTTCTTAAAATAAATAATTGTTTTGATTTAATTTTGTTGTTGTCCATGTAGGTGTTTTGGGAGTGGTCTCAATGCTCATATTATCACTGCATAGCAACCTGCATGCCGTGTTTGCATTGCTAGCAATGACCATGGGAAGTGCAAGTGTGGCTATAGCAGATGTGGTTATGGATGCCTGCGTTGCACAAAACAGTATTACGAACCCTTCACTTGCTTCAAACATGCAAAGTTTATGTCAGCTAAGTTCCTCCATAGGAGCTCTTGTGGGTTTCTCAACTAGTGGGATACTAATTCATGCCATGGGATCACAGGTTAAATTCGGCATTGTTCATTTGTTAGCTATCTTCACATTCAGGTCTTATAGATATAATCAACAATCAAATTTCCAAAGAAAACATTAATTAGAGCTTTTTTTGAAGAAAAACATTAATTAGAGATTATTTTGTTATTTGTTTTGTCGGTATGCATGAAAGAGGGTACTTGGCTTGCTAAGCATCCCATCGATGCTGGTATTTACAGTTGGAATATTGATCAAGGAGTTGCCTACAGTTAACTTTGCTTACGCTAAGGTCAGACTTATCTTCATCTTTTGAATTTACTTTGTTATTGTATTTGTTATTTTTCCTTGCAGAAGCATTATTGCTGAACATTCTGACTCAGGTCCACCAGAAATTTCTTCATGCTGGTCAAACTATGTGGTCAACTTTGAAATGCCCTGAAGTCTGGAGGCCTTGTGTATACATGTATATATCACTTTCCTTGAGTTTGAACATTCATGAAGGGATGTTTTATTGGTTAACAAATCCTAAAGAAGGCCCTTCTTTTTCTCAGGTAACTACAAAAAACTTCTTGGTTGTGCAAGATCTCAAGAATGTTAGATGTTGAGGCATGAGAAAGTATTGGTTTTAGCTCTTTATCCCATTGTTGAAAATTATGTTCAAAAATATAAAGTAGTTGGCCTTCTCTCATCTGCTTAAGCTTTTGGGTAAATGACTACAAGTACATCAAGCACAACTTTGACCCCCTTTAGAACACACTCCCTAACAACTAATATATGAGTGAAACGGTTATGACTACTAGTTCCTGCCCAACATCAACTCCCTTTGAATTACACTCCCTAACGAATAAGATGTGAGTGAAAGTTTAACTAGGTTCGAGTGGTTCATGCGATTTATGGCTCCCATGGGTCTTGACACCCGTCTACCATGATTGATCAAGGTTTAAGAGCTTATAACTTCCATGGAGGCTCCATATGACCGAGTAAGCTTTTGGTGCATGATAGTTAATGATGTTGAAACAAAAAAAATCATTCAAGGGGGACTATTAGGCGATGTGAAGAAATCTCAAGTGGCGAGGAGATTATTAAGGCATGCCATAGTAATGGTCTTTGTCCCACATCAAATAGTTGAAAATTAATTTGTGTTGAAAACCAAGATTGGCCTTTTAAAAATTAGCTTAAGCATTCAGGTTTGACATTAATCGTGACCAGTAAGGTATCAACTTTAATCCTTGGTTGCACTCAATAACCTTAAAAATTAGGTGAGCTTAGTTGTTTCCACTCAAATTTGGAGGCCACGGGTTCAAAGCACAAAATACCCAACGTATGGTACCTAGTAACTATATTAAACATCAATATATACATGGGCATGCAGGAAACTATTGGATTTATTTTCTCCATTGGTTCAGTCGGTTCCATGCTCGGGGTCCTACTCTACCAAAATCTTCTCAAAGACTTCCAATTTCGAACCTTGCTTTTCTGGGGACAGCTCTTAACTGGCTTTGCGGGAATGTTGGATTTGGCATTAGTACTTCGCCTCAACCTAAAGCTTGGAATACCAGACTTTTTCTTTGTATTAATAGATGAATGCGTCTCTCATGTGATTGGGCGAATCAAGTGGATGCCAATTCTTGTCCTGAGTTCAAAGCTTTGCCCCCCAGGAATCGAAGGAACTTTTTTTGCACTGGTTATGTCTATTGAGAATACCGGCCTGCTCTCGGCAGCATGGGGTGGTGGGCTGCTACTTCATGCACTAAGGGTTACACGAACCAGATTCAGTAACCTATGGATGGCAATTTTAATCCGCAGCATAATGAGAATGTTGCCCTTACCTTTGTTATTTCTTGTGCCGAAAAGCAATCAGAATGCTACTATTCTTCCTCCTGAGATGCTTAGGGAGAAGGATGACATTGATTCAAAAGAAGATATTGAGTTGGCATCTCTGATTAACGGCACCTAATGGTTATATATCTATTTTTTTTGAATCATCTGAATTTTTTTGAAAAGTAGTGTTAGAGATCAGGATTTTTATATGATTGATTGAGATGTTGGCTCAGTCCGGTCGACTTTTAGGAGCAGTCATTGTCTGCTGTTATTTCTTATACAAGCTTTGATGTTTACAAATGTAGCTGATCCACCATTAGGTGGGTTACTTATTTATCTACAGGACTCCACATTGAATGCAAATTATTTTTTTTGTTGATGAAATCTGCAATTTTATGCATAAACATGAGATGTATGCAATATGCTATCACTTGGCATAACTGTAAGGTTAGTGTTTGAGGCTGCCGAAATGTATGCAAGGTTGAACTTTATTTACCAAGATCACATTTTTTAGGTGTGGAGCTCCACAACTTAGGGAAGTCCCCATGTTAAGCAAGACCTAATTATTGAATAGATTTAAATACATATTACTGATAATATAATTTCACATCAATAAATTTAGAGCATATATAATAGCATCCCCTCGTTACGGTATTAGCACCCTATAAAAAATACATAAAATTTAATTTTCTAGTGATAAAGTAGCACCCCAACCCTAATATCGCCCCAACGCACGTACAGAAGGAATTTCTCCCGTTGTCATTTCTTCGAGCTGCGTCCTGCCTCCTCCCGTCTTCGTTTTGGACAGCCCCCTTCTCCGGCGAAACATGTTCTTCTAGTCCTTTTTCTTCCTATTGGCAGCCCTTAAACCGGATGAAACCTTGCCCGAGCAGTCTCCCACGTGTGCTCGGCAGTGCTCGGTGGTGCTGGACCAAACAACACCGCCAACCGGATCTAGTTGTAATTCGGACGCAGTTAAACCACGCCTACGACTGGACTTCACCGCCGGCTTAGACAAAAGCTCACCACCGACTACAGGGATAGTGATTCCCCATCAAATATTGTGCACTTTCAACCTTTTGTATCTTCTTCCCATTCCCATTTTGGCATTATTGTTGGATTTTTGAGTTTTCAATTGGAGATTAGTTTTAATTTTTTGTAGGGATTGATGTTAATTTTATCCTTGCATCAATCTCTTAATTCTTCATAAATCCTGAAATTAATGGTTTATTTATTTATTTAGTTTTGGGGTTGTGCACTAATTGTCCGCTGGTGTGAAAATAAAATTTTATGAGGTGCTATTATGGCATGACGGCTAATAGCAAAATCATGTGTGTTATTAACATTGCTCTAAATTTATACAGTACATTTAATATAGTTTTTGACATCTCCATCTATACCCAATTCATTTTAGGTTGGATGCTTTAGTTCTAAGATGGAAAGAGAGCAAATTAAGGCTCCATTTTATGTTTTTTTTTGCTCCGGTAGGTTTGGACAAAAAACGTCACCATCATAGAATGCATGGTTACGATCGCCACCAAGAAAAAGATAACTAGTTTTGAACATAAAAGTTGATGAAGTTCTTTAAGTGAGGTTGGACGTTCACGAACAATAGTTCATAACCATCGCATTCACGATCGCTACCACCATGCCAAATGAAGCCTAACTTGACATCCCACTTTCTTATCACTATATATATCTATTATTGCCATGCAGGGCTATTGGGTATATCTTGGCCCAACAGCTCACTGTATAGCTCTACATAATTAAGAAGGCTGCCCAAGCCTCACTCTCAACCAAACAGAAAACTTCCTAAAGCATCTCCCATCTCTAGCGTCCCATAACAAAAAGAAACGTCTGTTGGAGCTTTGACAAGCTCTGAAGAGACCCTGATAGCGTAGGAGGGAGACACTGCTGAACTCACTGTCAAAGTTGTCGGCATGGTGCTCCCTATTTAGTTGACTCCCGGTGATTCCTAGCTCGCTTTTGTGCTTAGTTCTAAGTTTCACCGACTAGATCCTTTTCTCTGTTCACCGATAGCTCGACAATCTTGATCACCTCGTCTGCGACATTTGAGGTCTAGCTCACCTTCTTGGCAAGATCTTGAAGGTCTAACTCTCCTTCTTGGCCAGATCTTGAAGCGACACCATCACCTAGAACAAGATCCAGACAACATCTGTATATTGATATCTCTATTTGCATATTTAGTGGGTCCAATGATGGCTGATTATTGTTACCTCCATAATATTTGATAAGTCTAGACGAACCTTTTGGATACGCCACTGCCCTCCATTTGTTAGAGCATTGCCACTAGGAATCGATCGCAATATTGACAGTTCATTGCATGGGGGTGGTTACCACACTGTTGTCCCACATCTGTAAAATGATCTCCGCATGTCAATCTATATGTCATACTATGATCACTACTACTCAATTTTGTTAAGAGCGACTTTAAATGATCATGCGAGAATGACTTTGCATTTGAATGGACGTAGGACGTTGTTGCATGCTGAGATTAGCATTGGGGGTACTGAACTCGATTCAAATTGAGTTGCTCGATCCAATTACGACGAGAACTTGCTCGTTGAGCTAATTCGTTGAAATTAAATCGAGCAGAGGGTCAAATCTTAAAACTAGCGTTGGGCTTCTATTTAGGGGGTTGGGTACAACCTAATTGGGTTCACCCCAACTGCAGTGGATCCATGCATAATCAACATCTGAATATCCAGTTAATTCAAATTCCGATTCAGCAAAATACCATAGACATAACTCAGGTGTTCCCTTAAGATACCTCAGGATCCTTTTAACAAAGGTCATATGAGATTCTTTGGGAGCAACCTAGAATCTAGCACATACATAGGTTGAGGCCATTATATCTAGTCTACTTGCTGTGAGATATAATAGAGAACCATTGGTAGCCCTGTAGGTCTGTTGATCCATATGCTTGCCTTATTCATCCATATCTATCACAACATTGGTATCCATGGGGGTCTTCATGATGGAGGCAGTATCCATTTCAAATTTTTTTATTAGCTCTTTAGTATATTTAGATTAAGAAATAAATACGCCTTCACCGTCTTGCTTCACTTGAAGACCAAGGAAGTAAGATAGTTCACACATGCTACTAATTTCAAATTTATGTTGCATGAGTGTACAACCCTCATATTTTCTGAGTCGGTGTGACCCAATGCAGATGAGGTCGGGATAGAGAGGGTGACCGTGACGCAGAAGATCGACCAACTGGAGGCCATCGGGATCAAAGATGCAGTCCCAGGGGGGAGGAAGTGGACTGGAAGTCCACTTCCTGGGCGAGTGGACCTAGTGGTCCACTCGCCCAAGCCCCGGGCGACTCGCCCAGGGGTGGCGAGTGGACCATGGTCCACTCGCCCAGGTTGAGGGGCGAGTGGACCTGTGGTCCACTCACCCCGGGCACTCAGGGGAGTGGACCATGGGTCCACTCGCCCCTTAGGAGAGTGGATCGAGTGGTCCACTCGCCCAAGCCCAGGCAGTGGACCATTCGGTCCACTCTCCTGACCCCCGGCAAGGGGGGGAGTGGACGTCTCAAGCTCCACTCGCCCCCTCCTATTTTGGTCATTCAGGTTAGTTGTTGAGCTGCGGATAGTTGATTTTCGGCTATCCACAGCCCAATTTTGGGAAGTCTATAAATAGACCCCCATGGGCACCTTGGGAAGGGATGTTGATACCCCTCCATCCCTCGCGTGTGTGTGTTGTGAGCAAGCACTACCTCTCCCCTCCCCCTGTCATTGAAGGTGGACGGTGAGGTGATCCTTAGTGCCCTCCAAGGTGCCCATGCTTAGCATTGGCTTGGGAGGGGAAGTTCCTTGTGAGCTTCCTGGTATGTGGTGGGACCTCCACGCTGAAGCTTAAGGGGCCCGTTTGTATACTTAGGTGTTCTTCAAGGGTAAGGTTCTTCAGCTCTCAGTAACTGGTCAAGGGTCTAGCTCGGGTCAAGTAAGGGTTAGCTGTATCTCCCTTTCGAACGTCGAGACCAGTTCTCTGGTTTCAACATTATGGTGCGGTGAGCGTGGAAGCGGCTAGTTCGGAAAGCTCTGAGCAAGTCTCATGGCTGGAAGCGATGAGCTGGGGGACTCACCCCCTACCAGCAAGTACGTGAAGAAGGGTGATTTTGACGAGTTCATGAAGTCGATCCTAGAGCTCTTGCGGGCCGCACTCCCCCCTCACGGCGAGTGCTCGACACCACCCGCACCCGTGCTTGCCTCACAATCTCCGATGGAGGCAGAGCAAGCACATCAACAAGGGAAGGAGCTGGCCACAGGGGAAGGCTCAGGTCTTCATACAAGAGTGCTCTTCAGCAGCTCTTCTGGGACCGGCTACCCCAGTAGGGAGGCAGAGAGAACGCCTTCGACTCGCCAGGGAGGATGGGGAAGTCCTTTCTGCGAGCTGATCATCTCAGCTCCCGTTCCAGATGGGTTCAGCTAGCCTGACATGTCTTACTACGCAGGGAAGGACGACCCTATTCAGCACCTCCAGTGGTTCGAAGACATGGCCTCGATCAGGAGATGTCGGATGCCTTCAAATGCAGACTCTTCACCGTCACGTTCAGGGGGAAGGCGAGGGACTGGTTCCACCAATTCCTAGTGGGAACCATCTACGGCTTCGAGGACCTACGCTGGAGTTTCTTGCTAAGGTTCTCCACTTCAAAGAAGAGGAGGAAGGGGGCGGAGGCCCTGTTCTTAGTTCGACAAAGGCCAGGGGAGACGTTGGGGAGTTACGTGGATAGATTCCAGGAGGAAGTCCTCCTTGTCATTGAGGTGCCTAAGCATACCCTGCAGCTGGCTTTCACCCTCGGATTACAGCAGGGGCTGTTCAGGATGAGCTTGACTCGGGACCCACCCCTGTCTTTCGAAGAGCTGATGGAGCGCTGCTCGAGAAATTGAGTGTGAGGCAACAAACCAGGAGTTCATGGCAAGGTTGGCCAAGGGTGAGAAAAAGGAGAAGGAGGAGAAGAAAGAGCAAGGAGGGAAGAAGAAGGAGGAAGCAAGAAGTCAGGGGGACCAGGGACCCCCCGTTGGGAAGGAGCAAGGCTGGGGGTTTCAACCACCAGTCGCCCAACCTAACTGGAGGCCGCCAGGAGGACCCCCTCAAGGCCAAGGAAGAGGTCATTTCCAAGGGAGAGGAAACTTTCAGGGGGGGGGGGGGGGGGGGGTAGGGACGGTTCAACCCAGCAGGGTGGCAGTCGGACCCAAGGCCATTGCAACCCCAACCCCTGCAAACCATGACGACTGGCCGAAAATGAGGAAATAAGAAGAGGGGTCGCGCAGGGAAGGAACCAAGGATGATGACATTATCGTACTGTGACTTCCATCAGCAGGAGGGTCACGCGACAGCCACATACCCAGAGTTTCTGGAGGTAGGGTAAGGAAGATGAACCCCGGCAGAGAGAAGACAGCTTTACCCGGAAGGACCAGGAGGAAGCTGAGGAGATGGAGGAAATGATGAAATCTATTTATAATATATCAAAAGTAGTTAAACATCGCATCTAGGTCGAGTCCTCGACTGGAGACCACTCGCCCGGGCTTGTTGATGCCGGTCGCTGGGTGGCTCGTCGGGTAGATTCGTTTTAGGTCGAGTCCTTGACTAGAGACCACTCGCCCGAGCTTGTTGATGCCGGTCGCTGGGTGGCTCGTCGGGTAGATTCATTTTAGGTCGAGTCCTCGACTGGAGACCACTAGCCCGGGCTTGTTGATGTCGGTCATTGGGTGGCTCGTCGGGTAGATTCGTTTTAGGTCGAGTCCTCGACTGGAGACCACTCGCCCGGGCTTGTTGATGCCGGTCGCTGGGTGGCTCGTCGGGTAGATTCGTTTTAGGTCGAGTCCTCGACTGGAGACCACTCTCCCGGGCTTGTTGATGTCGGTCACTGGGTGGCTCGTCGGGTAGATTCGTTTTAGGTCGAGTCCTCGACTGGAGACCACTCGCCCGAGCTTGTTGATGTCGGTCGCTGGGTGGCTCGTCGGGTAGATTCGTTTTAGGTCGAGTCCTCGACTGGAGACCACTCGCCCGGGCTTGTTAATGCCGGTCGCTGGGTGGCTCGTCGGGTAGATTCATTTTAGGTCGACTCCTCGACTGGAGACCACTCGCCCGAGCTTGTTGATGCCGGTCGCTGGGTGGCTCGTCGGGTAGATTCATTTTAGGTCGAGTCCTCGACTGGAGACCACTCGCCCAGGCTTGTTGATGTCGGTCGCTGGGTGGCTCGTCGGGTAGATTCTTTTGGTTTGGTAAGGCTCCGAGAAGAGAAGCCGGTCTGGGGATATGTTGAGTCCCCTCTATCTCAGGTTGAGTTCGACTCGACTAGAGATGTTGAGTTCCCTCCATCTCAGGTTGAGTTTCCTCCATCTCAGGTTGAGTTCGACTCGCCGAGAGATGTTGAGGTCCCTCCATCTCAGGTTGAGTTCGACTCGACTAGAGATGTTGAGTTTCCTCCATCTCAGGTCGAGTTCAACTCGACTAGAGATGTTGAGTTTCCTCCATCTCAGGTCGAGTTCGACTCGACTAGAGATGTTGAGTTCCCTCCATCTCAGGTTGAGTTCGACTCGACTAGAGATGTTAAGTTCCCTCCATCTCAGGTCGAGTTCGGCTCGACTAGACACTACTAGAAAAATGACTTTTAGCCACATTTTTTTTGCCACGGGTCTAAAATTATGGCTAATTGTTAAGTATTAGTCACGACCCCTTATTCATGGCTAATAAGCAACATTTAGCCACGGATGCAAAATTCGTGGCTAAAAGTTGTTATTAGCCACGAACAAGAGAAAAATCGTGGCTAAAAATTATGGAGGGAAATAAAAATTCCCCCCAATACACATCATTTGGCAAGTAGCACGATTTTCCCGTGAATCCTATACGCGCGACGCCCAAACTTCCCCCCCTTTTCACGATTTCTTCCCAGCCTCATACCGACGCAGCAGGCATCCCTCTCTCCCAAACATCTCAGCGTAATACTCTAGGGTTTTGTTTGGAGAGAGCTCATCTCCCGCAAGAAGCCGACATCCCTCTCTCCCAGACATCTCAGCGTAATACTCTAGGGTTTTGTTTGGAGAGATCTCGTCTCCCGCAAGAAGCCGACATCCCTCTCTCCCAGACATCTCAGCGTAATACTCTAGGGTTTTGTTTGGAGAGAGCTCGTCTCCCGCAAGAAGCCGACATCCCTCTCTCCTAGACATCTCAGCATAATACTCTAGGGTTTTGTTTGGAGAGAGCTCGTTTCCGGATCTCACGAGAAAGCTCATTTTCAGATCCACTGTCTCTCTTTCTCATCTAACTTCTGATCTGGTAATACATTTTTTTATTTGGTTTGATTTTCATCCTTCTTGATTTTCTTCCTACCAAGTTATTTTGGTATTTTAGTTTCTGATTATTACACCTTGAAGATATAATCTCTAGATCCTTATCGTAAAATCAAGGCAAATAGTTTTGTTCATGATAGTGAGAATTTTTTTGGTGATGGAAATAATGTTTTCTTTCTAAAAATGAAGATGCTTTGCATTGTTAAAATGATATCATCAAATGAATCTTTGATTTGTTGGATGCTTAGATATTGAAAATCTATAAAGGTGATCAGTTTGTGTCCTTTTGAAGTAACAACACCAGCTATGTTAATTTTATTGTCTTTTATTTGTTGAAGAACAGGTCGTTTATGGTGATCCATAATTTTTTTCTGTCTTGTTCTCCAAAATGGGATACCTGAGATCTGCTTTCTCCAGGACCCGACTGACATAGTAAATGTCAATTGTATCTTCCCCTTCTCTCAGACCAGGACGGGGCTTATTGCCTCGTTTCCCATCCCATGATAGATGGACAACTCTTCACCTTCCCTTGGCCCTTGAAGTAACGGAGCTAACGAAAGTTGCTTCTTTAGTGCCTGGAAAGCCTCCTCTCACTCTCGCGACCACTTGAATTTCTTATCCCCCACATGACTTTAAAGAAGGGTAAGCATTTCTCCACTGCCCGGGAGAGGATCCCATTCAGCCCTGCCAGCTTCCTTGTCAGACGATAGACTTATTTGGCATTCCTGGGCGAATCCAAATCTAAGATTGCCCTTACTTTGTTGGGGTTGGGCTCTGCCCCCATAAGAGTGAGGAGATGACCAAGGAATTTTTCCTTGCCCGCACCAAAAATACATTTTGAGGGGTTAATCCTCATCTTGAACTTTCGGAGCGTGGCAAAGTTCTCCGCCAAATCTGGGAGGTGATACCCAATATCCTTTCTTTTCACCATTAGATCATCCACATTGTCCTCCAAGTTTCTCCCCTTCTGCTCCCTAAATACCCGATCCGTCATTCTGTAGTAAGTCGCCCCCGCATTTCTCAGTCTGAATGACATCATTTTATAACTGTAGCACCCGTCGCCCGTGATGAATGAGACATCTTTGACATCTGGCGGGTGCATTCAGATTTGATGATTACCAGAAAAGGCATCTTAAAATCTCATTACACTGAAACTGATAGTTGAATATACCAGTACGTCGATTCGAGGCAGAGGATAACAATCTCTGGGATATGCTTTATTTAATAGAGAAAATTTTACAAACATTCACCACCTCCCATCGCTCTTTTTAACCATTACAAGGTTGGAGACCCAGCCTGGGTACTGGATCTCTGATACAAAACCTGTCTCTAGCAGCTTGCTTACCTCCTCCATGATGGACCCGACCAGAGTTATTGTCACTGCCCTTTTCTTCTGACGGGTGGAGCGGACGCTTTAGTCGAGGTTGAGGCAGTGGCAAGCCAAAGCCACATTGACGTTTGGCATGTCCGCGACACTCCAAGAAAATACGTCCACGTTCTGCTTGATGCATTCCTGGATCCACTCCTGTTCCTCCTCACTCAACCCTCTGCTGACTCGCACTTTCTCTGTCCCCCACCCTTGTTGATGATCTCCTTCTCCTTTACCTCCTTCGCCACTTCTAGCCTGGCCATATCTTCCATCACCTTGTCGACCCCTTCTGTCTCCTCCTTCCACGAGATGGTGTTGATTAACGCGACATAGCACTGTCGGGCCACCATGTAATCTCCCTTGTTGATGTTCCCCCCAAGTTCATGAGGAGCTCGGCTCCTCCTTCCATTTCCTTCCACTCCCTGGAGAACCCAAAGAGTGGCCCATCTGAAGTGAGCACCCTCTTCGCCTTCACCTGCATCTCATCAAAAGCCTTCTAGAAAATCACATTCACCGAACTGTCGTTATCTACTGGGATTCTGGAGACCGTGAAGTTCACGAATGCCAATTGGATTACTAGCACATCGCAGAACGGATCCTCATAATCGGGTATCCTTTTGCTGAGAAGGTGATCTCCTCTGGGGGTGGGGCTCGGAAGGTCGAAGCCACACGCCGACGATAAATGGCATAAAGGCTCCCCTTGCAGGTGGCCTTGATCCCTACCCCTCCATATATCATTCTGATCCCACCTCGGGTTCCTATGTCGACCCGGTCTTCGCATCAATTTTCCACCTCCGCTCATTCTCCCTCTCCCCCAATCATTGAAGTTATTATTTTTGCTGCCCCATCGGGCACCTTCTCCCTCCTCTCACCTCCAAGAACTCTGGGCAGGTGGCCGTCATGTGACCTTCCTCCCGGTGGAAGTAAAAGTAGGGCATCGCCACCCTCCCCCTCACCGCACCTCCTGGGCAGTTTCTTCTCTCTCTTCTTTCGCGACCGATCGACATGGCAAGCTGGGGTGGCGATTTGAACGACCTCGGGCGCGGTTGCCACCCCAGGAGGTTGAACCGTCCCTGTCCCGCCAGAAAGTTACCGCCCCCTAGAAGAGACCACTCCCCTGACCCCGAGGAGTTCCTCTCCGTGGTCTCCTATTGGGAAAAACTCCTTTTGATTTAACTTAACAAAATAACTATAAGTGATTTTACTTCTTAGGTTTATGTTACCCACATTGTATAGAAAGGGTAAATTGGTCATTAGATGTCTTAGGATGTCACACTCAACTTAGAGTGTCAGGGTCAATTCATAGCAATCACAAAATAAGTTAATATAAGGCTTGCGTCGAATAAAAGTCGACGCAAATTCGACTGGATATCGACATAACTCTAACTAGAAGTTGGAGCAACTTATTCAGTCTGTCGAAGTATAAAGTCAAAGTCAACGCAACGTCGAAAGGAACTCGACGCAGAAGGAAGAGCTTGTCGAAGCCATCTTAGAAGTCGACGAAACTACAACTTCAACTCGAAGCAGAAGATATAGTTCAAGTCTAAGGCTTCAACTCGATAGACACGTCGATAAGGAATCGACGTAATGCCAACTTCTGAGTTCAACCAATGCTAAGAAGAAATTTGAAGCTACGTCGATAAGTACTTAGAGGTGCGTCGACATGAAGATTGATGAAGTCGATGCAACGTCGAATACAGTTAGAAAAAGGAAGCTTTTTCAACTGTCCTTTTGGGACATTTTTAGAAGGACCACCAGGCTAGAGACAGTTCTCCAACATATCGTTTGTTGCCAAGAATAGAATGAAGCTTTCCAGGACACAACAAATCACTTTTGGAAGGTATTCAAAATGAATGGATGGGTCGAGAATAAATAGAGAAAGGAAATTAGGTGGGTAAGAGGAACTCCTTTTCAGGGCAAGCCAAAAGAAGAATGGTTTTTGAAAACTCAATCATACACAATAAGTATGCAAAAAGAGGAGAAGAAAACAACAACGCAGTTATTACATTATTCTGTTTGTCGAATAGGGCTTTCATCTTCTTCCCTCTCAACCCCTAAAAGACAGATATATAGAAGTGCTCTCTCTGCACAGGAAGATATAATGCTGCTTCTTCTTCATCATTATACAGCAGCAGAACTACAACAAGTGCTGAGAGAAAAGGATCAAGCAAAACAACCCTTGCAAATCATCACTATCATAAGCAAGGGTTCATCATTTCAGATCCAGTGAAAGAAAGACTGAAGCAACATCAGAGCTTCTGAAGAATTCTGAGAATAGAATTCTTACCTTCTCCCTCTTACTTTCTTCTTACTATTTCCATCGACTGTAAAAGAGTTTTAAGAATCCCTCTTCTAAAGGATTCAGTGATTCAAGATCTCCTTATCAAAAGATCTTTGGTTCTAAGAGTCTCCTTACCAAAAGGCTTAGTGGTTCAAGATCTCCTTATCAAAAGATCTGTATTTCTAAGAGTCTCCTTGTCAAAATACTCAGGCACAGGTTGTGCAATCCTACCAGGGAGGTAGAAGAGAGGACTACCCACATTTTGGGAAACCTCTATAAAAATCCTTGTGTCTTTGCTGTGATTTTCTATGCTGTCCCATTTACTTTTTCTATGTTCATTTTCAGCAAACTTTATTTCATTTATTCTGCCATTGATTTTACTGTGTGCATAATACCTTAGTATTTTTTATTGTATGCACAGTTAGAATAAAAATATTTAAATCTCTATTCACCCCCCTCCCCCCTTCTAGAGAATTCTCAGAGCACATTATGCACTTTCAATTTGTATCAGAGGGAGGTTCATCATTAAAAGGTTAACACTGTTGGAACAACCCTATTTCTGATTTGGGCTAGGATCACTATATGTTAACTAGGATCAAGTTGACCCCAATGTATAGTTTATGGGTCAAGAGTTTAGGCTGTTAGAACTAGAGAAATCATTCAGATTCTGCGTTCGACGAACTACACACTGCGTTCGACGAACGGCTATCTGCGTTCGACGAACGACAAGCTCTCCGCGTTCGAAGAACGACAAGCTCTCTGCGTTCGACGATCGGCTTATATTCTGCGTTCGACGAACAAGTCAAGTCTCAGCGGTCGAAGAATTTGTCTAAGTGCAGCGTTCGACTAATTGCATTCTGTGTTCGACGATCCCGTCTTAGCGGTTCAGCGGTCGACGAACAGATCCCAGCTCAGCGCTCGATGCTTTTACTCAGTCTCAGCGCTTGACGCTTTTACTCAGTCTCAGCGCTCTTTTACTCAGTCTCAGCGCTCGACGCTTTTACTCAAGCTCAGCGGTCGACGAATTTATCCAGGCTCAGCGGTCGACGAATCTTTCCGTTCGACGAACTCAAGTCTGCGTTCGACGAATATTCAGCAGATGTTCAGAACAGTGAATTAAATGTTGAGGTCGACGAAATAAATGTTGTGTTCGACGAAAATCTTGAGATCAACGAATCTGCGTTCGACGAATTTTGTTCAGATCAAAGAATTCTTATTTAAGCTCAGAAATTTCAGAAGGATTATATTCATTTCATTCTCTGAACTCAGATCGACGACAGCAACAACTCTTTCTATCAGATCAAGTAAGGAAAATATATTTCTTTTATTATTCCAAGATTATAGCCGTTGACATCCAGCAGAAAAGGACATTTCGTGGAAAAGGAAAAGGCAAACGGCGCTGCATATGTACTGTTCCCTTAATATCTTTTTAGAATAATATATTTCTTAATATAAGGGATTTGCATTTAATTCTGTCAGAGATTTGAAAAAGAAAAGGAAAGAAGATATTACAGAATAATTTTACAGCTTTCACGACAACATCAATACAGATCAGATTACAGTTTTGCTGTACAGAAAAATATACAGAGAAAAGAAAGAAAGAAATATATAGGAAGAAAAGAAATTGGAAATTACTTCTTCTTCCTCCTTAGCATTTTTCAGAGAACAGATCTTCAGCTTCTTCCTCCTTCAGCAGCACACATTTTCTGAGAACAAATACACTATCTCTCAGATTTCCTGCTGTAAAGAATCAGAAAAGAAAGAATCATTAGCTGCAAGCACATATCTTCAAAAGAGCAACAACAAACTGAAGCATTCTTGTCTTTCAGTTTTATCTGCTACAGGAAGATCATTTTTCTTCAAAGAGAAAGCTCCAGCCATTCAACTGTCAAACATCTTCAATCAGACAGAGGAGCCTTTCTACAACATCAACATCCACTAGAGTCTTCTCTAAGCATCTTGACAGAGAAGAACATCTAAACCCCTCTCTATCCCATTATGTATATGGTTAAAACTCCCTTCAAAAGTTTACCCCATTGGTGGCAAGACACCTGAACAAAAAATCTAGTTGGTTTTTGGGCACCTTATCAAAAGCTCATTGGTGTGAGGGCACCTGATCAAAAATCCTAGTGGATTCCTACCAAGGGTGGTAGAAGAGCAGACGTACCCAAGTTTAGTGGGAAACTACTATAGCTCCTTGTGTCTTCTGTGTTTGATTTCTTTCTGTGTTGTGCTGTGTGCTGTTTTCATTATTCATTTTATTACAGTTTTTATTTATCACTCACTCTATACACATATATATATAACTATTTTTAATTCCGCTATAAAACTAAGGGAAAAGTTTTAAACTCTATTCACCCCCCTCTAGAGTTAATTTAAGATCTAACCTCCACTTTCAATTGGTATCAGAGGGCTGTTGATTCTTTACAGGCTCTGCTGATGAAAGAAAAGACAGAAGATCTCACTTGATCTCTCTGTATGAGAACTTCAAAAAGGGTGAAAAAGAATCAATTGCAGATATGTACACTGGATTAAGTGTAATCATAAGTGAACTGAAAACACTGGATAAGGAAATCTCATTAACTGAGATCAATGACAAGGTCCTAATATGCTTCCCAAGCACTTGGGACTCTAGGATCTGGCCTATCAAGGAAGCCAGAAGCCTCAATGAGATTACTACTGAGACACTACTAGGAAAGCTCAAATCCTATGAGCAACTCATCAAGACAAGAGAAGCTGAACAAGTGAGCACTTCCTCTCCAACAAAGAAGGACATGAACATTGCCTTCAAAGCTACAGAAGAAGAAGGAAAGACTCCTGACAATGAGGAGTTCATGAGCCTTATAGCCAAGAGATTCTACAAAATGGCTAAGAAGTACTTCAGAAAGAAGGACTCCAGATTAAGGGAAAAGCCAAGGTATGACAAAAACAATTCTAAAGAAATTATGTGTTTTGGTTGCAGGAAACTAGGACACATAGCACCTGATTGTCCAGAAAATCAAAACAAGAAGGACAAGAAGGAAAAAGAGAAAAGAAAAGGAAGAAAGGAGAAACTCCAACAAATCTTCCTCCCATAAACACAAAAAGAAGGGAAGAGGATTTGTAGCTGAAACTTGGAGTGAAACTGAATCAGATTCATCATCCAGCTCTTCTGATGATGAAGATAATGAAGAAGAAAGAAGTCTCTGTATGATGGATATCAATGCCTCAGCAAGCAATTCAGATGAAGAATCAGAATCAGAAGCTGAAAATGATGCAGATCAGGTAATATCTAACTTTGATTTTACTTCAGTTGAATTCAAAGATGAATTCAAGGTTCTTTGCTTAGACTTAATTAAATCTGAGAAAGAAATAATCTCACTCAGACATAAGCTAGCTGAAATGAAAAATATAAATGAAGAAAATGTAAATCTTAAGAAAGATTTGGCTGCCTCTAGAGAACAAACTATTCTCCTTGAGAATAAACTTTCTGAGGCTAAGAAATTTGAAGAATCCCTAAATGGGAGAAGCATCAAACTGATGGATATTACAAGCACAATAAATGCTAGACTTAATAGCAAACTAGGCTTGGGTGCTTCATCAAGTGAGCCACCTCTGATTAAGAAGAATATATTATCTACACCTATAAAATTCATCTCTGCTAAGAGCAAAGAGGTTGTAGATGAAAATAAAAAACATTCCAAGCAAGACTGTCGAGAATAGCAGAATTCAGCAGAATTCGTCGAACGGAGCTTGACAAAATGTATCCACTTCGTCGAACGGAGCTCGACGAACTCTGAAGATAGATTTTCAATATAGTCATTATATGAACGACGCTCGACGAACTCAGCCCAGTTCATCAAACAGAAACTATAAAGCAAATCTGAACAATTCTTATTCTTCACATTCTAAGAATCCTTTTTCACTGAATGGATTATACCTCCAAGGAGATATCATCCACAAGGTTATAAGGACCAACCTGAAATGTCTTTTATTTTAGATTTTTGTGGAAATACAAAAAGACCCAAGGTAGTCTGGGTCAGGAACAAATAGTTTTTTTTTGTTTTTTTTTGCAGGTACACAGCTGTCCAAGAATAAATGAAAAATGGTATTTGGATAGTGGCTGCTCAAAGCATATGACAGAAATCAGATTTTGATGATCTTAATTGGTATCAGAAATCAAATTCTCAATTGGTAAAAGAAATTTTCAATTTGACAATACCTTAACAGATAAGGCCAATATATTTAACTATAAGAAAATACTTAAACCTATTGAAAATATTTTTAACTCCAATTGTAATAAACAAAAAGTTATAGGATTCAATTGAATCTTCTCATCTTAAGAACAAAGTCAGATGACTTCATGTTCCTACAGACTTTCTCAGGTTCATCAAGATTTGAGTATTCTACTCTAGTTGCATTGATCAGAAATGATCATAGCACTGAGTTTTTTGAATCTCTTCTGATAAGAGAATTCTGTAAGAAGGAAGGTATCATGCAATGTATCCTTCAGAAGATAAGAATTCCTTAGAATCCATTAAAAGCTGTAGCAATTCATCATATTAATAGAATCCTATTGAAACAAAATCTAGAAAAGTTAAAAGAAGAAAAAATTTAGTAATTTATGATTAAATGCTTTCAAAAGAACAACTTAATTCTACTATCTGTTCATTCTAGGATATTTTCCTTCTAATAAAGCATAAAGGGTTTATAACAAATCCTCTCTTAAAATAGAAGAGTCCATGCATTGTTGGAACTAACCTATTAAATGAGGAGAGGAACACTACCTCTACCAGAAACATTGTGCAAGTACCAGAAGTCACTTTCAATTGATATTCAATTGGCATCAAACTGTCAGAGACCTTAACTGATATTAGAGGACTTTCAATTGGTATCAAAGCAGAACATAGATACTCAATTGCACTTTCAATTGGGATCAAACTATCAGTTGCAGAAATAAAAGAAAGGGTTTACACTCTCAAGACAAAAAATGCAAATGAAATTGCAAGTTCAATATTAAAGAACCAGAACTTTCATTTAACTGAATGCCTACAGAATTATTTCTCTTTCTAGTTCCCCTTTGCACTATAGTTCCCCTTTTCTCTTTCTATTTTATTGTGCAGGAACAATAACAATGACAATCTTGCATACTTCCCTACCTCCATCAAATGTCCCTTCTTCAAGGGGCCTAGCTTCAGGCTTTTCCTGAAACTAGGCAGGGGGAGAAGTTTTTATGAACAAGCTCCATTTGATGCACTATTTTGCTCAGGGGGAGTTGTTCTATAAACTAGGCAAGGGGAGAAAGCTGAACAACCTCCAGTCTCAGGGGGAGACACTCTCAGGGCGAGTTGCTATATGAAGAAGCTTGATAAAGCTCACAGCAGTTTGCTGATTGCTGTTTCTGTTTCAGAAAAATTTAGATAAAGCTCATAATCAAGTGCAGATACAGTACAACTCAGAAGAAGTATTTTGTTTTAGCAAATTCAGTAACAGTTATTGCTACAAGCTCAGCTAATCAGAAATTCCGAAATCAGATAAAGATTAAGATCAAAATTCATAGCAGATAACATATTCAGTTCAGAACAATTTCAGAAAGCTGATTTACATAGCAGATACAGTTTAGTTCAGATCAGAATTTCAATCAGAATTTCAGAATTCAGAAGGCAGAATTCAGAAAAATCAAGGTTCTGATTGCATTTCTATCAGTTTTATTTTTGTTGAAATGTAATTTCAAAACTCAGAGTACTATTCATTTTATATCTGATAAAATATTTAAAATATATTAGATATATATGCTCTGTTGTTTTTCCTGTATTAGTGTTTGTTTATTTTCAATTTTTGTCAAATAGTGTCCTAACCCAAATAGGGGGAGATTGTTGGAACAACCCTATTTCTGATTTGGGCTAGGATCACTATATGTTAACTAGGATCAAGTTGACCCCAATGTATAGTTTATGAGTCAAGAGTTTAGGCTGTTAGAACTAGAGAAATCATTCAGATTCTGCGTTCGACGAACTACACACTGCGTTCGACGAACGACTATCTGCGTTCGACGAATGACAAGCTCTCTGCGTTCGACGAACGACAAGCTCTCTGCGTTCGACGATCGGCTTATATTCTGCGTTCGACGGATAGCTCAAGTCTCAGCGGTCGAAGAATTTGTCTAAGTGCAGCGCTCGACTAATTGCATTCTGCGTTCGACGATCCCGTCTTAGCGGTTCAGCGGTCGACGAACAGATCCCAGCTCAGCGCTCGACGCTTTCACTCAGTCTCAGCGCTCGATGCTTTTACTCAGTCTCAACGCTCGACGCTTTTACTCAGTCTCAGCGCTCGACGCTTTTACTCAAGCTCAGCTGTTGACGAATTTATCCACGCTAGCGGTCGACGAATCTTTTCGTTTGACGAACTCAAGTCTGCGTTCGACGAATATTCAGCAGATGTTCAGAACATTGAATTAAATGTTGAGGTCGACGAAATAAATATTGTGTTCGACGAAAATCTTGAGATCGACGAATCTGCGTTCGACGAATTTTGTTCAGATCAAAGAATTCTTATTTAAGCTCAGAAATTTCAGAAGGATTATATTCATTTCATTCTCTGAACTCAGATCGATGACAGCAACGGCTCTTTCTATCAGATCAAGTAAGGAAAATATATTTCTTTTATTATTCCAAGATTATAGTCGTTGACATCCAACAGAAAAGGACATTTCGTGGAAAAGGAAAGGGCAAACGGCGCTGCAGATGTACTGTTCCCAGAATATCTTTTCAGAATAATATATTCCTTAATATAAGGGATTTGCATTTAATTCTGTCAGAGATTTGAAAAAGAAAAGGAAAGAAGATATTACAGAATAATTTTACAGCTTTCACGACAGCATCAATACAGATCAGATTACAGTTTTGCTGTACAGAAAAATATACAGAGAAAAGAAAGAAAGGAATATATAGGAAGAAAAGAAATTGGAAATTACTTCTTCTTCCTCCTTAGCATTTTTCAGAGAACAGATCTTCATCTTCTTCCTCCTTCAGCAGCACACATTTTTTGAGAACAACTACACTATCTCTCAGATTTCCTGCTGCAAAGAATCAGAAAAGAAAGAATCATTAGCTACAAGCACAGATCTTCAAAAGAGCAATAACAAACTGAAGCATTCTTGTCTTTCAGTTTTATCTGCTACAGGAAGATCATTTTTCTTCAAAGAGAAAGCTCCAGCCATTCAACTGTCAAACATCTTCAATCAGACAGAGGAGCCTTTCTACAACATCAACATCCACTAGAGTCTTCTCTAAGCATCTTGACAGAGAAGAACATCTAAACCCCTCTCTATCCCATTCTGTACAGGGTTAAAACTCCCTTCAAAAGTTTACCCCATTGGTGGCAAGACACCTGAACAAAAATCTAGTTGGTTTTTGGGCACCTTATCAAAAGCTCATTGGTGTGAGGGCACCTGATAAAAAATCCTAGTGGATTCCTACCAAGGGTGGTAGAAGAGTAGACGTACCCAAGTTTAGTGGGGAACTACTATAGCTCCTTGTGTCTTCTATGTTTGATTTCTTTCTGTGTTGTGCTGTGTGTTGTTTTCATTATTCATTTTATTTCAGTTTTTATTTATCACTCACTCTATACACATATATATCACTATTTTTAATTCCGCTATAAAACTAAGGGAAAAGTTTTAATATCTATTCACCCCCCCTCTAGAGTTAATTTAAGATCTAACCTCCACTTTCAAACACCTTGATCAAAAGATCTCCTACTCTCTTTTTTCTTTATTTTAAAATTACATAAAACTATTTTTAAAGAAAATGAGTTCTAAGGATTATGCATCAACTAGACCACCAGTGTGTAACCTAAAAGGGTTTACACTATGGAAGGCCAGAATAAAAATTCACATGAACTCTAATGATGAAGACATCTTTGATGTTTTGATTTCAGGTCCCCCAGCACCAGTCAGAAAAGATACCAGTGGATCCTCAACACTGGAAGCTGTCCCAAGGAATGAGTGGACATAGACTGAAAAGAATGCAGAAGTATGTAATGTTAAGTCTATGAACATACAATTATCCACTCTATCTGATGACATATTTCAGGAAGTGACTGAATGCCAGTCTGCAAAAGAAATATGGGATACAATGATCAGTATAGCTAAAAAAAATGATGATGATAAGAAGGGACAGTAGAATGGAAGAAGTTTCCTAACTGAAACTTGGCGTGACTCAGAATCTGAGTCATGCTCCTCATCTGAAAGTGAGGAAGAAGGTGTTGTGGAAGAAGTTTGTCTGATGACTTTGGAGGCCTCCTCAGATAATGAAGGAAATCAGGTATCATGTTTTGATAATATTGATTTCTCTTCAAATGAATTTAAAACATGTTTTAAAGAATTCTGCCAAGATCAATTAGAAGCAGAAAATTAAATAAAAATTCTTAGGAAAGAGTTAAAAGAACTGAAAAGTAAAAGGATAGATGAAAATCATCACTATGATAATCAACTCAGGAGTGAGGTAACAGAGTTAAGAAAACAAATAGATAAAATAAATGCTGAAAATCTAAAACTAAAGGAAGAACTCACAAAGACAAAAGTGTTTGAAGACTCACTCAATGGGAGTGTTAGTTATTGGGTGTCAACTTATCACCTAGAGGGGGGGGGGGGGGGGGTGAATAGGTTTTTCAAATTATTTTGTCCCCTTCAGGTGTTCTTGTTTTCTGGTTAATAGATCTATAGATTAGTGAAACACAACACAGAAAACACATAAGAACTTATAGAGGTTCCTCAAGACAGGGTGTCTTGAGTAGTCCTCTTTCCCTCTGCGCCTACCTAGCAGTGTGCTAGGCTTGGCAAACTCCACCAATGTCTCTGGCCCGCAAGCCTTACACCTTGGACCCGCAAGTCCCTGCAGCCTAGGCCCGCAAGGCCATTCACTACACCCGAGACCGCAAGCTCGACACATTCGGACCCGCAAGTCCCTACATCCTAGGCCCGCAAGCCCCTTCACTGCACCCGAGCCCGCAAGCTCGACACGTTCGGACCCGTAAGTCCCTGCAACCTAGGCCCGCAAGCCCCTTCACTACACCCGAGCCCGCAAGCTCGACAAGTTTGGACCCGCAAGTCCCTCTGCCCTAGCCCTCAAGCCTCACAGATCTCAAGCCCTCAAGCTTGACACTCAGATCTGAAAATAGATCTTACAAGTTCTTGGCCCTCAAGCCTTACAAGAGATTACAGTAATGAAAACTATTTCTTCTGCCTGATGGAGATTGGCTTCTTATCTTGAAGAAGATGCTTCTGATTTTGAATCTGAACGACACAAATCTTCTTCAAGCTTTCTAACTATGCCGGATGTTTACTGGCTACCTTTCTTGAACGATTCTTAGCAGTCGATGAGACTTGACTGCAACTTGAAGAACATAGAATGATCGTTTTGTTCTTCCTTTCTTTCTTTCTTCACAGCTGCTTGTACTGTTGTATTGCTAGGCAGGATTCTTTTTCGTTCCTTTCTCTCTATTTTATTCTAGGGCATCACTGTTCCCTTTTATAGGACGGATGAGCTGCTTAACGGTCACATATGATGTTCTTTACTGTCAGACGCCCATTGTTGGGAACAGTGCCCTACAATGTTCCTGATTTGAAGAAGTGCTCAGCTCAATGATAAATGCAAGTTGTATTTAACATTCCATCTAGTTTATGCTTGCAGAGATCGACAATATGTCATGTGCTTTAACTTCACTAAGCACTATATCATCGAGATGGAAAGGGAGATGTAGTCGACAAAGAATGCTTATCGTTGTAACGATGAGCAAAGCAATCGCTGAGAAGATGAAGTATCGTCGACATCGGGCATACTGTCAAGAAGAGTAGATATCGTCGTAAAGAAGTCTTGTCGCTGACAAGGCTAAGGTTGACTGATGAAATTGAATATCGACATGAAGAAGGCATGTCGTCGAGAAAACAATGAGATCACGACGACTTGCTGCAAGAAGGAAGATCACTACGACACTGACAGAGGAAGCAGATCGTCGAATATGCAGAACCGCTGAGATATCTTTTATCGACGAAATACCGGCGTCAGCAGCTGAAGAAAGAAGACATCTTACTGTCGTCGAGATATACTCCATGTCGTCGTCGAGACAGATTCAAATCTTGCGGACGCGCTGTCAGCAATTAATGCCACCGCCTGGTTGTCCAATCAGCGCCTGCTATGATGGATGTGCGTCTGACAGGAAAGGAAAGTGAATATGACCGTTATACGGCTGGTCCATTTTATAAAAGGGAACAGTGTTGCCCTAGGAAAGGAGGCTTGCTGTGCAAGAAAAAGTACGTGAAAAAGAATTCCGCCGCTCTTCAATAGAACAACATTTTTTTCAGCGGAGAAAAAAAAAGAGAACAAGATTCAGGAGTTCTCATAAGAATCAGTCATCTCTATTGACTGAGAAGTCGCCGTTCAACATCAGGAAAAAGAAGAAGAGGCTGAAGAAGATCCAGAGCTGAAACTCAAAATCAAGAAGCATCGTCTTCATCCTAAAGAAGCCGATCTTCATCAAGGCTAAGTAGCCAGATTTCATCTGGCTGAAGAAATAGTTTATTTTATTACTGTATTTTCTTGTAAGGCTTGCGGGCCAAATTGTCTAGCTTGAGGGCTGGAGAGCTGCGAGGCTTGAGGGCCAGGGCAGTGCACTTGCGGGTGCATCTTGTCGAGCTTGCGGGCTCGGGGGCAGTAGGGGCTTGCGGGTCTAGGCTGTTGGGACTTGCGAGTCCGTGTGGTAGGGCTTGAGGGCCTGAGTGTCGAGCTTACGGGCTCAGGGGCAGTAGGAGCTTGCGGGTCTAGGCTGTTGGGACTTGCGGGTCCGTGTGGTAGGGCTTGAGGGCCTGAGTGTTGAGCTTGCGGGATCGGGGGCAGTAGGGGCTTGAGGGCCTAAGCTGTTGGGACTTGCGGGTCCGTATTGTAAGGCTTGAGGGCCTGAAGCTTTTGGCGGAGTTTGCCGAGCCCAGCACACTCCTGGGTAGGCGCAAAGCGAGAGAGGACTACTCAAGACACCCGGTATTGAGGAACCTCTATAGATCGTTGTGTGCTTTCTGTGGCTTGTTCTTTATTTCTTAGATCTATTAACTAGAAAGAAAGAAAAACCTAAAGGGGGATATTATAAAAAGAAAAACCTATTCACCCCCTCTAGGTGATTTAGTAGACACCCCATAAACAACAAGTGGTATCAGAGGTAGGTTGTTCAAAGAAAAGGTTAACAGCTTAAACAGATCTGCCAGTGGGTGTCTAAGCATCATTAGTATGGAGTCAAGAATTGCCAGGTGCTGTAGAGAAAACTTTCCCCTGTGGAAAGTTAGAGCCATAATATTCATGGAAGCTTTGGATCCCAGGATGTTTCAAGTCACTTAAGAAGGGTCATATGCTCCCAAGACCACATCCACGACAATGACTGAGGATGAGATGATTCTGGTTAACTTGGAAAAAAGAGTTAGAGAGATCATAGCGGCTGCAGTTGATACTTTTGTACTCCAGAAATTGATCCACTGCACAACATCTAAAGAGACGTGGGACTCTCTGACAGTTCTCATGGAAGGATTCTCAGAAATTGGAGGTATTGCAACTGAGAGGAAGAATAAAACCCGGAGTGATAGTGAATCAAGCAACTCAGATGCAGAGGAGGAAGCTCAGTTTGGACTAACTGTCCTATCTGAACCAGAGGATGAAATTCAGGATGAGACAACAACAGAACATGTAGGAATAAGGGCTCCATTATCTAATACTGATTCAGATTCTGAAATATGTCTCTCCGAAAATTATGAGGATCTTCTAGAAGAACTCAGAAGGAGCAAGGAACTCTGCAGGAAACAAGCCGATGAGATCTCAATTCACCAAACCAGAAACTCCGATCTTTTGGAAAAGGCTGATAGGCTGACTTTGGAGAACGCAGATTTCTGTCAGCTCAAAAGAGATTATAATGCTAGCTCAAACATGGACTTGATAACCAAGTTTGGGAAAACCATGAAAGCTCTGGTTGACAGCAGAGAACTATGCTACTCTCTAACCAAAGAAATTATGCTTCTAAAGAAAGACAGGAATCTGGATGGACCGCCGAAACTCAGAGTCAATCAAGTCAGTGGGGTGAAGAATAAATCCCCCACAAAAAGGAGAAAGATGTTGCCTGTCACCTCCAAAGTAAGTCACGAAAGAGGAATCACAAGGGAACGAGAGCTCAGTTGGTCCAAGAGAACGAAGGGACCTTTGTAAAGGACTGACTTTCACAAAAGAAGCAGGAGTGGGAAAAATCACACCTCTGATCAATGCAATTCTACTTCCTACAGGCACTCCTTCCACCCACAGAAGAATCATACACTAACCGACAGCAAGAGGATAGGGCACGGCAGATTTAACTGTTGGTGCTGCGGTAAGACGGGGCACTTTACAAGTAATTGCCGGCACAATCCAGTTGCTCCAAGGGTAACAAATGCTAAACCTATAAATAATTTATTTCACAATCATTACGTATATCCGAGTGCAGTGAAATCCAGCATACCCTTCATAACTGATAATTTCTCAGGACCCAAGTTCGCTTGGGTTCCTAAGGGCGTGTAACCATATTTTGCAGGGAGTCCTAGTGCCCACTAGAAGCAAATCTGGGCCTTGGACATAGTAGTTGTTCTGACTCATTGTCAGAACAACAAGTCTATTTACTAATAAAATTAGTGCAGGTTATTTTGAAAACCAAGGAGCCCAACACGTGGATTGATCCTGATATCTAGAATCGTCGATCGTTACGACGATATGATATGTGCTAAGACATAAAAAATTCGAGATGAGAAAATGCATATCCAAGGAACATATCGACGACATACGCGCTTTGAGATAATTAAGCTATTTGTCTCGGGATTAGATGGGTCCATCGGAGCCGTCTGATCGCCTTTGAAAGGTACACGCCTCTTCACCCACCGACACTATAAATAGAGTAAATGTTCAAAAATAAAAATTACGCTATCATTTGCCCTAAGCCACTCCGTCGACAAACCCTCACCTCCGTTGACGTGCTGCCTTCTCACTCACTCTGAATCAATGGATCCAAAGAAAGAAGAGGTGATCTCAGCCTGTGAACTTCAGCGCGGAGGATTCACTGTCTGCTCCGAGGAAATTAGGTCAGTAATAGGACTGCTTGAGGCATCGGGACTGGAATATATTCTATGTGAACCTTCTGTTCTTCTCCACCGAGAATTAGGCGAATTCTTCGCCAACGCTAAACTCAATCACAATGAATCACGGATAAAGTCCCTGGTGGGAGGCAAGAAAGTTAAGATATCTGCGAATAGCCTCGGTAAATCTCTGAATCTGCCAAGAATCGAAGGGGGAGAGGAAGAAGATGAACTGACCTCTGAAGAAATGTCCACAAGCTACACATGGTGCGGACACACCGGGAAGACCTACGGGTCAATCAAGAGAGCTAAATTCAATCAGAAAGGGAAGCTGCTGGCCGACATTGTTTGCAAAGTGTTATTGTGCAAGCCTGGTTCCCACGACCGCATTTCCAAACACATGTTTGCTGTCATGGCCCGAATCATTCACTCTAAGAAAACCGACTGGAGTGAGTTCCTCTTCCAGTGAGTAAAGAACACCCTAAAGACCCCCTCATATGGGAGAATATTGTCCCTTTTCTTTCTAAACATTCAGGGTGATGTGTTGCAAAAGAGAATGGGAGTACCTCTTCACTACTCCAAGAAATTAGATGCAAAGATGCTAGACCGATGGGACAGGTCCATCCCCAAACCATCCTCTGATGTACAGCCAGCTCCAAAGAAGCAGAAGAAACCAGCAGCCCAAAGAAACCCCTCCTCCGAAGAAGAGTCATCAAGCAGCTCTGATGACATCCCACCACACCCACACCATTCCGCTCAATCCGGAAGTGAACCATCCACTGGAATCAAAGAACATATCCCTGTCTCAACTCCTGAACCTACTTCTACAGAGATTGGTGAAAATACGCGGAACCCCAATGGAGGAAATGAGCCCGTTGAGGGGGAGCCTCAATTCGGGGGCTCAACCTAAAATGATGATTTGATCCCTAAGAATGCTCGAGTTGAGGGGGAGATCGATCTGGAGCACTCTGGCCCAGAAGATCGAGATACAATGCCTGAGCCAACATCAGACATCACTCTCTCCGATTGCCGAGAGTTAGCCGTTGCGAGCAAAATTGTGCTCATAGCTCCAAGTGAGCCCCTGCCAGAAGTCCCTAAGGGGAAGGCCAATGTTACAGTGCATATCAGTGAAGAATCATCTGAAGATGTCAGTAAAGCAGACTTGCAGGGAAGAGGAGATCAGGAGGGACAAACTGCTGAGCCATCTTCGGCTCAGACAGGTTCGCTATTCCACATGTTATCAGCTTTACTTAATGCTCAGCGACAACATCTAGAGCAATTTATAGTAAAAACCGTGAATAGTTTAAAAGAGGAAGTGAAGGGAGAAATTAAGAAGGTAAAGAGCGACATACAAGACCTGAACACTCAATGCGCTCAATTCTATTCTATGGCAGCTCCTGCTATAGATAAGATGAATGAGGAGGTTAATAAAGTGGGACATCAAACCCATAAAATCTTGACCAGTCAAGAAACCTTCTCGAATAATGTATATTATTGTTTTGAGCAGATGGTGACAGGTGCTGCAAATAACAGAGATCAAATTCTGACCAGGGTGAATGAGAATGCTCACACCCTAGATGCTCATCTGCTTGAAGTAAGAAATAATCTGGATGTCACTGAGCAGACCCTGGTTGAACGGCTTAATCTAGTCAAAGACAGCCTGGAAGAGCACATATTTGAACACGCCATAAAGGGGGAGAATACAATAATAAATGCCAGTTCTCCTCAAGCGATGTGGATCACAAATCAGATAAAGCAAACAATGAATCAACCTCCATCAGTATATGTAACTGCCGCTCCTTCTGCAAGCACTGACTCTGATGAGTATGGGATAGAATTTGGAGAATCAGCCACCTCCAGAAAAAGAAAGAGAATTCACAGCAACCAGTATAGGGAAAAGAGACTGAGGGAAATTGAGCTGGATCCCCAATCTGGAAGTTGGAGTCCAGCATCAAGAGAAATAATAACAGAGTCGTGGATTCAATTTGGACACTCACAGGAGGATTATCAGAGAGTATACCACTCGGTTGACTGGGATAGACATTTAAAGCAGCTGGAAAGGAGGAAGAACCACAAGCTAGCATTCCCACAAGGTCCTCCTCCTTCTCCTAAGAAGATTCCTCTACCCATCAACTACCATCAAAGGCGGAGGCAGAAAGCCAAAGGAGCAAGCGGCAGCAGCAGATGCTGATGGGCAACAAACTAAAATCCTAAATTGTCTTGTTATGGCAAAATGAATGTGCATGATTATTCTTGAACATTTAATCAATTTTGAAGAACACTTAACCCATTTATATGATTATTGCTATATGTGTGATTTCATTATCTGAAATGTTATATCTTTTCATAGAAGACATTTATCATTGAGTGGGTTATGACTTCTTCAAATAGGGGGAGATTGTTGGGAACAGTGCCCTGCAATGTTCCTGATTTGAAGAAGTGCTCAGCTCAATGATAAATGCAAGTTGTATTTAACATTCCATCTAGATTATGCTTGCAGAGATCGACAATATGTCATGTGCTTTAACTTCACTAAGCACTATATAGTCGAGATGGAAAGGGAGATGTAGTCGACAAAGAATGCTTATCGTTGTAACGATGAGCAAAGCAATCGCTGAGAAGATGAAGTATCGTCGACATCATCAAAGTGGGCATACTGTCAAGAAGAGTAGATATCGTCGTAAAGAAGTCTTGTCGCTGACAAGGCTAAGGTTGACTAATGAAATTGGATATCGACATGAAGAAGGCATGTTGTCGAGAAAACAATGAGATCACGACGACTTGCTGCAAGAAGGAAGATCACTATGACACTGACAGAGGAAGCAGATCGTCGAATATGCAGAACCGCTGAGATATCTTTTATCGACGAAATACCAGCGTCAGCAGCTGAAGAAAGAAGACATCTTACTGTCGTCGAGATATACTCCATGTCGTCGTAACGATGGAAATATCGTCGAGACAGATTCAAATCTTGCGGACGCGCTGTCAGCAATTAATGCCGCCACCTGATTGTCCAATCAGCGCCTGCTATGATGGATGGGCGTCTGACAGGAAAGGAAAGTGAATTTGACCGTTATACGGCTGGTCCATTCTACAAAAGGGAACAGTGTTGCCCTAGGAAAGGAGGCTTGCTGTGCAAGAAAAAGAACGTGAAAAAGAATCCCGCCGCTCTTCAATAGAACATTATTTTTTTCAGCGGAGAAAAAAAAGAGAAAAAGATTCAGGAGTTCTCATAAGAATCAGTCATCTCTATTGACTGAGAAGTCGCCGTTCAACATCAGGCAAAAGAAGAAGAGGCTGAAGAAGATCCAGAGCTGAAACTCAAAATCAAGAAGCATCTTCTTCATCCTTAAGAAGCCGATCTTCATCAAGGCTAAGTAGCCAGATTTCATCTGGCTGAAGAAACAGTTTATTTTATTACTGTATTTTCTTGTAAGGATTGCGGGCCAAATTGTCTAGCTTGAGGGCTGGAGAGCTATGAGGCTTGAGGGCCAGGGCAGTGCACTTGCTGGTGCGTCTTGTCGAGCTTGCGGGCTCATGGGCAGTAGGGGCTTGTGGGTCTAGGCTGTTGGGACTTGCGGGTCCGTGTGGTAGGGCTTGAGGGCCTGAGTGTTGAGCTTGCGGGCTCGGGGGCAGTAGGGGCTTGAGGGCCTAGGCTGTTGGGACTTGCGGGTCCGTGTGGTAGGGCTTGAGGGCCTGAGTGTCGAGCTTGCGGGCTCGGGGGCAGTAGGGGCTTGCGGGTCTAGGCTGTTGGGACTTGTGGGTCCGTGTGGTAGGGCTTGAGGGCCTGAGTGTCGAGCTTGCGGGCTCGGTGGCAGTAGGGGCTTAAGGGCCTAGGCTGTTGGGACTTGCGGGTCCGTGTTATAAGGCTTGAGGGCCTGAAGCTTTTGGCGGAGTTTGGCGAGCCCAGCACACTGCTGGGTAGGCGCAGAGGGAGAGAGGACTACTCAAGAAACCCGGTCTTGAGGAACCTCTATAGATCGTTGTGTGCTTTCTGTTGCTTGTTTTTTATTTCTTAGATCTATTAACCAGAAAGAAAGAAAAACCTAAAGGGGGATATTATAAAAAGAAAAACCTATTCACCCCCCTCTAGGTGATTTAGTAGACCTCCCATAAACAACACCCATCCCTCAAGAGCATGCGCTGATTGGACAATCAGGCGGCGACATTAAATGCTGACAGCACGTCTGGCAATATTTGAATCTGTCTCGACGATATTTCCATTGTTACGACGACATGGATAATATCTCGATGACAGGACTTTGTCGATGCCTTGAACTAGTCTCTTCTTCAATTCTTCATCAGATAGTGATATCTTCGACGATACTGGGCATCTCTTCTATACTCGAGCTTAGACGACACGAAGTCATCCAACTGATGTCGTCACAATCTTCTTGTCTGCTTGATATCACTGTAACAACTTTATCTTGTCGACGACATAAATGATATCATGTCGATAGACTCTACTTTAGCAACTGCTTGTCTTCAACTGACCTCCTTCAGTCTTCTCGACGTCACGCCTTCTTTACGATGATGTCTCTCGCCATCAGTCACACTTAGCCTTTCCGATGACAAGGCTTCTTCTCGACGCTGTCTTTGAGTCTTCTTCTTCATCTTCGACTTTCCGATATCGTCGTGTAGATGTCACAATGATATCACCATTCTGCCTTGCTCTGCATGTTGTTGACGATAGCCCTGCTGCTGTCGATGATATGTTTGATCCTTTTCGACGGCACAGACACAGTCATCCTTCTATGCTTTGCCCATCATCTCAACGATGTGCCTGTACTTGTCGACGATATGTCCAGCCTTTTTCAACGATATTATACTTAGGCAGGTTATTGAAGTACTGGACATATTGTCTCATCTCTGCAAGCATGAACTAGATGTGACATTAAATACAACTTGCACTTAGCATTGAACTGAGCACTTCATCAAATCAGGAACACTGATGGGCACTGTTCCCAACAATCTCCTCCTATTTGAAGAAGCCCTAACTTACCTCAATGATAAATGCCACACATGAAAAGATTTATCATTTCAGATAATAGCATCACACATAAAGCAGCAATCACAAAAATAAATTAAATGTTCTTAACAATAGATACCAAGCATATAAATAGTTTAAATGTTCATGAATAAACACTAGCATTCATTTGCCCCATTCTAATTAAAATTTTAATTTAGTGCTTCTCAGTGTCTACTGCTACTTGCCCCTTTGGCTTTCTGCCTTTTCCTCTGATAATAGTTGATGGGCATTGGAATCTTCTTAGGAGAGGGAGGAGGACCCTGTGGGAATGCTTGTTTATGATTCTTCCTCCTTTCCAACTGTTTCAGATGCTTGTCCCATTCAACTGACTGATATACCCTTTGATGGTTCTCCTGAGGGTATCCAAACTGTAGCCATGACTCTGTTATGATTTCTCTTGATACTGGACTCCACCTTCCTGATTGTGGATCCAGCTCAACTTCCCTTAGTTTCTTCTGCCTATACTTGTTACTCTGAATTCTCTTTCTCTTCTTGGAAGATGCTGATTCGCCGAATTCTATGTTGTACTCTGCAGAGTCAGTGCTTGCAGAAGGGTTGGCAGCCTCATATACTGATGGGGGTTTTTGCATTGTGCGCTTTATTTGATTTGCTATCCACATTGCTTGATGTGAACCAGCATTTATTATCTCATTCTCCCCCTTTAGAGCTTGTTCAATTACCCGTTCTTCAAGACCTTCTCTGACCAGAGTCAGCTGTTCATGCAGATGTTGTTCAGTCACATCCAAATTGTTCCTTACTTCAAGCAGATGGGTATCTAGTGTATGACTATTCTCATTGTTTCTGTTCAGAATTTGATTCCTGTTACTGGTGGCACCTGTTTCTATCTGTTCAAACGCATAGTCCACATTGTCTGATAATGTTACTTGATTAGTTAGGATCGTGTGGGTTTGATGTCCCACTTTGTTGACTTCCTCACCCATCTTATCTATTGCCAGAGCTGCCAGAGTGTAGAAGTGAGCGCACTGGGTGTTGATGTGGAGTATGTCGCTCTTTACTTTCTGGATCTCGCCCTTCACCTCTTTCCTTAGATTATCCACAGTCTTTACTATAAATTATTCTAGTTGTTTCCGCTGAGCAGTTAGTAGAGCTGACATCATGTGAAAGAGAGAACCTGACTGAGCCGAAGATGGCTCAGCAGCGTGTTCGTCTTCATCTTCTCTTTCCTGTAGAGCTTCTTCAGAGATATCTGCAGATGATCCTTCACTTATGTGGACTGTTACTTTGGCTTTCCCTTTGACATCTTCTGGTACTGTCTCACTTGGATATGTAAGCACAATCTTACTTGTTACTATTAGTTCTCTGCCGTCTGACAGAGTGATGTCTTCCATGGGCTCAGACATAGTGCCTTGATCTTCTAGGGCAGAGTACCCCAGTTGGGTCTCCCCCTTAACTTGTGCATCACCTTGGGATGAGCCTCCAGCATGGAGCTCCCTATCAATCATCTCTGCATCTTGGGCTGAGCTCCCAAGTTGAGACTCCCCCTCAGCAGGAACACTCCCCAAGTTGGGGTTTCTATCTTCTTCAATAACCTCTATGGGAGCAGGTTCTGGTACTGTTCCTGGAAAATCCCTTAGGGTGGAAGTCTCCCCCTCAGGTGTACCAGTGATTTGTGGGGACGTGGGTATGTCGTCGGAGCTGCTGGATGACTATAATGCATCTGTGATCGGATCATCAACAAGGGTTGTAGTAGGGTTGTGCAAAGAGAGTGGAAGAATGGTGCAAATTATAGGATAAGAAAGTGTGCATGCTCGTTGCTCCATAAAGGAGTAATCCACCGATGGTGATGAGTCAATTTGGGAGGAAGACTCCACCTATCAAAATATGGATCAACCGTAACTATAATAGGAATATCCTATTGGAACATGGTCTTCTGCATCTCCTAAGTTTGAGAATAACAAATCATATGTGTATTTGCTCTTGTGTGTTTAAGTGTGCAGGAAACAATGCCACATGACTCAAAGATAACATATGAAGGTTGCCCCCAAGTTTGAAGCCAAAATTCTAAAATGTTCACTAGCGCCGGCGGTAGCACCTAGCGCGTGCGCTAGCTCTGATTAAGCAAGTTCAGGAGGAAATTATAGAAGGCGATAGCGCCAGGCGGTAGCAGATAGCTCAAGCGGTAGCGCGAAGCACAAGAGGAATTTTGGAAAGGTTTCGTTGGAATGAAGATACACACGTGGAGAATGTTTCCTAATCCGGGATAGCACCAGCGGTACCGCTAGCGCAGATGCTAGCTCCAAGGAAATAAAAAGGAGCCCTCTTCTCTCATTTTCTACACACATCCTTAAGAGAGTTCTAGTGCCAAAATTCCAGAGCCTTATACTGCCGAGAGTTGATCTCCCACCCACAGTTCCGTAAGTTTCTGAAGGAGGATTTCTACACGCCGCATCCGACCGACGATCGCTTCAACCACGCTTATTCTACATCGGTCATTCATCTCCAACTTCAGAAGTTCTTCAAGATGGAGTTTTTAATATTGTGGTTATTTTCATTCTTGTAATCACTTAGTAAATTCACCTCGTGTTGGAGACTAGGTCTGGTGGGTAGGACTTAGGGAGGAATTCGCCTCGTGTTGGCAACTAGGTCTAAGGTGTAGATCTAGGGGGTGCTCAAGGCCGTATCCGTGGGAGGATTGGCTAGAGCGGCTTGAGGATGTATCTCGAGAAGGATAGGCTAAAGCCACCGATTCGTGGGATACGAGTCGGGATAGAAAACGAAAAAAATATTTTTACTATTCGCCTTTGATTTCTAGCGTTATAAGAAATCCAGTTTTGTAATCCTTCATTCCATATTAGAAAAATCATGTCTCTATTTGATTTCAATTATTTTACTTGATTTCTCTCTATTTTAATCTCTTAGTATTTCAAGTATATCAAAATATATTAAACATTTTTAAAACCCTTATTCACCCCCCCGCTCTAAGGGCGCCTAAAGATCCAACAAGTGGTATCAGCGCCATGTTTTATTCCAAACGGTCTAACAACCAGGAATAAATGGCGTCTTATGATCTCACTTTTCTGGAGGGTCAAGGTGTTAGTAGACCACCTCTTTTTACTAGGTCAGATTTCAACTACTGGAAATCTAGGATGATGTGTTTTCCTATGACCATGGATATAGAAGTATGGAACATGGTAGAAGTTTGGTACTCTCCTCCTATAATTGTAGTAGGAGAGGCTACCTTAGAAAAACCTAAGGATAAATTGGATGATAGAGATAAACTTAAATGCAAAAATAATGCAAAGGCAATGAACGCTTCATATTGTGCTTTAAATCGAACTGAATATAATCAAATTTCTGCATGTGTAACTGCTTATGATATTTGGAACCAATTAGAAGTTACTCATGAAGGTACATCACATGTGAAAGATGCAAAGCTATTCCAACTAGAATCAGAATATGAAAAATTCAGAATGGATGGTGAAGAAGACATCAACTCGATGTACATATGCTTCACCAAGATCGTCAACGCTTCAAAAGCTCTTGGAAAGATCTACTCCGATGGCGACTTGGTCAGAAAAATTCTTCGCTCTCTACCTCCGAGGTTCAATCCAAAGGCGACGGCCATCTCAGAGTCACACAACCTAAGAATGCTCCAGATCGAGAATCTCATTGGGAATCACAAAACCCATAAGTTAGAACTCCAGGTTCAACACGAAGAATACAACAAGGAACCAAAGAAAAAGGCGCTGGCACTAAAATCGAAGAAGGAGAGTAAAGAAGATGATGATGAAGATGAAGAAGGTCTCCTGGTCAAGAACTTCAAAAAATTCATTAGAAATCCAGAAAGAAGGAACACCTTCCAGAAATTCTTCCAGAAGGATGCTCGACGAAAAGGGTCTTCCTCTTCATCAAAGAAAGAAAAGGAAAGTGAAGACGAAGAAGAAAGACCGCCACCAGAGTGCTTTCACTGCAGGAAGACAGGGCACATTCAAAGCCAGTGCCTGAAGTATCTAAAGGAGCAAAAAGAAAAACGATACAAAGGTAAGGAGAGAAAGAAAGTGTTGAAAGCTGCAACATGGGATGATTCTTCCTCTGAAGAATCAAGTGGATCTGAGTCAAGTAGCAAGGAGGAAGCACAATTATGCTTGACGACAACAGACAACGATGAAGACACCAGTGTTCTTAGTGACACTGAGGTAACTCCTCCCACCTTCGAAGAACTTTATGATGAATTTGTTTTAACCTACAAAGCTTATGATAAAAGTATAGAAGATAATACTATTTTAAATCATGAAAATGAATCTCTCATCAAAGAAAATCATAAGCTTACTACAAAATTAATCTCCTTTGAAAAGAGAAAGGTTCCATGCCAAGAGTGTGAGCACTCCTTATGTAAGGCAAAAGAACTTGAATATTTTCTTTCTAAGGCCCTCTCACAAATCAAAACTCTTACAAGAGAAAAGGGGGACTTAGAGAGAAAACTAAAAATCTCTCTTACAAATTGAAAATAACAAAAAGGGCTTCAAAAATAAATGTGGCATGCGTGTAAAAGAAAATTCATCTCTTAAAAAACAAACTAATGACCTCAATATGACCATCAAAAAATTTAGAATTGGTCAAAAATCCCTGGACATGATTTTAGGGAACCAATATTATGGTTCTGGAAATTTTGGGCTCAGATATCAAAGTCACAGCTACTGCCCAACGCTAGCCACTAATGCCGGCGGTAGCCCATCATATAAAAAATCTTCTATTTTTTCTAAAAATCGAACCTCATCCAGCAAGAGCAATGTAGAATTTCAGAAAATGGTCTCAACCCCCTTTATTTCGTGTGCAAACTGTCATAGATTTGGACACATGTCTAGTTCTTGCAGGAAAATAAAACAAGGATATTTAAAGCAAATCCGGGTACCTAAGGCCTCCTCTTATTCTATGGGTGGTACCTTTTGGGTATCCGGATCTTTACTCTCATCCTCTTTCTAGATTTGCAGGAAGGCTAAGGAAATGGAGGGTGTATGGTACTTGGACTCGGGCTGCTCCAAGCACATGACGGGCAACAAAGCAAAGTTCTATAGCCTAGAAAAGAAGAAGGGAGGGATCATAACCTTTGGTGATAACGGTAAAGGAAGGATCACGGGAGTCGGTATAGTGGGTAACGAATCCTTTACTATATCTAATGTTCTTTATGTAAAAGGTTTAAAACATTACTTAATATCGATTAGTCAATTGTGTAATAATGGATTAGATGTTTTAGTTGAGTCATCTACAAATCTTTGCAAAATATTTTATCCTAACACAAAAAATGTTTTACTAACTGCACCTAGAACTCACTACGTATATGTAGTTTCCTTTCATGATCTTTCCAAATCATCTATAAAATATTTTATAACTAAAAATGACGAGTTAGAACTATGGCATAGACGTTTAGGTCACGCTAGTACAAACCACATTTTTAAACTAGCCAAAAAAGAATTGATTAGAGGATTGCCTAGATTAAATGGAAACTTATCTTCACTATGCCCTCCATGTCAAAAAGGAAAATTTACTAAATCTTATTTTAAAAGCTAAAACAAAATTTCCAATATAAGACTTTTGCAATTAATTCGTATGAATCCTTTTGTCCCCGTTAACACCGCAAGTCTTAGTGGTAGAATATATACTTTTGTTCTAATAGATGATTTCTCTAGATATTGTTTGACTTTATTTCTCTCTTCCAAATCTGATGTGTTTTGCGAATTTTCAAAACTATGTACTCGTATTCAAAATGAACTAGATCTAAAAATAAAATGCATTTGCTTAGTTCATGGAGGAGAATTTGAAAATGAAATTTTTTAATCTTTTTGCGAAATGTTAGATATTAAGCACAAATTCTCTACTCCTCGCACACCTCAACAAAACGGTGTTGTAGAAAGAAAGAATAGGACAATTCAAGATCTAGCACATACTATGTTATCTGAATATAAATTACCTAAGTCTTTTTGGGCCGAAGTCGTAAGCACATCATGTTATGTAATGAATAGAGTCATGCTTCGTCCATCTTTAAATCTCACACCGTATGAACTATGGTATCAAATGAAACCTAACCTATCATAGTTTAAAGTATTTTGTTGTAAATGTTTTATTCTCAATACAAAAGATGCCTTAGGAAAGTTTGATGAAAAATGTAATGAAGGAATATTTCTTGGATACTCCTCAACTAGTAAAGCTTATAGAATATTTAATAAAAGAACGAGTAAGGTTGAAGAGTCTATTAATGTAAAATTTGATGAATTTATTCCTTGTGTAGAAAAACTTCCTACAGGTGCAAATGATGAACCTTTGCAATATTTGGAGCACGACAAAAAAGAACCTTCCAAAGAGGAGAAGAAGGAGGCCAAAGAAGATGAATACGTGCCCCCAAGCATCTTAAACTTCTCAAAGAATCATCCAAAGGAGCTAGTTATTGGGGAACCATATATTGGTGTAAGAACTCGATCTTGTCTTCATGAAACTTTTTTCAAATATCTGTTTTTTTTTCCGAAATTGAACCTAAAAACGTTTCAACCGCTTTAAATGATGAATTTTGGTTTTTGGCGATGAATGAAGAGTTAGATCAATTTGAAAGAAATAAAGTTTGGAATCTAGTAGAGCATCCATCTAATCATCTAGTTGTTGGCATAAAATGGATTTTTAAAAATATATTAGATAGTGAATCAATAATTACAATAAATAAAGCTCGCTTAGTCGCTCAAGGCTTTTCTCAAATCGAGGGGATAGATTTTGAAGAAACTTTTGCACTCATTGCTCGCTTAGAATCTATACGAATATTTTTGGCATTTGCAAGTTTTAAAAGAATAAAATTATTTCAAATGGATGTTAAAAGTGCTTTTCTAAACGGGTTTATAAAAGAGGAAGTTTATGTAGAACAACCCCCCTGGTTTTATAAATGAAAAATTTCCAAATCATGTTTATAAATTAGAAAAAGCGCTTTATGGTTTAAAACAAGCGCCCCGTGCATGGTATGAAAAACTTACATCATTTTTATTATAGCACGGTTATGTCATGGGAAGTGTTTTATCTGCCAAACAAATATGTCCATGATATGCTTAAATGATTTGGATTTGAAAATCTTAAAAAAGCTTCTACTCCTAAGAGTTCTTCTTTAAAACTAGGAAAAGATGAATCTGGAATTTCTGTAAATCAAACTTTATATAGAGGTATGATTGGATCTCTTCTTTACTTAAGTGCTTCTAGACCTGATATAATGTTTGTCATATGTTTATGTGCTCGCTATCAAGCCAATCCAATAGAATCTCATTTAAAAGCGGTAAAACATATTTTTAGATATCTATTAGGGTCATCTAGATTATGATTATGGTACCCACACAATGATTCATTTACATTACACGACTATTCCGATTCGGATTATGATAGATGCTCACTTGATCGAAAAAACACTAGTGGTACTTGTCACTTTGTAGGACCCTCTTTAGTTGCATGGTCTAGTAGGAAACAATCTTCGGTTGCACTCTCCACCGCGGAGGACGAATACATCGCTCTTAGGAGTTTTTGTGCACAAACTTTATGGATGAGCCAAACTCTAGAGAATTTTGATTTTCATCTAAAAAACATTGATCTCAAATGTGACAACAAACGTGTCATAGATCTTATATATAATCTCGTACACCACTCTAGATCCAAACACATAGATGTTCATCATCACTTCATTAGGGATCATATAAAGAAAGAGCATGTAAAAGTAAGTTTCATTGCTACGGACTCCCAACTTGCTGATATAGTCACAAAAATTCTTCCCGATGCAAGATTTCGATTACTACGACTTGAATTAGGTGTCCTAGATCTTTCAGGTTAAGTCACATTCATAAACACAATAATTTTATGCAATTTTTACCTATCTAAACATCTTCAAATCTTCTGAAATTTTTGCATGGAACTAATCTTTGGACACTTAATCAATATCAAAAATTAGATTTTTCAAAATCCTAAAATTTAGTGTGTTGTATGCCGCGCTAGCGCTAGCGCCGACGCACCTGTCTGATTTTCTGTATTTTTAAAATTTACAAAAATCACAAAAATATGTTCTTTAATATGTACTACGTATTTTTGCATTTCTGCTTTTAACTAATTTTTGAAAAATTAAAATAAAAATTACAAAAGGCAAATTACAAAAAATTTCTGTTTTCTCTTCCTTTCTTTGTTTATTTGTTTAATTTCTATTTCAATATGCAAAAAATCAAATACAAAAATATAAAATATCAAAAATTATTTTGAACTTAACTTTTCTATTTACATGTATCTTGTGAAAGGGAGATTTGGGATGTCACCCCATCACATTTCCTAGTACCGATGCAAACCCCTCATAGGGTAGACCTCGGGAAGTCCAAGATCAATAATAAGAGTTCAAAATTTTAAACAAAATTATTTGTCAAAATTTCAAAAAAAAATGTATGGATTTTATTGTTCATATCAAGCATAGTTTAATCTATCATTTAGACCTTCTACAATGTTGCAATTCATCTTTTCAAACTACTTTGAACATTATTTTTGTCATGCTTTGATATATCTAATCACATGTGCATCAATTGTATTGTGAAAGTTGTGTAGAACCTAGCTTACCATGCCTCTAAGTATGAGTAAATGTTTTATGATTGATAATGATATTTATTCACTCACTCATTTTGGCAAAGTCTACATGTGCTTTTAATCTAAGAATGCTTGCTTGTGTATTGTAATTGTACAATGAATTAAAATTGCACAAGTATCTTACCTACACTACAATTATTTGCACTATTAAAAATTAAGAATAGTGGTTGTGCTTTCAAAATTACATTGGGTTGCAAAACAAGTGTATTCGGAGATCTTTGTTCAAAACAAAAAATCATGAAATAAATTGACAAAGATAACTCCACCAAGCACTACTTGAACCTCCTGATAACTTCTTAATGAGCATTGTGAGCTTGAGCACCTTGATAGCTCTCTACAATGTTTGATATGTTTTGAATTTGTGAATTATAATAACATTGTAGTAGTTTCTTTTTGATATCCTTCTCTCATGCATGGTTACTTTATTGTCAAACTTAAAGATTTTAAATGAAAATTGATTTACAAAAACATCATGCTTTTTGGAACTTAACATTTTCTTCTTATGAATCATCATGATTACAAAAAGATGTTTCTTATATTTATATAAGTCTTCCACAACATTACCATATAACTTTTACCTTGAGTTTTTTCATGCTTATCTCAAGTCTAAAAACTCAAAATTCCTTTTCTTCAACAAGTGGTAGACTTGTTTGGTAAATTTTATATTGTTCTCTTTACGCTAAAAACTCTGATTTAGTCTATGAAAATTTTTATGCTACAAACTCCTTATCATTTCATTTTTTCTAAAGAGCTCGATCATGCTTATCTTTTACTAAGAAAAACTCTTTGTATGTTTATTGCTTCTTTAGCCTATGTTTGCTAATAACAAAAGGGGGGATCTAACATTATAAATAAATTCCGCTTCAAATGGGAAAGAACTAACATGATTAATTCTTAAGATGATAGCCTACATATAAGGGGAGCATTCGCATAGGGGGAGCATGCATTTAGGGGGAGCAATTCTAAATACCAAAATCGACAATTATCCTAAGTCATCACTTCTACACACACACAAGTAGGTTTCATCATGCGTATATATTAATGCTCTAATTTATCATTAATGGATTTGTTATTATCAAAAGGGGGAGTTTGTTGGAACATGGTCTTTCGCATCTCCTAGATTTGAGAATAACAAATCCTATGTGTATTTGATCTTGTGTGTTTAAGTGTGCAGGAAATAAGTCCATATGACTCAAGGATGACATAAGAAGGTTGCCCCATGATTTGAACCCAAAATTCCAACATGCCCACTAGCGTCGGCAGTAGCACCTAGCACAGGCGCTAGCGATGATTAGCAAAATCCCGAGAGCATTTTTAGAAGACGCTAGAGCCAGGCGGTAGCGCGGAGCACAAGAGGAATTTTGGAAAGGTTTCCTTGGAATGAAGATACGCACGCCGAGAATTTTTCCTAATCTGGGATAACGCCGGCAGTAGTGCTAGCGCATGCACTAGCTCTAAGGATATAAAGAGGAGCCCTCTTCTCTCATTTTCTACACATCCTTGAGAGAGTTCTAGTGCCAAAATTCCAGAGCCTTATACTGCCGAGAGTTGATCTCCCACCCAAAGTTCCGTGATTTTCTGAAGGAGGATTTCTACACGCTGCATCCGACCGATGATCGCTTCAACCACGCTTATTCTACATCGGTCTTTTGTCTCTAACTTCAGAAGTTCATCAAGAGGGAGTTTTTAATATTGTGGTTATTCTCATTCTTGTAATCACTTAGTAAATTCGCCTCGTGTTGGCGACTAGGTCTGGGTAGGACTTAGGGAGGAATTTGCCTTGTGTTGGTGACTAGGTCTAGGGTGTAGATCTAGAGGTGCTCGAGGTCATATCTGAGGGAGGATACGCTAGAGCGGCTTGAGGCCATATCCGGGGAAGGATAGTCTAAAGCCACCGGTTCATGGGGATACGAGTCGGGATAGAAAATGAAAAAGTCGTTTTACTATTCGCCTTCAATTCCTAGCGTTATATGAAATCCATTTTTGTAATCCCTCATTTCATATCAATGAAATCATGTCTCTATTTGATTTCGATTATTTTACTTGACTTCTCTCTATTTAACCTCTTATTATTTCAAGTATATCAAAATATATTAAAAGTTTTTAAACCCTTATTCACCCCCCTCTAAGGGCGCCTACAGATCCAACATACCCGCAGCGGTCCCTCATAAGAAGGGGGTGCAGTGAATAAATCATCACAATCTGAAGGAGCCTTAGAATTGGAAGAGGATGGCACAATATAAATATCTGGTTCATCCTCCTCCTCCTCCTCCATCTGGCGTTAAAACGCAGTGCAATCCTTCAACGCATGATCAATGCTCCGACAAAACAAACATTTTTTCCATTTCCTATTGGCCTTTGGGGGGTCGGGTTGAAATATGAAGATGATGCTTGTGGTGGGGGAGAATAGTTTTAAAAATTGGGTGCACCATATGATGTGTCATAGGATGTCGGTGCTCCACAAGGTGAGTCGTATGAATTAGAACTACAATCTCTTGAATTACATTCATCGCTCAAATGATTATAGTCCCCACACCATCGACATTGAGAATAAGAATACACGATGCTGCGGGGATGGATTCAAATAACTTACATAAATTTACTTTGCACAAAACACTACACACAATACAGATTCACACTAGTGAAACCTAAAATTGTAAAATGATTTGAGTTTAAGAAAAACAAAATTTGAATGACAAAAGAAAATAAATCCTTTACAATCAATTTCTCAAACAGAAAAATACCATATTACCCCAACAACGATGCCAAAAACTGGATGTGATCTCGACAAGTGCCCTAGTCGTTCAAGTAATATAAAATCAAGAGTAAACCCCAAAGTATCGATCACTCAAAGATTACAACGTTGGATGTTTATAGTAAATTATTTTTCTATAGTATTTATGTTTTAAATAATTAGTTATTTCAATTTTTTTTAATAATAATGGTCTAAAATCTACTTATTTTCATTTTCATGGATTTCTGGGCTGCCAATAGCAAATTGGAGCTAATAGCCATGATAAGGAGAAATTTGAAGCATTTTTGCCGAAAATCCAATTTACACGCCCGTGACCTAGGGGCACGACTCATGTCACGGTAATATTCATTCCAGTAATGACAAACTTGATTCTAGAGCAATTTCAGCTTACACGCCCTAGGTCATGCCCGTGACCAGAGGTTGTGTCTCAGATGTCACAGACAGGATGCTACCCGCGGACCAGAACTCCTTGCCAGCTCATTTAATATTGCACACCCTCATTCAACCCCGTGACCAGATGGCATGACTTAGTTTCACAGCTATGACTTCCTCTGCGATCTAGAAATTGCCGCCAACTCACTTTAAAATTACAAGGCCTTGATCGCGAATGTGACTAGAGGGCATGGCGCCTGATTAATTGCAGAAATGGCAGCCAATTACTCCAGATCCCGCTCGTTCCAGATCCATCCAGACACGCTCAATTACAGGGCCGTGTCTGAGGGTGTGTAATGTCAAGTTGCATCAATTTTGGCAATTTCTTTCCCAATGTTCGTGGGTTTTTTAAGAAGATAGTTATTTCCAGACACGACCTTGGACATGGGCGTGACTCCCCATTTTTCACCTATAAAAGGCAGCAATATCCAGGAGTTGAGGAGTTCAATTTTGGAGTTTGTTTTCAGCATTGCTTTACTGTTTTCATGTTCTTGCTAGTTTTTATTTCATGTTGTAAGTTTAATTTTTGCAATTTCAATTCAAGTATTGTAGTTTATTTTTATTTCTTTGAATCATGTCTTCTTTTACCTCTATGTGTATTTGCATCATCATGATGAGTAGCTAAACATCATTTAGCACTTGGTCATGATGAACTTTGGAATAAAATAAAATGATTTTGGAATTATTCTAAATTAGCATGCTCTTCTTTTAATTAACTTCAATTTATCTTTGATTTCATATGACCGAAATATGTCTTTCAATCTAAAATCCATATTCTAGTTGATTCAGAGATCTGTGTATACGAGGAGATCGCTCAATGATAAAAAGAGTTGCATGCACTCCTTGAGAGAGGACAACATAAATTTTCTGGGTTGGAGTCAAATCAAATAGTGGGGTTCATCACTTTAAGAAAGCTTAGGAGTTTCGACTGGCTGAGGGGTCTTAATCGACCAACCTAAGGTTTGTTGGTAATATCACATCCAAAGTAATATTATTAATGTTGGAGCATGCGTTCCGCACTCGTCCGATTTGAGAATAACAAATCCCGAATGTATTTGATCCTATTTTTGATTAATGGTGTGCAGATAACAGGTGCAAGTATAATATGTTTGCAATTGGAGCAAAATACCGATTTTCCAGAAATTAGAGCTATCAGAATTCCGACACCTAGCTAACGGATTTCCGATAGCGCGCGATTTCTTCCCAGCGGTTGAGAGCTAACGGATTTCTGACAATACACGATTTCTTCCCAGCGGTTAAGAGCTATCAGATTTCCGACAGCAGTAACGGATATCCGACAGCCCACGATCTTCCCGCATCTCTATGACGTGCAGCAGTTACGCAAGCTAACAGATTTCCGATAGTGATATCGGATATCCGACAGCCCACGATCTTCCCGCAACTCTACGACGTGCAGCAGTTACGCAAGCTAACGGATTTCCGATAGTGATATCGGATATCCGACAGCCCACGTCTCAACAACGGCCTCCACTTCGCACAAAAACTTTGAATTAGTGGGACACGTGGCAGCCTCTGGAGATATCAGATTCTGGCGATACCTAGCTAACGGACGGTGACATCTCTTTTTTATTTAAAGGGTCCAGAACTTCGTGGATTTCATTCCTACAGATATTCAAGCCTTCTTCCTGAGTGTGATCATCCAGAGAGCTCCAGAGAATGAAAATCCCCATCCTTGAAGAAGAAAAGAGAGAGCGAAGTCGAAGATTGTACACGCGTTCCAAGGAGACTTTTTCAAGGGTTCTTCGCTGCTTTGGTCCAAAAATTCTAAAGGGGGTTTTTAATTTGTATTTCATTTATATTTACATTCATCTTGTAATCATTGTAGAAATCGTCGTCTTGCGTGCGACGTCTAAGTCCGTGCGAGGATTAGGGGAAATCATCACCTTGTGTGTGGTGTTAGATCCTTGTGTGGTCTAGGGTAAATCATCGTCTTGTGTGTGGTGTCAAGTCCTTGTGTGGCTTGGGAGAAAATCACCGCCTTGTGTGCTGCGTCTAGATCAAGATTTGATTTAGGGGGAGGCTAGTGTCTATATCTGGGAGATATAGGCTATAGCCAACCGGTTCTTAGGAGAAGGACCAGTGAAAAGAGACAAGAGATTTTATTAATTGTAAGCCTTTGATTCCAAGCTTTATTGGAATTATTTCTACTCATTATCTTTGATGAAATAAAATCTTGTTTTTAAATTCAATTATTTGTCTCTATATTCATATATTGTTTCGTTTGTTACAAAAATTATCAAAGTTCTAAATTGCCCTTATTCACCCCCCCTCTAAGGGCGCCACAAGATCCAACAAGTGGTATCAGAGCAAGGTAAATTCCTTATAAGGTTTAACCACCTGGAATTATGGCGCACCATGATCATGCATTTTCTGAGGGGCAAGGAATAACTAGACCACCATTATTTACCGGTTCCGATTATAATTATTGGAAAACTAGGATGAGGTGTTTTTTAATATCATTAGATATTGAAGTATGGAATATGGTTGAAACAAATTATGCTCATCCTACTTTTACAATTGGTGATGTTGTCATGGAAAAACCCAAAGATAAATGGGATGACCAGGACAAATTAAAATGCAAAAATAATGCAAAAGCAATGAACGCATTATTTTGTGCTCTTGATAAAACTGAATTTAATAGAACCTGCGCATGTCAAACTGCATATGAAATTTGGAATTTATTGGAAATTACTCATGAAGGTACCTCGTAGGTGAAGGACTCAAAGCTTTTCCAATTGGAGTCAGAATTCGAAAAGTTCAGGATGGAGGTAGATGAGGATGTGGATACCATGTACACAAGATTCACTAAGATAGTAAATGACTCAAAAGTTTTAGGAAAAAATTTCTCAAATGGTGATTTGGTAAGAAAACTTCTTAGATCTCTCCCCCCTAAATTCAATCCCAAAGTGATGGCTATTTCTGAATCTCATGATCTTAAAGCTCTTAATATTGAAAGCCTGATTGGGAACTTGAAAACTCATGAAGATGAATTGAAAATTCAACAACAAGAGTATATGGAGCCAAAGAAGAAGGGATTGGCTCTAAGATCTAAGAAGGAGGAAAGTAGTAATTCTGAGGAGGAAGAAGAAGATGAGGAAAGTTTATTTGTTAGAAAGTTTAGAAAATTTATGAAAAATCCAGAGAGGAGGAATTCATTTAAGAAGTATTTTAAGAAGGAGACGTTTAGAAAGAAAAAAAGGAAAGGAAGACGATGAGGAGGAAGAGAGACCGCCACCGGAGTGCTATCAATGCAAGAAGTTAGGACACATCCGAAGCAAGTGTCCAAAGTACTTAAAAGAACTTAAAGAAAAGAAGCACAAAGGGACGAAGGTGCTGAAGGCAGAAACATGGGATGATACTACTTCTGAGGATGCAAGCAGTTCAAGCTCAAGTAAAGAAGAGGAGGCCAACATGTGCTTAATAGGAAAGAGCATCATATCTGATGATGAATGCAGTGTCCAAAGTGACACTGAGGTAACTCCTCCAACCTACGATGAATTATTTTCTGAATTTTTAAAGACTTGCAAATTTTTTGAAAAGAGTTTAAAAGATAACGATCTTCTTAAATCTGAAAATGAAATTTTGCTTAAAGAAAACAAAAAATTGTTTAATGAAATTAAGACTATTGGAAAAAGAGAAATTTCTTGCCAAGAGTGTGATCAGTTTTTGGGAAGAATTAAAGAACTTGAAGAATCTATTTCCAAATCTCATTCTACAATAAAAATTCTTACCAAAAAGAATGAGATTTTAGAGAGAGATCTGAACGTAGATGTGTAAATCTAGTATCCGAAAATACAGAAATGAGAAACCAGATTCATGACTTAACGCTAGCCATGAAAAAATTTGGAATGGGCCGAAGATCACTGGATATGATCTTAGGATACCAATGCCATGGATCTGGAAGGTTTGGACTCAGATACACGTCAGGAAGCTATCGCCCGACGACAGCCACTGTCGTCGGCGACAGAGAAAAGTCCAGAAATTCTGTTTTTAAAAATTCTGAAGTGAGTAAATTGTCAAATACTGCATCCTCATCCAGCAAAAGTCCAGAAAAGTTATACTCTTCTCAATACATTACATGTGCCAAATGCAATAGATTTGGTCACACTACGGACTCTTGCTGGAGGAAAGGAAAAAGTAAAATTAAACAAATCTGGGTGCCTAAGGCTTCTACCTATACTATGGGTGGAACCACTTGGGTAACCAGATCTTTACTCACCTCTTCTTTCTAGGTGTGTTGGCAGGCTAAGGACAAAGAAGATGTGTGGTACTTGGACTCGGGTTGTTGAAAGCACATGACGGGCAATAAAGAGAAGTTCCTTAGCCTGGAGATGAAGAAAGGAGGAGTTGTTACATTCGGAGATAATGGAAAAGGAAAAATCATCGGCATCGGAGTTGTGGGTAACAAAAAATTTTCAATTTCAAATGTTTTATTTGTAGAAGGATTAACGCATAATTTGATTTCTATTAGTCAATTATGTGATAAGGGTTTAGATGTTTTATTTGAATCTTCTACAAATTTGTGCAAAATTATTAATTCTAAAACAAAAGAAATTGTTTTTACCGCACCTAGATGTCATAATGTATATATGATTAAATTTCTTGATTGTTCAAATTCTACTTTAAAATGTTTTTTTATCAAAAAATGATGAATTAGAATTATGGCATAGGCGACTTGGACATACTAGTGCCAAGTTAATTACAAAACTTTCAAAAGATAAATTAATTAAAGGTTTACCATTGTTAAATGGAAATTTATCTTCTTCATTATGTGTGCCTTGCCAAAAAGAAAAATTTTCAAAATCATCTTTCAAAAGTAAAAATATTATTTCTACCACTAGGCCACTTCAATTAATACATATGGATTTATTTGGGCCAATTGGAATTTCTAGCTTAGGAGGTAGAAAATATACATTTGTATTGATTGATGATTATTCTCGTTTTTGTTGGACTTTATTTCTAACCTCCAAATCCGATGCATTTTCAGAATTTTCAAAATTATGTTTGCGTATTCAAAATGAATTAGAGTTAAAAATTAAACGCATACGATCAGATCATGGAGGAGAATTTGAAAATGAAAAGTTTATTTCTTTTTGTACGGAGTTAGGAATTAAACACGAATTTTCTGCTCCACGCACACCACAGCAAAATGGTGTAGTGGAGAGGAAAAATAGAACTCTTCAAGAGTTAGCCCGTACGATGCTATCTGAATTTAAATTACCAAAATCTTTTTGGGCTGAAGCGGTTAGTACGGCATGTTATGTAATTAATAGAGTAATGCTTCGCCCTATTTTAAAATTAACTCCTTATGAATTAATTTTTAGTAAAAAACCAAATGTTTCTTATTTCAAAGTTTTTGGTTGTAAATGTTTTATTTTGAATTATAAAGATTCCTTAGGAAAATTTGATGAAAAATGTGATGAAGGTATTTTTATTGGCTATTCTTCAACTAGTAAAGCTTATAGGATTTTTAATAAAAGAACAAAAATAGTTGAAGAATCTATTCATGTTAGGTTTGATGAGTTTGTTTCATGTGTAGAAAAGAAAATTATAGGAAAAGAAGATGAGCCCCTTCCTTCGGTGGAGAATGATGATGAAGAACTTGGAGAAAATGAAGAAGAAAAAGAAGAAGAAAGAGAAGGAGAAAGAGAAGAAGAAGATAGAGAAGAAGAAGAAAGAGAAGAATATGTGCCTCCAAGTGAATTGAGATTTTCAAAGGATCATCCAAAGGAGCTTATCATTGGAGATCCGCAAAAAAGTGTTAGTACTCGTTCATCGTTACATGTTTTATTTTCAAACCTTTGCTTTGTTTCTGAAATAGAACCAAAAGAGGTTTCCACCGCTTTAAATGATGAATTTTGGTTTTTAGCTATGAATGAAGAACTTAATCAATTTGAACGTAATAAGGTTTGGAATCTTGTAGAACGACCCAAAAATCGTCCTGTAGTTGGAGTCAAGTGGATTTTTGAAAATAAATTGGATAATGAATCTAGAATTGTTAGAAATAAAGCCAGATTAGTTGCAAAAGGTTATGCACAAATTGAAGGGATAGATTTTGATGAAACTTTTGCACCCATAGCAAGATTAGAAGCGGTTAGGATATTTCTTGCATTTGCTTGTTTTAAAAGAGTTAAATTATATCAAATGGATGTCAAAACCGCATTTTTAAACGGGTATATAAAAGAAGAGGTTTATGTAGAACAACCCCTAGCTTTACAAATGAAAAATATCCAAATTATGTTTATAAATTAGATAAAACGCTTTATGGATTAAAACAAGCGCCTCGTGCTTGGTATGATCGATTAACTTAATATTTGTTAAAGCACGATTATAAAATTAGAAGTGCCGATTCTACACTCTTTATTAAGCAAATTGATCATGAATAAGTTATTTTGCAAATTTATGTTGATGATATTATTTTTGGAGCCACTAATGAAGAGTTGTGTAATGAAGTAGTTCAAATTATGAAAAATGAATTTGAAATGAGCATGGTAGGAGAACTTTCATATTTTCTAGGTTTTCAAATTACACAAAAACATGATGGTATTTTTATATGTCAATCCAAATATATTCATGATATGTTAAAAAGATTTGGATTTGAAAATCTTAAGCATGCAAACACTCCTATGAGTACTTCACTAAAATTAGGAAAAGATGAAAGTGGAGTTTCAATTGACCAAACCCTTTATAGAAGCATGATAGGATCTTTATTATATTTAACTGCATCTTGACCTGACATTATGTTTGCAGTTTGTTTATGTGCTAGATTTTAGGCTAATCCTAAAGAGTCACATTTAAAAGCTGTGAAACGCATCTTTCGATATCTTATAGGAACATCTAAATTAGGATTATGGTATCCTCATAATGATTCCTTTATTTTACATGGCTTTTGGGATTCAGATTATGCGGGATGTTCTTTAGATAGAAAAAGCACTAGTGGGACTTGTCATTTTATCGGCCCTTCACTTATATCATGGTCGAGTAGGAAACAAAATTATGTTGCCCTCTCTACTACCGAGGCCGAATATATTGCACTAGGTAGTTGTTGTGCCCAAGCTCTTTGGATTCACAAACATTAGAAGACTTTGGCATGCAACAAAGTAGTGTAGAATTAAAGTGTGACAATAAAAGTGCTATAGACTTAACTAATAATCCCGTATTACACTCTAGATCTAAGCATATAGATGTCCGACATCATTTTATAAGAGATCATATTAAGAAGGGTAATGTAAAAATCAATTTCATAGGAACGGATTCACAACTAGCGGATATATTCACTAAACCGTTACCGGATTCCCATTTTTCTATGCTTAGGCTAGAATTAGGAATCCTAGACATTTCACAATGATTATATCACTATTTATAACCTATAAAATTTAACAAAAAAAAACCATCACAATAGCTATTCATTTAAAAAAAAGGAAGAAAAACTAAATCTTAACATAGACATTCACCATCATATAACATGTCCAAATATAAAAAATTATTACAAAATTTTAATAAAAAAAGTACTTAAAATGTCTCATAAAAGAAATTCACAAAATTAGAGAGAGATCTGGGCTGGGCAGCTGTCGGATGGCGACAGTAGGATGTCGGATGGCGATAGCTCCCAGAAGTCTTTTTTACTCTGAATCCTCTTCATTTCTACTGCCTGCTCCACTACTTTCTGGAATATCATAATCTGCTCTCCTTATCACTGTCTTCCTCCGCCGACCCTGACTAACCGATTGGCGATGCGACTCCTCCTCCGTCGGCACGTCCCATTCTGCGGCTTCAGCAGGCGTAGGCTTTAATTTAAGTCCCTTCACAAGGAACTTCATGAACTTCTGCATTCGCGTCCGATCCTTCTTCACCTCTACTTTATGTTATTCAAAGGACCTTCTATGCTCTTGAAAATCATCTATATGTCTATCCAACTTTGTTTGGAAAGAATCGAGTGCCTTCCGCATAGACCCTCCACGTGCAATAGGAGGCTCTCTCATTTCTGTAGTAGGCGGCTTCCTTTGATTTTTCTTACCCTTTATACACGTCGTTTGATATATATCCGGGACACAATCTCCAACATAAAAGCTTTGATCTATCCATGTATATTTCTTGAATAAAATATGCTGGATAATCGCACCCAACTGGAGGGTGTGTGCCTTTTTGCACTCAGGACTTTTGAGGCGGAATGTATAACGAATCAAAGACAAAAGAAGATCGGCCACATCAAATAATTCGTTCTCCACTATATAGTAAGTCACAAGACTAAGTTGAGCCGTAATACTATGGGTATCACCAGACTTCAACATAATCGCGTGCCTTAGTATATCTTGAACAAGACGAGCATCGTCTGTCAATGTCGCCATAGTGGTTATAAGGTTCTTTGTAGAATTACCATGCAAAGACATGTTCATTAGGGTCCAATCTCTCTCCAGTTTTTAATTCTCCACTATGTCCACAACATTCTCACTTTCCATTATTCCAAATTCACTTCTTAAATCAATGGGAGTAATCTCCACATATTGGCCTTGAATTTTGGATCTAACTCCTCCATTCAAATCCATATATGAAGGGTCCTCAAGATGATTATAAAATTCTCGTACTAAATAGGAGGAGAAGATATCTTGGATAATGACCGAAAGTATACCTGCCTCAGCAAGCATATAATAGACACGTTCATGTCGGGGGAGATCAAATTCCACTACTTTTGAAATTCCGATTTGGGCTTTTTCGATGCCCGGATAACTTTGATAAGACGAGTGAGCGTCTCCTGACTCACTCCTTCGCGATCTCCAACTGGATGACATATCTGCATGAGAGATAAGAAAATTTAAAACAAAAAAGGGGACCTGTCGGATATCCGATACCCCTATTTCGGATATCCGATAGCTACAAAATTATGCTTCCGAAAAATAATTTCACAAACATTCTTACTCTCACAAATACACAAATTTTTCACACAGAAAATGTTCTTCAACATCTATATAATTTTTGACAAATCTTTGGTGAAAACACTATTCATCATCTTCTTCATATAAAAACAAAGTTCTAATTTTTTTAAAAAAAAAATACAACATCACAAGATCTAAACCCTCTTTTGAACACCAAAATCTAAAATGTCTAGATCTCCTAAAATGATTCTTCACAAAAACCAAATGAAAACAAAGAGGAATCTCAAAATCAAGCTCTACATTTTTTCTCTTCTTCACAAAAACTCCATGAAAACCAAGATCTAAAATATCTAGATCTACATTTTTTCTTAACAAAACTAAATGAAAACCAAGAGGAATATCAACATCACAAAACTATTTGAGAAATTCTAAACAAAACTTAAAAAATCCAAATTTCTCACCTTAGATCTGATGTTTTTTCGGCGACCTGGAGCTCTAGATCTCGAAAATATTCCTAAAACTGAAGTGATGTGTCGGTGGAAAGACGAAACGCGTCTTTTTATCTTTTTAGAGACGTCGGATGGCGATATCTACCTGTCCGAAATCCGACAGCTCCCAAAAATTAACCTCTCTTCTCTAGCTATTTTCATTCCCTGTTTCTCTAAATGTTCATATGAAAATTTTATAATATGGCATAAAATATTTTTTCATGTGTTATCTTTCATACAAATAGCTTAACAATTAATTATGATGTTCAATCTTAAGTTATCATTGTAATGACACTTTCATATAGGAATTATGAATTGTTTTCGCATGCCTCTAAGGTTAAGAAATCTTTTATCTATGACAATGAGCAATCACAAACACTTACTTTGCCATTACATATTAATAAAATTTATTTTATACATACATCATGATTGCTCGAACATAACAAAATACATTTCATAAAGTCTAACTTCAACTTTGCTACTTTGCACTTATTCAAATTATACCATTTTTGCATGCAAGTGAATTCGGAGATCCTTTACATATATGAAAATTCAAAAAAGGGGAAGGCAAATTCAAATGCAAAACATACATTTTGCCAAAAATTTTGCAAGAAATAAAAATATGAAAAGGATCCTCCACCAAGCACTACTTAGCCTCCTGATAAGTCTTAATGAGCATTGTGAGGTTAAGCACCTTGGAAAGAATTGTAAAGTGTCTTGTTATGCAAAAACAAAATGGTCCTTTTATGTACTTGCAAAGTTTCTATAAGTTCATAAGTTTGGCTTTATGTATATTTATGTTATGTTTAACAATTCCATGATTATATATATTTTAAATATATTCATATGTATTCTTTCTCAAAGTATCACTACTACACTTCATTGTTATTTATAAAATTTCTTCTTATGAGAATTGGACCGAAATAATTCAATATTCTATATTCTCATGTGTCTTTCTCTGATAATTGCAATTGCATCTCCTAATGGTTAAGTATATTTGCTTCTATACATTATAACACACTGTTAGAATGCTTATCCTAATCTCTACAGTTTCCTATCTCACTATCATATCACTTACAAAGCTTCCGCTAGTGTACTCCAACTTTCCCTATATTTTTTTAATTTTCTACCATATATCTATAATACTCCTTCCTCGTCTTTATTCATTACTTTTGATAATATCAAAGGGGGAGAAGATACTAAGAAATCACTTAAATCACTTAAAATACTTAATTATTTAAGTTATGTAGGGGGAGTTTATATGTAGAGGGAGTTTATATGTCCGGGGGAGAATATTTTGGGGAGATCATATCATATTAAGGGAGATCATATCATATTAAGGGGGAGATCATGGAGATCAAAAGTTCACACTTGTGCCCACATGATATACTTTTCAATATCTCTATAGGATTTATTCGATTTCTTTTCTAAGGATTTGTTATTATCAAAAGGGGGAGATTGTTGGAGCATGCGTTCGCACTCGTCCGATTTGAGAATAACAAATCCCGAATGTATTTGATCCTATTTTTGATTAATGGTGTGCAGATAACATGTGCAAGTATAACATGTTTGCAATTGGAGCAAAATACCGATTTTCCAGAAATTAGAGCTATCGGAATTCCGACAGCTTGCTAACGGATTTCCGATAGCGCACGATTTCTTCCCAGCGGTTGAGAGCTAACAGATTTCTGACAGCACACGATTTCTTCCCAGCGGTTAAGAGCTATCGGATTTCCGACAGCAGTAACGGATATCCGACAGCCCACAATCTTCCCGCAACTCTATGACATGCAGCAATTACGCAAGCTAACGGATTTCCGATAGTGATATCGGATATCCGACAGCCCACGATCTTCCCGCAACTCTACGACATGCAGCAGTTATGCAAGCTAACAGATTTCCGATAGTGATATCGGATATCCGACAGCCCACGTCTCAACAACGGCCTCCACTTCGCGTAGAAACTTCGAATTAGTGGGACACATGGCAGCCTCTGGAGATATCGGATTCTGGCGATACCTAGCTAACGGACGGCGACAGCTCTTTTTTTATTTAAAGGGTCCAGAACTTCGTGGATTTCATTCCTACAGATATTCAAGCCTTCTTCCCGAGTGTTATCGTCCAGAGAGCTCCAGAGAACGAAAATCCCCATCCTTGAATAAGAAAAGAGAGAGCGAATCCGAAGATTGTACACGCGTTCCAATGAGACTTTCTCAAGGGTTCTTCGCTGCTTTGGTCCAGAAATTCTAAAGGGGGTTTTTAATTTGTATTTCATTTATATTTACATTCATCTTGTAATCGTTGTAGAAATCGTCATCTTGCGTGTGACGTCTAAGTCCGTGCGAGGCTTAGGGGAAATCATCACCTTGTGTGTGGTGTTAGATCCTTGTGTGGTCTAGGGTAAATCATCGTCTTGTGTGCGGTGTCAAGTCCTTGTGTGGTTTGGGAGAAAATCGCTGCCGTGTGTGCTGCGTCTAGATCAAGATTTGATTTAGGGGGAGGCTAGTGTCTATATCTGGGAGATATAGGCTATAACCAACCGGTCCTTAGGAGAAGGACCGGTGAAAAGAGACAAGAGATTTTATTAATTGTAAGCCTTTGATTCCAAGCTTTATTGGAATTATTTCTACTCATTATCTTTGATGAAATAAAATCTTGGTTTTAAATTCAATTATTTGTCTTTATATTCATATATTGTTTCGTTTGTTACAAAAATTATCAAAGTTTTAAATTGCCCTTATTTACCCCCCCCCCCCCTCTAAGGGCGCCACAAGATCCAACAATTAAGAGTTTTGCGAATTTATCTCTTATAAAATTTTATTTTATTCCAAAGGGATTTTAGATCAAGTGCTAATCTCTTAATCATCAAATTTCTTATTAGTTGAATCGCTCATAATCGTTTTCCGAAACAAAACCCACTTTTTAAACAATAAAATAATAGCTCTTTTTTTTGAGTAAAAGTACTCAACAACCCGGAAAGAATGGGACACTTGATTTCTTAAATCCTATACAATAAAATTATAGGTACACTTGCCAACAACCCAGAAATAATGGGACACTTGATTTCTTAAATCCTATACAATAAAATGATAGGTACACTTGCCTTATCGGATTATATTTGGATCAACAACACAACAACCCTCAAGCCTTTATCCCACCATAGTGGGGTCGGCTATATGGATCCTCTGTCGCCATTGCGTCCAATGTTTAATCATTGTCTCACTAATGCCTAAGTACATCATCTCTTTCCTTGTAGTTTCATTCCAATTCTTTTTTGGTCTAGCCCTTCTCAGTTTAACATGTCTAGTGACTAAACTCTCACAATGCCTAACAAGTGCCTCTAATGGTCTCCTATGTACATGTCCAAACCATCTTAAATGAGCTTCTCACATCTTCTCTACAATTGGTGCCACCCCTGTCTTATCCATGATATATTCATTCCTAATTTTATCCAGTCTCGTGTGACAACACATCCACCTAAGCATTCTCATCTCCGCAACTCCCATTTTTTGCTCATGTACACCATTCACTGCCCAACACTCAGAACCGTAGAGAATTGCTGGTCTAATTACAGTATGACAAAACTTGTCTTTATGTTTTAATGGTACTTTACGATCACATAAGATCCCATATGCGCCTCTCCACTTCAACCAACCTGCTTGGATTCTATGTAGCACATCATTATCTACACCCCCATATTTTTGAATTATCGATCCCAAATATTTAAAGCACTCACTGCGGAAAATATTTGGTCACCCAATTTAATGACCGAGTCATCCGACCTTCTTGCACTACTAAATTTAAGCTCTATATACTCCGTCGTTGTCCTGCTGAACCTAAAACCTTTCTTTCCTAAGTTTCTTGCCAAGATTCAAGTTTCGCGTTTACACCCCCACGCGTCTCATTGTCCAAAACAATATCATCTGTTAATAATAAATACCAAGGTATTGCTTGTTGGATATGTCCGATGAGCTTATCTAAGATAAGGGTTGAGAGATAAGGACTTAAAGCCGACCCTTGATGTAAGCCAACAATGATAGGGAATTCTTATTTTAATCAGCTAGATGTCCTCACCCTAGTCACTGAATTTATATACATATCTTTGATTACGTCAATGTATGATATATTTACACCTTTCTTTTCTAAGACTCTCCACAAGACCTCTCTTGGAACCCTATCATAAGCCTTCTCCATATCGATAAACAACATATGCAAATCTTTTTGTCTTTCTCGATAGTTGTCAATGAGTCTCCTCAAGAGATGTATAGCTTCCATGGTTGACCTCCTTGACATGAATCCAAATTGATTTTCTGAGATGCTTGTCTCTTGTCTAACTCTTCTCTCTATTAACCATTCCCCTAGTTTCCTAATATGACTCATTAATTTAATTCCCCTATAATTGACACAATTTTGTATACCTCCATTGTTCTTGTACAAATGTACCAAAATACTTTCTCTCCATTGGTCTGACACCCTCTCTGTCGTCAGTATCTTAATGAAGAAACTTGTTAGCCATAAAATTCCTTCCCTTCCTAAGCATTTCCATACTTCAATAGGTATATCGTCTGGTCCAACCACCTTTCCATTTTTCATTTTCTTCAGAGCGTGATCTATCTCTGATGCTTGAATTTTACGATAAAAAGTTATGTTTCTATACTCCTCTGATTTACTTAACTCTTCCAAGTTCTGTTCATTGTTTTTTCTTCATTGTATACTTGATAAAAGTATCTTTTCTATCTCTCCCTAATAGCCACATCATCCTTCAAAACTGTATCTGTTTTATCTTTTATGCATTTTACATTGCTTAAATCTCTTGTCTTCCTCTCTCTAGCTCGAGCAATTTTATATATATCACGCTCTCCATCTTTGGTATCTAGTTGTTTGTAAAATTATTCATAAGGTTGATTTCTTGCTTTACTTACTGCATTTTTAGCTTATTTCTTGGCGACTTTATGCTTTGTCAAGTTTTCATCATTCCTACAAGCATATAATATTTTGCAGCTAACACTCTTTGCGCTCACTTTGTCTTGAACTTCCTTTTCCCACCACCAAGATTCTTTTTGTGGGGGTGCACGACCTTTTGACTCTCCAAGTACGTTCTTTCCACTAATCCTTAAATGAGAAGACATAACTTCTCATGTGACACTAGGATCTAAATAAGGTTTATCAACTAGTGTTCTATAACCGCTGCCTTGAAAGTAACATGTTTTTCTTTATTCAAGTTCCACCACTGAATTTTTGGCAACACTTTTGTCTTTCTCTTAAAGTTATTATATTTAATTTGCACATCCAACACAACTAGTCTATGTTGCGTTGTCAAATTTTCTCCTGGTATGACTTTGAAATCCTTATAAATCTTTTATCCATTTTGCGAGTCATAAAATAGTCAATTATGATTAATTTTGTCCGCTCTTGAACGTAATTAAGTGTTCTTCCCTCTTCATGTAGAATATACTTGTAACAATTAGCTTATGTGCTATGGAAAAGTCTAAAATGGTTCTTCCTTCTTCATTTCTTTCTCCATACCCAAATCCCCCATGAACATATGTATAATATGTATTTTCTTCCCTACATGTCCATTTACGTCTCCTCCAATGAAAATTTTCTCGCTTTGTGAGATTTCTCTTACCAAATCATATCTTAAAGGATTATATTTGGATCACATCATAAATTTTATGCATCACGATTGTAACCATCAAGTTTTTGGCGACATTGCCGGGGAATTATTATTGATATTTTGAAAGCTTAGTTCTATTAATTTTATCGCTTTCTCTTTTCTCTTTTCTTTTCCTTTTAAAAAACTAATAAATGTGTAATTAAATTCTTAGAAAGGGAGATTTGGGTTATCATCCATCTTATCTCCTAGTACCGCTATGAACCCATCACCGGGTAGTGCTTGAGAAGTCTAAGAATAATTAAGGGTTCGTTTGGCTCGACTTATTTGCTCCGGTGAGTTTGGGCAAAATCGTCATTGTCATAGAATGTATGTTTGGTATGACAAATGTTACTATCATTATCAAGAAAAGAAACTAGTTATAAGCATAAAATGTTTGGTATGACAATAAATTTTTTGTCCAAACTCACCGGAGCAAATAAGCCGAACCAAACGAAGCCTAAATCTTAAAAACACAATATTATCTTTTATTTATATATTAAAAAATAGAATTTTTTTTACGTTCTCTTCAATTTCTAGGTTTTTCTTTTTGGTGTATGACCCGAGGGAATCTGTCAGATCTTCTTGACTTGAATCCGGAAGTCGAGCAAACCATTCGGTGTTGCTTACGATTTCGAGGAACCAATTCTCAAGATCGGATTGAGGAATCCGTAGGTGACACTTCTTTTTCTCCTTCATTTTCTTCTTCTTCTTCCTCCTCCTCTTCTTCTAATATGGGTGATCCGAATCCGAATACGGTCGCAAAACAGACTATGTCCTATTATGCTCGATCTAATTTGGAAGATACCCACTCTAGTATTGTTCGCCCTACTATTACGAACAATAATTTTGAATTGAAGCCAAGCATCATTGTTGGGAATAGTGCCCAACAATGTTCCCGATTTAAAGAAGTGCTCAGATCAATGATAAGTACAAGTTGTATTTGATATATGCATTTATTGTGACATGAACAAGTGAGAATATTATATTCAAGTATCTAAGAATGCACCCTACTATGTTGCTGAAGTGTATGATAACATCATTAAGAAGACTAGTAAGGATTCCAAAGAATACAACAAAGTATAGATCATATGTCTAGTACTTCTCTAATCTCTCTAAGCCTAATATCATCGAGAAGGACTGGATATATCGTTGAATAAGCACGTATACATCGTCGAGATGATACTCCGAGTTAAGCAGAAGGATGTCAATTATCGTCGAAATAGTATGGACATTCCAACGATATCGTTGTGACATCAAAGTACACACGATGATAGCGCTGTAAAAATAAGAAAAATCAATCAAAGTTTAGTGTCGTTGTGTCAACTGGAATCACACGACGACATCGCGGTAAAGTCTAAGAAGAGCTAAGTCAAAGCATTCGGCTTTGTCGACGACATCATCGTACAAGAAGCTTTGTCGTCGAAAAGGCTAAGGGAGAACTCTTGAAGACAGCTTATGGATGAACTGCTTATCGTCAGAATGATCAAAGACAAGATCGTCAAAATGACAGCAGGATTTCGATGACATCGTCGATATGACAGTATGGTTTTGACGATATTGTCGATATGACAGTATGGTTTCGATGACATCATCGATAAGACATACTGGTCTCAACGACATCGTCGAGAAGACAACAAGTTGATAAAAGATTACGATGACAAATTTAAGATGACTTTATGTCATCGTAAGTGCAAGTGCACCTGTGATATCTTATCTCGTCGAGATATCATTGTCAAAAGAAGATTTGAGAAGACTTGAAGATTTGTCCAAGTCCAAGATGGATCATCGTAATGACAAGTTCTGTCGTCGAGATGTTGCAAATATCGTCGAGACGGATCAAGACATTTCAAATCACACTGTCTGCATTTAATGCCACCGCGTGGTGGTCCAATCAACGCGTGTCATTAAAGAATGGGCCTTTGACACTTATAGTACATTCTAGGAGACCGTTAGTTGGCTCCTCAGTCTTATAAAAGACATAAGTGTCTTCCTTAATTCGCCACAACAAGAATCCCAGAACATTCATGCTGAATCTATAGAACAGTAAAGTTGCGAAAAGAAGGAACAAGAACAAGAGAACAAATCTTCCTCATCAAACATTCTCCAAGTTTCAGTCCAGCAACATCGACTGATAAGTATTGTTCCAGAGTAAAGAACGGATTGAAGAAGAATCTGTGTTGTCCAAGAAAAGATCAGAAGCATTCTCTTCAGATCCAAGAAGCCAATCTTCACCCGGATCAAATATTAGTCAAGCAACACCGACTGCTAAGAAGTATTCCAGATTAAAGAAGGGACTGAAGAGGAATCCTTCAAAAAGCATTCGCTTCAAGTTCAAGAAGTCGATCTTCATCCAGCTAAGAAGTTTTTCTCAAAACTTTTCCTGTAGGGCTTGCGGTCCTGAGCTTGTAGGATCTGTTTCAGATCTGAGTTGTAGGCCATGAGGGAATGAGCATCGTAGGGCTTGAGGCCCTGAGTTGTAGTCCTTGAGGGGCTTAGTTTGTAGGGCTTGAGGGCTTGAGTTGTAAGCTTTGAGGGACTGAGTTGTAATCCTTGAGGGGTTGAGTTGTAGGGCTTGAGGGCCTGAGGTTGTAGGGCTTGCGGGCCTGAGATTTGGCAGAGTTTTCCAACTCTAGCACACTGCTAGATAGGCGTAAAGGGACAGTGGACTACTCAAGACACTCTGTCTTGAGGAACCACTATAAAATCTTTGAGTGCTTTTTGTGTTGTGCTGGTAATTTCTAAATTCATACACTAGGATACTCGCAAAGAAAGACTCACCAGTAAGAGGGAAAAAGATTTTAAAATACCTATTCACCCCCTCCCCCCCACTATAGGCTATTTGACAACATCCATAACTAACAAGTGGTATCAGAGCGAAGTTGTTCATAAAAATTCTAACAACTTGAACAAGATCCTACTATGAATTTTGGGTGTCTAGTCACTATGACTGTGGAAACAAGACTAGCCATTTGTTCTAAAAAAAACTTTGTTATGTGGAAGGTGAGGGCTAGGCTATATATGGAAGCCATAGACCCTAGGATTTTTGTTGTTGTTGAGGAATGTCCTTTTATCCCTATGAAGGCCTCAATAAGCAATGCTTCAGGTCAAGATCCAAAGTCATATGATGAGATGACAAGAGATGAAATTCTCTTGATCACAATGGACAAGAAGGCTAAGAATATTCTTGCTAGTTTTGGTGATGATTCAACATTCCAAAAGTTAGTGCACTGCAAGACTGCTCAAGAGATGTGGAACACTCATTGTGTTCTTAGAAGGAACTAAGGAAGTCAGAGATGATAGGAAGTCTTTGCTGAATCAAGAGTATGAAGCATTCAAGCAAGACAAGCCAGATTCCATCTCTAAATGTTATGAAAAATTCTTCAAGATTGTTAATGGTCTGAGAACATATGGAAAGGTGTTCTCAATATGATCTAAATGAAAAGTTCCTCAGATCTCTGAATATGGAGTGGGATATAAAGATTTGTGCCATTAGGGAAATGAGAAATCTAGCAAAGCTTGAGCCCCAAAATCTATTTGGGAAGCTCCTATCCCAGGAGCTCCATATCAACATAAGGAAGGAGGAAGAAGAGGAAGGGAGACCAGCTCGTATTCGCAAGAGAACTGAGAGGAGTTTCATTGCTAAGAAGAAGATGAAAACCTTAAGTGACTCAAGCAGTTCAAACTCTGAAGATGAAGCCTACTTTAGGCTGGCGACCCTATCTGAATCTGAGGATGAAGAAGGCTCTGTGGCTAGAGAAAGAATAAGGAAACCACTCACTCTCTCAAACTGTGACTCTGAGGATGAGGAGCTCTATGGGTTAGTTGCTTCTTCAAATGAAGAAAGTCATAATGATTCACATCCTGCTCAGGTTTGCACTACTCACATATCTCCTATACCTGCTTCATTTGAAAAGACCAAGATTGCATCAGATGATTGCTCATCATCTGAAGATGTATCAGAAGACTGCTCATCATTAAATAATAAGAACAATACTAAATTAGTAGAACAGCTTGACAGTCTCTTGGTCTCCCTTGTAAAGAGCAAGAAATTGGTCAAATATCATGGTAAGGAAATTAGAATCCTCAAGCCCTCCAGATCTCAAATTGGTGAGATGATCAAGGAGGAGATTAGATTGTCCAATGAGCTCTTTTTCCTTCAGAAGAAATCTAATGCTCAAGAGAGGACAATCAAGTCTCTAGAGAACAAGCTTAGAGCAGAGAGAAAGCTTGTGACTAGCCTCTCTAGGCCCAAAATAATTCTCCCTATTATAGACTGCTTCTCCACTCAAAAGAGAGGAGGACTGGGATATAATAAGGAATTTGGAGAGACTTCCCAAGCTAGGCCTGTCTTTCAAAAGGTTGTCTCTCCACAAGCACCACCAACCAAATAGAAGGGAAAGGCTTTGCCTCAAAAACCTATTCCCAAAGAAAGATCATTGACTATGCAACCAATTCCAAAATCAAGGCACAATCACTTGATCAGTGGAAATGAATGCTGCAAAGCAGCCTACACATATACTCATCTATCCCCCACTCAGAAGGTGGCTCAGAAGAGGAGGTACAATAGGTTTGGGTGCTAGTGCCGTGGCAAGGTTGGGCACTTTGCTACAGATTGTTGGTTCAACCCAACAATGCCTAAAGCAAGGTATGAGAAGCCAGTCAGTGGTGTGACTGCAAAAGCTGCAGTAAGTAGAGATATGTATTATTATACTAACAAGAACCTAGGACCCAAATTCACCTGGGTTCCTAAGGGATATTAAATCTCTGTCTTGCAGGATTGTCCAAGTGGCCAACCAAATGTCAATATGGCCAATGGACAATAAGTAATCCAGGTATAAATCTTGAATAAGAAGAAACTTATCATAAACAAAGGTATCATACTTGACATAATCATTGGATCTCACAATTAGTCCAATAACTCAGGTATGTGTACTTTCACAATGTAAAGTAAGTAATATTCAAATAATACACATGTTTTGAAATAGAGTGAAACCACACATTTGCTCTAAGTCAACACATGAAGAAGAGTGACCTGACAACTCTGAAAGGAAAGGAAAAAAGGGAACTAAATGGGAGTTGAGTTCTGCATCAGAGTGAAGCAGCATGACACATCCAAAACAACATCACCCTGATCAAATTGAGTGGGAGATATCTTTGCATCAAGATATCTGAGAGAAGGAAGCTGAACTAGCTAATACAGAGGTGACTGAAGATAAGAAAGTCCAACCCTGGATAGTGATCCAGTTGAGGGGGAGTTTCAACTTGGGAGCTCAGCCCAAGATACTGCAATAATTGAGGGGGAGATAATCTCAATAAAGCATCTTCCCAAGTGTACATTGCAGCAGAGAGAAGGAGCATACAAGGATCCCAGTGTAGGATAAGATGAATCTTCTACCAAGGGTGATGGTTCAGAGAATCAAAGGAAGGAGAAAGGTGCATAGAATAAAAGAAACTGAACTGGCTCATGTGATAGCTGAAAGCAAGTGTGTGGTTGAAATTCTATTTTGAAAACATTTAACTTCAGTGTGAAATGATAATAAAGTAGTGACACACTTAAATATGCAACTACTTATGCACTTGAATGTAAAGCTAACATATAACACACTGATGCTGCAAAAGAACAAACAAGGACAATATAATTTTATCTACAAAATGATATCGTCGTAATAACAGTGTGTGTCGTCAAAATGACACTTGTATCGTCGAAATGACTCTACAACGTCGGTGTAACGTCTCAACAATACCTAAGTCTCCATGCGAGAAATCATAACTCCGTTGTAAATCGATCACGACCATTTAATTTCATTTAATCAACTTAATTAAACATTTAATAAGCGACACTTAGCCTCCCACACCATAAGTTATAATAGGGTGAAATGTCTTGAATTAAAAGGCACTTGCTACATTTGCCCTAAAAAGCCGTCGTGTACACCTTGACTTCGGAGTGTGAACAAGACGATACTGGTGAACACTCCCTTGATTAACCGTGAAATGGCACCTAAGAAGGAAGGATAACTGTATGAAGGGAGTGAACTAGTAAGGAATGGGTTCGCGAAGGCTCCGAAAGAAATTAAAAGCACCATAAGATTTCTCGACTTCGTGGGCTTAGAGTTCGCTCTCTCAGAATCAGCAGTAATATTGAAGAGGGAAGTTCTGGAATTCTACTCGAATTCCAAGAGCGTGTCTAAAGGATCATCCATCAAAAGTCAAGTCAACGGGATAAGCGTTAAGGTAACTCCGAAAATATTGGCCAGGGTTCTGCAGCTACCGACCTTTTGCCAAAGAGGAGGAGAATGAAGAGGTCACCCAAGAGGACCTAGACAAAGCACTTGCATGGTGTGAGCATTACAGGAAGACATATGGGTCTCTAAAAAGGAAGAACCTTAATCAGAAAGGAAAGCTGTTGACTGACATAGTGGAAAAGGCCCTTCTCTGCAAGGTAGGGTCTCATGACAGGATATCCAAACAGATGTTTGACATAATGACCAGGATAATCTTAAGCAAGAGAACCAATTGGGCTCAGATCATTTTCAAGAGAATACAAGAGATCTTTCAAGTGCCCAATCTGGGAAGAATCCTATCACTTTACCTGCAGCTGTTATATCCTGAAAACCTCAACCAGAAATTTGGAGTCAAAATTCATCACATGAGAAGAATGGATATCAAGGTACTGGAGAGGTGGGAAAAGGTCATAACAAGGTCTCCCAAGAAGCTGCAGGCTGAAGAGAATGTTATGAGTAAAGAAGAAAGTTCATCAGAAGAGAGTGAGCCCATCCACAATCCAGAATTATCTGATTCTGAAGAGAATGTGGAGCAGAGAAAAGCTGAGACTGAGGGGGAGCAGGACACTGAGCTCCCTGCTTAAGTGGAAGATGTCATCCACATGCTCACTATGGATGAGGATGCTATCCATACTGGACTAGTAGTCCAAGATGATCCAAGTGAAACTTGCCAAGAAGCCAATCAAGATGATCATGCTGATGAGACTAGCAGAGACCTACCAACTGCTGAAGAGCCAAGTGTGGTTGAAGATGAACCAAGACAAACACCTCCTAGAAGATCTCCATCCCCCATGTTTGAGGAGGCTGAAGGGATGGACATCTATCTCTCCAACTTACTGCAAGAAGAAGGCTAAAGGACAATCTGGGAGGCCCAACTCTTCCATAGAGCAAAGGCTAGAAAACTCCTCACTACTACCTCAAATAAGGATGCTCTTGGAAGAGCAAAGGCTCAAAATTGAGAGCTATGTTGACACTACTATCAATGAGATAAAAAGAGACCTATCTAATGAGACTGTAAGTCTAAAAGTTGACATGAAGAATCTGCAAGAAGACACTGCCAAACAGCTAGCAAATACTCATCAGGGTATAACTGAAGTTCTGTAGAATCAAGACATGATATGCAACAATATAGAGAAAGCCTATATAGCCACAAATAAGTGGATGCATGAACACAAGACCAATCTCCAAGAATATTAGATCAACATAGTCAAGAACTGGTTAGTCATCTGCTGGAGACAAAGAATCATCTAGAAAAGGGAATTCACATGCTTAAAGATAAAATTCTAAATCTTTAGGGGAACATCCAGAGGGAAATATCAGAAGAAGTCATAAAGGGGGAGAGATCAATGATGAAGGTCGGTGGTGAGCATGCCATTTGGACCTCGAATACTATTAGGGAAGCAATGAATCTCCCTCCCCTGAACTATGATTGCCCTGCTGATCAACCTGAGGATATTCCTACTGCTGCTGATCAGAATAAGGGAAAGGAGATATTTAAGGAAGATGAGGTAAAGCTGAGAACGAAAAGATACAGAGAAGAAAGGGAGAAGAAGGATAACTATGAGAGGTGGAGCCCCAAATCCAGAGCAATAATATTAAATGCATGGGAGCTCATGAAATTAAACAAATCTGAAAGATACAAGTTGTACAACTCCCAATAGTGGTCTAAGTATGAAGATCAAGAAGAGGCAAGAAGAAACCACAGAAGAGACAAGAAGGCAGGAAGAATCCCATCAAATGCTCCAGAACCACTCCAGTATCATCCTAAGCCAAATGAGTACTTCACTAGACAATCTGAGAAGAAACAGGAAGCTGCCGCCAAGAAAGCAAGGAATGAGACATAGATGGACAACTCATAAGAATGACACATAGATGGCTGACTCATTAGGGACATATGTAGTAGTGCTAAAAACTTCAAAACATATGTCAATATTTATAAATTTTCAATGAAAGAATGTGTGTGTCAAACTATCTTATTCTGTGATCACATAAAACCAAACTGGAATGTCATTATCATATGCTGATTTCTTTTAGATGTACCTTATCATTGAATGGGTTATGACTTCTTCAACTAGGCGGGAGATTGTTGGGAATAGTGCCCATCAATGTTCCTGATTTGAAGAAGTGCTCAGATTAATGAAAGTACAAGTTGTATTTGATATGTGCATTTGTTGTGACATGAACAAGTAAGAATATTATATTTATTAAGTTCAAGTACAAGTATCTAAGAATGCACCCTACTATGTTGCTGAAGTGTATAATAACATCATTAAGAAGACTAGTAAGGATTCCAAGGAATACAACAAAGTATAGATCGTATGTCCAGTACTTCTCCAATCTCACTAAGCCTAATATCTTCGAGAAGGACTGGACATATCATCAAATAAGCATGTATAAATCGTCGAGATGATACTCAGAGTTAAGCAGATAGATGTCAATTATCGCCAAAATAGTATGGACATTCCGACAATATTGTTGTGACATCAAAGTACACATGACGATATCGTCGTAAGAATAAGAATAATCAATCTAAGCCCAGTGTCGTCTTGTCAACTGGAATCACACGACGACATCGCGGTAAAGTCTAAGAAGGGCTAAGTCAGAGCATCCGACTTTGCCGACGACATCGTCATAAAATAAGCCTTATCGTTGAAAAGGCTAAAGGAGAACTCTTGAAGACAGCTTATGGAAGAACTTCTTATCGTTAGAATGATCAAAGACAAGATCATCAAAATGACAGCATGATTTCGTCAACATCGTCGATATGATAGTATGGTTTTGATGCCCTCCGTCGATATGACAGTATGGTTTCGACGACAACATCGATAAGACAGAATGGTCTCAACGACATCGTCGAGAAGACAGCTAGTTGACAACAAGATTACGACGACACATTTAAGATGACTTTATGTCATCGTAAGTGCAAGTGCAGCTGTGATATCTAGTATCTTTGAGATATCAATGTCTAAAGAATATTGGAGAAGACTTGAAGATTTGTCCATGTCCAAGATGGATCATCGTAACGACAAGTTCTGTCGTCGAGATGTTGCAAATATCATCGAGACAGATCAAGACATTTCAAATCGCACTGTCTTCATTTAATGCCATCACGTGGTGGTCCAATCAGTGCGTGTCATTAAGTAATGGGCCTCTGACACTTATAGTTCATCCGAGGAGACCGTTAGTCGACTCCTCAGTCTTATAAAAGACATAAGTGTCTGCACTAATTCGCAACAGCAAGAATCGCAGAACATTCATGTTGAATTAATAGAACAGTAAAGCTGTGAAAAGAAGGAACAAGAACCAGATAACAAAGCTTCCTCATCAAGCGTTCTCCAAGTTTCAGTCCAGCAACACCAGCTGATAAGTATTGTTCCAGAGTAATGAAAGGATTGAAGAATAATCTGTGTTGTCCAATAAAAGATCAGAAGCATTCTCTTCAGATCCAAGAAGCTAATCTTCATCCGACTCAAGTTTCAGTCAAGCAACACTGGCTGATAAGAAGTATTCCAGATTAAAGAAGGGTTTGAAGAGAAATCCTTCAAAAAGCATTCTCTTCAAGTTCAAGAAGTCGATCATCATCCGGCAAAGAAGTTTTTCTCAAAACTTTTCTTGTATGGATTGTGGGGCTGAGCTTGTAGGATCTGTTTTAGATCTGAGTTATAGGTCTTGAGGGGCTGAGCATTATGGGTCTTAAGGGACTGAGTTTCACGCCTTGAGGGGCAGAGTTTGTAGGGCTTGAGGGCCTGAGTTGTAAGCCTCGAGGGGCTGAGTTGATACCCTTGAGGGGTTAGTTGTAGGGCTTGAGGGCCTGAGTTTGTAGGGCTTGCGGGCCTGAGATTTAGCGGAGTTTGCCAACTCTAGCACACTGCTATATAGGCGCAGAGGGACAGTGGACTACTCAAGACACTCTGTCTTGAGGAACCACTACTCAAGACTCAACAGTAAGAGGGAAAAAGATTTTAAAATGCCTATTCACCCCCCCTCTAGATGATTTGACAACATCAATAACTAACAATCATACAAATGGTACAATAATATGTACAATTTGATGGACTATAAGATGAGGATCCCAACACACATAAATTTAGTTCTCTAGAAATATGTGATACTTTCAAAATAAATGGGGGTTTCTGATGATGCAATAAGGCTTTGACTCTTTCCTTGCACTTTACGCACTAAGGCCAAGCAGTGGTTGAATTATCTTCCAAGATGATCCATCCCTACATAGGCCCAAATGACGGAAAAATATCTAACGAAATATTTTTCGCATGCTAAATCGGCATAATTGCGTTAGAATACTACCTCTTACTCCCAAATTGAATATGAAACTCTTTATGATACTTGAGAGCATTTTAAGGAATTCTTGCGCTGATGCCCCCATCATGCAATCCCTGATTGGTTGCAAATTCAAACTTTCAATCTCCAAACTCGACAAATTATTGTCGCCGTCTGTGGTACTTTACATAACAAAACACCAGCGACAATGCAAGAGCTTATAGAAAGGATGGCTATGAATACTTACCAATGGATTACACCCCTGCCTCGCCCAAATAAACCGGTCGGGATGTATAAAATTGATTCAATTTCTAATTTGTCTCTACAGGTTGAGATTCAAAACAAAACATAGAAGAGATGGCTGCTTCCTCTTTTACCCCTACCTAGGAGCCTACTCCAATTACAGCGGAACAAGTAGATTACATGGGTAATCCAAACTGACCTCCTTTCAACCTGAACAATAACCCTTACAACAACACAACACTTATAATCTGGGTTGGAAGAATCATCCCAACTTTTCGTGATTTAATCAAGGGAATTTGGTGCGTCCCCCAAACGGAAATCCACCAGGATTTCCACCATCGCAAGCTCCAAAACCTCCTTCTATCGAGGTGGTGTTTTCCAAATATGCTGCCAACAAAGATTCAAACATACGAAATCTCACCGGATCTGACTACAACTTGGAAAACCAAATTGGGCAACTCACAAAAATGCTCTCTGGTCTCCAACAAGGAGCATTACCGGGCAATACAGAGCATAACCCAAAGGATCAAGCAGAAGCAATCACACTACGGAGCGGGAAGGAGGTAACTACTCTAAATAAAATTGTTGATTCTAAGGTAATCATATCCTCACCACCTCCTCCACAAAATAAGATTAAAGAATTTCAACGTCCCCTTCCTTACCCCTCAAATTAAAAAAAGAATGAATGGATGCGCACTATGGTAAATTTTTGGAATTATTTAAATAAATTCATATAAATTTACCATTTTGTGAAGCCATTACGCAAATGTCGAAATACATACAATACCTCAAAGATCTTTTATCAAATAAAAGGAAACTTGAGGACATTTCTACCGTTCAATTTAATGCAGAATGCTTGGCAGTTTTACTAAATAAATTGCCTAAGAAATTGATCGACCCGGGTAGTTTTTCTGTCCCTTGTCTTTTTAGCGATTTATTAGCCAAACATGCATTGGCTGATCTAGGCGTTAGCATAAATTTGATGCCTTATTCTTTATTTAAAAAATTAGGATTATGGGAAACTGTAACACCCTGCCAGTACGAATAATATAACAGTAGGTCCGGCCGGGACCCCACGCCATACTAACCACACTAGCTAGGAGTTACAAGGTGATAAACAGAAAGAAACTACAACAGAGTATACTAAACACTAGCGGAAGCATAAAGATTTAACATTTCCATTAGAATTGTCCACTATCATAGGAATGAAACCATGAAAGAGAGTTATGGCCTTAAGGCCTTACAATTAGCAAATGTACCAAAAACTCCAAAACATACATCGGCACGCAGGCCGGCAATACATGAGAAAGCTAAAAAGGAGGCTGGCCTTCAAGGGCCAACTCAGCGAAAGGGGCCACCGCCCGCTATTTCCCGCTAGGCTCACCTGCACCTGCATAAGAACATTCCACCAAGCGGTGGCAAACAAGGTAACGGTCAGCACAGCTGACCAAATTATAATGACCCCGCCCCTTTCCCGGGGTGGCGGAGATTCTACCCTGCAAGCAAGCCATACTAGCACAAGTACTAAAATAAAGAAAGTGCAACTACACAAGGTGAGGTTTCAAGCACATTCAATCTTCTAGGTTGAGCATCAAAAAGGAGGGAACCTAGGTATGCACATGATGTTAGTTGGGTTCACCCGAAGGTTCCCCACAACCGCCTAAACAACCGCATGAGGCTAACAACATCAATTCCACAAACACTCCACCGTAAGGGCCATCGCCTTAGGTGGGAAAAAGAGCTTTTGGTCGGTCTAGGTAAAACACCTTCCACGACCTCTCCCATGATCACACGGCTACATGAGGTAGGGACCTCTTACCGATCTGCATGGAAACGGGTTCGGTTTAGCTTTGCCCGTGCTCTAATCGTCGCGATCTGTCGCACGACGCGGGTACGGCTTCGCCTCGGCCCGTAAGGGTTTAGCACCTTCAAGTGCTACACAAATATAAGCTACGCACCTAATCCCTTCACAAGGATCTAGGCTTCACAAATACTCAAAAAGGGGAGGTATAATATGCTCCGCATCAATTTCGCGGTGAAGGTTTGCCTTCATCCAATCTCAAAGCATGGGGCTTTCGTTAGGATCTTCACAAGACGCCTACACTTAAATCCCGCACTACTATAGATGATTTCACGGAGTCATTCTCCGGCACGCATTCTAGGCTTAACCTAAATGCAACGTCGCAATCCAAGCATCACCGATTCGGGCTCACGGCCACGAATAGGCTTCACACAAAATGCCTAAATCCGCACGACTACCGGATTTTCTACATGCAATATGCCGGGGATGGACACAATCGACCCGGAGTTCCGGAGAACTTGAGGGAATCCTACACTTCATCCATTTGGTGAAAGGGATCCCTCATGCAAGCATAGAGAAGCGAAGGAGAGGACAAAAGACAAGTCCAAACAACGGGAGAAGAAATCGTTACCCTAGGAGCGTTCTTTTTCGCCATGGATCCGAGATTTTAGACGGAGGGAAATGACCGCACCGGGCTGCACTTTCCAGATCAGGAAACGGTTCGCGAAACGGAGCTCCGGAGCTCCGTCAATGGCGGAATCTCCCTTCTTCTTCCTTGGCTCCTCCTTCTTTCTCTAGGGTTTGGAGAGAGAATGGCTTAGAGAATATGAGGTTTAACCCCCTCTCATCAGCCTTAAAGGTCTCCCGCAACTAAACCTAGCCGTTGGATCAAATTCCAAAAGATTTGGACGGTCCGATCTTCTTCTCCGCTCAAAATCGCGGAACAGAATAAACAGGGCGCACGATCGCTAGCGCACGGTCAGTGGTCGTGCGCGAAGAGGGAAATGGTCGTGCGCACTGTCCGAGACAGAACTCGATTCTCTTCTGAATTAACGCACGATCGCTGGCGCACGATCACTGGTCGTGCACGAAGAGGACAATGGTCGTGCGCATAAGCCGAGACAGAACTCCAATTCTTTGCGGGTTGCACACGATCTTTGGCGCATGATCACTGGTCGTGCGCGAAGAGGACAATGGTCGTGCGCATTGACCTGATCTGGAATCTTGAGCCTATCCCGAGCGCAACACTACCATTTCGCCTACCTCGCTGAACCACGATCTTTGGGGTGTTACAACTCCACCCCCCTTAAAAGAATTTCGTCCCGAAATTTCGAAAACAGTAATAGCAGGAAATTACAGTTTTTAAAGAAAATTTACCTGAGGGAAATAGCTCGGGGTACTCCGCAAGCATCGCTTGCTCTCTCTCCTAAGTTAGCTCCTCTCGGCCGCAATTATCCCACCGGACCTTTACCATCCGAATGGACTTGTTCCGCAACTACTTTACCTCGGTAACCTCGATGCGTAAGGGTCTGACTTTCGTCGACAACCCACTATCCACCGACACTTTGCCGACCGCAATGATATGAGTATGCTCTTGCACTGCCTTCCGCAGAACTGAAATGTGAAACACGTCGTGCAGACCGCTCAGCTCTGCAGATAGTGCAAGCCAATAAGCCGCATCACCAACACGTTCCACAATCTCAAACGGTCCTAAGTACCTTGGAATGAGCTTTTTCAAGCGTCGGATCCTTGATACCCCTTTGAACGGTTTGATCTTCAAGTAAACCCGGTCACCGACGGCGAACTCTAGGTTCCTATGCTTGGCGTTGTAATACTTTGCTTGCCTATCCTGGGCAATCAATAGCCTTTCCCGAATAGCTCGGATCGTCGAAGTTGCTTCCTCAACATCCTTTCGCTTTAATAGCTTAGTATCGCCCGTTTCTGCCCAAGACAACGGCGTACGACACTTCTTACCATAGAGGGCCTCGAAAGGAGCCATCTTTATACTGGCTTGGTAGCTATTATTGTAGGCGAATTCGATCATATAGAGATGATCTTCCCACTTCTTTCCAAAATCTAGAGCGCACATTCGGAGCATATCCTCCATAGTCCTGTTGGTCCTCTCGGTCTGTCCGTCCGTTTGCGGGTGGAAGGCCGTGCTGAATTTCAATTTAGTGCCCAACAGTTCATGGATAAGCCTCCAATCTTTCGATGTGAAACGCCCGTCACGATCGCTGACGATGCTACGAGGGACACCGTGCAGCCGCACAATACTATCGACATAGAGCTTCGCTAGCTTTTCTACAGAATCATCCTTCCGGTTCGGAATAAAATGCGATACTTTTGTCAGTCTGTCCACGATCACCCAGATGGCGTCGTTTCCATGCTGCGATCTCGGCAATCTGTGCACGAAATCCATCGAAATATCGTCAAACTTCCATTCCGGAATCGGCAAGGACTTCAAAAATCCACCGGGACGTTGACATTCCACCTTCACCAACGCGCAAGTGTTGCACTTGGCCACATAGAGGGCAATGTCCTTCTTCATACCTGGCCACCAGAAAAGTTTCTTCATGTCCATGTACATTTTCGTGCTCCCCGGGTGGATAGAGTACTTGGTATGATGAGCCTCGTACATCAATTCCTCCCGTAGAGTACCAACGTTTGGGACGCACAATCTGCCATTCTTCCACATAAGGCCATCTTCGAAAGAGAAATCAGCGTTCAACCCGTCAACGGTTTCCGCTTTGTAGCGTTTCATGCTCTCATCCAGCTCCAATGCCTGTCGAACTCGGTCGGCAAGGTGGTATTGAACCTCCGTCCAGTTCAAGCATGCTGAAGTAGACGCTCTTCGATCAACGCAAATGATCTCCATTTCTTCCAGCTCACGGATTAGACGCTCATCGTGCATCAAAATCCAATTTGCTTGAGCGGGAGCCCGACGACTCAACGCGTCCGCAACTACATTTCCCTTTCCAGGAGTATATTTGATGTCGAAGGTGTAGTCCCCAAGGAACTCCAACCACCTCCTCTGTCGCATATTCAACTCCCTTTGATCTAGCAAGTTCTTGAGGCTCTTGTGGTCGGTAAAGATGTTGATCTTCACGCCATACAAATAATGCCTCCAAAGCTTAAGAGCAAATACCACGGCCGCTAGCTCCAAATCATGGACCGGGTAATTCCTCTCATGAACCTTCAACTGCCGGGAGCCGTAGGCAATTACCTTACCGAACTGCACTAGGACACAACCCAAACCACTCCCTGAGGCGTCGCTGTAAATTTCGTAGCCTTCCGTAACACATGGCGAGCATAGAATGGGCGCCGTGGTCAGACGGCTCTTCAGTTCTTCAAAAGCTCGTGCGCACTCGGGCGACCAAACGAACTTATGATCTTTCCTAGTCAAATTAGTGAGAGGAAGTGCAATCCTCGAGAAGTTTTCCACAAAGCGCCTATAATAGCCGGCAAGTCCTAAGAAACTTCGGACTTCCGCTACGTTTTTCAACAAAGGCCAGGCTCGGATCGCTTCTATCTTCGACGGATCAACCGCAATTCCATCTCCACTAACGACGTGACCAAGGAATGCTACTGACGGTAGCCAAAACTCGCACTTGGAGAACTTGGCATATAGCTGACTCTTCGTCAAGGTGTTCAGAACGGCGTGCAGATGCCCTACATGCTCCTCTTCCGATTGAGAGTATACCAAAATGTCGTCGATAAAGACGATCACGAATTGATCCAAATACTCACGGAACGTCCTATTCATTAAGTCCATGAATACCGACGGTGCATTAGACAGACCGAACGACATCACCGTGAACTCATAGTGCCCAAAGCGGGTACTGAATGCTGTCTTTGGAATGTCACATTCCCTAATCCGCAGTTGGTAATAGCCGGACCTTAGGTCTAGTTTGGAGTATACCGTCGACCCAACCAGCTGGTCGAAGAGATCATCGATTCTTGGAATCGGATATCGGTTCTTCTCGGTCAACTTGTTTAGCTCTCGATAATCGATACATAGACGCAAGCTCCCATCCTTCTTTTTCACAAAGAGGACCGGTGCACTCCAAGGCGAAGAACTTGGACGTACGTAGCCTTGATCTAGCAGCTCTTGCAATTGAACCTTCATCTCTGCCAATTCCTTTGGCGCTATCCGGTACGGTGAGCGGGCCACAGGTTTGGCACCTGGCACCAACTCGATACAGAAATCGATCTCTCGCTGAGGCGGAGCCCCAGGGAGTTCGTTAGGAAACACATCGGCGTACTCCGCTACAACTGGGACATCACATAACCTGGGCTTTGGCTCAGAAGCCTCCAACAAGGTGAAGAACAACTCGGCGCCTTTTCTCACCGCCTTAACCACTTGGAGAGCAGACATCAGCGTCCTGCTCGCTCCTCGCATACCGGCAAACGTGGTTTCTCCATCGGCGTTCCTTCCCAGAGTGATCTCCTTAGAATTGCAATCTATGCATGCACGCTGCTCCGAGAGCCAGTCCATGCCGAAGATCACATCGAATTCAGCTAACGGCAACAACGATGCTTCCAAATCGAAATCTTGATTTCCGATCCGCACCTTCACACGGCTCTTCCTATCCGCAGACATGCGAGATCCATTGGGTAGCACTACTTCTAATCTATCCTCTACGAAGGTAGATGGCACTCCGATTCGCACCACGAAGTCCTCAGACAGAAAAGAGTGCGATGCACCCGTATCAAATAGAGCTCTCGCCGGATAGTTGAGAATTAGGACAAAGCCTAATTGCACACAAAAAGAAACATACAGTTGCACAACGGTATAATCACAAATAGCTATGCAAAAGCTAATTTTTATTTTATACCTGTGACAACATCAGCTTGTCGTATGGCTTCTTGCTGGCCAAGCGAGTAGACTCTCGGCTGAGTCGGAGTAATGTGCTGGGAAGCCGAAGACTCCACAGCTTTACCCTTTTCCGCAGCTCGAGCATAGTCCAAAGCTCGATTCTCTATCTTCGGGGGACCACTTCGACACACTGCGGCCTTGTGTCCCACCTTCCCGCAGGTGAAACACGTGATAGGGCTCCGCACTGTCGTTGCTCCCGAAACATTTGAGCGGGTTTGCTCTGCCGGTTTGAACTTCCTTTTGTTCTTTCTGAATTCTGACTTAGACTGAGAGACCGGCACATGAAACTCAGGTTTCTTTGCCACGGCTTTTGCTTGTACCCTCTGCATGTCCAACTCTAGGGATCTGGCAGTTTGGACCATCACCTGGAAACCTAACGTCATTGGGCCTGCAAGGAGCAGCCTCAACTCGTCCCGAAGACCTTCATAGAACTTGTTCGTCTTTGTCTCTTCGTCTTCCATCATAGGACCCGCATAACGACCCAGTTTAGTGAACTCGTGCAAGTACTCATCCACTGAGCTGTCGCCTTGAGTTAACTTCAGAAACTGGTTCTGCAACGCAATGCGTTGGGCATAAGGAATATACCTTTGAAGAAAAGACTTTGAGAACTCCGCTATCGTGATCTCGGTAATCTCCCTGCCTCCGAACTTGTGCACTTCCTGTTCAGCCCACCAACGCTCTGCCTCTCCGTTAAGGAGGAAGGTGGCTAAAGTGACCATCATAACTTCTTCTGTTTCTGTCGCCCTTAGAATTTTCCTAACCGTTGACAGCCAGTCCTCCGCCTCCGTTGGGGATCCGGTCCCCGAGAAAGTTGGAGGATGGAAGCTTAGAAAGTGTTGCAGCTGTTGATCACGTGCACGTGCAATAACTACACGCTCTACCGGACGCTCCACCCTTTGCACCGCCGCAGGTTCCACTGCAGGTTCGATCACCGGGGCCGCATTTGTATTAGGCGTAGCAGGCTGTGCAAGCCTTTGCGGTTGAGCATTGATCATTGCGAAGACAGCTTCTGCGATTAACCTGATCATCTCAGCAGGAGGAGTGGTCGCTGGCACTTCAGCCGACCCACTACTTTCAGCGGTGTTACGGGGTTGGGACGGCCCCGCACCACTTCTAGTCGCCTATAATCGTGTAAGACACAATTTAGTGACTGAAAACATAGCAAACAACAATCATGGAACGCTCAGGTTCCGCAAACAAGTATGTTTTCCCATTCCTAAGTGGACATTCTTATTAGTTTTTGTCGTTTTAGGTGAATGCACATCCCGTGCACACCACCCCTTAAAAGGAATTCGTCCCGAATTCGCTAAACTACGGATCGACGCCTTAAGTCCGATACCAAATTGTAACACCCTGCCAGTACGAATAATATAACAGTAGGTCCGGCCGGGACCCCACGCCATACTAACCACACTAGCTAGGAGTTAAAAGGTGATAAACAGAAAGAAACTACAACAGAGTATACTAAACACTAGCGGAAGCATAAAGATTTAACATTTCCATTAGAATTGTCCACTATCATAGGAATGAAACCATGAAAGAGAGTTATGGCCTTAAGGCCTTACATTTAGCAAATGTACCAAAAACTCCAAAACATACATCGGCACGCAGGCCGACAATACATGAGAAAGCTAAAAAGGAGGCTGGCCTTCAAGGGCCAACTCAGCGAAAGGGGCCACCGCCCGCTATTTCCCGCTAGGCTCACCTGCACCTGCATAAGAACATTCCACCAAGCGGTGGCAAACAAGGTAACGGTCAGCACAGCTGACCAAATTATAACGACCCCACCCCTTTCCCGGGGTGGCGGAGATTCTACCCTGCAAGCAAGCCATACTAGCACAAGTACTAAAATAAAGAAAGTGCAACTACACAAGGTGAGGTTTCAAGCACATTCAATCTTCTAGGTTGAGCATCAAAAAGGAGGGAACCTAGGTATGCACATGATGTTAGTTGGGTTCACCCGAAGGTTCCCCACAACCGCCTAAACAACCGCATGAGGCTAACAACATCAATTCCACAAACACTCCACCGTAAGGGCCATCGCCTTAGGTGGGAAAAAGAGCTTTTGGTCGGTCTAGGTAAAACACCTTCCACGACCTCTCCCATGATCACACGGCTACATGAGGTAGGGACCTCTTACCGATCTGCATGGAAACGGGTTCGGTTTAGCTTTGCCCGTGCTCTAATCGTCGTGATCTGTTGCACGACGCGGGTACGGCTTCGCCTCGGCCCGTAAGGGTTTAGCACCTTCAAGTGCTACACAAATATAAGCTACGCACCTAATCCCTTCACAAGGATCTAGGCTTCACAAATACTCAAAAAGGGGAGGTATAATACGCTCCGCATCAATTTCGCGGTGAAGGTTTGCCTTCATCCAATCTCAAAGCATGGGGCTTTCGTTAGGATCTTCACAAGACGCCTACACTTAAATCCCGCACTACTATAGATGATTTCACGGAGTCATTCTCCGGCACGCATTCTAGGATTAACCTAAATGCAACGTCGCAATCCAAGCATCACCGATTCGGGCTCACGGCCACGAATAGGCTTCACACAAAATGCCTAAATCCGCACGACTACCGGATTTTCTACATGCAATATGCCGGGGACGGACACAATCGACCCGGAGTTCCGGAGAACTTGAGGGAATCCTACACTTCACCCATTTGGTGAAAGGGATCCCTCATGCAAGCATAGAGAAGCGAAGGAGAGGACAAAAGACAAGTCCAAACAACGGGAGAAGAAATCGTTACCCTAGGAGCGTTCTTTTTCGCCATGGATCCGAGATTCTAGACGGAGGGAAATGACCGCACCGGGCTGCACTTTCCAGATCTGGAAACGGTTTGCGAAACGGAGCTCCGGAGCTCCGTCAATGGCGGAATCTCCCTTCTTCTTCCTTGGCTCCTCCTTCTTTCTCTAGGCTTTGGAGAGAGAATGGCTTAGAGAATATGAGGTTTAACCCCCTCTCATCAGCCTTAAAGGTCTCCCGCAACTAAACCTAGCCGTTGGATCAAATTCCAAAAGATTTGGACGGTCCGATCTTCTTCTCCGCTCAAAATCGCGGAACAGAATAAACAGGGCGCACGATTGCTGGCGCACGGTCAGTGGTCGTGCGCGAAGAGGGAAATGGTCATGCGCACTGTCTGAGTTAGAACTCGATTCTCTTCTGAATTAACGCACGATCGCTGGCGCACGATCACTGGTCGTGCGCGAAGAGGACAATGGTCGTGCGCATAAGCCGAGACAGAACTCCGATTCTTTGCGGGTTGCGCACGATCTTTGGCGCACGATCACTGGTCGTGCGCGAAGAGGACAATGGTCGTGCGCATTGACCTGATCTGGAATCTTGAGCCTATCCCGAGCACAACACTACCATTTCGCCTACCTCGCTGAACCACGATCTTTGGGGTGTTACAGAAACTAATCCCACTAGAATGATCATTCAATTAGCAGATCGGTCCATCAAATACCCAATGGGTATTATTGAGGATGTGTTTGTCAAGGTTAACAAATTTATTTTTCTGGTATATTTTATCATCCTTGACATAGAAGAGGACGCTGAGGTACCACTAATTCTTGGCTTCCCCTTTCCTCGCCACATCTCGTGCTATTATTGACGTTAATAATGGTAAACTTCTCCTTAGTGTCAGAGATGATGAAGTTACCTTTACTATCAATTCTTCAATGAAAAATACTTTATCTAATGACGACTCATGTTTTTTTTGGAGGCTTCACATGTTGAAGACTCCGTTTGATTTTCTGAATTAATTTCATCGTCTTATTTACATGACGCGGATTTTGACTCTCTAAATGTTTTATCTCATGAGGAATATGACGACACGATCACTCGCGCTCTGCTATTTGAAATTTAAGAATTAGGAAGTGATCATTTAAAAACTTCTTATGAAGAACCTCCTCTTTTAGATTTATTACAATTACCCGATCACCTTGAATATATTTTTTAGAGGAAGGTTCTAAACTCCCCGTAATTGTTTCGGCATTTTTTTCTGATTTTGAAAAGTCTAAATTATTAAATGTTTTAAAAAATCATCGCCGCACAATTGCATGGAAAATTTCTGATATCAAAGGGATAAATCCTTCATTTTGTACGCATAAAATTCTATTGGAAGAAAATTCCCGCAAAATCATTCAACCTTAACGATGACTAAGTCCTAAAATAAAGGAAGTAGTGAAGGCAGAGGTATTAAATTATTAGATGCGGGAATTATCTATATAATTTCGGATAGCACTTGGGGTTAGTCCGGTTCAAGTGGTACCTAAGAAAGGAAGAATTACAGTAGTTCCAAATGATAAAAATGAATTAATCCCTACTCGAACCGTTATCGGATGGCGAGTGTGCATCGAATACCAAAAATTAAATGATGCTACTCGAAAGGAACATTTTCCTTTACCGTTCATAGATCAATTCCTTGAACGACTATCTAGGCACTCTTTTTATTATTTTCTTGATGGTCTCTCGGGATACTTCCAAATCTCAATCGCTCCTGAGGGCAAGGAGAAAACCAACTTCCCTTGTCCTTTTGGAACCTTTGCCTATCGAAGGATGCCATTTGGTCTATACAATGCGCCGCCTACAATCCAAATATGTATGCTAGCAATTTTCGATGAACTTGTGGAGGATATAATGGAGGTGTTTATGGACGATTTCTTCATTTTTGGAGATTCGTTTGATATTTGTTTGGACAACCTTTCTCATGTTCTCCAAATATGTGAGGAGACTAATTTAGTATTAAATTGGGAAAAGTGTCACTTTATGGTACATGAAGGTTTAGTCCTTGGCTATAAATTTTCAAGTAAAAGAATAGAGGTAGATAGTGCTAAGGTCAAAATAATAGAAAAACTACCTTCTTCAAACGTTAAGGTCGTACGAAGATTTTTAGGGCATGCCAGTTTCATTGGCTAGTTCATAAAATATTTTTCTACAATCACTAATCCCCTCACTTACTTGCTAGAAAAAGATGCACAATTATTTTTGATGACAACTGTTTACAATCTTTTTCTATAATTAAAGAAAAACATTTCAATGTGCCAATTATGATAGTGCCTAATTGGGATCTCCCTTTTTAAATTATGTGCGACACGAGCAGTTTTGTCGTGGGTGTGGTCTTAGGACAACGCCTAAATAAAAAATTTCATCCTATTTATTATGCAAGCAAAACTCTCCCACCGCACAAGAAAATTACACCACCACCGAGAAGGAACTCTTAGCTGTTATGTTTGCGTTTGATAAATTCCGTTCCTATATTACTTCATCGAAAGTAATTGTTTTTACCGATCACTCAGCTTTACGTTATTTGCTAACTAAAACTGATGCCAAGCCTAGGTTGATTAGGTGGACCTTGCTCCTTCAAGAATTTGATTTGGAGATCCGGGACAAAAATGTTGGATCGGTAGGCACCCATAGAGGGGGGTGAATAAGGGTTTTAAAAACTTTTTCTTATATTTTGAAGTACTTCAAATAATAAGAGATCAAAATAGTGATTTTGAATAAAGATCTAATTTGTTTTATAACGAAGGAGAGGATAGTAAACAATTTAGAGAAATGAAGATTAAATTAATATTATTACACAAAGAGAGACATGATTATTATTAATAAAATTGATTACAAAATTTGATTTCAATGACGCTAGAAATCAAGGCGAAATATGAAAGACTCTTTTTGTTTTCTATACCGACTCGTATCCCCATGAACCGGTTGGCTTTAGCCGATCTTTCTCCGGATACGACCACAAGCCGCTCTAGCCACTCCTTCCATGGATCACCTTAAGCCTTCATGGATCTGTGGGAGTATCTCTCTGAACCTTCCTCTCTATGCATGGGAACGAAGCTATGGAATTTAGGATCTCAAGAGGATGAAGAAGACAGATCCAAGGGTCCTTTTTATAACCTCAGCGCTAGCGCTATTGCCGGCGCTATCCCGGATTAGGCATTATTCTGCGTGGGGGAATCTTCAATCCGAGGAAACATTTTTCTCTTGCCTTCTGTGCTCCGCGCTACCTCCTGCACTATCATCGCTAGCGCCGGGCGCTAGGTGCTACCGCCGACGCTAATGGGCATGTTAGATTTGTTGGCTCAAATTTGGGGACAACCTTCTTATGTAATCCTTGAGTCATATGGACCTTGTTTCCTGCACACTTAAACACACAAGATTAAATACACATAGGATTTGTTATTCTCAAACCTAGGAGATGCGGATGACCATGTTCCAACAAACTCCCCCTTTTGATAATAACAAATCCATTAATGATAAATCGGAACATTAATATATAAGCATGATGAAAACTACTTGTGTGTGTGTGAGAGAGTGATGAATTAGGATAATTATTGATTTTAGCATTTAGAATTGCTCCCCCTAAATACATGCTCCCCCTAAGAGAATGTTCCTCTAATATGTAAGCTATCATCTTAATTAATCATGTAGGTTTTCCATTTTGATATCGGATTATATTTATCATGTTAGTTCTCCCCCTTTTGTTATTAGCAAAAGCGGGTAAAGGAAGCAAGCACATAATATTTTTGATAAAAAGGCATGATCGAACTTTTAGAGAGAAGGAAATAATAAGGAGTTTTAGAATAATTTTTATAGAAATAGATAAGAGTTTTTAACAATATAACATTTGCCAAGTATTATCATGTTTGTTCTTCCCCTTTATATAAGAGTTTTAAAGCATAAAAAGTAATTATTTCCAAATAACCAATCTACCCAGACAATATTTCTACACCCCAGCCCCATACTAAGTGACAGATGGGCATGAGGAGCTGCATACATGCCGTAGGTTGGGGTGTTAGTCCCATATGCAAACATTGGATAAACTCAACCATCACTCTTTCCCCCAGTGCCACGCAAGGCCCCACTGGAACCCTCCCCGGTTAAGGACAAGACATGACTTAGAGGTTAGGTAATCTAATGTCTACAACCCTACACCCCCGCTATGGTGAGATATGAAATCCTGGGATAATAATAATTGTAAACATTTAGCGTTTGAATCTAATGATGAGTTCATAGCATATAAGTTTATATTTTTATTTGAATTTTTAAAGAAAAGGTCACATAGCTAATTTGAAATCAATTAATGAATTAGAGTTTTAGCATTGCGGAAGACTTAACATTTTGGAATAAATGATAACAGCCTTTTTGCAATTAGGAACTCAAAACACAATTTGATTTGAAATTCAAGAAGATGTTTTTTATAAGCAATATTTCACTTGTTGGTGGAGTGTTTAGCATAGATATGATATTCGTGTTAGACCAACCAATATAAATTCTACCAAGCAAGTCTATCATTTATTGAAAAAGGAATTTTGAGATTTAAGACTTTGATATAAGCATGAAAGCGCACGATAGAAAATACATGGTAATGATGCGGAAGACTTATAGAAATACAAGAAACACCTTTTTTGACAATTCATAAGACGATATATGAGTTAAATTCCAAAAATGAAGATGTTTTTGTAAATTAATTTGCATTTAAAATCTTTAAGTTTGACATTAAAGTAACCAAGCATGAAATAATGTTTTCAAAAAGAAATTACTACAACGTTATATTAATTCACAAATTCAAAACTTACAAAACATTGTAGTGAGCATGCTAGGTTATCTAGTGCATTTATATATATAAAGAGAGTATAGAATTTTAGCATTAGGATCCAATACTCATGAGAAGAAGTGTTATGGAAGATAATGAGTAAACAAATGTTTTAATCAAAAATACAAGACATATGTAGAGTAAAGTGCACATTAAAACACAAATAATTTTACTTCCACACATTTTAATGCACAAAGACAATGTACAACTACCAAGGTGCTTTGCACACACAATGCTCATTAAGACCTATCAGGGTGCAAAGTTGTGCTTGGGGGTTCACACACTTTATTTTTCAATATATATATGTTTTGTGATCCGGTGTACTAAAGAATAAGTGGTGTAAAAATGAGGGTTTGCACAAGACACTTTACTAATCTTTCCAAGGTGCTCAACCTCACAACGCTTATTAAGACTTATCAGGAGGTTCAAGTAGTGCTTGGTGGAGTTATCTTTGTCAATTTATTTCATGATATTTTTGTACAAAGTTCTCCGATTACACTTGCTTTGCAAACCAATTGAATTATGAAAGTACAACCACTTTTCTTAATTTTTAAGAGTGCAAGTAAATGTAGTGTAGATAAAATACTTGTGCAAATTTTAATTCATTGTACAATTACCATACACAAGCAAACATTCTTAGATTAAAAGCATATGTATACATTGCCAAAATAAGTAAGTGAATGAGTATCATTATCAACCATAAAACATTTACTCATACTTAGAGGCATGCTAAGTTTAGTTCTACACAACTTTTATAATACAATTTTATGCACAAATGAGTAGATATATCAAAGCATGATAAAAACAATGTTCAGCGTAGTTTGAAGGAATGAATTGTAACATTGTAGAAGGTCTAAATGATGGGTTAAATCATGCTTGATTTTCAATGAAGTCCACACAATATTTTTGATATTTTGAAGAATAATTTTGATTTAAAGTTTGAACTCATAAGATTTATCTTGGAATTCTCGAGGACTACCCTGTGAGGGGTTAGCCCGGTACTAGGAGATGTGATAGGATGATAGCCCAAATCTCCCTTTCACAAGATACATGTAAATATAAAATGTAAGTTCAAAAAATACTTGTTCATACTTGTTTTTGTTTTGTATTTTTGTATTTGATTATATAAAAATAGGAATCAAACAAATAACCAAAGAAAGGAAGTAAAAAAAAAATATTTTTTGTAATTTGGCTTTTGTAATTTTGTATTTTAATTTTTCAAAAATCAATTATACGCATAGATGCAAAAATGAGTAGTACATATAAAATAATAAATTTTTAGTGATTTTTCAGAATTTTAAAATTACAGAAAATTGGATACTTGAGCTAACGTCGGCGTTAGGTCCTAGCGCCTACGTTAGCTCACAGAGAGTGTTTATTTTAATCATATAGCCTAGATTTTCTTCGATTTCGCTTCCGATTTTGCTTAATTATGTTTATGCAATGTAAGACCTGTCTAATGAAGTGAAGAGACGAGAAGAAATCGCAAAAAGTTGGGGAAGTTAAAATTTTAGAACATGGGTTTCATATTCATTAAAGCTCCATATTCATTAAGCCTTAATTCTTGAGTTTTGTACAACCATTTAAGCTTAATATTATAGGGTATGCAAACAAAGAACATATGATTGAACAAAATAGATATGCATGATTTTATTGATAAGTATGAGATGATGTTTTTGCAAAGAGTAACATGGATATGCCCTAACATATAAAACCTAACAAAGATATTAATATTCTTTTAGGTGACAATGTTAGTATGATAAATTTGAGATTAATGTTATGCCAAAGTTTGATAGTGTTTCAACTTATAGACCTAGAATGAAGTGAAGATTCTATTTGATTTGATCTTGTTGATATCAAGATGATTCTAAGGTCTAAACTTGACATAAATCACAATACATGCATAATACACCAACCATGATATGTAATTATAATATTAATCGTCATCATATAATTCAAATAAAAACATATTGATAATTGAGCTTTCTTTTAGATCTTGATCTCTCTTTTAGATCATGTTATTTCACTAATTTGGTTGATGCGGGCTATAGAGCTTAATAGCTTAATCATATCTTATAGCAAATTTATAGTTCAATTTATATGAATACTATATGATATATATATATATGCAATGAATATAAGAAAGAGAGATAGGTCATCAAAATAAAAAAAATATGATTATTAATTTTGATTAATTTGATTTATAAACTCATTAAGTTTTAAGAGATAAAAACATATTTCCAATAACATATAAGATGACCATTACATGATAGCCTAAAAAAATAAGAAAACAAGAAAAATTATAAGACATGAAAGCATATCATGAAGTAGAAAATTGTATATTTCATTTTGAAAATATTCTACTTCATGCATTTGATGATACCTAATGAATAAGAGATTTAGGTATCCAAAGAGGACCAAGTGTGGTGGTTCCTTTGGGTACCCAAATATATCGTGTATGCTTGTGGGTAGTTAGTGATGAATGGGACCTTTCATGTGAAGTTAATGTTTCATATTTAATTTTGGGCCTCCATTCAATCTTTGGTTTAATGTTATTCTTATATGTGAAATTTCCATTGTGATAATCTTTATATTGATGATTATGATTGTAATGATTATTAAAAGTGTTTTTCATAGGAAAGTTGTGAACATTTAATTTTAGGTTGGGAGAAGATTGATGTTGTAAGTGATATTGATGATAGTATTTTGGAATTTCATTTTCAATCTTTTGAAGTTTTTTATTTCCATTGTTTGGCTTATTCAAATTTCGAGAAATCATATTCAACTTGCTTTTGGAGTTTGCTTGATATTGAGAATGTTTGTTTTGAGAATTTTTCTTTATGATTTCCTTAAGCAAGTTAATTTTAGTTTCTAATTCATTGTTCTTAAGTTTCAAATTATGTCTAGCTTTATTATAAGCAATTGTGCTCTTCTTAAGAGTAGAAACAATTGAATCAATATGATTTTGATAGTTATTTCTAAATTCTTCAAATGTTTCATCCATCTCTTTGATTTCAATTTTATAACATTTGCATGCAGCACAATCAAAACATGGTTTTATATTTTCAATTAAAGTGCAAGGTGGAGAGTAATCAAACACATCAATCTTTGTTTCTACATTAATGTTAGCTTTTAAGTTTTTATTTTCTAAACGTAGTTTTGAATTTAAATTTTTTAATTTCTTAATTTTACGCTTAGAAGTTTGTAGCAATTGTAATGCAGAAATAGAATTGCAAAAGATGGAATTTGATTTCCTTACAGCACTTTTGGCTGCGATGAGATTTGAGCATAGAGTTCCTTTGTTATCTTTATCTTTTTGGCATTCGTCTTCCAAAGACACAATTTTTTCTTTTCCACTTGATGTGCTCTCCATTGATTCATCATGAGAGGGGCTTTCTTGAACATCTTTGCAAGCTTTTATGTTCTCCAATTCTTGCGTTTGTTTTATACCTATAGATGGAGAATCATAAGTTATCTCAAGAAAATTCCACATCTCGTATGCAGTAGGAAAAGTATGAATGAGTTTGGAAATATTTTGATCTAATGCACAAAATAGACTATTCATAGATTTTGTGTTTAAAACCATTTCATTTTAATTTAGTACGCTAGGTGGCTTTTTAAGAGTAATATTCCAAACTTTTTCATCTAAAGCTTTAAGAAAATTTTCCATTACTATTTTCCATCCTTTATAATTTCTTCCTTTAAATAAAGATGGTTTAAGAGATTTTTCTTCTTCATAAAAATTTACCCCACTAGTAAAAGCGAGTTCATGAGACGTCATTATTCCTGGTTGTTAAGCCGATTGGAATAAAACCTCACTCTGATACCACTTGTTGGATCGATTAGCGCCCTTAGAGGGGGGGGGGGGTGAATAAGGGTTTTAAAAACTTTTTCTAATATTTTGAAATACTTGAAATAATAAGAGATCAAAATAGTGATTTTGAATAAAGATCTAAATTGTTTTATAATGAAGGAGAGGATAGTAAACAATTTAGAGAAATGAAGATCAAATCAATTTTATTACACAAAGAGAGACATGATTATTATTAATAAAATTGATTACAAAATTTGATTTCCGTGACGCTAGAAATCAAGGCGAAATATGAAAGATTCTTTTTGTTTTCTATACCGACTCGTATCCCCACGAACCGGTTGGCTTTAGCCGATCCTTCCCCAGATACGGTCTCAAGCCGCTCTTGCCACTCCTTCCCCGGATATGGCCTCGAGCACCCCCTAGACCTAACCTAAATCTAGTCGCCAACACGAGGCGAGTTTCTGCCCTAAGTCCTACCCAGACCTAGTCGCCAACACGAGGCGAGTTCACTAAATGATTACAAGAAAAGATGTGAAAAAATAACAATAATGCAAAAACTCCCTACATGGATTTCATGGAAAAGTAGACAAAGACCCGCAGAGTATGATCGTAGTCGATGCGGTCTTTCATCACGATGATGACGCGTGTTGAAATCTTCTCCACGGATCACCTTAAGCCTTCATGGATTTGTGGGAGTATCTTTCTGAACCTTCCTCTCAATGCTGTGGCACGAAGCTCTAGAATTTAGGATCTCAAGAGGATGAAGAAGACGGATCCAAGGGGTCCTTTTTATAACCTCAGCGCTAGCGCCTGTGCTAGCACTATCGTCGGCGCTATCCCGGATTAAGCAATATTCTGCGCTGGGGAATCTTCAATCCGAGGAAACATTTGTCTCATTCCTTCTGTTCTCCGCGCTACTGCCTGCGCTATCCGCTACCGCCAGGTGCTAGCTCCTTCTATATGTGCTCCGGAATTGCGCTGATCATCGCTAGTGCCAGGCGCTGGGTGCTACCGCCGACGCTAGTGGGCATGTTAGATTTGTTGGGTCATATTTGGGGACAACCTTCTTATGTAATCCTTGAGTCATATGGACCTTGTTTCCTACACACTTAAACTCACAAGATCAAATACACATATGATTTGTTATTCTCAAACCTAGGAGATGCGGAAGACCATATTCCAACAAAAAAGGCAGCAGAAAATCTAGTGGTGGATCACCTCTCTCGGTTGGAGAATCCCAATTCCGAAGCACGTTTGGAGGAGGAAATTGATGATACATTTCCCGAAGAATGTCTCATCGCCCTTTATAAGGAAATCCCTCTCCATACTCCTTGGTTCACCGATTTTGCCAATTATCTCAAAGCAAGGGTTTTCCCAAAGGATTTTTCTTATTAAGAAAAGAAGAAATTCTTTTCTGATTTGAAGAATTATTTTTGGGAGTATCCCTTCCTATTTCGAGTTTGTGCGGACCACGTGGTGAGGAGATGCACCTCTCATGAGGAAGGCGCACATATATTGAAGCATTGCCATGAGGGACCTGCTGGTGGGCATTACAAAGCAAATCAGACTACGCAGAAGGTTCTTAAAGCTGGTTTCTATTGGCCGACATCTTTTAGGAAGCTCATTTTCATGTAAGTCATTATGATCAATGCCAATGCTCGGGTAATATTTCTCGTAGGGATTAAATGTCTCATAATTCTTTCCTTGAATGTGAAATCTTTGATCTATGGGGAATCAGCTTTGTTGGCCTGTTACCTCCCTCCTTTGGAAATCATTATGTTTTCGTAGCAATCGACTATGTGTGATGGTAAGCAGAAGCACAATCCCTTTCCACCAATGATGCCCGAGTCGTTAACCTATTCTTAAAAAAATTATTTACGCATTTTGGAACACCGCGGGCAATCATTAGTGATAGGGTACACATTTTTGTACTACTCAATTTTCAAAAATTCTCTCTAAATATGTTGTTACACATAAGTTATCTACCCTATACCACCCTCAAACAAATGGTCAAGCAGAGATAATGAATAGAGAATTAAGGAGAATTGTAGAAAAAACTATTTCTGCCAACCGGAAAGATTGGTCAAATTAGTTAGATGATGAGCTATGGGCCTATCGGATGGCATACAAGACCGATATTTGTTGTACGACGTATCAATTTGTCTATGGAAAAGCATGCCATTTACCGATTGATCTTGAGCATCGTGCCTTTTGGGCACTTAAGCTTCTTAATCTTGATTCTAGTTTAGCGACCGAGCATTGTAAACTCCAAATTAGCGAGCTCGATGAATGACGCTTCAACGAGTATGAAAGTAATAAATTATATAAAGAGCGTGCTAAACTATATCAAGATAACAAAATTAAACACCCAAAATTATTTCAACCGGGAGACCAAGTTCTCCTATATAATTCACATTTATGACTTTTTCCGGACAAACTTAAGTCCCGTTGGTCTGGACCCTTTGTCGCTAAGGATGATTGGCCTTACGGGACTGTGCTTATTTCACACCCAGAAAAAGGTACCAATTGAAATTATATTTTTCCGGCAATGATATTAATAACCACGAGAGATTTCTTCTTCCTAGTCCCTAATTTTGCACACCACCATGTTCGAGCTTACCGCCCGTAACCAAAGCACTATTGGGAGGCACCCCATGTTTATCTTAATTTCATAGTTATTTTTCTTTTCGTATTTCTTTCAAAAAATATAGAAAACTTATTCAAAAAATAAGTTTGCGAGATGACAGTCGCCAGCACGCATGCATGAAACTACGTATTTATTTTAACCCTTTAAGTCGGTATTTTTGCATTTTCATTTTCTGCATTGATATATTTTTATATATTTAAAATAAAAAAAACTAAAAAAAAATTAGTGTTACAAAGCCTCGGTCATGCTAGTGACCGAGGGTCGAACACGCCTAGACTCAAACTTTCCTGCCGTGTTTTTTGAAAACCCAACTCCATCCATCTTCCGTCAAAGTAACGGGCGTGACCTTCAAAGAATTACCTTTCCTCCCGATGCAGCATCGCCTGGATACTTGATGGGTGGTCATGTTTGTGCCAAAGTTTGTCGCGCCGTGACATTCGCTTGTCACACCCGTGACTTGGCTGATTGTCGCCACTACGTCGCACGCCTGGTCAAAGATTCTCGGTGATTGTCACGCTCGTGACAGTTAGAGTCACGCCCGTGACTTAGCTGTCGCATGGCCTTGACCTCATGCAATCGTCGGATTTGGCGATAATAATAAAAAAGATTTAAAAAATTATACACGTCCTGGGTCACAGCATGACCCTGGACCGTGACTTCCTGACAACACCTTTTTGACCGAGTTTGCCTCAGGTTCCATTGGGGAATTCATTTTTAAAGTTACACGCCCTTAGTCATGGTCGTGACTGAGGGTGTGACTTGCCAAATGACATACTTTGACTGGTCTTCCTTTGTACATTAATCTCGCGCGTTTTACGTTATACGCCATATGTCACGGGTGTGATCGAGGGCGTGGCCACCCAAAAATTTTCTATTTAAGGCTGGGTTCCTCCTCTGTATTTTTCTTCACCCTTTCTTGCCTTTGCCTTCTCTTTTCTCTTCCAGCACCCGAGTTCCTTCACTTTCACTTTCCTCAGGGCCCCCCATCGCAACCACCATGTTGGCGAGTCTTCCTCTGCACTCCCTGAAGACTCTCTCGCTGCTGAAGCCATGTTTCTTTTTTTTCCTATTCTACTGACCAGGCTAGGAGTGATCACCTGCGTTCCAAGGAATTTGCATTTTCTGGATCATCGAATGGAACACGCTAACTACATTTGGGCAGGTGCGGTGCGGTGCTGGATTTCCTCTCTCCTCTGCGGTGGGCTTCCTTGTTATCCATTTCGGAGCCCATTTACTTTGAGCTCACGGTGGAATTCTTCTCCTCTTTTGATTTTCTTTGGGCTGGGCCGGACAACGTCATCGAGATCTGAATGGGTGGGTTGACGCATAGCCTTTCTTTGCATCAACTTAGCACTATTATGGGTTTCAGTGACTTGGCTTCACTCTTTCTGAGGCCTATTCCGCACTCTTACTTGATTTCCCCCAAGATTACAATCTCAAACGGTTCTGGGCTGAATTATAAGACGGCCACAACCCCTACTCACCTAAGAAGTCAAAGGGAAGTCACCTCCTCTCCCCTGGCTTATATTATCTCCACTACCTCCTCTCTTTCACTCTCTTAGCTCGCGGCAAAAGCCACGGAGTGGTGACCCAGACAGACTTACTATATTTATATAGTATGTACTACACCTTGGCTCAACGCTTGCTTTGTTTTACCGGCATCAGGCCGAAAATATGAGGCTTAGTGCACTTCATGGCGGCCAATGTGTTGCATACCTCGCCAAACGTATGGGGGTTTTGGATGCTCTCCCTCAAATGACCCTTGTCCAAGAGCACATCCCTACACCCTCGAAAACCTCAGAGCCCTTGGCTTGATGCGCCGGCGCGGGCAGGAGTTTTACAAAATTTATGTTCGTATGCTTAAAATTAATATAGAAAATAAATAAAAAATAATCAAAAAATGAAAAAAACTTTATTTAAAAACTTATTTAAAAAAATATAAAATAGTTTTTTATAAATCTTGTAATATTAGATTCCTCCCAACTTTATTTTTAATTGCGTTTAACCAATTTTAAAATTATGAGTTTTATTTATAGGCTTTTAAAAAGTTTTTATTTTATATGTCTCTTCATAATTTGTTAGATTTAACTTTAGATGCATTTAATGTAATGACTTTTTCATTATTTTGATTTGTTTAGAATATTTCTTAGTTTTACCTTCTCTCTTTAAAATATCATGAATTAATTTTGTAGAAATTGTCGTAAAAATCTTTAGATTTCACTTATATTAACTTTAGCTTATAAATTCTTAAGATTTCTCAATATATTTTCTATGCTCTCAAAATATTTATCTTGAAATTTTATAGCCTTTAACCTTAGCCCCTCCTCTACATCTTACTAACCCTTTTGATTGGCAATAAAAGAAGATTTAAAAGATCATATGTAATGGAATGAGAGGATAAAATTCATCATACCTAAATATATTATTGGGAACAGTGCCCAACAATGTTTCTGATTTAAAGAAGTGCTCAGGACAATGATAAAGTACAATTTGTTTTTGATGTGCATTTGATGTGACATGAACAAGTCAGAATATCATATTCAGTAGGCATATTATATAAGGATCAACCAAAAACATCTAAGGAAAATATCATCGTGTTAACAAGATGCACACGATAATATCGTTGAAATAACAAGCATCATCGTTGAGAAGACTCTTGAAGGATCAAGGCTTACTGCAAAGTATAGGCTATATGTCCAGTACTTGACTAATCTCACTAAGTCCAAAGTCATCGAGAAGGACTAGACATATCGTCGAATAAGCATTCATATATCATTGACACTACTCGCAGAACTCAGCAGAAGGTTTATGCTAGTTATCGTTGAGAACATATGGACAACCCAGCGATATCGTTGTGACAACAAAGTACACATGGCGATATCGTCATGAGAACAAGAAGATTTGAACACGTCACAGTATCATCGTGTCAACAAGAATCACATGACGATATCATTGTGAAGTTTGATAAGATGAAGCTGTCCAGAAGACTTAAGTTAAAGTATTCGGTTAAGTCAACATCATCGTCGTAAAGGATCCTTATCATCGAAAAGACTAAGGCATAACTTGTGAAGATATTTTGTAACTAAAGTGTTGCTTATCATCAAGATGATCAAGCCGATATCGTCAATAAGACATGATGATTTCAATGATATCGTCGAGAAGTCCTCAAGTCGACATGATGTTCAAGACGACATCATTGAGATGACTTTATGTCGTCGTGAGTACAAGTATAGCTGAGATATCTCATATCGTCGAGATATCCCTCTCTGAAAAATATTTAAGAAGACTTGAAGATTTGTCTAAGTCTAAGATGGATCTGCGTGATGGCAAGCTTTGTCATCGAGATGTTGTTAATATCGTTGAGACAGATCAAGATAATTCAAAATGCACTGACTGCATTTAATGTCGCTGCATGATGGTCTAATCAGCGCATGTCGTTAAGGAATGAGCCTCTAACACTTAAAGGATGTCTGAGTAGACCGTTAGACGGTCCCTCAGCCTTATTAAACGGATCAATATCTGCCCTAATTAATGAGAGAACAACCGCACAGAATACGAAAAATCAATAAAACATTCAAAGCGGTTGTGAAGAAGGAACAACTACTTAAGAACGAAATGATCTTACTCTATGTTCTCCAAGTCTCAGTCTAGCAACATCTACTGATAAGCATTGTTCCAGATTAAAGAATGGATTGAAGAGAAGTCTGCACCCAGCAAGAAAAGATCAATAGTATTCTCTTCAAGTCCAGAAGCCAGTTTTCACTAGGCTAAAGAGGAACATTTCATTTACTTTCTGTAGGGCTTTTACAAGCCTGAGTTGTACGATCGGAAATAGATATGAATTTGTAGGGCTTGAGAGCCTAAGCTGTAGGATCTAAAATTGATCTGAGTTTGTAGGGATTGAGGGCCTGAGCTGTAGGATCTGATACAAATCTGAGTTTGTAGGGATTGAGGGCCTAGGCTGTAAGATCTGAAATAGATCCGAGTTTGTAGGGCTTGAGGGCCTGAGCTGTTGGATCTGATACAAATATGAGTTTGTAGGGCTTGAGGGCCTGAGCTGTAAGGCTTGAGGGCCTGAGTATATAGGGCTTGAGGGCCTGAGTCTATAGGGCTTGAGGGCCTAATTTTTGGTGGAGGTTGCCGACTCTAGCACACTGCTAGATAGGCGCAGAGGGACATTGGAGTAATCTAGACACTGTCTTGGGGAACCGCTATAAATCTCTGAGTATTTTCTGTGATGTGTTTTTATTTTCTAAATCCTTAAACTAGAAACTTCATAGAAAGAAAGAGTCTCAAAAGATTTTGAAATACCGTTTCACTTCCCCCCTCTAGGTTATCAGAAAACATCCTAAAACTAACAAGTGGTATCAAAGCGAGGTTGTTCAAAGAAAGCTTAACAGCTTGAACAGAACTGTCATTGGGTGTGTCAAATCATCAACTCAAAAAGTTAAAGCTACATGATGAAAGTGAGAAGATCTAATAAAAAAAAGTTCAGATCTCTAAGTGAAAGCAGATGCAGCTCCTCCTACTCTAAAAAAGAAAGATTTATGAGGCTTAGTGGAAAATGGATCAGATCATCCCTTACTCTCTCAGATAGTGAATCTGAGGATGAAGAATGTTTTATGTCTAGAAGAGGGATAAGAGCACCACTCACTCTCTCAAACTATGACTCTAAGGCTGAGGAGTTTTATGGGTTGGTTGTTCTGTCAAATGAAGAAAATCAAGATGACTCTCATCCTGCTCAGGTATGCACTTCTCACACAATCCCATTACCTGTTTCATTTAAAAATACTAAGAGTGCATCAGATGATTGCACATTATCTGGAGATGATGCAGAGGACTGCTCATCATGAAACAATGAGGACCATACCGATCTACTGGAATAGTATGGTATTCCTTTGGCAGCTCTTAAAAAGAGCAAGAAATTGTTCAAATCTCAAGCTAAGGAAATAAGAATCCTCAAGCCATTCAGGTCTCAAATTGATGAGAAGACCAAGGAGGTGAATAGATTGTCCAATGAGCTTATCCTACTTCAGAAGTGGTCTGAAGCTCAGGATATGACAATCAAGTTTCTAGAGAACAAGCTTATTGTAGAAAGAAAGCTTATGGCTAACTTTTCTAGGCCCAAAACCATTTTCCTTATTATAGACTGCTTCTCCACTCAATACAGAGGAGGACTAGGATATAATATGGAAATTGGAGAGACTTCCCAATCTAGAACTATCTTTCAAAAAGTTGTCTCTCCACAAGCACCATCACCCAAACAGAAGGAAAAAAGCTTTACCTCAGAAGCCTGTTCCTAAGGTAATATCTTTGACTGTGCAACCAACTACAAAATAAAGGCACAATCACATGTGTAGGATATAGAACAATAACCAGGGGGGGTTGGGTGATTACTGCTGATTTAAAATATTTTGCATGAAATGAGTTTAATGAAAGCACAGCGCAGAAGAATCACAGAAAATCTCAGCACACACAAGACAAGATGTATAGAGGTTCCTCAAGACCGAGTGTCTTGAGTAGTCCTCTGTCCCTCTGCGCCTACCCAGCAGTGTGCTTGTAACACCTCCCTGTAATGACCATATAATATGGGTCCGGCCGGGACCCCACAGCATATAACCGCCACAGCTTTAGTATTAAAAGATGATATTAACTACCCAATCTCAAAACTCAGATAACACAACGGAAACAAACTAAAACCACAGAGATTGTCCACAGTACATAAGAGTCCAACTGGCCTTAAGGCCTTACAAAACCAAAGTCCAAAACACCCAACATTCAACACAAAGAGACATCCCAACAAAAGTGGGAAAAATAGTTTTCCCTAAACTACCTCGGCATGCAAGCCGGTTACAACAAAATAATAAAGTAGAAGTGCATGAAAACGAGGTAAACACTTCATGAGGCTTTAGGCCTTTTTGGCCGGCGAGCTGGGTCCAGCCTGCGATCCTTGCCCTGCATCCAAATCACAAAGAGCGGTAAACGAGGGTCAGCTATGGCTGACCACAAACGGTGTAACAACAACCCTCCTCCCGGCCGTCCTAGCGGACCCCGGGGAACTACTTCACCCTGCAAGTCAGCACTTCGTATGCAAATGTACATAAAGAAAAGCAACATAAATACAGGCATGAGTGTCACAAACATCATCCACGTTTCTATGTTGAGCAGATAATAAAAGGGGCCTACCAATGCAAAATGAATGCAAACCCGGGTTTCAGCCAAGGCACCCTAAGGCGTATGAATTTAACACATCATCATACATCATCATCACATCACAAACACAAGGGTACTCATCATTTCCCCACGAGGGCATCGTAGCCAAAGGCCAAGAGCTCTCGCTGAGACCCACCTCGCCTGGCTCACCATGCCATCGGGCTTGTCTAACAGCTCACATGCTCAGGCCGCTAACAACACACAAAACCGATGCTAAGAATTCTGGCTTAAGCAAAACGTCCCAAGGCCCTAGACTTACACTCGGGACAATGTCCACCGACTGCCTCGCCTGGCGACCGTTACTGGACTCATCCGTAGCACAGACATTCTCGTCAGTCAACACTGAAGGGACTAATCTTGTCGGGACACTCTCCACACGTGAATCTCAGTCTTCATGGGATAGCCAGCCGACCACAAAGACCAATCGCACCTTCGCACAACCCTAGGAATCAGAAGCCCCATATTTCGCACATCATTTCCCCGCCCAAAACCCGACATTCGTTACCACACGAAGCTACAAGGGCATCACAACGACGAGTTCGCCGTAACCGGATTTCTAACAAAACCCCTAAAATGCGCGTCAATCAACATCACCGAATCGGACCAACGGGCGCAAATCCGGCTTCACCCACAATGCCTAATCCGCTAACGGAGCAGATCTCTAGTGCAAACATGTCGGGGATAGACTCAATCAACCCGATGGTTCCTTTTGAACCAAGGCGACCCGGATCCCTCTCACTCGACGGATCCGGTGCCAAAAAATGCAGAAAATCAAGGGATGTCATGCACGCATTGTAACACCCCAAGAAGTCATAGTTCAGCGAGTTAGGCAGAGAGGTGGTGCTGCGCTCGGAATAGGCTGGAAATGTCATAGCAGCTCTTCGCGCACGACCATTGTTCCTCTTCGCGCACGACCAGTGATCGTGCGCTAGCGGTCGTGCGTTAATTCGCAAGAAAACAGAGTTCTGTTGCGGTAAGCGCGCACGATCAGTGGAGGTGCTTCGCGCACGACCACTGACCGTGCGCCGATGCTCGTGCGCCCTGTTTATTCTGCTCCGCAAATTTGAGCGGAGAAGGAGATTATTGGGGTGCGAATAGGGGATTGGGGTGCGAATAGGGGATTAGAGTGCGGATAGCAGGGTTGGCTAGGGTTTTAAAAAAACCCCTAATACCCCCCCCCCCCCCCCCTTCTCCCTCTCATTCCCGATCTCCCCTCTCTCTCCCGATCCCTCCCTCTTTCTCATTCTTTTGGAGCAGCCGCAAGACGAAACCCCGATCTCTCCCCTCTCTCTCTCGATCCCTCTCTCCCCATCAGCCTAGAGTAAGGAGGAGTAGCCCCGAGCCCCGATCTCCCCTCTCTCTTGTCGTCGCCTGGAGCAGGGAAGCCGAACGGCCCTCTTCTCTCTTTCCCGTCGCCTGGAGAAAGGAGCCGCCCCGGAGAACCCTATCTCCCTCTTTCCCGTCGGCAAGGAGGAGCAACCCTCCCCTCATCTCCCTTTCTCTCACTGTTTTGGTGCTTGTCCGAGGATCTAGAGGAGATCTCTTGCGAGAGCCGTGTGTGGAGCCGAGTCGAGGCTAGATCCGAAGTAAGGCAATGATTACCGTCTCCGTGGTGTTCAATCCATGGTTCAGAAACGACGTCTAAGGGTAACGATTCTCTTTACCATCGTTTGGACATGTTCTAGTCCGTTCCTTGCATCGTTGAGGCCCCCTACCCAAAAGGGTGAGGTCGTGGCCTCCGACGGGTCGATTCGTGTTATCCCCATCAAATCTTGCATACATGTAGAGTCCATACGTGAAATGGACGTAGGCGCGCTGTGTGAATCCCATCCGAGACGGTTCGTCCGGATTGGTGATGCTTTTGGTATTAAGCGTGTCGGGGGAAAACTCCGTGTTGATATCCTGCTTCGTAGAACTAGAGGGTGCTACTGCATGCGCAACAACGCCTGGGGGTGTGCCCCAGGGAGCACCCGAAGTGAGAAACAGAAATGGGGTTTCTGTTCACTACCGTCAGCGTTAGCGTTATCGCCGAACGGTAGCTCCCAGACTGAGTTCTGGTGATGTTGTTGTGCCCACCTGTTGAGAGGACCTGAGGCCTTTGTGCCCGACCCGTGAGGGTGTCCTGGTGGATGACTTAGCGGCCGTAGAGCCGGCTAATTGAGAATACCTGGGATGAGGGGACGCCATACCCGCTCTTCGTGTTGTACAACGAGAGCTGTGAACAACGGGCATTTGGCGAACCTGAAACCGCACCATTGCAGCACCTGATTAGTGGGTCTCGTACAGCATGTCGGGAGGCAATGGGAAAGAGTCTTCGGACTATGGTATGTTCACAATTAAAGCACGGGAGAGCCCCGGTATTCGGGCCACCGACTTTAGCCTCGAAGGGCAAAGCCATCAAGAGTGGATGGTGGTGGAAGGCGTAGTACACCAAAGAGTGCCTGAGAGCACGAGACGTGGAGACCATTCCCACGTTTGTGATTGTTGCATATGTATGAACTGCTTTGGGCTATGCTAGTCGCACTCTTATATATATATATATATATATATATATATATATATATGCTGCTGAGACTGTTTTGCAGGGATGATTAGAACTGCCACCCCCTTGAAGGGGTGGGGTCATTATATTTTGGTTAGCTTTAGCTGACCGTTGCCCTGTTTTGCCACCATTTTTGGTGGGCTTGTCGTACAGGTGCTGGACCGAGCGGGAACATAGCGGGCTGAAGCCCTGGTGCTGCTGCGGCCCTTGAAGGCCTTTTTATGTTCTTTTGCTTTTCTTGTATGGCCGGCCTGCACGCCGATATTGGTAAACTGTAAGGCCGTCGTGCCTCTTTTGTTGTGTAAAACCTTTTATTCCTATTATTAGAAGTGGACATACCCGGGTTCGGGTTTTGGTGGTTTATATATTTTGTCTCTCTCTTTTGCTTCCGCATAGAATGCTCTGAGTTAGGTTCATTGTTTAGAGTCGTTCGATATTTCAATTAAGTGACGTTCCCGTTTGTTTTGTAGTATATGACGTGGGGCCCCAGCCGGACCTTCTGTTATATGCTCCCGAACGGATGGGGGTGTTACAAATTGGTATCAACTTCTAAGGTTCCGTATCCTTCTAAGGAATTTGTGGACGAATTCTTTTAAGGGGTGGTGAGCACGTGTGTGCGCTACCGTCGAGACATAAAATAAACCCAAAAATGTCCACTTAGGAATAAAATGTAACAAACCAACAATAATTGCATGATTGTGGAACCTGAGTGTTCCTTTTGTTGTTAGTTGCGGCTGTGATGTCGCCTAACTGTGTGTTGCACTTGTGTAGGGCACTCGAAGTGCAGCGTGACCGTCGCATCCCCGTGACGTGGCTGAGAGTAGCGGGTCCGCTGAAGCCCCTACAACTCCGTCTGTTGAGTTGGTTCGGCAAGTTACAGAAGCCGTTCTAGCCGCGTTGAATGGACAGCCTGGAAGGCAAGGCCAACCGCCGGTGCAGGAAGTGGCCCCAGAGCCACTAAGAGTGGAGCAAGTCCCCGTGAGGCGTGCTCCTGAGCAAAAACTGAAGCACTTTCTGGGATTTCGACCTCCTCCGTTTACCGGGGTTGAATCCCCAGCTGAGGCCGAGGACTGGTTGTCGCATGTGGAGCGAATTCTGATAGCCACACAGTCGGATGAAGCGCAGAAAGTGACCTTTGCTTCTTACTTGTTGGAAAAGGAAGCCAGGCGGTGGTGGGATGAGGTAGAGAAGCGCCAGTTCGCGGGAAGGCGACTGGTTGATGTGCCGATGGAAGAGTTCTCGAAAATCTTCCTGGCAAGGTATGTGCCTCCGTCGCAGCAGATCGCGATGAAGAACCAGTTCTTGGCCCTGACGCAGGGTGATAGACTGGTTGATGACTACCTGTATGAGTTCACCCGCCTCGGGCATTACGCTGGAACTTCTTTCGATGACGAGGGGAGAAGGGTGAACAGGTTCTACGGTGGATTGCGTAGTGAGTTGCGGTACCTTCTGACAGGGCCGTTGACGCAGGGTTTCATGACCCTCGTTGGTTCTGCCCGAGCGCTTGAGCAGGACATGCTCAGGGAGAAGGGCAAGGTGACTGTGGTCGAGGCAGTGCCGGAGGGCAAGGCGCCGGGTGCGGCGATGTTGCGGAGGTTGAATTGCTGGAAGAAGGCTCGATTATCTGGGCTAGCTCCCTCTGCTTCGGGCGCGTCGTCTGGACGTGGCCCTCTTACTTGTTTTACTTGTGGCAAGCCTGACCATTTCTCTCGGGATTGCCGCAGTGGGCTTCCAAGGTCAGAGAAGAAGACTGGGCCACCCTATGTTGAGAAGGCAAAGGCGGTTGAGTCCACGGGCTCCCGCATGGTTCCCCCGCAGCCCAGAGTCTTCAATCTTGGTCAGTAGGAGGCTATCAAAGCCAAAGACGTCGTGACAGGTATAATTTAAGATACAGTCCTTACTGTTTTATATACCTGTTTTAGTGTTCATGCTAACCTTGTTTGGGCGGCGTAGGCTTTGTTTTTATTTTAGGCGTTCCCGCGAGAGCGCTTTTCGATACTGGAGCTTCGCACTCCTTCTTATCGTCGGACTTCATCCAACGTATTGGTGCGCCGTCGATTGCTTCTGCAGATGGACTGGAGGTCCTACTGCCGAACGGATATTCGATGCGTGTGGAGAGGAGTTGCTGCGTGAAAGTTCTAGTTGGAAGTCAGGAGTACGACCTGAAAGCATCGTTACTCCCCCTGGTTGAGTTCGATGTAATCTTTGACATGGACTGGCTGTCGGAACAGTGTGCATGCATCGATTGCACCACCAAGGAGGTGAGGTTTGGGCAGTGTGCCGATCGTGAGATGGTCTTTGTGGGCATACGTGGATTGAGCAAGATGCTGATGTCTGCTCTCCAGGTGTCCAAGGCAGTGCGTCAGGGAGCAGAGTTGTTCGTTGCTCTAGTGGAGGCTCCAACGCCGAGGCCCAGCCTAGCGGATTTTCCGATAGTTTCAGAGTTCCCCGATGTGTTCCCGAGTGATCTCCCCGGTGCTCCACCGCAGCGGGAGATAGATTTCACGATTGAGTTGGTGCCAGGCGCTAAGCCTGTGGCCCGCTCGCCGTATCGTATGGCTCCGAAGGAGTTGTTGGAGTTGAAGCTGCAGTTGCAGGAGCTGCTTGAGCAGGGCTACGTGCGTCCGAGTTCCTCACCTTGGAGTGCACCTGTCCTCTTTGTCAAAAAGAAGGACGGTAGCCTGCGGCTTTGCATCGATTATCGGGAGCTGAACAAGCTGACCGAGAAGAACAAGTATCCTCTTCCGAGGATAGACGACTTGTTCGACCAGCTCGTTGGTTCGACAGTATACTCGAAGCTGGACTTGAAGTCCGGCTATTATCAGGTGCGGATCAGGGAGTGCGACATCCCGAAGACTGCCTTCAGTACAAGGTACGGGCAGTATGAGTTCACCGTGATGCTGTTTGGGCTGTCTAATGCGCCTTCGGTATTTATGGACTTGATGCACCGGACTTTTCGAGCGTACCTCGACCGGTTTGTGGTCGTCTTCCTTGACGACATACTGGTCTACTCTCAGTCCGAGGAGGAGCACGGTGATCGCCTGCGAGTAGTCTTGGAGGTTCTGAGGAGGAACCAGCTGTATGCCAAGTTCTCGAAGTGCGAGTTCTGGCTTCCTTCCGTGGCGTTATTAGGCCATGTGGTCAGTGGAGCAGGTGTGGCGGTAGATCCGGTGAAGGTTGCGGCCATCAGGGAGTGGCCTGTTCTTTCTACTGTAGCGGAGGTCCGTAGCTTTCTCGGGCTGGCTGGCTATTACAGGCGCTTCGTGGAGAACTTCTCACGGATCGCGCTGCCTCTTACGACGCTGACACGGAAGATGCAGGAGTTTATTTGGACGCCTGCGTGTGCGCAGGCTTTCGAGGAGTTGAAGCGGTGGCTTACCACGGCCCCGATCTTATGTTTGCCTTGCGGCACGGAGGGCTACGAGATCTACACCGACGCTTCTGGGAGCGGCCTTGGCTTTGTTCTGCAGCAGCATGGCAAGGTTATAGCGTATGGCTCTCGCCAGCTGAAGGTGCACGAGCGGAACTATCCGGTCCACGACTTGGAGTTGGCGGCCGTGATATTTGCCCTGAAGATTTGGTGGCATTATGTGTATGGCTTGAAGATCGACATCTTCACGGACCATAAGAGTCTGAAGTACCTTCTGACGCAGAAGGGGCTGAATATGCGGCAGCAGAGGTGGATGGAGTTCCTTGGGGACTACACCTTTGAGATCCACTACACTCCCGGGAAGGGGAATGTGGTCGCAGACGCACTCAGTCGCAGGGCTCCAGCGCAGGCCAACTGGATTCAGATGCATGATGAGCACCTAATACGTGACCTGGAGGCCTTGGGTATTTCTTGAGTAGAGAAGAGGAGCAGTGTCGGTGCCTGTTTGAGTTGGACTGAGGTACAGTATGACCTCGCAGATAGAGTTCGCCAGGCTTTGGAACTCGATCCGAGTTTAAAGCGCCACGCGGAGGAGGCTGGTGGTGGGCCGGATGCCCAGTTTCAGGTGCGTGATGGGTTGCTGTGGAGAGGCGACCGTTTGTGCGTCCCCAAGGTGGGTGAGATGCGCGATGAGTTGATGTACGAGGCGCATCATACCAGGTATTCAGTTCATCCGGGGAGCACGAAGATGTACAAGGACATGAAGGTCCTTTTCTGGTGGCCGGGTATGAAGAGGGACATCGCTCACTACATGGCCAAGTGCCACACTTGTGCGCTAGTGAAGGCAGAATGTCAGAAGCCCGGTGGCTTTTTGAAGTCATTACTGGTTCCAGAGTGGAAATTCGATGATGTTTCCATGGATTTCGTGCATGGGCTGCCGAGGTCGCAGAGCGGGAACGATGCCATCTGGGTAGTCGTAGACCGGCTGACGAAGGTGGCACACTTTATCCTCAACCGGAGGGATGACTCGGTGGAAAAGTTGGCAAAGCTGTATGTTGATACAGTAGTACGACTGCACGGGGTGCCCCGTAGCATCGTCGTTGATCGAGATGGACGCTTTACTTCGAGCGAGTGGAGGCTAGTCAACCGTCTATTGGGTACGAAGCTGCAGTTTAGCACGACCTTTCATAGGCAGACGGATGGCCAAACTGAGCGTACCAATAGGACGATGGAAGACATGCTCCGGATGTGCGTCCTGGATTTCGGCAAGGGGTGGGAAGATCACCTCTTTCTTGTTGAGTTCGCGTACAACAACAGCTACCAGGCGAGTATTCAGATGGCGCCTTTCGAGGCCCTCTATGGCAGGATGTGCCGTACTCCCTTAGCTTGGGCGGAAACGGGCGAGACGAAGCTCTTCCAGAGGAAAGACGTCGAAGAGGAGACTTCGACGGTGCGTATGATCCGGGAGAGGCTTTTGGTTGCGCAGGATAGGCAGGCGAAGTACTATAATGCGAAGCACCGCGACATCCAGTTCGTCGTTGGCGATTGGGTTTACTTGAAGATCAGGCCGTTCAAGGGTGTATCCAGGATTCGGCGCTTGAAAAAGCTGAGTCCGAGATACCTTGGACCGTTTGAGATCATCGAGCGCGTAGGCGAGGCGGCTTATAGGCTTGCACTATCGGCGGAACTGAGCGGGCTACACGATGTTTTCCACATCTCCGTGTTGCGGAAGGCAGTGCAAGAGCCTACGCGTGTGGTCGCGGCGGATCAGGTGCCCGTGGATAGTGGGCTTAAGACGGCGGTCCGGCCCGTTAGCATCGAGGATGCTGAGGTGCGTTAGTTGCGGAACAGGGCGATCCGTATGGTAAAGGTCCGTTGGGACAACTACGGTCGCGAGGAGCTCTCATGGGAGCGTGAGCAGACCATGATGGAGGAGTTCCCCGAGCTGTTTCGGTGACGTTTATCTCTCTTTTTTCCCTTTATGTAAAGACCTTTTTGGATATATATTTTTATATGCCTGTTTTTACAAATTTCGGGACGAAATTCTTTTAAGGGGGGTGGAGTTGTAACACCCCAAGAAGTCGTAGTTCAGCGAGTTAGGCGGAGAGGTGGTGCTGCGCTCGGAATAGGCTGGAAATGTCATAGCAGCTCTTCGTGCACGACCATTGTTCCTCTTCGCGCACGACCAGTGATCGTGCGTTAATTCGCAAGAAAACAGAGTTCTGTTGCAGTAAGCGCGCACGATTAGTGAAGGTGCTTCGCGCACGACCACTGACCGTGCGCCGATGCTCGTGCGCCCTGTTTATTCTGCTCCGCAAATTTGAGCGGAGAAGGAGATTATTGGGGTGCGAATAGGGGATTGGGGTGCGAATAGGGGATTAGAGTGCGGATAGCAGGGTTGGCTAGGGTTTTAATAAAACCCCTAATACCCCCTCACCCTTCTCCCTCTCATTCCCGATCTCCCCTCTCTCTCTCGATCCCTCCCTCTTTCTCATTCTTTTGGAGCAGCCGCAAGACGAAACCGTGATCTCTCCCCTCTCTCTCTCTCTCTCGATCCCTCTCTCCCCGTCGGCCTGGAGTAAGGAGGAGCAGCCCCGATCCCCGATCTCCCCTCTCTCTTGTCGTCGCCTGGAGAAGGGAAGCCGAACGGCCCTCTTCTCTCCTTCCCGTCGCCTGGAGCAAGGAGCCGCCCCGGAGAACCCTATCTCCCTCTTTCCCGTTGGCAAGGAGGAGCAGCCCTCCCCTCATCTCCCTTTCTCTCGCTGTTTTGGCGCTTGTCCGAGGATCTAGAGGAGATCTCTTGCGAGAGCCGTGTGTGGAGCCGAGTCGAGGCTAGATCCGAAGTAGGGCAGCGATTACCGTCTCCGTGGTGTTCAATCCATGGTTTAGAAACGACGTCTAAGGGTAACCATTCTCTTTACCATCGTTTGGACATGTTCTAGTCCGTTCCTTGCATCGTTGAGGCCCCCTACCCAAAAGGGTGAGGTCGTGGCCTCCGACGGGTCGATTCGTGTTATCCCCGTCAAATCTTGCATACATGTAGAGTCCATACGTGAAATGGACGTAGGCGCGCTGTGTGAAGCCCATCCGAGACGGTTCGTCCGGATTGGTGATGCTTTTGGTATTATGCGTGCCGGGGGAAAACTCCGTGTTGATATCCTGCTTCGTAGGACTAGAGGGTGCTACTGCATGCGCAGCAACGCCTGGGGGTGTGCCCCGGGGAGCACCCGAAGTGAGAAACAGAAATGGGGTTTCTGTTCACTACCGTCGGCGTTAGCGTTTTGCCGAATGGTAGCTCCCAGACTGAGTTCTGGTGATGTTGTTGTGCCCACCTGTTGAGAGGACCTGAGGCCTTTGTGCCCGACCCGTGAGGGTGTCCTGGTGGATGACTTAGCGGCCGTAGAGCCGGCTAATTGAGAATACCTGGGCTGAGGGGACGCCATACCCGCTCTTCGTGTTGTACAACGAGAGCTGTGAACAACGGGCATTTGGCGAACCTGAAACCGCACCATTGCAGCACCTGATTAGTGAGTCTCGTACAGCATGTTGGGAGGCAATGGGAAAGAGTCTTCGGACTATGGTATGTTCACAATTAAAGTACGGGAGAGCCCCGGTATTCGGGCCACCGACTTTAGCCTCGAAGGGCAAAGCCATCAAGAGTGGATGGTGGTGGAAGGCGTAGTACACCAAAGAGTGCCTGAGAGCACGAGACGTGGAGGCCATTCCCACATTTGTGATTGTTGCATATGTATGAACTGCTGTGGGCTTTGCTAGTCGCACTCTTATATATATATATGCTGCTGAGACTGTTTTGCAGGGATGATTAGAACTGCCACCCCCTTGAAGGGGTGGGATCGTTATATTTTGGTCAGCTTTAGCTGACCGTTGCCCTGTTTTGCCACCATTTTTGGTGGGCTTGTCGTACAGGTGCTGGACCGAGCGGGAACATAGCGGGCTCATAGCGGGCTGAAGCCCTGGTGCTGCTGCGGCCCTTGAAGGCCTTTTTATGTTCTTTTGCTTTTCATGTATGGCCGGCCTGCGCGCCGATGTTGGTAAACTGTAAGGTCGTCGTGCCTCTTTTGTTGTGTAAAACCTTTTATTCCTATTATTAGAAGTGGACATACCCGGGTTCGGGTTTTGGTGGTTTATATATTTTGTCTCTCTCTTTTGCTTCCGCATAGAATGCTCTGAGTTAGGTTCATTGTTTAGAGTCGTTCGATATTTCAATTAAGTGACGTTCCCGTTTGTTTTGTAGTATATGACGTGGGGCCCCGGCCGGACCTTCTGTTATATGCTCCCGAACGGATGGGGGTGTTACACGCATCCTAAAGACCGGGAGGAGAAATGTCGTTACCTTTTGAGATCTCCTCCTAGCCATGAGAAACTTGCAAACAAACGTAGGAGAAGAAGCGCCTCGATGCACCCTATGCGTTGTCGGTCTCGGATCGGCGAACGGAGCTCCGAAGCTCCAACAATGGCGGAATCTCCTTCTTCTTCCTCGTAGCCCCCTTCTCCTTTCTCCAACCTAAGAGAGAGAAAACCCTTGAAAATATGAGGGATTATCCCCTCTCCAAAGCCCTAAAGCCCCCCAGTGAACCATCACAGCCGTTGGATCAAATCCCAATGTTTTTGAATGGTCGTATCATCTTCTCCGCATGTTTTCACGCAGCAGAATAAATAGGGCGCACGGGCAGCGACGCACGGTCAGTGGTCGTGCGCGAAGAACTTCCCCTGATCGTGCGCACTGCCCGAGATAGAACTCTAATTTTCTTGCGAATTAACGCATGATCATTGGCGCACGACCACTGGTCGTGCGCGAAGAGGCCTATGAACGTGCGCGAAGAATTGCTATGGAATTTTTAGCCTATCCCGAGCGCAGCACTACCACTCCGCCTACCTCGCTGACCTACGATTTTTGGGGTGTTACAACTCCACCCCCCTTAGAAGAATTTCGTCCTCAAAATTTCAGAATTGAAACAGGAAATTCATAATGCATACCTGGTGCAAAAAGTTCCGGGAAATCCTCCCGCATCGCTTGCTCACGCTCCCAAGAGAATTCGTCTTGCCCGCAGTTGTCCCATCGCACCTTTACAAGCTTGACTTCATTGTTACGCAACTGCCAGACTTCCGAATCCTCCACGCAAACCGGACGAACCCTCGTCCCCAAATCCTCCATCACCCGCACCGCCGCCGCTTCGACCACGACGCTCGGCTCCACCAAAGCTTTCCTCAGCACAGAGACATGGAAAACATCATATAATCCACTCAGCTCTGCGGACAACGCCAAACGATAGGCTGCTTCGCCTATACGTTCCGTAACCTTGAACGGACCCAAATATCTCGGACTCAACTTCTTGAGTCGCCGCACCCGCGAAACACCCTTGAACGGCTTGATCTTCAAGTAGACCATGTCGCCCACTGCAAACTCCACATTTCTGTGGCGTGCATTAAAATACTTCGCTTGTCGATCCTGAGCAACCTTCATGCGCTCCTGAATCATCCGCACAATCTCGCAAGCATCTTCTACCACTTGCTTTCCCAAAAGCTTAGTGTATCCCACCTTTGCCCAAGACATGGGCGTTCGACACTTCCTTCCATACAAAGCTTCGTATGGCGCCATCTTGATGCTCTCCTGGAAGCTATTATTATAGGCGAACTCCACCATGAAAAGGTGGTCTTCCCAACCTTTACCAAAGTCGAGAGCACACATCCTCAACATGTCCTCCAACGTACGGTTCGTTCGCTCCGTCTGACCATCGGTCTGCGGATGGAACGTGGTACTAAACTTGAGCTTTGTGCCTAAACGTTTATGCACTAACCTCCAGTCCTTCAAAGTGAACCGCCCATCACGATCACTAACGATGCTCTTCGGAATCCCGTGCAACCGCACTATGTTTCGAACATAAAGCTCCACGAGCTTCTCCACGCCATCGCCCTTCTGATTCGGAATGAAGTGAGCCACCTTGGTCAGGCGATCCACTATCACCCAAATCGCATCGTTACCCTGCTGCGATCGAGGCAAACCATGCACAAAATCTATAGAGATGTCATCGAATTTCCATTCGGGGATGGGAAGAGGCTTCAAGAACCCACCGGGCCTTTGGCACTCAGCCTTCACCAAGGCACATGTCTGACATTGGCTTACGTACTCAGCTACATCCCGCTTCATCCCAGGCCACCAAAAAGATTTCTTCATATCCGCGTAAATCTTTGTACTTCCTGGATGAATGGAGTATTTCGTAAAGTGAGCCTCAAACATCAACTCCTCGCGAAGCTTGCCAAAGCGCGAAACACAAACCCTTCCGTCTCTTTTCAAAATCCCCCCAACCATCTCCAAAGCAGTGCCTTCGCTTTGCTGAGCCTCCAACACCAACTGTTGGCACTCCTCGTCTGCACTGGTCGCCTCTCGGATTCGATCCGTTATATCACACTGCATTTCAATCCAGTTCAAACGAGCCACGCCAGACTCACCTCTAGCCACACAAGAAATGTCAAGAGACTCCAAGTCTCTAATCAAACGCTCGTCATGCGCCTCCATCCAATTACCTTGCCTAGAGTACTTCCTACTCAAGGCATCCGCCACCACGTTGGCTTTACCCGGCGTATACTGAATCTCCACGTCGTAGTCCCCAAGGAACTCGACCCACCTACGCTGCCGCATATTCAGATCCTTTTGGTCTAGGAGATACCTTAGGCTTTTGTGATCCGTGAAGATCTCCACCTTCGCACCATAAACGTAGTGCCGCCACAATTTTAGCGCAAAGATTACCGCCGCCAACTCCAGATCATGGACGGGATAATTCCTCTCATGAGTCTTTAACTGCCTTGACCCATAAGCGATCACCTTGCCGTGCTGCACCAGCACACAACCCAACCCGCAACCTGACGCATCGCTGAAAATCTGAAATCCTTCCGTCCCAGTAGGAAGACTAAGGATTGGAGCAGACATCAACCTTTCCTTCAAATTCTCAAATGCACGGGCACACTCCGGTGTCCATATGAACCTTTGGTCCTTGCGAGTCAGAGTGGTGAGGGGCAACACCATCCGCGAAAAGTTCTCCACGAACCTTCTGTAATAACCAGCTAGTCCAAGGAAGCTCCGGACTTCAGCCACGGTTCTCAATACAGGCCAATCCCTAATGGCTTCAATCTTCGCTGGATCTACCGCCACCCCATCTCCACTGATCACGTGACCCAAGAATGCCACCTTCTCGATCCAAAACTCACACTTCGAGAACTTAGCATAAAGCTGATTCTCCCTTAGAGTCTGCAATACTTGTCTCAAGTGAGACTCATGTTCTGCCTCCGATTTGGAATACACCAAAATATCATCTATGAACACCACCACGAACGAATCTAAGAATGGGCGAAAAACCCTGTTCATCAAATCCATGAACACAGATGGCGGGTTCATCAGTCCGAACGGCATCACCGAAAACTCGTAGTGGCCATACCGAGTCCCAAACGCTGTCTTGGCAATGTCCTCTTCTCGAATCTTCAACTGGTAGTACCCCGATTTCAAATCCAACTTGGAGTACACCACCGACCCCACTAACTGGTCGAACAAATCATCGATTCGGGGAATCGGATATTTATTCTTGACGGTCAACTTATTTAGCTCACGGTAGTCAATGCACAGCCGCATACTTCCGTCCTTTTTCTTCACAAACAATACCGGCGCGCTCCACGGCGAAGAGCTGGGCCTAATGTACCCTTGCTCTAACATCTCTTGCAACTGAACCTTTAGCTCGGCCAGTTCCTTCGGTGCCATCCTAAATGGAGGACGCGACACCGGCCTCGCACCCAGTACCAATTCGATCGAAAAATCGATCTCACGCTGAGGATGTGCTCCCGGAAGCTTCTCGGGGAATACATCCTCAAATTCTTCCACCACCGGAACTTCTCCAATAGCCAACTTTGTGGAGTGAGTCTCCAACAAAGCTAAAAACGCCTCGCCTCCTTGGTTTACCGCACGCCTCATCTGCATAGCGGAAATCAGGGAGCAAGCCACTCCGCTTAGGCCTTCGAACTTGACCTCTGCTCTACCTTTTTCTCTCAGGGTTACCACCTTCAACTGGCAGTCGATACTAGCTCGCTGCGCTGCAAGCCAGTCCATCCCCAAGATAACGTCGAATTCGACTAGTGGCAGAATCGCTGCTACCAACACGAAATCACAATTACCAATTTGCAACACAATGCGTCCTTTCCTCATGGTAGTCATGAAATACCCATTCGGCATACGCACGCTCATCTCCACCTCTGCCTCTACGGACTCAGCACCAATCTTCCGGATAAAACTTTCCACAAAAAAAGAGTGTGAAGCTCCCGTGTCGAACAACACTCGAGAAGGGTAGCCCGAAACTAGCACAAAACCTAACCACGTGCAAAACAAACATGAAAGGCCGCAACCTACATTATAGTAACAAACGAAAACTTAAACTTTTCGTACCTATCACCACGTCGGGTTGACGTATCGCTTCCTATTGCCCAAGATTATATGCTCAAGGCTGCACTGGAGGGAACCACGAAGCACTCGACTCCGCCGCTTTCCCCTCTCTGCAACACTGGGACCGGAACGCACCGATTGTTCCTGCCTCGGCTCTGGCTCAGCTCCGCACTCGGTACAAAACCGACTTATGTGACCCACCTTGCCACACTTGTAACAAGTCAACAGACCTTTGGAGCGAAAATCTCCCGAAGGTGCGCCACTTCTCTCCCCAGACCTACTAGGACGGGGCTTCTTCTTCCATCGGTTGCCCTCGGACTTCCACTGAGACTGAGACTGAGAAGTCTTTCCTTCCCCCTGCTTTGCTGCAAAACCCTTTCGCCGTTGGGTTCGCTCCATGTCGCTCTCCAGTGTGGGAGCGGCTTCGACCAAATCATTAAATCCCACATTCTTCAAGGCTATGAGTGGTTGCCTTAAATTTTCCCTCAACCCTTGATAGAATAGATTATCCCTCTCTTCATCATTTGCCATAGTCGTCCCCGCATAATAACCCAACCGAGTGAACTCTTTCAGATATTCATCCACTGTCTTCTCACACTGCACCAAATGCAAAAACTGTCGCTGTAGTGCTAACCTTGTCGAGGCCGGAATATAACGCTTGAGGAAAGCGTTTCCGAACTCCTCCATGGACATAACACGCCCAACAAAATGGCGACCATTATGGTTCTCCCACCACAACTTTGCATCGCCCTCTAACATGAAACTCGCATAGTCAGACTGCCTCTCCTCTGGGGTCTCAGCTGCCTTCAAGAGTTCCTGGATCCTCGAAAGCCAATCTTCGGCATCCGTGGGAGTGCCAACTCCCTTGAATGTCGGAGGGTGGAAACTCAAGAAGTACTTCATGAATCGATCACCCATCGGAATATCTCTCTCACGCTAAAGGCTCTGCTTGCCTCACTTCGACATCCGGTGTAGCCGGCGTAGCCGCCGGAGTAATAGGAGTCGCAACTTGCACCACCGGCATAGGAACCCGTGGCATCGCTCCAGCTTGATCCGTTACCATTGCTTCCGCTAGCATGCGACAAAAATCAGCCGGGGACATGCCCACATTCATGAGGCCAGGAGCAGTAGAACTGCTTCCCGAAGGCTCCTCTTGCCTCCTCGACGTCCCCGCATCGTCGCCAACATCCTAGCATAAGCAAGGAAAAAGACTCATCAAGCTATATTCGCAAGACTCAAACACAGGGATACTCGTGATCCCTCACTATGCTCCTATGTGGACAATCTCTTACGCGATCCAAATACACTAGACCTCGCAAGAATACTCAAACCTGGCTTTGATACCAAATTGTAACACCTCCCCTGTAATGACCATATAATATGGGTCCGGCTGGGACCCCACAGCATATAATCGCCACAGCTTTAGTATTAAAAGATGATATTAACTACCCAATCTCAAAACTCAGATAACACAACGGAAACAAACTAAAACCACAGAGATTGTCCACAGTACATAGGAGTCAAACTGGCCTTAAGGCCTTACAAAACCAAAGTCCAAAACACCCAACATTCAACACAAAGAGACATCCCAACAAAAGTGGGAAAATAGTTTTGAAAGACTTTAATTAAGGGTAGCTAATCACCTAGAGGGGGGGTGAATAAGTTATTTAAAAAAACTATTGCAGTTCTTAATTATAACCTAAAAGTCTGATCAGAGCTTTCAAGAATAAGAGCACACACAGAAAAGACACACAGAATTTTATAGTGGTTCCCCTTATCTTGGGTAATCCACTTTCCCCCTTCTCCCTTCTAGCAGTGTGCCAGATAGGGTTTATATCTCCTCCAGATCTCAGACCACAAACAGGTCTTACAGCTCATATCACAACAGATCTTACAGACTCAGATCTCACAGATCTTACTCTCTTAGATCTCAGCAGATCTTACAAACTCAGATCTCACAGATCCTACCTCAGCCTTTATAATTAGGCTTACAGCTCAGATTCACCCCTCAATCCTATAACTCAGATCACACCTGATCTTACAACTCAGATCCTTGACAGATCCTACACTCAGATCTGACAACTCAGACCCTACAGTGATTGATAAAGAAAATAACAATACTTAGACTCAGATTCTTCAAATTGTTGAGTCTTCTTGATCTGCCTGAATGATCAGACAGAAATATTCAATAGAACAGCAGCAGCAAATGATCTTCCTGATTCGACAGGCTGTGATGATTGTTCTTCTTCCTAGGAAGACAGATTCTTCCTTCTTGATCTTCTTCTTTCAGAAAGATGTATCAGCACCAGATTGCTGAACGAAATCTTCAAGTTAGAGCAGTTCTGATAGAGAAGATGACTTCTTCAGATTCTTTCTCAGACTTTCCCTCAAAAGGATGGAGATGATAATGGCTTTTGAAAGATAGGAAAAACTGTTTAACCCATAGGTCATGCCTTCTATTTATAGTCCGCCATCTGCAACATCTGTTACGCTCCTCCACGTCAGCACGACGCTAAGTCTTCAACGGTCTTTAATGGCTTCAGAAGAAACAAAGGCTCAGCTGGCTGTAGAAGAAATTTCTCAGCTCAGAGTATCTGTAGAAAAGGCGTTGAGCACTGAGCATCTCTGTCGACGCTTTTTCAATTAGGCGTCGAGCGATATGTAGATACTCGACACATACTTCTTAGACTGAAGCTCTCGACTCCTCCTTCTTAGGCGTTGAGCAATCATCAGTTAGTCGACGCTTTTTATCTGTAGAAGTCGAGCAACGTACAGGGGCTCAACGCTTCTTAACTAAGCCTTCATATCTAGACTCCTCTTGTTAGCGTAGAGCTAACTGAAGTTTGGTCGACATTTCTCTTTTCACAGCATCGAGGGATATAACTTGGCTCGACGCTTCCAAACTTGGTTTCATAACTTCAGCGGCGACCTTGTCTATTTGAGCAGTAGACATGAGTCAACGCTTCTGGGTCACAGGCGTCGAGCGATGTATGATGTCTCGATGCTTGTGAACTTGGATGAATTCCTGGAGCACTTTGCCTGACCTGATCTCATGCACATTGATTCTAGAGAGTATATCAAATACATTCTGAGATATATCTTTGACTTAAGAATGGACTTCTCCAAAGCTAAGACATTGTGGACAATGATCCCAACAATCTCCCCCTATTTGAAGAAGTCATAATCTCAGTCAATGATATATCCCTCTTTTCAAAGATAATCAATATTTTCCAATTTCTATACAGATAATCAACATAAAAAGTATAATACCTTATAAAATTAGATTATCAAAACATTCTATCCACAGAAATTATCTCAGACATGATTTCTCATATAAGCACACAAACACAAGCAGTTCAGAATAAGACATGTCAGAAAGAGAAAAAGGATCACATCACCAGCATATATATATATGATCATGAAAAATAGTTAGCACTGTGAGCTCAACAAGATTGTTCAAAAATATATCAATTACATTTCTCTGAAAATACTTAGTAAAGATTAAAATCCTAATGCAGCTCAGGTTCCTTGATCTCTATTCCTCTTTTGGCTCTTTTGGAAAGGGCTTCAGCAACTTCTTTTCTTCTCTTGAAATAGCCAAACGGCTTTGGAAAGTATCTGATTGGCTCCTTATCACCTGCCTGAACCTTCCCAGCCAATTTGTCAGCCTTGAATTTCATCTTCAGTTCCTCTTGATCCCTATGCTTCAACCATTCAGCTTCAGAATACCATTTTCCTCTTTCATCTGGATTACCTTTCACAGCTTCCCATGCTATCATAATCATTTCTCTTGAAGAGGGAGACCAATGTTCAAAATCAACCCTTGATTGAACCTCTTCTCTGAACTTTCTTTTACTAGATTCTACTTGCTCACTAGTAAAGTTCTCTCTTTTGCTTTTATCCTCAGGACAATACATTTTAGCAATTTGCTTTTGAACCTGTGTAAGAGAAGCTGGCCTGGTCTCAGAAACTTGATCATTCTCATAATCTATGGGAGGATATCCAAAAGTTTATCTTATAGTATTTGAGGTCCACACAGCATGCTCAGAGCTGGCTTGAATCATTGACCTCTCCCCCTTTAGGACTTCTTCAACTATATGATCTCTTATAACATTCTTCTGAAACCTGACTTGACCCTCCAAATGATTAATTCCACTTTCAATGGTTTTCTTTACCTTAAGGAGATGGTCATCTATAGTATATGCATTCATCTTTGCTTGATCTTTTAGAATTGTAGAGCTCTCACCAATTTTAGCCAAAATAGCAGTATCCTGCTGTTGCAGTCTAGCTTCAATCTTAGCTGTACCTGTAAGGACTTGTGCAACTTGGTCTTTATACAGAACTTGCATGTTGTTACTTAGAATTCCTTGATTTGTTTGAACATCATCCACTGTCTTTGTAATTCCTGCTTGTGACTCTTTAAGAACCTTTGATGTCTCTTTGATTGCATCAAGTTGTTCAGTTGTATAATCTACTGAAGCACCAGCTCTTTTGAAAAACTTTACCATTTCCTTTCTCAAAGCAGTCATCTGATGATTAACTTCAAATCTAACCATCTTCATATGGAAATCTACTTTATTTTTCATTTTTGTGTTATTATCTTCAATATATTGTTCTAATAATCTTCTTTGATTATTAAGCAACACTTCCAGTTGAGGTAGTATACCACTTAGATCCACATTGATTTCCTTTTGCACTCCATTACCTCTACTGCTCTCTTCTCTGATGAAAGAATCATTTCTCTGGCTCATATGTGAGCTAGAGGATTCTATCTTGATCACCATCTCAACATGTTTCTTTGTTGTTTCAGGATCTCCTTCCACATCCATATCATCAACTACAGAATTCACTTTAGCAGGGATCTCAGCCTGAGACTCCCCCTCAAATGGTGCATTGTCTTGAGCTGGAATTTCATCTTGAGGCTCCCCCTCAATGTCTGCATTGATCAGATCAATTTTGTCTTGAGCAGGGATCTCATCCTGAGCCTCCCCCTCAACTGCTGCTTTGCTCATTTCAGAATTATCCTGAGCAGGAATCTCATCTTGAGCCTCCCTCTCATTTTGAAAAATCCCTTCAAGTCTAGCAGGGGATCCATGATGACTTCCTCTCTCTTCTTCTTCTTTCTCATTCACATCCTTTTCTTTATAGAACTTGTCAACCCCTTCCAGTAATGGATCAGTACCTTTTGGTGTGTCAGGAGTACTGTCCCTAGGTTTGTTCCGTTCTTCTTCTTCAGACGTTGTGAGGTCAGGATCATGAATTGAAGAGGATCTAGATTTTTCTTTGGAAGAGGATGAGCTTGATGAGCTTGAAGAAACCTTCTTCTTCTTTTGCTTCTTAGCTTTCTTCTGCTTGGGAGAAAGATCTGCTGGTGGAAGATTTAATAAAACTCTTTCCCATCTCTCTATCATTCTAATGTCCATTTTCTTCATGTGATTAATCTTGGATCCAAGTTTGTTATTTAAAGAGTCTGGAATGACTTTTACTAAATATAGAGATAATATCCTACCCATGTTGGGTACTTGGATACATTCAATTATTCTGTCAAACACCACCCTCCCCCAATCTGTTCTCAAAGAATGAATAATCCTGGTTAGTAGAATAAACATTTTCCTGGAAATTTTATCATGAGATCCAGTCTTGCACAACAGGCCCTTTCCGATCACATCTGTTAGTAATTTTCCTTTTGAATTCATTCCTTTCCTAAGAATACTTCCAGTGATTTCACGTGATGTTTCAATTCCGCACCAGATTTGTGCTAATCTAATCTGTTCAGAGCTCACTTCTTCTTCTTCTTCATTGCTTTTTAATCTCGGCAGTTCTAGTGCCTTAGCGAGCCTTGAAGGAGTGATCTTAATCTTCTTACCATTTACAGAGGCCTTAAGCTTCGAATTGACTGAGTCTATTACTATATTAGAGTAAAGTTCTAAGACCTCTCGTTTCTAGATGAGAGTCGATTCAGATAGTACGAATTCGAGTCCTGCTTTGTAGATTAACTCGATGGTTGTGTTGGACATGTGTGTCACATCCCTTTGTTTGAGAATAACAAATCCCATATTGTATTTGATATTGCTAGTAGTGTGTTTATAGTGTGTAGGAACTATAGGTACAATACTCCACAGGTAGACGACATCATGAAATCAAACTTTTGAAAGGAGCAGCGCTACCGCCGTCGCTAACGCTACCGCCAGGCGCTAGCCGTCCGACAAAATTGAAGCTGCGTTCGACGAAATTTTGTTCGACAAATTTGGCTCCGTTCGACGAACTTGAAGCTCCGACCGACGAAAGTTCGTTCTGCCGCGCCACCGACAGTTTTCACTACCGCCAGCGCTAGCGCTACCGCGTGGCGCTATCTCAAGTTCTTGTACAGAGCCACGCCGCCGACGGTTTCGCAACCACTCCATACGAACGCTACCGCAGGCGCTAGCCACTACCGCAGGCGCTTGCTCCAAATTCTATAAAATGAGCCAACTTCGATCATTTTGAGAATCTATCCCAGAGAGGTTGCTTGTACCACAATTCCAGTGCTGTTATGCTGCCGAAGATGGATCTCCCACAAAAAGCTTAAGGAGAATTCTGGAGGAGGACTACGTCACGCTACATCCGAAGTACAATCGCTTCATCCTCGCTTATGCTACAACGATCCTTCATCCTCGACTCCAGAGATCTCATATAGGGAGTTTTTCTTATTGTTTTCATTATTTCCATTCCATACTTTTTTGTAACCGTTTAGAGAATTCGCCTTGTGTTGGCGAGTAGGTCTGGATAGGACTTAGGGGGAAATTCACCATGTGTTGGCGACTAGTTCTAGGTGATTAGATCTAGGGGGCTCGAGGCCATATCCGGGGAAGGATTGGCTAGAGTGGCTTGAGGTATTATCCGGGGTAGGATAGGCTAAAGCCAACCGGTTCGTGGGGATACGAGTCAGTATATAAAAGGAAAAGATATTTTCATTTGTACGCCTCCGATTTCTAGCGATATAGAAATCAAATTTATGTAAACACCATTTTTATATAAATACAATCATGTCTCTATTTGTGTTTACTTGATTTCTCACTTTTGGCGTTATCTCTAAAATATTGGTTAGAAAGCTTTCAATTCAAATCACTTTGTCTAAATTGTTTATCTTAATCTATTTCATCATAAAACAATTTAGCACTTGTTTCTAAATCCTAAACTTGCAAATAATGATATTTTCTTCCTTTAGCTAAATTGTTATTTTGTGTTCTAATATTACTTTAAACAATTTAGTAATTTCCATAAAATTATAAAAAGATTTTTATTCCCTTATTCACCCCCCCCCCCCCCCCTCTAAGGGCACCGTAAGATCCAACAAGTGGTATCAGAGGCAGGTTATTCCAAACGGTTTACAAACCAGGAATAATGACGTCTCATGATCTCGCTTCTATTATTGGGGAAAACTTTCTTATAAATGAAAAATCTTTAGCACCACCTTTATTTGAAGGTAAAAATTATAATGAGTGGAAAACTCTTATGGAAAAATTTCTTAAATCTTTGGATTTGGAAGTATGGAATATTACAATTAAAATGCCCCCAAGTATTTTAAATAAAAATGAAATGTTTTTAAATGCCAAATCTATGAATAGTCTATATTGTTCATTAGATCAAAATATTTTCAAACTTATTTATACACTTCCTACTGCTTATGAAGTTTGGAAATTTCTTGAGAATACTTATAATCTTCCTTCTACAGATGATGAACAAGAAGAATTCCTTATGGATCCAAGAGAAGAAATCGACAAGGACTCATTCTTGGAGGATGATAAATCTAAGAGAGAAGTCGACGAGGAATTTCTTATGGATCCAAGAGAAGAAATCGATGAGGACTTGTGAAGAAGAATACAACATCACAATATTGGACTCATTTGTTGGCAACACATCAAGCAAAAGAGAAGACGGAAACTATAGCAAGGCAAGAAAATCTAAATCTTCTCTTTTTATATCAAATTCTATTTCTACATCTCGTATGCTTAAAATTGCTAAACGTAATATTTTAAAGTTAAAAATTGCAAATTCCAAATTACGTTTAGAAAATAAATCTTTAAAAGCAAACGATAACGTAGAATCAAATATTGATGTGTTAAATTCTCTTTCATGCTCTTTAGGTAAAATTCCTATTCCTTGTTTAGATTGCAATCTATTAAAAGAAAAATTCAAGGATATTGAAAAAGGACTCTTAGTTTCTAAAGAACATAATGAAAAATTGATAGTTGAAAATGATGCTTTAACTTGTAAGTTAATACAATTAAAATCTTTTGTCGAAAAATTTCAAATGTCATGTAATGAATTTCATCATAAGATTTTGAATAACAAGGATAAATTAACTTACAAAATCATTTCTAAAAAGGACCATTTTCACACATTAAATCAAAAGGAGTTTAGTTTCAAAAAGAATTATGATCCTCACAAAATTCTTAAGAGTCATTATTATAAATCTCAATATATTTTCAATCATGACTCAAATTTAAAAACTCCTTTTCATGAAAATCAAACTATAAAATATTATCCTTCATATTATAAGAGTATGTCTATAAGAAAGAGTGGAAAAGAAAATTATCAAAATAAGAATCAATTATTTACAACATTTTGTAACCCACTCTTTCAACAATCACTTTTTAAGAAAGACAATCACTCTTATAAACTTTCAAAGAATCGTTATAATAAAATTCATTATGATTATCAACATCAATCTATTTTGAAAAATAATTTGAATAAACATAAATCCAAAATGAATTATTTTTCAAATAACTATCATTCCAAAAAGATGTCAAATAATCATAATATGAATTTAAAAGAAAAACAACCAAAGTATGAATGGAGGCCCAAAATTAAAAACGAAACACTAACTCCACTTGTAAAGTCCCATTCATCACTATCTCTCCAAAAGCCTACACGATGTATTTGGGTACCCAAAGGAACCATCACACTTGGTCCCCTTTGGATACCTAAATCTCTCATTCACTAAGAATCATTGTATTGCATGAAGTAGAAATAAATTAAAAATGAAATATCAGTACTCTACTTCATGATATGCTTAATTGTTTTTTCTTTTGTTTATTTTTTTATTTTTGAGCCAACACGTTAAGGTCACTTAGATATATTATGAAATATGACTTTTACATCTTAAGCCAAATGTTTATCAAATCAAATTGAATTAAAATTGAACATAAGGTCATATGATCTTAAAAGTGACCTACCTTTCATCTCTTAAAATTGCTTATATATATATCCTTATAAATCCTTTACCCATCTATGTCTTGAATTAACATTATAATTTGAATATAGAAATTATTTTCAAGACTAATGAAATTATTTTTAAAAAATGGATTTAAATGGTTTATTAAAGTGCTTAAGCTAAAAATTTAAAATGCGCAACATTTTTGATTCTTGTCTAATTTTTGTTTGTTGGCTGCATATGATAGCCCTTATAATGAAGAATATTATCAAAAAAAATTGAAAACAAAAATTCATCTAAACGCATGTTTAATCTTTCAAAAATGCGAGTTTACGATCAAAACTTCAAACATCCATATCTTTTAATCTGCTCGCCTGATTTTCGCGTTTAATATATTTTTGGAAAGAGCACAAAAATCTCCATCCAACGGCAAACTAGGGTTGCTCATTTAAGTTCTTTTTGGTGATGTCATCTTGCCCAATTTCAACTCCGTTTCAAAAGCTATCTTAGTTTGCTTGATTTGGAAATTTCTGTGTTTATGGAGTTTTCATCACATGCTATCCTTAGTATAATTGTTTCATATATTAATTTAGATATTATGTGTGTGATATGTGTCACCAATGTTTGCATGTAATTTAGAACTTAAAATCATCTTGCATCATTAAGATCAAATCAAAAGTTTAATCATTTCATTCTAGGTCTAAAGAAAATTAATTTGAAAACTTCTCATATTACATGCAACATTATCTCCATTAAATCATATATAATAACATTGCCCAAAAACTCATTATTCTAGCATCACTTCTTAGTTTATGCTTAAATTCATATGCTAGGTATAACATTTACAATGGTATTAAAATATCATGATAACTATGTGATTTGAAATTATAATAGAATACTAAAATTCCAACAAACACATAGTTTATGGTTTAATCATTAAAATATATATGAATATTGTATCATAAATCATATATTATCATGCAAAACCAAAGATCAATAGATTCGATTAATGAATGCAAATTTTATTAAAAATTTCAAAACATTATATATTTGATCTTTGTCTTTGATATGACTACATGGTCATCATTTTTCTAGACTTACAAATCAATCATGTTTTTTCAAAAGAAAATCACTATATCACTATATCATAAGTCTAGAAGGATTAGAATTCTCATACATCATGATGATCTAACATATATTCTATGCAAAAATTCTCTTTAATCATAAATCATAATTCATGTTCTATCAAGACATATCTCAAATAGATAATAGGAATTATGAATCTTATGATAAAAATTATGAATAATGTTTTCTTTACATTATTTGATGTATTGATTTGCTTTGCTAGTGACTGCATGTATCTCTCATATTTGTAGACTCTAGAATCAACTTTGTAATGAAAGTATAAATCAAACTAAATCATCACTCCATTCTAGATCTATAATTTGAAATTCTATTTTGGAATACATGCAATATTAATATTAATCTTCTGACATGACATTAAACCCAAAACTCATCATACTAGCATTGTCACTTATTGAATATTAGTAATTGTGCTAGTTATCACATATCGTCATCTCATAAAAGTAAAAATAAAAACTATGCGGCTTTATAACTCATCACATTAAACAAAACCCATAGTTTATAAATCAACCCATAGTTTAAAAAGCATAGGTTGTCTAAAGATTATTCATCTTTGACTTCATATCTCACAATAGCGGAGGCGTAGGGTTGTATACATTAGAGACCTAACCTCTAAGTCATGTCTTGTCCTTAACCGGGGAGGGTTCCAGTGGGGCCTTGCGAGGTACTGGGGGGAAAGAGTGCTAGGTTGAGCGTTCTCTAGTGTGTGCATATGGGAGTAACACCCCAACCTACGGCATGTGTGCAGCTCCTCATGCCCATCCATCACTTAGTACGGGGCTAGGGTGTAGACATTTAGTCGGGGTAGTCTTTAATCTTAGGACATACTTATATTACTCTTTGCATGATCATTTTATTTACTTATCACTTAAATCATGCATATTTTGGGTTGTTTAATAAAAAATGTCCTCTTGTGTCTTCATAGTTTATATCTTCATGTTTAAATGGTTTTGTAAAACACAAGAATTTGAAAAGTCAAAGTTTCACGCAAATTTGATCCACCTAGAGATCTCCAAAAATTCTGAAATTTCAGCATGGAACTACTTTAAGGACACTTAATCAATATCAAAAATCAAAAATTTAAAATTCCTAAAAAATCGTGTATTGTTTGCCGCGCTATCACTAGTGCCGGCGCTAGCGTGGATTTTGGAATTTTCTGATTTTCAAAATTTCTAAAAATCACTAGAAAATATTTCAGTCTATATGTACTACTTTGTTTTTGTATTGCTGACATTTTTTATTTTTGTTTTATTCATATTATGAAAAATCCTCTACAAAAATTCGAAATTCAAAATTACAAAAATATATATGTTTTGTGTTATTTGTATTTTATTCATATTATGAGAAATCAACTACAAAAATTCAAAATTCAAAAATACAAAAATATGTTTTTGTTATTTATGTTTTATTCATATTATGAAAAATCTACTATAACAATTCAAAATTCAAAAATTACAAAAATATGTTTTTGTGATTTTCTATTTTTAATTGATTTAAAATTGATAAAAAAAAACTGTATGATCTTTATTGTCAATATCAAGCATGTATGAATTCTATTATTTAGAATTATTTACAATGTTAAAACATATTCTTTCAATTTTGAACTAAAACTCATATTTCTACTTATGCTTTTCATGCTTACAAAAAGATGTTTATTATGATCTTCCGCTTGCTTACAACTCTTATCTTTATATTTGAAATCTCTTATATATGCTATGCTTAAACTCTTTATCATTCTTTATATTTCGAAAAGCTCGATCATGATATAAATGCCTCCTTACTACCCTCACCCCACCTTCTTTTGATAATACCAAAAGGGGGAGATTAATTGAAGAAATCTATATATGAGAAATATAGATAAATAAGGGGAGACTAATTCATGAAATCTATCATTTAGGGGGAGTAACACATAAATTGCATTTATGTAGGGGGAGCATTAAGTTAGGGGGAGTATGCACATTATCATGCATATCATTTACTATAGTTGCACTTTTATCATGCTTATCTTATCTATAAACACTATTGCTGATTTCTTGCTTAAAGGATTTGTTATTATCAAAAGGGGGAGATTGTTGGACATGTGTGTCACATCACTTTGTTTGAGAATAACAAATCCCATAATGTATTTGATATTGCTTGTAGTGTGTTTATAGTGTGCAGGAACTATAGGTCTCCACAGGTAGACGGCAGCATGGAATCAAACTTTTGAAAGGAGCAGCGCTACCGCTGGTGCTAACGCTACCGCCAGGCGCTAGCCGTCTGACGAAATTGAAGCTGCGTTCGACGAAATTTCATTCGACGAATTTGGCTCCGTTCGACGAAATGTCCGTTCGACGAACTTGAAGCTCCGACCGACGAAAGTTCGTTCTGCCACGCCACCGATAGTTTTCGCTACCGCCAGCACTAGCGCTACCGCCTGGCGCTATCTCAAGTTCGTGCACAGAGCCACGCCTCCGACGGTTTTGCAACCGCTCCACACGAATATTACTGCAGGAGCTAGCCACTACCGTAGGCGCTAGCTCCAAGTTCTATAAAATGAGCCAACTTTGATCATTTTGAGAATCTATCCCAGAGAGGTTGCTTGTACCACAATTCCAGTGCTGTTATGCTGCCGAAGATGGATCTCCCACAAAAAGCTTAAGGAGAATTCTGGAGGAGGACTACGTCACGCTACATCCGAAGGACGATCGCTTCAACCTCGCTTAAGCTACAACGATCCTTCATCCTCGACTCCAGAGATCTCATATAGGGAGTTTTTCTTATTGTTTTCATTATTTCCATTCCATACTTTTTTGTAACCGTTTAGAGAATTCGCCTTGTGTTGGCGACTAGGTCTGGGTAGGACTTAGGGGGAAATTCGCCTTGTGTTGGCGACTAGTTCTAGGTGATTAGATCTAGGGGGCTCGAGGCCATATCCGGGGAAGGATTGGCTAGAGCGGCTTGAGGCATTATCCGGGGAAGGATAGGCTAAAGCCAACCGGTTCGTGGGGATACGAGTCGGTATTGAAAAGGAAAAGATATTTTCATTTGTACGCCTCTGATTTCTAGCGATATAGAAATCAAATTTATGTAAACACTATTTTTATATAAATACAATCATGTCTCTATTTGTGTTTACTTGATTTCTCACTTTTGGCGTTATCTTTAAAATATTGGTTAGAAAGCTTTCAATTCAAATCACTTTGTCTAAATTGTTTATCTTAATCTATTTCATCATATAACAATTTAGCACTTGTTTCTAAATCCTAAACTTGCAAATAATGATATTTTCTTCCTTTAGCTAAATTGTTATTTTGTGTTCTAATATTACTTTAAACAATTTAGTAATTTCCATAAAATTATAAAAAGTTTTTTATTCCCTTTTTCACCCCCCCCCCCCCCCCCACTAAGGGCGCCGTAAGATCCAACAGGTTGATTTGATTTCAACTGGAGCTGATTGAAATCCATTGCGAACAAGCTCGCTTCCTTCATAAAGATAATCACTGCTCTTGGGAGGCATTGTGGTTGATGATCGAAGAGAGAAAGAATTGATGGAGAAATTTTCTAGGGCAAATAATTTCGAACTTAGAGATCTAGGGCATATGTACTAACGAAGTGTCTTCCCTATTTATAGAATTTCTAATACAAGAAGATGAATAGCCGCGCGCCGAACTTGTTTGACAAGATTGATCAAATGGTTCAAATTTACTCTGTCGAGATGGCCTAGCTATGTTCGCTCAAGCGTTGAGATAGCTCGACGCCATTTTTCTTCTCGACGCCAGGTATCTTCTCGACGCCAGGTATCTTCTTTCGACGCTAGGTATCCTTTCTTGACGCCAGGTATCTTCTTTCGACGCCTGATAACCTCTCCACTCACTTTTTAGGACACAATCATTATCTTCATTTATTTATTTCAAGACAACTTTAATCCATTTTTAGCATTCCTAATTCAATTTTAAAGTTATTGAATTTTATTTCATCCAAGGGTTTAGTAAATATATCAGCAACTTGTTTGTCAGTGGGAACATATTCAATTATGATATCTCCATTTTCTACATGTTCTCTAATGAAATGATATCTAATTTCTATGTGCTTAGTTCTGCTATGTGATACAGGATTATTAGTTATAGCAATAGCACTAGTTGAATCACAATATAGAGGAGATTTATTTAGCTGAACTTTATAGTTTTGGAGTTGGTGTTGAATCCATAGTAGCTGAGCACAGCAGTTTCCAGCTGAGATGTACTCAGATTCTGCTATAGCAATAGCCACACTGGTCTGCTTCCTGCTACTCCAAGATATTAGTCTTTTGCCAAGAAATTGACATGTTCCTGGTGTACTTTTTCTGTCCTCCTTGCATCCTGCAAAATCAGCATCTGAAAAACCAATTAGTTCAAAGTCATTGCTTCTAGGATACCAAAGGACAAGATTAAGAGTGCCCTTCAGATATCTCAGGATTCTTTTGACAGCAGTATAGTGAGATTCTTTAGGGTTTACTTGATATCTAGCACACACACATGTTGAGAACATAATGTCTGGCCTGCTAGCAGTTAGGTAGAGCAATGAGCCAATGATGCCTCTGTATAAAATTTCATCAATAGGTTTCCCTTTGTCATCCTTGTCAAGTGACATATTTGCTGCCATTGGTGTCTTCATGACAGTGGAATTTTCCATTCCAAACTTCTTGATAATCTCTTTTGTGTACTTGGTCTGAGAAATGAAAATTCCTTCCTCAGACTTTTTCACTTGGAGTCCTAAGAAGTATTTAAGCTCACCCATGCTGCTCATTTCAAATTTCCCTTGCATAAGGTTATTATCAGTTGAGCCAAAGATTATATCATCTACATATATTTGTACTAGAATAATGTGACCTTTAACTATCCTAAGAAACAATGTCTTATCTATCTTTCCTCTTGAGAATTTGTTCTTAATGAGAAATCTAGATAATGGCTTCGTTTGGTTCGGCTTATTTGCTCCGGTGAGTTTGGACAAAATCATCATTGTCATAGAATGTATGTTTGATATGACAAATGTTACTACTATTATCAAAAAAAGAAACTAGTTATAAACATAAAATGTTTGGTATGACAATGATGTTTTTGTCCAAACTCACCGGAGCAAATAAGCCAAACCAAACGAAGGCAATGTCTCATACCAGGCTCTAGGTGCCTATTTCAGACCATACAATGCTTTTAATAATAGATAGACATGATTTGGATGAGTAGAGTCAATAAAACCCGGGGGTTGTTCAACATATACTTCCTCCAATATTGTTCCATTAAGGAATGCTGACTTTACATCCATTTGATAGACTATGAATCCAGTGTGTGCTGCAAATGCCAGGAATAATCTGATTGCCTCCAATCTTGCCATAGGAGCAAACACTTGATCAAAATCTATGCCTTCCTCCTGTCTATATCCTTGGGAAACCAACCTTGCTTTGTTTTTGATAATCACACCATTTTCATCCAGCTTATTCCTAAATACCCATTTGGTCCCTATGACTTTGTGTTTCTTTGGTCTTGGAACCAATAACCAGACTTTGCACCTTTCAAATTGATTTAGCTCTTCTTGCATAGCTAATATCCATGAAGTGTCCTTATTGGCTTCATCAAACTTCTTAGGCTCTATTTTGGATAGAAAGCTGTGATGCAAGGCCTCATGTATTGAGTTTCCTCTTCTAGTTTGCACACCATCATTTGGATTTCCTATGATCAGTTCTTTGGGATAATCCTTCAGATGTTTGGTTGCATTCCTCCACCTTTCATTTTCCCTTTGAGATTCTGGTGCATCTGTTTAAGTAGGTTCTTCTAGAGGTTCTGGATGTGGTGGTTCTTCAACAGCAATAGGTTCTTCATAATTGTCTTCTGCTTGAGGTTCATCCTCTCTAGTTACAATTACAGTCTCATTAGTTTCTTCATTATCCTCATTGTGTTGTTCATTGATATTCAACTCCTTCAATTTCTGTGTAGAACCTGCACAACTTGATAAACTTCCCAGATCCTTATAAATAAGGCTGGTTTCATCAAATACAACATGTATAGATTCTTCTATCCTATTTGACCTTTTGTTGAAAATTCTATAGGCTATACTTTAAGAGCTATACCCAACAAAAATTGCCTCATGTGCTTTTTCAGCAAATTTAGTGAGATGGTGCTTTCCATTATTTAATACAAAGCATTTACTACCAAATATTTTGAAATAGGCTAAAGTGGGTTTTCTACCTTTCAACAACTCATGTGGGGTCTTATCTAGTCTTTTGTTGATAAGAGCCCTATTCTGCACATGACATGCTGTGTTTACAGCTTCAGCCTAAAAAAACTCAGGAAGTGAAGAATCACTTAGCATACTCCTGCTAGCTTCAATAAGGGTTCTATTTCTTCTCTCAGCAACCCCATTTTGTTAGGGAGTTCTAGGAGATGAGAACCTTGAGAAATGCCTAGATTTTCACAAAATTTGGTCATTGCATTGGACTAAAATTCAGTCCCATGATCACTTCTAATTTTGGCTGCTTGATTTACTATTTCATTGATGATTTGCCTAACAAAACTGGTAAATATTTCTAAAGTGTCTGACTTATGTTTAAGGAAGAATACCCATGTGAATCTGGAATAATCATCAACAATTACAAGGGTGTACGATTTTCCTCCTAAGCTATGGATTGACATTGGTCCAAATAGATCCATGTGAAGTAGGTATAGACATCTAATGGAATCCTTCTCACTATTGGTTTGAAGGTTGACTTAGTCTGCTTACCCATTTGACAAGCATGGCATGGACCCTCCTGCACACACTTCCACTTAGGCCCAGCTCTCACTAGGTCTTTTGAGATAAGCTTATTTATAGTCTTATAGTTTATGTGGGCTAACCTTTTATGTCATTGAACACTACTAGAAACTTTATTCTCTTCTACTAAGCATATGGAATTAGCTTGATCAGAACATATAAATTTTAGGCAGTAAATGTTGCCACTCCTAGTGCCTGAGAGAATTATCTCATTCTCTTTCTTAATCAGACAGTCATCCTTGTGTAATGAAATGTCATACCCAATATCACACAATTGACTTATGCTGATAAGATTGTGTTGCAATCCATCAACATGAGCAACTTTGGTGATGGTGACAATTCCATTTGTGATTTTACCATAACCTTTAGTTTTACCTTTTTCAGACCCTCCAAAGATAACCTTTGGTCCATTCTTCACAGGAGTGTAATCATTCAGTAGACTTTTTGTTCCTGTCATGTGCATAGAGCACCCACTGTCCAAGTACCAGATATGAAGTTGATTGATCTTTGGACAACCCTGCAAAATGAAATTACCTTTTCTTAGGAGCCCACACCAAGTTGGGTCCTAGAACCTTGTTAGTATGAGCTGGAATATTTAGTTGTTGAATAATCCTTGGTGCTGTGAGAGTTGCCATAGGTCTGAGTACTAGTCTCCCAGAGTTGAACCTTGGAACAGTTGGGTTGAACCAACAGTCAAGAGCAAAATGTCCAACCCTTCCATAGCACCAACATTCATATTTGTTATATCTCATTGGAGGACTTCTCACTTCTTTATGTTGACTTATATTTTGCTTAATTGCCTTATTTATGGAGCTATGTAAGTTGTTTTAGTAAATTTTACTGGTTCAGTTTTCTTGACAGCAGTAGTTTTCACTTCAGGTCTTAGTTCCTTTCTTTTGAATTTTGTGTTTGCTTTAAGTACAAAGGAGTCATGATGAGTTAATACTTTTTCTTTGCATAGTGATTTGGCATTATTGTTACTTGGTTGAATTGAATCATCTTTGCTATTAGAACACTCACCCTTATAAAACTTATGCACACCTTTTTGATCATGCTTATTTGTGATAGGCATGGCTTTGTTGAATTTTATAGGTTGCATAGGTGCCTTGTCATTACTTTTAGGGTTATTATCTGCATTCCTATCATATCCTATGCCAGATCTGTATTGTGCAGAAAATGTGTCTATTATGGGAAGGATAGTTTGTGGATTTGAGAACTTTGCTACAAGTTTCCTTTCTGCTAGGAGTTTTGCTTCAAGTTCTTTTATTAACTTCTCCTTAGTGCATAAAGTCTGTATGTGAATAATAGACATGACTTTTAGTTTGCTAAGTTCTTTGCTTGTCTGATTCAGCCTCTCAGCTGTCTTAGAGTTTTGAGAATTAGTTTGCTTTAATTCAGATATTTCTTTTTGTAACCTTTTATTATGCCTTTTTTCTCTTTTTAAGTGCTTTGAGAAGTAATTGATATTTCTCAATAATTTCATCTTCATGAAGGTTAGATTGTGAGTCATTTTCATCAGAAGAGAATGAATCTATTTCAGGTTCAGAATCAGAATCAGATAAAGGAGTTTTATCAAGTACCTTTACATTAGTAATTGTCTCCTGATCCTCTTCATCACTCAGTGCCATGAGTCCTGCATTTTCTTCTTCATCCTCTTCACTATCAGACCTTGATAGTGGGGCTCTTATTATAGATCTATGATTTAGAATGTCTTCACTTTCATTGGCAGCCATCAGAGCTATGAGTGCCTCCTCACTATCTGAGCCTGATGATTGAGATTCACTGTCACTAAGAGTGACTTTGCCCTTCTTGGCTATTAGACTCTTCTCATGTCTCTTGTCAGATTTGTGCCTCCTTTCATCAGATTTCTTTTTGTTCTTTCTCTTTGAAGGACAATCAGCAATCATGTGTCCTGAATCCTGCAACCAAAACACACAATTTCTTCTGAATTAAATTTATTGTCTTTAGAGTTGTAACTGTCCTTCTTGGAGTCTTGTTTGAATCCCTCTGAAGAATTTTAGTGCTTCTTAGATCTGGATGACTGAGAGGGTCTAGTTTTCCCGTGTTGTTTTCTTCTTAACATCCTTTTCAGTTGTTTGGTGAAGAGTGCCAGTTCACCATCTGATATTTCAGAATCAGATTTACTAGTTTCTGATTCTTCTGATTCAGATGGTATCCTGGGGGATAATGACATTCTTTCTTTGCTTTTATTGGAACTTTCTGCTTTCAGAGCAATAGGATTTTCCCTGCTGTGTCCTTCCTCAGCTTTTCTGGTATTCAGATGAAGTTCATGAGACAAGAGTTTCCCATATAAATTCTGTGGCTGAATATTTCCCAGATTTCCCATATCCCTGATTGCACAGATTTTGATATTCCATTCTTTGTTCAGTGATCTTAAGAATTTATCATTCAGCTCATAATCTGTGAAAGTTCTTCCATAAGTTTTTAGACCATTTACAATTTTGAAGAATTTTTCATAGCAGACTGCTATTGAATCTTTCTTGTCTTGTCTGAAAGCTTCATATTGCTGATTTAGAAGAGACTTCCTGTCATCTCTGACTTCTTGAGTTCCTTCCATATAGACAATGAGAGATTCCCACATTTCTTTGGCAGTTTTGCAATGAACTAAGTTTTGGAAGGTTGAGTCCTCAATAACACTAACAATGATGTTCTGAGCTCTCTTATCCATGGAGGCCAGAATCACTTCATCTTTGGTCATTTCAGAATAAGTTTTAGGAGTCTTGATACTTCCATCTGTAAATGAAACCTTCATAGGAACAAAAGGTCCCTCTAGAACTGTTATGTATATCCTAGGATCAGAGGCTTCCATGAAAAGTCTGACCCTTTCCTTCCAAATCCCAAAGTTTTCTTTTCTGCAAATTGGTAGCTTCATAGATGTGAATTCTTTGTTTCCTTCTGTATTAGCCATCACGACTTAAGAAATCTACCCTTAGAAGATCTTGTTCAGGATGTTAAACCTTTTCTTGAACAACAACCCTCTGATACCACTTGAAAGACTTTAATTAAGTGTAGCTAATCACCTAGAGGGGGGTGGGTGAATAGGTTATTTAAAAAAAAACTATTGCAGTTCTTAATTATAACCTACAAGACTGATCAGAGCTTTCAAGAATAAGAGCACACACAGAAAAGACACACAGAATTTTATAGTGGTTCCCCTTTTCTTGGGTAATCCACTTTCCTCCTTCTCCCTTCTAGCAGTGTGCCAGATAGGGTTTATATCTCCTCCAGATCTCAGACCATAAACAGGTCTTACAGCTCAAATCACAACAGATCTTACAGACTCACATCTCACAGATCTTACTCGCTCAGATCTCAGCAGATCTTACAAACTCAGATCTCACAGATCCTACCTCAGCCTTTATAATTAGGCTACAGCTCAGATTCACCCATGAATCCTACAACTCAGATCACACCTGATCTTACAACTCAGATCCTTGACAGATCCTACACTCAGATCTGACAACTCAGACCCTCCAGGGATTGATAAAGAAAATAACAATACTTAGACTCAGATTCTTCAAATTGTTGAGTCTTCTTGATCTGCCTGAATGATCAGACAGAAATATTCAATAGAACAGCAACAGTAAATGATCTTCTTGATTCAACAGGCTGTGATGACTGTTCTTCTTCCTTCTTGATCTTCTTCTTTCAGAAAGATGTATCAGCACCAGATTGCTGAACGAAATCTTCAAGTCAGATCAGTTCTGATAGAGAAGATGACATCTTCAGATTCTTTCTCAGACTTTCCCTCAAAATGATGGAGACGATAATGGCTTTTGAAAGATAGGAAAAATTATTTAACCCATAGGTCATGCCTTCTATTTATAGCCCGCCATCTGCAACATCTGTTACGCTCCTCCACGTCAGCACGACGCTAAGTCTTCAACGGTCTTTAATGGCTTCAGAAGAAACAAAGGCTCAGCTGGCTGTAGAAGAAATTTCTCAGCTCAGAGTATCTGTAGAAAAGGCGTTGAGCACTGAGCATCTCTGTCGACGCTTTTTCAATTAGGCGTCGAGCGATATGTAGATACTCGACACATACTTCTTAGACTGAAGCTCTCGACTCCTCCTTCTTAGGCGTTGAGCAATCATCAGTTAGTCGACGCTTTTTATCTGTAGAAGTCGAGCAACGTACAGGGGCTCGACGCTTCTTAACTAAGCCTTCATATCTAGACTCCTCTTGTTGGCGTAGAGCTAACTGAAGTTTGGTCAACATTTCTCTTTTCACGGCGTTGAGGGATATAACTTGGCTCGACGCTTCCAAACTTGGTCTCATAACTTCAGCGGCGACCTTGTCTATTTGAGCAGTAGACATGAGTCAACGCTTCTGGGTCACAGGCGTCGAGCGATGTATGATGTCTCGACGCTTGTGAACTTTTATGAATTCCTTGAGCACTTTGCCTGACCTGATCTCCTGCACATTGATTCTAGAGAGTATATCAAATACATTCTGAGATATATCTTTGACTTAAGAATGGACTTCTCCAAATCTAAGACATTGTGGACAATGATCCCAACAAGTTTTCCCTAAACTACCTCGGCATGCAAGCCGGTTACAACAAAATAATAAAGTAGAAGTGCATGAAAACGAGGTAAACACTTCATGAGGCTTTAGGCCTTTTTGGCCGGCGAGCTGGGTCCAGCCTGCGATCCTTGCCTTGCATCCAAATCACAAAGAGCGGTAAATGAGGGTCAGCTATGGCTGACCACAAACGGTGTAACAACATCCCTCCTCCCGGCCGTCCTAGAGGACCCCGGGGAACTACTTCACCCTGCAAGTCAGCACTTCGTATGCAAATGTACATAAAGAAAAGCAACATAAATACAGGCATGAGTGTCACAAACATCATCCACGTTTCTATGTTGAGCAGATAATAAAAGAGGCCTACCAATGCAAAATGAATGCAAACCCGGGTTTCACCCAAGGCACCCTAAGGCATATGAATCTAACACATCATCATACATCATCATCACATCAAAAACACAAGGGTACTCATCATTTCCCCACGAGGGCATCGTAGCCCAAGGCCAAGATCTCTCGCTGAGACCCACCTTGCCTGGCTCACCATGCCATCGGGCTTGTCTAACAGCTCACATGCTCAGGACGCTAACAACACACAAAACCGATGCTAAGAATTCTGGCTTAAGCAAAACGTCCCAAGGCCCTGGACTTACACTCGGGACAACGTCCACTGACTGCCTCGCCTGGCGACCGTTACCGGACTCATCCATAGCACAGACATTCTCGTCAGTCAACACCGAAGGGACTAATCTTGTCGGGACACTCTCCACACGTGAATCTCAGTCTTCACGGGATAGCCAGCCGACCACAAAGACCAATCGCGCCTTCGCACAACCCTAGGCATCACAATCCCCATATTCCGCACATCATTTCCCCGCCCAAAACCCGACATTCGTTACCACACGAAGCTACAAGGGCATCACAACGACGAGTTCGCCGTAACCGGATTTCTAACAAAACCCCTAAAATGCGCGTCAATCAACATCACCGAATCGGACCAACGGTCGCAAATCCGGCTTCACCCACAATGCCTAATCTGCTAACGGAGCGGATCTCTAGTGCAAACATGTCGGGGATGGACTCAATCAACCCGATGGTTCCTTTTGAACCAAGGCGACCCGGATCCCTCTCACTCGACGGATCCGGTGCCAAAAAATGCAGAAAATCAAGGGATGCCATGCACGCATCCTAAAGACCGGGAGGAGAAATGTCGTTACCTTTTGAGATCTTCTCCTAGCCATGAGAAACTTGCAAACAAATGGAGGAGAAGAAGCGCCTCGATGCCCCCTACGCGTTGCCGGTCTCGGATCGGCGAACGGAGCTCCGAAGCTCCAACAATGGTGGAATCTCCTTCTTCTTCCTCCTAGCCCCCTTCTCCTTTCTCCAACCTAAGAGAGAAAACCCTTGAAAATCTGAGGGATTATCCCCTATACAAAGCCCTAAAGCCCCCCAGCGAACCATCACAGCCGTTGGATCAAATCCCAAAGTTTTAAATGGTCGGATCATCTTCTCCGCATGTTTTCGCGGAGCAGAATAAACAGGGCGCACGAGCAGCGGCGCACGGTCAGTGGTCGTGCGCGAAGAACTTCCCATGATCGTGCGCACTGCCCGAGACAGAACTCCGATTTTCTTGCGAACTAACGCACGATCATTGGCGCACGACCACTGGTCGTGCGCGAAGAGGCCTATGAACGTGCGTGAAGAACTGCTATGGAATTTTTAGCCTATCCTGAGCGCAGCACTACCACTCCTCCTACCTCGCTGACCTACGATTTTTGGGGTGTTACAGTGCTAGGCTCGACAAACTCCGCCAATGTCTCATGCCCATAAGCCTTATAACTCAGACCCGCAAGTCCCTGCAGCCTAGGCCCTCAAGCCCCTTCACTGCACCCGAGCCCACAAGCTCGACACACGGGCCTTCAAGCCCTACACAACACAGACCTGCAAGTCTTGCCTACAATCTAGGACCGCAAGCTCCTTCACTGCACCCGAACCAACAGGCTCGACACGTTTGGACCCACAAGTCCCTCTGCCCTAGCCCTTAAGCCTCACAGATCTCAAGCCCTTAATCTTGACACACAGGTCTGATAACAAATCTTACAACTTTTGGCCCTCAAGCCTTATAATGATAGATTTACAATATTGATTCTGCCTGATGGAGATAGGCTTCTTATCTTGAAGAAGATGCTTTTGCTTTGATTTTTTATGGTGCAAATCTTCTTCAAGCTATCTTCTAACTGGAACTCTTCTTTTTCAGTCGATGAAGCTAGACTGATTCTCTTAAGAACAAAAGATGAAGATCAACTTGTTCTCCGTTCTTGTTTTTTTTCTTATCTACGCCGTCACTGTTCTATTCAAGATTTCTTGGGGAGATTCTCTTAAGTTACAGGATTCAAGCTCATTGTTTAGGGCATCCACTGTTCCCTTTTATAGGACTGAGATCCAACTTAACGGTCTCCTATTCTGACAAGCGACCATGCCTAAAGAGCACGCGCTGATTGGACAATCAGGCGGCGGCATTAATTGCTGGCACAACATCTGACAACATTTCAAATTGTCTCGATGATATTTCCATTGTTATAACGACAAGGACAATATCTCGACGACAAGACTTGTCATTGTCTTGGACTTGGACATATCTTCAAGTCTGCTTCCTTCTTCTTCAGATAGAGATGTCTCTACGACACAGAACATCCTTTCTGCATTTGTACTCAAGACGACATGAAGTCATCTAACTAATGTCGGCACGATCATCTTTTCTGCTCGATATCGCTGTAACAGCTTTATCTTGTCGATGACATAATTGATATCATGTCGATAGACCGTTCTTCACCAATTGCCCATCTTCACAACCGCATCTTTAGTGTTCTCGATGTCACGTATTCTTTTCAACGGTATAGTTGTCATCAATCTTACTTAGCCTCTTCAGCAACAGGGCTTTTTTACGACGATACCTATCCTATTTAGTCTTATCGATGAACAGTTTCTTGTCAATGATATCTTTGGCACTGATCTTCTCTTTGCTTTTTTAACGACATTCATTCTGACTTAGCCTTATCGACGTCAAGGCTTCTTGTCGACTATATCATCGACATCTTTGAGTCTTCTTCTTCATCTCGACTTTCTGTTATCATCGTGAAGATGTCACAGTGATATCACCATTTTTCCTTGCTCAGCATGTTGTCGACGATGTGCCTACTGTTGTCGACGATACAGTTGATTCTTTTCAACGACATCAGACACAATCATTCTTCTTTTCTTTGCCTATACTTATCTTTTACGGAAATGATAAAGCTAAGAGGATAATCAAATACATACTGAAGTTCTCTTGAATTGGTGACTTCTCCAAATCAGGAATCATGAGGGCAAGATTCCCAACAATCTCCCCCTATTTGAAGAAGTCAGAATCCCAATTCAAGATTACTTGCACTGACCACTAAGATGTGAGTTTATACATTGGATGTCAACATAGTTACCATTTCCTTAGCTTTTGCGCCTTAGCTTGAGCTAGAGCTAGTAGCTCCCCCTTGATGTGATGTACATCTTTACTTTATTCCTCCTTGATCTTTACTCCCCCTTGATCTTTACTCCCCCTTAGATTATTCTTTTCTCCCCCTTTCTGACTTTTTCAGTATATGCCTTTTATGACCAGATTATCTCAGTACTTGTCCTGCAAGGTCTTCTTACTATTATATGTAGGGGGATTAGTTATCAGTAAGTTAAAGTTTACTCTAAGTTTATCATTCTCAATTGGAATTTGAAGAAGTTAAACTTAGCTTCATCTAGGGGCTTTGTGAATATATCAGCCGCTTGTTTGTCTATGGGAACAAACTCAAGGGTGATATCTTCATTTTCCACATGCTCCCTGATGAAGTGATACCTGATCTCAATGTGCTTAGTCCTGCTATGTGAGACAGGGTTTTTAGCAATTGAGATTGCACTGGAAGAGTCACAAAATAGGGGTGTTTTGGTCATCTTTAGATTGTAGTCTTCAAGTTGATGCTGGATCCATAGCTGTTGAGCACAGCAGCTCCCAACAGAGATGTATTCTGATTCTACTGTGGAGATTGCTACACTTGTCTGCTTCTTGCTGCTCCAAGAGATCAGTCTTCCTCCAAGGAATTGGCATGTTCCCGAGGTACTTTACTTATCTTCTTTGCACCATGCATAATCTGCATCTGAGTAGCCTGTCAGTTCACACCCATTGTTCCTAGGGTACCATAGGCCAAGATTTGATGTTCCCTTTAGGTATCTTAGGATTCTCTTTACAGAGACATGATGAGATTCCTTAGGGTTCACCTGATATCTAGCACAGACACATGTGGCAAACATTATGTCAGGCCTACTTGCAGTCAGGTATAGTAAAGATCCAATTATGCATCTGTACTTGGTTTCATCAAAGGATATTCCCTTCTCATCCTTGTCCAGATACACATTGGTTCCCATTGGAGTTTTCATAGAGGAAGCACTCTCCAGTCCAAACTTCTTTACTAGCTCTCTAGTGAACTTGGTCTGAGAGATGAATATCCCATCTTCAGATTGTTTCACTTGGAGACCTAGAAAGTATTTGAGCTCACCCATGCTGCTTATCTCAAACTTTCCCTGCATCAAGCTAGCAAACGTTTTGTAGAGATTGTTATCTGTAGAGCCAAAGATAATGTCATCTACATAAATCTACACAAACAAATTCTTTCCCTTAACTTCCCTTAGGAACAATGTCTTGTCAATCTTTCCCCTAGAGAATTTATTCTCAATGAGAAAGCTTGATAGAGTCTCATACCAGGCTCTAGGTGCCTGCTTTAAGCCATGTAAAGCTTTCTTAAGAAAATATACATAATCAGGATGAGTTGAATCAACAAAAGCTGAAGGCTGATCTACATAGACTTCCTCTTTGAGGTCACCATTAAGAAAGGCTGACTTCACATCCATTTGATAGACTTTGAATCCTTGGTAGGCAGCATAGGCTAAAAATAGTCTGATGGCTTCCAGTCTGGCTACAGGAGCAAAGGTCTGATCAAAGTCAGTCCCCTCTTCCTGTCTATATCCCTTTGCCACCAGCCTTGCTTTATTCTTTGTGATTATTCCATTCTCATCCAATTTATTTCTATAGACCCACTTAGTTCCTATGATATTCTATCCTTGAGGTCTAGGAACCAACTTCCATACTTTGCATCTTTTAAATTGATTCAGCTCCTCCTGCATTGCTGCAATCCAAAATGGATCCTGATTTGCTTCCTCAAATTTCTTGGGTTCAATTTGAGGGAGAAAACTCAGGTACAATGCTTCATTTGCAGCTCTACTCCTTGTTAGCACTCCTCGGTTGATATCTCCTATTATTTGCTGCTGAAGATGATCTCTCATTTTTCTCAAGGCAATTGGCAATATTCTGGGAACTTCTTCATTAACTGGTTCTTCAGGTTGCATTTCCTCTGCTGCTTCTGAGCCTTCTATAGTCTCTTCTTCAATTTCAACTATTGTAGACTGATTATTGTCTTTGATTGATGTATCAGCCTTTTCTTTAATGGACAATTTCTCCATTTTCTTTATTGCACCTGCATTCACTAGAGAACTAGACCAGCCCTTATGTATAAGGCTATTCTTATCAAATACAACATGTACAGATTCTTCCACTGCTTGGGTATTGATGTTGTACACCTTATAAGCCTTGTTATAGGAGTTGTAACCAACAAGAATACCCTCACTGCTTTTCTTAACAAACTTGGTTAGCCTGGCCTTCCCATTATTAAGTACATAGCATTTACTCCCAAAAATTCTAAAGTAGGATAAGGTGGGTTTTCTGCCCTTCACTACCTCATAGGGAGTCTTCTTGTGTTCTTTGATGATGGAGGCCCTATTTATCATATGAAAAGCAGTGTTCACAGCCTCTGCCCAGAAATATTCTGGAAGGGAGGAATCACTTAGCATTATCCTATTTTCCTCTATCAAGGTTCTGTTTTCCCTTTCTGTAACCCCATTTTGTTGAGGAGTTCTAGGAGAGGAAAATTCTTGAGAGATACCCAGTTCTTGGCAGAATTCTATTATGGGTCCTGACTACATTTCTGTACCATGGTCACTTCTGAACTTGACCATAGTACAATCCATCTCATTTTGGATCTGCCTGACAAAGTTCTTCAAGATGTCTAAGATATCTGACTTCTTTTTAAGGAAGAATACCCAAGTGAACCTTGAGTAATCATCAACTACCACAAGGGTGTAGGCCTTCCCTCCCAAGTTGAGAACTTACATAGGACCAAACAGATCCATGTACAATAGAAATAAGCACCTGAAGGAATCCTTTACAGATATGCTTTTAAAGCTGGTCCTTGTCTGCTTCCTAAGTTGGCAGGCTTGACAAGGACCTTCCTTGATGCACTTAATATTAGGTCTATTTCTGACTAAGTCTTGTGAGAAAAGCTTGCTTATGGTCTTGTAGTTAATGTGTGCAAGTCTCTTGTGCCATTGAACACATAAAGCCTCTTTGTCATTAGCTACAAGGCAAACAGGCATGAAAAATTTTGCATTCAGAAAATTTAAGCAATAAATATTACCACTCCTAGTTCCAGTCAAGACAGCCTCAGAATCTAAGGACTTCTTGATTAAGCACTTATCCTTGTGGAAGGTGATTATAAAACCTAGATCACATAGTTGACTTATGCTTATGAGATTATGTTTCAATCCCTCAACATAAACCACTTTAGTGATGGTAACTAGGCCATTAGAAATGTTACCATAGCCTTTGGTCATCCCTCTTTCTGAACCTCCAAAGATTACTGTTGGTCCATTCTCCACGGGGATGAAGCTTCTTAGATAAATTCTAACTCCAATCATATGCCTGGAGCAGCCACTATCAAAATACCAGATTGGAGTCTGGCTGGTACTTGGATATACCTGCAAGAGAAATTAATTCCCCTTAGGTACCCAATTTGAATTGGGTCCTTGGTTCCTGTTAGGAAAATAAAATGGAATGTCACACCACTGAGGGTTCTGCACTCTCTTTGCATTGGGTCCTGTTGGGTTGAACAAATAGTCTAGGGCAAAGTGGCCTACTTTCCCATAGCACTAGCATTCATACCTATTGTACCATCTCTTCTGCCTCACCATTTGAGTGGGATGAGAGTGTTGGTGAGCAGGAGGGAGGACACCTGACCTAACAGGTCTTGGGTGAACCTTACAGGTGTGAGGATTGTGTTTCATCACTTGTTGGTCCACCTTCTTGGGAACAGGTTTTGTGGAAGCAGCCTTTCCCTTACTTTTTAGTGTTGTTGTTGTAGGTTCATGGCTAGAAGGACCTGATGCCAGCACCTTCTCAACAGAAGATTGAGCTTCAGAACCTTTGTCCTTGACAGTCTCCTGGTTGAATCCTATGCCAGCTCTGAATGATCCAGAAGGTATCAATGATAAGTAAGACTATCTTGGGTATAGAGAAGCTTGCAGCAAGTTTCTTCTCATCCATCAACATCTCTTCAAGGTCCCTAATGACCTTGTTCTTATGTCCTAATTCAGCATTCTTAATCCTTGTGGCTTCCTTGAATCTGTCCACTTCTTTGCTCATGGCAGCCAGCTTTTCAGCTGTCTCTTTGAGCTCCGACTGGACAGTCTTCAGGGAATCTAACTCCTTGGTCTGGACTTTGAAGAGTTTCTTGCAGTTCTTGAAAGCTTTCCATAAAGCCTTATACTACTTTATTAGGTCAGATTCAATATCATATTGGGATCTTGAGGTCGTGTTGTTGGCTGCAGACACACTCTCATTATCATGCAAAGAGTCTGTTACTGATTCAGAATCAGAGACAGACATATGGGCTTTGATAGGTACCTTCCCAGGAGAGATGTCATCCTAGTTGTCTTCCTTTATGGCCATTAGGCCAATCAGTGCTTCTTCCTCAGTATCTGAGGAGCTTGAATCAGAATCACTTAGAGTTCTGATTTTCTTTGCCATAAACCCTCTTTCAGGTTTCTTCTTGTCCCTTGACCTTCTCTTGTCTTCATAATTCCTTGATTCCCTTCTCTTAGAAGAGCAATCAGCAGTTATGTGACATGTCTTATTACAGGAGTAGCAAACAGTGTTAACAAAATCAAATTTACCAGGTTTTGATTTATATATGTCCTCCCTTGAGGATTTAGATCTGTCATGTTGATCAGATCTTTTTGAGCTTAAGGAGGTGGGTTTGTGGTTGTCTCTTCTTCTTCCGGTTCTCAGCATCTTGAACTGCTTAGAGAGAAGGACCATCTCTTTGTCATTATCATTAGAGTCTGATGTGCTGGCATCAGTCTCTTCACTGCTTTCTGATCTGTTCTGATAAGCAGGAGTCTTGTTGGATCTCCTTGTGCTTTCAGCCCTGAGAGCCACAAATCTTTCTCTACAGCTCCCTTTTGAGCTCTCCTCTTCAGCTTTCCTGGTGTTGAGCTGAAGTTCATGGGATAGCAGCTTCCCATATAGATTCTTGGGCTCCAAGATGCCCAGCTGACCCATCTCTCCGATGGCACAGATCTTTATATCTCATTCCTTAGAGAGAGTTCTAGGGAATTTATCATTTAGGTCAGAGTTTGTGAAGTCTCTACCATAATTTTTCAGTCCATTCACTATTTTGAAAAACCTCTCATAACAGCTTGAGATGGTTTCAATCTTGCCTTGCTTGAAGGCTTCATACTCCTGATTAAGGAGGGATTTTCTATCGTCCCTTACCTCTTCTGTACCCTCCATGTACACAATCAAAGAGTCCCACATCTCCTTGGCTGTCTTGCAGTGGATGAGATTCTGGAGGGTTGAATCATCAATGGCACTTTAACAGTAGAATCCAAGAAACTTTATTCTATCTTAAAATTCCAACAATTCTTTTAGATTTATGTTTCAAAGCCTTTCACTATTTTGTCATTTTAATTAAAATATTATCTTGTTTTGTCAAATATGCATATTAAAACTTAATAAAAAGAAAACTCATCATTTTTTCTCTTATATGCACATTTATATACAAAATAAAAATTAATAAAAATTAAAAGAAACTTAACATAAAAACAAAAAAGGGAGAAAGAGAAGAGAGAGAAGAGAGAAAAAAAACAAAGTAGAAAAAGAAAGAGAAGAACATATAATTAATTTTTTCTAACATTATTAATCTGATTAAGAACAATTGACAATTATCTTTATATGAAATTTTGAATGCTGTCTCAATTCTCTGTGTTATCATTATGATGATATTTATGTGTAGTTTGTCATTTATTAAGGTTCTGACTTCTTCAAATATGGGGAGATTGTTGAGAACATTGCCTACAATATTCCTGATTTGAAGAAGTCATCAAGTCAAGGATAAACACACTTTGTATTTGAAGACATCTATATTATTATGTTACAGGATTGTTATTTAAATAAAGTTAAATCACTCAAAATAACTCATGAAGTCAATACAAGTTCAAGGGATATTTGAATAATTCACAAAATCATTCTAAGTCAAATATCATCTCGATAAGGTTCACAGAATCATGGAATATCGACTTGATAACCTTAAGCTTCAAATATCATTTGAAGCCTTGGTTGGAGTTAAAACTGTATAAGTCAATTATCATCGAGACCAATTAAAATATCATCGAGAAGTCTCTATGATATTTCAAGAAGCATGTTGAATTGATGAATGCTTGACTTCATATCGTTTAGATATGACCCCCCCCCCCCCCCCCACCACATGATAGTCCAAAGCTCAAATCTAAATAATAAGTCTTATCGTCCTGACAAGCTGAAATATTGTCTTGATATGCTTATGATCGGCTTGAAGATAGTGATCGTGTTGATTTCTAGATATCGTCTTGACAAGCTAAAATATCATCTTGATAAGCTTATAATCGGCTTGCAGACAGTGATCATGTTGATTTCCAGATATTATCTTGAAGACCTCAAGTATCTTCAAGATAAGTTGAAATGTCATCGAGACAGCTTGTTTATCGTCGAGGCAGTTCAAGTTACAGATATTCAAATCTCTGACGTCGCTGATTGCGCCGATCAGATCAGTCCTTTAAGGAAAGAGATTTCTGACATAAAGTTTCTTGGATTCCACCATCCTCGTTTGATCAATAGTGGATGCTATTATGGGAATAAAGGGGCCTTCTTGTACAGTTATATAGATTCTTGGATCAGCCGCCTCCATGAATAACCTTACTCTTTCCTTTCAGATAGGAAAGTTCTCCTTAGTGCAGATTGGGAGTTTGATGGCTCTCATCTCTCGATGCTGATCACCTCCAGCCATATTGGATTGTTCTACGATCTAGATCTGACGGTTAAGTCGCTTTCTTGATCAACCTACCTCTGATACCACTTGTAGGATATAGAATAATCACAAAGGGGGGGGGGGGGGGGGGGGGGGGTTGGGTGATTACTGCTGATTTAAAATATTTTGCAAGAAATGAGTTTAATGAAAGCACGGCGCAGAAGAATCACAGAAAATCTCAGCACACACACAAGACAAGATGTATATAGGTTCCTCAAGACCGGGTGTCTTGAGTAGTCCTCTGTCCCTCTGTGCCTACCCAGCAGTGTGCTAGGCTCGGCAAACTCCGCCAATGTCTCTGGCCCGCAAGCCTTACAAATCAGACCCGCAAGTCCCTGCAGCCTAGGCCCTCAAGTCCCTTCACTACACCCGAGCCCGCAAGCTCTACACACGGGCCCTCAAGCCCTATACAACACAGACCAGCAAGTCTTGCCTACAGCCTAGGCCCACAAGCTCCTTCACTGCACTCGAACCAACATGCTCGACACATTTGGGCCCGCAAGTCCCTCTGCCCTAGCCCTCAAGCCTCACAGATCTCAAGCCCTCAATCTTGACACACAGATCTGATAATAGATCTTACAACTTTTGGCCCTCAAGCCTTACAATGAAAGATTTACAATATTGATTCAGCCTGATGGAGATATGCTTCTTATCTTGAAGAAGATGCTTTTGCTTTGATTCTTGATGGTGAAAATCTTCTTCAAGCTATCTTCTAACTGGAACTCTTCTTTTTCAGTCGATGAAGCTAGACTAATTCTCTTAAGAACAAAAGATGAAGATCAACTTGTTCTCCGTTCTTGTTTTTCTTTCTTATCTCCGCCGTCACTATTCTATTCAAGATTGCTTGGGGAGAATCTCTTAAGTTCCAGGATTCGAGCTCATTGTTTAGGGCATCCACTGTTCCCTTTTATAGGACTAAGATCCAACTTAACGGTCTCCTAGTCTGACAAACGCCCATGCCTAAAGAGCATGCGCTGATTGGAAAATCAGGCGGCGACATTAATTGCTGACATGACATCTGACAACATTTCAAATTATCTCGACGATATTTCCATTGTTACAATGACAAGAACAATATCTTGATGACAGGACTTGTCGTTGTCTTGGACTTGGACATATCTTTAAGTCTGCTTCCTTCTTCTTCGGATAGAGATGTCTCTACGACACGGAACATCCTTTCTGCATTTGTAATCAAGATGACATGAATTCATCTAACTAATGTCGGCGCGATCTTCTTGTCTGCTCGATATCACTGTAATAGTTTTATCTTGTCGATGACATAATTGATATCATATCGATAGACCATTCTTCACCAACTGCCTGTCTTCACAACCGCATCTTTAGTGTTCTTGACGTCATGTCTTCTTTTCGACGGTATAGTTGCCATCAATCTTACTTAGCCTCTTCAGCGACATGGATTCTTTACGACGATACCTGTCCTGTTCAGTCTTATCGATGACATAGTTTCTTGTCAACGATATCTTCAACACTGATCTTCTCTTTGCCTTTTGAACGACATTCATTCTGACTTAGCCTTATCGACATCAAGGCTTCTTGTCGACGATATCACCGACATCTTTGAGTCTTCTTCTTCATCTCGACTTTCTGATATCGTTCTGAAGAGGTCACAGCGATATCACCATTTTGCCTTGCTCAGCATGTTGTCGATGATGTGTCTGCTGTTGTCGACGATACGCTTGATTCTTTTCGACGATATCAGACACAATCATTCTTCTTTTCTTTGCCTATACTTATCTTTTACTGAAATGATAAAGCTAAGAGGATAATCAAATACATAGTGAAGTTCTCTTGAATTGGTGACTTCTCTAAATCAGGAATCATGAGGGCAAGATTCCCAACAACATGATCAGTAGAAATGCTTGCTATGAAGCAGCCTGCTCTTCTAGTCACCTACCCTCCACTCAAAAGGTGACTCAGAAAAGGAGGTAGAATAGATTTGGGTGATGGTCCTGTAGCAAGGTTGGTCACATTGCTATAGATTGTTGGTTCAACCCAACAGTGCCTAGAGCAAGGTATGATAAGCCAGTCAGTGGTTTGGTTGCAAGAGTTCCAGTAGTTAGAACTAACAAGAATCTAGGACCCAAATTCATTTGGGTTCCTAAGGAATATTAACACTTTTTCTTATAGGTCTGACACATAGACAACCAAAAATAAAGGTGGTTATTGGAAAATAAGTGATCCAGTCATAATTCTAGATTAATAAGATGTTCATCAAAAACTTATACACCATGCTTAACAAACATATTGGATCTCACAATCACAACGGTTGATTCTAAATCAACACATTTAGTCCGTCAACCCAGGTACGCACTCCTTCACAGTAAAAAGTAAAACATATATAATTAGGTCACATGTTTAGAAATAGAGTACGACACACATTTGCTCTAAGCTATCACAATGAGCTCTCGAACTCTCTCGACGTCGAACCTCTATAAATTCGACAACTCAAGGAAATGGCACCAATTAAGAATGACGATACCTTCAATACGGGATGTGAGATGGTGCGCGGTGGATTCATCTGCAAATGAGGAGATAAAGTCGGTAATCGAGCAAATTGAAGCTACGGGACCTGAATACGTACTCTCAAAGCCAACTGCAATCATGCATAGAGAACTTCTGGAGTTCTATGCCGAGTCCAAGATGGGCACCTCTAAAAATTCCATCAAGACTAGGGTTGGAAATACCCCATTGAGGGTGACTGTAAATGGAATTTCCATGGCTCTCCGTCTACCTAGATTCTCAGAAGGAAAAATAGAGGAAGAAATCTCAGAGGAAGATCTATTAACTGCATGGAAGTGGTGCAATCATACAGGAAAACCACATGGTATCCTGAAAAAGGCTGACCTTAATACAAGAGGAAAATTGTTGGCAGGTATTGTTGGCAAAGTATTAATTTGCAAACCAGGATCTCACGATAAAATATCCAAGGATATATTTGATATCATGACAAGAATATTTCTATGCAAGAAAATTGACTGGGCTCAGTTTCACTTCAAAAGGATCCAAGGAAGTCTCAAAGCACCTAATCTTGGGAGAATCATCTCTCTGTATCCCATTAATTATCTTCAGCTAAATGAAAAGATGGGTTCACCCATTCATCACATGAAGAAGATTGACCTAAAAATTCCGGAGAGATATGAGAAGGTTATCCCTAAGAGTGCAAAGATAGGGAAAAAGGCCACTGAAAGTGAGGACAGTCATTCAGCAAAAAGGAACAACACATCAAATCCAAAACCATATTCAAAGACTCTGGTTGCTGGCATGATAACAATTGAAAACCTGAATGCGAGAAAGAATAGTGCAACAGTTGAGGGGGAGGCTCATGCTGAGCTCTCAGCCCAAGAGACTGTGTTACCTATCAGGAATATGGTTATTGTTGATGGGGAGTCTCAAAATGAACTCTCTGCTCCAGAGGTTGAGGAAACAACTCAAAATGAGGGTGTTGTGCACGAAGACTTAAAATGCTACATGATAATTACTAAAGACACATTCCTTGAAAAGGGAAATCTTGAGCTAGAAAATCTGTGTACTGATATGGGTGAAGACCTTGAAGGAAAATCAAATGATGGGAAGCAAGATCCTACAAGAACTTCTACACCACCACATCCTGAGCAAGCTCCAAGCTCCCTAATTGAACAAATAAAGAACTTGCTAATTAAGTTAAGGAAAAGCTATCAGTACTATGTGGACATGGCAGTTAGAGAAATTAGAGATGACATATCAGCTCAGATGAATGGGATAAGGGCAGACTTTGATCACTTCAATGCTTAGATCACTAGTTGGTTCACAAGGGCATGAACAGTTATTGATGGCAATATGAATGCTCTGCAATCCCTTGGGGAAAGAGTGGGTACCTCACTGCAACAAAGTCAGCAGGCAAGTGTAAATTTTGGAAAGAGGGTGAAAGTGAGGTTAGATCTTAGATTTACTCTAGAGGGGGGGGGGGTGAATAGAGTATTAAAAGTTTTTAACTTATTTTTATAGCAGAATTAAAATACTGATATATATATATGTATAACAGAGTGAGTATAAAAACAAAACAAGAAATCACACACTACAACACAGTACAGAAAATAAACACAAACACAGAAGACACAAGGATCTATAGTAGTTCCCCAATCAACCTGGGTACATATACTCTTCTACCACCCTTGGTAGGTGTTGAAACCTTAGTTTTGATTTGATTTAGGATCCATCCTTACGATCATAACACATCTTGTATAACTTAGATCAAACTCCTTTAAGTCAGAAGGCTAAGAAAATAATATAAATATGATGCGATCGAATCGGAGAAGATAAGAAAAATTATATATGTTCTCTGCGTTCGATGAACGGCTATCGGCGTTCGACGAACGGCGCTCTGCAGTCGACGAAAGATGTTCATTCTGCGCTCGACAAAATCTAGCCATCTCAGTGGTCGACGAACAGATTGTCTCAGCGGTCGACGAATAGACACCGACACAGCGGTCGACGAAATCCAGCTCGACGAAAAGTTGCGTTCGACGAAATCAAGTCTGCGTTCGACGAATCTTCAACAGAAGCTCAGAACGATGAATCAAATGTTCAGGTCGACGAACTTGAAGCTGAGCTCGACGAAATATTATCAGCTATATAAATTCTCCTTTCTCAGCTCGACTAAAATCATATATGTTTGATAAAGCAATATTTTATCATCTCTATTTATATATTGCTATATATATTGCTGCCTTAACATTATAACCGTTGCAGCACTAAATGTTATAGCCGTTGCAGAAAAGCTTAAAGACAACAGTTTATATTCTCGAGGAGTCAAGATAATTAAAGAGACTTTATCTCTTGCCTTTTTTCCAAAGAGGAATTCAAAATAAAGAGAGAAGCCCTTCAGATTATATAAAGACAGAAAAAGAAAAGAAGAACACAGAACAGAGACACAAGAAGAATGAGAACACACATATACAACATAAACAGAGAACAACATATTGTTCTATCTTGTTTTGTTTTGCAAACTCTTCTCTGCAGATCTTCTTCATCCTGAGACACCTATCAAGATCATTTGCTCAGGATCTTAATTGCAGAAGAAGAAGAAAGGAGTACTACATCCTAAAGAAGAAGCTTACTAAAACTGTCATCTATCTCAATCAGACAGGGGGAGCTCTTCAACATCATCAAGATCCAAACTCAACAACCCATCAGGATCATCAAGAGTCTTCTCAGAAAAGAGAAGAACACTTTAACTTTTTGTTTTCTTTATTCCTTCCCTCATGTACAAAGGGTTATAACTCCCTTCAAAAGATAACTCCCGGTGACAGGGCACCTTAGCAAAAACTTGTGGTTTGGTTAGAGTTACCTGATCAAAAGCTCACTTGGTGGCAGGGCACCTGATCAAAAACCTGTAGTGGATTCCTACCAGTGGGTAGAAAAGTAGATGTACCCAGGTTGATTGGGGAACTACTATATTTCTTGTGTCTTCTGGTTTCTTGTTTTATGCTTTATTTTCTTGTTGCTGTGCACTCTTAGTGTTTGTTGTTATTACACACTCAGCACTACACATATATATATCATTATTTTTGAAACAACCTAAAAAGATATTAAGAACTAAACTCCCTTTCAATTGGTATCAAAGCAGGTTGATTATATTAATCACCTTCAACTGATACTCAATTGCACTTTCAATTGGTATCAGAGGGTAGTTGATTTTTTATACAGGCTAACACCTGAATCACAAAGATCACTTAGTTCTTAAATTTTTTCTACAGTCTAATGGCACAAGAAGATTTTTTAATCACCTCTTCCACTAACTGTATTTATGATGCAGAACCATTTTCAAGTCTAAGTGAAGAAGAAGAAGAGGAAGAACAAAAGGCTAGAAGATTCTGCATGTTGGCCACTACTCAGATGCAGAATCTGAATTTGAATCAGATAAGGTAACTGAGGTAACTTCAACTCCTAATTTTACTTCAGGACAAATCAAATCAGATTCTAAAATTCCATGTATAGGTTTAATAAAATCTAAAAATAGAATCAGAAAAGATCTAACAATAAACAAATTAACTACTGATAAAATTAAAGAAAATTTGAAAATATCAGAAGAACAAATTATCTCTTCAAAAAATAAGCTAATTAAAGCAAAAGAAAAGGAAATATTTTATGTTCAACAAAATCAGAAAATGTTTTCAAATTCATATTTTAATGAAATAAAAAGGCTTAACCAGTTTTTCACCATTAAACTCCATTGCTAATCAAACAAAAATTCCTAAGATTTACTTAAAAAAAACAAAGTCAGATAACTTCATTTTCTTACAGACTTTTCTCCAAAAATCATGTTTGAGCATTCTACTCTAGTTGCATTGGTTAGAAATAATCTTTGCACTGAGTGTGAGTCTCTTCAGATAAGGAGATTCTGCAAGAAGGAAGATATCATGCAATGTTTTTCTGAATTTAAATCCATTAACAACTATTGCAATTCAAGATTTTAATGGAATCAAAATCTAAGAAATCAGAATCCATTAAAAAGCTATAGAAATTAAAGGAAATGGAATTAAAAGAAGATGAGTTAAAAGAAGAGAAATTAAGAGTAGATGAAATTTAGCATCCTAAAACCAAATAAGGGAAGATTGCCAGACCACTAGTTTTGATCCCTGTTTATTTTAGGGTGAGACTATAAATCTGTATCCTAACCCAAATAGTGGAGATTGTTAGAACCTAGTCTTAATTTGGCTTAGGATCCCAACTCAAATAGGGGGAGATTGTTGGAACCTTAGTTTTTATTTGAGTTAGGATCCATCCTTATGATCATAACACATCTTGTATAACTTAGATCAAACTCCTTTAAGTCAGAAGACTAAGAAAATAATATAAGAAAATTATATAAATATGATGCGATCGAATCGAAGAAGATAAGAAAAATTATATATGTTATCTGTTTTTGACGAATGACTATCGGCGTTCGATGAACGGCGCTCTGCGGTCGACGAAATATGTTCATTCTGCGCTCGACGAAATCCAGCCATCTCAGCGGTCAACGAACAGATTGTCTCAGCGGTCGACGAATAGACTTCGACACAGCGGTCGACGAAATCCAGCTCGACGAAAAGATGCATTCGATGAAATCAAGTCTGCATTCGACGAATCTTCAACAGAAGCTCAGAACGACGAATCAAATGTTCAGGTCGACGAACTTGAAGCTGAGCTCGACAAAATATTATCAGCTATATAAATTCTCCTTTCTCAGCTCGACTAAAATCATATATGTTTGATAAATCAATATTTTATCATATCTATTTATATATTGCTATATATATTGCTGCCTTAACATTATAGCCGTTGCAGCACTAAATGTTATAGCCGTTGCAGAAAATCTTAAAGACAACAGTTTATCTTCTCGAGGAGGCAAGATGATTAAAGAGACTTTATCTCTTGCCTTTTCCCAAAGTGGAATTCAAAATAAAGAGAGAAGCCCTTCAGATTATATAAAGACGGAAAAAGAAAAGAAGAACACAGAACAGAGACACAAGAAGAATGAGAACACACAAATACAGCATAAACAGAGAACAACATATTGTTCTGTCTTGTTTTGTTTTGCTAACTCTTCTCTGCAGATCTTCTTCATCCTGAGACACATATCAAGATCATTTGCTCAGGATCTTAACTGCAGAAGAAGAAGAAGAAGAAAGGAGTACTACATCCTAAAGAAGAAGCTTACTCAAACTGTCATCTATCTCAATCAGACAGGGGGATCTCTTCAACATCATCAAGATCCAAACTCAACAACCCATCAGGATCATCAAGAGTCTTCTCAGAAAAGAGAAGAACACTTTAAATTTTTGTTTTCTTTATTCCTTCCCTCCTGTACAAAGGGTTATAACTCCCTTCAAAAGTTAACTCCCGGTGATAGGGCACCTTAGCAAAAACCTGTGGTTTGGTTAGAGTTACCTGATCAAAAGCTCACTTGGTGGTAGGGCACCTGATCAAAAACCTGTAGTGGATTCCTACCAGTGGGTAGAAGAGTAGATGTACCCAGGTTGATTGGGGAACTACTATATTTCTTGTGTCTTCTGGTTGCTTATTTTATGCTTTATTTTCTTGTTGCTGTGCACTCTTAGTGTTTGTTGTTATAACACACTCAGCACTACACATACATATATCATTATTTTTGAAACAACCTAAAAAGATATTAAGAACTAAATTCCCTTTCAGTAGGAATCCACTAGGTTTTTGATCAGGTGCCCTATCACTAATGGAGTTTTGATCAGGTTCCCAAACACCACTGAGCTTTTGATCAGGTGCTCAAACCAAATCACAGGTTTTTGATCAGGTTCCCTGCCACCAAAGGGTTAACTTTTGAAGGGAGTTAGAACCCTGCAAGATGGGATAAAAAGGGTAAACAAAAATGTTTATGAGATTCTTCTCTATCAACAAGCTGAGAGAAGACTAGTGGATTGTTGATATAAAGCTCCCCCTATCTGATAGAAATGGTTGACAGTTGAAGGATGGAGCTTTCTCTTGAATGTAGAATATATTCCTTGATAGCAGATGAATCTGAGAGACAAGGTTTCTCAAATTATTGTTGCTCTTTGAAGAATTAGAATCAGCAGCTAAACACTGAGAGAATAATGTTGATGTTCTCAGAGATTGAGAGTGTTGCTGTTGAGGATGAACTCTGAAAAGCTTTTTGACTTTCTGTATATCTCAGTAATGTTTCTTCTCTGGTCGACTGTTTCTTCTCTATGTTAGTCTCTTTCTGTAATTCTTTTTCTTTTGACAATATATCACTGATTTGAAATTAAAATCTTCTGAATAAGGAATAGAATAATCAGAAGGAATATATCTTGGAACTGCAATCTGATTCAGCAATAATAATTAATTCATTTTCCTTTTCAATGCAAGTGTCCTTTTCCAATATATGTCAACGACTACTTTCTCGAGAGAAGAGAATGGAAAGGAATAAATAAAAGGAAGGATAAAAACTTGTCTTATCTGAAAGAATAGATCCGTTGCTGATTTAGTTGATCTAAGTTCAGAGAAAAATAGATAACTGATCCTTCAGAAATTTGTCAAGCTGGAGAAGAAAATCGCCGAGCTGAAAGAAGAGTTCGTCGAACTAAAAGTTGAGTTCGTCGAACTGAAAGTTGAGTTCGTCGAACTGAATCTGGAGTTCGTCAAACTGAATTAATTCGTCGAACATAATCTGGAGTTTGTCGAACTAAATCTAGAGTTCATCGAACTGAGAGATAAACTGTTGAACTGGCTGGAAGATTGAATTCGTCGAGTTGAGAAGCAATTTCATCGAACTGAACATCTTGTTACTTATACGTCAAACACAGAGCTGAGTTCATCGATCTCAAACTGGAGTTCGTCGAACTGAAAGATAACCTGCTGGACTGGCTGGAGAACTGAGTTCATCGAGCTGAGAATGAAGTTCGTCGAACTGAAGCACAACCTTCATCGAACCCAGGATGGAGTTCGTCGAACGCAGAATGGAGTTCGTTGAACGCAGAAACTTAGAGTTTTTCCTAAGTTCTAGCAAACTCAGACAGCCTAAAACCTTGACCCTTAGACTATACATTGGGTCAACTTAGTCCTAGTCAACAGAGAGTGATCATAGCCCAAATCAGTAATTGGGTTGTTCCAACAATCTCCCCCTATTTTGGTTAGGACTCTATTTGACAAAATTAAAATAAACAAACATAGAGCATATATCTGATAGAAATAAATTTCATTTCAGCAGATAAGAAATGTAGTACTCTAGGTTTAGAAAACTTTACACTTTCAAATTCTTGCTTTCTGAATTCATAAATTGTAGAATACTGAGAGAAATCCTTGCCTTCTGCTTTTGCTTTGTTGATCTGAGCTGTGGCAATTATTGGAACTGAATCTGTCATATCTAAATCTTCTTCATCAAAAACTGTATCTACTATATTAAACACCATAACTGAATCTGGATTTGCATGATCTGGAACTTCTTCATCAAGAACTGAAAGCATCAATCATCACTGCTTCTATCAAAACCATATCTGAAATAGTATCAATCATCACTGAATCATTCACTTCATCAAAAGGAGCTTCTTCATAAAGTATCTAACCCTGCCTAGTTTTAGGGAGACCTAAAGCTAGGCCCCTAGAAGAAGGGACATTTGAAGAGGAGGAAGGGAAGGATGCAATCTTGGAAGAGAGATTGTCATTGTACCTGCAAAATGTCTTTGGTAGAGGTGGTGTTCCTCTCCTCATTTGATATGTTAGTTTCATCAAAAGATACATGCATGGACTCTTCTATCTTAAGAGTTGGTTTGTTATAACTCTATATGCTTTACTAGAAAGAGAGTATCCAAGGAATATACCTTCAGCAGCTTTTGCTTCAAATTTCCTTAGATATTTCTTATCATTGTTATGCACATAACATTTACAGCTAAAAATCTTAAAATAGTTAACCTTAGGCTTTTTATTCTTAAGCAATTCATAGGGTGTTTTACCCTTAAGTTTATGTATCAAACTTCTGTTCAGCACATAGTTTGCTGTGTTCACTGCCTCTGCCCAAAAGGAGAGTGGCAAGTGAGCATCAGTAAGCAATGTAGTTGCTGATTCAATTAATGTTCTATTTTTCCTTTCAGCTACCCCATTTTGTTGAGGAGTTCTAGGAGCAGAGAAACATTGCCTGATCCCTTCTTTTCCAAAGAATTCTCTCATTAGAAGAGATTCAAACTCAGTGCCATGATCACTTCTGATCAATGCAACTAGAGTAGAGTACTCAATCTTGATGGACCTGAGAAAGTCTGTCAGAACACTGAAGGTGTCAGACTTGTTCCTAAGAAAGAACACCCAAGTGAATCTTGAGAAGTCATCTACAATAACTAAAGTGTAATGCTTCACTCCTAGACTCTGTATTGCAGTGGGTCCAAAGAGATCCAAATGTAGTAAGTACAAAATCCTAGGTGAATCACTCTTGGATAAAGATTTAAAACTACTCTTGGTTTGCTTTCCTAGTTGACAAGCCATGTAGAGTCCTTCCTTCTTGTATGAACCAGAAGGCAGTCGTCTTACTAGACTGTCCTTGGAGAGCTTAGAGATAGTTCTAAGGTTAATATGTCCTAGCCTTTTATGCCATAATTCATTTGTTTTACTTATTGAATTAAATAAACAAATATCTGAATTGGCAGAGTCAAAATTGACTAAATAAATATTTCCATGTCTAATACCAGATAATACATTAATGTTTTAATTATTGGTAATAAGACATAAGGAATTATTAAAAGTTACCTGATAACCTTCATCACATAACTGGCTTATGCTGATGAGGTTATGCTTGAGACCCTTGACATATGCTACCTTTTTGAAGGTAACTGCTCCAAATTTGATTTTTTCCATATCCTTTGGTTTGTCCACAGTTGGAGTCTCCAAAAATCACTTTGGGTCCAAGCTTTGCCTTGTAGTTGCTTAAGTTGGCCTTGTTTCCTGTCATATGCTTTAAGCACCCACTATCCAAATACCATTGTTCTTTTATGTTTGAATAGCCTTGTACCTGCAAAACAGAAAATAAACTAGTTGTTTTTGACCCAGACTACCTTAGGTCCTTTTGTCTTTCCACAAAATTCTGAAATGTAAGACATCTCAGGCTGATCCTTATAGCCGATGATATCTCCTTAGAGGAATTATCCACTAAGTGAAAGAATTTTTAGTATGTTTAGAATGAGAATTCTTCAGATATGCAGTATATTTTTCATTTGATGAACTTGGCTGAGTTCGTCGATCGTCGTTCGACGAATTGAAGTGATTTCGTCGAGTGTCATTCGAATAATAACTATACTGAAGGTCTGTCTTCAGAGTTCGTCGATCTTCGTTCGATGAAATGAAGTGATTTCGTCGAGCTCCGTTCGACGAATTCTGTTGAATTCCTTTATTCTTAACATCCTTGCTTGAGGTATTCTTACCTATTTCTACTGCTTCTTTGCTCTTGGCAGAAATGAACTTTACTGGAGTAGATAAAATATTTTTCTTAAAAAAATGTGGCTCACTTGAAGATGCACCCAAGCCCAGTTTGCCACTGAGTCTGGAATTCACTGTGCTTGTGATGTCCATCAATTTGATATGTCTCCCATTTAGGGATTCTTCAACTTTCTTAGCCTCAGATAGTTTGTTCTCAATGAGAACAATGTGTTATCTGGAGGCAGCCAGTTCTTTCTTAAGATTGGCATTATCTTCAGCCAGTTGATTCATTTCAACCAACTTATTTCTGAGGGAAATTATTTCCTTCTCATATTTAATTAAATCTAAATAAAGAGTTTTAAATTCTTCTTTAAAATCATTTGAATTAAAATCGAAGTTAGATATTACTTGATCACAGTCAGTGTCAGATTCAGATTCATCTGAATTACTTCCTGAGGCATTGATAGCCATCATGTAGAAATTTCTTTCTTCTTCATCATCTTCATCATCACTAGAGCTGGATGATGATGCATGATCTGATTCACTGCTTGAGTCATAGACAGCCATCAAGTATTGATCTTTGTCATTTGCATTCTCTTCATCTTCAAAAGAGCTGGATGAAGACTCTAAGTCTATCTCACTCCATGATTCAGCTACAAAGCCTCTTCCCTTATGTTTGTGTTTATGGGAGGATGACTTGCTGGAGTGCCTCTTTTCTTCTTTCTCTTTTCTTTTGTCCTTCTTTTGGTTCTCTGGACACTCAGGTAGAATGTGTCCAGGTTTTCTACAACCATAACAAATAATTTCTTTAGTATTTATTTTGTCATACCTTGGTTTTTCTCTGGATCTGGAATCCTTCTTTCTGATGTCCTTCCTAGCCATCTTGTAGAATCTCTTGGCTAGTAGGCTCATAAACTCCATTTCTCCTGGAGCTTTATCTTCCTCTTCTGTAGCTTGGAAAGTGATGAGTCCCAATTATATACACATATATGGACTCATCTGGGCTGATTTTCTAGTCTATGCACTACATTTTAGCCATGTTTTCGCTCATATTTGTTATTCCATGCTATGTGCACTTCTAGGCCCGTTTTGGTGTTATTTCTTGTTTATCTTCGTTATTAGTTTTCATGCATTGTTAAGTGCCACCTTCAGTGGCTAGATTGGTGTTGTATGCTGGAACAGGAGTCATGCAGGTGTTCCCGGTATAATTCTGTACAGGAACACTGCGCACGATCACTGGTTCTATTGCGCACGACCACTGGTCGTGCGCCGCTGATCGTGCGCACTTAACCCCCATTTTATGAGTTCTGTCTCGACTAATGCGCACGACCACTTACGATAATGCGCACGACCACTGGTCGTGCGCCACTGGTCGTGCGAACATTTAATTTTATAAATTTCTTACATTGCAGGCTCCGCCCAGGCAGGCGCACAACCACTGGTCGTGCGCCAATGACCGTGCGCACTATTTATTCCAGCCTCTATAAATATTCCTGCTCGCGAATTAGGTCGGACGCTCCGCATTTCTTCCGTCCAGTCCACCGTTTTCACCCCTTCCGCAGGTTCTCCGCCCCCTAGGCCTCCTCCATCATCCTTGAGCTCCATTTACGATAATGCGCACGACCACTGGTCGAGCAAGGAGATCGTGTATCAGAGTAGATCAGATCGTGACACGAAGAAGACGGGTCCATTTGAAGGTAGTGACAACCTTCTCTACCCCGAAGGCAGTTGAAGACCGAGCTTGGACGCGGATTGACAACCCTGCGATTCCAATTGTGAATCTTCGATGAGGCTTCGGATGTGGTCGATTCCTTCACTCTATTCTTCTTCCTTATGTTGTTGATTGTATAAGCTAGTTTCCTCTATATTATTGATGATGTGTGCTATGAACAGTATTGCTTAATGTTTATTTCATTTATTTGGAATCATTTAGTTCATATGTGCTTATTGAGGTGCGCCCCCATCTAATTTCCATTTCACCATCGTGTTCGGTGCCGCACTAGCAATTGCTAGTGGCGTGCTTGTCGAAGAGGTGCTTGCGACCCTCATTCTGTTAGCCTACTCGTCCATCTGCCTACCGAAGCGTGGCATCACGGCCCGTGTAATCCATCCCGCCTAACGAAGCAGCGCGCTCAAGGCCTACATAGTTCGATTCCGCTAGCCTACTCGCCCATCCGCCCAATGAAGTAGTGCGCTCAAGGCCTACGTAGTCTTCCATCCCGCCGAGCGAAGCTTTGCATAGAGGCATTGCATAGGAGTAGTTGTAATATTTTATTTTATTATTCACAAACCAAATCCCTTTCGTCCGCACTCCACCTATCGCTGGACTTCGATCTCAAGTCCTTCCTCGAAACCTAACTCCACCTTACTGTGTTCCTTTGAGATCGATACTTGGGGATTCATTCCCATTTTTTATTACTTGAACGATCGGTACACTGCCGTTTCGTGTCGCAGTCGAGCTACCGCCTATAGCGGAGTGCGAGATTTGCGCATCAAGTTTTTGGTGCCGTTGCCGGGGAACACAGTCGTGTGAGTTTTCTGGAGAGGGAGAACCTGAGGGAGAAGCCCTTCCATTTGTAAATTGCATTCCTTTGTTTTATTTCCTCGTATTCTGTTTCCTGTTTTTAATTAGGTTGCGTTAGTAATTTTTGTTAGGTGTGGTATTTCGCACAATAGTGTTTTTCTTTTTGAATCGTTTTATCTTCGCACAATGTGGGCACATCTTAATATTCGTTGTCGTTGGTGTGGAGCTACCTCCCACTCTAGTGATGAATGCCCTAAGGAGAATTGTGGGCATAATTCTTCTCGCCCAGCATATAGAGCATCGACTTTGTCTGATACTCCATATGGTGTGCGTAAGTCTTATGGCTACTCTACTGAGCCTTTACCGTCTTACTTCTTTTTATCTTCAGCACCCGCTGTGCCAAAGAAGCCCGCTAGGCAGTGCCAGTTTTGTCGGAACATAGATCATGCCCTGAAGGATTGTGCTGCTTTTCGTCGCCAATTGGATGAGGATGACGAGCCAGATATCTGGATCGTCCCAAATCCTAACTCTGGCGGCACACCTTCAACATCCGGTTTTGTGTCTTTACCACTTTCACATCTTGAAGGGTATGGCGTTGACACAGTCACCAGATGTGTGGCTGATCTGGGCACCGACATTGCTGAGCCTATTCTCCCAGTGCATCCACCACCCCTAGTGGATTCGATTCTTTATGAGGAATCGGTGCTCGACTTTTATCCGAGCACTATTCCTCTCCCTGTTGTGCATACTACACTCGTCTTTGACGACATTGTTGATGATGTGTCACAAGAGGAGGCTGGTGACTTTAGTGTCATGCCTGTTCCTATGGAGGAGGACAACCTTCCAGGTGAAGAGGAGTTTTCCTCAGCACCGGTGGAGGAAGTCCAAATCTCTAGCTTGGCCACTGTTGATCCCGCCGAATCTTGTAGCATTGATGACAATGCAAACATTATTTTACTTCCCCAACCTGATGGTAGTGAGACCGGGACCACTCCCCCGATTTTTGATTATTTATGTTCTTCGTCTTGTTTATTTCTCGATCCCCCCTCTTCATCCGAGCCTGTGCAGGTTGAGTGTTCACAGGTACCCCAGGAGGATTTGGTGCATATTGCCCAAGTCAATGATGAGAGCATCCTCTTATGTGAGGAGTTTGATTCCCCCTCCGTAGAGGAAGCTCCACTCATTGCCTTTTCCTCCCGCCACCTCCCTGTTGACGACACCTTGCTAGGCAAGGATGTTTTTGGTGAGAATAGTGAGGAGGACTCCTCCTCCACTTCTTACTTTCTGCTTCCCCTACCTGTGAAGAGCAGGTATTTTTATTAAGGTAGGGGACTGACTGTTCTATCACCGTATCGGTACCCGCTACCGACACGGATATTAGGCCAGTTACCTGTCCACTTCTCCTTCCATACGCCCATTAGCTAGAACCTTTAGTTTTTGAATAAGTCGTGCTGGGATGACAATAACCCCAGTAGTTATCTTACTTTCTCATGCATTTCATTTTATTCAATCCTGCTTAGTTAGCTGTAGTTTATTTTAGTTTATCTTCTTCTTTTGTTTTTGCGGAGCTGACCCCTGCAGGTATCTTTTCTGGATGGCGGATGCTGCGGCTCTTTTTAGCTTACACGCCAATCTTCTGGTGTGCTCATTTCTGAGCACTGGGTACTCTCTTTCCCTAGCCTTTTCTGATTTACATGTCATATTTTTTGTGGATTATTTAGCTTAAGTCTGGGGGAGAGCAGTTTTTGTACCCACTCACGTGCACTCTTGCATAGCATGCTAGAAGTACTTTTATTTTAGCTTATTGGAAATTGTTGTTCATTTTCATTGCACACCACAGCACCCACTTGAGCGCGTACTCGTCTGTATGCGTGCTCTGTAGTGAATTTAATTCTTCTACTTATGTGGGAAAGTCTAGGTGATGGCTTAGGACTATGTAGCAGAGTAAAATGTTGACTCCAGTAGTGCTCCTAGCCGAGTGCTCGGTTGCATAGAAATTTGTGTAGATTAGACCTCTCTTTATACTTATGGTTTTATATTTTTTTTTTATTAGTGTAAATGTTGTTTACTCTACTCAAATGGTGAATCCGGTGGAATCAAAGGTAGCATAGGGATGTGTGTAATCGCTAGACTCGTATTGCTTGAGTCGGGAGAAAGGAGAATCTTTCTCGGTGGCTAGAACTTGCCCCAAGCGATTCTTAAAGCATTGGCATAGGATAGTTCTAGTGCGTGAGAATGACGTAGGCCATTATTTTGGCCCGGTTGAACCTTTATTTAACGCCTTTCGTCTACCCTTGCTAGCCCCTTTGTGTCTACCCTTTTCTTGATTCAGCTCCACATATATCTCACCAAAGTCTAAAAGCCTAACCTAGTCGCACACCCAAATCTGAGCTTTAGTTGTAGTTTTATTTACATTGTGGGGGGTGTTGATTGTGGTGTTTATTATGTGAATCTGTGGATATGCCCATTTGAAAATTTTGCTGAAAGAAAAAAGACAAGAAAAAGAAGATAGAAAAAAAATGAATGAAAAGGAAAAGAGAAAAAAAAAGAAAAATGAGTTTTATTGAAAAATCATGTAGAAAAATTATGTATTGGGAGTAGGCGGTGCACACACCTATGTTGCAAAAGTCCAAGTCTGGGGGTGTGGTGCATTTGCATTCGATTTTGGTGCGCGGGTAGTTATTTTTAAAGCTCATTTGGGTTATGTGTTATAAGCCATTTTGTTTATCATTGTTTACCTCACCGTAACCCAAGCCTCAATTAAAACCTGAAAGTCCTACTAACTCACGCCTTGAACCAATCTAGTGTCGTGGGGAGAATATGACCGGGCAAGCTTATGGTCACCGACACTGATGGATTTCAGTGGAGTTTGTCCCGCATCCCGATCTTGAGCAATGCTCGTCTCAGCGCTTAGTTTACTTTCTCCATATGCATGACCAAATGATTCACCGTTGTTCACCATTTTGAGTAGTTGTAATATGTCTTTACTCTTTTAGAAATATATAAACTGTTTATATAATCAAAAATCTTCTCTAATATTTTTCTTATGCACGTGAGCATGCGACTTCGCATGGTACTCTGTATTGTAATTTTAAGCCATCTACTTTTCTTTCCCCGTTCGCTTAGAATTTGTTTGCTCGGGACGTGCAAACAGGTAAGTCTGGGGGTGTGATGAGTCCCAATTATATACACATATATGGACTCATCTGGGCCGATTTTCTAGTCTATGCACTACATTTTAGGCATGTTTTCGCTCATATTTGTTATTCCATGCTATGTGCACTTCTAGGCCCGTTTTGGGGTTATTTCTTGTTTATCTTCGTTATTAATTTTCATGCATTGTTAAGTGCCACCTTCAGTGGCTAGATTGGTGTTGTATGCTGGAACAGGAGTCGTGCAGGTGTTCTCGGTACAATTCTGTACAGGAACACTGCGCACGATCACTGGTTCTATTGCGCACGACCACTAGTCGTGCGCCGCTGATCGTGCGCACTTAACCCCCATTTTATGAGTTCTGTCTCGACCAATGCGCACGACCACTTACGATAATGCGCACGACCACTGGTCGTGCGCCACTGGTCGTGCGAACATTTTATTTTATAAATTTTTTACATTGTAGGCTCCGCCTAGGCAGACACACGATCACAGGATTCTAGTGCGCACGACCACTGGTCGTGCGCCAATGACCATGCGCACTGTTTATTCCAGCGCCTATAAATATTCCTGCTCGCGAATTAGGTCGGACGCTCCGCATTTCTTCCGTCCAGTCCGCCGTTTTCGCCCCTTCCGCAGGTTCTCCGCCCCCTAGGCCTCCTCCATCATCCTTGAGCTCCAAGGAGAGGTTTCTAGCCCAAAGATCGCCAACGTCAAGCAAGGAGATCGTGTATCGGAGTAGATCAGATCGTGACACGAAGAAGACGGGTCATTTGGAAGGTAGTGACAACCTTCTCTACCCCGGACGCAGTTGAAGACCGAGCTTGGACGCGGATTGACAACCCTGCGATTCCAACCGTGAATCTTTGATGAGGCTTCGGATGTGGTCGATTCCTTCACTCTATTCTTCTTCCTTATGTTGTTGATTGTATAAACTAGTTTCCTCTATATTATTGATGATGTGTGCTATGAACAGTATTGCTTAATGTTTATTTCATTTATTTGGAATCATTTAGTTCATATGTGCTTATTGAGGTGCGCCCCCATCTAATTTCCATTCCACCATCGTGTTCGGTGCCGCACTAGCAATTGCTAGTGGCGTGCTTGTTGAAGAGGTGCTTGCGACCCTCATTCTGTTATCCTACTCGTCCATCCGCCTACCGAAGCGTGGCATCGCGGCCCGTGTAATCCATCCCGCCTAACGAAGCAGCGCGCTCAAGGCCTGCATAGTTTGATTCCGCTAGCCTACTCGCCCATCCGCCCAACAAAGTAGTGCGCTCAAGGCCTACGTAGTCTTCCATCCCGCCGAGCGAAGCTTTGCATAGCGGTATTGCATAGGAGTAGTTGTAATATTTTATTTTATTATTCACAAACCAAATCCCTTTCGTCCGCACTCCACCTATCGCTGGACTTCGATCTCAAGTCCTTCCTCGAAACCTAACTCCATCTTACTGTGTTCCTTTGAGATCGATACTTGGGGATTCATTCCAATTTTTTATTACTTGAACGATCGGTACACTGCCGTTTCGTGTCGCAGTCGAGCTACCGCCTATAGCGGTGTGCGAGATTTGCGCATCAGAAAGTAATGCTTCTTTCCTTCTTGGATGCTGGAGATGAGGTATATTGTTCATCTTCTCAGGACTTGATAAGCTGCTCATAGGACTTTATCTTGCCTAACAAGGTCTCAGTAGAGATCTCATTAAGGCTTCTGGCTTCCTTGATTGGCCATATCCTTGAGTCCCATGTGCTGGGGAAGCACATTAGGATCTTATCATTGACTTCAGTGATTGAGATCACTTTGTCCATAAACTTCAGCTCATTGATTATGAGACTGAGTCTGTTGTACATGTCTGCTACACTTTCAGTTTCTCCCTTCTTGAAATTCTCATATTGGGAGATGAGATGAGATCTTCTATCTTTTCTCTCATCTGCAGATCCTTCAACCATGTTGTTGAGGGAAATCCAAATACCCCTGGCTGAGGTGCATTCCACAACCTTTTGGAAAATGTCATTAGACATTGTTTGTGCCAAGATATTCATTGCTTTGGCATCTGCTCTTCTTTGTTTCTTCTGGGCATCTGTCCACTCAGGAGGTGGAACAACATTATTGTTTGTTGCTTCAGCACTTTTTGTTGTTGTAGGAGTAGGGGGTCCTGTCAAAATAACATTGAAAATATCCTTATCAATAGAATTCATATATAATCTGATCTTTGCCTTCCATAATGCACTTATTTAGATTGCACATATGAGGTCTTGTGCTTGAGTATTCTTTGTTCTGTGCCATGAGTTTTTAGCAAAAAGAAAACTCTAGAGGAAATTAAGATCTAATTGATCTTTTGATTCAGGTGTTAGCCTGTAAACAATCAACCAAACTGAAAGTGGAGGTTTTAGTTCTTATCTATCTTATTAAAAGATCTTGTTTAAGTTTATGTATAAGTAAGTTTGCTGATTTCTGATTTCTGTATGAGAAATAAAATTAAACAGTTAAAGTGCATCTAGATAAATACAGTACACAAGGTAAAACAGAAAGATAGAAACAAGCAATCCACAGATGACACAAAATATATAGTAGTTCCCCTCAACTGGGTATATCTACTCTTCTACCCACTGGTAGGAATCCACTAGGACGTTGTTGATAAGGTGCCCTCACACCAGGTGAGCTATTGATAAGGTGCTCGAACCAAACTGCAGGTTTTTTCTAAGGTGCCCTGTCACCGGGATTAACTTTTGAAGGGAGTTATAACCCTGTACAGGATGGGGTAAGGAAGAAAAAGAATGAAAAATAGAAGTTATATTGTTCTTCTCTGTATAAGAAGACTCTTGAAGATCCTGATTTGAAGTTGAATGGATCTGAATGTGATGTTGAAGAAGGCTCCCCCTGTCTGATTAGAGTTGATGACAGCTTGTGGATAGAGCTTCTTCTTTTAACTACTTCTTCCTTCTTTTGGAGTGATGATCCTGAGCAAGTAGTTGTGATTTGTGTCTCAGGATGTATGTAATCTGCAGGAAGATGTTAGCAATGAAAAACAGATGAATTTCTCTTTATTTTTGTCATGTGTTCTCTTTTTCTCTCTTTTTTTTGCTTTCTCTGTAACTGTCCTTTTATAATCTGAGAACCTTTACTCTTAATTTGAATTCTTCTCTTGGGAAGAAGGAAAGGGCTGAGGTCTCCATCAATGCTTTGACTCCTCGAGAGGATAACCTGCCGTTTCTTTTCATTAAAGCAGTTTGCAACGGCTAATAGTATTGATTGATCTACAACGGCTAAGATGAATAGTCAAAAGACAGTGAAAAAGATATTAAAATAATTCAGAAAGAAATTCGTCGATCCCAGCTCGACAAATGACTGGTTGAGCTCCTCGTCTGATATGTTGAGCGATTGTCTCTATCTTGGGATTCGTAGACCGCTGAGATGGCTGAGCTGAGTTTGTCGAGCGTCGTTCAGAGAATGCCTGCCCGCTCCAATTGTTCTGACTGGATTCGTCGAGCGCAGTTCGCCATTTGCCGAACGCTGTTCTGAAGATTTGTCGAGCGCTGGCTGACTGGAATTTGTAGAGAGTCGTTCACCATTTATCGAACACAGAGAGCTTGTATTATTTTCTTATGTATATTCTTCGATTCGATCGCATCATATTTAATTTATGTTTTCTTAGATTTCTAAGTTATTTAGATGACTTATTGATAAGAGGATGGATCCTAACTCAAATCAAAAGCTAAGGTTCCAACAATCTCCCCCTATTTGAGTTGGGATCAAGATTCAAGTTAAAACCTAGTAACCTGGAAATCTTCTTTTAGTCAAAACAACTTTTGATTGAAAATTTTTAAGTGCAGCAGCTTATTTCTTGAATTAAAATTTTCAATTGCAGCAACCTAGGTAATCAGAGAGATTAAATCTTGTGGTCTGGAAATCTCCTCTATTTGGTTAGGATGCTAGCAGTTTTAGTTTTTATTTTCTCCTTTTCTCTCTCACTTGGTTTCTCTGAATTTCTCATTTTCTTTCTCACTTGAGCTTTAATAATTTTTGTTCTTAAATTATTTGAGCAACTCTGCTTTCCTAGACTTTGATTTCTAAGGATCTGAGTTAAAATTTTCAATTGCAGCAACCTTTAATGGATTTTAAGGAATGAAAAAGACTTTGTCTGATACCTTCCATCTTAAGAATCCCCTTATCAGAAGAGACCCACACTTAGTGCTTCTGATTATTTCTAATCAATGCAACTACAGTAGAATGCTCAACATAATTTGGAGAAGGTCTGTAAGAACATTGAAGTTATCTGACATTGTTTTTGAATGAGTTTTATGCTTGCTTATTAGGAATGGAGTTTAATGGTGAAAAGCTTTTTAATATCATTTGAAAGTTCTTTTTAGAAATATATGTCTTAAGAACTTTAAAATTTGATTTCTGATACTAATTGAAAGTTTGTTTTGTAGTCATTGAAATATATGTTTGAAATTATTATTTTAAAGTTTTCTTGATAATCATTAAGTAAATTAGTCTTAATTGATTTATTTTGAGCTTTTGTATTTTCTTTAGGTTTATTATTTTCAGAAGCTAAATAATTTATGTTTGTTATCTTCTTTATTATTTCTTTGTTTGATTTTACTAAATCTGTAATTGTTATTTTAAAAATAGTTTTAGAGGTAGAGTTATGATTAGGTTTTACCTCATTTACCTTTCCTAACTCTGCTTCTGCATTTGGATTTTAGTATGATCCATTTATGGCCATCATGCAGAAAGCTCTAGCTCTGTGCTCTTTTTCTTTTTCTTCTTCACTCAGATTTATTGATGGTTCTGCATCATAAATACATTTAGTTTGAGTAATGGAAGAGATGGGTTCTTTTACCATTCTAGAGAGGGAGTTCCAGATTCCTCTTGCAGAGGTGCAGTCTTCAACTCTTTGAAGAATGTCTTTTGACACAGATTGAGTCAAGATCTGCATAGCTTTGGCATCTGCATCTGCTGAGTAGTTTGAAGATGGGGATGGTTCTGTAGATGGGGAAGGTCCTTTATGTTTATCAGTCTGCCCATCATCAGTACCAGCTTTGAATTTATCTGGCTTCATTTTGCAAACACGGGCAGTGACATCAGTTTCTCTGTTGGTAGTCTTCTTTGAAGAAGATATATCAGCACCAACATAAACAGGCCCTTTCATTGCTCTCGAAGGAGACTTGAGACTCGTGGAACTAGGTAATGCAGGTGTAGCTGCCTTTGATGATATGAGGGGAGGTCCTATCAAAATAGATTTATAAATTTCTTCATCTATAGCATTCATGTATAGTTTAATTCTAACTTGCCATAATGAGATATTATCTAAATTAAATATGGGTGGATCTGAGAACAGAAAGGTTTCTTGTGCCATTTTGAAAACCTTAAGAACTAAAAGTGATCTTTGTGATTTCAGGTGTTAGCCTGTGTGAGAAATCAATTCCTCTGATACCAATTGAATGTGGAGGTTTTAGTTCTTATTTATCTTATTAAAAGATCTTGTTTATGTTTACTTTCAATGTAAGTGATATATCTTATTTATATGTATAAGTGAGTTTGCTGATTTCTGATTTCTGTATGAGAAAAAAAACTAAACAGTTAAAGTGCATCTAGATAAATACAGTACACAAGGTAAAACAGAAAGATAGAAACAAGTAATCCACAGATGACAAAAAATATATAGTAGTTCCCCTCAACTGGGTACATCTACTCTTCTACCCACTGGTAGGAATCCACTATGACGTTGTTGATAAGGTGCCCTCACACCAGGTGAGCTGTTGATAAGGTGCTCTAACCAAACTGCAGGTTTTTGCTAAGGTGCCCTGTCACCGAGATTAACTTTTGAAGGGAGTTATAACTCTGTACAGGATTGGGTAAGGAAGAAAAAGATTGAAAAATAGAAGTTATATTGTTCTTCTCTGTATAAGAAGACTCTTGAAGATCCTGATTTGAAGTTGAATGGATCTGAATGTGATGTTGAAGAAGGCTCCCCCTGTCTGATTAGAGTTGATGACAGCTTGTGGATAGAGCTTCTTCTTTTAACTACTTCTTCCTTCTTTTGGAGTGATGATCCTGAGCAAGTAGTTGTGATTTGTGTCTCAGGATGTATGTAATCTGCAGGAAGATGTTAGCAATGAAGAACAGATGAATTTCTCTTTATTTTTGTCGTGTGCTCTCTTTTTCTCTCTTTTTTTTTGCTTTCTCTGTGACTGTCCTTTTATAATCTGAGAACCTTTACTCTTAATTTGAATTCTTCTCTTGGGAAGAAGGAAAGGGCTGAGGTCTCCATCAATGCTTTGACTCCTCGAGAGGATAACCTGCCGTTTCTTTTCATTAAAGCAGTTTGCAATGGCTAATAGTATTGATTGATCTGCAATGGCTAAGATGAATAGTCAAAAGACAGTGAAAAAGATATTAAAATAATTCAGAAAGAAATTCGTCGATCCCAGCTCGACAAATGTCTGGTTGAGCTCGTCGTCTGATGTACTGAGCGATTGTCTCTATCTTGGGATTCGTAGACCGTTGAGATGGCTAAGCTGAGTTTGTCGAGCGCCGTTCAGAGAATGCCTGCCCGCTCCAATTGTTCTGACTGGATTCGTCGAGCATTGTTCGCCATTTGCCAAACGATGTTCTGAAGATTTGTCGAGCGCTGGCTGACTGGAATTTGTCGAGCGCCGTTCGCCATTTGTCGAACACAGAGAGCTTGTATTATTTTCTTATGTATATTCTCCGATTCGATCGCATCATATTTAATTTATGTTTTCTTAGATTTCTAAGTTATTTAGATGACTTATTGATAAGAGGATGGATCCTAACTCAAATCAAAAGCTAAGGTTCCAACACAAACTCTGATACCAATTGAAAGTGAGGTTAGATCTTAGATTTACTCTAGAGGGGGGTGAATAGAGTATTAAAAGTTTTTAACTTATTTTTATAGCGGAATAAAATACTGATATATATATATATGTGTGTATAACAGAGTGAGTATTAAAACAAAACAAGAAATCACACAGCACAACACAGTACAGAAAATAAACACAAACACAGAAGACACAAGGATCTATAGTAGTTCCCCAATTAACCTAGGGTACATCTACTCTTCTACCACCATTGTTAGGAATCCACTAGGTTTTTGATCAGGTGCCCTATCACCAATGGAGTTTTGATCAGGTGCCCAAACAACAATGGAGTTTTGATTAGGTGCCCAAACACCATTGAGCTTTTGATCAAGT